>OX104114.1:84505718-86005093 GCA_944474755.1 Limnoperna fortunei | reverse complement strand
TTTCATAAGAAAATGAACTTCGTCTTCAATATCTTTTTTACACATTTGACAAATTCTATTTTCAGTGCTTAAGCCAATATACCTTCCTTTTTCTATTTCAAGAGTATGGTCACTGAGTCTAAATTTGGAAAATACTCTTTTTTGTTCTTTATTTCCAATCAATAAGTATGGCTCAAAAGTAAAATGTTGTTTAAACTGACTGTAAGTTCTTAATTTATTTCCTCCTTTTAATGTTTTTCCTTTATTATCCATCAAATTTTCTCTCCAAATATTTATTATTTTTGCATGTAGTGCACATTCTACTTTTTTAATTATAAAACTTGATTTAAAATTCACAGCTCTACTGAAAATAAATTCTAAATTTAAATATTTAAAAATCTCTCTGACACATCCTGCCCATGAATCTTTGTTGTTGTCAAGTAAATTGTTTGAAGTTTTGAAAGCTTCATGCAATAACAAATTTGTACTATTTAAATCTTTAGCCAAGTGACACCAGTACTTGACCATATTTATTAATATATAATATAATATAGGCAAACTACCAAGTTCACCACGACATCCATCATTTGATGTTGTCTTTCTAACCCCAAGGGCATATTTACAAAATTTTGTATGATTTCTTTCTAGAATTAATGAATCAATATCTCTTTTAATACATTTGTCAAAGTTGTTCATATATTTTGTCTGGGAAAAGCATCCCCATATTTCAGAGCCATATAAAATGATTGGCTTTATTGTATGATTGTATATATGCATCATAATTTTTGCATTTGGTATATTATTTACAAATGCATTCTTCAACTTAAAATAAGCCTTATTACTTTTATTTAATATATTTTCTTTCGCTGTTGAGAAGCTACCTGATGAGGAGAATATTACACCCAAATATTTATACTGCTGGACATTTTCTATTATTTCATCTCCTAATTTAATTTTAATTGATGACTTTTTTCCAGATTTATTAAAAACTAAGACTTTTGTCTTGTTTATATTTATCTTCATCTGTGAATCATTTGTAAATAGAGATAATTTATTTAAACAATTTTGAAGGCCTTTCTCTGAGGTGGACAATATAACAACATCATCAGCATATAATAATGAATTTAATGATATTGTGCCAATGTTAACTGGATCACATGTACTATCAAAATATTTTGGCAATTCATTTATAAAAATATTAAAAAGATTAGGACTAAGGTTATCACCTTGCCTTACACCTATATCACATTTAAAAAAATCTGTTCTAAGTTTGTTTATCTTGACACATGCATATGAGTTGGAATACATAGACTAAATGATATTGTAGAACTTTGATCCAATTCCCACCATTCTGAGTCTGTATAGAAGATGAATATGGGAAATTGAATCAAAGGCCTTTTTGAAATCTACGAAACATGCATATAAAGGTTTTGATTCATGTTTTACATATTTTTCTATTAGTGTTTTAAGAACAAACATATGATCACTGGTTCTGCATCCTTCCACAAAACCAATTTGCTCTTTAGTAATAATATTTTTATTAGTTAAGAAAATGGATAATCTATTATTAAGAATACGATTAAAAACTTTGCATATATTGTCCCCAATAGCAATATCCCTATAGTTACCTGGATCAAATTTTGATCCTGCTTTATGTAAGGGATTAATATAACTAATTCCCCATGATGATGGGTATATACCATTTGTAAAAACTAAGTTAAACATTTTACATAATGATTTTAAGAGATATCCTTGACTATATTTGATCATTTCATTATTTATTTTCGAAAAACCCGATGCTTTTCCATTTTTTAATGATTTAATAGCTTTTATAATTTCACTTTCACTTATTTTAAAATCAAGCTCATTAAAATATTGTCCTTCTCTAGAATTTTGAGTTTTTCAGATATTTCTTTGACATTATAATTGTTAGTATTTAATTCTTTAAAATATTTATACCACTCATCTGTCCCAATATTGGTCTCCTCTGATTTATTATTTTTGTTGTTTTGCATTTTGAGTTTATCTAAAAGATTCCAATAAGCTTTTGGGTTTTGATCATATAAATTCTCTAATTCATAAATAATGTTTTTCTGATAATTTCGAATTTTTACCTTTCTTGCTTTTCTGAACAATTTAAGATGCTTATAAAATGATCCTCAAATAATTGGGTCTTTATCAAATTTATGTAATAAATCAAGTTTTTGATTCAAATCTCTTTTCATTTGCACTAAATCTTTATCATACTTTTATGATGATTGGTCTGCAGCAGTTGTAAAAATCATGTTTAAATCATCTGCTGCTTTATTTATAGTATATGCTTCATAAGAGGCATCATTAAAATTTAAAATCATGTTTTGGATATCTTTTGAATTCATTGCCAATTGAAACTTTTCTGGGGAATATTTATCCCATATATATTTTTCTGGCATATTAAAACCTTCTGTTTTTATTTGCTGGTTATCTAAATTACATTTAACCATACAGCTAATCTGACAATGATCAGAAAATTCAGGATATAGCCTATTTATGTTAAAATATAGTATAGATGATAAAAGATCTTCTGATACAATCATGTAATCTACAGTGCTACTCCCTAAGGGCTGATAGCATGTAAAGGCACCAAATGAGTCTCCTAGTGATCTACCATTTAGTATTCTCAATTTAGCTGAGATGCAAAGTGACGTTATTTGCGTGCCCCGAGAATTAACTATTTTATCTTTATTAAATCTATTCAGTAATAAAGAGTCATATTTATAGTTATCATATAAGGGAAGGTGATCATCTGAATCCATATATATAAGGTCAGCCAGTTCAGCAGTTCTTGCATTTAAATCTCCAGCAAGTAAGATATTACCAAGTTTTGAATATTTACTTATATCATCTTCAATGAGATCAATTATATCATAATCCAATTTTTTGGAAAAAGATGAGTTTTCTGGTGGATCATAAACAAAACATATAAAAAAATCTTCCATCATTCCAAAAAAGGACTTTGACAATTGTAGCCATATAAAATCATTTGTACCATGATTTAAAAATTTTATATCTGCTCTTATGGAGTTTCTAATATAAATTGACAACCCTCCTGAACGTTTTTGGATTTCTTTGATTTTTGTCTTATAAGATGTACAGGTTTTAGAAAATCGTTCAATTCTAAGCATTTTTTCAAGATCGCAGTGTGTCTCCTGAAGGCAGAAAATATCATACCCATTCACTAGGTTTAAAAACTCTGAATCTAAAAATTTGTTGAAACCCTTGCATTTATAACCATTGATATTCCATGAGGAAATTTTGAGACTTCTTTTCTTATTTATGACACACATATCCTTTGTTAGAAAATAACAATTAGATAATCAATATTCAATTACAAGTAATACAAAGACACCAATCAAAAAATACATATTATTAATATTTTATGACAACAGTTATTATCATTACTTTCATCAAAACAACAATAAAATACTTTACTTATGTAAAATAAGTCATTCATTATCATTAATGGGCAGTTTTTACATTGATGTGTTTTTCCCAAATATCTATAATATTAACATCTCTATCATTTGCATTTATAAATGCTTTCTTAACCAATATTCAATATTTTGAACAAGTATCAAACATTTATACAAAACATTACATATGTTTTTCAAAATAAGGTACAGTTCTGTGTGTATGCAATGTATAATAAACATCACAGTTTACATATTCTAATAATATTTATTTCTATACCCATAATTTCTATAATAAGGTTGGCTATAGGATTTATAATATTGTTGGTTACCTCTTCTACCCATTGAATACATTTCATATTCTCTTTCTAAGTCTTAAGCTTTATAGATAGAGTGTTTTAAATTTCCAGCCAACATTTTTGTACCTTGCACATTCAAATGCACTTTGTCATATTCAAAATACCTTCGATTTATATTGTCCCGTATATTGAAACCCGAGTGACAACATAGATAAACATATGGACAGTGTAAAAAATAGTGTTGTAAAATGACTGTACATTTGTCAAGCTTTATGTTGTGATCTTTAGAATCACCCCTACAAAATGGTAGTGATATCACTATTTTGGCATCAGGCCACTTTTCATGCATGTATGCTATTAAATTCTGAAAACTGTTACATGATGTTTTTGGGTCACTTTGTTTTACCTCTGCAGTGAAAAAGTGTACAACTATACTTTCGTATTTTTCACCATTTTTATATTTACTGTCTATTATATCTTTAGTTTGTTTTATAGTATAGCTTATTTGTTTTTCAACAAAATGACCTTTGACAAAACCTGCTGGCCTTACCTGTTTGAAATGAGAGTTGCCAATTAATAAGACTTTTTTCTTATGACCTATTGGTTGTTCTCCTTTTTGGTTTCGTGCTTCTTTACTTTTAGTCTGAGATTTATTCTTGTTTTTGTATTGGCTATGAGTGTTTTCTTTCACCTCGTTATTTTTCTCTTTTATTATTGGTTTTGTGCTTTCTTTATCAACTTGACTAACCATTTGGCTATAGCTATCTGAAGTGTCTACTTTTGGCTGGGTGAAACTACATTCATGTGCATCTTCATTTTCTAGGATTTTGAATCTATTTGAAACTGAACATGCATATGACAAACTAAACTGATCAATTGATTCTTTACAGTCATTAGCTTCCATTTTACAATCTTTTGCTATATTTTTACAAATTGTTACCATTTCTTTACATTCATTTGCATCATTTTTACAAACTGTTATTATATCTTTACATTCATTGGCAACATTTTTACATTTTGTTACCTCCCCTTTATATTCATCAATTTCTTTTTTACATCTAACTACATCATTTATTACATTTGATAATATTTCAACTGACTTACGAGTATGTTGTATTTTTTCTGATATTTCTGTTGTAACCTCTTTTATCGCTTCAATCTTTTGAATCGATGGTTCACAGTTAATGATACTTTGGAGCTGAACTTCTTGGGAAGCTATAGTTTGATTCCTGTTAGTTACTATCTCAAATAATTTATCTATTTTCTCTGAGTTTATTCTGACAAATGACATTAGTTCTTCTATTTTCCCTTCTTATGCCTGTATTTGATTTTTGTTTGGCTCATCTACTTTAAGTTTATCTATATTTGCAACAATTGTTGATTCAAATCTTTGAACAACTTTATCAATAATCTCACTTTCTTTGTTCTCATTGATTATGTTGACTTGTGTGGTTGCATCAGATTTCTCGGTCATGTTACATGAAGTTGTGGTTTGAATGTTTGTAGTACATGTAGTATTGTTGGTGGACGGTTTCAGCAACTCGGTAAAATTCGTAGGAATATCAACACACTTTGAGCATGTATATTTTCTGTTTGTCTTACTTAAGGTGAAGATCATATATGGTGGGAGATTTGAACAGTTATAGTGCACCCATCCTCTACACGACGCACATTGAATCATATTTGAATCTGGGTTTTTGCAGTGGATACATGACTTTAGAACCTGGATTTCTGTGTCAACCTCTTTTATATTTGTTTCCTCTCTATCATTTAAAATAACAGTTTGTTCATGAACATCTTTCAATGTTGTATCAGGAGATGCAGCTGGGGTTGCATCGAAAAATTCATTCTCAGACATTTCGTCTACTTCAAGAGTATTTTCTAGTTCATCTTTAAACTCAGTTGTTTTGTTGTTTAGGTCACATAATTTGCAAGTATGGCCTAACTGTTGTGCATCTTGGGCTACCCCCTCTTCATCGTAGATTGGGACCGTTGCACATGTGAATGATGGGCTAAGAAAATCTATTGCTTCATCTGGGGTATTAAAGCCTTTGACAACTTGACCTGGGAACTTATTTATGCTACTTTCACAAAGATTCCATGATTTAAAAATTCCTGTCTGTCTGCCTTTAGCAACTGAATAAAAGTTTTTTTCTAGCATTTCTACGAGTATCTGTCATTTTGGGTATTCAGTTAGACCTTACTTTAAAATTTCATAATTTCTGTGTTTTTTATCACTCGATGTTTCTAGGAGATAAACAGTTGTTTATAACATGTATATATGGTGTTCCTTGCTTATTTCAGATGTAGTCCGTCTTATCGTATCGGTTAGTAGCACTCGCTTTAGGATATTTGCATATCAATCGAAACGTTTTCTGTACGTATTTGTAACATAAAACGTAAATATACACCGTATGTGAAGTAGTATTTGAACTTGTTTTGGTGGTTTTCCTTTTTAATTAAAAATATTTCGGTGGTTTTATTTTCGATTATATTGATCCGTGCTTTATTTTTCTTTATAAAAAAAAATAATGTCTATATACATTTCCATTTCATTTTGCAAATAAATTGTGTACACTGGTCAACAGATATGTTACAGCATTAATTATTGTTGTTGCGCGTAATATTAATAAAACTGCATGATCTCGGTAACATTATTGCACCACTAACATGTATTTCTGCAATATGATGTAATTATACCTTAATTAGAATTTCTCCAACTTATGTCAATTCGCTGGAAAGGAAAGACATGTAGTTTTAAGGACTCAAAGTACCATCGGTAGCGTGGCCGAGCGGTCTAAGGCGCTGGTTTAAGGCACCAGTCTCTTCGGAGGCGTGGGTTCGAATCCCACCGCTGCCAGGTCGTTTTTGCTTTTTGTAGTAAATCTGTTGCAAACATCCGAGGGCGTGCGCGACAAATACATGCTTATTTGCAAGAATTGCCGCTAATTGGCTATTGCAGAAAAGATGTAGATGTACCATTAAAGATGAATGAGGTGTATGGTTATTTCAACTGCCCTTTTGCAGTACGATGGAATAACATTCCTATCTACAAAACTTATCTAAAACTATTACATACTGCCGATTGTAAATGATTGGCGTTGTATTTTTAGTTAGACAATAATAATGTCAAAACCGAAACCGTACTGAAGTCATGGAGAAATCAGTAGCACATTTCTACAGACTAGATATTTTACACTATTAATAATTGCAGTGAACAAAAAAATATGGAACGCTTCACGAATTTGCGTGTCATCCTTGCGCAGGGGCCATGCTAATAATAATAATAATAATAATAATAATAATAATTATAATAATAATCTTTATTTAAAGAGGGTAACTCAATTAGCTCACACTAATCTACCTTGAGGCCCTCGAAATAGCAAACAATGTGTACATTCATAAAAAAAACAATTCAACAGAAATTACATATTGACAAACAAGTGTAGCATGCAGCATGAAATATATATACAAAACAGAGATAGTACAATAAATCAATATTTTTCTTTCAAATATTTAAAACAACTTGTTTTGAAAATATTCACATTTTTGGAATTTTTTATTTCTCTTGGTAGTGCATTCCATTTAATTGCTGAAGAGTAAGCAAATGATGTTTTCATTGCATTTGTGTTAGGACGAACCACTGTTAAGTTATTGCTTGGAACAGATCTTAAACTCCTAGAACTTATTTCCGAGCATGGAGTACATAACGATTTTAAGTAAGCAGGTGTTTGGTTTTTCAAGATTTTATAAACTAAAACTAATTTGTGATACGACACTCTGTCTTCAAATGGCAGCCAATTTAGAGTATGAAACATTTCCTGTGATGGTGTAAGAAATGGAGCATCAAGAATTATACGAGCAGCTCTTTTTTGTAATTTTGTTACCCTTTGAATTGAATCATCTGAACAATTTCCCCAAATAGTACAACAGTAATCAAATATAGGCAGAATATAAGAATTAAAAAATAAAACTCTACATTTGGTATCTAAATATTTCTTTATCTTATTGAACAAAAATAGTCTTGAACTTATAGATTTACAAATGTGATCTACTTGATGTTTCCAATCAAGAGTATGATCAATATATATTCCTAGTAATTTTTGAACATTGACAACACTTAATGAATGATTTTCTAATATGATATTCAATTCCGTATCTACAGTAGCTTTTCTTTGAGCTGTACCTAAAAGCATCACAGTAGATTTTCTAGGATTAATAACCATGTTATTCTTCATACACCATGTATTTATTTTATCTAGATCTTGATTTAGAATATTTTCAATCACTGGCACGGACTTACTATGGTTATGTAATGTGGTATCATCAGCATACATATCAATTTCCGAGTTTAAGTTTTCCAATGGTAAATCGTTAATGAATAGAATAAAAAGCAAAGGTCCTAAAATTGATCCCTGGGGCACTCCGTACTTTACAATTTCAGAATTTGATGTTTTGTTTCCAATGCACACTGATTGAGTTCGATGGGATAGATAAGACTCAAACCATTTCAAAGAGTGGCTATTTAATTGATAGCATTCCAGCTTTTTGCACAGAATATAGTGATCAACTGTATCAAAAGCTTTCTTAAGATCTAAAAATATTGCACCAACTAGGTCACCATCATCTATACATTTTAGCCATTTATCGATCAAACTAGTTAGTGCTGTATGACATGAGTGTTGATGCCTGAATCCTGATTGTGATTCGTGCAATAACTTGTACTTTGAAAGATATAAATAGAAATGTGTGGCTACATGTTTCTCAAAAAGTCTTGATAAGCATGGTAAAATTGATATTGGTCTATAGTTTTGAGGTAATGATTTATCTCCATTTTTGAAAAGTGGGGTGACTTTCGCAACTTTTAAGTTTGAAGGAAAGCTGCCTTGTATAATACTTAGATTAATCAAATACGTTATACACGGAGCTAAAATATGAGATGATAATTTAAGAAAATAAGGACCCAAATTGTCCAATCCTGTAGCTTTTGATATATTTAATTTATGGAGCATAATTTCTGTTTCATCAACTTTAATTAAAGGTATTTTGAATTCAACATCTAATGGCACTTTTGATTGTGTAAAATTTGAAAGTCTGCTAAGATCAAGAGTTGAATAGTCCTGGTTAGCTGAAAAACCACCTATTGTTGAGAAAAATCTATTCAAATTGTCAATTATATCATTCAGATCATCACATTTATTATTTCCAAAATTCATAGATGAAGGAAAACTCCTCTGTGTTTTAGGGTTAAGGTTTTTGAAAAGGTTCCAAATATCTTTCTGATCTTTACTATTTTCAACAACCTTCGAATAATAGTTTTGTTTTGATTTTTCAATTAAACTTTTACATTTGTTTCTCCAAAAACGAAACATGTCCCAATTTCCACTTTGATGACTATGATCTCTTTTCTTTTGAGCTTCTTTAATTTCTTTAGTTAACAATTCTGGTTGTTTAGAATATTTAATCCTCTTAGTTTTCATAGGAGCATGTTTATTGATGACTGATAAGAGTAAACAATATAACATATCTGTTGCAGACTGTATTTCACCTATTAATTCTATTTGTGAAAAGTCAATATTTAGTAAGTCATTTAGGAATTTGTCTTCGTTAAAGTTCTTAAAACATCTATATTTCATGGTTTTATGAGAAATATTATTACAGTCTTTTTTGTTTATTTTATGTGTAAGACAAACTGGGTAATGGTCGCTGACAGCAATTTTTGGTACATTAATTTCAATAATGTTTTCCGGATGACTGACATAAGCATGATCAATGATGGTACTCGTAGAAGCTGTAACTCTAGTAGGGATTGTAATTATTTGTGATAAAGATTTCTCTAGAATCATATTTGACCACTTTGTGTTACAGCATCCATCTGTTTAATCTATGTTTGTATCACCTAAGATAATTATCTCCAGTCCACTGTCCTGGGCTTTATCAATTTCTACTTCAAAATCATCAATCCATGATTGATGCATATCAGGAGGTCTATAAACATAACAAATAAGTATGGGTTTACTGTTTTTGAAATTTAATTGACACCAAATGGTTTCAATTTTGCTTATCTCTAGGTCATCTCGCCTTTTATATTGTAAGGAATTTGACAGATAAACAAGTAAACCACCTCCCAATTTATTGCGGGTTTCACTTCTGTCTTTTCTTTCTAATTCAAATCCTTCAAGTTTTATCATATCATTTGTAATTTCATTCGTTAGAAACGTTTCACAGAGTCCTAGTATATGTGTGTTACCTTTTTGAATCAGATATTGCTTTACTTCATCAATTTTTGAATAAAAGTTTCTAATGTTTAAATGAGACAACTTAAGACCAGATTTAATTAACCCAAAATATGTTTTTTCTTTCGTTTTATCCTGTTCATTATTTTCCTTTTTATCATTTAATTTAAATTGTTTAATTCGCTTTTTTATGGGGTTATTTTTAGGTCTTGAAATTGTATTTAGAAATATGGAAGATGCTTCATTTAAAGATACATGTAAACAATTGCATGTTGTTAGGTTACAGTTCGAACATAAATCATTTAAGCATGAAAATCTGTTTTTGGTTTCAAGGGTACATTTTTCGGCAGAACATGCTTTGCCGTTTTCCTAGTAATTTGGGTAATTGTGCCAACAGTTCCTCCATTTATGGCCAATTTTCCCACATGTCCAGCACTGAATTTCTTGACCAAACCGACAGTTCCTCGCAACATGTCCGTTTTCACCACAATTGTAGCAGTTTGCTTCTGGTTTCTGTGTAGCATTTGTTTTCACTTTTATTATGTCGGTCACTTTTTCGTTGTAATGTTTCAATAAGGTTGCGGTAAGGTTGCTAATCTTCTCTGTATCGTTCCAATTTTAGTATATGTACTGCCGAAGCGAGTACACAAACTATACCACTCGTGTATCTTATATAGTCCGTCTTATCGTATCGGTTAGTAGCACTCGCTTTAGGATATTTGCATATCAATCGAAACGTTTTCTGTACGTATTTGTAACATAAAACGTAAATACCCCGTATGTGAAGTAGTATTTGAACTTGTTTTGGTGGTTTTCCTTTTTAATTAAAAATATTTCGGTGGTTTTATTTTCGATTATATTGATCCGTGCTTTATTTTTCTTTATAAAAAAAATAATGTCTATATACATTTCCATTTCATTTTGCAAATAAATTGTGTACACTGGTCAACAGATATGTTACAGCATTAATTATTGTTGTTGCGCGTAATATTAATAAAACTGCATGATCTCGGTAACATTATTGCACCACAAACATGTATTTCTGCAATATGATGTAATTATACCATTAATTAGAATTTCTCCAACTTATGTCAATTCGCTGGAAAGGAAAGACATGTAGTTTTAAGGACTCAAAGTACCATCGGTAGCGTGGCCGAGCGGTCTAAGGCGCTGGTTTAAGGCACCAGTCTCTTCGGAGGCGTGGGTTCGAATCCCACCGCTGCCAGGTCGTTTTTGCTTTTTGTAGTAAATCTGTTGCAAACAGCCGAGGGCGTGCGCGACAAATACATGCTTATTTGCAAGAATTGCCGCTAATTGGCTATTGCAGAAAAGATGTAGATGTACCATTAAAGATGAATGAGGTGTATGGTTATTTCAACTGCCCTTTTGCAGTACGATGGAATAACATTCCTATCTACAAAACTTATCTAAAACTATTACATACTGCCGATTGTAAATGATCGGCGTTGTATTTTTAGTTAGACAATAATAATGTCAAAACCGAAACCGTACTGAAGTCATTGAGAAATCAGTTTTTCATAGCCTGAGAAACATAAGGTTTATTTTACAAACGATCTACTTAGTGTATTACAATTCGTTAAAATATGTAAGATTATCGGTTGTTATAACTTTAACGGTTGCAACAAGGCTCTATTACTATAATTAATTTTCTTTCTCTGCAAGATGCAGCAGTTAATCTACTACAGCAGATGTGATTGCAATTTTGTAATTTTTGCTGCATGGATATTAAATTCATTTTTGAGTTTGTCGGTTTGCAATCAGGACAAAGTATGTCTTAGATTTAGCTAATTTTTATAGTTCAACATTCCATAACCGCCTTGGTACCATGAAATGTTTAGGAAAATTTGTGATATCGGATAAAAAAGATTCAATAAAGAAAAAAACTCGGTCCAATATTCATTCAGCCTGGTTTATGGGACAACTCGGACCATCCATCAAATGTTAAGTTTTATTTAAATTTTCATCTGATTTTACTAGTAAATCTTGAAATTGGATCATTTAAAATGTGTTATCAACCTTCTGTCAACTGCAGTACACTGTAAAACGTTTCATGTTAATATGTTTAAAGTTGATGACTTTCATAACCTGATTTCTTTAACATGGGGTACTTATCATGATAATATGATTTCAGTATTTCGAGTGGGTTTGTTTTCTTAAGTTTTTATTACGATTTTTGTAAATATATATGTGATGTCATTTATTATGGGTCAGTATATTGTTACAATTTAAATTGTTGAAATAGCTGAATATAAATAAGAATTCTTTGTAGCACTAACGTAGTTTGTTTCTTGGCATTATACCTCCTTTGCAATCTTTACTGCAGTGAGTATGCCAGGCTGTGATGCATGCTGATGGGTTTTTTTTTGAGTTGTGAAGGTATCACCACGCTGTATCACGGTGAAGGGGCATGTCACATTCTTGTTTTTAAAGGACTGTCTGGTGATGTCTGTCCAGCAGCTTCGTAAAGTTGGCTACTCTCAGCACCTGGGTGGGGGACAAAGGTAGTGCACGTTGAGCAAAGGAAGGTTACCTGGCGGTTAAGTTCCTTCTGCTCTCAGTAATCTTACTGGGTCATATGAATGCATGTGCTGTGTCTTGCTACCGGCCATTTCCATTGGTAACGTCCACGGTTTTTGGCTAACATGTTTCTGCAAAATTGTTTTCATATATGACACACTGAATATAAAATAAAAATAACATTTGTAGTTTTGATTCATTTAAGTTTACTGTCAATTTCAGACTTTTATAAACTATATCATGGCAACCAGTTTTTATTGGTCGAGTATCTTTTTAGAACCTCTAAGCTTCAGCAGAAAAATTGGCAATCCTTGTCAATTAAAGGTTGAAATTTAATTAGTATACTATGCTCAATGTCGGGCACAGATTGTGATTTATTAGCTAGACCAGTTTGCTTCAGTTGGACATAAATATGTGTTTAACCTGGAATGCATTATAAACAAATACTGCCATGACAAAGGTTAATAGTTGTGTACAGTAGAGTTTATATGAATGTTCGAGTTGCTCATAGATCTCATTCATCATATTCAATGTCATGAAGTCAAAGAATGAAATGACTAACAATGTACAACACATTATAAATTTGTACTTCTATTTATTCTGAAAGACAAAACAAGTGACATTAGATAATGAAAGACAACTGCAAACAAACAGCAATCATCAATGGCACCTACTTAACACACTAAAATTCTACTACAGACTGTCTGGATGTATACGGAAAGACTCAATATAGTGCCAAGATATCATGACTGATACCTGTAAACTAGAGTCTCCAAGGAGCTTGTCATTTCTCATCTAAACTACACGTGCAAATCAGTGCCTCTAAGGAGTTTGTCATTTCTCATCTAAGCTAAATGTGGAAACAAGAGTCTCCAATGAGCTTATCATTGTTCATCTTAATATATAATGACTTGCCCCACTCTCGAGTCGCCCATATTAATAACTAGTCGTCCCACATTTAATAACAAGTCGCCCTACATATGTAAAATATAAAATTTATAATATAAAGGAGTAGGTGCAGTAAAGGCCGATTTTGGCCCCTATTTTTCCCTAAAATTAAACTGTTACCTTTGACTTGTATGTTCCCGTATATTGAACCCGACATATAAATCTTTCATAAATAAAATTAATATACCTTCGGTATGGAAGTTTTGCAAACCTTTTTTAACTGCAAAGTGTCCCTTTTTTGGCATATCCTCGTGTAACCATAAGTCGGCCAGGCATCAGAACATTGTTGGGTATTTTTAATTTATAGTTATCTACCTGATTTCGTACATATTAATTCAAATGCGCAATTACACCCGCAATGTTTTTGTGTGTTCGTTCTAAAAAAACAGTCGGTCAAAGAACTAACTTTCGGAATCTTTGTTTACTCATCCATTGCAAATGGCGTATAACCACGTGACATAAAGTCGGTCACATGTTAAAAATAGCTTGTAGGCCAAGCAAACAATAACGTAGTATGTGAATTTTGAAGTACGTATCGTGTTTGATATATTTTAATCTGAATCAAGTATGTGAATGCGTAAATGCAGTTAGAAAGTATGGAAAACATGACAATTTGACAATTAAACATTTCAGCCAAGTAGTAGCAATTAATTTACCCGAAAAAGGCAAGGACCAGCTGATTTTTGGGTATGGATTATGGACTTTTTGAAGAAATTGTCAATGCATTATTACTGCATTAACTGTGTAAAACATGGAAATAATTTTGTCAAGCTTGGTTATAAACAAAAGCTACGTTGACACAATTAGATTTATTTAAACAAGAATAAATTCTGATTTGGTACACATTCTATGAACTTTCAACACAGTGCACACATAAAAACTCGCAACCCCTTCTGATCACTCTCACATTTGTACAAAAGATTAAATGTGTCCAATGTCCACACTTGTCACACTTAGCCCAATTCACAATTTTTATAGACAAACTCTTCATCACTCCTTCAGGGGTAAATTGACCACACACACAACATTTCTCTTCGTCTCTAATTTCAGATCCACTATCATCTGTATCAACTTCTATTTCCGAATCCTCAAGATAAATGCTACTAGGTCCAGGTTCTTGGGACAACCTCACACTCTTTTCATTTGCACATCTTTCTTTCTTTGGTTTTTTCCCCTGCAAACTTTTCCCTTTCTTTCCACATGTTCCTCTTGATTTGGCTTTAGACATTTTACACTGTTTACTTACATGCTCTCGAACTTTCTTAGCTACCTCACATTCAGTAATTACTTTTCCACTTACAACTTTACTTAAAGTATTCCTTTCACAGACAACTTGTCTCTCACTCTTAATCTTTCTCACACGCTGCATTTTTCCCTCAAAGAAATCACTTTCACACTCCTCATTTAACTCCCTTTCTTCTCTGTCGTTCTGCATATTCTCAACATTTTCATGTATGCACGACTCACCTCTCATATCTTCACTCTCACTGTCACTCACAGATTCAATACAAACACCTGGTGGACATTCCTGAAACACTTGAGACGGCAAAAAGAACTTATTGTCAATAATGTTCCTGTTAAAAGGATAAATTCCCGTCTTCTTAAATGCTGCTTGAAGATTTTCTGGAGTAGAGGACCGTACATATGCAGAGCAGGCTAACTGACAAACTTCATCTTTAGTGATGACAGTTGAAGACATTCTTATTTTTTTGTGACAAAGATTGTTGTAAATTTTCTGAAAAGGACCATAAATACCGACATCCATTGGTTGAAGGAAGTGTGAGGTATGTGCAGGAAGAACATGTATAAGAATGTTATGTTGTTGTGCCCATTCAATGACACCGACAGAAACGTGGGACTTATGGCCATCAAGTAGCAGTAGAATTTTGTCGTTTCTTGGTACAAAAGACAGAAAGTGGTTCTTCAAATAATCCAGGAATATGTCTGAATTTGACCAGCCACTTTCGGAAACAGTGCCAACGGCTCCAGGTGAGCATCCTTCCATCCACTTGCTCTGCATCTTCTTGCCTGGAAAAATGAAGTAGGGTGGAATAGAATACCCAACAGCGCTTCCACACCCAAGGATGGTAATAGTACTGGATTTTCCAGACGTCACAGCAGGTGGATGGAAATCTGTACTAGCAACAACACAAGGAGGACTATGGTTCAGCTGGATACCTTTCTCGTCAACATTAAATATTACATGAGGCTTATCTGTTAAATCGTACTTCTTTAAAACACCCTCTAACTCTGTGAAGTACGTGTTGACAACATCTTTATTTCCTCCTTTAGCCCTGGCTATCTCAAGAGCACGTGGTTTCAGTACCCTCAAATCAGGCCACCTTTTCATGAAGGAATAGAACCAGCGAAGACTGAAGGGATTATCTGATGTTCTAAGATTCAAAGAGACTGCAAAGTCACTAGCTAAATCTACCACTTCTTGGCGCGTGTAACCATATCCAATGGCTGCCATGTCTTTGAGATGGTTTACGAGCCTGGCTTCTTGATGGAGACTCATCACTGGATCTCTTCCCATGCTAACACACTCAGCATCAACCTCGCCTGCGACACGATCCCTCAGAGTTTGATACGGTACACCATACTTCTGTGATGCTTTCCGAATCGATAAATTCATGCTGGTAGCTGCAAGGTAAGCGCTGGTCATCTTGGAAGGACTGTACAATCTAAGCTGGCCTCTGGATTTGCCACCAGTAAAATGAGCAGGTTGTAGCTACAAAAGATAAAGAAAATGCATTTTATAATATGATAAAATGGCAGATTAAGTTAATTTGAAAATATTTTGTACTAAGAAGAAAATTGTCTTACAGGTAAATATTTAAGGCATGAATATGTATGGCTCAATAGATTTTGTAAATTGAATCATAAAAAAATGTGTTGGATGTGAATTGTTGTAATTTTATATTAATATTATACAAAATTTTATTGAAATAGACTAATAGATTAAATTAATTTTAACTGATTTTGTGTTTTTTTATTTTATTTAATTTATTTTCCAGGCATATATATTTGTTTGTTAATTTAAGCTGATACTATAGTATAACTATTTGATTTATAGGTTCCTGATTAAAGAATTAACATTTGTACACGTTGAATTTCATCTTGCACATGTTGAACAGCAATCAATTTCCCGCAAAAATGTGCTAACTTGGAAGAAAATTAATGATCACGCTAGGTATTTTTAAATGTGTATAGAATATTATGTGCTTGGCCTACATTCCAGAAGGGTTACGGTCAGTGATTTCATAATGTCAACAAACCGTCGACAGAGATCACACGTGGAATTAATAACTGGGAACGGCTTAAATGAGGGTTTTAGAGGCGACAAAAAATGACTATAAGAAAAAGGACCTTTTTTCTCTATGTTTTGGAATTTTGCTTTACTTACCTGTTTAAATCTCATTGTAATTAATTTAGATATCTCTGTGATATCTTCTGTGTTTACAAACGCTAAATATAGCAAAAATGACGTCATACGATCTCGTAGCGCAGTCTCGCGAGATATAAACAAAACTGGCCGACATTATTGCATGACCGACTTTGGGTAACGCCACGATATTTACATATTTTGTTGAAAATAGTGGTAATAAACATAAAATTAAATACGAGCGCAATCTTGTACCAACACAGTTTTTTACGGGTATACTGCTATATATCAGAGTAATTTATGTGCCAAGTATAAAGTTGGTACATCCTTGCGCTCCAGTTTAATTTTTTTTTTAAACATGTATGTAATTTTCGGTCGAATTTTGTAAACAATGAAAGAAAATCCGAACAGTGACGGCACGGAAACGGTTTATTTTCGTGGCTCAGTGTTAGCAGACGAAATGAAAAAGTGTGTCGTATTTACACATTTATTGTAGCAGCATATTGCATCATATTTATAAGCATGTAGTATTTAATTTTAAATATGAATTTGACTGTCTGGAGAAACTTTTCGACTATTTTTGACTAATTTAATGAAGTCATTCTTAGTGTTCCGGAAAATGAACAGTTCACAGAAGATGCTTTTTGTTATAATGAGGTAAGAAATACTATAAATGTTATAGTGTTCATTGCAGGAGTTTAAGGCGCATTTCAAATTTAGTAAATATTAAAAGTGACCAAAGGGGTAAGCTATATAAATAAATCTAACAAAGAACAAAGTAAACCAGTAATCCGCCCGTCAATAAGAGATTATAATAATATAGTGCGAATATGAGGTGCTCCATCAGTTTGAAGAAAAAACATTTTTGTCCTATTTTCTAATCGGAAAAGGCGAATGTTGCGAAATATTTATTTTTTTTTTTTTGGTTTATTTTGGTTGGAATAGCCAAATATCGTTTGTTCGGACGTCTTATGTAGAGTTATATACTAGTTATTAACAAAGTTGTTTACGCAGCTGACGTGGCGCAGTGGTTATGTCGTTGGATTGACGTGAAGACATACACGAGTTCGAATTTTAATTTTTTTTTTTTTTTTCGTTTTTTCAAATATATAAATATTCGGATACATTTAAGTTAATTGTTATCAATATAAAATGTACAGTTACGTATATATTTATTGTTAATATTTAGAGTTGTATTTAGTATATTTATATAGTGCCCGTTAACATCGCCGACGGTTTTTCGAGACATCTTTATTTTAAATGTTTTTTTCAGTTTGGTTCTCATATTGAAATTTTACAGTACTAATTTAGGCCTTTTTAAGGTAAATCCATTAATTTTGTGAAAGAATTTGTAATGTATGTTGCATTAACGAGATAGGTCTTTTATTTCAGTAGATTTAACTACAAGAAAGAAAAAGACAAACTAAATAAAAATTAAAGACAAAAAGGTACTTGTAAGAATAATATGACACATACATACGTAGTGATTTTATATCACGCTTAATTATATTATTAGCCTTTAAAAAAAGACATTATAAAGAAGACATTAGCCTTTAATATAAAAGAATATTACCTATCCGCGCCGGTGATAAATAAGAAATAAACACAAACAATTCACGTCAATACGAAACTGCACATAACAAAAAGAAGCGAAATAAACCAAAAGGAAATAAAAACAGAAATAAAAACTAAAAATATTATTGGCTTCAAGATATTTTTACATTGTTTATTGTTTTCAAAGATGGGCATTTTTTGTATGTCGTTCTTCTCGCTCGTTTTGTACAAACATATTATATTTCAACGTTGATATTTGAGACATGAAAAAAATTGAGGACGCTTATTTTTGACTGGCAAACAAGAGAACGTTTATATCTTAAAATTTTATTTGTTCCAATGAAGACATAACCTTATTACAAACAGAAATTGCTATGAATATATTATTTACCTTTAACATATAGTGTAGACCTATAAAGACATACATGTACACACAAACATGGTTTTAATTGCAGATCAATTCAGAAGATGGCAAAATCATTTAACTGCTGTCTATGTCTAAAAAGGACCGATGTTAAATCAAGAAGGTATATAACTGGTGAAATGAAACAATATGTTCAAAGTATTTTATCAAGAGAAATAAAAAATATTGACTGCATATGTGGCAATTGCCGACTGAAATATTATAGAAATATTAAAAAAGATCCACCAACACCCAATGAAATTCAGTTAGATCCAGATTATCGGCCACAATCAGAATCCTCAAATATAACTAGTCCTAAATCTATTCAACTTGGAATACCTGCCACTCCACGTACTCATAAATATTGTGTAGTCTGCAAAAAAACAGGGAACAACCGAAACCATTTAATTGTCGTACCGGAAAAGGCAAGAACTCAAGCCTTTGTGGAGACTGGAATATTTATTGATTCAAGAAATAGGTCGTGCAAAAGTCATATATACATGTCATATTTTAATAAAGCATCCTTATGTCTGTTACAGTCATCTAAACAAACAGATGTTTTTTCCAGGAGTGACATCACCAATCTTACAACAAATATCCGTAAAATGATGAAAGCTAGTTCGTACTTAAATTTTGATATTCCATCATTAATTGATGATGAAGATTACACAAACTTATTGGGCATTAACAGAGACCAATTTAGCGTACTGGCAGACGAACTTAGTCTTATAAGAAATTCTTTGTCTAGGTCTGTTCGTACGTGTTTAGCTGTATTTTTAATGAAACTGAAAACGGGATTGCCCAATAAAGTTCTTTCAATTTTGTTCAGACTTAAAAAACACCAGGTTCAGCGTATTATTCACAGTGCAAGGCTTTCGCTAATGACAGAGTTTGTTCCCAACTATTTAGGTTTTGGTCATATATCTCACGAAGATTTTTGCCAGCAACATACAACAACAGTAGCCAAAACTTTATTTACGAATGAAAGTTCCCAAGCTGTCATTATTTTAAATGGAACATACGTGTACATCCAAAAGAGCAGCAATTACCGATTTCAAAGGCAATCATACAGCCTACACAAGCATAGGTCATTAGTTAAACCCATGGTAATCGTGGCATCAGATGGATATATACTTAGTGTATTGGGTTCCTATTTGGCGGATTATCATAACAATGACGCAGCAATTACAAAACACCTGTTCAAACACAATTTAGAAAAAATAAATGACTGGATGGAAGAGAACGATGTCTGCATAGTAGATAGAGGGTTTCGTGATGCAGTTGAATTCCTTGAAGACCACGGTTATAATGTGAAAATGCCATTTTATTTAAACAAAAATTTAAAGCAGCACACTACAGAAGAAGCTAACAAATCTCGATTGGTTACTAAGGTCCGTAGGGTAGTTGAAAGCACTAATGGGCGTATTAAGCAATTTAGGATGTTAGACAAAGTTGTTCCCAATACACTGTCAAAGTATATAGGCGATTTTGTGAGAATTGCGTGTGCTTTGTTAAATCGTTTCCGTGGTCCTGTTACGACTTTGGATGAAAAAACTGAGAAAATAGCAAACGAAATGATGCACAAAGCTAAAATGGACAATGAACTTAAAGTTTTTCTAGAGGACAACGGGTTAATTACTAAACGGAACGATTATAAGTCACTTGAAAGTGCGGATATAATGGATTTTCCACAATTAACATTGGATGACCTTCGTACAATAACAATGGGAATTTATCAGTTAAAACAGGCCCCTTGCTTCACTAAAGACCATTTAAACGAGGACGGACAATATGAATTGTTGCTTTTTAAGGAAACAGAGGGTCTAATTAAAGTGAAGATTCAATCGAGACATTCTAAAAATACTACCTACACATTATGGATTCAGTATATTCCTAGCTCCGATAAACCCATCGCTGGGTGGTACTGTACATGCAAGGTTGGTTCTCGTGTTGTAGGCTGTTGCGCGCACATAGCTAGTGTTCTGTGGTTTTTGGGATTCGAGCGATACCAGGGCAACCGACTTTCAAAAGACACAAATGACACATTTCTCAACGCAGCTGATATACCATCCGATACCGAGTCAGATACTTCAGAAGACGAAGACTCTTCTGATGAATTCACTGAAGAATGAAATGTAGTCATATTTAAACATATACCATGTCAATAACATTCACTTAAATTGCAACTTGTAACTCGTCTGACTCTTGCTATCACATCTGTCCGTCGTTCGTCCGGCCGACCATTTTTCACATTTTATCCTGTAAAGCAACTTATCCAATTAACGCCCAAACTGAACAAAATGAGGGTTATAATTTCCTCAAAAAAGATTCATTTAATCTGGACAGGGAAACAAACTTTGCTAATGAAACTTGTTTCTGATTTTTGTCTCGCCTGCGACGATTGTCGCCGGAGGCGAGACATATGTATGGGAATCCGGCGGCGGCGGCGTAAACACTTGGACATCTTGCTTCATATCTTTGTAAGCCCAAGCCCTAGGTCCATCAAATTTGGTCCAGTGGTAGCTTATGATGTGTACTTGCCAGTCAGTCACCTGACCTTGACCTCAATTTCACGGTCCAGAGACCACGTTAAAGTTTTTGGATTTCGGCAGTTCCTCTGTAACCACGCATGGTAGGATGAGAATATTTGGTATATAGGTTGCTGATGAATAGTGCATGCCTGTCTGGTAGGTTTCACCTGACCTTGACCTCAATTTCACTGTCCAGCGACTGATAGTTTTTGGATTAGGACACTCCTCTGTAACCATGCATGGTAGGATGACAGTATTTGGTATATAGATTGCTAATGATTACATGTAGTACATGAAGTCTCGTAGGTTTCAACTGACCAATTTTATGGTCCAGTGACTAAGTGAAAGTTTTTGGATTGGGTCCATTACTCTGTAACCATGCGTTGTATATTTTAAATGATAACAATTTAATGCTATTTACATAATGCTTATGACGTAATTTTTTCGTTACTGATGCGGAATTCAGGCGAGACATTTTTCTGTGTCCACACTTGTTTTAATCTCTGATACTACAAAGCCAACTGAATATAAACTGTGTATGATTAAAGTAAAATAGTTTCTTTCCGGGTCTTCATTTATAATGTTCTCACTAAACCGTGGCTAAAAATATTTATACTGATAAATATTATTAAAAAAAATCTCATCCGGGAAAATACAACGACAAATGAAACTCTATTCTATAGGGTGATACATTAGATATTTAAGTGTAATATGCAAATCGAACTGTCATGTGTCCACGAACACAGAAACCGTGACCGTGCATGAGCACCGTGCTACTTAGCAATTTATCAACCTGGTAAGCCATAACGATCTTTTTTTAATTGTAGTTGTGTATTTGCAATATGTTTTGTCTAATAAACTGTATGTTATCAATTGAAATTAAAAGGTAAATAAGCTATTAAAAATATGAGGTAGGGTTTATTTATGGGGTTATTAAAATATATCTTTTTTATCTGTGCTACCTTTTCAACCTTGGAAAGGCTGTGACCATTTAGACATCCTCTTCTGGCCGGACCAACATTTAAAACTTAGAAAATAGTATTGACTGAAAATAATGATATATATCAGATATATATATCTTTATGTGATTATAATCAATGTAAAAGGCTTTTATGTTGACTGCACGCATCTGTTTTCATTGTTTATTTTAATATTTTTTATGTTCTGTTTTACATTTGAAATAAGAAAATATGATGTATTTAAAATGCCAGAAAAAGGTACATTGATCTGCAGTGTTCGTTGCCTTTAACAGTATAAGAATTCAGATGTGTATAATGTCTTTTTATGGTATTATTGTTGTTTTATTGGAGTAAACTCAACCAAATCACTGACATATCATCCTCGGAAACTCAGGGTCGATTCCGTCAGGTTCATCATCATAATAAGATGTAACGAAATTAACACCAGTTATGCGATATTAGTACAAAAGTGACTAAAGACCAATATTTATTTTAGTCAAAGACGAGTTATATACTTACACAAAATCGTATTTAATTTTATATGATTCTTTTTTAAAGTAACAACAATAAATTAGTTTAGCGTCACCGAATTGCGATAGTCCGTGGTAAGCTATTTATGTTGATTTTTTTGTCTCATGTGAGAGTTGCCTATTAAAGAGATGCTGAAAACCTTCTGGCTGAATTTTGAACCGTGCGTTGTCATTGAGTTACATAGGTTTTTCTTATTTTAAAATTGATTCTTCGACGAAAAACATCTTTTAGAAAACAAGATTTTGTAACGCGTTTCCAAGCAAATAAATACATCTTCTCAAAACGTAACTTTTATATATATGAGTTTTCTTCTTTGTTTTAATGGTGATTTCTGAAATTTTTCAGCTATATCTTGGACTCATGTTTTAATGGGGAGAGAAAGCCGATGTATCAAAAAACAAAAGATTCGGTAGGAAAACTTGATTATTAAGGTGCATTAATATCGTTTATGTTCTGGTATATGGCATCATTGTAATGTCACATTTATACATAATCTTATTTCCATTTGACAGTCATATTTATATCCTAAATAAAGGCTATGTATCTAGATGTCATTGTTGAATTTTTTTGCCATAGCTGTACAAGACAAAATACTTTTATATTTTAAACCCAACCAAACGAACAAATGGATCGATTTGTATTCAATTTCTTATATACTATCCCCCAAATCTCACATCGGACCACTTGTATTACCTTGCAAGAATATTTTTTATTGCGCATTTTATTCATGTTTAGAAGTACACATGTTCATTTCTAAGTATAATGTTCTAAACATGAACAACATGCGCAATTAAAAGCTTTTATGTGCCCCATGTAGGGCCTCACTGTTTCGTTGCATTTAAACAATATATATAGGCTTATATGCTACAAGATTGCTAAAGTATCTTACAAAACAAGCGCATTTCTTGTTTCTTTTTTGGATTTAAATATTTTTTTATTTAGTTATGAACATGCTTACTTCCAATGTACGAAAATGAGAATTTAATACATTTTCTGAGTTCAGTAACCCTTGTGGTGCCTCATTTCTTCAATTTTTCATGCCCTTGAACACTAAGTAGGCTTACTTGGTGCAGGAATGCTGAAATATATCTTAACAGAACAGCGTTAGTTTTTAATGTGTAGAGTACCCCTTTTGGGGCCTCATTTGCACGAAAAGCCGTCATATTAACATTCTGATTTTAGTTTTAAAATAAAATTGGGTTTGGTGTTTCTCATTTATATAATAAGTTGACTCAATCCAAATGGGGGCCAATATCGACCCTTACCGTACCTACTCCTTTATATATTTAATACTCTATAATATAAATAAATACCTTGATAGTATAAAATTGTTTAATTTGTGTATATTGTACTGCTCGGTGTTTTAATTGGCAGTGGATCTCTTGAGATTAAAGTGTAACAAGTGGCTCAGCAATTTAGAGTTTTGTTTTGATAATGTGCATGCTTTGTTTATAAAAGCAGTTTATATGCTTTATGACCCAAATTTATATAAGTTTTGATTAAAAATTTGATGATATTTTCTATTCCTATAGATTTTGAAAGAGGGAGAAAGGAGCAGAGAGGAGGAAGAAAGGAGCAGAGGGGAGGGAGGAAGGAGCAGTAGCGCAGGAGAAAGGAGCAGAGGGAGGGAGAAAGCAGCTGAGGTGAGGGAGAAATGAGAAAGGTGCACAGTTGTCACATGTGACAGCTCTCGAGTTGGCATAAATTCTTCCAAAACAAAATAAACAGTGTGTAGCAGGCATTTTTTTCAAAACTTGAAGTGTACACTCAGACGATAAGACTTTGATTGGTAACACACCATGAACTACATCTTATTATATACATACTAAGTTAATCAACCACAATTAATAAACAAACATACATTCAATTAAAGCAGATTAATTACTTCATTAACCACTTCCGTTAACTTTTCAAAATTAATTAGAGAAGTGAACACGAGTTCACTTTAATCTCAATTAAAACATCTAGCAATAAAAATATGCACATTTAAAAATTTATACTATAAATTTAATTAAATATATTTTAAGATATTAAATTTTTAACCTTATAATATCTATTTTTTTTTACATATGTGGGACGAGTCTTTATCGAGTGGGGCGACTCGTTATAAAATGTGGGGTGACTCATTATTAATAAGGGGTGGCTCGTGATGGGGCGACTCAAGAGTGGGGCGAGTCGTTACGATACTGTTCATCTGAACTACAAGTGACAAAATAAATTGAAAAAAACTATAACCTTATTTTGTAATTAACCCTACTCTTCTAAACATAATGTAGATTTTTTGACAATTTGTTGACATTTTGTACTTGGATAAAAAAAAGATCTACATTATTGGAACTACTACTTGTCAAACGACAACAGTTTCGATTTGATTGGATGGCAAGGTTATTGGAGCCTAACAAAGATAATTCATTTCCAAGTTTGGTTCAAAATGTATAAGTAGTTTCATTTTAAATTTTGTCAAAATAAGCATATTGGGGAAAACTTGGAAGAAGGGTGAGGTCATCCAACACATTTTGGTAAGGGACTTTTTTATGATCATCAATACCAAGTTAAGTTAACATTTTTTGAGGAAAAGATTTTAAAATAACTGTTTGTCAAGTAGCCAAATTGATGACCATTTTGGTTGCAGGTCAAGGCTATAGGATAAAATTAAGTCATGATCATAATATAGCAAGTTTTGTTGAAATTGACTTGCATAGAAAATTTTAAAAAATGGTAATGTTTACAGATTGATGTATGAATAAAGATGGCAACATCATAGCACTTTCTGCTAATCCACAAATGTGACTGAACTGCCAGCAATTGTTGTTAATGATACATGTAATATGAAATCAATTACTCTGCTACAAAATTAAATAATCACATTAACATATTTGGTGATGCTGACCAAAAATGGGTCAGCCTTTAATATTGCACTAACATCAAAATATCATTAAAATCATAAATATATATTCATAAAGGATCATCAATTGTTCTCTTTTAATATACAGTAAAAGCAATTTATTGTCTGGTATTATTTCTAGTCTCTAAATTATACCAAAGTATCATTGATACAAACATACATAAACAAAATATCACATAGCCATTGACTTCAGTAAAATGTTACATCTAACTGCCATTTTCTCCATAGGCCTATAACAGAAAATGCAAAAATTTACAGTGAACATTTCTAGGACATAAAATATGAAAATCAGTCTTTTAATCAAATGAAGTTTTCATGAAAAAATAACAGTTCAAAACAAATGAGACAACTTGTACTGTGTTTAGAAAACAACACATGTGCATTTATGCTTTACACAGGATTGTCAAGCCTATAATCACACCAATACTCTTTCAACCTGTCATCCTTGTTTGAGCAAAAATCACGAAAATCGGCAAGAATTTTATCCTGGAATGTTTCATCCCCTGTGTGAGATGTCCTCCATTTTTTGGACAACATATAATTCCACGACCACAAAAAGCCCACTTTATTCCAGTACTGATCATTATCTTCACTTTGATATGTTCGACTGGTTTGACGTGCGATGTAATCTTTACGTAACTGTTGTGTTGACTTTTTCTTTAAACTGTAAGGTATTAAAATATTGAATTAACCAATGATAATTCAGTCCAGATGAGAATTTGGACTTCATAACAAAATTGTCCTGTTCAGCCAGTTGTGTAGAATGACGTGTGATATATAAAACATTTTCTAAACAATGAACGCATTGAGGTAATTCTGTCTCTAAATTGCTTCTTTTTATTGTTATAAAGATATTTTTGTTCACATTAACTACATGACCTATCAACAAAGATTTTAATGTGGAAGTACTTTTTGGTGTTTTTTTAATTCTTAAAACTAGTTTTCAAAGAACATGATTACTCTGAAAAACCTACCTATAGGCCTTACATGTTCAATTGAGAACATACTTGTATATAGTAATGGACAACTAGATATCTGTGAGATGGATTCCCATCTCTGTAGACCCCGCCTACCTTGAATTCAAAGGTCATCAACCTTGGTATGCGACACATCCCCTTGACATTATCAACCCATGCACATCTCAAATATCAAAAGCCTACCTCAAGATAAAAAAGTTGTAGCCTAGCTGGACAAGATAAGTTTCTGATGGAAGAATGGATGGCCAAACTGATCACTATACAGCATACGCCACTAAGTGGCGTGGCCTTAAATAAAATGGTCAGGTAAAAAAAATTACCACAATTCTGAAAATCTCTAAAATTGTAAAATTTGTGTAATGTATACATACCTGTAAACAAAAGGTGCTTCTTTCATAGTTGGTGATGTTGCTTGACTCTCTTCTATTAGAACAAACATCCCTCCTGAACAATGGACATATTGCTCCTCAGTTTGACTAGAGGATGAGGGGCTAGGACTTGAAGGATATCCATAAGGTTTAGACATAACAGAAAATGGCATAAAGCCATACCTACAACAGAAAACATTCAAACATATGTGTTGTTCTGTCTATTTAAACTGTCAGGTTTGTTTTTGGTGTATCCTGTATATGTAAGTGTTGGTGCAAATAAACTGTAAGTTTGTGCCCGAGATGTGAAGTCAGGTCAAACCAAAGATCTCATTATATTTTTTGTACCTCACTAAGTAATGATAAGCAGAATTAAAGTGATGAGCAAAAACCATCATCTCAGTTCAAGTATACTGTATTCAAGTAATTGTTATGAAATGTGTGAGAAAGTTGAGTTCTCTGTAAACCATTGAATAAATTAAAGTTTATTGTCAAAAAGATATGGTTGTTATGGAAACAGGCTTAGGAATGGACTTAAAATACAATTCATTGAGTGTAATATGATATTTTTTCATGTAGAAAAATATGTAAAAAAAAGTGATTTATGTATAGTAAAATCACATGAAAGTTTTTTAACACTGTAAGAAAGTGAAATGTGCCGACTCAGACCCTTGTTTGTTTAAATCTGCTGTTTTTTGTATATGGAACCATGCTCCCAGCATTGGAAGTGAATTCTATGACAATCCCAAACTAAAGTGCTCAAAAATTCATAAACATATCAAAAATGAAATCCATATTTAAAAATTGATAAAATTAGCATTGTACTGTCATGTAGAACATATAAATGATTTAGTAATGTGTCCTTTGTTTCAGGCAGGTTGTCTCTTGTCATGAAAATATGCAGTGTTTGGATTTCGTTCTTTATTGAGCTATGAAAAATAGATTTTTAGCCTACTACTGTATAAGGTTAAGTTTTGAAAGAAAATAGTGATAAAGCTACCAAAAATAATGACCATACCTTTTGATTACTGACTGTTGAAACTGCTTCAGTTTTTGTGTCTTGGTGTCTTGGTCATAACCTGGAATAACATGTCAGTTAAAGGCCTAATTTTGTCATAGTATTAGTCTTAATACTGCTACTTGTCTATAATTCTAATATGATTTGCATATTTAAAAATATGTTTATTTGATTGGTTAAGATTACTTGTAGAATAGGTTTGCAACAGAATTAATAAACTAGAGTAAATAAAACTGTGAGCAATGCTCACCATTGATACCCCCCGCTTCATGATTTCTTCAAAAATGCACATGTTCTTACTTATGAACTTGAAACTTAATCTAGTGTAGGAAGAGTTGCAGATAAAACATGGGAACCCCCATCCCTCCCCCACCTCAAAGAATAGCAATGTCCATTTTTCTGTGGGAAAACCTAAATATCATTCCGATCAAAATGTTAAATATCACGTGCACAATGGCACTATGTGACAAAGATTCTGTTTAAGTTTCATCAAATTCCATTCAGTGGTGTAGGAGGAGTTGCACATAAGAGATGGGTATACCCTTATGTCAATGACAATGTCCATGTTATTCTATGGGAAACCCCAAATATCATTCCGATCAAAATTGTGACAAGGATTCTGTGTAAGTTTCATCAAATTCCATTTAGTGGTGTAGGAGGAGTTGCACATATGATACGAGATGGGTATCCCCTTAGGTCAATGACAAAGTCCATGTTTTTCTATGGGAAACCCCAAATATTATTCAGATCAAAATGCTAAATATCTCCTGCACAATGGCACTATGTGACAAGGATTCTGTGTACGTTTCATCAAATTCCATTCAGTGGTGTAGGAGGAGTTGCACATAAGAGATGGGTATCCCCTTAGGTCAATGACAAAGTCCATGTTTTTCTATGGGAAACCCCAAATATTATTCGGATCAAAATGCTAAATATCTCCTGCACAATGGCACTATGTGACAAGGATTCTATGTAAGTTTCATCAAATTCCATTCAGTGGTGTAGGAGGAGTTGCACATAAGAGATGGGTATCCCCTTAGGTCAATGACAAAGTCCATGTTTTTCTATGGGAAACCCCAAATATTATTCCGATCAAAATGCTAAATATGTCCTGCACAATGGCACTATGTGACAAGGATTCTATGTAAGTTTCATCAAATTCCATTCAGTGGTGTAGGAGGAGTTGCACATAAGAGATGGGTATCCCCTTAGGTCAATGACAAGTCCATGTTTTTCTATGGGAAACCCCCAATATCATTCCGATCAAAATGTTAAATATCTCCTGCACAATGGCACTATGTGACAAGGATTCTTAGTAAGTTTCATCAAATTCCATTCAGTGGTGTAGGAGGAGTTGCACATAAGAGATGGGTATCCCTTTAAGTCAATGACAAAGTCCATGTTTTTCTATGGGAAACCCCCAAATATCATTCTGATCAAAATGTTAAATATCTCCTGCACAATGGCACTATGTGACAAGGATCTATGTAAGTTTCATCCAATTCCATTCAGTGGTGTAGGAGGAGTTGCAAATAAGAGAAAGTGTAACGGACGGACGGACAAACACAAGGATTACTATATACCCCCCGCTAAAAGCGGGGGGTATAATAAAGTTGGCTTATTTTTGGATAAATGACATTAATCAAAATACTTTTAGTGTAACCAGTGTAAACTAAGATGGCGGCTAACAACTTTTAAGGTCATAAATTTACAAATTATGTGTTGATGATTGACATTAATGATTATTTAAATTCAAAACTTTTTGTATTGTCATTATAAGAAAAATAATGTTATAGATTTCTGTTAAAATTTAGTTTTTATATTTATTCAAAGCAGAAGGTGGTTTATGGGATAACATTTTGTATGCAAAATCAACAAAATATTTGTAAGAACAACCTAGCTATCAAACCAGAGGCTCTTAAGAGCCTGTATCGCTCACCTGATTTTATAGGAAATGAAGATGGCATTTCCCTGATGTTAAAGTTAGTCCTGGAATTTTCAATAAACTTTAATTAGGACCATCCAAACAATATTACTAGAAAGCTTTGTTTCATTGGTTAACCGGTTGTATAGAGAAGATTTTTTTTATTTGCCCATAGGGTCCAATGTTAAACTAAGTCCTGCGGCGGTGGTGGCCATTTTGAATTTCCAATTGCCATAAAAAACATAAACTTTATAAAGGACCATCCAAACAATATTGCTAGTAAGTTTTGTTTCAATTGATTAACCGGTTTCAGAGAAGAAGCCTTTAAAAACTTTTTCCCATAGGGTCCTATGTTAAACTAAGTCCTGCGGTAGCGGCCATTTTGAATTTCCAAATTGCCATAAAAAACATAAACTTTATAGAGGACCATCCAAACAATATTGCTAGTAAGTTTTTGTTTCCGTTGATTAACCGGTTTCAGAGAAGAAGCCTTTAAAAACTTTTTCCCATAGGGTCCTATGTTAAACTAAGTCCTGCGGTAGCGGCCATTTTGAATTTCCAATTGCCATAAAAAACATAAACTTTATAGAGGACCATCCAAACAATATTGCTAGTAAGTTTTGTTTTGATTGGTTAAACGGTTTCAGAGAAGAAGCCCTTTTAAACTTTTTTCTCATAGGGTTGAATGTTAAACCAAGTCCTGCGGTGACGGCCATTTTGAATTTCCGATTGGGATAAAAAAACATTAACTTTATAGAGGACCATCCAAACAATATTGCTAGTAAGTTTTGTTTCCATTGGTTGACCGGTTTCAGAAAAGAAGCCTTTCAAACTTTTTCCCATAGGGTCCTATGTTAAATTAAGTCCTGCGGTGGCAGCCATTTTGAATTTCCAATTGCCATAAAAAACACAAACTTTATAGAGGACCATCTAAACAATATTGCTAGTAAGTTTTTGTTTCCATTGATTAACCGGTTTCAGAGAAGAAGCCTTTTAAAACTTTTTCCCATAGGGTTCCATGTTAAACTAAGTCCTGCGGTGGCGGCCGTTTTGAATTTCCAATTCCCATCAAAAACACAAACTTTATAGAGGACCATCCAAACAATATTGCTAGTAAGTTTTGTTTTGATTGGTTAAACGGTTTCAGAGAAGAAGCCCTTTTAAACTTTTTTCCCATAGGGTCCTATGTTAAACTAAGTCTTGAGGTGGCGGCCATATTGGTTTACCAATCAAAATAAAAAACACAAACTTTGTAAAGGTCCATCCAATGAACATTATGGCCAAGTTTGGTTTCAATTGGCCAAGTGGTTTCAGAGAAGAAGATTAAAATGTAAAAAGTTTACAGACGCCGACGACGACGACGCCGACGCCGACGACGACGACGACGACGACGACGACGCCGACGGACGCAAAGTGATAACAATAGCTCACATGACCCTTTGGGTCAGGTGAGCTAAAAACACAAGAAACATTGAGATTACCTAATCCAAATTAATTTCTGAATGCAATTTTAAAGAATTATAAGGATTTAACAGTTTTCAATATATTTATTGGTATATCAACAGAACCAACTCATTGAGAGACTTATCAATGAAGTCCTTTGGACTTTTATTTGTTTGTGAGTGAACTGGTCTTGTTGATCTACTGATAAATTCATTGAAATCGGTGTTAAATCCTATATTTCCAGAAATTTATATAGTATGTTGACATGCTGATGTACAGTTATATTATGTAGAGACAGAGACATCAAATAAACATTTATAAGTTTTGAATTTAAATGTGAAGATACTATACAGAATTCACAATATCATCCATTCTCATAGAATTTATTCTTCATTATATCCTAGAAAATTAAGAATCTATTTCATCTGCACTAAAACTCTTATGTACACATTTTTTTATTGAACAAGGTCAAATTTTCTGAGGAGAACTAAAGGTGTTGCTTGATTAGGAAAAAATAATTTTCAGTAAAATTTAATTTGTGACACCTGATGACAATCTGTCAAGTTTGACGTAGTTGTATATTACCATAAAAAATTGATCTGTTATCGTCAGCCATACAGGATATGTTTAATGGCACAAAAATAGGTCCTCTCAAAGGATCAGAATCCGGAGCTGTGGGTAAAGCAAATGGATCACAAGGAACAGGCAGGAAGTGGTAACCACATGGAGTTGCTTTCCTACACCATGTTGATACCTATGAAACATTAAAAGCAAAATAAATCTTAATTACAGTAGTGGTTTAACTTAAATTGTTGACAAATGATAAACCTTTAATAAATCATTTACAGGAATCAAAGCCACAAACCAATCAATTCAGATTGTGTATTTTATAAACCTTTCAGACATTGGTTGTCGTTTATAGTTTCTGAAAGGAAGATAATTTGTGTTTGTGTCAACAGAACATGATATTTCCAATCATTCAATCTGCAATTTTGTAACAACCGAAAGCTGAAAATGAAGATATAAGATTTCACATACATCTTATTTCTGTACTCTGTTGTTTCGGTGATTAAATTCGTGATTTATAATATTCCTAACAAAGATATAATTAAATCGTAGTTCTTTATTTATATAAAATAAAATAGTGAAATAAAACCACAAATTATGAAACAAACAAAAAATAAAGATCCAGTCAATCTGACACCAAACAGAAATCTAAAAAATGGTTACATAAAACAGGTTTTTGCTTAGAACAGTTAGTCTATTGGTCAGGTTAAGCTGTATTTAAATGACATTTCAGTGTAATCTAACAGGAAACAACAATCTTACAAGTTCTGCTAGAATTGATCCAGTAGCTACAACCCACTGTAGCTCAAGTTCCCAGGCACAATGTGGACTGTAGTAAGCATGATATCTTGCTGTGGCCCACTCTGGGCGGTCACTCCTGCCATTAAAATCAACATCTACACTAACATACTTGTTCAGTAGGGTAGCTGAAAACATCCAATAGAAATATGTAATATGAAGTATGATTTGCCGCAATAAACAACTATCAGAACATCTTTATTCATAGAAAAAAAATTGATAAACACACACACACTCACATAACAATAATACACAATGCAACACATTTTTTAAGACAACTTTTACAAAGATATATGGTAAAAGTTTGTTTTCATGGATTTCTTACAAAATAGGATTTTATAGCACTGTACAATTTTAGCTAGTATTTCAATAAAAATTGTTATTGCAGATTTTTAACATAAATGTATCACATAAAAAACCCAGTCAAGATATCAGCACAGGAGCATAAGAAAGAAAGAAGGTAAAAGAAACTGCAATAAATCAAAGATACATAAAATAAAATAAAGAAAAGTAAGATCATAAGATTAAAACAGTACAAAAAGGCACTAAGCAGTCAGACTCAAAAGGAAAGATTAAAGTGTCACATTTGTTTGTTTAATTGACAATTTTGTATATATTTTCAAAATGGCCGCTGATAAAAATTAAAGTTGAAAACTGCTCAAATTAGGTAATTGTCTGACCCTTCAAACAAACCAAGTCATTTACAATTTAGTTTTAAAAATTTAATTGGATCTTGATGAGCTGGTGTGAAGGTCCCAATAGTTGGCAAACCAATTTCTCAAAAATCTCCCAAATCTTTCCCCTCTCCAAAACTATTTTGAAGTTGTCCTTCATAGCCTTGCTTGCTGCCTCAAAACATTTTTGTTATCTTAAAAAAACATGATATTCCAAATCAATACTGGATGGTTTAGCCAACAAATTGCAGTCTTGTGAAACGACATTCAAACAAAATGTGTTGACTTTATATCCTTGTTTTTCTAAAGTTAATGCCAGAATGTTTTACAGTGCTGCCACCTGTGTATAATTATGTACTGCAGTATCTATTAAAAGCCCATGCAAAAAAAGTGTTTCACTCAATTGATACTGAACGTTTTCACTCTTGGCAGGACAAAACATATTCTGTGCATTAAATTGATTTTAATTAACCAATCAGATTACAGCTTACAAAGCAAATTAAATTATTTACCAGTATTAGGTGTTAATTATATACAGTCTAAATTTGTTTATTCTTGATTATTACGATAAACATAATAGCTGGTTATTTTAGTTTCTTATAAAAGTAATCAACAACCATGATAAATGTACCAGTAACAAGATTTACAAAGTCACTTGATAGAAATAGCACAAATTTGACAAACTGATCACATGACAATATTTTAAAAAGTCACATGACAGAAACAAAACAAATAGTAACTTGACAACCTGATCGCATGACAAGATTAAAAAAGTCAAATGATAGAAATAACAAATTGTATCTAGATCATCACAAAATGAGGAACTTATGGTTAGGTGGATTTTTTTCACTCAGCAGACAGCCCATGAACCTCTCCTTTTGTAAAACTAGTGAACTTCAAAATGTGTGTGTTGTTTTTAATGGGTTATACATTTACTTGCAAGACTGATGATGATAATAATGTTGCTCCTTTTAATTTTTTTTAACTTGGCAAGATAAAAAAATTGTAAGGAGCTTCATTATTGTAGCTAGACTGAATATGGATATAGGTTTAGCCTATAAATGTGAGCACCACACATTCATATTCATGGCGTTACTTCCCAGCACCCTATACTGTGCCTCAGAATTCCTGACATCTTTCTTTGGTGGTGATGTCACATGAGTGTCATATATGACTGTCTTTTTGAAATAGAGCCTCTCACAGATTGAAAAAAAAATGTCTTAAATTTTTGTTGCTATTTTTAAACACAACACTTTTTTTAATATATGCTAAATTTTGTTTCAAGTCTACCTTAATTTAAATTTACTTCTGTTAAAATTTACTTTGTGACAGTTTTTTGATAAGACCAACTTCCAGATGAAAAAAAAAATTCAATATCAGCATTAGCTAAATTTTGATCATGTGATATACAATATGCTGTATATCACATGATCTTCACAGGAAGCTTAGCTGCCCTCTACAAAGCCTTGCTCACTATGATAATCAAAATATGTAGCATATTAGCTACAATAATGGAGCTTCTTTTTTTTTCTTGATGGAGCTACAAAAAGGTCTGACAAAAGCGTATGAAGGTACCTCTTTCTTCCTTAAACCAACAACTTTGTGATATCCTAAAGACTCTCCATTGTTTAATATCTGACATCCAATCAGAATGCCCGAAACAAGAAGGTTAAACAAGAACATTGTACCGTAACTACTGTTCTTGTTTTAGGGGTTTTGATTAGGAGCTCATCTGTACGGGGTGATCTGTATCATAAATCGGTCATTTATGGATACAAACTAGTCCTCTATGCATGTATCACTGTGGAGAGGTGAAAAAGAACAAAAAACTTAAGTTAGGAAAGGTCTCCTGTAAGTTTACCACCCATGACCGAGAGTCTGATCGAGCTTTATTGTCACCACTTTTTGTCTGGCAGAGGTCATCTGTTAACTTTTCACATTTTAATCTTGACACAGATAGATGTTTTGATAATTGGTTTTGAACATGTAAATCAATCACTTACCCTAACCTGTCAATACTGATTACTATTACATGATATCAGAATTGATAAAAAGTATATCATTCTCTACTCTAGTGTTTCTGTTACATTCAAAATGATACCAATGAGCTGTAACATATGTACAAAGTTACTTCAGGAACAACTCCAGTTTAAAAGTATATGTAGGCAACAAGGTTTATGATGTAAAAATATTGCCATAAAATTACACATTTAAATTGTGTTTTTCTGGTCTCCTGGTAAAAACTATGTATCTAGACTGTAAAAGCCCCACCACAAAGCTATACATAAAGCAATCTGAAGTAATTTATAACTATATAACCCAAAGGAATTGGCAACTGTACTCTAAATGAAGTAAATGTTATTATGAAAAATAAAGTGAAAGAAGAAAAAACATGTCTGCCTTGTGCATTAACATGAAATTTGCCTCATGGTGTTAACACAATTATACAATATATATATACATGGAAGTTAGCTGAAGAGTGATGAAGGATTAAACTTTAAGCAACCTGCAGTTAGGTGAAAGAACCAATCAAATTCTATATTTTTGACATATTTGTTAAACAAAGATTTTAACTGACTGTATAAATTGTCTGCAGTTGTGTTTTTTTTAATACCATCTATTGTAGATTTGATGTCTTCAAATTTTCAATACCAACCAATAAGATTCCTCATTATAATAATATTTTGTTTGAATTTAATTTATAACCAAATGACACAGTACTTTTGTAAATGTTCTCATACTCTACACATTTAAAACTAGACAAAGTTAATCTAGTGATCACTGATACCCCCGCTTTTGTAAAAAGTTCTAACGTTTTTCGTGGACTGTGACCTTGAAATTTGACAGATTTCCCCCAAAAGCTATAGGCTTCTTACCAACATAATATATAATAATATCCAAAAGTTTCATTCAAATCAGATGCAAACTTTTTGAGTTATTGTCTGGAAACAACTTTTTTGTAAAAATTTCTAACGTTTTTCATGGACTGCGACCTTGAAATTTGACCGATTTCTCACCAAATTAAAAGGCTTTTTACCAACATGATATATAACAAAATCCCAAAGTTTCATTAAAATCGGATGAAAACTTTTTGAGTTTTTGTCCGAAAACAACATTTGTGTTAAAATTCCTAACTTTTTTCATGGACTGCGAACCTTGAAATTTGACGGATTTCCCCCAAAATCGATAGGCTTCTTACCAACCTGATATATAACAATATCCCAAAGTTTCATTCAAATCGGATGTGAACTTTCTGAATTATCAGCCGGAAACCAAGTTTTTGTTAAAATTCCTAACGTTTTTCATGGACTGCGACCTTGAAATTTGACGGATTTCCACCAAAATCGATAGGTTTCTTACCAACCTGATATATAACAATATCCCAAAGTTTTATTCAAATCGGATGTAAACTTTTTGAATTATCATCCGGAAACCAAATGTGGACCGACGAACGGACGGACGGAAAGACGGACAGAAGGACGGACGGACGGACGGACATGAGGACCACTATATACCCCCCCCTCTGTCGAGCAGGGGTATAAAAATAATAAGTGATCACCACAGGGATAGACTGGAATAATTAAAATAATATGATTATCCATTTTGCTTACTCATGCATGGCTTTTTCATCAATAAATACATATTTAACTCTTTGAACTTTTTCAGAATTTGAATTTCAATGTATCCATCAAACCCACTTTCTTGTGAAATGAAAGAAGTGTGAATATGATCAGAAACGAACATGTTAAATGTCAAAACCCTGAATGAACAGTATATAAACAGCAAAAAAATTAATGCGCTACGATCTATCTTTCATATTGCCACAAGCTACATGTGAGATCAGACTCACCATTACGGCTTATATTTAAAATCTTTGAATCTGAAAGAAAGTGTTTACTTTAAACAAAATCACGGGTATTCAAATCTGTCCTTGTGTCAATTATATAAATATTAAATGTCTATGGCAATTATCAAAACTAAATAATACTGATTGAAGTGATTGACTGAGTACATTTTTGATATATTTAATCTTGCAACCTGCAAGAACAATCTAATTAAAACTAAAACTTTCACTTGATCCCCCTTTTTGCTATGGTTGCTGCATTGTAATGCAGGGACCATAGCAAAAAGGGGGAGCAAGTGAAAGATTTAGTTTTTATTACACTGCTGCAAGAAAGTTGGTTTAAAAAAGATATCCAATTGTATAACAAAAATAGTTTTTCTTAAAATTCAATTATGAATGTAAGCATGTTTAAAATAAGTATTTCTGTAAGCTAATTGCTCCCTGATGATAACCCCACTGTATGTCACTAAACAGAAAGTAGGACAGGACAGGCCTGAAAATGAATCTGCAATATTCCATGAACATAGGGCTACTGACAAAATTTCAGAATTGTATCCATGAAAATTGCTGAGAAAATTCTGATGGAAAAAGGTTACAGAAGGACACACTCACACACTAACACACAGACCACAAACAGTATAACCCCTTTCTCTATGGGAACAGGGGAATACAAATTACCATGTTTATCTTGAAATTTTACTTTTGTCTGTTCCATTAACTTGTTTATTCTGCTGCTTAATTTAATGTTTAGAAGCAATTTTTTCTAATCTCTTAGGATACCACCCAAGAAAGTGGAAACAAGCTGTTTGTTTTTAAGATACCACTCCAGGAAGTAAAAACAAGCTGTCTCTATGACAGGTAGTCTCTTAAAACAGATTAGGTTGACAATAAATCATTACAGAGGGTTCAAGCAAGATAACTGTAAAAGATAGGTTTCTGCTTAATATAGGTGGTCCATTGTTTCATTAAGAATATTGTGGACTAGCTGGCAAAACATTATCTAATTACAGTTCTCCTTAACGCTGAAGTTATAATTGTTATGTATTAGAGTGACAATTCAAACAAAACAATAAATGTACATACTTGCTTTACACTCACTAAGTGTTAAATTAACATAGGAAATTTCATTTGATTAAATTTATATTTTTTCATTGAAAAGTGGCAAACATGATGTTATTTGAATCTTAAATAATTCTTCCAACTGAACAAAAGATTTTAAAGGATGCATCCTACGTAATGTTTGTCTTTTTAGTAATGAAGCCCTTTCTGATTAGCAAGTAAAATCTGCTGAAATAACTCTTAAGAAAACCATTCCTGTCCACATTGGTTCCAATTAGATAAGAAATTTTCAAGGTGAAGAATAATTTCTGTTCATCAAATTTTTTTATTTTCGCTAAAAGTGAAAATCTCAGTTTATGGCAGATTATTGGGTATACTTCTTACAGAGAAGCCAATATTAGCTCTAACTGGCCAAGAGGTAGCAGAACACCTTAAAATAATTTTCATGTAAGATGTTTGTTTGTTTGTTTGATGGTGTTTAACGCCACTTTCAGCAATTTTTCAGCTATATCATGGCGTCCAGTTTTTATTGGGGGAGGAAGCCGGAGTACCCGGAGAAAACCCCCGACCTGCGGTAGGAAAACTGGCAATCCTTGTCAATTAAGATTGGAGTCGAGATCACCCTGCCTGCAGTGAGAATCCAACCCGCAATCTCAGTGTTGACAGACCACGTGATCAATAGTAGACGAACTACCTTGACCACTCAGACACCGAGGCCCCTTTTCATGTAAGAAATCTGCATATATCCTGAATGTAATGAAGATGCACCATATATAATTCTGAAGAGATCACACCCACCTGATTGCTGACCCCATCCCTGGCTTCTAATAGATAAACCAGTCTGTGTTCTCCAGTCCTGTGTTGCAGGGTCTATCATGTTATCATAGGGCCCTGTTGATTCTTCATCACTCAAGTGGAACATTTCCTTGGGTTCTTTCCCCTTTCCTCCAATGACAACCACTTCACACCATTCATTTTCAAAGGTACTGTTGTAGACTAGAAATTCTGGAACTTGAAAAAGATTGAAAAATATAGGTTGTACACCCTACTGAAAAAAACATTCTCACGACAAACAGCTATACAAGATCAACATCAACACTTACACATATACAGGAGATAAACCAGAACCTAACCCTCACAATGTAAAGAACTACTTAAAGACAGGACAACAAATCACTTTGAATGTGAAGTGTTGACCTTGAAGGTATAAAAGTGGCAAGAATATATGTTAAGAATGCGAAATTTAAAAAAAATTGCAATTTTTAATTACGACAATACTTTACATGCATAGATAGGTTAACTTTTTTTAGACAAACATGGTAAGTAATTCCATATTTTTGCTTTTTACTAGACAGACATGACTTTTCAAATGTCTGCTTTTTGCTAAGGTGTACACTAACAATGACAATTTTCTGTTAAAATTGCGACAAAAAGGTAACTATATTTAATTGTTCATTTGTTTGAGGTTTAACAACACTTTCAGCAATTTCAGCTTTTTGCAGTGTCCAGTTTTTATTTGGGGAGAAAGTGGAGTACCTGATGAAAATCTCAACAACAAAAACTGGCAATTTTTGTCAATTAAGATTTGAGTTGAGCACACCCTGCCAGCAATGAGACTACTGAAAAGTTATATAATTTTAAGAACATTGCACAAACCATGTGTAAGTAAGCAGCTAATTCATACATGAAAGATACCTTTGTCTTTACTTGGAATGACACAGTACAAGTAGAAGCCATAGATAAAATGATGCTTAGGATTTCCTGAGGCATGTATGATCACCTGGTCATCAACCAATCTCTGAAAAGTACAAAATAATTTACTGTTGTCCATTCATAATTAACACATAATTCATGTCCATTTTGTTGCTAGGAAAATTTTTTAGGAGTCGGCTTCTTCAACATGAAGAGGAGTTAGCAACTGCCATGGCAACAACACGACTTGAGAGCTATACAACATACTCAAGAAACATGGAATACAGAATACCTTAATAGGAAAATTAATATCTTAATGCAATTTTAAAGAATTATAAGGACTGAACATCATTTTCAATGTATTTATCAGTATATCATCAAGACAAACTCACTCACAGACATATCATAAAAGTCATTCAGACTTTTATTTGTTTGTGTTTTTGTTTGTTTTTATGATGTTTAATGCCACTTTCAGCAATTTTTCAGCTATATCATGGCGTCCAGTTTTTATTGGGGGAGGAAGCCAGAGTACCCGAAGAAAACCCCGGAACATGCGGTAGGAAAACTGGCAATCCTTGTCAATTAAGATTGGAGTCGAGTACACCCTGCCTGCAGTGAGAATCGAACCCGCAATCTCAGTGTTGACAAACCACGTGATCAATAGTAGATGAACTACCTTGACCTCTCGGCCAACGAGGCCCCCTATTTGTTTGTGACATTACATTTACATGAGATTAAAGTCATGCATAACATATAACAGTGACTAATTAAATGAACCGCGACAGACTGGGGGGGTTCCAAGTTCTCAACCAACAGAGCTGCCTAGCAGGTTCAGAGTTCATGGATAGGGGAGTCAACCTACATGTAGTTACATGTACTGGGTTGTTAGATTATAATTAAATACAGAAAGCCTGACTGCAGACCACAGTGGGTAATGTGTTTGAAAAGTGCAGGATAAAGACCACTTTCATAGTTTTATTAAAAGATATGCTCATTGCAGCTGCTACAGGCTAAGCTCTTTACCCAATGCTCCATACTCTTTACAGTGTCACTTAAAATTTTGTTCCATTGGTCTTCGCCATTATACATTGACTGATTGTCTGTTGACTTGTTCTCATCCTAAATATATCTGATATATTGCTTACTGGACATTAAACAAACATTTAATCAATCAATCAATTAGAATGAAAACACAGAAAAATAAAATGGTAAGTGCGAACGATTTTAAACCTGTTATTTTGCTGCCATAATCTGAACAGCAACTATTAACTGATCAACAATCATTGTGGTAAACAAGAAATGTTATCAATTAGATACTCATGAACATTCAAAATTACATAAATAAAACTCTTGACAGAAAACAGTCACAAAAATGTAAACATGGACTTGCGAATTAAATAATTTGGTCATTGCATTCCTTACAATAGTCAGTCCCTAAGTAACTATTATTCTATATTTACTGAAAGGCATAAAAGGAAGCTGTATTTTCCCGTAGGAGTTTTCTTACAACAGGTTTTACATTATTTTTATTAAGGCTTTTAACCTGCATCAAGGCAATGGCTGATGGGATGTTCTTAATGTCCTCGATCTCCTTTATACACCAGTTAACGGCTTCCTCTGCAATAAAACAATTGTGAGGTAGTCCTGGCTGCTTAGACAGCAATGGTAGACCATACCTGTAAAATAGAATGACAACTTAATTTTAAACTAAACTACACCAACATTTCTATTTAACTGGGACCATACGGTGAGGGCTCACAGTGCTCGACCCACACATCTTCCCGGCACATTTAAACATTTTGTGTTCAAAGTCATTGTGTATTTTAACATGGAAAATTGTCACAATAGGTATAACCTTAATTGGTATAACCTTAATAGGTATAACCTTAATAGGTAAATAACCTTAATTGGTATAACCTTAATAGGTATAACCTTAACAGGTATAACCTTAATTGGTATAGCCTTAATTGGTATAACCTTAATTGGTATAACCTTAACTGGTATAACCTTAATTGGTATAACCTTAATAGGTATAACCTTAACTGGTATAACCTTAACTGGTATAACCTTAATTGGTATAGCCTTAATTGGTATAACCTTAATTGGTATAACCTTGATACGTATAACCTTAACTGGTATAACCTTAATTGGTATAACCTTAATAGGTATAACCTTAATTGGTATAACCTTAATAGGTATAACCTTAACTGGTATAACCTTAATAGGTATAACCTTAATTGGTATAACCTTAACAGGTATAACCTTAATTGGTATAACCTTAATTGGTATAACCTTAATAGGTATAGCCTTAATTGGTATAACCTTAATAGGTATAACCTTAATTGGTATAACCTTAATAGGTATAACCTTAACTGGTATAACCTTAACAGGTATAACCTTAATAGGTATAACCTTAATTGGTATAACCTTAATAGGTATAACCTTAACAGGTATAACCTTAACAGGTATAACCTTAATAGGTATAACCTTAACTGGTATAACCTTAACAGGTATAACCTTAATAGGTATAACCTTAATTGGTATAACCTTAATAGGTATAACCTTAATTGGTATAACCTTAATAGGTATAACCTTAATAGGTATAACCTTAATTGGTATAACCTTAATAGGTATAACCTTAATAGGTATAACCTTAATAGGTATAACCTTAATAGGTATAACCTTAATTGGTATAACCTTAATTGGTATAACCTTAATAGGTATAACCTTAATTGGTATAACCTTAATAGGTATAACCTTAATTGGTATAACCTTAATTGGTATAACCTTAATAGGTATAACCTTAACAGGTATAACCTTAATAGGTATAACCTTAATAGGTATAACCTTAATTGGTATAACCTTAATTGGTATAACATTAATAGGTATAACCTTAATTGGTATAACCTTAATTGGTATAACCTTAACAGGTATAACCTTAATTGGTATAACCTTAATTGGTATAACCTTAATTGGTATAACCTTAATTGGTATAACCTTAATAGGTATAACCTTAATTGGTATAACCTTAACTGGTATAACCTTAATAGGTATAACCTTAATTGGTATAACCTTAATTGGTTAACCTTAATTGGTATAACCTTAATAGGTATAACCTTAATAGGTATAACCTTAATAGGTATAACCTTAATTGGTATAACCTTAATAGGTATAACCTTAATAGGTATAACCTTAATTGGTATAACCTTAATAGGTATAACCTTAATTGGTATAACCTTAATTGGTATAACCTTAATAGGTATAACCTTAATTGGTATAACCTTAATTGGTATAACCTTAATAGGTATAACCTTAATTGGTATAACCTTAATTGGTATAACCTTAATAGGTATAACCTTAATTGGTATAACCTTAATAGGTATAACCTTAATTGGTATAACCTTAATTGGTATAACCTTAATAGGTATAACCTTAATTGGTATAACCTTAATAGGTATAACCTTAATTGGTTAACCTTAATTGGTATAACCTTAATAGGTATAACCTTAATTGGTATAACCTTAATAGGTATAACCTTAATAGGTATAACCTTAATACATCGATCCAGTTTCATTGTCTTAGCTCCGCCCCCCTTAGTTACGTCCTTGACAACGACGCAGGTCGGACATCTGAAAGTAAACATGGCGGGATGTACGAATTTGTCAGTCATTCCAAATGACCTCTCTGTTGATTATTTTAAAGGCGTCGAGTTGACCAAACGAGCAAAAGAGCGTGGCTATAATTTTTTGTAAACGGATATTTACACGGGCTTAAATTATATTCTTATGGAAATGAAACTTGCATTGACGTCGGTGCGAAGTGCTTTCGTTCAATGCGAAAGTCGGAAGCTCCACACAGTATTTCTGTTACGCTCGAGGTAAAAGAAAAAAGTATCACAGAAAGACATTGCACATGCAAAGCTGGGTATGTAATTTTCATGTAAATATATTAATTTTTATTATATCTTATAAGTATACTTGCCAAATGCCGGTAAATAATCGAGGTTGAAGTGCAATATCTATACATGAACTTAATATGGTTGAACGGGATTTTGATATCGTCTTTTGTTGACTATTTGTTCTTAATTTAACAATGGCTATAAATTATACTTTGAATTACTTACCAGATCATATTAAAGGGAGGTCCTCATTTTAAAATGAACTTGTAGGCCTAGTGACCCAAGTGAAGTGACACGATCGTATGCAAGACTTCAAATTGGTTAAACGAGTTGCGACCATTTTAAACAAAAATTTGAACCTATTTTTCTTCAATACTTCTAGGATCTGAGTAAATTTATTAGCTTTAATGAATAGAATTTGTATTCTTGAAACTTGATATTTAATTTACATTATATGCAATCAATTCATAAACTGTTCCACCAAAACTGTATAGTTATGTATTTTATCATTTGGTTCAAAAATAAACCGTACTGTTTATTTATATGTAGTTTGTTATTTCATAGAATAACTGGAACATGTAGCCATACAGTTGCTGTTATTTTCCAATTGGCCCACTATAAAAATCTAGGACTGACAGATGTTCCATCAGAGCTGGCTTGCACAAGCATGCCACAACAATGGCATAAGCCAAGAGGGCCAAAAATTGATGCAGAACCAGTATCCACTATGGTTTTTGCTAAGCCAAAACCAACACCTAGGAAGAAAAAGCCAGTTCACAGCATGCCCCTTAATTTTAGGTAAATAAATACAGAAAATTTACATTACAGCCAGTACTTGTAACCTAAATTATATATTAAACAGATTAACTACTAGAATGATTAGTTACTGAAAATCTTTGACATCATGCATCATAAATTATGTTTTTAATAATATTTTTTGTTAACAACAGTATCGAACCTTTTTTATTCAAGTGCTAGAATATAAACTGTCGTGGTAGCCATAAGCCACCTGATGAGTTCCCATGGCAGGGACGAAACAGTTTTAATAATCCTATTTGTCATTGAAAATTTAAAATAAAGTTAATTATCCTGTTTGCAGAAATTACATGGCGAGTTATCTATTAGTATGAGAGTAAGTCGTTACTTTGAAGCACATTTTAATAATCATACATGTACTAAAAATGCAAGAGGATTTTGGAAAATTGTCATCAGACAATACACAGAAATTTGATTTGTTTGTTTGATGGTGTTTAACGCCACTTTCAGCAATTTTCAGCTATATCATGGCGTCCAGATTTTATTGGGGGAGGAAGCCGGAGTACCCAGAGAAAACCCCCGACCTGCAGAAGGAAAACTGGCAGTCCATGTCAATGAAGATTGGAGTCGAGTACACCCTGCCTGCAGTAAGAATTGAACCCACAATCTCAGCGTTGACAGACCACATGATCATTAGTAGACAAACTACCTTAACCACTCGGCCAATAAGGCCCCACCACAGAAATTTGAATATGAATCTTAAATTTTCATGTAAAAGTATAAATAAAATAAATCTGCTCTTCAAAATCAATTAGATGAATTATGACTTCACAATTTTTCACAGATCACCAATATCTCTACAGGAAACAATTGTCTGGGCACAGTAAATTACAATGTACGCCTGGAACCTTAAAATACTTTTGTTGTATACTGAATTTGAGTGTACCTGATGTGACAATGGAGGATGTAAAGAAGCTAAAAACCCATCCAGCTGCAAGTGGTACTCCATTGTCTTATTTACTAACATGTAATGATCAACATTTTGAGACAAAAAAGACTGAAATAGGAAATGTTCAGTTAGGCTCCATGTTACCATTGCAGGTGAGCAATACATAAAATAAAACAAAAACACCCATCAGACATGAAATCCATTCAGCAGTTCCCAAGAAATTTTAACACAAAACTTTTACTCTTATTTTCTCAACTTGCCACTTGAAAGCATTCAGGTGTACATGCATCAAACTGGTTTAACTTCATCATAATTTATTCGTCTGTCCCATGTAAGGAATGCTACATGCATGCATGACCAACACTGAACAGGCAACAATATAATCAGTTTATATATGAACAGATGCCAAGTGAAGACTGTTCATGTGCTTTACACAGAAAAAGACATGATCACATAATTAATAAGAACATATTTTAAATGTAAAATGTTTTAATTTTTCACCAAAGTATCCTGAAAATTAGTTAATATTGCAGCATTAAACCAATGAGCATTTATACTGTGAAAAAGACTGACAGGTATTATCCGTTTTAACAGTTTGAAACATTTAATTTGGTTAATTGCTCTTTCTATGTGGATTCGGTGTGATGCAATCTTCTTTGTAAGAGTTACTTCAGCTTCTGAAAATGGTTTAGCACTTGAAGCAAATGGAGGAATATTAAGATCAATTTCTATTTCTGCTAAATCTTTCTCAATTAAGAATCCTTTGTCTGACATTACACCGTCTTTAGCATGAATAAATCCCATAGCCTTAAGATTGCGTAAATAATCTAAAAATCCACTTTGTCTAACGATCTCATTGTCTGATATGGACCCAGAAAATAAATCGGATACAAAAATAATGGAACCACGTGGATCACAAACTTTCAATGTATTTGTCGACTTGTAGTCGGAGTACAACTGGCTCTGCTGCCTCATTGATGATGGTTTCTCAGTCTTTATTTCTGTACAATCTAAAATGGCTAAGCATACAGGAAAATCTGATCTGTACTAGGCTTGAGTCATGTTTTCAATTATAACACTACGGTGTGGCCAATAGCTTATTGACCCTAATCTTGCATACATGTACTTTGCAACACCGTTAACAACTGTTGAAACTGTTGGAACTTTAACGTTAAATCTAAATGCAAGATCTTTTAAATTTAACCCATTTCGTAGTCGGCACAAATACATAAACACTTGCTCTGAAAGAGGTAATTTATCCGGTTGAATTTCTTTTCTCTTGGAGTCATAGACAATGGGATTACGATTTCCAATATCAGTAGGAAACAGGAAGGCCAAAAGCATAAGAAAACGGTAATATGTTAAGCCAGTGTAAAACTGAAATAAATTCTTGATGGATGATTGTGTCGTGTTCTCTGTGTTAAAATGAAAATTAAAATTTGTCTGGCAAGCTTCTGACGTGGTACATGTAGGTTTGGCACTTTTTCTGATAATCATATCAAGTTCTATTGTTAGTCTACAATTGTCCTTCCTCAACTGTTCATTTTCTTCCTCTAACTTCCTTATTCTTGATACGTGAGACAGCATTTCTAGTGATGAAAACACTGAAATGAAAAAATATGAAATAATAGTTAAATAGCTCACATGATCCTTTGGCAGTCTTCTAATTAAAGCAGTAGTCGGATGCATGTGGTGTGTAAAATCAAGTCTGGGTATATAAAACACATATATATGGACACTTGGTTGTTCCAAAAAAAAATAAGCAATTAATTCATTTTGATTATCAAATATCAACATAGAATGCATTATTTTTTTTACAGATATATTTGCCCGTGGTTTTAGAGTTTCTTGAATTGGCTAACACGACTGATTCGATACTTTTTCTCAGCAGATTTTCAGATTTGTTACCTTATTTCTTCAAATGGCTTGGTAGCCAAGTGTATGTAACTTGATGTCACAATATATAGGTTATCTCACCCATAGAGACATAAAGGATCTAACACTGTTCGAAGGGCAAGACGGGAAAATTTCAGACACCCATGTGAAATTCATTGCCTTTCATATCAACTAGCTCTACTCAGCTGTACTTATGTTATGTTATAATTATATTTTTTTTATTTTTTAGTTAAGACATTATAAACCAATACCAGCTGCCATAACGAACCCATCACAGTGTGGAGATATAACCTTTCCAAGAATTATTTCTGTCATTGATGCAGATACCCTACAGAAATACAGTCATTTAAATATTTTTTTTTCGACAACACAAGCTGAAGCTGTGTTTCTAGAGGGAACAACAAGACAGCAATCAAATAACCCTCTGTGGTTTAATGAAAGAAAAAGCAGAATAACTGCATCCCAATTTTTTAAAATATGCAAAAGGAAAAAGGAAATTACGTCAAAGTTTGTAGACAGTATTTTCTCTTGTTGTAATTTCCAGTCAGAGGCAACTACTTATGGAAAGAAAAATGAAAATACTGCAAAGCAGGTGTATATGGAAAAAAACCCAGATCACCACATTCATGATTGTGGGTTGGTTGTCAATCCCTCGTTTTCTTATCTGGCTGCAAGTCCTGATGGGAAAATCTGCATGAATAATGAAACAGGAGTGTTGGAGATTAAATGTCCATACTCTGCTCGAGACCTGACAATATTAGATGCTGTGCAATCAATCCCAAACTTTTGCTTAAAACTAGTTGATGGATCTCTCGCTTTGCCTAAATCTCATGAATACTTTTATCAGATTCAAGGGCAGCTTATGGTAACCGGTGCATTATTTTGCATTTTTGTACTCTATACAAAAAAAGACTTTTATGTTGAAAAAATTCCTGTAGACATAGAGTTTATTCAGCAAATGTTTGTTCAGCTATCTAAATTTTATGAAGATCACCATCCAAATTTATAAAATAGCATACAATTTTTCACCAATAGAAAATTTTTCATTTATCATCTAATTTTAATCAGGTTTATATATACAATAGTTTATCTACTTCAAGACGGCATTGTGAAATGTGGATATGTAAAATTATGAATTTCCACTATAATAGTGGACTGTTAACAATCATAATGTTAAACATGCCTGAACATGCAAAGCCATGTTCCATATAGGATAAAAGAAATTTTACAATTTTACTTACATGTTTCATCTGTCTGACAGTGAACCCCATTTTCCTCTATTGTGATTTCCTCGAAACTGAAATTTAAAAAAAAACTTAAAATTTAAACACATTTGTACATCGTTTTTATGCAGTAAAAAATACAATTTATTTTCAAATTTCGATGCATTGATCAGATTTCATGTGCAAACAATAAATAAGTAATTTAAAATATAAATATTTGGCAAAAACAGGGATGTACTTGCAGAATAAATGCAATAAAAAACACCCCCTGGTGTAGAGTTTAGTCATCAGTTTTCCCTTGAGTCTCTAATATAAATGTCTACATACAAAATAGTGTACGGGCCTCAGTGGCAGAGTGGTTAAGGTCAGGGTTCGAAATTAACGGACGCTAAGACGCAAAATGCGTGTGAAATATGTTAATTGCGTCTGGGAAATTAGGAAAAGGGCAAAATTTTGCGTCTACGATAATTTGTCCAGTTTTGTTAGTTTACGGCCACAGGCACTTGTTTCGTGAAAAAAAAATTCACTCTCTTATTTCCATTGGAAATAAGAGAGTATATGAATTTTTTTTTCAAGAAACAAGTGCCTGTGTTTACGGCCGAGAAATGTTTATTTACTTAGTTAAACTGTGTCCGTCTGTTGTCTGGATGTGTTCCGGTAACCAGTTCTATTTCTTTTCGCAACTCTCGGACTTTTTCATCCACCTAGCGCTGTTGGTGGTGCTCCGCCATCACGGAGATGTGTTAGATTAGTTTTTAGAGTTAAAATAGTTTAGAGGTGTTACTGCTAATTTAAAATTATAAAAAAATATAAAGATTTTAGACTAATTTACTTCCGAAAATTTTTGCTTCTAAAAATTCTCAACCTTACAAATTTTGCTTGTGAAAAAAATGACCACAAGCAAAGATTTGCTTGTGGGTAAAAAAGTTAAATTCTATGCCTGTAAGGTGGTTCATCTACTATTGATCATGTGGTATGTCAACAGTGAGATTGCAGGTTCGATTCTCACTGCAGGCAGTGTGGACTCGAATCCAATCTTAATTGACAATGATTGCCAGTTTTCCTACAACAGGTCAGAAGTTTTCTCTGGGTACTCAGGCTGTCCCCTAATAAAAACTGGACACCATGATCTAGCTGAAAATTGCTGTTAGTGGCATTAAAACAACATACAAACAAACATAGTAGTATACATTTGGCAAATTGTCATACTTGGACATCAAATGTTGATCAACACTTCCAGTACATCCAATTGTAGGTAATCTGGATACTTGTCTTCTGGCCTGCTTCAGCTCACCATTCAGAGCATCACAAGGGTCTGGGTATTCCCCTGTGGGGCCCTCTAAACTGATGAAATGCTGCAATAATTAAGGAGCTTTATGTATTACAGAAAATACATACTGAGCAAGCCATTAACATTAAATAACAAATATTACAATATTTCACACGAGCCTGGCTTATCATTTGCATTAAGTCTGTAACACTTTTTCAGTACAGTAAAAGCACAATGTCACAGGGTTCTCATTAATCATCATACCTTTAATCAAGATGATTTAAGTCCATTTCTAAGCTCATTTCCATCGATACCCTTACATTCGGACATTTCGCTTTCATTTTGAACAAAAAGTCACGTGACAACAATGTGACTAAAATCAAGTGCTTAAATTAGCTTGATTCAAGGTATGATGATTATATTCATAGAGAAAAATATCTTAAGAAGCGAATTATATATAGTTTAACTGTATAGTAGTACACTCGAATTTCAGCGATGAAAGTATGTCTGTTAACGGACATTAATTTTGTTGAAATGCACTGTACTTTATTATTCAAGAGTCATTTGATTATACTATAGAGCAATAAATGCACGATATTTTGAAAGTAATTTAGCCTTGGGTTAATTGTTTACATGGCTTAAATTGAATGAAGGAAACTCGCCGAAATTCGAGTATGGACGAAATTTGAGTGTGTGGCCATATATAGACAATAGACAATATTTATTAGCGAAACACTTTTACAATAAATGGTCATTGCCAAAATAGTAAACTAAAAGCTACAAAAGACAATCAATAATAGCGCAAGTAAATCAATTTTTACGAGCCCCTGTGGCAAGAGCATGTGATGAGAAGCCTCCCCCCCCCCCCCCCACCCCTACCCAAGGCCGACCTCGGGTAAACAATTGATTTGATTTAAAACTTACCACTCATCGTGTATTGCATTCGTCTCAAGCCCTTTTTGTTTTTATATACGTCATTGTATGACGGGTTTACATATTTTTGTTATTTTCATGTGGTAGACTTTTGTGCAAGTTACAGCGTTGCACGGCAGACGATTCTTGGACAAAGAAAATACAAGTTAAAAACTTCATAAACTTAAAATTCAATTGTGAAACTTACCTTACTACAAATATATGTGTGTTTGGTGATTTTCTCGACATTAAGTTGTGTATGAGGCCTGCGACACAGAGAAATCCAGCGTAAACATTTGTTCAGGTCGGTCTTGGGCTTCACAAATGGAATAAATCTGGCTCCTTGCAATTTAGCTGGATATCGACTATCCGATTTACACGTCCCATGTGAACAGTGTTTAACCATTATTTTGATGTAAATAAGTCTATATTCCACAAAATATCACGAAATTCCCTCCGTTTGGTTAGCTTGAAAAATCGCCATTTTGTCGGAGTTTGTCCGACCATGCGGTGTTACGTTTGTGCCAATAAATAAAAGCGATCTGATTGGTCAAAAGTATCTGTCAATCAAAATCTATGGATCGATGTATTGGTATAACCTTAATAGGTATAACCTTAATTGGTATAACCTTAATAGGTATAACCTTAACAGGTATAACCTTAACTGGTATAACCTTAATAGGTATAACCTTAATAGGTATAACCTTAATAGGTATAACCTTAATAGGTAAATAACCTTAATTGGTATAACCTTAATAGGTATAACCTTAACAGGTATAACCTTAATTGGTATAACCTTAATAGGTAAATAAACTTAATTGGTATAACCTTAATTGGTATAACCTTAATAGGTATAACCTTAATTGGTATAACCTTAACAGGTATAACCTTAATAGGTATAACCTTAATAGGTATAACCTTAACAGGTATAACCTTAATTGGTATAACCTTAATAGGTATAACCTGAATAGGTATAACCTTAATAGGTATAACCTTAATAGGTAAATAACCTTAATTGGTATAACCTTAATAGGTATAACCTTAATAGGTATAACCTCAATTGGTATAACCTTAATTGGTATAACCTTAATAGGTAAATAACCTTAATTGGTATAACCTTAATAGGTATAACCTTAACAGGTATAACCTTAATTGGTATAACCTTAATAGGTATAACCTTAACAGGTATAACCTTAATTGGTATAACCTTAATAGGTATAACCTTAATAGGTAAATAACCTTAATTGGTATAACCTTAATAGGTATAACCTTAATAGATATAACCTTAATTGGTATAACCTTAATAGGTAACCTTAATTGGTATAACCTTAATAGGTAACCTTAATTGGTATAACCTTAATAGGTATAACCTTAATAGGTATAACCTTAACAGGTATAACCTTAATTGGTATAACCTTAATAGGTATAACCTTAATAGGTAAATAACCTTAATTGGTATAACCTTAATAGGTAATAACCTTAATAGGTATAACCTTAATTGGTATAACCTTAATAGGTATAACCTTAACAGGTATAACCTTAATTGGTATAACCTTAATTGGTATAACCTTAATAGGTATAACCTTAATTGGTATAACCTTAACAGGTATAACCTTAATAGGTAAATAACCTTAATTGGTATAACCTTAATAGGTATAACCTTAATAGGTAAATAACCTTAATTGGTATAACCTTAATAGGTATAACCTTAATAGGTATAACCTTAATAGGTATAACCTTAATCGGTATAACCTTAATTGGTATAACCTTAATAGGTATAACCTTAATAGGTATAACCTTAATAGGTATAACCTTAATTGGTATAACCTTAATAGGTATAACCTTAATAGGTATAACCTTAATAGGTATAACCTTAATAGGTATAACCTTAATTGGTATAACATTAATTGGTATAACCTTAATAGGTATAACCTTAATAGGTATAACCTTAATTGGTATAACCTTAATAGGTATAACCTTAATAGGTATAACCTTAATTGGTATAACCTTAATTGGTATAACCTTAATAGGTATAACCTTAATTGGTATAACATTAATTGGTATAACCTTAATAGGTATAACCTTAATAGGTATAACCTTAATAGGTATAACCTTAATTGGTATAACCTTAATTGGTATAACCTTAATAGGTATAACCTTAATTGGTATAACCTTAATTGGTATAACCTTAATTGGTATAACCTTAACAGGTATAACCTTAATAGGCATAACCTTAATAGGTATAACCTTAATTGGTATAACATTAATTGGTATAACCTTAATAGGTATAACCTTAACAGGTATAACCTTAATAGGTATAACCTTAATAGGTATAACCTTAACAGGTATAACCTTAATAGGTATAACCTTAATTGGTATAACCTTAATAGGTATAACCTTAATAGGTATAACATTAATTGGTATAACCTTAATAGGTATAACCTTAATAGGTATAACCTTAATAGGTATAACCTTAATAGGTATAACCTTAATTGGTATAACATTAATTGGTATAACCTTAATAGGTATAACCTTAATAGGTATAACCTTAATAGGTATAACCTTAATTGGTATAACCTTAATTGGTATAACCTTAATAGGTATAACCTTAATAGGTATAACATTAATTGGTATAACCTTAATAGGTATAACCTTAATAGGTATAACCTTAATAGGTATAACCTTAATAGGTATAACCTTAATTGGTATAACCTTAATTGGTATAACCTTAATAGGTATAACCTTAATTGGTATAACCTTAACAGGTATAACCTTAATAGGTATAACCTTAATAGGTATAACATTAATTGGTATAACCTTAATAGGTATAACCTTAACAGGTATAACCTTAATAGGTATAACCTTAATAGGTATAACATTAATAGGTATAACCTTAATAGGTATAACCTTAATAGGTATAACCTTAATAGGTAAATAACCTTAATTGGTATAACCTTAATAGGTATAACCTTAATAGGTAAATAACCTTAATTGGTATAACCTTAATAGGTATAACCTTAATAGGTATAACCTTAACAGGTATAACCTTAATAGGTATAACCTTAATTGGTATAACCTTAATAGGTATAACCTTAATTGGTATAACCTTAATAGGTATAACCTTAATAGGTATAACCTTAATTGGTATAACCTTAATAGGTATAACCTTAATAGGTATAACCTTAATAGGTATAACCTTAATAGGTATAACCTTAATTGGTATAACCTTAACAGGTATAACCTTAATAGGTATAACCTTAATTGGTATAACCTTAATTGGTATAACCTTAATTGGTATAACCTTAACAGGTATAACCTTAATAGGTATAACCTTAATAGGTATAACATTAATTGGTATAACCTTAATAGGTATAACCTTAATAGGTATAACCTTAATAGGTATAACCTTAATAGGTATAACCTTAATAGGTATAACCTTAATTGGTATAACCTTAACAGGTATAACCTTAATAGGTATAACCTTAATTGGTATAACCTTAATTGGTATAACCTTAACAGGTATAACCTTAATAGGTATAACCTTAATAGGTATAACCTTAATTGGTATAACCTTAATTGGTATAACCTTAACAGGTATAACCTTAATAGGTATAACCTTAATTGGTATAACCTTAACAGGTATAACCTTAATAGGTATAACCTTAATAGGTATAACATTAATTGGTATAACCTTAATAGGTATAACCTTAATCGGTATAACCTTAATAGGTATAACCTTAACAGGTATAACCTTAATAGGTATAACCTTAATTGGTATAACCTTAATAGGTATAACATTAATAGGTATAACCTTAATTGGTATAACCTTAATAGGTATAACATTAATTGGTATAACCTTAATAGGTATAACCTTAATAGGTATAACATTAATAGGTATAACCTTAATAGGTATAACCTTAATAGGTATAACCTTAATTGGTATAACCTTAACAGGTATAACCTTAATAGGTATAACCTTAATAGGTATAACATTAATTGGTATAACCTTAATAGGTATAACCTTAACAGGTATAACCTTAATAGGCATAACCTTAATAGGTATAACATTAATTGGTATAACCTCAATAGGTATAACCTTAATTGGTATAACCTTAATAGGTATAACCTTAATTGGTATAACCTTAACAGGTATAACCTTAATAGGCATAACCTTAATAGGTATAACCTTAATTGGTATAACCTTAATAGGTATAACCTTAATTGGTATAACCTTAACAGGTATAACCTTAATAGGCATAACCTTAATAGGTATAACCTTAATTGGTATAACCTTAATTGGTATAACCTTAATAGGTATAACCTTAATTGTAGTGTTTTCCCCAGATACCACATATGTTATAATGAAACAAAGCCTTAGTTAGATTTACAAAAAAAGAATTTGTAAAGTTTGTTAAGTTTTCAATGAGAGGTGACAAATGATGACATTTTCAAAACACAACAAAAACATATTATTCTTGGGATGCAAAAGAAGGGTATAACACCATAATAACAAAAAATATTAAATTTCACAATAAATGAAATATAAATTTATAAATCTAGCTATCATGTTTATGTCTATATAAACTTACTGAGGATCCATCATTATTTCTGCAATCTTCACAGATGGAGTATTGCTTGTTATCATTTCTTTCTGTCTAGAAAGTAAAGAAAATCAATAAATGTCCATGCCGTGTACTCCTGGACCATTTTTATGTCATACAAAGTTTTCCTTTATTAGTCCCATATTGGTGTGACATAAAACAATAATGTTATATATGTTTTCTTTGATCAGCAATGATATCAATTTTGAATTCCAAGTATTTTATGTTGAACTGTTGTATGTAATATTTGTATTTGTGAAAAATTAGCATTTTAAAAGTGATCAATGTAACTTGTTTTGGATGGAACATTGTAAAATCTATCAAATGATGAATTTGCTATCAAGTTTAATGGAAAAATATTGACAAAGTAAGAAAAATGGTGAGAATCGCTTCTGTCATTTTAATGGCAAGAACTACTCTCTGACCAGTACATGTAGTGTCATGAAAAAAATAAGGAACAGAGAATATGCAGTGCTTTTCACAAACAGTCGTAAGCGTAAATACTTACTAAGTGCTGATGTCACAGTGGATTTCCTTTTGATTTCCCAACACATACGATGGATTTTACGCTTACGACTTTTTTGTGTGAAATCAACTGCTGATCTTCTGGACATTGTAATTAACTGCACAATTGCAGCAATCCTTACATTTAATGGTGGTGTGTGTAGATAACAATTATTTGATCATCTCAATAATACAAATCTGTTCATTGCCTATCAACCCAAATAGCTTGTTACACTTTGTACAAATAAATATTTCATTTACAGTACTTTTGTTCATACTCTGGTAATTCAGTACAATTGAGATGGTTATCAAGTTCTCCACTCTTTATGGTGGAGGTGGAGAAACTTAATCAGTACCATGTCTCCACCATTAGAAGAAAATTCATCATTCAATCCCCTTCAGGGGAGAAAACTCATCAGCCAAATTTCCTTCATTATTATTTACTGCCTGTATACCAGTACAGTAATAGTATTATCCTGATAGATAATGGAGAGCAGTTTTATATCTACAAACAATAGTGGAGAATTTGAACAACACAATGGCTGTATTTAATAGCAAAAATGACTAACTTTGTCTGTTGTGTGTCTGCTTTAGTTGTGTCCCCTGCTGGTGGTACTTACTTTGTCTGTTGTGTGTCTGCTTTAGTTGTGTCCCCTGCTGGTGGTGCGGGGGTCTGTGGCTGGTCCCCAGAGTTCTGAAACATAAAATCAGTTTTTAAGGAATGGTGTCCGCTTTCAGAAATCAGTTACCATGCACATAACAAAGCAACAATTAAAAGTATTGGCCGCTCCCAAGCTCTGACCTTAACTTCTTCAGCATATCGGGTGTTTGGTATTTTTTTTTAGAAAAAAATATAAAAATTGTATTTGTATTATATCTGGCAAATTAAATTTATTAGACATTTAAAGTTAAACATAAAGTATAATTTTATTTCGTGTTAGTCACTGTTTTTGTTCACCTTCAGTGGGATTTGAAATGTGGCACCCAGCACTCTAGACCATATAAATCTAGCACTTTTTAAACTCTTATATTAAAAAGGCAAAAGATAGGAGAAATAAGTCAACACATTTCCATTTCAGAAAGCTTTTTCAATGAGAAATGTATTTAATAAAAATTTTTTTAAATCCAATTAAAACATTTTCAAGATGTGAGATAAATTTTAAAAGTAACAGCTTTTATGGCAAAAACTAAGCATTAATATTAAACATTTTAACAATGATTTTTTTATAGGTAAAAGAAAAAAGCATTTTGTTGCAACAAAATCACAAGGTCTTGCCTGAAATAATATCTTAAAAAATTTACTGACATTATGATGATGTGTAAAGAAACAAGCCTTCACGAGGTCACAACATATTTATCATTCGTTTTGCCAAATCTGTTGTTTGCTTACAGCGTTTCCTTTAAGGCTTGGTCTTGTTTCATTTTCTGTTGTTATGGTGTCAGTTGTAATATTGAATGTATCAGATAATTCTAAATTTGTTATCATGTTTTCTCACTACACTGGTTTCCAAATAAAGTTAGAAAAACAACAATAATAAAAATGTAATGTCTTCATTGAAAATAAAAACAGGGGCGTAGCTGGACCTAAATTTGATGTATGCAAAATTACGGCGAGGGGTCTGGGGGCCGCTGGTGGGGGGACCTGGGGGGCGAAGCCCCCCGGAAGCTCCCGGATTTTAGCGATTTTGAACAGTTTTGAACCACTTTTTGAGAGACCTTAACTGGGCTTCAAATATGATTATGACATGACGGAAAACCAAATCTACTTTTGGCTCAACAAAATACGGTAGATATATTGGAAAATTGAATAGGTGAACGTTTTCCCATTTCAAAGTTAACACTTTATATTTGACATCATCGGTGATGGAATGATGCTGGCCGTCGAGCTTCAATATGTCTGGATAAGGTGTTGACGATTCGAGAAACTCAGTCCTTGACGAAGAGGTCATTTAAAATTTTATGCAATGCAAACTTTTAAAAAAGTAAAACGCAAACTTATACGGTCGGAAGAGTACAATTTCCGGATTGATGGTGTTTATGAATGCGGAGACGAGTTATAGGATTGTAGTTTATATTATCTGAATTGAAAAGTATAAATTTAACGCTGCATGAAGACATTTTTGTCACTTTTTAATTTTTGTTACTGTTTCCGAAAGTACGCAACTGCGTATTTGCGTAAAGGCAGCTACGCCCCTGAAAAATATTTCAATAAAGCCAAAAACAACATAAGAATCATAGACAAATAACTTACCTTAGGAAATAACACGAAAGTCAAAAATTCCAAATGATACATTTACCCTTATGTAGTCAGTTTTTTTAAGGTAGGTCAAAATACTACATAGGATTGGGTAATAATAAAGATGCTAAAATTTAACTTTATTTCAATATTAGCTGAAAGTACAAAGTACCCTTAACTTTTCCAAAATGAATATAGCAATAACTGTGAATATTTTACCATGTTGACATTTCATTGGTACATTTGACACCTATGTATACAGTATACACTGCCATTGTATAAAGTGATGCCGGACACTAGTTTGTAAAATTTGTACTGACATGCCTTGGAAAATGTCAACAACAAAAAATTCATTTGCCAAAATTTTTTACTGTTACAGATTTCAGCTACTGTTAAAACTGTTAAATTTGTTTTGGTTTTCAAACAAGATATTATTTATTTAGTTATACATGTACATGTACATGCAAAAATGCAATGTATGTGATACATGCCAAACACATATGTGTCACATGTGTGGTTCAGGCCAAAAAGTCCTACATGTTCCATGTCCAGGGGAGATAAACCAAACACAAACCTAACAATTCAATAAATCACTAAAAGATACAATAGATCACTCAAAATTAAAGAAAAAAAGACATTTATCCTGAAATCATTACATTTACTGTCTAATAAAGGTAGCCGAATAATTTTTTGCTTTATTCGGCAGTGCCGAATAAAATCTCCTGGTCCCCTTGACCTTACTTCTTACGATATTTAGTATTCTGTTCTGGTTTAAGATGTTTGTGACGTCAGTATCACTAGAATACATGCCGAAAATTGTAACCCATAAATCGGCTAAAAGAGAACGTTTTTCAGTATTATGAAATGTATTTTAGGGTTGCAGGATAAAAACAATATTCGTACAGTTTCAGAAAATCTAAAGTTTATTTGTACTCGCCGCGAAACAGGTGAAAAATGCTCGGCAGGGCCTCGCATTTCTACCCGTTTCAAAGGCTCGTACAAAATAAATTTTATATTTTCTGACACTATACAAATATTGTATATATATGCTGGCACAGTAAGGAATAACAGTATCATAAGTCTAGAAAATATAAACACCAGTGAACTTACAAGGACAGACTATCTACTTTCTGTTTATCTAAACTGTCTCAACTGACAGAAAAATGCATTTAAGTGCACATTAAAAATGGCTTGTGTGTTAATTTTTCATAAGCAACAAATCCACAATACTAAATCAATTTTAAAAACATCAAAGCTTCTATTCAGAGGAACCAAGTTTTATGATTTAAACAAATATATTTATTTTAAAGATTTATAAAATGTTTTTTCATTCAAATAAAAGTAACTAACTTTCAAAATAATCATAAAATTTGATTCCATAAAAACATCACCATAAAAAAGATCAGTTGTAACCACATAAAACAAACAATCAGCAGAACAAGCAAGGAAATATCTATGGCATGCCATCAGGGTCATAATTCCTAGTTACTTAGTTTAATATGCAAGGCTTAATTCTACCCCTTATTTAATATAATTTACAGAATATGTCAAATTCTGAACAGGTTACAGAATATAACCTGTTTTGGGTTTATTTATACCTTAAACTGCAGAGCCATTTATGAATAGTGTAAATAAACCAATATCAGGTTATATAGAAAAAAAAACCTGTTTAAAAATTTGAAATATTCCTTATAGTTTCATTTCAATAATAATGATGCCATTAAACTATTGGAATTTAAATGGTGTTAGAATAGGTCATTTGTCACCAATGAAGATTATTTCATATAACCTGCACTGTTCCATTTGAATTGGCCAATCCGATTACAGCTTAAAAAGCAAATTAAATTTTTCATTTATTAGAGGACTAAACACTGTTTTTCAAGAATTAATCAATGTGTAAAACTGGACCTTTCACTTAACAACTACAAAAAGTCCAAAAATATTGTTTAATTCTTATAATTTAAATCAGATTCAACTAAATCGAGGACTCAACATGTAATAGTAAACAATTAGATTCTTATGTCAAGTTTACACATTGCTAAATTCTAGATTGGATTTTACATGGTTGTAAAATGTTGAACGCAGGTGACAAACAATCAAAACACAGGAAAAGCACATATGATACTTAGATTGGAATTATATTTTCTCAATTATTACCTCTTGTTCTAAACTATTTACCAAAGATTTTTTGTTGACAAATTGCATATCTGGACTTTTTTTATATTTATAGTCAATACTTGCAACTCTTAATGGATTACCAAATATTTTAGGAATAATAGAAAGAAAGAATATTGCATAAAGCAGAAATAAATAATAATAATGAATTTCAAATAAAGAATTTACAATACAAAATGAAGGTCAAATAATTTACAATAAAGAAGAGTAATACATTTTTTATAATAAAGAATAAATATCAATTAGGTTTCACTCAATACCCACAAATGAAGGGACTTTTATATGTGGCTCAGAAAAAAACATACACTTTGACTTTGAATGTAATATGCATTTATATACATAGATGTAGGTTTAAAAAAAGTTCCTTCCTGGGGATTGTGGTTGGGGGGGCGGGGGGATGAGGAAGATGACAATTTTCTGAAACAGTACTAAGAATATATAACTACGAATACTGAATTATGCATTAAAAATAAACTAAGCATCACCAATTGTGACTCTGATGGCATTCCAAAAGTATCCCATATTGACAATCCCCCATGTACTCACACAGAAAACTGCATGCTAAAATGTTCAACCATAAAATAAGTAATCTTTGTTCTTACAGAAACACATCAAGGGTATGTAATAACTTTATTTGAGTTGACTTTTGGCCCATGTCTTTGTTTTAGAGTCTGTCCAAAAAATTGAATTAAAAAAAAAATGCTGGTCTTGAAATATTTTTTTATTGGGGAGGAATCCAGACTACCCAGTGAAAACACTATTTTGGATCCTTGTTAATAACTGTAGGAGTCGAGCACACCTACTAGGTTTAAAATTAAAACACAAGTGTTGAGATGGTTGTAATCAACAGCAGACAGCTAACTATCTATACCACTCAGCCACAGACACCACTAAAATAATCTGAAACGTAACTAAATATGAACCAGTAATTTAGTTAACATAATTTTTTTATTCATTAACAAATGACCATAGTCATATTATTCTAAAACATCTAATAACTATATCATATATCTAATCACCTTTAGCCTTCTCTCGTGTAATGTCCTTTTCAGTTTGTTCAGGGTTTCAAGATATCTAATAAATCCACGAACCAAAGTCTCCGTTTCTGTCACAGACATTTCTTGGTAAATGTCACATCTGTAAGAACAATTTAATTTATTCCTGATTTTTTGCTAAAACAAATACCAATTATTGTACCATAAATTTAAACAGCACTATCAAATGAAATGTGTCAACCTCTCCATTTACACAAGATTTGATAAGTGAAGCGTGTACATCAACCTGTCTGTTTACCACATGATGTTACTGATTGTCCAGGGATAAAATCAATTTAAAATGAGGAAATAATAATCTATATGGGAATTTTGTTTGTTTGAATGGTGTTTTAACGCCACTTTCAGCAATTTTTCTGCTATATCATGGCATCCATCTTGTATTGTGGGAGGAAGACAGAGTACCCGGAGAAAACCCCCTACCTGTGGTTGGATAATCTATACAGGAAAAGGTAGAAATACCAAAAAACCTAACATGTCAGATAATGTTGATTGTTTATGGTATACATCAATCATAAATTGGTAAGTAAACCAAGCATATATGTTAAGTATCCCATCCAGATACCCTACATTATGTTCCATATTAATTATCTACCCCAGATACCCCTATTATGATCAGTTATCAGTATCCTTTCCAAAAACCCTCCAATATGTTCAGTATTCATCTGAGACACCCACATTACGATCTGTATCCATCATCTATCCGAGATACCATCCATTATGTTTAGTTTACATCATCTATTCCAGATACCCTCCATTATGTTCCGTGTCCATTATCTGTCCAAATACCCTCCAATATGTTCAATATTAGCATCCAGCCCAGATATCCTCTTTTCAATCAGTTCCCAGATACCATTCAATATGTTCAGTATTTAGTATCCATCTGAGACACCCACATTACGATCTGTATCCATCATCTATCCGAGATACAATCCATTATGTTTAGTTTACATCATCTATTCCAGATACCCTCCATTATGTTCCGTGTCCATTATCTGTCCAAATACCCTCCAATATGTTCAATATTAGCATCCAGCCCAGATATCCTCTTTTCAATCAGTTCCCAGATACCATTCAATATGTTCAGTATTTAGTATCCATCCCAGATATCCTGTATCATATTCAGAATCTATCCCAGATACCTCCATTATGTTCAGTATCCATCCCAGATACCCTCTATTCTGTTCATTATTCAGTATTCATCCAGATACCCTTGATTATACGTTCAGTATTCATTATCAATCCCAGATACCTGCCAATATCTTCAGTATCAAGTATCCATCACAGATATCTCCCTATATGTACAGTATAACAGATCTATACAAGATACCCTCCATTATGTTCAGTATCCATCCAAATACCCTTCAATATGTTTAGTATTCAGTATCTATCCCAGATACCCTACATTATGATCAGTACCATCCCAGATACGCTTAATCATGTTCTTTATCTGTATCCATCCAGATACCTCAATTATATTCAGTATTCAATACATATCCCAGATATCTTCTAATGTGTTAAGTATCAAGTATTCATCTTTGATGCCCTGCATTATGTTCAGTATCAAGTATCTATCCCAGATACCCTCAATTATGTTCCGTATTCAGTATCCATCTCAAATATCCCCAACAGTATTCTATATCCATTCCAGATATCTTATAGTATGACCCGCATTCAGTTTTTCATGTTATCAGATTAGCTAGTTGTTCATCACTGTATTTATTAAATTTAATGGTACATGTATGACAAGATCTACCATTAATTACTAAAGATTACAAAAATTAAGAATTACCTGTCATTCCCATCTATAATTTTCTTGGTTGCTGGAACATTAATGGGTAACAGTAAAAATCTACTTCTCCAGTACTTTAGGGACTATAAAGAAATAATATATAAATTACTTAATGGACACAGTAAAAATCTTCTTCTCCAATACTTTGCATTATAAAAAATATATTCTATTTTGATAGCTATCAAATGTTGTTATTTATCTTTTACAGTTTTAATCCTTTTACTTATTTTTATGTGTATATTTATTACATAACTCTGAGGGCCATATGGTGTTATACTGACTGGGAGCTTATCTCTATATATGGACATACATGAAGCTGAGGTCCATATACTATATAAAGATGAGCTCCTGGTCCATATAACACCATATAGGCCCTCAGTATCATGAATTAAATGATATATAATACTTTCAAACACTGATATCTATTGGCAATATTAATCTTAAATATAAACATGTACCCATAGCTCTGGACCATATACAAAATATTGCCCAGAACAAAATACAAATATAAGCACGGAAAGTCTGTAAATGTGTAAATTATAATATATAATCATATGCTTGTATGATATATATGTTTTAATATAAGTCAGGATAGTAGGTGTTCATAAAATATTAGAAATACTGCCTTGCTGCTGCATGATAAAGATTCATTAAACTCTGATCTGGATATTTAGCCACCAATCAATATAACATCTACTTCTATAGTACTTCAGAATCAAACAATAAATTACTGCTATGACAACCATGGACCCTACTTCTATAGTACTTCAATATCAAACAATAAATTACTGCTATGACAACCGTGGACCCTACTTCTATAGTACTTCAATATCAAACAATAAATTACTGCTATGACAACCGTGGACCCTACTTCTATAGTACTTCAATATCAAACAATAAATTACTGCTATGACAAAGTGGACCCTACTTCTATAGTACTTCAATATCAAACAATAAATTACTGCTATGACAACGGTGACCCTACTTCTACAGTACTTCAATATCAAACAATAAATTACTGCTCTGATCACAGTTAACAATGTCCAGAGAAAAAATTGTTTAATGACTAATAGAAAAATTTAAACCAATTGTTTTTTTGTTTGAATAAGTTTAATACCACGTTCACCAACATTTCAGCAAATTTGGGGCATCCAATTTTATTAGTGGATTGATGTGACATTCCTTACACTATAAACAGAATGTGTCAGACCCCTTAATTGCTAATTGGATTACATTGTATTGTATACAAGTTCTCCTACTTACATCTGTAAGTCCGTAGTCTCCTTCCCCATGAGTACAGATGTACTGATCAAAGTAATTCCAGTTGTAATTTTCTAGCTTTTCGTTCTTGAATTCGCTCCATGAAACATCATAACTGTGGGAGTCAGGAACTTTAAACCTGTACCTATAAGAATAGGTCAAGTCCGGCTGTTGATGTCTAAAAAGCAAGAAACAAACACTAAAATTTATTAGTAATGGTTTTCAAAATCCTTAAGGTATCCGGACCACAATTGACCAGGTGATCATATTTGGTGTCCTGGATGTCCATTTTTTTTCTATGGAGCAGACCTCAGTAATGTTTGGCAAATATCAGAAATATTATTTGAGTAACTAACTTTTTTTGCTCAAAACTGTAACCACCGACTCAAATTAAAACAATATATATACATTTGTATCATTAATTAGCAATACATTGTTTTAATAAAGCTGTATGTGTTGGTCGAAAAATAAAATTAAGCGGTAACCTAAATTATGGGTCGGATACCTTAAATGGGGTTCATTATTTAAACATTTTAATCTTATCATATTTGTTTGCTTTTGGGTTTATACCCCTTTCATCCTTTTTGTCAGCTATCCAATAGGAAACATGTTTCCACGGTGGGTAAACCTCTAATATCTGTCAAAAAACTGACAGTCACTGATTGATATAAAAGTAAAGCCTTAACATACCTAGGTCTGTATCTGGTCACAGTAATGGTAGATCCAACTCGCTTTATCCTGTGAAATATGCTACCAATACTCAAGGTGTATTCTTCCTGAAATATTTATTATGCAGTTATAATTTTAAAAAATCCTAGATTTTTCTCCCCCTTCCACCCTTATTTTTTTCTTTCTAAAAAAAATTGCCTATGTAAATTCCAGAAATATACTTTGATGTGTCAGATTTCCATTATGAGAATCATTCCTCCAATTTTTCCTCATTTTTGTGTGTGGGGACAAACCATGAAATTAAGAATTCAACGAATAATAAACAATTTAGCTTTATGAACATTTATTAAATGACATGTGATTAATTATGTATACAATTACAGTTACAAAACAACATCTATGTAATCTTTTTTGTTTGTTTGTTTGTTTGTTGTTTCATGCCATTTTCAGCAATTTCAGTAATCTTTTTCACTTTATGTTCTTTTACAAATAAACCCATCAATTAGAAATTTATAGAGTAACACTGTATGTGAATATCTAAAAATTTTAGGCATTTCTGCCATGTTTTATTTTTTTTTATTTTTCTGATCCTCTAACCAAAAATAAACAATCTCTTGAAATTTTATATTCCTCCAACTACGAGAATTGAATCCACAAAAATAAATTAAAGCACAGTATTCAATATTAAGGTAATTTCAAGTTTCAATTGATTTTTATATTAAGAAGAAAACATGGTCTTTACTGTTAAAACTTTAAAAATAGCCCAAAACTAACCCCCTGCCCCCAACCCCCCCACCCCCTTAAATTTTTGGAAAAGTTGGATGAGGACCTAGAATATTTTTAATTTTAGCTATTATACAACACTACAATATTTTCTGTTCACGTTAAACTTTTAATCCAACAGTTGTTGTAAAAAAAATTAAAATTGATTTAAAGGACAATAAAGAATCTGACATTACAAATTATAAGAATGGACACTTTGTAGACTATTGGGAATTATTTGGAAGAGAACATTCCCAAAGACAAAACCTACTGATGGTTCCTGTTGTGGTACAAGTCTCTTGATTCCCGTGTGACCACTACCTATCTTAGACTGGGATACAGGACTACTTGAGGACCGCATTATGATAATCTGAAATCCTTGAGCCAGTCTAGAGGATATCAGTTCTCGAAAGACTTGTCTTGTGGACAGTGGTTTCTTGGGGTTGACTTTGTCAGAGTCAGACCTACAATAAAAATCTGGAATCATAAGTATTTGGTAAAAACTTTGATAACCATCTAATGATGACAAACTAAGGGCACCAAACTTGATTACATCCTGTTTCAAGTTAATTGAACTCTACTTTTCTCTTTACGTTAACTTTTTAAAAAAATATCATAAATAGCTGTAAAACTTCAAGTCAATAGAAAAACAGTTAGATTTGACAACGACCAACTATGCCTGCATGCCCTCCACTGAACAAACCAATAGCAGAGTTGGATTAAAATCAGTAGAATACATATTTTTTTTTGCTAGATCTTGGCATCCAATATTTATTGGGGTAGGAAGCCTAATTAGCTAGTAAGAACTCACAATTTTTGGCAGAAAAATGGACAATCATTGCCAATTTAGGTAGGGTTATAAGCACATGCAGTTAATGCAGTAAATCACGAACTTGAAATGCAAGTGACTAACAACAGAAAAAGAGCCAATGATTCCCTTTCCTAAATCTAAAATTACATGTATATGTAGTAGGCTTCTAACTTGAAATTTTCAACATATTTTCCTTCCTACTTATTTTAACCAGTAATCACTCTATCGTATGAATGATTCTTAATAGTTTTATATACATGTACATTTGTTATCCCTTACATTATAGGCCTTGGTGGTCAATAGTAGATGACAAACTACCTTTACCACTTGGCCACTGAGCACTCCTCTAAAATCACTACAAAGGCAGCAGCATTAATTGTATAATGCAAAGCAAAATATAAAACCCTCATACTGATTCATATCAAAATATAAAACCCTCATACTGATTCATATCAAAATATAAAACCCTCATACTGATTCATATCAAAATATAAAACCCTCATACTGATTCATATCAAAATATAAAACCCTCATACTGATTCATATCAAAATATAAAACCCTCATACTGATTCATATCATAATTGACATCTTCTGGCAAAAGATTGTAATCGGACACAACATAATCGTTGGCCAGACTCTGTTTGTCAGGGAAATAATCTGTAGTGATTGGTAATGAGGCTGGCATCGTCAACGATTTCCAGTCTACACCTGAAAAACAGAAATAACATATTTCTTAAAACATATTATTCATTTCTAAACATGACAGCATGAATAAATAAGTATTGAAATGAACTAATTATAAAATATGAACAACTGTCTGATTATATGTCATAGTAAATATTGAATGTTGTACCAATTGTCAAGATACTAAATTTGAATTAACTGATTATTGTTAAAACTTTACATGTTTTAATGATTTCAAGTCCAAATAAAAAAATACAAAATATTTCAAAGGTCAAGTTAATAATTTAAAAATTTCAAAGATCAAGGCAATAATTTACAAATTATTAGAAAATTACACTTACAGTGATACACATAATATGATAATGGTGTGACTTGTAGTGTATTACAATCCAATAAATAATGATTGTTTGTTTAATTGTTTGTGCCAGTTTTAGCATCTTTGAAGCTATATTAGGCAGGCAGCCAGACTACCTAGTGAGAAACAGAAATTCTGCCGTAAATTTGGGAAATCCCTGTCAACTAAGCCTGCAATTGAGTACACACAATTTTAGCCTGTTGACAAATATATAATAATGACATACTGCTTAGACCCACAAGGCTTAAAACCGACAAGGCAGTTTGTAAATAATGGACTCGATATGTTTCCTGGTTTTACATATAAATATCCTCAGTCTTAGGAATGATCCTATTAATGAAAACCAACAAGAAGGCAGGATGAGGAATGATTTTGGAACTTTAAATTAACAGGGACTTTTAAGTGAAGAAAGCTAGTTAATTAAACGTTAATGAAACCAAGATGAATAGTAAGCATTAGGCATACAGACATTGAGGATCATTGGGAGGCTTAAAATATTCTGAAAGTTGCAGTGCATACAAAAAATTATAAGTCCAAATTTATATTGCCTTTGGAGGGGTGCAGATAAACCTTTAAAAAAAAAAAAAAACAATTGATCATCATGTTAGGATAATATATCACAAGTCATCCCCTTCATGGTGTGGATACTACACAACACAACATAACAGGTGTGAACAACATGTATATAATTTTAACAACTGCTTTGAAGTACTACATATATAAGTACAAATCATAAAAATTCTGTATTTATAAATTTCAGTAAGTAGTCAATCAATTTACAATATTACCTACCTTAGCAAAGGTGCTTTTGCATATATATATTTTGCATATAAATGACTTACTGAGACTGTATGACAAGTAATTTTTCTCATCCTATATAATATATGCAAAATTTGCTAAGTAAGATTACTGTCAGATTAAAATGTATCGGTTACAAAAATTCCATCATCACACACTAGTACTATGTCAATCTCTACAATTCACATTGGTTAATGACTCAATATGTAGACGTATACATTTGAAGGTTTCAGACTGACACTTTGATTGAAGCAAGGACACCTGAGTGATTCAGACTGACTTTTGATGACAGCAATGAGACTTGAATGTTTCAGACTCACCTTTGATGGCCGCAATAACACCTCAGTCCTGAATGTTTTAGACTGACTTCTGATAGCAACAATGAAAGTTAAATTATAAAATTGCAGACCTTTGATGGCAGACTTACTTTCGCTGGCAGCAAATTAAAAATACTCCACAGGTATGGATTGCTTTGATAAGACAGGTAAGAAGTTTAAACAGGTTAAAACAAACTAGGTACCCAGTAATAGACTGAGGCCAATATATGGATACAGGTATATAGTACTAGACTGAGGCCAATATATGGATACAGGTCCCCAGTACTAGACTGAGGCCAATATGTAGATGGATACAGGTGCCCAGCACTAGACTGAAGCCAATATATGGAGACAGGTATGCAGTACTAGACTGTGGCAAATATTTGCATACAGGTGACAAGTACCAGACTGAGGCCAATATTTGGATACAGGTACACAGTATTAGACTGAGGCCAAAATATTGATGAATTGCCCAGTACAAGACTGAGGTCAATATTTGGATACAGGTACCTAGTAAAAGACTGAGTGCAATATTTTGATACAGGTGCCCAGTACCAGACTGAGGCCAATACCGTATAAGTGGTTTTTTTCGCGGTGATTTAATTTTCGCTATATTCGCGATAAAAGTTGGGACGCGAAAATAAAAACGCGCGAAATATGAAAACAAATGATAGAGTTATTCATTATGTTTACGGACCGCGAAAATTACATTGCGCCAAAATAAACTCAGACAGTTTTTTAACAAAAACGCTAAATTTTCCCCACGCAAAAAAAACCAATTATACGGTATATGATTACAGGTATGCAGTATTAGACTGAGGCCAATATATGAATACAGGTACTCAGAGATCAATATTTTAATACAAGTGTCCAGTACTAGACTGAGGCCAATATATGAATACAGGTACTCAGAGATCAATATTTTAATACAAGTGTCCAGTACTAGACTGAGGCCAATATATGAATACAGGTACTCAGAGATCAATATTTTAATACAAGTGTCCAGTACTAGACTGAGGCCAATATATTGATACAGGTACCCAGTAACAGACTAAATAAAAGGCTAATATACAAGTACAGGTAACCGGTTCTACACTTGTTATCTCCACAGTTGAACAAAATAATGCCAAACAACCTTATTATAATACATATCACAATACAAAAATAAATGAAAAAGCTTGTTACACAGATTGGAAACTAATTGCATTAGCTACCAAATCTGATGCTTTAAGTGGAAGCAAAATGAACCTTATGACTTGTGACATCAATGACAATGACAATGACAACATTTTTTGCAACTGAACTGATATGTAAATTATTCTAAAAAAAAACTAGAAAAACTGTGAGCATTGCTCATTCCTTGATACCCCTCCCTCCCAACCCGGCTTCCTAATTTTTAATAACATCCCAAATATTAATCTGATCAAATTGTAAAATATCAGGTATACAATTGGACTATGTAACAAAGAATCGGTGAAAGGTTTATTAAATTCCATTCAGTGGTGTAGTTGGAGTTGGGGATAAGAGATGGGTACCCCATTATAATGTCAAATCCATATTTTGCTATGGGAAACCCTGTATATCATTCAGATCAAAATGTTAAATATCAGGTGCACTATGGGACTATGTGACAAAGATTCTGTGTAAGTTTCATCTAATTCCATTCAGTAGTGTAGGAGGAGTTGCGGAAAGTGTAACAGACAAACAGAGAGACAACCCCATCACAATATATCCCCCACTTGTAAAGAACATCAATAATGAATGGATGAATGGAGATAAAAACAAATCAATATGGGATAAAAAATGAAAGGCATTACCAAACAAAGGCATCAAAGTTTATTTGACCAGGATGTTTCCAGCCTGATATCAAACCATCAAGTTTATTTGACCAGGATGTTTCCAGCCTGATATCAAACCATCAAGTTTATTTGACCAGGATGTTTCCAGCCTGATATCAAACCATCAAGTTTATTTGACCAGGATGTTTCCAGCCTGATATCAAACCATCAAGTTTATTTGACCAGGATGTTTCCAGCCTGATATCAAACCATCAAGTTTCTGACCTGCCTCATAATAAGCATTTTAAATCTTTGTAACTAAAAACAAGGCTGTAGGTATCATATATATCATATACTGTTATTTTGAGCTTAATCTAGCAAAAGTAAAGCCATACAAATATCTTTTAAGCATTTCAGCTTTAAAATTTTGTTACATAAATGTATTAATTGACAAGCTACAAAAACTAATTACTACATGTATCTGCAATAAAATAAAATCCAAATTGTTAGTTCAGAAAAACAAGCATTATTTCATTAATATGCAAATAAACACTAAAACCGTAAAGTCAAATTATTCCTTTAAACAATGTTTACTGGTTTGCCCATATTATACAGTTTTGCTGATGAAAAAAAAAACCTTAATCAGCTGACCTATTTATTTATAAATTCTTGTATTTTGATTGGTGCATTATTGTCTCAATGAAATTGCTGGGGGTCAAATCTATGTAAAGGTATCATGCAAGGTTCCAATCCCACAGAAAAATTAATTACATGCATGGTAAAATGGTGTACTTGATAAGTCACTCAAAAGACAATATGTCACAATCAACAACCATTTTTTTGTTGTTTTTATTTCATGTAAAGTAAAAAAAAAATGCATTCCAAACATTGTTTTGCCCTTTGCATTTTTTACTTTAATAATTTAAACATGAAGTGAGTGAGAATTAAATATTGCTGTAAAGTAACTAGTTGACCTCTGACCCTTTCATTCTGATTGATTAGTAAAACAAACAGGTACTCCTTTATAGAATTTATCATTACATACCATTTAAATAGAAAGAATTTACTTCTGAAACCTTTAAGGAAGACTGGCTTTCTAATGGAAAATATTTCCTACAGAATTTATTACAAAATAGTTTGAAAATAAATAATTTGAGACAAAATGTCGAAATCTAAAAAACTGAAGCACAGTGGCAAAAACTGATTGTAAACAATGTATTGTGGGAGAAGTAATTTGACTTTAGGCTTGTCACCAAACAAAGTATATATTTTTCATTCATACCTGTTAAAACATGCCATACATATCAGGACATTTTGTTAAGATATACTACTTTCACATAAAAACCATGCATTTTCTTCAAATTCAATTTTAATCAATTTTATAAAATTTTGTCATTTTGATATAAATATGTAAACAGTGTCAACAGTGTTGTCCATTTCTTCGTACACCAAAGATGGTTGATTTGTCCACCTATTATATCAACCAACCATCTTTTGTTGGGAAGAAATATAATATTTTTGAAATGTGCTTTAAGAGGTACTCACAACAATGGAAAACACTGAATATAACAGGGATGAATTTTTTCACACGCAAAAAGAAAAAGACAATGCAAATCCAAGCAGAAATTCTCCCACAATGCAAATGCATGCCTTATTGTGCCACTTTTTAAGAAAAAAAAATTTTGACCACAACATTTGAAGAAAATGGTGAGAAAGTCTACTAAAAGTAAATATACACAAAGTCATACTTATTCCGGCACAAAAATTTTGTGACTGAAAATCAGTTACAAGAAGAGGCTTGATCAGACAAGACTCAAAACGAACTTTCCTGTGACTCTCAACTGGTCGCCAATCTGTGCCTGAAATTCAACATATAAGGATAGCTAGGAGACATCAGTATATACATGTATGATTTATGGACCGATGGAGAACCGCTTATGCTAAAAATGTATGAAAAACACAAAACTATGGATTGCAATTCTCTTTTTCAAATGGAACAGTTAACACTAATGTGAGAATCCTTGCCAAATTGGAATAGAAGGATTAAGTTTATCACATGGTATTAATAGTAAATTTAAGGGTATACTAATGTAACATGTTAATGTGAATATACAGATGATTAGATTTTATAAAGAACAAGAAATTTGTACAACTGAACTAAAATTTGAAAAAAAAATACAAATTTTACCTTTGTCACCATGGTAATAAACATAAAATACCCTGTTCCAATGGAAGATAACTCCTGCATTTTATGTAACTTTTCCATTAAAAAAGGAATTGATAATAATTTTATAGTAAAATACAAACCATTGACTCTGAGATCATCTAGTCTTTAACTGATTTCTGTGAAGTTTGCAGGAGCCAAACTTCTTATCATATCCAGATAAAAAATGGGCAAGGGACACTAATTGTATTATACATAATTAAGGCCTGCCCTGTTACTATAAATTGGAAGGGTTTTTTTAGCACCACTTCCTAGAAACCAGTCTTAAAATGTCAATGTCACATATGTTCATGTCCTGCAAAGTAATTTAAACAATGAGTATTTGGAATCAACCATGTTACCCTGCAACATTTTGCCTTGTTGAGTTATCTCCCCAAACATTAAAAAGCAAGGGAATAATGAGACTAATTTAGACAAAACAATAAGTTCCAATGAAATTCAATGCCTGATCTTGGACAGTTACCATAAAAACTCAGTAAGCTTAACAGATAGAGGAAAACTAATGGATGAAAAATGCTGTCTTGTTGTCACAACATTTTTTTTTGCTGTCAAAACATTTTGAAGACTCGATCCTTATAGAATTATCCATGTTTGAACAAAATTATGATGCCTAAACTGATAAAGTTAGCCATACAGACAGGGTTTTACAACTGACTTTTTTATTTTTGTTTGTGTTTCAATGGTATTTAATGCCAGTTTCAGCAATTATTCAACTTTTATTTTGGCCTCTATTTTTTATTGTGGGAGAAAGATTGGAGTTGAGTGCACCCTTCCTGCAGTGAGACTCATTGTTGATCAATAGTCAACTACCTAAACCACTCAGTCACCGTGGCCCTTGATTTGCCTGTGACCTTAGGGTTATCAATGTTATACTAATCTTTTTTATAATGTAAGATATTGGGACATGTATCAGTTTGTTGGTGTTACTGTCATGACTTTACGTCATGTAAGATTTATTCTATTCCAAACTTTTGAACAAGTGGCAGCCACCTTGCATTGATATCATGCAAGATGGTTTATATAGACATTTGAACATCAGTACAATTCCTGTAAAACTTAAGTTGAAGATAATATGTATTATTTATAGGAACTAGTTTGTCAATTTCTTCAACATGTAAACACCTGAAAATACATGTATATTAGATTTAATATTCAAATAATTTGGTAATGTTCAAAAACCTGAAAACTTGGGAAAAAAATGCATGTAATCTTGGGAAATGCATAGACAGATGTTTAATCTAGCTAGAATGCAGCAGCAAGAATAGTCATTCAATTTTATTACTACAGATAAAGCAATGACCAAATTAGATTCTAGACACAAACATGGACCAGCACGTGCTAAGTATACCCCCACTCGACTATTTTTCGGCTCGGAAAACTGGAAGTAGATAACTGACTGACCTGGAAAGGGGAGGCACGGCACAACTCATCATGCTAAAGCTGTGCACAAAATTTGAAATCAATCCTTACAGAAGAAGCAGAGAAATCTGTTACGAAAAATGTTCCTATTTTGACCCTTAAAAGAGTCTAATTCAGCTTGGAAAACAGGAAGTAGATAACTGACTGACCTGGAAAGGGGAGGCACAGTACAACTCATTATTGAAATGCTGTGGAACAAATTTGATATCAATCCCTTTAGTAGAAGCCAAGAAATCTGTTTAAAAAGTATGCACCTGATAGACAGACAGAAAAGGTGATTGCAATATACACCATATACCCCCTTCTCTTATGAGTGGGGGTATAATAGCCTGCAATTAAAAATGAAGACTTAACTCTGATGCAACAATAACCGTCACCAAACTCACACACTTAGTCAAGGATCCTCAGATACCAGACATATTTTTCAACTGTTCATACTCTCTATGTTTTAGGTGGTAACCATGCATCTTTGATTTAAGACATCTAGCACCAAAATGATCAAAGTCCTCCTTTTTCCAAGTTCACTCAAGCATGAAGTATTTGGGCACAGCCCTACAGACTTGCCACTGAGATCTCACCACACTGTGTTTTAAATTTCATGGGGAAGTCAAATCTTCATAAAAAGGCATCATACAAGGTACGGTAAACCTTAGGTAGGACTATGAACCAAATTACAGACAAATAAACAGACTAACAGTTGAGTGAATGGACCAAAAATCTATACTTTCATTGATGGGATATTAAAAAAATGAACAAGTTTGTGATCCTTATATTTTTTATTTACTGGGGCTATTGTTACCAGTATATTTTGAGAATCCAGTCATACCCTTGTGTTCACATGATCTTAGGTAGCCGTGATATAGCGATAGGGCTGACCAATATCCATCCCATGTATGTCTAGTTTAAGACAGCAGACCAATATCCATCCCCTGTATGTCTAGTTTAAGACAGCAGACCAATATCCATTCCATGTATGTCTAGTTTAAGACAGCAGACCAATATCCATCCCCTGTATGTCTAGTTTAAGACAGCAGACCAATATCCATCCCCTGTATGTCTAGTTAGACAGCAGACCAATATCCATTCCCTGTATGTCTAGTTTAAGACAGCAGACCAATATCCATTCCATGTATGTCTAGTTTAAGACAGCAGACCAATATCCATCCCCTGTATGTCTAGTTAGACAGCAGACCAATATCCATCCCATGTATGTCTAGTTAGGCAGCAGACCAATATCCATCCCATGTATGTCTAGTTAGACAGCAGACCAATATCCATCCCATGTATGTGTAGTTATACAGCAGACCAAAATCCATCCCATGTATGTCTAGTTAGGCAGCAGACCAAAATCCATCCCATGTATGTCTAGTTAGACAGCAGACCAAAATCCATCCCATGTATGTGTAGTTAGGCAGCAGACCAAAATCCATCCCATGTATGTCTAGTTAGGCAGCAGACCAAAATCCATCCCATGTATGTCTAGTTAGGCAGCAGACCAAAATCCATCCCATGTATGTGTAGTTAGGCAGCAGACCTATCAATCTCCTGTATTTCTAGTAAGGCTATTTTTGTTCGTTTGAATGATGTTTAATGCCACTTCAGCTATATCCTGGTGTCCAGTATTTATTGGGGGAGGAAGCCAAAGTACCCGGAGAGAACCTAAGACCTTAGGTAGGAAAACTGGCAATCCTTGTCAATTAAGATAGAAGTAAAGTACACCCTGCCCGCAGTGAGACTCAAACCTACAGCCTCAGTGTTGCAGACTAAGTGATCATCGAGGCCCCTTTCTAGTTAGGCAGCAGACCAATATCCCCCCCCCCCTGTGTATTTCTAGTTAGGCAGAAGGTCAATATTAATCTCCTGTATGTTTACTTAGGCAGCAGACTAATATCCACTATACGTATAGTTAGGCAACAGGTCAATAACCATCCCTTGTATGTCAACTTAGGCAGACAAAAAAACAAAAGACAATAAGTACTTATACAAAAGCTCTTGGTAAATTAGCAAGCACTAATAAGCACTGTAATGCAGTATTAAGACCAAATTAATTGAATTTAATGTGTTTAGAAAGCTACTATTCAGCTATGTCATGGCAACCAGTTATATTGTTTAACACTACTTTTAGCAATTTTTCAGTTATGTGATGACGTCATGGAGTACCAGGAAAAAACATGACCTTCAGCAGGAAAACTGGCAAACGTTTACTGAATTGCATAATTTTCATGTATCTGAATCTGTATACTTATTGTACCATCTTTTTAGGATAGTTAAGGTAATTGTTGTCTTTTGAAGTGTGAGTGATAATTACCGGTTATCAGGGTTTATCATCAATCAAGGAGATTGCCGGTATTCCTAGGGGCTGCAAAAATTGCTGTTCTGCACAACCAGAATGTTCTCATAGGAATCAAGTAAAATGGAACAGTGTTCAGGACATGTTCCTCCTGTGCCAATTTCAGAGATAGTTCAGACAGAACAGTGAGTAATCAGATGGTTTCCACCATATTAAAGGTATATCAGATTTTCTCTTGTTTTTTTTGTTTTTTTTTATAGTTTTTTTAGTACTTTTTATTTTTTTTATTTCTCATAAATATGCTAGGGATTGTAAGAAAGAGTTAAAGATTTTTGTTCTAGCCCAAAGAGGTGGATCACTGAATAAACTATTTCCTGTCAGGAACATGACCATAACCACACAGTTATTGATGTGTTCCAGAACATGTACAAGACAGATGAACTGTGCAGCACCCGTGGTAATGGAATGATGATAGCACAGTGCTAAAAATGGAAGCCCCAATCAGTGGAGGCACTGTTATTTATATTCTGATGAAGATGCAAAATGCATGTTTAGCACTTTTTCATTTCAGTAGAAAAAGTTTAAAACTTAGTACTTTTGTTAAATAAATTATCTGGTAAACGTGGAACAAATGATTTCTCAATAATAATGTACAGGCTTTTAATCAAATAACCGGCACCCATATACACCATGCAAGACATTCCACCGTCATGTACTGCCATAAATGATATGAACTCAATAAAACAAAGTGAGCAGGAAAGCAACTTACAAAAGACAAAAAACTAAGTGGGGGACAAGAAAACACACTACCAAAAATATAAATAAATAAATTTAAGTTTAAATTGTTAAAAAACATAAAAAAATCTTGTGCAATTACTTTTAATATGACTGACTTTAGGTCAGTTTAGTGGTTTACTGTTGTTTTTTACTGCTTTGAAAAATTAACCCACTTTCACTCGCAAAAAATTGACCATATGAGTTAGATTCACCCCTTAAATCAAAAAGCTAGGCAGAACACTGAGATTGAAACATAACATATTACTATAAAGTCCAATCCTAAAAGCATGGATTACCAGAAAGGAACATGTCTATTAAAACATTTTCAGCAGCTTAAATTTCTAATTTCATACATAACCTGTTTTTGATTTTGAAACTTTGTTTTGTAGCTTTTGCTCTTATGAATAATCCATGATGACCATCTTGATTTAACAGACGAACAGACGAATCCTTTACTATTTAAAACTGTTATAATAAATATGACAAGCCTTGCTATTTTGAAATGTGGTGGAAACTTTAATAAACATCTTATGCCCATCTTGGATTACCAAAATGTTCTTATAAAACATGTTCACTGTCCAAGGTAGTCACAGCCACCATAAAAATCCAGGGTCATCTTTGATATAGAATAGATTACACAGAGGTTGTCTTGGATATGGAATAGAATACATGATCGTCATCTTGGGTATGGAAAAGAATACATGGGGGTTGTCTTGAATAGGAATAAAATATAGGGTGGCCATCTTGAATATGGAATAGAATACATAGTGGTCATTTTGGGTATAGAATAAAATACATGGTCATCTTGGATATGGTATAGAATACATGGTGGTCATCTTGGATATAGAAAAGAATACATGGTTATCATTTTGAACATAAAATAAATAGATGGCAGTCATCTTGGATATGCAGTAGAATACAAGGTGGTCATCTTGGATATGGAATAGAATACATGGTGGTCATCTTTGATATGGAATAGAATACATGGTGGTCATCTTGAATATGGAATAAAATTTATGTCAGGCATTTTGGATATGGAATAGAATACATGGTGGTCATTTTGTATATGGAATAAAATACATGGTGGTCATGTTGGATATGGAATATTATACATGGTGGTCAACTTGGATAGGGAATAGAAAACATGGTGGTCATCTTGGATATGGAACAGAATACATGGTGGTCATCTTGGATATGGAACAGAATACATATTACATGAGCGGTCATCTTGGATAGGGACTAGAATACATGGGGTCATCTTGGATAGGGAATAGAAGACATGTTGTTAATCTTGGATATGGAACAGAATACATGGTGGTCATCTTCCGAAATCTTAAGTATAGCTATTCCCAAAAGACTGTATAGCAAATTTTAATAATATGGTACAAATTTTAAACTTGATAAAGAACAAGTACATATAATTCATGCACAGTTTAAGCTGAACCTGCTTTAATGTCCCCAAACAAACTTTTTATAACAAATTGTAGACAGCATTGTCTTCAGAGTTTACATGTCGATGACTTTCATCAAACAAAGACTAATAAAGCAAAAAATTTAATGCAACAGCATCAAAATAATACATGCATAAATAACACAACACACCTATGTGCAAAACAAGTCAACTAAGCAGCATGTGATGAAAACAAAAATTTATGTGACCTTAAAAATGTTTCTACACATGATAGGGAATTCTTTCCAAGAATTTATTGAGGTTATTCGGTTTGTTTATTTATTAATCATTTTTATCAGACTACTAAAACTATATTAGGTTTTCTACATTTTTACTAAGCAGACATTACTATGAAAATTTTCTTCGTGGATAACTCCAGAATAAATCCTCTGCCTCTAAAAAATACTACTAAGCTAACTTATTTCAGAATGCATTTCACAAAAGTAAAGAAAGAAAGAAGTTGAACATTTTTCATGCAGGATTCCCAAGATTGATGGACAAAAACAAAATGTATCATCTATTTCAGAAAAAATGCATTTTTCAAAATTATGTCTCATAAAAATAATAAAAAAATAAAAAGAACCTGTATAGCTCACTTGTTTTATAGATGTAAGACAGAAGACATCTGAACATTGTCCAACAGCATCTTATGTTAAACTAGACTCTTTATATAGGTGGCCATTTTGTATTTTAAATCACATAAAAGACATAAAGTAAATGGAGAACCTTCCCATAAACAATGATATACTATATGGCTTCAATCAGCTATTCAAAAGAAGGCACTTAAACATTTTCAATCTGGAGCTTAATTATAAACTGTCATGTGCTGGTGGCCATCTTGAAATTAGTGTAAACATAATCTGACTATTAAATCAACACTGATACCAAGTTTTGTTTAAACTATTTCAGTTTTCAGAGAAGATTGAAAAGGTTACAAATGACGGACTCAAAATGAAGACAACAGCACACCTAACTGTTACATACCCTAACGTTGTAATCCTTGTTTTAAAGAAATGGGTTAACAAATGAAATAATTATTTCAAATTATTAAAAATTTCCACACCATAAGAACACACACAATTTTGGGGTTTAAATTTTTTTAAATATGCAAATTCTATCAATCATATTCTTCCTCATTATAATGAAACTATCATAAACATAGTAATTATAACAGAAAAACTAGAAAGAAAGTTTAGTCATCATGGTAACAAAAAATTCTTAAATAACAGTATTTTTAACTATGGCAAGCAGTGTTCAGAACCATAGACCAGAGAATCTCTGGATACACAATGCATTTTTTACCTGTAGTCATTTCAGGACTCCACTCCTGTTCCCCTGTGGGGCCCCAAAGCCATGATCTGTTCTTGGATGATTTACTTCCCCCTGCTAGTTTACCTGTGACAAGAAAATTTCACAAGTTACTAATACAAAGTTTGTTGCTTCCATGAAACAATGTGTCATACAATATTGCATAATCTTTTACTTTGTTTGTTTGAATGGTGTTTAACACCATTTTCATCAATTTTTCAGCTATATCGTAGTGTCAAGTTTTTATTGAGGGAGGAAGCTGAAGTACCCTGAGAAACCCCAGACCTTTGGTAGGAAATATTGAAAGACGCATTACATCAAAATTTTTAACATTATTACCTAAATATTATTACAAAATTTGGCAGGAAGAAATATTGCAATATTTTGGTATATATTATTAATGATCTATTTGCCAGAAAGAAATATTGCAATATTAAAAACGAAAAATTATCAAATTATTAAGTTATAGGGGCAACTAATGTATGTTCTCTTTAGGACATGACATTCTCATATGAGTTGCTTGTTAGTATTTACTGCATGCTGTAAATGATCAGACTCAGTCAATCAAAAATTTAATATTCAACTTTAAATATACTGAAATCTCTTGAAATACCACATACCCAATCATTTGTGCAAAAATCATATTTCTGTAAATTATGTGGTCTATTTCTGATAGAAGACATTACAAATGAATATTAAATGAAATAAAATGTCAGTCGACTATGACATCTCATACAGTACATTCCAAGGTCACTGATCTCTTGCATTAACTATGTAGGATTCACATAATTATGTAAATGAGTTATTATTACACAGCTATTTCATTCATGTTGATAGAATAGTTATCAGAGCTGACTGATTAACAATAATTTGACTGAAACAAGCATGAAATAACTGTTTTATTAACTTGTACACATGCTAACTGTGGTCACATTTGGAAAATCTGCATTCTTTTCAAAACAGTAGTTTTTAAGGATTCTCACTGCTCGCTAATAACATTCTTGGTGCTCCTTTTATCCAATTTTAGCAAGATTACCTTCACATTGATGTCAGACAGTTTGAATCAGGAAGTTAGGAAACAGTTAAATGTTATAATCTTTTAGCTATCTTTAAATTTGTGTGATAATTAGTTAAAAATACAGTATATGCATATTTTATACTATAAGTTTATAATAAATGTAGAATTTTGCATGTTTTTCATGAGTCTAAGAACTATTTTAGGGTTCTAAAATTGCATCAAAATATGTTTTTGTAAACTGAATAGTTCTGATGCACAAAGGGTCAAGTGGAATCCAATATTAACTTGTTTCTGATCATTTTCATGGGAGATAACCCTGTACTTACCCAAATCCTGCATGAACACTGATGAACCAGATGAAGAAGGCCATTGGGGCAATGTATCTGTTGTCCCTTGGTAATGCATGGGAGACAACCCTAGACTACTTCCACCTGAATCTCTGCCTTCATACCTATTAAAGAAAATATAAAAAAAATGAACTTCTGTGGTTCATTTAACAATTACTTTTCCTGAAGCCTTCATTAAGCCGTTTTGATTTTTAATATTATCAGAATCTGTAAAATGTACAAAAGACTATGTAAAATCATTTCAACTGTTATTGAATCATTTAAAGGCATTCTGGGATACATTTATATGGATGGGTCGGGGGAACGAAACGTAATCTTCACACAATTAAAATATCAGAATTAATGCTGAATGACTTATGAGTAGAGCATGTTTGCAGATATTTTTTTAATTAACTATTTTAATTTTTTTAAGCTTAGAGCCAAAAATGCACAAAAATGTCATAGGGCAATAACTTCTAGAGTTTATTGAAAATTTCAGTGTGTTGATCTTGAAATGCTAAATATTTAAGCTGTAAACACTTTCATCTCTATTCTAGTTTTATGGCAATAGTAAACAAGGAGACAGTGAGATGGTATCCATATCTCTGGGCCCTGTCGACCTTGAGGTCAAGGGCAAAGGTCATCAACCATGGTATGCGACACATTGCCTTGACATTATCTACTTAAAAAAAAACTAATAGCTAAGACACCATTAGTTTGGGACAGAAGGAAACTACAGACGGACAGACAGATCACTATAGGGCGTCCGCCACTAAGTGGAGGGGCCCTAAAAAATTGAAATAGTAGCTATTAATGTGCAATAACTCTTATAAAAAGCCTTCTAAATGTGTTATTTCATGCATGTTGAGGAAACAGTCCAATTATTGCTCCAAGATGCTAGAGATGACTTGATAACTGTTGACCAAGGCCAAACGTCTAGTGGAATTTAAGCTTTTTGCAATTACTGTAACCTTTGGGCCAGAAGTCTGTGGACTGGGATGTAATTTAGTACTACAATTTTTGGGCCAGAAGTCCATGTGGACTGGGATGTTAATTAGTACTACAATTCTACTGTCCCTCTCAACCACATCAAGTAACAATTTTGGAAACACTAGCCAAAAATAAGCATCTACATTTCAACCTTTACACTACGTACCCTCCTCCATCTATACCTTCATTACTGCTCTGTCTAGACAGTAACTTGGTCTTTCTTGCATCAGCAGCTAACTGAGCTAAATAAGAATTCTGAAATATAACAAAACTTCATGTACCATATACTGTCAAACATTTATTTTAATAATGTTTTATTACAAATTGCCCAAATGTTTCATTTGGCAAATTTTATATGAAAAGATCAATCTGAGATGACCTAGAACTTTAATGGAATATATCAGTAAAAATGATAAGCATTGAGAGGTCTAATTTTAATCCGATTGGCCTTGTTCAAATGGTCATTTAATTTCAGAAGAAACAATTAAGGTATATAACGTTCGTAAATTACACGTTAAGCCAAGTCTTAAAATAAATGGTGTTTCTCTCAAATAATCAATCATCTATGTTGCAACAAAAGAAAAGGGGGAACAAATGAAATATTTAAGGATAAATATAGAAAAAACTTTCTCCATCAAGGGATGACAAAATTTCTGTTTTGCAAATTGCATAAACCATGTAGTGAATTGTATTAATTGTGTACAACAAAAATTTTGTCATCCCTCGATAGAGATAATATTTTTCATAGTTAATACTTGTAAATAAATTCTAACATTAAAATAAACTCAACAATTTAATTTTTGTAATTTTACATTTTTGAAAAAATATATAAATAAACGAACTGTAAATGCTCGGCAGAGTAATATATGATGTCAAAGGGCACGTCTTTTATTTCTCCATCCTCTGACAGAAAATATTTTCTAGCCAATCAAAAGTCAGTCTTCTCGTACAATTTTTTATTTAATTTTAATTAGATTGTGGGTAATCAGGCTACATTACCCTAAAATAACTGGAAGGAAAGTTACGGATGAAAATTTCTGTAAGTGGTATAACATCATTCCAACTAACTATCATGACCCACAAGACTAAAAATTTAAGGTATTCATCATCTTTATTATTAACCTTTTAATATTTTGTGGCTTGAGTATGACTTACAATTAAATGGATGTATGGCATAATGTATTATATTGTTATATCTGATGCCTATTATTGACTCCACAGCTGTTGTCAAATGACCACAAATTAACCTGTGGTAAAATCAGTATATTCATCCTGTTAGAATAGAAACAAGTGTGGACTGTGAGCACGCTTACAAAGGGATACCCCCAGCTTCCCTTCAAGTCCAATTATCTCCCCTGAATAATATCCAACATCGACGAAAATTCTTCATGCATTCTACATATGATGTACTTCCTTCATGTAAAGTTTCATCCAAATTTGTCAACCCGTTTAGGAGGAGTTGCGCTTACGAGGTCTGGCACTGAATACTATACCACAGGTTGGTACTTTATGTGCACAGTTTAAAAAGTATTTGGCCTTATGGCCAATCCATGGAAAATCCGTACATGTTCCTGCCCTATTTAATTATTGTTTAAACAATATACCTGTAACAAATCAAGTGTTGGTAAGCTATTTTCTTCTTCAATAGTCCCAGACGTACTGGTGTGTATATGATGTGTCTGAACGGCTGCTCCACTTAAATCTACGACCAAAAAAAACACACAATCAAAAATCAAACAGTTTTTTTATTATGTTTGCATTTATATTTGATAAATTTGATAAACTTAACATTTAATTAGTTTCTCTGCTCCATTCAGATTGGCACTTTCATGATCTTTGGAGAAAAAGATCCTACCATAATAAAACGTTATTATTATATTTATTAACTCCAACCCTTGATAGTTAAATTTTTTAATTTGGATAGCATGCATCGCAGATGCAAGCTTCACGGTAAAATTTGTGTGCAAAAAAAAAGTCATGTGATCCATATGAACAAACCAATTTCAGATGGCAGCTGAACTATCCAAAGAAAATATTGAATTAGAGCACACAAATTAATTTAAAAGAACTTTAAAGAACTTGCCATCAATCAAAATTAAGTGTTTTGTTTAAAAATAACAACAAAAATTTTGGACAAAATTTGTGTCATCTCACAAACATAATTGACATTTATGTGACATAACCAATACATTACAGAAATAAGTCGTATCACTAATGGAATGCAAAGGTATTGTTAGGGTGCTCGGAAATAACGTCAAGAACCATTCATATTATTTTAAACTTTGAAAATGAAAGAAGTGGAGAAATATTATAACTAATGATATGTTTGGCAGAATCTATATCAATGTAACTATGGTCTTTAATGAGACTCTCCATAATAGCACTGTATAAATGTACATGTAACTATGAAAATATATGGCTAAAAAGTAACACGAGACATTGAGGTTATCCAGAATATTGCTAAAACTTTCCGACCTTCTGTAGGAATATGGCAATCTATATAAATGAAGATTGGAGTGGAGCACACCCTGCCAACAGAGGGACCCACAACCTCAGTTTTGACAGCTGTAAGATGACTAACTACCTTAAACACTGAGCTTTCAAGACCTATTTAAGAGTCAAAATCTTATATTTGTAATATTGAGATGAGCAAAATGAAAAAAACCCACTGCATTTCCAATTGCCTAATATCTCGAGGAAATAATGTTTGATTTCAAAATATTAATTTTCGGATCTACAAAAAGGAGCATATGCTCAACCATACCCGGTAAGCAGTCTTTTAATGAGAGGCAAAAAAACCTACGCCAAAACACGCCGATGTTTACTATAGTACAGCTGTTAGGTTGAAGTTATTATTACATACATTTTTTGTCTTGCTCATTGTGAAAATTTAGACAGATATTCTTATCAGTCTTTCCTCTTTTTTGCGCCCTTCTCTTGATTTTGACAATCATAACAGAATGTCACTAATCATTAGGTATATGTTCACACTTTTGGAACATCTACTATCACCATATGTTCAAAGAGGTTCATGTTGCTTGTTGTGTTTATGAATAGCCTTTTTACGATGGACTTTGTCCTGTATGTTTGATTATGTTTTATTATCTTTTGATTTACCTCTTGGAAAAGCATGAACCCATCTTCTTCTATAGGAAGTCATTTTAAACTGCATTCTGGACGGAGCAAAGGGGTTGATGAGAGCACGACGTGATTTGACATTCTGATAAGCTCTGGAATGACTAACAGGTGAACCAGCACTTCCTACTCGTGGACGGATCTTTAATGCATCATCACTGTCAGTGGATTCATAAGACAATTTTTTATCTGGAATACAAGCTAACCATATAAATATATTGACAAATTAATTTACATTAAACAAAACCAAAATCTTGATACTACCTAACGTAATGAAGTACAGAGACTCAAAGAAAACATTCTTGGTTAAAACCTAAGTATCTATTGACACTTCACATTCCTTAAAAGTTTACATTCCTGGCCCTGGCAATATAGACAAATTGTTAGCTCAGAATTTTTTTTTCTCAATTTTATCCAATCAATGTTTTTAATTCCTTTGTTTTAATTGTAATTGAGAATATTCACAGACTTGAGAATATTTTGATTTTAAACATTTTATACTCAAGCTAAGTTTAAATATACCAATGTATCAATATTTTAAAATAATTAGTAGAGAAACTTCAGCACCTGAAGATAATCAAAATGTCCTTCTATCAACCCAAAAATTTATCTTCATATACCTCTGTTTGTTTGTTTAAATAATGTTTAATGCCACTTTCAGCAATTTTTCAGCTATTTCATAGTGTCTAGTTTTTATTTGGGGAGGAAGCCAGAGTACCCGGAGAGAACCCTCGACCTCCAGCAGGAAAACTGGCAATCCTTGTAAATTAAGAGGAGTCGAGTAAATCGGTGCGACTCGAACCCGCAACCTTAGTGTTGAAAGACCATGAGATCAATAGTAGACAAACTACCATTGTCACTCGGCCACTTAGGCCCCCATATACTTTCTGCTAAGGATGCTTAACTCCTACACAATTTGACTCCTTGCAGGAGGAATCAACAACCCTGTATTACGTGTATGTGCTAAGCAGCAAAATCAAGCCTTTTCTCTATTCACTTATTATCTTACTCTATTGTACTTACAATATATGTATATGTCTCTATATCTAAATCGTAATTCTTTTGTGTACTGCCATTTTGTCTTAAATGGTCCTATGATTAGCTAATTCTATTTTATTCTATTTATTTAATTACTACCAACCTATTACAGGGTAGCATCCTACAGATGATGGGATATCGTCACCTCTAGGAAACTTTGGGATATTTATAGCTGGTGAACTTGCACCTTCACTACGACCTTCAGATTTCTCCAAGGCCAATCCAGCAAAATCATCTGATATATGTCTTGGTCGTGGTACATGATGTCGTTTGGCATCTGCAAAGCTTGCTATAGTGGATTTTCTTGTCTGGAAAATATTCCGTTTCTTTTCTCCAAGTCTGGAACAACATATTTAAATTATAAACCTACTGGTCATGATTTAATAATATTGCTTTGTTTTTTCTTTGAACTGATTATTTCTTGTTTTGACATGAAATGTTGGGATTGTTGTAAAAGGATCATAAACAATGGATATTTTTAGCTCATGTCATAATGCTATTTTTAACAGATATATCATGTCCGGGAGGGGTATTTGTGAAAAATACCAGTCGAGAGATGAAATATTTCCCGAGTCGTTAGGCGAGGAAATTTGATTCTTGAGACTGGTATTTTTCACAAATACCCCTCCCAGACATGATTTATCTGTTTAATTACACAGAATATCACGATTTCAAAGAGTGGTGAATACTAGACCACTTGCTGGTTTTCAAAATCGATTACTCATGTTACGTTTACTTTGAGGTAAAAGTCAAAACTTCCGAATAAATATTTCCAGCATAATAATATGCGAGGGTTATTTTTAAGCAAATACCATGGCACAGAGGGTAATTTTTTGCTGAATACCCCAGTGATGACGAAATTGATGCAAAATGAGGAAATTTGCGAAAAATACACTGTCTATTGACCAATCAAAAGCCAGCATTTTTATATGAGGTGTAATTAGTATCGATATAAAGGGTTTGTAGTCCCTGGTGTACCAGTTTAAAAGATAAATTCAATATAAAAATAAATATAAAGCTTAGCATCATTATCAGTTTGGAAGGTTTATGAAATCTAGACCTTTCCAAAAGACAATAAATAAATTATTGAATAGTCATAGGCATTTTTACATTAAATTTATTTTTATTTATTTGGCTGATCATCAGGAAAATTCTTACCCTAAACGATGAACTGATTTATCTTAAATAGTTTCCCTATGAAAAATGTCTTTAGAGACACTTGTGGTAAATAGCCCTAATTAGAAAACAAACAATAAAACAAATAAATGAAAAGTATGTTCCCATTGCTGAGAATTAAAGGTTGATAATGCTAGTTGCAATATTGTTTTTCTCAAAGTTTATTTTGTGTATAAAGTGTGTCTGTAAGACACAAATGATCCCCATCTTAACATGACGGATGTGTTGCAATTGTCAGAAATTTAAAAAAAATAGAATGAAATCCTTTGGTCCTGCACTCTTTCATTTTGTCTACAAACATACTACTAATTATACATGCTGCAGCTCTAAAAATGAATGAAGGAGAATATAGCCAAACAAGACAGGTACAATTATCTCATCTATCTTTGGCCTGCAAACTATCTGTAGTTTTGTCGAGAATATTTCACATAAATCCAAATCCTTTGACCTGGCATCCCTACCATTATGTGTTCAAACTAGGCCAAATTTTACTGCCGTTATAATGCGAAGTTAGTTTTGTGACTTGTCGTTCTAACGGCAGAATTCAGCCCTTTTGCTCGTAATGTAGCAAATAAAAAATTCTAACTTTGGTATATTTATACAAAATTCAAACATAATATTCATCTTCTTTATGTTTTTTTCATTTTTGAAGATGCTTGTGGAAAATGCTATGTTTATAATTTTTCCGTATATGGATAATGTGACCTTATTTTATTATAAATATTCTCATTAGCATACTATAACAAACATTACGTAGTAAGAATCCAGTAATTTACATATGTATTATCCAAGATGCAACACACCATTCAGATTCGGGTTTCTCAATGTTTTTCATGTAGTAAACATAATAAAAAAGAGACACGAATGTCAATTAATACACAACACACAGTGGGTTATTAAAATGGCAATAACTATCATCACGTGTCAATAATGATCGATTTTAAACACCAAACCGATAAAAAAATGGTGAAACTGTCGAAATATAACAAGATCAACCACGTCTGATTGTATATGCAACTTCTTTTGGACATCAAAGTGCCGGGAGTGATTCACTCCTGCTCTGCTACATTACAAGTAATGGGACTAAATTTGTACCCTCACTTAAAAAAAAACAACAAGCAAGGGGATGATTATTCGTTCTATGTTCAAACATGCATCTAAATATAAATATAAATATAATATAAATGCTGTAGTTCTTTAAATGAGGGAGAGGATAATCAAAGAAAGCATGTACCCTTTATATGGCCTGCAATATGAAAACTGTCTTGAGAGACACTTGGTGTAGTTTAGTGGTAACTTGAATTGTATGGTTTATGTTTATTGGTGGGGTTTGTGTTTGTTGGTGGGGCTTGTGTTTAATGGTGGGGTTTGTGTTTGTTGGTGGGGTTTGTGTTTATTGGTGGGGTTTGTGTTTATTGGTGGGGTTTGTGTTTATTGGTGGGGTTTGTGTTTGTTGGTGGGGTTTGTGTTTATTGGTGGGGTTTGTGTTTGTTGGTGGGGTTTGTGTTTATTTGTGTTTGTGTTTGTTGGTGGGGTTTGTGTTTGTTGGTTGGGTTTGTGTTTATTGGTGGGGTTTGTGTTTGTTGGTGGGGTGTGTGTTTATTGGTGGGGTTTGTGTTTATTGGTGGGGTTTGTGTTTGTTGGTGGGGTTTGTGTTTATTGGTGGGGTTTGTGTTTGTTGGTGGGGTTTGTGTTTATTGGTGGGGTTTGTGTTTATTGGTGGGGTTTGTGTTTATTGGTGGGGTTTGTGTTTATTGGTGGGGTTTGTTTGTTTTTGTTTGAATGGTGTTTTAACGCCACTTTCAGCAATTTTTCAGCTATTTCATGGCGTCCAGTTTTTATTGGGGGAGGAAGCCGGAGTACCCGGAGAGAACCCCCGACCTGCGGTAGGAAAACTGGCAATCCTTGTCAATTAAGATTGGAGTCGAGTACACCCTGCCTGCAGTGAGAATCGAACCCGCAATCTCAGTGTTGACAGACCACGTGATCAATAGTAGACGAACTACCTTGACCACTCGGCCACCGAGGCCCCTTGGTGGGGTTTGTGTTTATTGGTGGGGTTTGTGTTTGTTGGTGGGGTTTGTGTTTATTGGTGGGGTTTGTGTTTATTGGTGGGGTTTGTGTTTGTTGGTGGGGTTTGTGTTTATTTGTGTTTGTGTTTGTTGGTGGGGTTTGTGTTTGTTGGTTGGGTTTGTGTTTATTGGTGGGGTTTGTGTTTGTTGGTGGGGTTTGTGTTTATTGGTGGGGTTTGTGTTTATTGGTGGGGTTTGTGTTTGTTGGTGGGGTTTGTGTTTATTGGTGGGGTTTGTGTTTATTGGTGGGGTTTGTGTTTGTTGGTGGGGTTTGTGTTTATTGGTGGGGTTTGTGTTTATTGGTGGGGTTTGTGTTTGTTGGTGGGGTTTGTGTTTATTGGTGGGGTTTGTGTTTATTGGTGGGGTTTGTGTTTGTTGGTGGGGTTTGTGTTTATTGGTGGGGTTTGTGTTTGTTGGTGGGGTTTGTGTTTGTTGATGGGGTTTGTGTTTGTTGGTGGGGTTTGTGTTTGTTGGTTTGTGTTTAGTTTATCTCTTTTTTATTCATATTTTTCAGTTCAGGGAAAAGTTTGGAACAGTTTTAGGCTACTCACATAATGGATGCATGCAGGTTCAAAGGATTTTGTTAACCTACCCCAGGCTTGGTACTGGCAACTTAAAGACTTGAGCATCATATTCATCATAATCAACAAAGGGGAGATTATCCTCATCATTGTGGACCGCTGCTGGGGATGGAATCAATTCTGGAAAACGAGTATAAAAATATGGCATTAGGAAAACCCTGCTATATTGCTTTGTTTTTTTAATATTCATGAACACATTTGACTGAATTACAAATCAGCCTATTGGAGCAGCTGAACATGATAGCAGTCCATCTCAAAAGGCAATTTTGACCTTGACTCTTGAACTATAAAAAAATTGGCCCATCTCAAAAACTACACATGGGATTGTGCTGAAAATTCAACCTAATCTTTTTTCTATAGTGCTTAACAGCTGTACAAAGTTTAAACAAAATGTGTTGACCTGTTTTCAAATTATCATTTGGAAACCACCCAAGCACTGACAGACACGAAGGAGGGATGGACACTCATATCAATACGGAGGGTAACACATAACATTGGGGAATGTAAAACCTCACATGAAGTCAAATCTAGTTGTATGTAAATAAGGTACAGGAATACCAAAAATAACATCAAGCATGTAAAATTCATGTAAGAGTTATGGTTACTGCCATCATCTTTGGTTATACAAGAAAATACAAGTTATGTTGTTATTAACATTTATATTTTTCAACCAACATTTTATAGGCCTGGCTGTATTTTAATACTAATCAATAAGTATATACTTTATAAAAACTAAAATTTGTTTATTATTTACAATATTAATTTATTTTTTATAAAAGTCAAGCTTAATTTTCATTCCACACAATATACCAATATACAACTTACAAAGGGGGGAGGCTAGAGGGGGGTCATTGATAGGTTAACAATTTTTTTATTTTTCCCAAAACAGGTAACAGTAAATTTTAAAAGAATGATAACAGATAACAGCAACTTACATGAGAAAACAGAAAACAGTGAGTTTAAAAATAAAAAAAAAGATAACAGCAGAATCTCATGGAAGGGAATACAGTGATCGAGACATGCATACATTAATAAGTGTTTCCATAGTAATTAGTATGGGATCTTATGTATATTCCTCCCTTCATAGGAAGACTCAATTACATTAAAAAAGTGGTGAATAAAATTAATGAATAGATAACAGAGACAAAGTCTATAAAACAGTTAACAGTGTTCTGACTACTAACAGCAAACAGGGTTTTTATTTTCATTATAAGAGTTAACAACAATGTCAATTTTTTGAGAAAACAGATAACAGGTAATGGTTGAAAAACAGTTAACAGTTGGTTTATTTTCTAAAAAACAGTTAACAGAAGTGTAAAATTTCCAAAACACAATAACAGAAAAGATCATGCCGCCCTTTTATATAATAACACAACTTAACAAGATCTTTAGAACCTTACTAATAATATCTTATCTTAAAATGCAATGTTAAAATTGAAACACAAATGCTTTCTCTAAAATAAAATATTGGATCACACAAGACAATGGCCTAAAACAGTTTGTTGCTATTTAAACTAGAGTAAAAACACCTGTGAGCAATGCTCACGATTGATACCCCCCCGCTCACAAAGACTTTGGAAATTCAGGTGTTCTTAATTATGAACTTTATCTTTTTTTAACGTGAAGGCAGAGTTGCAGATAAAACATGTAACCCTCCCCCATACCCCAAAGAATGGCATCCCCTATGTCAAAGACAAAGTCCATGTTTTTCTATGGGAAACCTCCAATGATATTCTGATCAAAATGTTTAATATCCGGTGCAGAATGGTAATTTGTGACCAAGATTCTGTGGTGTAGGAGGAGTTGCAAATAAAAGATAGGTATCCCCTTATGTCCATGACAAAGTCCATTTTTTTCTATGGGAAACCCCAAAAATCATTCCGATCAAAATTGATAAATATCTCCTGCACAATGGCGCTATGTGACAAGGATTCTGTGTAAGTTTCAACTAATTCCATTCAGTGGTGTAGGAGGAGTTGCAAGTAAAAGATGGGTATCGCCTTAAGTCCATGACAAAGTTCATGTTTTTCTATGGGAAATCCCCAAATACCATTCGGATCAAAATGATAAATATCTCCTGCACAATGGCACTATGTGACAAGGATTCTGTGTATGTTTCAACAAATTACATTCAGTGGTGTAGGAGGAGTTGCACATAAGAGATCCTATGTCCATGACAAAGTCCATGTTTTTTTATGGGAAACCCCAAATATCATTCCGATCAAAACGTTAAATATCTCCTGCACAATGGCACTATATGACATGGATTCTGTGTAAGTTTCATAAAATTCCATTCAGTGGTGTAGGAGGAGTTGCACATAAGAGATGGGTATCCCCTTATGTCAATGATAGTCCATGTTTTTCAATGGGAAACCCCAAATATCATTCCGATCAAAATGTTTAATATCTCCTGCACAATGGCACTATGTGACAAAGATTCTGTGTAAGTTTCATCAAATTCCATTCAGTGGTGTAGGAGGAGTTGCAAATAAGAGAAAGTGTAATGGACGGACGGACGGACGTACAGACGGAAGGATGGACACCATGATCACTAATGACACTCCTTCTCCCCACTACTACAAATTTTATACACATGCAGCCTCAAAACAAAAATAATGAGACAACAATCTGTTTCCTTACCTCTTTCTTTCCTCTTTGACTTATCCTGAAACTAAAGAAATTATTACAATTTACCAAAGCTAAACTTATCTGAATTTTCTTTCACACAGACAACTGTCTGTACACACATTACTGTTTAAAGGTAAGATATTTGTCATTAAAAAGTAATTGCTTACCACTGTCTTCAGGAAATTCAGATGCATGAAATACTCAACTACAACTTCTATTTAAAGGTTTTTTTAAGCTGTAAATTGCAAAGTTAATTATAAGAGAATATAGAGCAATTAATGGTTTATTCAATGGGGGAAAGAAAGGGGGGGGTGGTAGAAAGGGTTTTTTTTAATTGCCTAAGGGTTAAACTTGGATTGACTTGTAGACCAGAAATAGAGTAAATATTAAACATTTGACATAACTACACAGATCTTTGTATGTAGCTACATTATTGTAGCATCAATATCAGAGAAAGGACATGTCTTTACACTTTACAAATGCCGAGTGTCCAATGTATGCTGACATTGTGAAGATAGATTTTATATATATATAACTCCATTTATGATGGTTATGTCTACATCTATACAAGCCACACCCTTGTGGAGTGCATTTTTTTGCTTGTAATTTTTTTTATTATTCCATATTTTACCTTTTTATTCTGAAAATCCAGTTTTTATAACCTGTAAATGTTTTACACTATGCCTCTGTTGTTTACTTGTTACAAATTGTCCTTGACTTTTGCTACAGAAATTTTATATAGTAAGTCAGACATTTTGGTTTCTAAAGGAGCCTTGCGTTGTTAACAAAAGTTAGCGAGACTTTTCCCGCCTTAACTGCTGATGGCATTAACCAAAGAATTTCTTATGCCTCTGTTGTTTACTTGTAGCAATTCGTCCTTGACTTTGCTACTGGCATTTTACATAGAAAGTCAGCCATTTTTGTTTCTTATGGAGCCTTGCGTTGTCAGTGATTTTGTTGCCTTTTTTAAAAACAGCCACCTCCTTTTCAATAGGGAAAATTTATCCATGTTTTTCTTGAAATTGGAAAAAAATAATGGTTTGATACTTATAAAAAAAAAGAAAACAACAGTAAGCAGTCAATAAAATAACTTAATTTATTCTTTTCTTAGATATATTTATTTGACTTATGTGAGATGTTCAAACATCTGATGACTGCATAAACTTCTATTTTGTTATATTATCAAGATGCTTGGAATTATATGGATTTATTTTGAGCAGTTTAAATTATTAAGGATAAAGTATCAATGAAAAACCAGAAAAAAATACATATCGATAGAATAAATATTTTTAAAAAGTAATGCTAGAATTATATGTCAGTCAAAGTCTATGTTTCTTATTGTGTAATATATATGCCGACTCTAAATAAAAGTTATTTATTTATATTATTTTTTTATCCCTACGTACACTTCACTAAAATAAGTTCACTTGTAGCCTATACAAATATTTTTAGTTCATCTATTTTTATTTTTTTTTGTTTGATGTTATTGCTTACCATGAATAAAAATTTAAACATAAGATAAAAAAAACTGAATCAGAGTGTGCTATCGTAAAAAATACTAGAGAAATAATACTGAAAAAGCACAATTAACAATTTGATGTAAGTAAAAGAAAAATATAGTGGTGTCTTCTGTTGCATATAATTTTGACCTGAAAATTTTTACTATACCGGTAATTTTTCAAATATGAGTTATTCAGGACATGACCTGAAAAAATATATGTTTTAGGCATGTAACTTGGATGTCAAAAAATCAAGCTGAAGCACTGGTATCTCCTATGGGGAGTGGAGGTATCAAAATCACAATTTTCAGAATATTCACACAATTCAAATATATTTATGATATTTTCACCACCATATCAGGAACAATCAAGTCTCCAAGTGAGGTAAAAAAACAAAACAATGTAAACAATAACTTACGATTTCTGGAGGTGGTTTGATCCTAGGGACAAAAGATCCACGGAGTCTGGCCTGTATCTGATGCTTTGATATATAGAAACTGAAAGGGGGAAAATAATGCAGTAACTGGAATTTACATAATACCCACTAGGAATTGGGAAGATCCCCCGCATCTAACACCAATAGCAGTGTCAGAAACCCACATCAGATCGCATTCGGGCTTTGCTACCACTTACTGATTATTGGCACACAATTAGAAATTTTTGTTTTCATGAATATTCAATGACCTATTCTGAGTGGGGGGAAGCTTTTAAACCTTTGTTGCCACTGGCTAAATAAATTTAATGAAAATTAAATAATATCTACAAGTGTGCCAATGGTTGGTAAGTGGTAGCAAAGTGAGAACACAATGGGACGTGGGTTTCCATTAATGCACCATGAGCTAGACACTCACACGCTCTTCAAATTTCTGTCAATTTTTTGTTGTTTACTTGTTACAAATTGTCCTTGACTTTTGCTACAGTAATTATACATAATAAGTCAGCCATTTTTGTTTCTAAAGGGTCCTAGCATTGTCTTACAAATGTTGTCTGCTTTCGTGACTTTCAGTGGCATTCGGACAAACCGCGAGACTTTTCCCTCCTTAACTGCAGAGGACATTACCCAAAGGATTTCAAATAAACAACAATCGATTTTTCCGAAAGTACACTTCCGTTCAAACTAAGGTCAAATTTTAGTATTGAAAATCTCCCAAAAAGTACCCTAATGGATCTACAAAAGGAGCATAAGCTGAACCATAGGCAGTAAGCAGTTTTCATTTGTCACACAAAAAACCCTCTCCAAAATATGCTCACTTGCAGTATAACCTTTTTTTATCGATGTTCAGAAATCTTATAACTGTGATGATATGCAAGTTTTGAAATATATAACCATGACAAAATATTATATTGAAAGCAGGATTAGAAAAATACCAAACTGAATATAAATAATATGTCTAAATCTTCAAATGATTAAAGGAAAGTACTAATTAATAAACAGTTATTGATTTTGAATGCAGTTACATTTCAAATAAAATTCAAAAATAATATTTATTGTTGTCAATGTTACATATTAATTCTTAATCTTGCTATTAAACTTACATTTAGAAAATACTTTAAACATATTTATAATTCTTCATCATACTTAAAGAAGAAGTTTATTTTCATTTTTCTATTGGTATAACATTTTGATGATCTGAATGGATACACTGCTGGCCACTGAGTGCAATATATTATGTGACGTTTTTTTAGTAATAGGAACATAATAGCATAAAAATAGCTAGTATTGCTATCCTGCCCTACAACAAATATATGTATATTTAAAGAATTTGACAAGACATTTTTTTTTACTATTTCCTTTATGGAATTCTTGCCCATACAACACTTTTTTACCTGTGATTCATCCAGTGTGGAATATTGTAATCATCTCCAACTTCAAAGTCAGACTTCTGGCTCTTACTGTGAAACTAAAGAAAATAAAATACAGACAAAATATTGTAGAAATTACTTTCTCTCATTTTTCATGAACTTTTACACTGCACGACTAAGTGATAAAAAATAATTAAATTCCCTAGTGGATTAAAAAGTCAAGTCTTTCTTGTACATCGGTCAACACTTCTATTCAAATCTGATTGGTAGTTGCATTTTTTGGAAAGATGTGTCTAAAAATTATACAAATTTAATAAATATTTTATGCATGGTGGATAAGAAAAATTGCCTTCAAACCCTCAAACTTGATCCTAAATTTTGCTCTGATACATTAACACCACTTTAATGGTTGAAATAAAAACACTAGATTTGTAAGCAGTGAATCTTTTTACGTACACCTTTCCATATGGTAATATTACCTTAAATAATGGTGCAGCATGAAGGGGTTGTTCTCCCATACAAACTAAGTCACTTCCTACACCTATAAAATAAAGTTACACCCAGTTAAATCTGGAGCATTATCCAATCAAAATCCATAACTTCCAGTTTTTCAATGGAATATATTTTTTAATATGAAGCTGACATAATTTATTTTTTGATAAATGACGTTGATCAAACTACTACCAGTGTAAAATAAGATGGCGTCATTCAATATCTACAAAGATATTTTTTTACAATTATTTGTTTGACGAGTTGAAATTGATGATTTTTTCAAATTTACATCTTTTCTTGTTGTTGTTTAACAAAAAAATGTTGTAGATAGATTTAAGTTAAAACAAAGTTTTAATGTGTTTATTTTGTTAATTCAAATCAGAAGATGGTTTATGGGGAATAATGTTTTGTAAGTATGATTCAACAAAATATTCATACCTTTATGAGTGAATTAATCTGGTTGATATCAAAATAAATTCATTGAAAACAGTGTTCAGTCTTGTAAAGCATAGAACATGTTTTGTAACTTACCACAATCTATAGTTCTTTGTTTTGTGATGTTAGTTAACTGTCTATCAACCTCAAAAACACCTGGTCCTGGTGTGATTACCACGGCAACTTTGCCAGTACGATCAAAATTTCTGTCCAAATAATACTTTTCAAATACTGAAGAGTATAATAATAGAAGGTTAATTCTCATATTTTCTTGCAATAGTAAAAAGGAATTTCATGCAGTCACAAACAATTATTATACAAAACAAAATGTCGTGAACCAGAACATCCTTCTACAATATGAACAAGGGTACCAGGAGACTTTATTGGACAACATGTTGTGAACCAGAACATACTACTATAGTATGAACTAAGGTACCAGGGGACTTTATTGGACGTGTTGTGAACCAGAACATACTACTGCTTTATGAACAAGGGTACCAGGAGAATTTATTGGACAACATGTCAAGAAAAAGAACATACTACAATAGTATGAACAAGGGTACCAGGAGAATTTATTGGACAACATGTCTTGAACCAGAACACACTTCTACCCTATGAACAAGGGTACCAGGAGACTTTATTGGACAACATGTAGTGAACCAGAACATACTACAACAGTATGAACAAGGGTACCAGGGGACTTTTTTGGACAACATGTCGTGAACCAGAACACACTTCTGCAGTATGAACTAGGGTACCAGGAGACTTTATTGCACAATATGATGAATCAGAACATACTACTGCGGTATGAACAAGGGTACCAGGAGAATTTATTGGACAACATGTCGTGAACAAGAACACACATCTACAGTATGAAGAAGGGTACCAGGAGACTTTATTGGACATGTAGTGAACCAGAACATACTTCTACAATATGAACAAGGGTACCAGGGGACTTTATTGGACAATATGATGTGAACCAGAACATACTACTTGAGTATGTTTGTTTACTTTAATGGTGTTTAATGCCACTTCAGCAATTTGTCAGCTGTATTATGGTGTCCAGTTCTTATTGGGGGAAGAAGCCAGAAAACCTGGAGTAAAACCTTGACCTGCGGCAGAAAAACTGGCAATCCTTGTCTCTTAAGATCAGAATCAAGTACACCCTTACACAGAGATCCCTTACTACAGTGTAAACAAGGATACGAGCAGTTGTTATAAGGATTCTAAACAAATAAAGCAATAATTTATTTTATGTACTATATGTTATGGCTTCTGGCTTCAACGTTCATTGTACCGAACGATGTTATTAATTCGCACCGACGCTTATAATTTTAGTTTGAGTTATTGATGGTGATTTACATCAATTTACTATCAAAGGTACCTATAAACGAGTTCAAGTTTTTGAGAAATTGGTGTTAAAAAAAACCAAGGTTTTTTTGTACAAACATATATAGAAATAAATGACGGGACTTTAAGAACAGTTTGAGAAATCACTGGTGTTCGAGCTACCGAAGGTAATTAAACTTACAATTTAAAGTCATATTAAGAGTTTCCAAGAAGTTTCCTTGAGCTGCTGTAGAGTTATAGGCCTTTGGTATTTTCACACCTTTTCTCTCATGATATTTCAGAACGTAATCTTGATACTGGTTTATACATTTACGTAATTTCTTAATGGTGCTGGTCCAATCTTCATATCTTTCATTTTGGACAATTATCCTGTAAAATAATAAAAATCACTTGTGTCTATGAAACACATCACTCAATGTCTGCTTTGTGTTTGACAATCAGTAAAAACTCAAAATTTATTGTGGATATTCTAAATCCTTGATCTATTATGCAATCTGTATATAAATAGCTTAAAGGTTACAAAATCAATTTTCATCAACCAATTGGATTATTAAAAAATATAAATTAAACATCATGAAATTTAAGTAAGAAATCTCACTGCCAATTTGTGACAATTTTTTTAATTTGGTCTTACCCTAAAACTACACATAAGATTGTCCTGAAAATTGAACATGAAATTTGGTCTTACCACAAAACTACATATATAAGATTGTCCTGAAAATTGGACATGAAATTTGGTCTTACCCTAAAACTACACATAAGATTGTCCTGAAAATTGGACATGAAATTTGGTCTTGCCACAAAACTACATATAAGATTGTCCTGAAAATTGGACATGATCCCCATTTTATATAGTCCTAACAGCTGTGCAATTAAAGATAATCCACTGATGTATTTTCAAGTTTTCAAGACACATATCTAAATAGAGAGTATCATACCATACCTTGCTAAATTGTGTGGCAGGGTATAAAAGATTCTGTGAAATTTTAATTAAATTTTATTCAATGGTGTAAGAGATGTAGCGGATAAGAGAAAGTGTAACAGACAGGCAGACACCCACATCCCTCTATAACCCTACTTTTCAAGCGGGGATATACTAACATACCTGTAGTAGTCTTCATAAAATCTACCCATAAAATCTTGCTGTAAACAATCTTTCATGTAATCTGGAAACTCATCTGAAAAAATATCCAATCTTCATACAAAAAAGAAAACCTGGTAAATTACCAATCATGTATTTCAAATGGGGAAATGTGAAAATAACTAAGGTCAACTTTTTTTTCTTGGTCAAAATAAAATATTTAAATAGAGTGTCAACAGTCATTAAATATTGTTAATACTGTTTTATAATGTTAAGTAAACTGTTCATCCCTGTTTAAATAGCTTAGTTGTCAACAACAGTTCAGACAAAAATATGAGTACAAGATTTAGCAGAAAGATGAGTTGTCAGAGGCACCTTTCCCCCAAGGTCAAATACATACACTAGAACAATCATTAGGTGAGAAACAAAACCATCCTCCTTTAAACCATTCCAGCAGTGACACAACTTCAATGTTGATTTTTAAAAAAAAAACCTGTTACAGGGGATGTCCTTAATGTTGACTAAAAATAATAATACCAGCTACTCATGTACTAGGTCCAGTGTACGAGTGCCCATGTTGTTACTATGAAAATTTCCTTCTTTTATCTGAAAGTCACCTTTCGTGGAACCCATACAGATTCCAATGTTTCATTACATCAGTTTGAAAGTCAATGTAAGTTTCAAATTGTCTGTCATTATCAAACATAATTTTCTCATCAAGTTCTGAACCATTTTATCACATAAACAGTCCATAACTTCACAAGTGTGTACAAGTGTATTATGAATTGATGCAATGGGCAATAAATTAAGTACAGATTGACAATCTGCCACTTAAACATGAAATTCATCAAAAATATTGTTGGAATGGTGTTTAATGCCACTTTCAACTATTTGTAAAGTATATCATGGCATTCAGTTTTTATAGGGGAGGAAGCCTGAGTAGCAAGAGAAAACTGATGAGTAGAAAAATTGGCAATCCTTGTCAATTAAAATATTGGAGTCAAGTTCACCCTGCCAGCCGTGAGACTTGAACCCGCAATCTCAGTGTTGATAGACATGTGATCAATAGGAGATGCATATAAAACAATGTTACAGAAAAATTCTTACAAAGTAATTTATTTATGTCAAAAGTCATTTCTTACACTAAGGACAAAAGCAGAATAACTGCCAAGCCTGAGAAAGCATCTGATTACTGTTAATGCATGTTGGCAATTTATAGAACAATATGACACAATATGCATGGGGAGGGGCCTCGTCTACTATTGATCACGTGAGATTGCGTGTTTGATTCTCACGTCAGGCAGGTTGAACTCGACTCCAATCTTTATTGACAAGGATTGCCAGTTTTCCTACCGCAGGTCGGGGGTTTTCCCTGGGTAGTCGAGCTTCCTCCTCCAATAAAAACTGGACGCCATGATATAGCTGAAAAATGGCTGAAAGTGGCGTTAAAACACCCTCAAACAAACAAACAAACACATATACATGGGGTAGTAGTAGTTGAGAGGGGGTCAACACAGAGATAATCTGGGGTAGAACAAACAGAAATTTTAACTAACTTTCAATGATGTTGAATTATGGAAAAAATGTTATTTCCCAACTAGATACAAAAAATTAACTGCAGGCTGACAACACCTGGTATGTTTTTTATGGAACAGATAAACAAGAATAGACTGTTTAAGACTCAAAAGACATTTAGAGGAAGTCAACATTTTGCTAAGTCATGATCATTTGAGCATAATTAGGTCTCCACACATATATATGTACACAATTGTTAGATTGCCCTAATCAAATCATCTAAATTTACCTATGGATTTTGCTTCATAGAATGTTCTGGAAAACAACACAATGGTTACATCATGCAGACAGTTCTGCTCCTATAAAAACAATTATTTAAATAAATTCATTAATATATCAACATTATTAGTCAATTCTAAAATATCTTTGACACACCAATAAATAACCACATTTACATCATTCAATACTAACAAAATGTCTTTTAATTAGCTTCATTAACTTTAACTATGAAAATTTATCCTAAAGTTACCTACAGAAGGTAGGGGGTTTTCTCTGGGTAGTCTTCCTGAAAGTGGCATTAAACACTATTTAAACAAACAAAATCCCTTAAGTTACCTCACGATAATCAATTCTATTGGTGCATTGGAAGTTATGTCCCTTTGGAGCATGATTTATTTAATTAGATGGTTGCTGTATATCCACCAATTAAATACAACTTTAATGGGATGAATAAATGGACATAAATTTTGAGTGTCACTAAAAATGGTATACAGAGATAGAAGGATGAAGAATGTAGCCATTTTTTAACTTACTCATATCAACAAAGTAGGAAATGGCAGAATTCAAAGCAATTAATTAGTGAACAGAGAAGTTGATCACACAAAAAGTACAATTTCTGTCAAATACAACAAATGATTGTTCCAAAGTCCTGGAGAATTAAAAAAAAGTGTATTTTCAGACAGATGCTGATAAAGTGATGTTTAAAGATGAATGTAGAATGCTAATAAATATGACAGTTGTTCTAAAGAATACTGAGGGAATTGATATTTTATCCAAATGAAAAGGGGAATATTAATACTAATTGGTGTATACTGGTTCTGTACAGACTTGCACTTTCTGCATAGAGCATATTGGATACCAGTAAAACTGGTAAAAAAGAAAATACAACTACTGAATGGGAATTAAAGTTGATGTATTAGAACAATCGAAAAGCTAAAGACTTATAATTGTTGTATATATTGTACTTTCTTAACAACAAAAAATAAAAATCATATATACTTTTTACTTCATTAGCAGAAACAATACAGGTATAAAATTCACTCTTTCACATGCTGACATGACTGTGTTGACTTGTATACAAATATCACGACCTCTAGTATAAAGACTACCTGTTTAACAATTTCCTTCAAAACTTGTTTAAGACAGGTTTGAATGTAGCTGCAGTTGTTCTGTAAGAAACTTAATAATTTATAGAAGCCAACCTTAAAACTGACCAGACTCACCTTCCATTTGGCAAATAAATCTGTTAAAAATCCATCCACAGCTTTTTCAATGTACAAATCTCCATAAATGTCAAAGTCCCACATCTCCGAACTCATCTGTATAAATATTTGTACCACTGCTGTTGATGATCTGAATACAATCTATAAATGCATAACAAAATTTTAATACAATGTGAAGGTCATCCAATTAAATTTTCATCTACTGTATAATAGTAACCCGTTTGTAGTGAAGATGAAAGCTTGATAGCTATCTATGAAAATCTCTAAATTTGACAGAATGACTGGCAATGTTTTTTAATTAAGAATGCAGTCAAGCATGCCATGTCTGAAGTGGAGCTCAAACTGATAGCCTCTGTGTTAAATAGCCAGTGATTTTAAATTGGGAACAAATTTATGCAGTCAAAATAGTATAGATGCTTCAAATCAACTGTTCACCAATTCTAGAGGACTTCTCTAGAGACAATACAAATGTGAAATCCAATGATTGGACATTCAATTAGCAGCTCTTGATTTGACTCTGTATTTGACATCCCAGGTCAATGACAATATGAATCAGAAGGTCAGAAGTGTACAAAATGTAGACAAAGCAAGTTACCCTGGTCTCCTGTGTTATCACTCCACAAGTAACTCTCTCTCCCTTTGACCATAACTCATTTACTTGTGCTCTGAAATACATGTACATAATCATTTAAGTATCAGCTAACATCAGAGATATATAAATAATATTATTCAATTTATGTTCTTCAAATGTATATTATAAACACATGTCTGATGCTATTATTTACATTTGTGTATTGCTTTTTACATTTTTTCCAAATTAGAAGTTTAGATAGATTGTAGTGTCAATTACCATAAAATTTGAATAGAATAATTAAACACAAATTGTTTGTTTGTGATGGCAAACATGGAGGTTTGATTGGCAAGAAATTAAAAAATGACTCCAACAAACTATTCTTCTTCATATCATATGAGAGAAAATGAAGTTGCAGCCAATCAGATGCAAGATTTGCCCATTACAACAATTTTTTTAATCCAATCAGGTCAAAAAGAGTATTGGTTGTTGAGGACCTACTTAATGTCATTGCTGCTATTATTAGTGGAATTGATTGATTGATTGATTGATTGATTGATTGATTGATTGATTGATTGATTGATTGATTGATTGATTGATTTACAAGTTCTAGCTTAACATACAGTGGTTTCAGAGGAAACAAGTTCGGATAGTATTGCTTTAGCAATACAAAGTCCCCTTCTGGCAAATAAAAGTCTAAGGGCCATAATTTTGACAAAATTTTTGGACCAGAGCAATATTCAAACATGCTCTGTAACTCATCTTGGTTGAATCTCATATCAATATCAGGCCAAAATAAGTTAATTGTGTGTTTCCGGTTTCCCAACCCTACCTCCAGTTTGGACGTCGACCCTAAAACATTTTATCAACTTTAAAAAAATCCCGATTTTTTTCAGGTTATTTCCGTGTACGATTTAATTTTTTTTTAACTGTGTCTTAAAAATGTTTGTAACTAACAGAAAATAAAAGCGATTCAAGCCTCTTTAAAACACAGATTTTAAAGCATGACGTGCTGACTGCCATTTAGTGTTATTGCAATTCGAATTGCAAAATGCGACCACGTACAGGAACCTAAGAGTTCAGACATGATGAGTGTTTTTAAAGTTAATCATTATACCTCTTCCGCGGACGATTTGATGAAAAGTAGTACATGCATGAAGTATTGAAAACAAAATAAAATGTTTTAATAAAATAAATTTTTTTCCTACCTACCCAACCTACTTTTTTCAAGAGTGAAATAGGAAACACACTATGTATTAATTTATTTTGGCCTCAGCTAAATATCTGCCAGCATTTAGAAAGAGTCTGAAAAACTATTATTGTTTCGACATTTTCTGTCCAAGGGCCATTTCATACAAAATAATTGGACCTAGCTGAATGATATTTGAACACGATCTGCAACTCATAATGGTTGACATGAAAACAATATCAGCTCAATATCTGCAACAGTTTAGAAAGAGGGCTCTCAAGAGCCTGTATCGCTCACCTGATTTTCCAGGCAATGTAGATGGCATTTCACTAATGTTGAACCAAGTCCTGTAATTTTTAATTTTCTACTGGCATAATAACATTATCTTTGTTGAGACCATCATTGAATTTTGCTGTTTGGTTTCAACTGGTTCAATAATTTTAGATTTTAACATTATCCTGTAGGTTTCTTTAAAATAATTTGATCAAATAAGCAAACATAAACTTTTCAGAGAACCAACAGATAAAAGAAATTTTCAGAAAAGATGGCATTTGATGGTGGCCATTTTAACTGTCGTACTGGCAAAATTAAATTTGTAGAGGGCCATTCGATAATATTCCTAACAACTTTTGTTTCAACTTGTAAACTTGATTCAAAGAAGAAGCCTTTTTCACACAAGGTTCTACGTTAAACTACTTTTAAATTTTTTGAATTTCTGATTAGCAATTAAAGAAATACACTTTTTTTCCTTTTAATGGGAATAACCCTTAAAAGGGGTAATCCAATGGCTACGGTCCAATGGAGACTTTTGTAAAGTTTAATGAGCTGAAAATTTAAGCAAGCAACAGCTTTTTTCTTTCTGCAATAGTTTACATTCAATAAGCAAATAACACTATTTTTAACCTTGAAAGGGCAAAAAACCTAAAAGGAGTCATCTCACAACTATGGTCCACTAGAGACTTTTGTAGAACTTAATGAGCTGAACATTTTAGCAAGCAACAGCTTTTCTCTTTCTGTAATACATGTAGTTTACATTCTAAAAGGCAAACACATTTCTAAAAAATTAATTTCTACTTTAAAAGGGCATAACCCCTTAAAAGGAGTCATCTGACAACTTCAGCCTAAAGGAGTCTACGATATAACTTTTTATTGTGAAGAGTCTAAGATCCATCAGATTTTTCCTACCTGTTATAGTTTTGGAGTTATAAGCCATTGTTTTATTTTTAGTAATAGTGGACATGTTTTTTATTGGATCCATTCAAAATGATGATCCTCTGTTGCCAACATGCCATAAATCATTCAAGTTCAAGTCAATTTGGTTCAGTGGTTTCAGAGGACGAGATTTTTGAAATTGTTTACACATGAAAAACAACGGACACATAGTGATGGCATATTAAGCTTTTGGCCAGTTAAGGTAAAAAAGTCCGGAAAACATTTGTTACTGACAGATGGACTGACAGACAGAATGCAACCTATAGTTCCTCTAGGAGACTAAAATTGACAATATTAAGTTTATGGACACATGAAGACAGAAACCATGTGACGGTGAGAAGTGACAAAGGCAAGTGAACTATTCTATACATACCTCATGTCACAGGTTTCAACTTTCTTGTTTAAATAAGCACATGTATTTGTAAGACTGTCTCTTAACCTCCAGAAATCACTCCTACTAAAGTATTGGTCCTTGAACAACAGTTCAACAAGGTCCAAAGCCACATCCTGAAAGTATGAGAAGATCAATATCAAATACAGTAGTCCCCATCTTATAAGACCATCCTACCTGAACCAGGAAACTGATATTATAATGGAGGTGGTCTTTCTGGAGAGGATATATTTTAGACAGCTTTGTCTGTTGATTGGAAACAAGAAATGTGAAGTGAACAAGAATCACACAAATATTAGTATTTTATTACAAAAAACATCATAATAATTCCAAGATAACTTGAATTTTTGGTTTACTCATTTATTTGCATTATCACTGTTTTAATCACTGTCATTGTCTGCCCAAGATCCACTCTGTAATTTATTACTGTATAAATAAATTTTGCGAGAATAATGACTTTTGATTGGCTGAAAAATATTTTCTATCAGAGGATGGAAAACAAATTTGATCGTCATGGAGACACGCGCCCTTTGACGTCATATATTACTCCACAGGAAAATAAGTTTTTTTGTTGATCTGATTTTTCAAAAATGTCCAGTTAAAAAATAAAATTGTTGAAATTTATTCTTAAAATGGTAAATGAAATTTATTCTTAAATGGGTAAAATTACAAGGTATAAAAACTGTTTTAACAGAACTTACTAGAACTCGCCAACTTAGAAACTTAACATTAAGGTATTAGAGTGAGTTGGTCCCATCAATGAATTCCTCCAAAACAGCTTTAATGTAGCGTTTGTGTTGTTCATCAGTTTTTTTGTATTGTTTGTCAGGATTTACACGTTGGTTAGTTTTTAGTTGGGATTGTGTTACTTGTCACTTTTTAATAGTGTTCATGTTGTTCGTTAGTTTTCAGCCGGGTTGAAGTTTTTTTTTAATTCATGTTGCACACCTTTTATTTACAATGGTTGGTATTTGTTTATTTCTTTTTCCTGCCTTTTCATATTGATTAATTATATTTAATCGTTTTTAGTATCTTCTAATGTTCTTTCTGGATATTTCACGAATTTTATTCCAAAGCTTAACTTTGAAATGCTCCATAATTCCTTGTTTTGGAAAACCGGAATCCTTACATTAGGTAGATCTGAATCCTTACCTTAGGTAAACCTGAATCCTTACCTTAGGTAAACCTGAATCCTTACCTTAGGTTCCATCTTTCTAACAATAACATTGCTGTATTGCCGGAGTTGAAATGATGAGGCAATCGATTGTTCTATACTAATGATATCTGTAAAAGAATTGAGGTTGCAAGTCAAAAAATGTGTCAGGACTGCCCCTTAAACAATTTGTAACCCTCTATCATATGTGGTACCATCAAGTCTAACATTGGTCATATAAATAAAGTGGTTAGGAAGTAGTTAAAAGGATTTGTGTATTTTTAATCAATATTTACAAATATATACATGTTATCAAATGAAAGTGCAATTATTTTAACCCCAAACTAGTTCTGGGTTGAGCTTTTAATACAGTTCATTCTGCCTTGAAAGGTTAATACAATTTATTTGTGTATGTATTAGGCCAAGCATTTATCACAGGTTTTCAGGCGAGTACAAATAAACATTCTGACAATGCACAAATGTTGTTTTTATCCTGCAACCCTAAAATACATTTTATATTTATGAAAAACAGGGGGAAAAAAGCACTTCCAGCTGCTTTCGGGGTTAAAATTTTCATCATGTATTCTAGTTATAGCCTATATAATATGGTTTTAATAAACCAGAACAGAATACTTAATATCAAAAGAAGTGAGGACACAAGGATACCAGGAGACTTTAAAGCAAACATTTATTTGGCTACCATTATTCTACTCATAATGTAATGATTTAAGGAATTATGGTTCTGGGTTATGGCAGGTAATTATTTTGTATAATGACAGTTATTCTTTATATGTAAATATTGTTTCATTGCATTAACTGTTGCCACTCCAATCTTCTTGACAAGTTTTGCAAGGCCTAACTAAACACACCAGAAAATCAAGTTACAGTAAATGTATAAAGTCTCTACTTTGCTATCATGTTTATGCTAGATTTCTGTTCACTTACAGCTTTAAGGAATCTTTAGTAGAATATTACATAGGTATTTTTTTTTCTAAAATTTAAAATAATGTACACAATAACTAAGCTATATGAAACAAAAGTAAATATTAAGAAATTAAGTTCATTAATATAAATGACATTTGATGCAACATCTGAGCTATGCTCAAATTTGCAAGAAGATATATGAAAATATAGATACATGTACATGTAGTTAAAACTTTACCTTTCTGCTGAAATTCATCTGTAAGGTGTGTCACTTGTAGCAACAGTCGACTACAATTTAACAAATTGACACATAATTAAAACGTTCAACTCAATATCTTCTGAGGCCATTTAATTTTATTTTGAATTGGTGAATCACTTGTTCTCAGTCTCAACATTGGATAATCAAATTAGTTTATGTCCTTAATAGCCTAACTTCAACCTATTCATTTGTAGCCCTCAAAACAGTAAAGTAACATTCAAAAATTTTGTATTGTAATTTTTCCTAAGAAACAAAAATTTCACAACATTAAGAGCAATTCTCATAAATTGTCTGCGCTAGAACACCAGTAATTAGAGTTTCTACATTTGGGATGAACAAATTCCTTACCAAGGTTTTTTACCACTGAATAAAGAATAAAGCTTACCGGTACTTAGTATGGTTGGTTTAGTAAATTTGTAGCCAAGTAGTGAATACAGTTACGCCAAAGGGTTTCAGCAGTTAGAACCCCCCCCTTTATATATATTGGTTAGATTATTGGGTATAGACGACTAGGTCGGTTTACGCCAATAAACCGTGAAGTGGTTTATGTACATGTACAGCGTAAACCCACCCAAAGTCGTCTACAATGTATATCTAATAATCTAACCAGCAATTGAAAAAAATTCTTATATTTGAAATTCAATAATATGAAAAGAAATAACAAAAACAATAATTAAAAATTAGTCAAATAATATTTTCAATGCACAATTTTTAGTGTCGTGGCTTGTTGTTTGCGGAGGAATTCATGTATAGTCACGTGCTCAAATACCAAGTTAGGTTATATGAAATAACCAATGTTGCTCAGCTGTTGAGTAAAGGAAATTAAAATATATATAAATATAACATATAAAAGTCAAAATTACAAGTTGATACCCAGACCATAAATGTTAAACCCTCCTAGTATCAAGACCATTTATAGATATCATACCTATAGTCACTGTCCGGATGATGGATCTCCAAAATGTCATGTTTCGCAACTTCCGGAAAATCCTTCTGATTGATCAATAAGTCATTTCCTAAAACTGAGAATTAGGATAGCCTTAACTAATAAAACGCAATATATACATGTATATGGAATGTAGCATTTTATATATGTATTAGTATGCATGGTGGAGGTATCATTCTCGGGTGAGTAGGTCATTCAAATGACATATTATTCTAGAGTTTACTGCCATTAACAAATTGCTGTCAATCAAATTAGTGGGAAATGGTTATGCTCAAGGTTAATTGTATCTACCTTAAAGAAACTGTACTGTCAACATAACTAAATAATCAAATTGCCGGACAAATATTCTTAGTTAAGTTTCATGGCACTTAATATTAATGTTTGATGATGTGATTGATTGCATGTTTGCTCAATGTCCAGCTAGCAGAATTCCAGCGATATTCAAGACAAGGACAAGTTAACGAACAATAAATCAACAGAAATATGGGTGAGAGGGCTGGAAAAGTCTGGAGTATAGGGTAGGGGCGGAGAATTTATCCTTTTGTTACAGCTACATGTACATGTACAATAAGCCTACTCTTTTTTGAAATCTACATACACAAGGGGTCTTTATTGTGCAAAGTAGCGTGGCACCCACTACAGTCCGAGACCGGGCTTTCCATATTATGATATGACAATCCCCAAACTTGAGGGTCTCCCCTATCCACCACCCAGGGACACACTGGGCTTGATGATGTGTCATTCCACATAAAACACAACCAATTTTGATTCGATATATAAAAATCATGCATATAGTTGCCAGTGCTTACACTTACAGTACTTGCATCTATAAATGCAACACTTTGACTGATTGCTAACTGATTAGAGAGGGATTGATGAGGGATATACAAGTCCAACAACCTCAATTGGGTATTACCTGGCCAATGTCAGCGATCAGTAAAATAAGTGCAGACCAGTATCTTTCGTTTAATTAAAATGCATATTAATTTCAATTCAACATGCATTGACGAATTAATTTTTGTACCGACCTATCTGTCATTGATTTGGTATCAGTCATCCAGCAAACAATTGATGATTACTAACTGCTAGGGGTTATCATATTAATCCATTACCTATCAGTAGTCAATCAGTCAAGGTATTGCATTTACTGGTACAAGTACTGTTATAAGAAGCTTTGATCCAACTGTTCCATTATGATGTTCCTACTACCCATCACTAATAAGTAGCCAAATGGTCGTTTTATATACATGATGTACAAATCAGAAGCGCATAGACGAATAATGACCGAAGAAATTGTGTAAGAATGAAAGGTTATGTCAAGAACCATTAAATAAAACTGTGATTTTAAAATGTTAGTAACCTGCATCTTGTGGGTTTCTTTTATGAATATGAAGCTTCTTGCTTGTGATCTTCTCGTTGTCCATTTCATTATGCTCTCGGTGTTTTACAATATGCAAGGTAAATTTCCGAGAGACTTCAATGTCATAAACTGGGTCAATACATCTTCAATATTTAGTAAAATATTCTGTGGGAGGATTACCGTTATTTGTTCATTTATTTCATATTTTGAACGGTTAATCTATCTATATATAATTATTTATTTACAATGTACAAATAAATTAGATTTTAATACCTTAATTATAGTTACAGCGATATTTTTTCTGTCTTAATGATAGAAATTTATTTAAAACCAACCTCACCAACTCAATTGACAAAAATATCCCACATAAAATGATCACATACAAACATCGTCTCCCATGGGTGCACAATAAACTCAGAAAGCTAATAAACAAAAAGAACAAATGCTACTTTAAAATGAAGAAAGACAGCAAATACAAAAACAAATATAAACAGCTAAAGAGACAAGTACAACAGGAACAAAGACAAGCTTATAACACCTACATTGAGAAAATGATACTTGACCTACCAATCTCAGATCCTGACCTAAGTTATTCAAATCAAGCTAAACCCAAAAAATTGTTTTCATACATAAAGTCTATACGAACAGACAATAGTGGAGTGTCACCATTAAAAAACGAGGGGCAATTATTTGCAGAAACCAAACAAAAAGCAAATATTCTAAATAACCAATTTCAATCGGTATTCACCTCTGAACCACCAGATAGTATCCCCTATAAAGGACCAAGCCCCCATCCAGACATACCATCTCTAAACATAACAACACCTGGAATTGAAAAACTGCTACATAACATAAATACACACAAAGCAACCGGCCCCGACAACATCAGTGGCAGAATATTAAAAGAACTTAAAACTATTACTGCCCCGATACTTACATTAATTTTTAAAAAATCACTTATGACTGGCACAATACCATCTGATTGGAAGCATGCAAATGTAGCACCAGCATTTAAATAATGGAGCATATAATAACAAAACATCTCATTACACATCTTGAAACAAACAACATATTATACGATCTTCAGCACGGTTTCAGACACTCAAGATCCTGTGAAACTCAACTTCTGTCCTTTGTCCAGGAACTTGCATCCAACTCAAACAATAACACCCAAACAGACTTAATCATCATGGACTTTGCCAAAGCTTTTGACAAAGTCCCACATAAACGTCTCCTATACAAACTGGAATATTATGGAATAAAAAATAACACTTTGAACTGGATATCTGCTTTTCTCAACAACCGTACTCAAACAGTTATTCTGGATGAAGAGTCATCAGACATTGCCCCAGTAACATCGGGTGTCCCACAAGGAACAGTCTTGGGTCCAGTACTCTTTCTGGTTTATATTAATGATTTACCAGAGTACCTTAAGTCCAGTAAACTCAGACTGTTCGCTGACGACAGCATTATATACAAGCCTATCAGGTCTCAAAAAGACTGTGATAGCCTCCAGGAAGATCTTAATGCTGCCGCTCAGTGGGAAAAAGACTGGCTGATGGCTTTCCATCCAGACAAATGCACAGTCCTTACCATATCAAATAAGAAAAACCAATACAGCAAAAATACACACTCCATGACCACACTTTAGAAACTGTCTCTTCGGCTAAATATCTTGGAATTACACTGCAATCAGACCTCAAATGGAATCAGCACATCAACAGTATAACTGCAAACGCAAGCAAAAGTCTCGGATTTCTAAAACGTAATTTAAAAACTTCAAATACAAACATTAAATCACAGGCATACCAAGCACTTGTCCGACCGAAACTAGAGTACGCTAGCTCCGTCTGGGACCCTCACACTGCTGATCAGCAGAATAAACTTGAGATGGTACAGAGGCGGGCAGCTAGGTATGCCTGTAACCGTTACCATAACACAAGCAGTGTAACAGACATGCTTCAAACTCTTAACTGGCAACCTCTTCAACAACGCAGGCTCAAAACTAAACTGGTAATGTTTTATAAAATCACCCATCAATTAGTAGCCGTACCAACAACAATTCTCATACCAACAGATACAAGAACACGTCAAAACCACCCTCATACTTTTAAACACATACAAACTTCAAAAGACTCATATAAATATTCATTTTTCCCAAATACAGTTATATATTGGAATGCATTACCACCAATAATTGCATTATCACCCACAGTAGTCACCTTCAGAGAACAGCTAACACCTGCTGTTCTCTGCCAACTTACAGTATAACCTACCTGTCATAACATGTACATAGTTTTATCTTAAAGATACTTAAAATTTATTAAAAAAATTACACAAAAGATAATAAACTAAAAAATATATTTATTTATTGATTTATTTGGCAAATGGTAAATATGTTGTCAAAATGATAGATTTAATTCTATCATAACGATCTAAATTATTTTACCCACGCATGCAACTGTTAGTGATCATCACAAATTGATGGATAACAGGATAACTAAAGAAGAAGAAGAAGAAAACGGTAAAAAATCAGTTACAGATTGGGGCAGGTGCATTTCAAATTATCATGTTTAAAAAAGAACTACGTCTATCTCCTTAAAATACAAAAAAGTTGCTGTCGCTGAATTGGTCGTTGTCGTATTGGGTACTAAAAAATGTACCTCGGGTACATACTTGAATGTATAGAAAAATGTACCTCCCCGTTTGTTTTGGCGAGAAATTGTAAGAAGTAAGTAAGTAAATTGTATTTATAGTCGGTACATATATACAAAGACAACAATACAAACATGAGCTCTAAGGAGCTCCGACTGACATATAAATATATATATACACAACAATAAAAGAACTTGCATGCACATTTCATTACATTACATATAAAACAAAGCACATTTTACTTTAATTAAAATAGTGGTTTCAAACAGCACTAACAAATTAAAGCAGTACTAAGATACGCAGCACATATATAAAAACAGTTAAAAACATAAATTTATAAGTTTATATATAGCATAAAAGCATATGCAGGCAGTAATTATTAGTAGCCTAGTAGGAGCTTTCCAGTTAAGTTCATAAGTTGTAAGTTATATAAAGCAGTTGAACAAAAAGCACTAAAATTTAAATAACAGCAGTTAAATTAAATTAAGCAAGACTCAACTATAGGCATGATAAAATTTCAAAATTTCAGCTATGAGGCAGCATAGGTATGCGACATGCACTGCATTTCTGGTCCCCACACCAATTTCCTAAGTAGTTTTTAAATTGTGCAAATGATGCCATATTCCATTCATCATTTGGTAGGGAATTCCAAATTTGTGCTGCCTCATACCTGAAGGATTTTTTACCATAGGTAGTAGTTCTTGGTCTTATTACCTCAGCTGTATTTATATATCTGAAATTATATGAATTGTTTTTAATTTAACCAAATCTTGTATCATTAATGGACTTTTCTTATTTAATATCTTAAAGGTTTCCAAAGCTATGGTGCGCATTCGTCGAGTTTTTAGTGATGGTAATTTAGAATTTTCTAGTAGGGTTTCATATGAATTTTGATAGTCTTCATATATAAATCGAAATGCACGTTCTTGATTTTTTTCTATTTTTTTAGTATTTTGTTCACCACAAAAATGCCAAGTCAAAGGGCAGTACCTAAAATTTGACATTATAAAAGAATAGTAAATGGTTAATTTTCCTAGCCTACTTAAATGTTTCCCTATTCTTTTTAAAACGTTTAATTAATAGCAGCTTTTTTACAAATATTTGATATATGTGTGTTGAAATTTAATTTAAAATCAATCGTCACTCCTAACAGTTTTATTTCGTCTTCGCAAGATAATGAGGTGCCATTAATATCAAAAACAATATTTTTTAAATGAGTTTTCTGCCAAAAGCAATTGCTTGAAATTTATCTGGGTTTGCCTGCATTTTATTTTCCGAAAACCATTTAATCATAGAAATACTATCCTCTTCTAGAGATGAAATTACATTTTGTAAACATTTATCAGATTTAGCCAAAGTATTGTCGTCTGCAAAGTTATATAGGGAACATTTTTTAACAAATAAAAATACATCATTTATAAAGATATTAAAAAGAACGGGTCCTAATATTAACCCCTGAGGTACACCTTTAAAGATATCCAGCATACTGCTTATATTCTGGTTTAGTTTTACACACTGTTTCCTTTTTGTTAAATAATTATTCATAAGATCTAAAAACAAGTTTTAGATAGTCCATATGCTTATAATTTTAGTAAGAGAAGATCGTGGGGGAGTCAATCAAATGCTTTAGATAGATCCGTAAGTATCGCTGCCAAGTATTCATTGTTATCTAAGGCTTTTTTCCAGTCTTCAAGTACACGTAGCAAAGAAATCTGACATCAGGTCTAAAAGCAGCCAAAAAGGATTAAAAATGTTTTCAAAATATTTTGATAATTGTGTTTCAATAGCGTTTCGAAAATTTTTTATATTACAGGTAAGACACTAACTGGTCTAAAATTACTTTTCTCTAAAACACTGTTTTGTTGTTTTTTTTTTTTGTGAATAGGGGCAACTTGAGCTTCCTTAAGTTTATCAGGGAAAGTTGCGGATGAGATAGCTAAATTAAAAATTTCAGTGAAGGGTTTTACAACAACAGGCTTTGCTAGATGCAATAGTTTTGGGGATATACCATCAATTCCCGTGGCTTCTTTACATTTATTTTATTTATGCATTTATTAACAAAGTTTTGGTCCACCTCAGAAAACTCGAACTTATTATTTATTAAATTTGGATAATTTTCTGTTATTGCTTTTATGCTAGAGTGATTTTCATTAACGCTATTTTGATTGTCTCCTATATTTTTTGCAGCGTTTACAAAAAATTTGTTAAAAGTATTGCAGACCTCATCCTGTTTTGTGATTAAAATTTTATTTTCAGAAAGAATTGTTTCCTTTTTATTTATATTGCCTTTATTTGTTAACGGGCTTGACTGTTGGCCAGAAGTCTTTAGATTTAGGCCCCCCTGCACATGTTTCCATAAAATATTGATTAATAGATTTAGATTTTAGCTTAGTAACATAATTTCTTTGACGCCTGTATTTTTCCCAATTTTTACTACTATTTATTTTTTGAAATTTATTGTATGACATTTTCTTACGATAAATGGCTGACTTCAATTCTCCATTCATATATGGTACCTGTCTTTGTAAAATTTTACGTTCTTTAAAAGGCGCATGCTTATCTGCAAGGTCTAGGAAACCTCTGCTAAAATCATCGTAAGCTTGGTTAACATCATTATAATGTGATATATTAAAATGTTGGTTTTCTAAATCATGTAAAAAACCTATTAAAATGTTGGTTTTCTAAATCAAGAAAAAAAAAACAAATTCAGCGTAAGTGATCTCCATTTAGACTATTTTATGAATCTGCAGGAGTCAATTTCACAAAACTAAGTGTAAAGTCTATAGTAAGTGTTTTAAGATAATAAGATAATAGAGAATAGAGAGTAGATAAAAGCGTCACAGGCAATCAAGTACCCAAGGCCATTAGTAACTTGTTCCTGAAGATGACAGCAGATTTATCACTCCAGCAAATCAACAATCAACCAACAAGAAAAGACAATGTGTTAGACCTCCTCTTCACAAGCCATGCAGGACACATTGACAGATGCAAGACCCTACCACCGATCGGCAATAGCGACCATGACATCCTAAAGATTGAAATCACATCAGATGTACAGAAATCGAAATCAACCAGGCGGAAAATCTTTTTTTGGAAGAAAGCTGACCTAGAATTTGCAAACTTAAACAATACTAATCACACTGATATCAACAACACCTGGACATCAATCAAGCAGCTGATACTCACCTGTATAGAAAGCATGTTCCAACCAAGCGTAGCCTAGCACGCAACAGCCATCCATGGATGAACACTCAGCTATGTAGACTTAGTAGACAAAAGCAACGGGCACACTCCAACGCTAAGCGCACGAATTCTACTAAAGATTGGAAGAGATACAAGAAGCTCAAAGCCGATCTTCAGAGAGAATCCAGGAAGGCACATACTAATTTCATGCAGGACATCGTGAGTGAAGACCTCCATAAAAACCCCAAAAGATTTTGGTCCTACATCAAGAGTAGGAAACAGGAGTCGACAGGTATAACCACGCTGTAAGACAAGGACGGATATCTCCACAGCGACTCATCAGCGAAAGCCGGCATACTCAAAAGGCAATTCCACTCCGTCTACACCAAAGAAGACTTCGCTGATATTCCAAATAAAGGTGATAGTCCCTACCCAAGTATGAAACCAATCAAAGTCAACCAACAAGGGGTAGCCAAGCTGCCAAAGGGAAAAAGACCATATAAGGCCACTGGACCTGATGAAATCCCAGCCTACATACTAAAGAACTTAGCTGACCATCTAGCACCATATCTCACCAGATTATACCAGCTCTCACTCGACCAAGGAAATGTTCCAGACGACTGGAAAAAGGCAAACATCGTGCCTGTCTTCAAGAAAGGAGAACGACATGTAGCCTCCAACTATCGACCTGTGTCCCTCACGTCTATTGCTTGCAAGCTCCTAGAGCATATTGTACGTAGCTCCATTATGGACCACTTCGACAGACACCACATACTATGTGAAGAACAACATGGGTTTAGAGCCAAGCGGTCGTGCGAATCTCAGCTCCTGATAACAGTAAACGACATCATCCAGAACACAGAAAACGGAGATCAGACAGACATTATCCTGCTAGACTTTGCCAAGGCCTTAGATAAGGTGCCACATACCAGACTGCTTCTGAAGATGGAGTACTATGGAGTACGCCAGAACTCACTTGAATGGATAAGACTTTTTGATGGTTTTGGTCACTATTAATTCTTAAATGTTAAATTAAAAGGATGTGATCGTTCAGGTTTGAAATTTGGTGCAGAGCAGGACAAAATTGGAATCTTAGATCCTTTGACTATCTGTCAGCCAGAACAGTACAAAATCGTCTTAAAGCTGCAGGATTGAGATCAAGGGGAGTAATTAAATGCTTGATGATCGCCATCGCAGAGTCAGTTTGGTCTGGATGAGCAAGACAAAATTAGAATCTTAGAACCTTTGCCGAATACACTGGTCAAATGAGAGCCAATTTTTACTCCATGTAACTGATGGGCGAACCCGTGTTTGGAGGCATCAAAACACAGCTTACACGACAATGCTTTTTGGTGGGGGCTCAGTTATGGTGTGGGCTATATCTCACATGATTGCAAACTGGATCTGGTAAAAATCAATGGCAACCTCAATGGCGAAAAGTACACACCTGTAGTTGTGCCTCATTTTGAAAACCACCCGTTAGAGTCAAGATGTCAACGCTAGACCTCATCGTTTCAGGGCAGTAAGGGCATATATGGAAAACGAAGCTGTGACCACTCTTCCGTGGCCTGCAAGAAGTCCAGATCTCAACCCAATAGAGCATCTATATGGGATCGATTGGGTAGGCGATTTCAAGCTCTGAAACCTCCTCCACATAACTTGCAACATTTAGAAGCTCAATTGCACCGGGAATGGCGACAGATAACGCTTCAACAAATTAGACGCCTTACTGGCAATATGCGAATCAAACGGTACGAGTCCTTCTTGGCTCTGATTTGTCTGAGCTTATGGTTACGTCTGGTCTAGGTGTAAGTCTTAATATGATGTAGATGAATTAGATCATGTGGTTCTATTAATTTCCAATTCTAAAAGATATCTTAACTGAAGTCAGTCATTCAAAGTTTGGACTACATTTAAATCAATAATTTAAACTTTTATTTCATATTAAGTTTATCCCATCTTTATTTGATTGAAACTAATATAGTGCAAAAAATAGACATTAAACCAACCGAACAACAAGAGCCGAAAGTCAATTGACTATTACAAATCCAGACAGAGACAAACATATACAACGCAAAACAAAAGACAACAAAAAGTGAAAAACCCCGAACCAAACAAAACCCTGGGTGAACTCTTGAGTTCCTGACAAGTAAGCAGTGGATGCCTCTAATTAGAAACCCGTCGAGTTACTCATGCCATGTCTAAGAAAAAGTCAAATCCAGGAATAGGAAACACTACCTATTACTTATCGAAAATGTCCTATCATTTTTGAGAGATTGGTTTCACATAACGATCAATTAAGTCTTGTTGACGACTAAAGGACTTCTAACGGGATAACATTAAGGTAGGTACAATAAACTCTTGTTTAAGTTGTGTATTAGTCAACAGCAGTGAGTGGTCTACACAATCGCAATACCGATCGCAGTATCTAGTATCGTATAAGTTGTAAAATCTGACATTTGACAGATTTGGTCTTAAGTATATTTTTTTATTTGATTTAGTCGAATTAATGACGAAATAAGTTTTGTCATGGCTAATTACCATGTATTTATATCGTCTCTTTCCGTTTTACCTGAAAATGCAGCGTTTAATAAAATCTTCAAGCCTTTTTTAGTTGGATATGAGGTGGGCCGTGAAGAGTGTGGAAAAAGAAATATCAAAGATGTTAATGCTGTTAAGTTGGGGAAGAAATCCAGACCAAGATGCATATCGGGTTTTTAGAATATTTTAGTATCCACATTTCATTTATGCCACTCTTGGAGTAGCATGTTTTACAGTATTTTGGAAGCCTGTTTTTATTGTTGTTCAAATAGTCGTCAGGAGTTTCGATAGTGTTTTGGTGGTATATTAAGACGATTCTGCTATGCAACGCTGTTTGTGTGGATATTTGTGAAGTTTTGGTATCCAATACAAGAAGGGGAGATCACAATCTTCGATTTCGATATGAAGACCAACGGATGCCAACACCAATTTGTGAATTCCCTTTTAATGTTAATTCAACTGTTACTATTTCTAAAGAGACGAATATTGGTTATTGTGTTATGCATGTTTACATACAATTATTAATATTTTAAAAATAGGATTCGAAAGGGGACATTACAAGAATAAATATTATTGTTTAAAATTTATTTTGCCTTAAATTCTACATATAGTACTTTTGCAGTTTAAACATTTTTTGTATATTGTTCCAAATAACAAAAGATGTTAGCTATAAAAAAGAGAACAGACGGTTTGTTTTACCACTATGGCATTTGGTTGTTTTCAAACACATTGTGGGAAATTAATGAAGAGATGACACATTGGATGTTTGAGAATGTTAAGTTTAAATTAAGCGGGAACTGAGGGTACGGAATATAAACGATTTATACACAATGGAAAATTGTACCTCTACACCATGGAAAACGGTATATACTGTTGTACATTAAATAACGATAGGTTATATGTAGAGTATGTTATGTATTGAAATGACCTTTCGGATCATGAATTATGTCTTCTAACCTTGAGACATATTTGCAAATAACTTGAGAAAACACAGTACTATTGTATAATATATTGAATCATTTCATGAAGTGTTTACCTTTTGTAACCTCATCATCGGGCTTTTGAAATCAATAGTAAAGTGAACGTGACTCTATCCTTTATTCACATGGTTTGCCAGTTTCTGTGTTGGCAGGTTTTATTCGGGTACGAAGTCTTAGTCTGTAAAATTGAACACGATAAAGCACAAAAATTGCTAAAAAGTGAATAAAACCTTAAGTTAACACAAACTGACACAAAGGACATGTTGTCTAAATAAAGAGTATTTAAATAAGTTTTCATGTTTATCCTAATATATGCTCATATATTTTTGAAGATGAGTTTTTCCTGCTTTTGAATTATACAACTTAAATTTTTGTTTATATGGAAGTTAATAAAATGTTGCTTTTAAGTTTTAAACCGTCGATGCATTTTATATGCTTCAAAATTATGTATGCAACCTTGTTAAACATTTTGAAGGAAATGTAACGTTTTCATGGCTTTTACCTTCGCGTAATAGCATATACATTTGCTACTACGTGTCAACATGTGGCCGGTCAAAACCTTCATACAGTTGTATCGCAACTTTGGTGAATTTTATGCATCTTATAATCTGTATGTCATTTCCAAAATGCTTACAATTATTTGGTTTTCATTGCAAGTAGACCTCTTTTCAGAGAAATACAAAAGGTACGCTACACATGTTTATTAAACACAAGACTATTGTTATATCCCTCACTGTTGTATTCTTATTTCATTTGTGCTTTTACCATATTATTCTATACCACGTTTTCTCACTAGAACCAATTCTTTGATACAGACATCGCATATTCAGTCAATATTGGCAAGTTCGATCTCCATTCTACATCTTTTAATTATGAAACTCAGTGCCTAGATGTACTAAGATATACTGCTGCTTAATGAATAACTAGTACGTAATAAATAATTAACGACCTTATGTTATCGATTACTCCAATTCATGAATACTTTGCCATGAGATATACTATTGCAACAGCGATATTGAAAGCATTTGCGGAAGTTAATGTACTCGTCCATTTTGAAAGAAAAGACTCAGAGGCAATACCGACTCACGTAAATTAAAACAGTGATATTTTTTGGGAAAAATATTTTTTTTTAGTCTTAGCGGTCATCGCAGCCTTGTACTTCCTATGTCCTTGCCAAATGCAGTGTATTAGTTATTGGAAAGATCAATAAAAAGTTAAAATCTATTCTCACATTTAACAAAAAAAAAGGTTAAATAAATTGGGAAGGGAAATTCAGTCCTAGAACCAAACGATGAAATGTAAGAAACCGAGAAAAACATTGGGAAAGAACGTGAACAAATCGTTCGGAAGAAACAGTACTGTGTATTGTAAAATGATTTGATTTGCAACACATGACACTTTGTCGACAAAAAGAATATTTATAGTAGCACCAGAGTGATTCCCGCAACAACCTTATCGGTATTATGTTAGTTAGTGTGGCTGTTAATGTCATAAAGCACTGTTTCTTAAAGTTTTAGGAAACAAATGGTAATAACATGTTTAATTTATTGTTTTATTGTTTTGTCAAATACTATTATGATGAAAATTAAGCGATCGCATTCAACAATCCTGCAATTTAAATAAATATACATTCACTAATTTTACTTACTACTTATTGTATTTTTGGACAATATGACTATTAGCCTCGGATGCCCATGTTTAAATAAAATGTTTTACTTATATACTTTAAAAATAATGTGTTTAACATATGTTAACTTTATCAATTCATCAATAATAACTCGTTTCAATTTATAAATGATTGTTTTATTTGTTTGAATGATGTTTAATGCCACTTTCGCCAATTTTCTCGCCATATCATGGCGTCCACATTTTATTGGGAGAGGAAGCCGCAGTACCCGGGTCAAAAACCCGACCTAGTTTTGTAAATGAACATTGATCTTTTATAACGGTGTCTCTAATCATCCTCTTGGCTGGCAACTGTCAGCAGATGCAAATGTTCTACAGAAAGGTTGTACAAATTATGTGGAAGGATTATTTCAGAAATATGGCTTTCTATTGTTTTATATTTAATGATTAAAATAAAAACGCTTATTCTGCTAGTGGGTTAGGTTTCAGTTTGATTTCTTTGAGTCCCCACTCTTCATTTTCTTCTCTGCGTTACTTATTATTTGTCTTCCTGGCAAGACTTCAGTACAAAAATAATGTATTAAGTAAATCAACTGTTTTTTAATCAGTTATCTCATTTATTTGCAATTAAAATAACATTAATTTAGTGTTTTAATTATTTGCAGTAGAATTTCGCTTCTGTGTGATTCTAACACTATAAGTTAAGAACCCAACTGTGACACTTAAAAAATTGCCGCCACTATCTTAGGCCTGTTACACTTTGGCTGTATATTTAGTTTCATTGCACTGAATATCAATTGTCTTAATTTTAATTACTTCTGAAACTAAAACAAATCCTAGTTTTATTATGTAATAACATATATCTACTCACGGACGAATATTTATTGTATTTATTTGTGACAATTGAAGTGTTCCCAATTAGTAAACAGTTACAGCTTTAATTAAAAGGACAATTATTTAAACTTTCGGCCAACACTGTCGTTAGAACACAATCTTTTGTGGACATATAAGACCAAACATCAGTGAAAAATATGTTGAGTTGAAAGCAGCTCTAAACTTCCCATGTGATGTATTAATGAAAAACTACAATGGGAAAATAAAATAACAATGAATTTAAAACTTTCTTCAAACCCTTACGCAATGATCATTAATAATGTTTTTGTTGCCTTTCCTGTTTGTTTTCTCCGATTCGGGGAAACGTTTAATTAGATTAGTCTAACGTAGTAAATCTCATAACCTTAGTATTTTTAATGAACAGTTTAAAAAAAAAACAATTTCAATTCTGCGTCATCTATAAAAATGATACAAGAAAGGTTTCCACGTAACGGTAATTTTATCTGTACTTTCGAAAGTTTACTTTTTGGGCCTGACGGTAAGATGATGGACAATAGTTTTTAACACATTATTTAAAATTCCAAAATGACATAAAACATTTAAACGTAAGACGAATGGGTATTGAAGGAGACGTTGAGTCGGACTGTAAAATGAATAAACAAAATGAACTTAGGATTTGGTTGCAAAAGTTGTTATATAAAACGCCACTTAAGACTGTTAAGAGTCTTTTTTTTTTCAAAAAAATAATTTTTCTAAGCCTTTAACATCATTGTTTCTTTAAGTTATAAGTTTAAAATTCATTGAACTTTGTTCATTATTATGGTGGTTAGCTGTGAAATATATTTGATGCAGAACACGTGTTGAAATAAAACATCATGTAGCTAACTTTTATTTAAACTAAGGGTTATAACACACAGGATCGTATAACTAAAACAATATTTCTAATCGAAAGAGTAAAAATTCGTGAATTTTACAATATATGGTTTTATTTATTTATTTATTTATTTGCAAACAAAAATAGCCTTAATAGGGAAGAGCATTACAACATTTACAAACAAATATTAAAGCATACAAACATTGAAACATATGTAACAAATATTTATATACAATGTATAACAAATTGCAAATATGTATGGATTTGACCAGTATGGCTCTTATTTTCGCAACTCTAAATATTGCTTTATAACATCTACAATAGGGGGCAAAACATTCATATCACAATTTAAAATAGTTATAAGTTTATTTTAAAAAGTCAAGCTGGTTAAAATCTAAGTTTGTATTAGAGATTTTACTAAAACAAATAGTCCTATTATCCTTATTAATTTTACATTAAAAAGAAATGATTGTTATCATCTTTATATATTTCTTTAATACACTTTTCACTATTTTTTTAACTTGTAATCTTATTTCTTTGAAGAATTTATCAGGATGTTCAAAATCATTTTGATCAAACTGATACTAATTTATAATGGAGGTGGCAAATCTGTGCCATGTATATAAACCCTCTTTATGTAGTTTTTGGTAGTCAAAAAAGCCACTTTAACTATGGGATTTGTGTCTTCGAATTTATTCCTGCAAAACAGTTAGTATCTTGATTTGTTATGAATGAATCCGCAGGCAATCTAATAAGTTCCGTTTCAGAAGCAATATTGCTAGCTGTCTTGTTCACACCTAAAACATGTTTACAAAATTTGTTATGTATTTTCTCAAATGGACATCTATGTACTACATATATTTTTTCTACAATTCTGTCACAAATCATAAATTTTTTAATAACTTTGAAAATAGTGAAATTATTACCCGATTTCAATGTTACACATGTATAGGGTAAAATTGGCCTAATTAAGTCATCAAATAATTTACAGGATAAATTCACTGGAACATGTTTAAAATTAGACATATTTTTTTAAAGAAAATGATGCTTTTAATCCCCTTTTGAGAGATTTGTGAAGACCTTTTAAATTTTTCCCTTTGGAATATAATATTTCCAAGAAAATTAAATTCAATGACTTCTTCCAACAAGTTTATAATAAAAAAGTGTCGTTTCTTGATTGATTGTCTTGTTTAAAAGTCATTATTTTAGTTTTATTAATATTGAAATTTAACTGCCATTTATGACAATATTCTTCTTTCGTTTTTAATGCCATTTGCAAACAACTTGCTGACTCACAAAAAAGTAGGTTCATCAGCAAAGCTCAGTGAATTATATTTTCTATCATCAAGACATAAAGGATCACAGGATTATCCAATAGCAAATGAAGATCATTAATAAAATTTGTAAACAGAGTGGGGCTCTTTCAACTTGACAAACATCTGAGTATTTATTTTCAATTTTAACAAATGACTAACAACACCTAAACAGTTTGGCTTTACAATGTTGTAAAGAAATTCCTATATAATTGTTAACATTAAGTTTGTCTCCTGATTTATGAATAAGGATTATGAATGATTGTCTCCAATAAGCTGGATAATTTATAGAGTCAAGTATAAAATGAAATCATTGAAAATCTTGTGAGGCCCAGCACATTGTCCAGTACTTAATTCCTTTAAACATTTATTCACTTCACTTATTGTAAATGGAGTATCGGTTAAAACTGCTTTCTTCATGTCAGATAATTCATTATCATTCCAGTGTTTTCTTATTCTTTTTCCTTTTGACAGTTTTAATTACTTTACATGATTAAATGGATAAGTTTTAAAAAATGTTATTCAGTGCATTCTCAGTCTCATTTATACCACATTCATTTTTTTTACAAAATCAGTATTTTTAAAATTAAGTATTGAATCTCTGACCACATTGTCTAATGCAGTATATAATTTCTGCTTTGAAACTTCTTCAAACTTAAAAATAAAGTCAATATTATTCTATTAACATTATCATCTAAACTCTCATTATTAAATTGACATTTAAATGAACAACTATTTGTGAATGATCAGATAGATATGTAGGAACAATTATTTGAAAATCAATTAATGTGTTTATCAATAAGATCCAATCTGGTCAAAGCATAGTCGACAACGCTACATCCATTATGATTAAAACAAGTCATATTCCCAAGAAAATCTCCATCAAAGCGACGATTTAAAATTCTGAGTTGGGAGGCAATGCAAAGATTTATCAATTGTTCCCCTGAGTATTGAAAATATTATCTATAGAGTTTCTATCCACAATGTTGTCGATATTGTGATCATCTGGTAAACTTTCTTGAATTGATGGGTGTATCTGATCCTCACTAGCAATAAAATAACGCTGATTACAAATTCTAGATTTAAAATTACCAATGACAAGCACACTGCCTTTATCTGAAATCAGAGATATCTCATTTTCAAGTTTTAAACAATCCCCATCATAATGAGTTTAATTAACAGGTAGTAACATGCACATATATAAAGATCTATTTGAAAGCCCAAATATTATTTACAAAGTTTAACCCATATGCGGTTTGGAGAATCACTCAAGTCCTTAACTTCAATTATCGCTTTATGTGATTTATAAACATTTCTGATACCACAAATAAATCGTTTGGAACGCTTTCTTTTATTTCCACATTTTTATATGCAGGGATATGCACCTTAGGATCAATACCTTTCTACGTCTCTTAAAGTATGTTTATATCATATTTGATACATTTCATAAAGACATCATTTTCGAATTCCATGAGCCAACTGTAAGTGTATTTAACATGTTCATGATTGTATTAGAAGGATGCTATCTTAATTAGTCAAAGATTTTTATTATAATTATTATTACAACTAAGTTCGTGTATTGCTTTTAAATTAAATAGTCTAAATGCTTTTACACGTATAATAACAGTCATCTTAATGATCTTATACAAAAGTTAAATTTAACAAAGAAATACATATAATATAGCTTTAAGATAACTTAAATTCATGACTAGAAACCATTTGAAGAGTTTATCAACTAAACCAGATTAAATTTATAATAAGTTTGATAACTTGAAAGCGTGTCTTATTTAATTAAATGTAGTTTTTAGAGAAAGTTTTGATGAATTTGCAAGTTTTTCTATCTATAGTTTAATAGTATTTATTAAAGTATTTTTAGTACTAAAATATTCTACAATTTCTTGTATAATATAGAATGTAAGCTATTTTTCACAAAATATACTGTTATACACATAGAAAGATAACTCAATTTACACTATTTAAACCTAAATAGACCTACATAGATGGCACATACACAAAAGAATACAACATTTGGATTTAATGTTTTGTACATCTAAATGCTTTTGAAATTGAAGCATACACCCAAAAGATGCTTTACTTGCTAGAGTATTCGAAATATATAATATAAAAACTTTAATATGACAACAATTTACAATAAAGTAAAGCTACTTGAAAACAGCTATAAGCTAAATTGCAATTTTCTAATGCATCAAATAAACATATTTTAGTTTGTTGTTGTTTTTTTTTATATGTGACTTAGTACAAACACTGCTTAATAAAAAAGGTATTATACTATATCAGACAATGACTTTCTGTCATAATTCTAAGTGAAAATACACACATTTCTTAGTTATAAATCATACAACTTAAAACTGTATAAAAGTATAAATCTTCGACTTCAAATTTGCACTTTGTTGTTGTTTAATTGATAAACATGCATTTTTGGGACTGCTCATTATAATCCTAAGGCAATTCTTAAAAGCCTCAAGTTTATGTCATTTTCAAGATCTTGATTGGATGACTGATACGTATGACAAAATAAGCGTTGTACGTGAAGTCATTTTAAATATTAAATTGTTTAAACATAAAAATGTTAAGTAGACATTGAAGAATTTTTTATCTACGGAATATTAACTGCTTTAATTATTGACGATAGAAATCACATCATTAACATGTATATGCATTTTGGAATATTACATCGATATTCCTATTCACGCATGTCGTGCTTTGGTGTTTGCAGTACAGTACCAAATGTAACAAGCACTTATGCTATCCATCAAGCGTTTTTTAAACTGAACTGAGTGCCCACATGACATTTTATATAATAGTTTTATTCTAGAACAAGACGCGTTCAATTTTTGCCCAATAAATAATAAGATTTCCTGCTAAAATAGAATTATAAATACTATATTTTTAAATTACATCTACTTAAAATGTCATAACTAAATAAATACAAATCAATAATGAATTCTAACGATGGGGTAACGTCTAAAAAACAGTTATTTTGACAAGAATTAAATAAATTTGCACGTTTTAACCTTAAGATTGATTACGACAATGAAACGTGACCTTTTCCTTGTGCCTTTGTCATAGCCATGCCTTATTATGACAAAGGGTTAAGTCCATGCGTCCTTGTTCCGTTTTTCTAGGCTGTTTATTCATTTTGATTAACTTAATACAGGTCAAAACAGATACACGTCATTTAAAATAATGTTACCGAAGTAAAGTGAGGTTATGAAGTTATAACACGAACAGTTCCACCCCGTACCGATTAAGCTTGTGCAATTGGTGCTCTAACAATGTCTGTAAGTTTTTTATGTTTTATGTCTAGCCTTTATCAAGATGACGTCTCAATAAGATTTAAATGCCCGAGATACTTACAATACAAAGAATCGCAGTAAAACAACAGACCTACAATCAAATATCAAAGGACAATGACACAATCTGGATTAAGACAAAAACACGAGATACAAAACTTGATTAACTTGGAACTAATGAAAACATGCATGCCCGTGCAATGCTAGTGATCTGGACCTCTCGGCTTCATTAACCGAGATTAATCGAAGGACAATAATATAAGGAAATCAAAACTAAAGGTAGGCTTATACTCTGGGAGCGACAAGCGATATATTTTTGATTTTTTGAAACACAGCGAAAACGCATAGAAATGGCTTCCATCATTTGACAAAAAGTCGGTCGCAATGCTAACTGCAAGGTATCGCAAGCGGGTTAAAGAGGTTTCAAGTTAAAAGCGACATCGCTACATTTTTTTTAATTTTAAAACCAAAGAAGGTAAAATTTTAACGAGCACATTGTCGTTAACTTTTGAAAATACCAGAAGAGAAGGTCCAGACTAGTCCAACTGTTCACAGGTTCCCCATGTTTCTTCTGCCTGCCAAAATATAATGTATATCTCCTGCTTTCTTTTCTTTTGCGTTACATGTTAATAGCCGCCATATCGATTCTAAATGTAAAAGGAACAAGTGTGTAAATGGATCTTTTTTAAAGGAATGTCAATTTGAATGCTTTTTTGTTTAAAAAAATGTATAAGTAATGCGAACTAAGACGATTATAAGGACACGATATTTTTAATATCGCATCGCAACGCCAATGCTAACATCGCGAGGCTAGCCACATCGCTGTCGCTATTGGTGTAAATACCCACATTAATATTCATTTGCATGATTTGTGCATGGTCTTAAAAGAGCGACATCTTTTAAAGCGTTGGTTGGTTGTAAATCCAATCGCAATGGTTTTATAAACCATCGAGATAAAATAGAGAACCGGGGTGATTTTACAAAACATTAGCTGATTTTAAAGGCATCCATGGAAAACCGTCGCCGTTTTGACAAACCGACAGTCATACCTATCTCCATCTAAATGATTGCTTTGACTTTAAATAAGAAATTTAGATAAAATGGCTGCAATTAAAGGGTGTCATGCAAATAGTGCCATAAAATAAAGTCACAAATAACTGATTCTGTACTGGTCTGCAAGATGTCGCAGTAATTCGAAATATAAAATATAAAAATAACTCTTTTAATTATTTTGTTTGATGCAAACATAATTTAATTACATTCTTCAGTTTTGCAATTCAAAATGAACGTGTCGCAATTTAAGTCGTCATATAATGTGCCATCTGGTTTTTCTAGTTTCAAAAAGCATTTTGATTGGATCCTGTCAAATACAGCTACATCACATCGTTGTGTAGACAAACATAGATTGATACAGTGTATTTGGCTGTCTGCAACACTTTCATCCCATAGATCCCCATCGTAATTTTTGTGAGTGCGTCGACATGTCTTGCGAATTAGAATATCTAGAAAAAAAAATTATTGATAATAAATAATACGATTGATGACATACAAGACTACAAGAATGCAAGCTACTAAGTTATTATGGTAAAACCTACATCGACAATGATGAAGGTATTTGCTTAGAATATGCGCAAAGATATGACACGTGGCATCAAAAACATACATGGACCTTACAATACAAATAGCTAAGGAAACCGACCGAACACAAGAGCAGAAAGTCAAGGGGCAATTACAAATCCGGTATAGACAAACATAAACGCTCAAGAAAAAACAAAAAACAAAAACAAGAAAGTGAGTAACCCAAACCCATAAAAACCATGGGTACACTCAGGAATACCGATCACAGGTTCTAAAATGACGTATAAGTGAAATGTAAACACCATACGCCCGAGCAGCTGGAATGTTGCTGTCGATACAAGTAGAAAATTGAAGTAATCTCGTTTGTCGTAGAGTTTAGATTGTAGTTTCCCATAGTGTATTTTTAGAAGTTGGTCTTACTTAGTAAGAGACTGGCCTTAGTGTACTAGTGGTGTCTTAAATTTCAAGCTCGCTAGGGTAAATTGAATGCAAATAGTCACATTTAGCATTGTTGAGGTACAAAGATCATCAATATAGCGGAATGCTAAATTAAAGGTCTCGGCCAGTTTTTTCAAGCTTTGTACAATAATGTCTTTGCATATTGAATCCGAGTTTTTTTTGCGCATGTCTGAGAGGTAAAAGACATGGAATAATTTTCCCAAAATGTTCGTTCTGAAGTCTGATATAAGGAGTGAGCACTAGGCATGAAAACTAGCATATTTGTTTATTGTACGTCATTCCGAGGCAGCCAAATTTGATGTTTGTAAACAATTTAATAATCACTGGTCCGACCTACGTTACATATCTACACATTTACTATAAATGATTCATATCTTGAAGCTAATGATTCAATACACTATCGCAGAGAAATAACCCTTCTACTCTCAAAAGATCTGACCTGAAAAGGCCTAATACCATGTCGTCTCCCACAAACTTTGTAAATAACGGTAAAAATCAATACTCTCCTTGTCAACCGACATAACTATCTCCAAATTCCAACATTACACACATGCAACCAACAACTTTCATGTTGCACCCATCAGACCTAGATGCCATCTCTCAACAAATAAAATGTGCAATAAAAGAGGAACTGTCAAGACAAATTAGATCGTTAGTCAAGGAAGAATTACGATTGTGCATCAAAGAGTAAATCTAAACTCCAAAATGAAATTCAATCACTGCGACTCGAAAATAATCATCTCAAAGCAGATATTGATGCATTAGAGCAGTACGGGAGACGCGAATTAAAAAGAGTAAACGGATTAGTAGAATCATCTGAAAATACTACAGAAACCGAGAAAAACATTGTCAAAACTATTGACCCTTTACTAGCTGATGGTGATATTGTTAGATCACATCGTGTAGGAAATCCAAACAAACGTTCAGCTAAACCTCGAAAGATAACTGTCCGACTTTAAGACAGCACGACTAAACGCTGAATAGTAGAAGCCAGCAAGGATCTGAAAAATAGCGAAGATTACAACCATATACTTATTAATGGAGACCTTACAAAAACCCGTAACACCAATTGCATATAGAGCACGGCAACTTAAAAACAAAAATTTCATCTTTCAATGCGTTGAAGCAAATCATTGCCGAAAATTTTCCCGAGGGACACGTAGGGGCGTATCCACCTACAAAGAGCACTGAAAGGGCACTCCCTGTATAGAATTGGGTCATATCGTATACATTCTTCTAATATTTACTGCATGCTAATACCAGTTACACTCATACAGAAATTATGATTAAGAGTTAAAATTGTCCAGTTTATCTTTATTAAGTTGATTGTAATTGTATAACTATACTGTTAGTATAGTATTATAGTATTAAGTCATGCAATGAAGAGTGACGATCTACTCCGCTCTCTATTCACATGACATATGTTCCGTAATATATGTAAATCTCACTGGTTAAATATTCCATGTAAATTAAATATTGTGACAACTTACTGAAATATACAACCTCGTCAATTTTGTTCGTGAATAATAACAATTTGAATCTTTTTTCAAAATATCTTGATACCTGGATTCATTTCGTATTTAATTTCTGAATCAGTACATTTTCAGTTTAGTAGGTTGTCATTTAGCAAAAATATCTATTCGCACGATCACCATAATCATTTGAACAATTGAACCATTTTAAACATGTCTTCGATTTAACACCCTTGAAGCCCTTAAATATTAAAAACACAAATGAATATTTTTTTCTTTGTATTCTACATATTTTCACAACTTTTGTACATATGTTTTGTGTATTCCAATTATACATATATTTTCATATGAAATTCAGTTATTCTCTCACTGTCATTGAACACGTGTAGCACGTATATTGTACATATGATATATTTGCATATTGCACACTCTTTTTTACCGTACCCATCAGGTGTAACATAATAAATCATGGGTATCGGAATTGAGCAACATAGATTAAGACTGGGTAGTTATGTGATGACCCATAGGTTAGGTCATAAAGATTAGCTGAATATTAAAGAAATTTGTTGCATGTATATTCTGTTTTTTAGTTGTGACAAAATTACCGCATTATACTTCATACTTTTAATGTGGTGTAATGTTATTGTAAATAATGCAAATTACGTACATTGTGTAAAAAGTAAGACATTCTGTAATACACAAGCCTTCCCAAAGGGACGGGGGCATAGACAAAATTAGGGGTGGGGTTATTGTATATTTAAAAAATATATTTATGCTATTAAACGTAGGGACATGGAGCAGACGGACATAAAGGTTGTTTGGTTGAATTTAGAGTTCATTGTAAAATCATGGGAAAATTTATATACCTCCGGGACCTCGGTGACCTAGTGGTTAAGGTAGTTCGTCTACTCTTAATAATGTGGTCTGTCAACACTGAGATTGCGGGTTCGATTCTCACTGCAGGCAGGGTGTACGCGACTCCAATTTTAACTGACAAAGATTGTCAGTTTTCCTACCGAAGGTCGGGGGTTTTCTCCGAGTAATCCGGCTTCTCCATCAGTAAAAACTGGACGCCACGATATAGCTAAACTATTGCTAAAAGTGGTGTTAAACACCATTCAAACAAACAAATAAGTATACCCTGCTTGAAAGCGTTGTTGAAGTTTGGAAAAAAGTCGATGACTCATTTTAACAAGCAAACAATATTGTGAATTGTAGTAATTTTGTAATTACGGGTGATTTTAATGACAACCAATTAAATGGTAATCCAAAAATGGAAAATATTTGCACCAAATACAGCTTACAGCAACTTGATGTTGAACCCATTCATTTTACTGAACACGCACCGTCTTTGATATATTTAATCGTCATCGAAGATCATTATTTCATTCCATATCTTACAGTCGTGCGCCCACTTCTTGATCAAATTCGATATCACTGCCCTGTTATTGGATTTATTAATTCCCCTAAACCTCTTAAAAACGTTCAAGCGCAAAGTTTGGCTTTACAAACAGGGCAATTTTGATGTCTATAGGCAGATGGGGGCTGATACTGATTGGGACAATATTTTTACGACAGTTGATTTTGCTAAGTTTATAAGCGATATTACCGATTGTACGCTATTCGTAGCAAACTCGTGTATTCAAAACAGTTTAGTAACTATTCGAAAATCAAATTCTGCTTGGCTTACAAACGATCTGAAAAAGCTAAACAGAACGAAAAATCGTATCCATACAAAAGCCAAACGCTTCAATCCGCAGACTGACTGGAATTAATTACAAAACAACCTAAGAAATCAGGTGAGGTCAAATGTTAGACGGGCCCGTGATAAATATCGTACCGATTTATTCAGTAGATTATCGACCGACAAGTACTCTTCGAAGTCTTGGTGAACAATCTGCAATAAAATATCGGACATAATACTGTCCCTTTATGATATACCACTATTACTTATTAGTGATAGATTAGTTTTGGATGATATTGACAGACTTAACTGTTTTAATGACTACTTTGCTTTGCAAACCGAATTAGACGAATCTCAAGCTGCACTTCCAGAACAAAGAACTTATCCAACCCAAAACTAGACTATATTGTTCTGTATTAGAACGAAGTCGAAGACGTTTTATCTATATTAAACATTAACAAGGCCTCAGGGCCTGGTTCTGTAAGTCCTCGTTTACTGAAAGAAGCATCATCAATATTAAAATATCCATTCTGTAATCTCTTCAATCGATGTCTATGTCTTGCTTCCCTAATGAATGGAAGGAGGCAAATGTAACGCCAGTGTTTAAGAGTGGTTCACCAAGTGAAGTAAAAATATAGACCAATCTCATTACTTATCATTTTATCTAAATGTATGGAGAGATGGGTTCATAAACATGCTTACAACTTTTTTCCTAAGAATTGTATTATTACTGCCAGTCAGAAGGGATTCACTAGAGGCGATTCGGCCATAAATAAGTTAATAAGCATATCCATAGATTTCTAGAAAGCTCCAGACAGTGGCAAGAAAATAAAAGGTTTTTTTGTGACATAAGTAAGGCCTTTGACCACGTATGACACGTAGAGCTAAGTAATATTGTTATTATTCCGGATCTAGAATCTAGAAATATTGCACACAAGGCTTCGCATGAACAGTAGCTCTCTTAATGATTGTTTGTTTGTTTGTTTGTTTGTTTGTTTGAATGTTGTTTTAACGCCAATTTCAGCAATTTTTCAGCTATATCATGGCGTCAAGTTTTTATTGGGGGAGGAAGCCAGTGTACCCGTAGAGAACCCTAGACCTGCGGTAGGAAACCTGGCAATCCTTGTCAATTAAGATTGGAATCGAATACACCCTGCCTGCAGTGAGAATTGAACCCGCAATATCAGTGTTGACAGACCACGTGATCAATAGCAGACGAACCATCCTAACAACTCGGCCTCTCTTAATAAACATCTGTTCCTGCAAAAGCTAATTGATCCAACAAACTGTACATGTGGTCAGGTCGAACCAACACGACACTTTCTCTTGCATTGTAAAAAGTACGATTAGATCAGAGCAGAAACATTATATACTATTAATTATAACTTACCTGTAAATGTAAAATTGTTTATTGTATGGGTCAGATCACTTATCATTAGACCAACAAATGTATTTAAAATTGTTCAAAGCTTCATTGTTCGAAGCAAACGCTTCTGAATAACTGCACTTTAAAATTTTAATGATTTTTTTAATCTTCATTATGTTCTATTGCTTTTCAATTTTCTTATCAAATATGATTGTGTGAATTTTCCATCTCATGATGTAAACTTTCAATTTTTGAAATCTAATAGGAGACGGATTTATAAAAGCTAACAAAGCGTATTTCTGAATCCTCTCATAATATATTGTTTGTATATGTTGTATTTAAATGTGAATTATACGAATAAATATGTTTAAACTAAGTATAAAAAGTTCATACTATTTGACATTAATTGAGTAGTTTCGTTCAAATCCAAGTATTTTAAAGTAAACAATTCTTATAAGTTTTATACTTACTGCAATATGGAACATCACAATAGTCCCATACGATGTTGGGATCCATTGTATAACACCAGGGACCTTCTGGAGAATTGTCTGGGTTGCGACAGTAATTTTCAGGACCAGGATTTGATATTGGAATGGTGTGAGGTCCATTATCATGCCACCCCTGACAAGGTATTCCACCATGCCACCCCTGACAAGGTATTCCACTTCGGGTTGTATTCTTTTTACCTTGGTACTCTTTGCCTAGTTGTGTGTATTTACATTCCTGATTGGCGCCAAAACCATCTGTTCGTTTTAAAAAATAATCTAATTACTGCAAGTAACAATAATAACCGATACGTACGTACCTAATTGCATACTTGGTGGAGGTATAAACATAAACTGAACATGTTAAACCCAATTAAACAAACAATAAAAATAGTAAACACGCGTACTAGCAATTGCATGAATTGGGCAGTATGTGTATTAAAAATTATACTTAGAAGTAACATCACTAGACAAATAAACAGTTTCAAATATGCTTTGTTTCCAATTTTAATTCAGCTGACTTTCAGATAGGAGTGAGATATTCCCGTCACTTATCGTCTATCGGTCACTTACTCCGTCTTCCGTTACTTACGTCCTTTCTTTCATAGAGAAACCGTGAACAAATGAAAATTGTATATGCTGTTTCAATTGGAAGAGGTTGTGCTAATATTAAATATAGTAAAAATGTTTTATTCATATTTTATTAAACGCGCTATGTGTTTTAAATTTATAAAAGATTGTTTTATTTGTCGGACAGACTTAAGATATGACGTCGGGTTTAGCGTAACGCTCAATATACCACTAAGGTCCCTTTATGAATGACGACGCTCATATAATTGTCTTTGTCCCATAGAACATCCGATTTGTGATTACATTCAGAACATTGCTTTAAACAATTTCAAGGTCTGCCATTTTTTAAAGTTGTTCGTTGACGATGACATAAATTATATTATCATGACGCAAATAAACGCTTTCATAAGTCTTTCAAAACCAAGCGAGAACAATTGAAATCACTGTGCTAAGTTTATAGCTTCGGGTCTCATTGCGGGCTTGATCGACTCGACTTCTACCATAAAGGACAAAGGATTGCAGAGGTTTTCTGAAACTGAAAATTATATCCGTTACAATACTCACTACAATATGGAACATCACAGTATGTCCATCTGATTTTAGGATCCATCGTATAACACCACGGCCCCAGCGTCGAATTGTCTGTGTTGCGACAGTAATTTTCAGGACCAGTGCAGTGAGGACATAAAGAATCCCATCTTTGACATTCTATTCCACTAAATGTTGTATTCTTTTTACCTTGGTACTCTGTGCCTAGTGTTGTACATTTACATTCATTACTGCTAAACACACCTGTACGATTTAAAACATCGTTACTCTGAGCTTTGCAAAACGTTGGACAATGTCAATTGCTCTGTAATTTTACATGTATTTTTTAATTTATGTACTCATACAAATATCTTGTTTTTCTATGACATATATATATGTGTTAGACATGAATATCTAATGAACTATTCTTAGTTTCTTTTTTTATAAGCCAAGGTCACACTAATATAATATTTTAGGGATAACACATTTGAGTAGTACTCATTTACAAACGATAAACGCGGGAGATGTTCTGTATCACTATAACAATAGGGATATTTATATCGGCTTTTCTATCGCGATACTCATCGTTATACTTATTAAAAGCATCGCTATACTTGTTAAAAGTTAAAAGTAAACCGAAGGAAAAAACTTTATGTAAAGTATCGGCTTGCTTTTTTCAGCTACCTGACCGCTCGTGTCACAATTGTGATGTTTCTGTGATGACGGAAGGCATTTGGAGCAAATAGGGAAACTAGTATTTTACTGTTTCATGAATAGAAAGAGAGATTTAATCAACATCAACAGAAACCTTATAGCAATCTTGTCAGGTTATAAGGTGAATCGTCGCTTTGTAGTTGTACAAATAAGTGCGGTAAATCTGAACGGGGTACACAGACCCAAAGCGATGGACATGTGCAATTTATCGTACAACATAGGTACATGAAATGCATAGAACCTGAATTTCGGTCATTTTGTAATTAGTACTAGGAAGATCAAACCCGGCTTTTCACAGCAGAACATGAAAACGACGAATTATCCATTACGATTAAGGATATTCATCACGATCACAAAATAAAACATTAAAATGTATAGACTAACACCCAATACAAAATCTAACGAAAGAGGTTTTTATTCCGCATTTGTTAAAATGTCTACCTTATAAATTTTAACTCTTAAACAATCGTAAACTACATATTTGTAGATAATTGAAATTTATTCTTTTTTTAAAGACATGTACATTTATATTTCTTTTAATTTTTTTTTATATTTCATATCACTGACACAATACAGGCCAAATTTAAACGATAAATGACCAAAATAAATTGAACCAATTGCATATTATTAAATTAAAACAAAAGAGATAAACAAATGAAGCAACTGCATAAAAAATATGTTATATGCCTTACCCCCACAAAGCGAAACAAGCAAAACAATTCCAGCGAATTTCATTATTTTCAAAAACGATGTAGATACTTCCTGTGCTTGTTAGAATCATTTATGTATATGTACAATACTGTCTATCATCGGTTATTTTAAACACGTCGAATGCAATACCAATACTACATAAATCTGTTAACGCATTGATTGATTTGTCCTTCGTTTTTGTTTGTTTTCTTGTGTGTTTTTGGTCTATGTTCCAACAAGTGACAATAATGAATAAATAAATTTTGAGAGAATACTGAACTACAAAAAATATTTTGTCCTTCGAGGGATAACAAAATTCCGTTGTGCACATTTAATGTAATCCGCTACCCTACGCGAATTATACAATGTGCAAAACGTAAATTTTGCTATCCCTCGATGGAGAAATTTTTTTTTTCTAGTTAACCTTTAAAGAGCAAATAGAAAACGTCTTTGACTCATGTGTAAGACGTTCTAGATCAGATCTCAAAGTAATCACAAACATCATTTTCCACTACATCATTCCGATTGTCTTGTAATGATGTTGTAAAAACTGACGCTTGTAAGAACAGGAAAGGCATGTATGGGCGTTAAAGAATTCATAAACAAATGACAGAGGTTTACGACTTCTGGAATTTGCCAGTATGATTCTTGGCAAACATCGATCAAAAATAAAACCCTAGATCAATTCTGATATTTCAGATCTGTGTGACAAGCGCAGAGAGTTAAAAAAAGAGAATCCGATAAAGAAGGAGAAAAACACTATAGAGCTTACAACCAAGAAAGTAGGAAAAGCACAAAAAGCCAAAGGGCACGTGGATCAAGAAACGATGAACAAGATTTGTGATGACATCGAACTATCTCCCTTCAAAATATTTAGGACATGCAGTCACTTGGAAATGTATCCATTTTCACATTGACACAGAGTTTGTGACTGGCATAGAAATATGTACACAGATAATACCGTTCAATTCAAGAAAGCACACTCCTAAGATAAACTAAGATGCGAATTTTTCCTTCGTCGAGCAATTACAGTTCATTTTTTAAAAAATGCTATAGAGATTTTTCATCGTCAACGAACAACTTTAAAAAATGGCAGACCTTGAAATTGTTTAAAGCAATGTTCCGAATGTAATCACAAATCGGATGTTCTATGGGACAAAGACAATTATATGAACGTCGTCATTCATAAGGGGACCTTAGTGGTATATTTAGCGTTACGCTAAACCCGACGTCAAACAAACGTTGAACGTTTTTTATCGAACTCAAAATATCGGAAACGTAGACGGTTTTTATCAGCACGCGTTTGTTCGTTGTGGAAATGATTGAATCTTTTCAGAATCATCAGTAAAATACACGTAACAGTATTTTTTTGTAATAGGGGTGCGATCGCTCTCAACGCAACCCCCTCTCGTCCGGCATGAATTGGAATTTCGTGCGAGAAGTATCAGCATCATCTCACAGAACTCAGCATAACAGTCTGGAAAAGAGACACGCAGTCCGAATCAGGACTGAAATGAAAAGTCAGGCGGTTAAACAGGCGTTATGGTTTACTCACTAGTGAAATGAACTAGAAGAAAACGTAACATGTGACCTAACAGAAGCTGATGGCTAAAAACAGATTTCCACTGTATGCTTGTCAAATTATACATTATTATTATACATTATATTTCGAATGGACATAACGGCACATTTTAAATAGGGGTTTAAATAGGTTTATCGAACTGGTCAGAACCGGTTTAAATCATGGGGGTGGTGGTGGTTGACTTAAAGTATATCGGGTACTACGGATCTGCGGTCCAAAAGGATCTCTTTTTAACCTTTCTAAAATATAGGTAGCTCTTTTCGTTGTAAGATGAACCATTGAGTAATTTTAAATTGTCTAGTTATATCGATGGCCGAAAATAGTTTCTCTAAACTTGAAAAGGTTAACCACAGTGACTTAGCAAATTAAGTGATGTCGCTTTAATTTTTATATGTTACTTATGTTTTATGAATATCTTAGTAGTGCAAGAATTGTTTATGTCAAAAATATATGAATAGAGTGGTTTTTCAAATCTCTGTCCACAGACCTGTACCTAAAAGCACTCTTAGAGATATTCTCCCTCAACCTAGCTTAAATGCAAACGAATTGGGGAAAAGTAGAAAAGTGGTTTTATGCATTGTTAATAATAGTTTATTGTCAGTCAGATAGATAAAATATCATACATTTAGGTTAATGCGGAACGTATAATTTAAATTATTACTAAAAATTGTATATCGATTGGGTTGATCACAATGATGTGTACTCTTTAACATGCAGGAAGCATATGACGCCTGCATTTGGTTGCTTATTACTTACGATAATAGTTTATTTTTTAACGATTGGGATAATAGGAGACAAATCCCTGAACGGTTATCCTTTCTGCAATATCTATTGATACACTTTTGAAACAGGAAAAAATAAAATAAATGATCGTTGAACTTATCTTTAAAATCAGCAACTAGACATATAATATTGCTGGAAGAATACGTTGATTGGAATATCTTGAAAATATGCATTACTTCGTAAATTGCTATTGTAACGTGTTTTCTTCAATCCTACCGCTACTCTCAATTTTGTAACGTGTCTTGCTTTATTTTATATCCCCGAGCGGTTGTAGCGTTTTATCTGTTCGTTACCCGATCATAATCAGGATCCAAACAGTCTATCAGTTTATATTAACGTCTCGAGGTCAATGCTAATACAACTGTTCTACCTAACAATTTATGCTACAAGTTATATACATGATAGGAAACAGAACCAAAATGCGAGTAACCCGTGGGTGCACTCAGGTGCTCCGGACAAGTCAGCAGTGTCTTCCCCTATATAGACACACGTCGAGTTACTCTAACAGCTATCTGCTTATGACCAATATAATAATTCACAAGCCATAGCATCATAATAACCTATGCCCTATATGATCTTCATGTATCTTATATTACCGTAATAATCCACAAGATATGACAACATAACCCAGGTTAGTACGACCTATGTCCTATATGACCTTCTATTATCTTATATTACCGCGATAATTCACAAGATATAACATCATAACCCAGATCCTACAACCTATTTCCTATATGACCAACAAATAAGAGTAATGTGTACATGCTGCAAACGCAATGCTTCTATACCCAATCCTCTATGATACAGAACTAAGATTGCATTTAACCACGTTATATGGAGAAGTAATGATCTCAGAGGCTGAGACAAGTCTGTAAGCTCCAGCTTCGCAAATTGAACTCTATATTGCTTTAAACTCTCAACATTTACTATGTCCCTACTTACTTCAACAGCCGTTCTGCCTCGGTCATTCGCATTCAAAATGACAAGTATTTACATACTTACTTATGGGGGGTTTTTATCGCCTGTGGCTACCGTAAAACAACGATTGAGCGATCTGCCCTGGTATTTATACTCAATTATGGAGTATTCCATTTTTATAGACGATTCTAACTTAACCCTCATCCTAGCAACGGGTGTCAGTGAAAATAGCTAAACTGCGTCACTAAAAATTCCGTTACTTAATATGCATTTTATTCATAAAACAGCAACCCATATATATATAACGTCTAAGTATTGTGACAACCATATAATATAAAAATTAAGCCTAACACTGTTTGAATTAGATTTTTAACACTGTCAAATTTTTACCCTCGGCGGGATCAAAACTCACACTGTAGTGACACTGTGGCACCAACTCACATGCCGAATGTCCATCGGTCTAAACCCCTCGTCTTAATCCGGTACATATAAAAATATACCTTCATTTACCGGAGTGAATCGTAAACATAGACATAGTACATGTGTACTATCATGTGACGATGGAATATGATATATGTTTTATGGTTGTCACAATACTTAGACGTTAGTATATAATTTACTTACTGTGTATGACAAGTAATTTTGTCATCTTATATAATATTTATAAAAGTGCTGCATTAGATTACTGTCAGATTATTGGTTACGAAAATTCCATCGTCACACGCTAGTACACATGTACTATATCTATGTCGGAAACCCTTTGCCAATTTCAATCAAAGTTTGTATGAATTAGGTGTCTATTATAAAGGGTGTTAATATTTTGTAGCCACCAACCAACCAACCAGATGGCTATGGCTTAAAATAGAACATAAAATGAAGTAATAGTTGTTACATTTTTTGACAACCTTGATATATAAAATCTAAAATGTGAACAAAATGATCAGATCAACCTTCATTCATGTAGACCACAGTTGGTAGATGTCTTCTAAGATGTGTTGTTGAAATTAATGATTTTGTTATATTTGTTATGTATTTGGCTACGAAGAAACCAATCGTTTTGATAATATATCATTGACATATACTTACCGAGGTTCAAGATCGAAGGAGCAACATAATTTGTAATGTTATTTGGAATCATTTTATTCTGAAAACATATATTTATCATTCTCCCGCCATAACCAGATCCGGAACTGTTGACAAAGTTGACTGTCCCGATTTCGAGAAGCAAACACAGTGAAACATACAAATCAGTTTAATTTGCGAAACTACAGTTATGTTTATTTGGTTGAAGTTGATTTTCTGGTTTGTTTTACAAAGTTTAGGCCGTAAAATATTTATTAAATAGTTTACTGCTAGTGAGAGCAAATCATTTATGTCGGTTTACATTGAATTTCTACCTTAAAATGTAGATCATCTTGGAGGTGTTTGTCTTGAGAACTTCCGATTTGTGAAGTCCGTTCCACTGTTTGTACTAGTATAAATCATACTTGGATCGCTGTTGTGTGCCATCTATGTCAACAATCCGCCTTCTATTCCCTTTACTATCCATGCCATTATAAAATATCAACAAACACCGATTGCATGCTGACCAATATATGTATAGGGGTCATTATCCTATTCATGGAATGAATTTCCGGTGCATGTCAAAAGATGGCAGGAGGAAAAAATAGACCCAATTTTCTCTTTTGTTTCTGCTATTGCTTATAACTGCTATTGCTCAAGAGTTGGATATTTAGAAAGGTATGGCGTTACTGTAGAACAAGAATATATTTTTTTCAGTCAATGTCTTTACAGTGGAAGCACTTCCTAAAGTGTATAAATGTGGTACAATGTGACCACAACATTGAAATGAAAGTAGAAACACCATTCTTAAACTTTATGGTAAAATTCCCGAAAAAAGTCCGTGGACAGGTATACTTTTCTCTCCATTTTTATGTAATTCAGCATTATAGGTGTAATGCCCCATATATGAAATTTTAAGTGAAAAAAAGATGTTTTTAATAAAAAATTTTGATGTCTCGCCGTTCAATTACTTTTGCACAGGCCATCCAAACAGATAATGATCTCTATAGGATTAGGAATGATGATCCTCCATGTTACCTTTTTGATGTCCATTGCCAGAAACCTATTGATCTCAGATCTGTTTATAATTACACTATATCAAGATATTATAATTACACTATATCAAGATATTATAATTACACTATATCAAGATATTATAATTACACTATATCAAGATATGATCTGAAATATTACTGATTAAGACCCAAGAGTGGAATAAATAGTTTTTTGTAAAACCATAACCGAATTTCTTTTAAATAACTAAATAGTTCGATGTAAAGTCAATAGATTTTATAACACATTCATTATTAAACTCGAAAAGAAATACATTTTCGATTAAAAAAAAAAGAATTTTGCGCCAATAAAACAAAAAAAAAGAATCGTTCTTTAATGTTGTTAACGATTGAAATTCATTTACCGAATGTGGCGAATACGATTGTGTTTTGGGAACGAAATACATATTTTTATTTGCTACTTCATTTTAAAAAAATGTCATATCAACATACTTTCAAATTTAGTCCTTTAAACACATTTAAAATACACGTAACCTCGCTAAAACGAGTCATTGTAGATAAACCAATGGCAAATTACACGCACCTTCAGAAAAATGTAAAAATATGCTACATATACGAACACTTTGAAAATACTAACAAATGAATGAACCGCAACAGAAATAATGCTCGACTTTGAAATTTTTTTCTCGCAAAATGGAATGTAGTCACAAATCAAATATAGAACAAGTTAATATTTTAGAAATTATCGACATATAAACTGGGCCATTTTTGCAGGACTTTTTTTTATATACACCGCTTGTTTTTTATGTCTGCTGACAAAAACATAGGTATTTTATATACGTTTTTTCTTGTAGCTTGGCAATGTTGACTTTAGTTTTAAAATGAACAGATAGTAAACGATAACTTTTGTCAGTCAAACTTTTCACTTGCATGACAACCAACTAAGCTATCTGGTGTAACATGTATAAAAGAGAGCTGAGATTCTATTGTTAAATTTTCACCGAAAATCTGACTGATCTCTTTTGTGGACTCTTACAAGGCAGGCACAGCAAAATTAGTACAACTTCAATGATCACGTGGTCGGAGTCGCAAAAAATGTGTATGAGAAGACTCTACGTAAACGGGGAATAGTTGGAACGACAGTTAGAGTCAGAAAAGACTCTGCTCTCACTACCATCTTTAATTTCTTCCTTGAAACAATCGTCACTGACGCTCGGGAAGAACACAAACGAAGTGTCAGCATCGGGGGCATACAAATCTCAAACTTTTCGTTTTGCTTGATGGCTTTGTAGTTAAAATGAAGCCATTGGGCACTTGTTGAATCGCCTGTATAAGACAGCTGAATCATATTGGATGGACATAAATGACAATATTATGCCTAACAACACAAATGGCATAAACACTGACATAACAACCAATGACCAAACTGGAAACTGTACATGGCTGCAAATACTTTGGAGCCATTTAGACAGATTAAGACTCAAATCCGGATATACTAACAAGAGCACAAACGTTCTAGCAAGTTCGACCATCTGTAAAGGCTACAACATTCCACCCTATTCGAAGATCAGATTTATGCTCACCTTAGTTTTCTGTATGCCTGCGAGTCAATGAACCTCAAAGCAGATCAAGTGAGAAGGATAGTCTACTGAAACGAGAACTTTCTAAAGACTGCTTGGTATTTTACACATAGATCAAATCAAAGAGGTTAAAGTAAAAAAACACAATCAAGCAAAGATTGGACCTTATGAAGACCTACTGGCCCAGTAAAGAAATGAAAACTAAACTAGTACGGACTTGTCACACTTATCGAATTATAGTCCGTCGAGTTCAGATCTGATCACTTCAAAGAAAAGTCACGTCCTGAATATATGTCAAATTAACTAATCCGAACTTGCAATATTGAAGATAACACAAGGTCAATTATAAATTAAACAAGAACGGCTTAGGGTGTGTGAACAGAGAGCATCTTTTTTCCATATGATGGAGACTTTTTTCCAAACAATAGGTAACAAGTTATTTAACGTAAACCAGTTTTAGGACATACAGGCGAGAGCAAACTTAACTCAACGTTCCTAAGGCCGCAGCATAAACTAGTCTGGGATTCTGACTAAATGTTCCCAATACCGTAAGCGTACTTCCGGGTTGAATATACTTTGAAAGTGAAGCTTGCGTAAATGAAAAAGTTTACCAGGGGACCTGGTTACACTATGAACATGCTCGAAATATAGAGTAGATTGATACACATTGTTAGTCCAAGCATAAATGTCTTGGCTCGAAAAATATTACGAAGTACAAAAGTCTACCAGTAAATCAACATAATGTTGCGGAATTTTAAGGGAAAGGTTACTGTAAATTGTACGTTAAACAAGTTCTTGGATAACTTCTGGTTTTTTTTCTTTCGTGTAATAATAACCATTTTTGTGTTCTATATCCGCAAATTAATAATGTAGGGAGACTATTTTATCCTGATACTTAACCTTTTAAAACTCTCTCATAAATGTTTTAAATATGGCGAATGCATTTAAATATATATACTTTATTTTATTGTTTATTGTGCTTAATGTGAACTATTGAATATTTAGTCTACTTATTCTTTCGGTAATTAGGCCTAGCGTAACGTTGATAAATTGAATACCTGATTAAAGGCTGATTGCTTATAAAAATTGTTATAATATTGTGTTGTAGTTTGTAGCTTGTGGCATAGGTAACAAATTATATTTTTTATCTTGTTTATACATTTCTAGTTTTTTCTTACAATGCGAGTCCTTTTGCCAACTGGTACACTTTATTCATTGATGTTTAACATGATAATTCATCGTTGTTTTAATTTTAATTTTCTAGTTTCATGAAAAATAATACTCTAAACAACAAAATGAATAAAATGTTTTATCTGTGATTTCCCTTTGGACGTACCGTTAAAATAATGCCTTTATTGATATCTCAGCGCACTGCTCTATTAGTAATATAACAAGCTAAGGGCCATTTGCAATAGCACAATAATCAGCGATAAAAATAGTAGTGTTTTGTTTTGCTTGAATCGAAGTGCTCTTGCACCGCTAAATCAATCTTGGACTGTGGTAAAATTGCCAGCACAGAGTGTAGTATCATCGCTAGCTTTAGTTCTTTGTTAAACCAAGCAAAGAGTGGAATATTATTGCTAGCTTTAGTTCTTTGTTAAACCAAGCAAAGAGTGGAATATTATTGCTAGCATTAGTTCTTTGTTAAACCAAGCAAAGAGTGGAATATTATTGCTAGCTTTAGTTCTTTGTTAAACCAAGCAAAGAGTGGAATATTATTGCTAGCTTTAGTTCTTTGTTAAACCAAGCAAAGAGTGGAATATTATTTCTAGCATTAGTTCTTCGTTAAACCAAGCATAGAGTGGAATATTATTGCTAGCATTAGTTCTTTGTTAAACCAAGCATAGAGTGGAATATTATTTCTAGCATTAGTTCTTCGTTAAACCAAGCATAGAGTGGAGTATCATTGCTAGCTTTAGTTGTTCGTTAATCCAATAATAGACACATGTATTATTGTCGGCTTTCTTTAAGACTTTGCAAATATTGTATACCATGTGGAGGAACCACGAAGAGAGTGTTTTACGATGTAGGAAACGCTCACCTTCACACAACACGTGTTTTTACTTAAAACAACAAATGTTTTTATCTTTCACAACACGCTTTCACCTTCCCACAACATATTTTCACCTTTCCACAACACGTCTTCACTTTCACAAAACACATTTTCACATTCCTACAAAACCTGTTTTTACCTTCCCACAACACTTGTGTTTACCTCGCCGCAACAATTGTCTTTACCATTCCCCAACACGTTTTTACCTTACCACAAACATGTTTTCACCTTGCAACAACGCATGTTTTCACCTTCCCACAACACGTCTTCACCTTCCCACAACACGTCTTTACCTTCGCACAAAACATGATTTCACCTTCCAACAACGCATGTTTTAACCTTCCCACAACACGTCTTCACCTTCCCACAAAACATGTTTTCACCTTCCCAAAACACGTCTTCACCTTCCCACAAAACCTGTTTTTACCTTTCCACAACACTTGTGTTTACCTTCCCAAAACACGTTTTCCCCTTCCCACAACACGTCTTCAATTTCCACAACACATGTTTTCACCTTCCCACAACGCACTGTTCATCTTCCCACAACACGTCTTCACCTCCCACAACACATGTTTTCACCATCCCACAACACGTCTTTACCTTCCCACAAAACATGTCTTCACCTTCCCACAACGCATGTTTTCACCTTCCCACAACACGTCTTCACCTTCCCGCAAAACCTGTTTTCACCTTTCCACAACACTTGTGTTTACCTTCCCACAGCACGCTTTCACCTTCCCACAACACGTCTTCAATTTCCCACAACAGATGTTTTCCCCTTCCCGCAATGCATGTTTTCATCTTCCCACAACACGTCTTCACCTTCCCACAACACATGTTTTCACCTTCCCACAACACATGTTTTTACCTTCCCACAACACGTCTTTACCATCCCACAACACGTCTTTACCTTCCCACAAAACATGTCTTCACCTTCCCACAACGCATGTTTTCACCTTCCCACAACACGTCTTCACCTTCCCGCAAAACCTGTTTTCACCTTTCCACAACACTTGTGTTTACCTTCCCACAACACGCTTTCACCTTCCCACAACACGTCTTCAATTTCCCACAACAGATGTTTTCACCTTCCCGCAATGCATGTTTTCATCTTCCCACAACACGTCTTCACCTTCCCACAACACATGTTTTCACCTTCCCACAACACACGTTTTCACCTTCCCACAACACACGTCTTTACCTTCCCACAAAACATGTCTTCATCTTCCCACAACGCATGTTTTCACCTTCCCACAACACGTCTTCACCTTCCCGCAAAACCTGTTTTCACCTTTCCACAACACTTGTGTTTACCTTCCCACAACACGCTTTCACCTTCCCACAACACGTCTTCAATTTCCCACAACAGATGTTTTCACCTTCCCGCAATGCATGTTTTCATCTTCCCACAACACGTCTTCACCTTCCCACAACACATGTTTTTACCTTCCCACAACACATGTTTTTACCTTCCCACAACACGTCTTTACCTTTCAAAAACATGTTTTCAACTTCCCACAACAGTCTCCACCTTCCTCCACAACGTCTTTACCTTCCCACAAAATATGTTTTCACCTTCCCTAAAACGCATGTTTTTACCTTAAAAAAACACTTCACCTTTACACAACACGTCTTCACCTTCCACAACAAGTCTTCACCTTCCCACAAAACATGTTTCCACCTTTCCACAACACGTCTTTACCTTCCCACAAAACATGTTTTCAACTTCCCACACCACGTTTTCACCTCCCACAACACGTCTTCACTTTCCAACAAAACATGTTTTCACCTTCCCACATGTCTTTACCTTCCCACAACAAATGTTTTCGCCTTCCCACAACATATGGTTTCACCTTCTCACACCACGTCTTCACCTTCCACAACACATGTATTCACCTTCCCACAACGCATGTTTTTACATTCCTACAAAACGTCTTCACCTTCCCCCAACAACACGTCTTTACCTTCCCACAAAACATGTTTTCACCTTCCACACATGTTTTTACCATCCCACAACATGTCTTTACCTTCCCACAAAACATGTTTTCACCTTCCACACATGTTTTTACCATCCCACAACACGTCTTCACCTTCCCCCAACACGTCATTACCTTCCCACAAAACATGTTTTCACCTTTCCACAGCATCTGTTTTCACATTCCCACAAAACATGTTTCACCTTCCCACAACACGTCTTCAACTTCCCACAACACATGTTGTTGACCTTCCCACAACACGTCTTCACCTTCCCACAACACGTCTTTACCTTCCCACGAAACATTTTTTCACCTTCCCACAGCGCATGTTTTCCTGTTCGTGTTATAGATTTTATATGTCTCCTCGAATAATTCGTTTTCTTGTCTTCTATTACTACGTATAGATGCATCGATTAATATTTATATATTTAAATTGTCTGCTCTGAATGTGTATTACCTCTTTCTTAGACATTAATTACTATACAAACAACCGTATTTTGAAGGTGATTATTTTGGTATAATCAAAACGAAAATAGTGAATTTACGCATTTGGTACCATAACTGCATCAATGACGTGAATAACGCCATTCACTACTGGATTATCAGGTTTGATCACGTGAGAATGATCAACTTGTGTGCCTGCAAATATATTACCAACTTTATTATACGTAAAAAATGTTTTAAGGTAGGTGGGTTCTAGAAACCATGTTAATTTTTAAAACATAGGATTAAAAGTAACAATAACTAAAATACAGAGGAATAGTTTGCTCACATTTTTTTCCATTAGTATCACTGTTCAATCTAAAAATATGTATACTGGTATAATTCTAATTACTTGGACTCGCTCCTAGGTTTTTAGTGAGGTTTGTGTCACTCGATTTTTGGTTTTGTGTGGAGTGTTTGTTTGTTTGTTTGGTTTTGTTTTGTTTTGTCTTTTTTGTTGTTGTTGTCTCATCTTTTGTTTACAATGGTTTCGACTGTCCTTGACTTATTCGCTAAAGAATACTCGATATCTTCGAATTTGTTTTTCTTACTTGACATTTTAACTCTTGGAGTTTGATATAAACTATTTGATACAGTAAAAGCACAAACATTTGGAACTAATTAAAACAAATTCATCGCCTACCTCCCTGTGTTGATACGGTCAAGTTTTTGCCCAACAGTGTCTCTAATTTTAGTCCATTGGTAAGATCTCCAGAAAACTGTATTCCTGATACCACGTGATACTTCAAAATATCTTTAATGCAAAATGGTAAGAAATAAAAAAAACGTTGCCTGATGTTAAATATCAAATTTAGAATAAATGTCAAAAATAAAAATATGAAATGATAAATTTACGTTCGTGAATTGTTATAGATTTATCGACCAGTCTCAAGTAATTAATGTTGTGTGAAATAAAAATTAATATGTAGTTATTCTTGTATAATCGGATTGTATTCTTAACTAACGCTTAAAATGACAAATATTAACAACATAAAATAATAACGTCTTTGTACCTTTGAAAAGGTTTGGATTCGAAGCAATAGATTGTAGAGTACCAGAAAGTTTTTGGAAAGCAGCGTTGGTTGGTGCAAACAATGTAAATGGTCCATTTCCTGCAAAAAAATGTAGAAGTTATCACAAACTAAGTTCTTAGTAACGCATAAAAAATATTCAAACTAAAGATACAGTGCATGAGTTAAACAGCCTTAAGTGTCGCTGGTGCTGTCAAGTGTTCCATAGCGCCCCAATGCCAATGAAGCGTCTCTATCCAGCACAATGAAATGATAGTAGATTGTACCACATAGGAATACAGCTGTTAATAACTTCGTACAAAAGTTTATAACAATAAAAATTGCTTTCCTGTGATGAAAAGATGTAGTTATGTTGACAAATCAAAAATATTTTATCAATAAGTTCAGAAAAAGAGGAAAAGAAAAAAACTATAAGCATAATCATTTTGTTAAATTGGATGAAGTGAAATTAGAGATAAACCAAGAACACGTAATTCCCGTTTAGTATCAGATGAGATTGAATTAGAAATGAGCCAGATAAAATCAAAATTTTGTGAACAGCAAAATAGAAAAAAACTCTTGAAAAGTATCTCATGTGGTTAATCCTCTTAAAATAGCTAATAACAAGGGCTCTAAGTTAAGATTAGTACTTGCTGCTAGGCACATTCATCCACACGAGTGAGATATAAACACAAATACGGATGCAAAAAAAGCACAATTTGTTTGAAACGGAGGATTTCGGATTTACTTATAGACTTTAAAAGAGCATGCCAGCACATTAAAATTTCTTCCTGATGTGCTTAGATGATTGCTTGTGGGGGGGGGGGAGAAACAGATCTAGAAGCGTTAAAGATTACAAGCTGTACAATTCGCGTAGACCTGGGCAGGTTTGGTTTTGTTTTGACCACAGAAAAATGCAATTGGTTTCATGTTGAAATTTCAGAATGGCTAGTTTGTAAATGGGATATTTCACCATCAATTTTGAGAATAAATGAAAAACGCATGAACATACTTAAAGATATTATCAGTTTAGAATTGTGCGACGGCTTTTCGTTGCAAGCATAATCGGTCAAATAATATCTATGCGACTAGTTTGAGGTGAACAAACACGTTTAAAAACTAGATTTTTGTCTTTTATCTTATTACAGCGGGCTAGCTGGAATGCCCAAGTACTAGATAGTACGTATGCATTAGATGAATGCTTATTTTGGTAAAAAAAAAAGATAAATGCATTAATAACATAAGATCTCAGTTGCGTCAGTTGACTTACAAAGATCTACAAGATTATTATTTTTCTGTTGACGCCTCAGATGTGGTTTGTGATAGTTTCATGGCCGCAGGTTCAGAGGACGAACCTTCAGAGACTGTGGCAGTGGAACAAGTTCAGAAAGCTAAGAAAGCTCTACATTGCGAGAGATAGAAGCTGCAAAATGGTCATACTAAACTTTTATAACTTTTAAAAGATACTGTTTTCAGATAACATGAACAGTAAACTGTTCATACTAAACTTTTACAACTTTTAAAAGATACTGTTTTCAGATAACACGAACAGTCAAAAGATAGTGTTACAGAAAAATGTTTCGTCATTTCGCAAATTCTGCGATGAAATTGCTTTAAAATTTGGATGTACTTGGATACCACGAGAATGTAACCATCAAACGAGCATGCAGAAGTGTTGAGTAGGTCGTGGATTGCGATGATTAGGAAATAGCCGATCACGTTTTTCATTATTTGGAAAATATATAGACAGATTACAACAAATCACAGTGCAGACTGCACCGAAGGAAAGGTTGCTTTGTAAGTATGAAATGAGATTCCTGCCTCATGTTTGACAGGCAATACGACAAGCCAATGTAAAATAAATCAGGTAAATTTAGAGACATATTAGATATAAATTAAAAAGACTAGAAAAAACTTTGCAATGCTCATAATTGATAGCCCCAGCTCCCCTATGTCTTGAATGGCAATGTCCAGGGCTTTGCTGTTGAAATCCAAAAATCGTTTTGCTCAAACTGTAAATATCAGGTGCACAATTCCACCATATGACAAAGGATTCTGCAAAAGTTTCATCAAATCCCACTCAGTGGTGCAAGTAGTTGTGGATAAGAGATAGGTATCCCCTGCATCAAAGAATGGCAAGTCAATGTTTGCTATGGGAAATCCTAATATCATTCCAATCAAGATATAAAATATCAGGTCCACAATAGCACTTAGTGACAAAGAGTCCATCAAAATTGCATCAAAATCCATTCAGTGCAACAATACAATTGAAGATGCTTCTATCATAACTTTTATAAATATATTAATAAATAAGACAAAGTTGCTGCTGCCCATTTCAGACATAAAAATCGCACCTGTAATATGGTTGGCATATAACTTGCATCAAATACATGTACATATATGCAAAGGTCTCCCTATAAATGTAAGTGATGGCATAAGCTTCTAAAAAATTCAAAATTAAAATAATTTATTTCTGTAATACTCCAGGGCTTCAGTTGTCGAGTGGTTAAGTTAGTATTCGTCTACTATTGATCGAATGCCCGTCAGCACTTGTTTGAATCTTACTGCTGCCAGGGTGTGCTCAACTTCAATCTTGATATAGTATAACTGATTTATAGGTTCCTGATCTAATGTTCCTTATGAGCATAAGATCGACCATACGCACTAAGAGGTTTTATTTGTCACTCAAACAACTTCTGCTAAAACACACTGACTTGATCACATCTTCCTTTGTTTTAAGGAACACATAAAATGAAGAAAAATATATACTTTTGACTTTCGTTTAATTAGATACTTAAAGCATAAAAATGCAACATCGTTTGAAACGACAGCATTTCGTGAGGTAAACATACACGGAAAATTGGTACGATTTTTTGGCTTGTTACGGTGGGTGGTGACCAATTTCGACTCTTGTATCGAGAATATTAATGGTTCAGCATGAATTAACAATTATAAAAATTAATCAAAAGGACCGGAAACAAATTATGTCATCTTTTACTATGGAATAAATTAAATGTTGCGATATGGTGAATGCAATTGATCACCGATGTCGAATAATCCATTTACTATTCTTGTGTCACAAACACCAAAATATCTTTTTCAATATATTTTTATTACTTAGAAATTGTTATATTTAATTTAACTACTTGTATTTTATTTACGAAACTTCTACATGCCATTCTCCCAACCTTAAAAATTTTTATAGATGGCGCCGCTCTGCAAATCTGTACATCGACAAAGCACACACTTTTGTGTTGATTTTCATTTAATTAAACACGTAAATAAATAGAATGCAAAACCGTATGAAACGACGACCACACGATCGCACAAAATAATTAAATCACTTCAATCATAATAACGTCGTCAATATTATTGGACTGATGCCCACTGTCAGTACTACATTTGTCGGTTCAGCGAACAGCTATCGCGAGGATTGCCAAATATGGCGTTGATTTCCAAAACCAAAAAGTGTAACGAGTCTGTCTCTCGGGGATGAACATGGAATATTAGTTTAAATCGTAGTATTAGTTATCAGTTATACAGTAAATGAGTCATATTTCGAAAGGACATGTATAGTAAAGTTGTTTAAGATAAATGTGGTGCACCGATTTCTGTAATCGATAGATTACTCTAATGTGACCTATATTTTACGAGCGTAAGGTTTTATTACACGCCGATCGCAGTAGTTTCTATGTATTTGAGCGTTAGCAAGGGGAAAGTTTGCTACGCAAACTTCCCAAAAATGTATGATGTTTAATTCATTTTGCCAGATTCTAAAGGCATACATTCATTTGCAATGCCATGAGTCGGATACGATAATTAGCTGGTGCTACCACGAAGTTTGTTGTGAATAAGATCAAAGCAGAGAAATGCAGTTGTACACTGGTCATTCCAGAATGGACATCATCACCTTTCTTGGTTCATGATAAATAAAAGGTCAGGGCAACTAAGTATTTTATAGTATATCACATGTATTTTCATGGTAAAGGGCATAATGGCGTTTTAACGCAACTTTTCTTAAAATTGAGAATGTTATCTCTAAAAATAAGATTCTAAGACATGCATATTTATTAATCCGGTATATTTTGACAGAAATCAGGTTGAATGCCCGGACACTAATTTCTTAATTTGTAGAAATTTTATCATAAAATGTGCTAACTTCTAATTTCATCCACAAGTGACATTTCAATTCTTATAAAAGATGGAAGAGTTTTATATAATCACAAGGTCAGAGGTATTGGTATCTAAAGACGAAATATCTGCATGTCCTTACTCTAGTTAGATATATTCAATTAGTGGAATTTATTCTTTTTCCCAAACATTTTTTTATTTATTTACACCTGTATTCAGGAAGTAATTGTAAACTTATAAACAAGTATAAAAAGGGAAGTTACACGGCGACTACGGAGTCAATTTTGGAACTGATAAAGCTAGTGCTTCCAGATTGCAATATGGCCTGCAATCTTTGTAGTTTCTAGCCTTTCTGTGTATTTTCTATCATATTTTCTATTATGTTGGCGCTGTATACTAAGGATATGACTGCTGTACATCACTTGTTTTTTGTCGTCTGAATGTTTATCAATTGGAATTTTGTCGTTCTTAATAGGGTGTTGAGATAATACTAAAGGTAAATATAGTGATACGTAAGAATGCGCATATCGTGTTTTGTTACACCAAATGTATCGGACCAGATTTTGAATATTAACACCGACCTTCCAGGGTTGGTAAAAGTCCTGCAATTGTCAAGGCTGCTGTTAGATCTTTGAAATCTTCCGGGTGTTTGAGTAGATACTCCACCATATTTTCTTTTGCCGCTGGCATATTGAAGACAAATTCGATTGCATGAACGACGCCGTTGTCCACGATATGATCAGGATCGACAACTTTTACACCATTTACTGAGATTTGCTATAAAAAGAAATATGTTTCATGGACAAAATAATGTTTTTATATAAAGAGTTTTAATACCTTTAAGACATTTTTGCACTCAAACATTAACGGTAATGAGATAAAAAACGTGATAATCTAACATGTCTTTGTCGTTAGAGTAATATGAATGTATGCGCAGCCTAAAGGTGAGCATCGCACATTTTTTGGTTCATGACGTTACTTAAGAGCACCTTGACATTCCATTGTGACGTGACGTCTTTCTCTTATGTGTTGGTGATGTCAAAAATGTCAGTTTAAAGTACAGCGTTTTAGAGATTGCAATAAATGTGTCCGATTTAGAAAAAAATTAACGGTTTAATGTTATCGATCTCTAATTTTACTTCTCTTCTACAATATTTTCTTCGGATAGCTTAGCTACCAACTGAAATGTGTTTGTTCATATGGATCACGTGACTTTTACATACACATGTAACTAAAGCAACTGCGATGCTTGCTATTACATTTAACCTGTTCCACCCTGCCGCATAATGTTTTTGTGACTGTCCCAAACAAGTATTTCTCCTTCACATTGCACTTGATAAGTTTGAAGGAACGTGTGAATAATTGACAAACAAAAATATTTTCCACATATTTTCCATACAACATTATGATAAACTATTTACATGATCAGTGCACAAAACTCGAACTCGAGCAATAATATTAAACAAATGTAAATGAACAGACAAGACAGCAAGACAGACAGACGGACATAGCACTGTGTAACAATATAATATAAGCTATATTTAGCCGGTACCGGGACGAGATACAGTTCACAAACAAAAATGAATCTATTTGTCAGTGAAATCTGATTAGCCAATATATTAGTAAACTGCCACACTACACGAAAATTAGAAAACGATTGGTATGGTTGAGAAAATAAGCCTCAGAGCCGGCTACATATAGGTCACTATTAACGAGTTATTTTTAGTGATAGTTAGTAAATGTTAAGAGTGTACTGCTCTCTTTTAACGTAGTAAAGGCGTGCCGTTGATTGTTTATGTGGCCATACCAAGCCGTTGTTTGTTTATTTGGCCACACCAATCCGTTGTTTGTTTATTTTGCCATACCAAGCCGTTGGTTGTTTATTTGGCCATACCAAGCCGTTGGTTGTTTATGTGGCCATACCAAGTCGTTGTTTGTTTATTTGGCCATACCAAGCTGTTGTTTGTTTATGTGGCCATACCAACCCGTTGTTTGTTTATGTGGCCATACCAAGCGGTTTTTTGTTTATTTGACCATACCAAGCCGTTGTTTGTTTTTTTTTGGCTATACCAAGCCCTTGTTTGTTTATGTGGCCATACCAAGCCGTTGTTTGTTTATTTGGCTATACCAAGCCGTTGCTTGTTCATTTGGCCATACCAATATTTGGCCATACCAAGCCGTTGTTTGTTTATTTGGCTATACCAAGCCGTTGTTTGTTTATTTGGCCATACCAAGCCGTTGTTTGTTTATTTGGCCATACAAAGCCGTCGTTTGTTTATTTGGCCATACCAAGCCGTTGTTTGTTTATTTGGCCATACCAAGCCAATGTTTGTTTATGTGGCCATACCAAGCCGTTGTTTGTTTATTTGGCCACACCAAGCCGTTGTTTGTTTTTTTGGCTATACCAAGCCGTTGTTTGTTTATGTGGCCATACCAAGCCGTTGTTTGTTTATTTGGCCATACCAAGCCGTTGTTTGTTTATTTGGCCATACCAAGCCGTTGTTTGTTTATTTGGCCATACCAAGCCGTTGGTTGTTTATTTGGCCATACCAAGCCCTTAGGTGTTTATTTGGCCATACCAAGCCGTTGGTTGTTTATTTGGCCATACCAACCTGCAATTAGTGATTTATAACCTTAATACAAATCTGAAATTTTAATTTAGATGAATTGTTTTCATTCATTTGAAAATCAGAACTGTAATTCTCATGTTAAAAACATGCCAAATCATTTGGATGTGTGGTTCTCTATATTTAAAAACCAAAGACTTAGTAATTAAACCATTAAAACAGTTACTGGCCAATAAACCTGTAAAATATCTAGCCTTCAGAGACACATTTTGTTTAAAACTGCAATTACCGACTTAGAGGAAGTCATCTTTTAAATATGGACCAGCTGAATAGTGTTTAAGCTAGGTGTAATAATTTTAAGTTGCAAAAAGAAATAATAATTGTGTTAAACATTGTTAAAGGGCAATAACTCCTACAATGAGTCATTACCTTAATTTTGCACTAATTAACCTTTGTGGTCTGGTGAGTATAGTGCACGAGTCGCATGCAATACTATAGGGAAACTGTTCCCGAGAAAAGTCCATAGTTCAAAGTTAGTACATTTCAACATATATGCGACAAAATTTAAGAGAGACAATTCTTGCTGAATCGACCATAAACATGCGGGGGAATTTATTATCATTTAGTATCCCAGTATAGAATCCGCGAGAAATCTTATGTAACTGGTATAGTCCACATCACTGGGTATAGTCTCCTGTTACTACGGTAAAACCCGTGATGTTCAAAAATAGTCAACGCAATTATCCAATGAAAAGCAAAGCATTGATTTACATAAAAAAAACAATAATTATAAATTATTTAACTGATGATTTACTTATTACAAAAAATAATATAATATAATAATTTAAATGTAGAACAAATATTTAGCTAAATACTCAATTGACTAATTGACTATACAAACGTAGGAAATACACTAAAAGTTTTTAGATAAAAGATAAAACGGTTTACGAAAAAGGCAAGTTATCTACTTTTCGATAGGAATTTGATTAAGAAAAAACTACTCACTTACCTTGTGCGAATCCTTAGTCAAATTCAAACTCGTGTTTGCGAGTGACATTTCGTTTTGAACTGGCTTGAGGAATGGAGAAATGAGTTGTCCGTTAGTGACGTGCGCAAGTAAAACCGCCTTGAGAGCCTGAGGGTCGGCAAAAAGTCTTGACAAAATTTGAGATGGTATCGCTTGGAAAGCATTATCAGTTGGTACAAAAATGGTATACGGACCTATAATATAATACATATAGATATATACGTCATTAGCAATGTCAGCTAACGCCAGATGGTGCAGTTTTTGGTGAAATTATTGCACGACTGGTTGAATAGTTATTCAAGGTACCAGTTACATAATTATTTAGCAAACAATTTATCCGCCTTAACTGACATGATCTTAGTTAACTAAAGTAATCTGGACCAGTGTACACTTATGGTAGCATTAGACAGATAGATAAGTAATCTGGACCAGTGTACACTTATGGTAGCATTAGACAGATATATTTTTTCCCGACATCGGAGTTAACACTTGACATTTTGCTTAAATCTTTGACAATTTAAGCCGCAGGTCAACTACGTGTTAGCTTTTTATGATGAGTATATCGCCTCTTACCAGAAATCAATTTCGTGGTCCAGTGACTACAATAAAGTAATTTGATTAAGACAGTTCTTTAGAAAACATGCATGGTTGGATGACAATATTTGGTATATAGCTTACTGGTTAAAGGTACGTGACGGTCACATGCCACCTGACCTTGATCTCAATTTCACGGATCAATGACTACGTTAAAGATATTGGATTAAGTCAGTTCCTCCTCGGTACCCATATATGCCAGGATGACAATATTTGGTATATGGGTTGCTACTGACAGCTACATCAAGTCCATCACATGTCATCTGACCTAATTGACCTCGATTTAATAGTCCAGTGAATACGTTTAAATTACTGGATTTAGTCAGGCTCGCAGTTACCATGCAAGGCAGGAGACAATATATATAGGGTACTGATGAAAGGTACAGGACAAGTGTCACCTGACCTCTATTTCACGGTTCAGTGATTACGTTAAAGTTGTTGAATGGGTCGATTTTTTCATTAACGTCGCATTATATATTTTATATTATGACTATAAAATGCTATTTACATGTTGTTCACTTTGTAAGTGTATTTGCTACTGATGCAGAATGTAGGCGCGACATTTTTCAGTGTCCACCCTTTTTTATTACTATAGGAGTTGTAACCATGTACTCTATCTTCTTACTTCACTTAAAGCTGTACGCCATAATTAGCTGAAAAAATGCTAAACATTGTGAAAAACCGCATAAAACAAACACACGAAAACAAACATACCTCCGTTCTGTGCTAGATCTGTAAGATTGGTAAGGGTTAGAGCTTGGACGGCATATGTGAAATTAGCTGGTCGACTCTGAAGATATTCCAATATTGATTGCCCAAAGGATTCGGAAAATGTACACAAGAAAACAATGATTAAAATGGCTTTCATGACTGAAGATTTCCAAGACCAGTTAACTAAAGACAGTTAAATGCCAATAGAAGAGCAATCCACTGATAAGATTGCAAGTATTGTTCGTGACTTTCAAGTTGCACAAATACTCATGAAATCGAACGAGATAAATGTATTGTTCACACAATAGTTAAGGATGGCTGTCCTCGATGACCAACAATGTATGGTTTGATAATAAGTTATGTTCAGTTGTAAAAATGCTGTTCCATTTATGGATTTTATAGAAATTAATTTAAATATAGGATTATTGAAGAATGATATTTAAACTCATCTTAAATTCTTTTTATTTATTTTCAGGTTGACTTTTCATTTTTTTAAATCAATTTACATTATATGACAAAACTCAAGCGTTCACCTCTATTCTTCTTTAAATATTTTTAACATAAATGTTTCCCTGGAAAACTATTTACTAAAATTATCATAGATGTCTAGATCATCACGGTACACAAAGTTTAGAACCTCCAATTTAAGAGAACTGATTGAAACAGAAAGCTGGTACATCAGACCACAAAATGATTGTTTTTGTTGCAAAGTATATTGCATAGATGAATACCATATTAGCTCTAAAAGTTACAATCATACTTGTCTGAGAAACTAAATATTACCATTGTAGTTTAAATATAAGTAAATTTAATTTTTGACATATTACTGTATAATGTTAAAACGTCATTTTTTTAAATAACGTGGCCTATGTATATATTGATGATTAATGTAAATCATCGACTACTGATCACCAGTGTGTCAGCTATGAGGTTTTGAGTTCCAGCTTTTACTGCGGACATGGTGTAAACGACTCCCACCTAAACTAACAAAGACTGCCAGTTTTCGTGCCGAAGGCCAAGGGTTTATCGCCGGGTACTCCGACCTTTTCCCCCAAATAACATTTAAAATGATGATAAATTTGAAAAATAATTGAAAGTGGCATCAACAACCCCCACCCCCCCCCAATTTTCTTCCTCAATTAATCCTCTTATTCGGTTGTCTTATTGTCTATTCTCATATTTATATGATATTGTGTATATAAATATGACCATCTTTTCAGTTTACTGAATATAAATATGGGTTATGAAAATTGTTCATTTTATATAAATATGGGTTGTGAAAATTGCTCATTTTATATAAATATTGGTCATGAAAATTGAAATTTTATATAAATATGTGTCATGAAAATTGGAAATTTTATATAAATATGGGTATTGAATTCAAATCAAAAATGGCACATCCCACCCTAAAAAATACCAAGTTACCCATTGTGGTTTCATAACGCCTTTAGCAATTATCGGTGTGACCAGATTGTCTTATGTACGGAAACAACAGTTGTGTATATGGAGTTTTTTCCCCATGTTGTTGAAACTCCACACGGGAGGTCTACATGAACCCCATTTCGCTTGCCAGTGTTTTTTTTTCTTTTTATCACCATTTCCGCTTGCCACACGACACACAGTTAAAAGAAAAAAAAACGACTCGTCGGCGCGTGTAATAAGTTTTATTAAAGATATCATTTCCTTGTTGACAAATATTTTTTAAATATGATTGCAGATAGTTTTAATGATTGTGCTACAGTTATAACTGGATACGCCTTTACTGACTAGTGGTATATGATACCCATTCATTTTAATCAACATACCAACTCACATACTACGCAGCATACAGGGGAATAACCTTAAATTCCTGTTTTAGTAAAACATTTACGTCTATTCTGAATACTCACATTTTAAATGATTTTGCAGATCAAATTGAACTAATTTCTAAATGTCAAGCAATAATATTTTTGTCGCCTTTTCTTTGATCTTGATATATTTTTTAGCTGGCAAAAAGCTTTATTGATTTTAAAAGCGCATTTGACACTGTATGGAGAGCGGGTTTATGGCAAAAACTGATACAATCAAATATTACAGGTAAAATTTTTGCTGTAATATATAATATGTACAAAAACATTTAATCATATGCAAAATATGGAAATGAATGTTCAGATGTCTTTACTTGTAAAAGAGAGAATTAATCCCTCTTACATTTTTCATTGTTTCTGAATGACCTAGAGGAATATTTTGAAGTTAATAATATAGAAAGCTTGGAAAAGTCAAACTATGTCAAAATGAATTAAATATGTATATGAAAATATTTCTGTAATTTATGCTGATAATACGGTATTATTGTCAGAAAGCGCTAATGGCCTGAAAAATGCTCTAAATATTTTTGAACAGTATTGCGAAATGTGGAAATTAAAGGTGAATACAGAACAAACTAATTCAGTTAGAGAAATCCAACTCAGAGTCAAAAATTTAACCTGTTTTGTCATGATATTGATATTAAAAATTTGTATTCGTATCTTGGAATAAGTTTTAATTATATGTTTTGTACAGCAAGAAAGAAATTGCACAAACAAGCACAGAAATCTCTATATGATTTGGTATAAAATAATTCAAAGTATAAATATACTTGTGGACCTACAATTAAAACTTTTTTCGACGCATTAGTGGCGCCTACTTTATTGTACTCATCTGAAGTCTGGGGTTTGAAAATAAGGAGACTATTGAAATACGCATTTCCAGTTCTGCAAAAAATATTAAAAGTTCGTACCAGCACCCCAAACTACATGGTCTAAGGGGAGCTAGGACGATACCCACTAGAAATTGTTATAAAGCAAAGGATGGTATTGTTTTGGAATAGTCTACTTCTGAGCAACAATAAACTGTCATCTATTTTATATAGACTTATGCTAAAACTACACATAAAGAATCCACAGAAATTTAAATGGATATCGTATGTACAATCTATTTTGAATGAGTGTGGCTTGAGTTTTATGTGGGACAATCAGATTCCGCTCGATCGATCTAATTTTAAGGTATCCGACCCACAATTGAAGTTACCGTTTAATTTTATTTGTCGTCCAAGAAATAGAGCTTTATTAAATCAATGTATTGCTAATTAATGATAAAAATTAAATATATTATATAACTTGAGTCAATGTTCACAATTTTCAGGAAAAAAATTTAGTTACTCAAATAGTATTTCCGATGTTTGCCGAACATTACCGAGGTCTGCTCCATTGAATAACAATGGACATCCGGGACACCAAATACGATCACGTGGTCAATTATGATCCGGATACCTTAAATCTATTATTAAACAAACACTAAGTGATCAGTTTATTCAGCTCTGGCTCTCGCAAACAATAAATACTTCTCGAGGTAATTTTTACTCATTGTTTAAAAATAGGTTTATGTTAGAACCATACTTGATGAGACAATACAGCAGATAGAATCATCATTACAAAATTTAGATGTTGTAATATTAAATTTCCCATTGAAATAGGCAGATGGGCGGGTATTCCAAGAGAAAACTAAGTTTGAAGTTACTGTCAAGATAAAATAGGCGATGAATTTCACTAAATGTTCGAATGTAAGATGCCGCAAATTAAAGACCTCCAAATTAAATACATACCACTCTATTACCAATCAAATCCAAGCAGAGTAAAAATGAATAGTCTCTTTTCAATTAGTAACGTTCCTTATACATGAAAATGTCAGTATTTCTTAGAAAGCTGATACAATATTTTTTAATAAGTACTTATATACATACATCTTCTTCTTCCTTTCTGGTACAGACCAATATGGTATAACGTACCGGCGCGTGGTGCAGGGAAAACAGTATTTGTGATTAAAATCAATTATTTACCGTGCATCTGAAAACAGGGTGGGTAAATCAATGGCCGGACGGTGTGCTGGGACATCTTCTGTTTAAAGATGTATATGGTCGGTGATGTCATGATGGTTGATGGCAGAGCATTCCATATCCTGTAGTTCCATTAATAAAACCTCTCATTTCATGTTTATTTTCAACATTTTTATCGGATATTGATATTTTATGTTTTTAGTGAAATTCGAGGATTCATCTTTAAACGCATTTTCCTGTGCGCAAATTCCGCAAGAAAATCGTGCGGAATGTTTAGGTTCAGTTTGATACGAAAAAAGTTTGGACACCCATGCAAACTACATTAATCATTTGAATCATCTGGACAATATGGCAGCTATACGAGACAGATAATCTGATATAAATAATGCATCTAAAATTGTCTGTTGCAATTGTAGATTGGCTTAAAATATGTATGTGTAGAGGTCCAGATAAGCACAAATAATAGAAGTAGGATTTTATATAACATAAAGGCTTGCGTAGCAACCATCTCGGGATTTTAGATCGAAATACAACATGTTGTATGTAAGGACTATCTAATAATCATCCGCTTAAAATCAGAATTGCAATTTCTAAAACGCAGGCATTTGAACCGATTTCTAAATTTGCAGAAACTTTAATTTTTGTCATATATTAAATAAAAAAATATACTTGAATTAAAACTATAATGTTCATGTGTCAATGAAATAAATTATTGACATAACATTTATTTATTGCATCTTACAAAAGACGGCATACTCCGGAATTGTATGCATAAAATAGACGTTTATTCTTGTTATCGATTTTCATTTGAAATTGTATACACACAATAGCATTCTGGTTTTCGATTTTTCAAAAGCTACGCTCATCGATGGCGCTATCACCGAAGACAATGTAACAGGACAAAAAATGGTCTCTCTATTATTAACTTCCGTAAAGGGATTACCAAAAATATTTATCATTGCATGAAAATTTGATATCACCCAATCATTTTTGCAGTCAAAAGTCATATCTTGTCTTGATTATTCACTCAGCTTGAATGATTGACATTCTTTTTGCAAAATTCTGTTCATTTAATGGTAACTAAGTACACTTCAAAATATTTTCTCCTTGATCCATTCTTAGCAACGAAAGTGAATACAAATAATATCTACAACAAAAAAAATTCCTCTTTTTTTTTCAATTTTTATGACGTATGCCAAGCTAATCTCGTACCATGTAAAAATAATAATACCGACAGAACTAGACACATTTAAATTATTGTTATCCTAATTTCGACGTATCATCATCTTTGTTGTCGTTAGAGAATAGTAGTAACCTTTCCATGTAGCCCAGTTGATACCAACTGCGTACACCTCGTGACTTCCGTTGAGATAAAGACCGTTTAAGTTACTAACGTGACATGCCTTATACCACCAAGCTCCTTTATATAGAACGGCACAGTTGGTATCGCTGTCCATATCATTGTCTCTGTCTTTTGTTGTGAAGCTCATTCCATTATGATTTTCCAAACTATCACCTAAAAATTGTTTTTATGATTAACTATCTGTAAAACGTTTGTAATTACATTAAATAATTTGACGTATGTCAGAGATGTGAGAAATGAATTGGTTCGTAAAACTGTTTTTACTTAATACATTGTTGCAAGCAGTTTTATTGGCGGAGAGAGCCAGAGAGAAGTCTGAGCAAATTTCTGGGGAAATAACTTACTAGATTACCCCTTTTTGTAAAAGTACAAACTGAGACAGAAAACAGTGATTTAAACAGGTAGACATACTACATCGGGCGGCTACTTCGTCATTCTAAACAGGTTGACATACTACATCGGGTGGCTACTTAGCCATTCTAAACAGGTATACATACTACATCGAGCGGTTACTTAGTCATTCTAAACAGGTAGACATACTACATCGGGCGGCTACTTCGCCATTCTAAACAGGTAGACATACTACATCGGGCGGCCACTTTACCATTCTAAACAGGTAGACATACTACATCGGGCGGCTACTACATGCATGTTTTTCAGTGTCTAGAAACGATAATTACCTGCATCGCCTGTGTAACCACTGACTTCTAAAGAGTAGTTTAGATCAGCGCCATTTACTTTGAAAGAGTTGTATTGGGCGTATCGCGACTCCCCCGTTAGGTCCATCATTATTACTAGTAGACTGTGATTTGACGCAGCAGTTAATGTTGACAGATATTTATTACCTGCAAAACAACACAGTGTATTACGTATGTTTTTTAATAAATAAATAAATACAAATTGTGTTTAACACTGCCATTTTAAACTATGTCAATATTTAAAAACCTAAATTTTGACATAATTAAATTTTTCACAATTTCGATTCAAGCAAAACAATATGACTTAAACTAACATTACTACTTGGCTTGTGCAACTGTTACATAAGTAAGATATAAAATCACTGTATGGACAACATGTATCGAAAACTATAGGATAGTGACAAGTAACGGATTGCGATAAAGACACACGACATAAATCAGGAGAAGGAAACCAGGAAACACGACATAAACCCGGACTGTGACACAGACACTAACATAAATCCGGATTGAGACAAGTAAACACGACATAATCCGAATTGAGACAAAGACACACGACTAAATCCGGATAGAGACAAGGAAACACGAACTAATCCCAATTGCGACAGACACACGACATAAATCCGGATTGAGACAAAGACACATGACATAATCCGGATTGAGACAAAGACACACAACATAAATCCGGATAGAGACAAGGAAACACGACATAATCCGGATTGAGACAAAGACACAACACACTAATCCGGATAGAGACAAGGAAACACGACATAATACGGATTGAGACAGACACATACAACATAAATTCGGATAGAGACAAGAAAACACGACATAATACGGATTGAGACAAAGGCACACGACGTAAATCCGGATTGAGACAAATACACACGACATAAATCTGGATTGAGACATAGACACACGACATAAATCCGGATAGAGACAAGGAAACAAGACATAATCCGGATTGAGACAATGACGAACCACATAAATCCGGATAGAGACAAGGACACAACACATTAATCCGGATAGAAACAAAGAAATACGACATAATGCGGAATGAGACAAAGACACACGACATTAATCTGGATAAAAACAAACACGACATAATACGGATTGAGACAAAGACACACGACATAATCCGGATTGCGACAGAAACACGACATAAATCCGGATTGAGACAAGGCCACGACATAATCTGGATTGAGACAAAGGCACACGACGTCAATCCGGATTGAGACAAATACACACGACATAAATCTAGATTGAGAGAGACAAGGAATCACGACATAAATCCGGATTGAGACAAAGACACACGACATAAATCTGGATAGAGACTAAGACACACGACATAAATCCGGATAGAGACAAGAAAACACGACATATTCCGAATTGCGATAGACAAACGACATAAATCCGAAATGAGACAAAAAAACACGACATAAGGCCATGTAAAAAAAATCATTAGCTTCTCAGGCCACTTTTCAAATTTTTTGATGAGGCAGGGAGGAGTCTTTTTTTTCCTTGTTTTTTTCTTAAAAAAAAATGTTGCTTCTCAGCCATTTTTCATATTTTTTAATGAGGCAGGGCGGCTCTTTTTTTTTCTGGCATGTACTTGTGGAAACTTTCATCATGTATGAATTATTAAAATATAGCATCTGTTCTTATACACTGGTATATAAAACAAGAAATTGAAGAATTCTGTTTTAATGGGAAATTAAAACCAACTTTTTGTATACATGTTTGTTGTCTTCTTTTTGATATATGTACTGTAATTGGTAACCGAACAACTTGGAACGCAGACAACTCGGACTGCAGCAAGGACTGCTCGGCCCGTAGAAAATAGGACAACTCTGACCGCATTTATTTCTCATAATGTCATTAAAATATTAAAATATGATAGTCCTGTTAATAATATTTATCCATATAACGTTATAAATTTTTTCTAGTAAATTGAAATAGTTCTACTTGAATGTAAATGATACCCATTTAATTATATAAAAGTTAAATGTTAAGATGAGAAATGCACGGGGGGGGGGGGGTAACTTGGTAATTTTTAGGGTGGGGATGTGCCATTTTTGATTTGAATTCAATACCCATATTTATATAAAATTTCCAATTTTCATGACCCATATTTATATAAAATGAGCAATTTTCACAACCCATATTTATATAAAATTTCAATTTTCACAACCCATATTTATATAAAATGAACAATTTTCATAACCCATATTTATATTCAATAAACTTAAAAGAAGGTCATATTTATATACACAAAATGATAACATAGTTAAGAAGAAAACACAATGTCATTATTAAAATTACACTTTATTATATTATATGGGGCATATTTATATTAAAATGGACAAAAACATGACCATATTTATATGAGACCAGATTTTTTTTTTAATTAAGATTAAAAGGCATACCCATTTTTATATAAGATTGTTTTAAAAACTATACCTATTTTTATATAAATTTTAAATTGTCAAAAAAACGTACCCAAATTTTTTTTGGGCACATATACGTATACCTTTATATAGGAAGTTACCCCCCTCCCCCCCCGTGGAGAAATGCGACACAAATAACAACATTAAATTTTAAAAATTCAGAAAACACTCACAATTATCTATACTAATTGTGGCTTCAATTAATGTGATCGGTAATCATGTTGTTTCAATTTTAAGATCTGAAATAATTTGAGCTTGTTTGTTTTCAAATAAGTGAATTTAGTGAAACTATCTATAGAAACTTCTGTGATTCCAAATGAGTAGCTTGGTCAAGATGTGAAAAAATGGTGACGACATGATACCATACTCTGATATCACAATTCTCTTATTTTAAAATAAATATATGTTGAACGTTTTTTTTTTGTTTTGGTTTTTTTTCTGATACATAGTAAATTTCACGTTAACAAATTTCAGTCTGGTCAACTGCTGTACAGTTAATAAAATAAACGTCTGCAGTTAAAAAACAAAAACTTTATTTTTTTACATGACAATATAGATTTCTTGGAACATAAATTATAGGACAACTCGGACCGTATATGAATAACACGGTCCGAGTTGTCTCGCATTCCTGCAATGGTATAATGGACCTCGCAATGAAGGCATCGGCTGTGTAGCCTTCAAATTTGACAATGGCTGCTGCAGCGTTGGCTTTAATTGATTCTAACAAGTCCCCAAGCGTACTCTGTCATAAAATCGCAATGAATTGTCCACGGTATTATCGTTTTTCCTCCCGAGAGGACTTGGCATGACACCAAAGACGATGCCATGCTGACGGAAGTTAAACAAACGATGTATATTTATATCACCACACCACTAAATAAAGCGTGTTAAAGAAAACGTTTCGATGATTGTTAAAATCATACATTTTACCGGTAACGGAAACAATAGCGAAAAATTTCCGGGCGGGACGCGGAACTGCCGATTTTGGCCTAATTGGGATTGAGACAAGGAAATACGACACAAGATATAAATCCGGATTGCGACAAAGACACGTGACATAAATCCGGGTTGAGACAAGGACACAAGACATAAATCCGGATTGCGACAAATACACACGACATAAATCTAGATTGAGAGAGACAAGGAATCACGACATAATCCGGATTGAGACAAATTAAGACACACAATATAAATCCGGATAGAGACAAATTCACAACACATAAATCCGGATAGAGACAACGAAACACGACATAATCCGGATTGAGACAAAGACATACGACATAAATCCGGATAGAGACTAAGAAACACGACATAATCCGGATTGAGACAAAGACACACGACATAAATCCGGATAGAGACAAGGAAACACGACATATTCCGAATTGCGATAGACAAACGACATAAATCCGAATTGAGACAAAAAACACGACATAATCGGGATTGAGACAAGGAAATACGATATAATCTAAACTGAGACAAAGACCCAAGACGTAAATCCGGATTGAGACAAATACACACGACATAAATCCGGATTGATACAAAGACACACGACATAATCCGGATTGAGACAAGACACACGACATAACTCCGGATAGAGACAAAGACACGCGACATAAATCCGGGTTGAGACAAGGACACAAGACATAAATCCGGATTGCGACAAAGACACACGACATAAAACCCGGATTGAGACAAGGACACTAGACATAAATCCGGATTGCGACAAAGACACACGACATAAATCCGGATTGAGACAAGAACACGCTTATAAATACGGATTGAGACAAGGACACAAGACATAAAGAAGAAACCAAAATTAACATAAACCAAGTATAAGTAACCGACCTTAATATATATTACAGGTGCACTCACAGGGCATATTATTTCACGTCACTGAACATTTTTGACGACATTGGATCACACTTATTCGAAAAAGGACATTTTAAAATTATAGATAATAATCATCAATATTTTATGAATTAACGCATAGACTTTGCATCAGATCAAAAAATGTAAACGCAATTTATGCCACATCATGCAATTTTGTAAGCAAGGTAGCAAGGTAGACAACCTAGGGCAGAAAATTAATTCATTTATTTCTATACTGGGCTTTCATCAGATAGTAGAAAAACCCATCTAATGTCAACTGTTCAAAATTAACCTTGTTAAAAGGATAGTGACTTTCCCGCGTACTTTAAAGAGACGAGAACTGAATAAAAGCTAATATGTTACAAAAAAATAGTTTCATATTTCTGCAAACCAACACGTCTTCAACCCACATTTATCAATTAACTTCATACCTAGCCAGAAGTCGTGGTCTACGCTTCCAAAACCATTTTCGTAATCCGTCCAATCTCGATAAAAATCTGTTGAACCGTCCATTCTTCGTTGAAAAACCTAAACACCATAATGTAACTTACAATAGCATCGAACACCATAATGTAACTTAATTCTTTTGAAACTGATGTGTTGAGATAAAACATATGTAGATTTAGAAAATACAGTAACACAAAACTAGAGGACCATATTTTTTTAATCCTGAGCAAATCTGATATTTTTGATACTCGAGGATTTCTCAAAGCTACGAAATATTGCTTGTGGGACATAAAACATCTATCAATAACACTAATTACCGTCCATCCACCACCCATTGTAGACATGTCACAAAAAACATCAAAATTATAACCTCCATCCGGATATATCCTATAAACTCCGTCCGGTTGACCCGTCAACTCGCTACAGTCCAACGGTTTTTCTAAAATAAGTATATCCAAATGTAACATTGTAATCACATTACAATATACTAGACTATATGATGTGGATTTTTATTTATTTAGGCTTGCCTGCATGCTGTGTAATTATGAACCATACCTCTTATATGAACAGCTTATACAGCAGAAATTTTAGCAATTCTATAAAAAAAGTACCAAAGACGAGTAATAAATTAAACCAAACCAAATGTACATAGGTTATAATAAGTAACAAGTCCATGGCACACGTTATGGGGCGCAAAATTCGATCGATGCTATTGTAAAATCTTTTGCTTTTTTGTTTGTTTGTTTGTTTTAAGTTACTTTCAGCTATATTTTAGAGCTATATCCTGGCTAGGGTAGAAAGCCCTACAATTCGGTGTGAGTAACTAACCTTATAAAAAACTTTCAAGTCATTAGTGGGATCATTACATTGTAAATAGGTTATTTTGGCAGTTCTACTTAACAAGTCATAACCCTACAAAGATTTCAATACTCAAGGCCATTTTGTTATTTTGTTTTTAAAATAAATTGGGACATAATTTCCGAAAAAAGTAAAATTAGCTAGTATTAGCTAAGGTTGTTAGTTTGTTTTAAGGGTTTAAATGAGTTCAATGAACTGAAAATAATTGTAATTTTTTTTTAACTTGCAATAAAGTTTTTTATACAAGTAATCATAATTCAAAATAAACAGCTGTTTCAGATCTTATTTCTGAGGGGTTGAGCAATGAAATTTCAAATTTCCTAACGATTTTACGGAGAAGAATATAACAAAGCACTAAAATAATAGATTAAAACCATTCTGTTCATTGAAATTATCTGCATGTAGTATATAATGTCAAGCACTTGTATATATTTTAGTAATCGAAAGGAAAATTTTAGTCTGCGAGTTAAATATTTGTATATGGGGAAATAACTGATCAAAAAGTATTAAAGATTGGCGTTATTTGGTAAAAATTACATATCACTTGTTAAATATTACATTTTCATTACTTTTTCTTATAAGAACTCGTTTATGCTTAAAATATGTATCTCGACCACCAATAAATTGTATCAATACTAAAGCTATAAGACTTTCATTATTAGTTTTTTGTTTTAAGAAATAAAGGGTTTTCAATGAAAGAAATTAATATTAATTTTACAATTATACCATAAATGGGATATCTATTCTGAGATTTTCTCGCAAAAATTGACGGATGGTGTCTTGCATCCGTTAATACAATCAGTAAAGCGTTTAAAAGACCTTTTGAAAAATTTCTAAGATACTAAATATTTAAAAAATTTTAAGTAAAGAATTCGCCTTTTGCTAGCATTTGGTTATTACAAAGACATTAGAAATGACAGACATTACAATAAAGGCTTCAGTCGGGGTGGGGGGGGGGGTAAATTCAATAATTAATCATACCCTTCTCACATGTAAACAAAATATTCCATACATCAGTGCTTTGACATACAGCAAAAGGTTTTCCTTCCATTCGGTAGCCCTCTCTACATTTATATTTAACTCCAGATCTTTGATTGCAGTATAAACCAAACATTTCAGAAACCTCGGCATTCGGAACATTTGGTCTGGCTGTACAATCTACAAAATATATTAATTCGGTGTTAACATTATATATGTGGTCGAAATACGTCACGTCAAGTTGACATGGTGTTTAGATGTATGAGCTCGTTTCTGTTATACTGTTTCAATTAAAGTAAGATTGTCAAATAAAAAGGGGCCTCTGTGGCGAGTGGTTGAGGTAGTTCATCTACTTTTGATCACGTGGTCTGTCAACACTGAGGTTGCGGGTTCGTGTCTCACTGCGGGCACGGTGTACTTGACTCCAAAATCTTAATTGAAAAGGATTGCCAGTTTTCCTACCGAAGATCGAGGCTTTCTCCTGGTATTCCGGCTTGCTCTTTCAATAAAAGTGGCGTTAAACATCATTCAAACAAACAAACAAACATAAAAATGTATGAATTCCAAGGGATTGACACAGAAACTTGAGTCAACTTTAATTTAGTCTAATGTTGAGAATACACAGGTATGCTTACATGCCCGCGTCATTTTTTTATCCGAATTGCGTGTTACTTGCATAATTTTTTGAGAAGCAAAAAAAAGCAGCAAGGTTCCAACAGGGAGAAAAGTTTCTACATTAAAATGTGAAATGATCAAGTAGATTGTTACCATGGTGATTTTAATGCCTATCACAGAAAATAATTAACATCAAATCACACTGGGGGCCTCGGTGGCCGAGTGGTCAAGGTAGTTCGTTTACTATTGATCACGTGGTCTGTCAACACTGAGATTGCGGGTTCGATTCTCACTGCAGGCAGGGTGTACTCGACTCCAATCTTAATTGACAAGGATTGCCAGTTTTCCTACCGCAGGTCGGGGGTTCTCTCCGGGTACTCCGGCTTCCTCCCCCAATAAAAACTGGACGCCATGAAATAGCTGGAAAATTGCTGAAAGTGGCGTTAACCACCATTCAAACAAACAAAACAAACAATCAAATCACACTTACACATAATACAAAATTTGGCTTTTGAAGTTAAGTTAGCTAAGAACCCCTTTCCCTTCTTTACATAACAACAGAAAATGGTAGACTATGGAACGCCGTGACTGTCTTATGTTGGTATGCTTTTTTATATGCTGTGGTTCCGTTATTATATGCTGTGGTTCTGTAATTATATGCTGTGGTTTTGTTATTATATGCTGTGGTTCTGTTATTATATGCTGTGGTTCTGTTATTATATGCTGTGGTTTAATTATTATATGCTGTGGTTTTGTTATTATATGCTGTTGTTCTGTTATTATATGCTGTGGTTTTGTTATTATATGCTGCGGTTCTGTTATTATATGCTGTGGTTTCATTATTATATGCTGTGGTTCTGTTATTATATGCTGTGGTTTCGTTATTATATGCTGTGGTTTTGTTATTATATGCTGTGGTTTTGTTATTATGTGCTGTTGTTTCATTATTATATGTTGTGGATTTGTTATTATATGCTGTGGTTCTGTTATTATATGCTGTGGTTTCATTATTATATGCTGTGGTTTTGTTATTATATGCTGTGGTTTTGTTATTATATGCTGTGGTTCCGTCATTATATGCTGTGGTTGTGTTCCGCCATTACAACTAAAATGGCGGCAAGTCAGTTGATCCCGATTAGTAAATTATTGGAAGATTTAAATATGCAAATGTTTGCTGATAGATTCGAAGCTAAAAAAATAACCCCAGACATCGTTTGCAAATTGTCAGCACATGAAATAGAAGCTCTGGGCATATCAGGTAGGGCAGAAATGATGCGACTTAGAACCGAGTGTGTTAAATATGGAACTGATAAGCCACAAAGATTAAACTCTGTTTATAACATTCCAAAATCAGTACTGAAAAATATGCTTGAACTCGGTTTTACGGTTTCTGACATTTCGAAAATGCTATCGGTATCTGAAAGCACTGTTTACCGACGAATGACTCAATTTGGTTTGAGCAAAATGACTTTTTCACAAATAAGCGACAATGATCTTGATCTGAAAATTGGAGAAATCATGAAAGATGTTCCGTTATGTGGAGAAAATCTCTTAAGGCAGATGCTGATATGTCTATGGAATATAGACTCAAACCACAAACTAATTCGGTGGATATTCATAATCGTTGGTGGAATCGATGGTTTCAGCAGGATGGTCATATTTTTAAGATGCACGGACAATAATAAGTCCGACACTGTATTGCAGTGTTTTCTGTCCGGAGTAGAAAGATATGGTGTCCCTAATAGGGTAAGATCTGATAAAGGTCTGGAAAATGTTGGTGTTGCAGACTACATGTTGTTTAAAAAGGGCTTAGGGGGCATGCTAACAGGAAAAAGCACACACAACCAAAGGATCGAGAGACTCGGGAGACATGTATACGATGGAGTACTTGCATTTTGCTACAACTTATTCCATCCCATGGAAGATCAAGGCATACTTGATCCTTTAAATCAAAGTCATTTAGCTGCCCTCCACTATGTATTCATCGCAGAAATCAACAGAAGGCTTTCTTTTTTGGAGCGATGCATGGGCTGGACATAGACGTCGTACTGTAACGTCATTTCACTTCAATATGTGGAAATCAGGGCAGCTTCAGAACCCTGTTGGACTTGATGGTGCTGAAGATCTTCAAAACTACGGCACTGAATGATTTCTTGATCAAGGCGATGTTCAAGAGGGAGATCGGTCTATATTTGTTCTCTTTCTAACTTTATTAATGATGAGTGTCGAGAGGTGTTAGACCACGAATTTATCAGAAATCGTTAACACTTTGGAATAGATGATTTTCAGAGATGTTTGGATATTGTTGAAAGAAACAACTAGCTAAGTTTGGAGCATAATTTGTAATAAATAAAAATGTTTTAGACGAATTGGTTCAGATCTTAAAGTGATAGAATGTAGTCTGTTTTCCAATGATTACCTTGTACACATATGCACAAATGCCCTCTTTATGGACATTTGTTCCATTAGCACATTTCTATTACATTTCTCACTTAGCAAGTTTAACAACAAAATAACATAAAAAATCTTTTTGACTGTTATGTGTACTCACCAGAATGCCCTACCAAATAGTTCATACTTAAAATATGAGGTTTGAATACAAAAATAGATCCAAAACTAGAATTGTTTTAGGTTACCTCCTTCATATTTAAATTGTTAATTTTACATACATACCAAATATCTCAGTTCTAGGTGAAAAAAAGTTGGAAATTGACCTTGAAGGTCAAAGGTCATCTGAGGTCATGCCTTGAGGTATGGTATACATTATCTTGTACTGATCTACATACCAAACATCTAAGCCCTAGACAAAAGGGCAAAAAAAGTTATAGCCTGCACACAAAATGTTCTGTTGTAAATTTGAGGTCATCCAAGTTCATATCTTGAGGTATGATATACATCCTCTTGTGCTGACCTACTTACATACCAAATATTTATAAGTCCAAGGTTAAAAAACCAAAACGTTGGAAATTTGACATTGAAAGTCAGTCAAAGGTCATCTAAGATCATACCTTGAGGCATGGTATACATCCCCTTGTGCTTACCTACTTACATACCAAATATCTAAGGCCTATACCAAAGGGAAAAAGTTGCTTGGACAAGAATTTGTTTGTAATAAATTTGACCTTGAGGTCTAGGTCATTCATGTTGATGCATAACATATCAGCTGCATATGATCTAACCAGAAGCATAGGTTACAACACAAAAAGTTACAGACCAGGCAAGGCTATGCCCCAAAATAACATAAAAATTAAATCCAAAGGTCAAGGTCAAAAGTCAACCATGTTGGTATGCCACACATTGCCTTGTGGTCACCTACCTACATATTAAATATCTTAAGCCCATGTCAAATGACAAAACAGTTATGACATGGACAAGGCAATGGTTCAAAATAATATTGAAAATGACCTTAAGGCCAAGGGTCAAGGTCAACTAAAATGGCAGGTAATTCATGTTGGTACGCCACACATCGTCTTGTAGTGACATACATACATACCAAATATCTAAGGCCTATGTCAAAAGACTAAAAACGTTAAGGCACGGACAAGACTATGGTCCAAAATATCATCAAAAAATGACCTTAAGGTCAAAGGTCAACCATGTTGGTACGTGACACATCATCTTGTAGTGACCTACCGACATACCAAATATATTAGGCCTATGTCAAAGGAAAAAAAGTTATGGCCCGGATAAGGTTTCGCTGAGAAGAATATTAAGAATAAAGAAGAACTAGGTAAAATTCTGTTTGGATGCCAACACAGAAGTCGCCCAAAATCGCCTTGGATAGTATTCCATTGTAATCAGTACCTCAAAATATGCCTAGAAATGAAATTTTATTCAAATCGGACAAAGTTCAATTTTTGGGGGGAGGAGTGTAGTGACAAAATGGCGGCCATCTTGAAAATTTAAAAAATGGATTGCACACCTCTTGATTGGTCAAAGCGTTTTTTTTCAAAATGCGTCGAACAAGTTCATGGTTAAGTAAGGAAAGAAACGGTGCAAAAACAATAAGTCGCCCAAACAACGTTTTGGGGCGACTTAATAAGAATAAGATGAAGAACTCATGGTAAAACAATATGTCTCCCTTCCGTGAAGGGGAGACATAAATAACATGAATAAGTTTGAAAGACATAATGCCCTATCCAGTAACCTTTTTTTACAGCAATCACCAAACCAAAAAGTTGATGCCCGGAGTATAATTTTATGATGATTTTTTAATGTTCACATTTCAATGTCCTGATGTATATGGATATATAGTTTCATAAAGATATCATAATTCTTTCATAACAATGGCAAATTTTAAATAGTCACCACCGGTAACCAACTTTAACCGTATTTTCCCGAGACACAATGTATTCGCCCAAAAAGATTTTTATACATTTTGAATATCATTCATATACCTACAAAATCATATTCACAATAGAAATTTATCCCATGTTCATTTTCTAAGAATGGAGTCAGAAAAGTGGCAAAAATGGTAATATCTTTGTCCAAAATTTGCACTAAAAAATGCTCAATTCATTGACATAATCGATAGCCTCGTTCTGACTACACATAAATGTAAAGTGTTAAACCTGTTTTGTATATTGTCATTTAGGCTTTAAATTAAGCCAATAAAAAGGTCATATTTAATATGTTCTGTTTTTTCCTGAAAAATAGGGGTTTGAAAATTGGGTATTTCATGGTATAAGAAATGGTCCCAAATGGCCGCCGCGGTTACCATGGCAACGGTGATCAGTACTAACAAACAGGCGTTATTTTTGAGGTTCAATAGTCGATATCAACTTATTAACTGAGAATTAGAAAAATCCGTGACACTTTGATGCTTAGGGAGAACTGCTATTAAATAGAAAAGTCACCTAAACCTATAAGTAAACCTAAGTATAGCACCCCCTCCCTTTTACTGTGATTAATAAACCATGAAGTTGAAGAAACAGGTGCAAATTAAGGATGATTTTTATTTGTTCATACCCTGATGTATATGTGTATTAAGTTTCCTCATGATAGTACCATACAGCTTCCTTCATGGTAAAATAACTTAAACCTGAAGGTAAATCTGGTGGGACCGACAAACACTATATTACCCTCTACTTTCGTAGACGTGGAATAAAAACCCAACAAAAACCTATTCGCAGTCGCTCAACATACAGTCAAGGCAAAGGTTGATTGATGGGAAAACAGTCACAGATTTAAACTTTAAATAGAAAACTTGCATATTGCAGATTAAACTGTTATGAAAATCATGTTGCAGACGGACTAAAGGACAGAGTTAAACCAATATTTCCCCTCTCTTATGCAGGTGTATAATTAGTTTTTAAACTTACAGTCATGTAATAAATGTTACAATGTAAATTAAATTATCTTAATGAACTTTAACTGAACAAGAAAATAAACATAATAAAATGTTATTGACAAGATTTTTCCTGCATGTACAGACTTTCAATTAACTATCAGTGAAAAAATAAGGGCATTTTTAGGGAGTATTTTTTTTAAAGAAGGGGTTTTTAGAGATAAATTAGGAATTTTCCTAATTGAATAAGGGATTAAGCTCTTTCAACAAATCTCCAATCGAACCCACTATTTTTTCAGTCGATAAGTGTAAAACAAAAAAAAACTCCGGATTATTTAAATTCCGGAATCGCATATAATTACGGAACCACAGCATATAATAACAGATCCACAGCATATAATAACAAAACCACAGCATATAATAACGGAACCACAGCATATAATAATGAAACCACAGCATATAATAACAGAACCACAGCATATAATAACGGAACCACAGCATATAATAACAAAACCACAGCATATAATTACAGAACCACAGCATATAATAACAAAACCACAGCATATAAAAAAGCATACCAACATAAGACAGTCATGGCGTTCCATAGTAGACAGTGGAATTATTTTGTTTTGTTTACATATTGTTAACGTCATCATTATCATTATATTTAGTTTATTACTTTATTTTATCTATTGTTCCATATTGTGCTAATTAAAAATCACTTTTTTAATAATGCCTTAATTTGATATGTTTTTTTATGATGATTTTACATTTAGATTGATTTGCTCGGTATTTGTCACCATGATTGGTTTAAATTGTCTTGTCTTGTCTATAGACATTTGGATAGTTATACCAAAAAGTAAATTATTGAGGTATATCTGCCTAGCTTGCCAGTGGTTAACGTAGTCATATTCTAAATATCACGTAGATGTCATCACTGAGGTTGCGGTTCGAGTCTTATTAGACATGATATGACAGACTCCATGCTTACTTTGCAAGGATTGCCAGTTTTCCTTCCGAAGGTCGAGGATTATCCCCAGATACTCCAGCTTCCTTTATCAAATATAACGTCATGGTATAGTTTAAAAATTATAATTGGCGTGAAACAAACCAACAAACCAAAACGTCCAAAATAACCATAGCAGGACAACAAATGACTGATAACCACTCAAAACTAATCTCATATTCAAAATCTAAGGACACGATAGGCAGCTCCGTGTGTTCCCTCAGTTTCTGGACACGATAGGCAGCTCCGTGTGTTCCCTCACTTTCTGTCGTTACTCATTCTGACTTGTTCATTTCTTTAAAGCATTTGTCTGATTATTACAGTAAAAGAGCAGAATGCAGAGGGTAAAATATTTAATCTTGAAGCTCACCACTACTGATCGGTCACTCTTAATGAGGTTACAAAAATGAACTATTACTTGTAGAGAGTGACACCAACAAATAATGATCTCTGATTACTGCGAACGTTGGCTAGACTATGTTTAGTTACAATGGGACCTCTAACTCTAAATTACGATAAATATAAAATCTCTGTTGTCTTTTTATTGAACACAAATACTTACATTCGAAACTGCACATGAAATTTCCGTCTGCGTCCTTACCATAGCAAACATGACCTAGTTTACAAGTGTGTTCTGCACAGACACCAGCTAGAGACTACAAATAACATTTTGTTTATTTGATAGTGTAGTTGTATCTATTTCATTTCTGAATTGACATTTAAGGGATTAAAAAAAACTTGTAAATTGTCCACTAAGACATTTGACTATTAAATTTTTTGACGTAATACTACGTAGAAACTGTTTAAGTATTAAACACGTTGTCTGCAGTATGGTGACATAATGGATTAAAAAAGGAATGCGAAAAAAATTGGCTAACTTGGCACACTTCAAATTATGACCAACAGATGTTCCGATTGAAAACGAACTTGTTTTCCGATCTGATTCATTTACGCGTTTGTCACAAAAAAACTTGTTAACAACAATGGAATATATTTCCTAAGATAGACGAGGATTTGTTTATTTTTATTAATGTAAATCTGCAAATATAAACAATAGTGTTTCCCCGTCGGTAGACAGCAGCTTTCAAAACGACAAGAAATTCGAAGTATAGTTAACGCTCTTTTACACGCGGCAAATTGTACTTCCTGTTAAATTATAAATGGATTAATCTTTTTGTGTCGTATTTTTTCTGCTGTTCAACGTTGAGCCATAAGAGCAAAAGGGTTGATAACTCTTGAGTTTATATATGGCTTGTTATAAACAGTCTGTTATGACGGGGATTGGGTTTATTTGGTTTTATAATTTAGTCTTTCTACATTCCTGCTAAAAAAAATAACCTATGGAAACTCGCGTCTAATGCGTCAATTGGTAAGTTTTTTTCCCCCAATGCCACTCTGTTGAATTCGATGTTAAGAGGGAATCGCAAGTAATTAACATAACGGTGTTTACATTGAAGTTGAAAAAACTGTCATTACTTTGCTGCTTTACAAAAATGAAATGTTTACAAAGCGTACTTACCTAATGCATGCATTTGATATAACCGTTGAACTTTCACTTTTAAATGCTGAACATTTATTATATATTTATTATATGCGTCGAGTAATTAAACAACAAATGGTAAAACGCTTGTCTAACGCACGTATTAATAAATACAGGTTTCATAGATGTTTAATTATTATTAAAAAAAGCTAAAACACTTTTGATTTGTTGGATCTAGAAAATGATATCCTATCTGGTTACCCTGGTGTTAACACATGGCGTAAATTAACACCGACCAGTGTTAACACAGCACAGCAATACGAATAAAAACCACAGTCTAATGTGCATGAATACTTATCTATACTAATATTCATCTTAAATCTTCGAAGCGACTGTGATCTGCTAATGTCTAAATATAGCTAAAATAATAATTTCCGGACAAAGAAATAATCAAATACATGTATCAACCATACCAAAAACACAATTAAAAAACCATACCGGTGGCCAATCAGAAATGTAGCTAAACAAACAACCGAATTCATCAACAAGGTCACTACTTTCTATAATACCACCATTTATATCACATATGTTCCATGGTTGTCTATAGTTGACTGAGGTACAGTTTGCGGTCTTTAGGCATTTTTTAATACACTCCAAGATGGTAGTTGGCTCCACCCGACGTAAAACGTGATCAACATTGCATTTTCCAAATGTGATGGTTCCTAAACTGTTGATATTCGGATGTAGGCAATCTAAATCATTGACATCGCAAACGTTGGCTAAGGTAAATGTAAAATTCTGGACAAACAGAAGTACTAGTATTAAAAACACAGCCATTTTTACGCGTGTAAACTGAATGTATATGTATATATTCCAATTTTAGTCCCCACCAACGTGAGTACTACATGAAATTATTAATCCGCCTTGATAGAACAATTGTATCGTATTGTCACAGTTTTCTTGTAATATTACAAAGATTATATCATTCTCTTCTAAAGACCAAATTTATATACTGCTGCAACTTTTTCCAATTTACGCTTGATCAGAAATCCGATACGGAACAAAGACTATCACCAGGTGAAATTTCGTTTAATATTTCATACTTTAATTACCTTCTGAATTACAAACCCTAGTATTTTGTTATGCCCATGGGTAACTTAAATTGGTATAAACCCATTTTTAAAATATGTTTTGCGATTACTGACTCTCGTTGTGTAGAACATGATTATTTATTAGTACTTGATTTTAAATGCTCTATGAATTAAACCGTTTTATTTTGACGTAAGCTTGCCTTCTGAACAAAAGATAACAATTGCAGTATTTCTCAAGAGAAATACATTTTAGAGGTCACACAGTATCAAACAATTAAAAAAGCAATTAAAACGAATTAATTTAATTTTGGTATAAAATATTTATACTGTCTCTGTAACAAATCAATAGATCTATAGTAATGAATTTAAAATATTTTACGCCTTTTAAAATACCAATTTTAATAATACATTAATATACCAGCCTGGTCCATAATGGAAATTATAGATAACTGACATTTGTAAATATGTAAAGCATGATGTTTATGATAGGTTTTTTCTTTATTCTAACTGGCCTTTTTGCTACAATACCTTCTCTTCTTGTCTCGTTATGGTTACAGGTTATTTCGTTTCAACACCTGCTCGCCATGTGTCATTATGGTAACGGTTCCTCCGCTTCACTACCTACTCGCCTCTGCTCGCCATGTGTCATTATGGTAACAGTTCCTTCGCTTCACTACCTACTCGCCTCTGCTCGCCATGTGTTATTATGGTAACGGTTCCTTCGCTTCACTACCTACTCGCCTCTGCTCGCCATGTGTCATTATGGTAACAGTTCCTCCGCTTCACTACCTACTCGCCTCTGCTCGCCATGTGTTATTATGGTAACGGTTCCTCCGCTTCACTACCTACTCGCCTTGTGTTATTTGTGTGTTAAATAAAAAAAAATTAAAATAAAGTTAAATTTATTATGGTTTTGGTATTACATGTTTCAGTTTTTGCACAGTTTATTGGTTTAATTTAAAAACCCGAAAACCAATTGTTTACCGCACACATTTTAAAATTTGTTGTGTCTTTTTATGACTTGCACTTCTAGTAATTTTAACTAAATATTATTTTAACATTTTAATGACTAAGTGAAGTAATTTTGACTAATACGATAACGTTCCTGTCAAACTCGACTAATAAGATAACGTTCCTGTCAAACTCGACTAATAAGATAACGTTCCTGTCAAACTCGACTAATACGATAAATGGAAAACAACAAAAAGTTATAATTAAAAATGCTTCATCTCCTCTTTGCAGTCTTTCAGCCGGTCCCCCAAAGATCTGTACTTGGACCGTTACTATTTATTTTGTTTATTAACATATCAGAAAATCTCATATCCCTCACGAGACTATTTGCTGACGATACATCGTTCGGTTATTCCCACTATGACCCACAACAGATCAAGTATGTCATTGATCATGATTTAAAAGAGTTAGATCTATGGTCCAAAAAATGGCTGATGACTTTTAATCCAAATAAAACTGAAGTCTTAATGATTTCTAATATAGAACCCCCCAATCTAGAATTCAGTTTGAATGACCAAGATATACCCGTAGTAAATACCCATAAACATCTAGGAGTTACTTTCAGTTGTGATGGAAAATGGAATTCGCATATAGATAACATTTTATCAAGTGCTGCCCGTCATCTCAATATTATGAGGAAGATAAAATTTCAAATTAGTAGAAGGACTCTAGAAACATTATATTTGGTGTATATAAGACCACTTTTAGAATATGCATGTGAAGTTTGGGACAATTGTGGTACACTTTATACAAATAAACTAGAACGAATTCAGTTAGAGGCAGCTAGAATTGTTACAGGGTTACCCCTATTTACTAAAACCGAAAGAATTTATTATGAAGTAGGGTGGGCGACTTTAAAAGATAGAAGGAATAGAAGAAAACTTCAAATGTTTTATAATATTAGCCAAAAGATTGCCCCTCCATACTTATGTGAACTTATTCCCCCCTCAATTCAAAGTATAACTGACTATTCTCTAAGAAACGGAGAAGACATTATTGTTCCATTCTGTAGATTATCTCTAACTATTGATTCCTTTATTCCCTCTACAATACGTGAATGGAACAACTTAGACTCATCTATAAGAAATGTAGATTCAGTTTCAAAATTTAAATCCATTCTTAAATGTAACAGTGTTAAAAACAATGTACCTCCTCATTACTATTTTGGCCCAAGAAAACTAAATATTATACTAACTCAGATGAGATATAATGTGTCCTTTCTAAACTATGATTTGTACACTGTTAACATTATATCAAATCCTTCCTGTAAATGTGGCAACAGCCAAGAAACCCAGTATCATTTTTTTCTTTGAATGTACACAGTATACGGATCTGAGAAGAGACTTATTTACCGGCTTAAACTGGTTACCAAACAATACAGCAGTCAACTTAAATCTCTTAATAAATGGCAGCAATTAACTTTCACAATACGAAAATGAAATGATATTTACTAATGTTTATGAATTTATAAAGAAATCTAAACGATTCCTTGTTGTTTAAAAGAGTAACCATATCATCTAGCGACAACACACGAAGCGTCATCAATTCTTCTACAAGCCTTTCTTTCCTTATCCTTTTCCTGTCTTTGTTCTGATTATTCTTTCTTTGTTTTTGTATAATTGATTCTTTCTTTATTTTTTGTATAATTGAATGTAATTCATGTTATGTCACCATGTCCATATATTACTTGTATCATATTTTAAACGGTGAAGACTTCATAAGTTTGTATTACTTGTGTCCGATCTTGTTTGTTCATTGTACAAATAAACATATACAACTATTAGCGACATCACGTGACTTCTGTGACGTATTTTTGTCAGCCATATAATATTTTCAACTCAATAGAAAATAAATGGGACGATTTAAAAAAAAACGCCGATATCTTGTTAAATAAATAAAATATATATGTTTTGCACATTGTTTCCAGTTCTACAGTCTCTTATCTTTCGAATGATATGAATTTTATCAGTTTATATTAATTGCAAAATACTTCCCATTTTGTTAGAAAAAAAGCCTTATTTTTTGCCTTCTGGTTACATTGTTTCAATGGGAAATTGTCAAATATGCTCCACTTCTGACGTAAATTGCATAAATACAGTTCGTATAAACATAGTTTTGCACATATATACAAAAAGTAGACGCATTGATGTATTTAATTTTCACATTTGTAACACTTTAATTTCTGATCTTCATACTTCCCATTTCATTTGAAATTAGCTCATTTTAAAATTTTTAACATGGCGGAGTTCAGACAACGTGGTTCAGACAAGGGACAGGGTTGTGTGGCATTTTTATGGTTTAATTATATCTCAGAAATTTGTTAAATGTTTAACTTTGATGAAAATATATTAATAATTAAAAAAAAAACTTTAAGAGTATTTGACTAACAAAATACTGTCTTTAGAAAAAACCTAACTGCAATTGCATTGTCTTGAATTGAAAATGTGGCAAAGAACTTTGTGATAAACATTTATAAAGTATTAATGTAAAAGATAATTACAAAAATATCCCCATTTTGGTCGAATTTGGTCAGTCATAAAGGTAGTCAAAATTCAAGTTTTGAGGAATAAGCTGTTCTATAAACATCCTGTAGAGAGAATACAAGTTTATGACAGTACAAGCTTCATCAGGAAGACACAGCATGGGTTAAATTTCAATACATTAAAGGTGTTCTAAATAACACATCTGTCATAAAAGTTTATTAGGTAACCATAATTCATTAATAGTTTTATTAAATTATGAACTATAGGAGTAGTTTTTGAGTATAAAATAATAATAATGCCACGGGGAAACAACAATAAACGAGGAACTCCATATTAAAATGATAAAGATAAAAAATAATAGTATATATAAAAAATGAAAAAAATTGTCAAATTATTAATAATATGTTTAAAAAACATACAATAATTTTATTATTAATAACAGCAATTTGATATATTATAAAATTTTAGTGTTAATGATACACAACAGTCGTTCATTGATAAACAGAGTTATCGAACCTAATTATGACAGTAATAGTTGCATATGATATCTATACTTCTAAATTTATAGACCCATTTTTTAAGCGCGCATCACAAAAAGAAATAGCGCAGTATTAACCCTTATAAGGTTACATGCAGTTAATGTTGCATATGCAAAATATTTAATTTTTAGAGCAATTATTGCTTTAAATAATTAGCAATTAACGATTAATTACGTCCGTAAATTTGTACCGGATACAGTCCTCCTTTACATTTAAAAATTTATTTCCGGGGCAATGTCATATTAGTCCTGATCACAGTATAGGTGTAGGACCACCATAGATTTTTTACTCTTCGGCTATATTAAAATTTGATCATTTTGACTTATCCTAGAAAATTTACCTTTGTTTCAAATTAAGTGACACTTCTGTCCCCTATAAAAATGCACTGGCTGAACATTCTGTCAAAATTTCACAAAATGTTTCATTGCATATAAGAAAAAACGCTCAACCGGAAGTCCACGTGGTCTAAAAATCTACTTTCACTTTCTATTTCAGTCCAAAAATAGTGCTTGTCCCTAATTGACTCTCAACATTTTTATGTTCATTTAAAACCAATAAAACTTTATCCTCAAGTTTCCTAGAATATTCAGCTTTCCAAAAATACCAAATTTATTCTGGTATCATGTGCGGTTCAAATTCTATATGATGCAAGAGTGAACCTGTCTGTTGACTAGTACTACTTTTACGTACAACCTCTGGACTGGTTCCCGGTATTTGGTGGTCCTACACCTAAAGAAGATGTTTTTGTTCAACAAATTAAATAAAATTTTTCCTGGTCTTAGATTTATGTTAGTCGAAACAAATTCTAAAATTTTGTTGAATTCCTTTCAGCGGTTTTCAAGAAATGCATGAAATCATACAAAGACCTCACATGCGCGTTATCATGAAAAATTAGCTTGGTGATCAAGAAATGCATTATTCCTTAATTTTTCAATTTCTTAGTTGCAGATGTAAATAGCAAGCTTGGCAATATACATCCAACACAAATGGACTTATTTCACACATAAAAAGGCATTAATTACATAATTTTATCATAAATTTTGCATCTTTTTTAGTTAATTTCACACCCCCCCCCCCTTTTTACAAAGTGAGATACTTAGTACCTTCAGACTGTTGGGATAAGACTTTTATCTCTTGGATACATTTCAATTAAGAAAAATAGTATGAAACTGTCCTAATTATGCACCTAGTACATCCTGAGAAAGTTTTTGAGTTCAAATTTAAATTTATTGATATTCAGTTGTACTATATTTTGGAGGTGTACATTAATAGTTTCTAAACTGAGACTAAAATTTTATGAATTTCATTAAATGCGTTCACTATTCCATTAAGCTTAATAGTTAAATGAACATTGCTTACTAAAAAAAACCCACTAAAGTTCAAACTGGCATACAAAGAAACAAAATTATATCTTGCTTTGGTATGAAATTGCAAAAATTGGCCAATTTCCCATTACTGCTCATGTTTAAGGAATTTTTGACAGAAGTACCATCATCTCAAGGCCCAATTATCTTAACAAGTACAATTACTGCATATGGTTACTAGTTTACTAACAAATTTACCCCTAGCAAGCATCAGATTAGAAAATAAATAATTTTAGTATTAACCCATGCCAGCAATGTAACCGACTTAAGCCGCAGGTGTAAAATTGACAAATTCATCTTAAATACACTATTTTTCTGCATACTAGAATGTCTACCAGTTCTAGTTTTATACATTTTGACCCTTTCATTACATCCAATACCTAAAACAGGAGTTTATTTAAATTAAAGCACATTCTACTAAGCGCGGACCAGTGCAGACCCCATAATTTCATACAATATTACATAATACCATATTTAGGCTGAAATTTGACCCCCCCCTATAGGTTTTGGCTCTGATAAGCAATTAAAATGATAGTCTTGGTGATTTACCTTCTTTCAGTACCATTTTTATCAAAAGAAATAGGATTTGACATACCTGTCTATGGCCTCTTCAGGTGTAGGACCACCATAGATTTTTTACTCTTCGGCTATATTAAAATTTGATCATTTTGACTTATCCTAGAAAATTTACCTTTGTTTCAAATTAAGTGACACTTCTGTCCCCTATAAAAATGCACTGGCTGAACATTCTGTCAAAATTTCACAAAATGTTTCATTGCATATAAGAAAAAACGCTCAACCGGAAGTCCACGTGGTCTAAAAATCTACTTTCACTTTCTATTTCAGTCCAAAAATAGTGCTTGTCCCTAATTGACTCTCAACATTTTTATGTTCATTTAAAACCAATAAAACTTTATCCTCAAGTTTCCTAGAATATTCAGCTTTCCAAAAATACCAAATTTATTCTGGTATCATGTGCGGTTCAAATTCTATATGATGCAAGAGTGAACCTGTCTGTTGACTAGTACTACTTTTACGTACAACCTCTGGACTGGTTCCCGGTATTTGGTGGTCCTACACCTAAAGAAGATGTTTTTGTTCAACAAATTAAATAAAATTTTTCCTGGTCTTAGATTTATGTTAGTCGAAACAAATTCTAAAATTTTGTTGAATTCCTTTCAGCGGTTTTCAAGAAATGCATGAAATCATACAAAGACCTCACATGCGCGTTATCATGAAAAATTAGCTTGGTGATCAAGAAATGCATTATTCCTTAATTTTTCAATTTCTTAGTTGCAGATGTAAATAGCAAGCTTGGCAATATACATCCAACACAAATGGACTTATTTCACACATAAAAAGGCATTAATTACATAATTTTATCATAAATTTTGCATCTTTTTTAGTTAATTTCACACCCCCCCCCCCCTTTTTACAAAGTGAGATACTTAGTACCTTCAGACTGTTGGGATAAGACTTTTATCTCTTGGATACATTTCAATTAAGAAAAATAGTATGAAACTGTCCTAATTATGCACCTAGTACATCCTGAGAAAGTTTTTGAGTTCAAATTTAAATTTATTGATATTCAGTTGTACTATATTTTGGAGGTGTACATTAATAGTTTCTAAACTGAGACTAAAATTTTATGAATTTCATTAAATGCGTTCACTATTCCATTAAGCTTAATAGTTAAATGAACATTGCTTACTAAAAAAAACCCACTAAAGTTCAAACTGGCATACAAAGAAACAAAATTATATCTTGCTTTGGTATGAAATTGCAAAAATTGGCCAATTTCCCATTACTGCTCATGTTTAAGGAATTTTTGACAGAAGTACCATCATCTCAAGGCCCAATTATCTTAACAAGTACAATTACTGCATATGGTTACTAGTTTACTAACAAATTTACCCCTAGCAAGCATCAGATTAGAAAATAAATAATTTTAGTATTAACCCATGCCAGCAATGTAACCGACTTAAGCCGCAGGTGTAAAATTGACAAATTCATCTTAAATACACTATTTTTCTGCATACTAGAATGTCTACCAGTTCTAGTTTTATACATTTTGACCCTTTCATTACATCCAATACCTAAAACAGGAGTTTATTTAAATTAAAGCACATTCTACTAAGCGCGGACCAGTGCAGACCCCATAATTTCATACAATATTACATAATACCATATTTAGGCTGAAATTTGACCCCCCCCTATAGGTTTTGGCTCTGATAAGCAATTAAAATGATAGTCTTGGTGATTTACCTTCTTTCAGTACCATTTTTATCAAAAGAAATAGGATTTGACATACCTGTCTATGGCCTCTTCAGGTGTAGGACCACCATAGATTTTTTACTCTTCGGCTATATTAAAATTTGATCATTTTGACTTATCCTAGAAAATTTACCTTTGTTTCAAATTAAGTGACACTTCTGTCCCCTATAAAAATGCACTGGCTGAACATTCTGTCAAAATTTCACAAAATGTTTCATTGCATATAAGAAAAAACGCTCAACCGGAAGTCCACGTGGTCTAAAAATCTACTTTCACTTTCTATTTCAGTCCAAAAATAGTGCTTGTCCCTAATTGACTCTCAACATTTTTATGTTCATTTAAAACCAATAAAACTTTATCCTCAAGTTTCCTAGAATATTCAGCTTTCCAAAAATACCAAATTTATTCTGGTATCATGTGCGGTTCAAATTCTATATGATGCAAGAGTGAACCTGTCTGTTGACTAGTACTACTTTTACGTACAACCTCTGGACTGGTTCCCGGTATTTGGTGGTCCTACACCTATATATATCACTCGTAAACTTAGGCTGGAGCGGATGATAATTATCCGTTCGGCAATCTCGGGTCGGAGCGGGTGTTAATTTGTTTATGTAACCCGTTGAGTGAAAAGTACGAGGAATTAACACCGGCTGCTATGATGGGCGGGGCTAAAGTCGGAATCAGTAGTAATTAACACATGGTTACTGTCCAATAAAAAGACAGCATTTTGCATGAAGTATATATATATATATATATATATATAATAATATAATTATACTGCCTTTGAACGAGGGTGTTATGGTAGATTATCACATGAAGAAACAACTATTACCCGAGACGAAGAAAAACTTATCACCCGAGACGAAGTTATAATGATCATGTAAACAGTATTAAAATCTTTAGTATACGTGAAAGAGGCTTTTTACATTTCATTAGTATCGAGTCCAGGACTTATTTGACGTTGTTTAATACAACTTCTATTTATACTCCGATAATGTAGTTAAGTTCGGGAGAATGTTTATGCTTTTTCTATTCCCATGGGGTCCTCGGTCGCCGAATGGATAAGGTAGTTCGTTTACTATGGATCACGTGGTCTGTCAACAATGATATTGCGGATTCGTGTCTCACTGCGAGCACGCTCGGCACCAATCTTAATTAGCAAGGATCGCTAATTTTTCTATCGAAGCACGTGCGTTTTCGACGTGTACACTGGTAACCTACCCCACTAAAAACTTGATGCCATGCTAAATTGCTAAAAGTCGCATTAAACAATTATAAAACAAAATAAAACAGTCATTAATGTTTTTTGTGATTACTGGTGTTGAGGCTAATTTCGGGCAATAGTTATTCAATATCCTTGCTTGTATGTTGCTTTTAAGCCACTTTTTGGGGTCATCTTATTCTTTCGTTTTTTTTATTTGTGTTGTGCATAGATTTAAATTGACCTTAAAACCACGTCAAACTGTATTTTGGACGTAAATATCTGTTTTTTTTCAAGGTTCATTTCGTTAATGTCTTTGTCAAAATATGTATTCTTCATTCTGTAAAAAGTGATTTTATAAAGAAGAGAGATGTCAAATTTAGAAAATCATTCAATTTTGGTTTTTTCTATATTCTTTGTGGTCATTTTGTGAATAATTACGGCGATTTCCATGATTTCATAGTTTAGAATTGTGAAAGCCCTGATCAAGGAATAACTTTTTACTAGGAGTTTATAGCTATGTGCGCACCTTCTTTATGATGTGTACTGTCTGTGTATATATTTTTACATTGACTGTATACTCTCTTTTGGTTACTCTGAGTGAGTAAACAGCCGATATAAAGGCCATGATTGTATAGATTCTCAATATCCTGTTGCACCGCTATGTTTTGATTATTCGTATCTGTATTACTGGTATAATAGCAAAGTGTTTTGTTCTGGGATGTTAAATTATGACATCGATGTGCATTTTTCCTGTAGATATTCTGCAACATTGCCGAAAATTTCATTTATACATTAACTGCACAAGTTGCACACATTTTTTTTACGTGCAGGTAGAAAAGCACAATGTCAACAAACTGCATTTTCTGACTGCATTAATAAAACGAGTATAATGTTCAAAAAATGACGTGACGTCATTATATCAAGCTTAAAGCACTAAATAATGAACATGTAGTAAGCGTTCTACCGACAATAGAAATCTCGAGTTAACGGCATGGTCCAGTACACGAAGGCGCGCAGGCTTTGAACTTGTTATTCCCTAGGGCAACCTGTTTGTAAATCTTTACACTAAAAACCAGAGCTCGATTCCTCAGGGATAGATATGTAGATGTATATATTTAGAAAGATAAGCATATTTTAATTTACGGTGGCGGTTCTTACAGAGTATTAAACCTATGTAAACTAGAATCCATGATATACCTGCATGTAAAATTGCGTAAAACCCATTTAAATAGGAAAAGACCGAGCAACCCGCAAAAAAACACATATAAGTGTCATTTAATTCAAATGTTTGCTTAATAAAGACGCTCTGCGAACTTCACTCTACAGGTGGCTTTAGTTTCAAAATGTTTGTGACATATTAACTTTATGCAAACATACAAGTCTTCAGTTTTTATTATCTATGATGGGAGTACAATATAAATATAACAATACTAGTAAATAACAAGACAGTACGTAACATATAAAATGATTGTTATTCTAATTTCGACGTATCATCATTTTTGTTGTCGTTAGAGAATAGTAGAGCAACCTTTTCATGTAACCCAGTTGATACCAGCTGCGTACACCTCGTGCATGCATATACATGACTTTCGTTGAGATAAAGACCGTTCAAGTTACTAACGTGACATGTCTTATACCACCATGCTCATAGGACGGCACAGTTGTCCATATCATTGTGTCTGTATTTTGTTGAGAAACTCATTACATTATGAAATTCCAAACTATCACCTAAAAATTGTTTACTATTAACTACCTTCAAAACGTCTAAATAGTGCATCAAAAACAACAAATTTCGGGACAAAGGTCACATTAGCAAGTAAAAACTCAAATATGCAGATTTGAAAACAACTTATTGATTAAGGCGCATCCTCAGAGATGTGAGATATAATAGCAGACTAAATTTATCATGGCAAACATTTTTACTGTCGGAGGGATCCAAAGAGAACTATAAGTTGATAGGTAGGAAAATCCATTATACTTTTGGCCAAAAACTACCAAGTTACCCCCCCCCCCCCCCCCCGTGGCCTATATGCCCCCTTTTGTAATAGATTAAATCGAGAAGATTTACGAAAAAAACATCAGTAACTTATAAGAAAGACAAAATAACAAACTATATTATAGCTCACATAAAAAACCTTGCATTCTGATTGGTTAGCAAGCCGTGTACATCAGGCTATGTATACGTCTACAGCCGTGTTCATAAAGCATATTTTTTATCCCATATGGGGCCCCTGGGAAAACAAATCATCATGGCCGCCTTCGTTCCGCTTCGATTGAAAAAGTAACACAACAAGTATTAGCTTTCCTAAAAAGCTAGCCGTCTCTAAGCTTTATTTTTCGTGGACAAAAATACGTACTGTTTTTTAATGTTATTATTAACATCACTTCATTATAAGTATACAATGTTTAGATAGCCAAATCAGACAACCGCAAAATATAGGTCAGAGTCAGCATATGAAGCATGCACTATGCTAAGCATCTCTAGATGCATCATTCTACGCGGTAAGATAGTTGATGTGAACCTTGTCAGTAAGCAGGAAAAGATTAAAATTGTTCTCCTTTTCTCACTTGTTTTTCCGTTTTTCTCCGTTTAAGTTTTATGATACACATTTTATGATAAACATACACAAATCAATGCGACTTTCCTTTTAAAACAGTTAAATTCCCATTATCTTGCATATTTTTTTCTTTTTTTATCGTAACCGATTCGTGATCGCTCGACTTTTCTCGAGTGGCAACGAACAGTGGTCGGCCTATTATTATTGCTATGCGGGGTTTTCATCACTAACTTAGCTCTGCTTATTTGTTGAGTATTTTAAGTTTGGTTTGGACTAGCAGGAATGATATATGGGCTTGAGATAATGAAATGTAGGCACTATGAAATAGAACAACTAGAAAAGATGCAGAGGAAAATCTTGAGGCCTTCCAAACAAAACCTCAAATACTGCAGTTTACCTATTCGTTGGTGCAATTCCAATACAGATGTACATAGATCTTAATAATATACTGTCACTCCTTAAGAATATAATCAGATGCCCATCATCAGCAGAGTATAATATCTTAATTAGACAACATTGCTTTAACAGAAATAGCAACGAACTTTTTACAGAAAGGGCTAAACTAGTAATAGAGAAGTATAGAATGTAGACAATACATGAACTAATGAAAAACCCTAGATCAAAAAAGGCATGGAAAAAAGAAGTAAGGAAGGCACAAAAATTATACTGGTCTCAACAATGTGAGGAAGATATAGCTAAGAAGTCAACCCTTTTACCTCCAATTACAGAAAAACCCGATGTCACAACCACATATTTAGGAAGGCGCAGAAAATGTACATAGAAAAATAAGAGCGGCAGAAGTCAAGATCTGTCGCGAACTGTATTCACGATATTACATGAACAATTGTAATTATTTTTACTTGTGATTATTTTTTAATTATGCCATATTATTATTGTTATATAATTTGTTTAGAACAAGGATGTTATGGTTTATTCTAGAAATTAGTTGATTGTACTATTGTTTATCTGGAAGCTTCTGGAATTTACATGTTACTATTATTAGATAAGAAAGATTTAGATAATTATAGAAACTACTTGAAAAAGAACTTTCTACAATATTCTTTATAAAATAGTATATAAGACATGGTTGTAACATTTATAGGAGTTCAAGTTTAAGTTTAAGTTCAAGTAATAGTTGTAAGATTAGACAGTGACAATAGCAGTTATCCAATGTTGTATTGTTGAAAGTGAAAGTAGCTGTACATATTGTAAATAGAAGTTTGCAGTTAATAAAAGTTAGAAACCTGATTCCGTGTTAGTTTGGATTTCGCCACAAGATCAGCTTGTAACTCAAACATACCTGTTTAATACAACAAGAAAAAAGTATGGAGATAGTTATATCAAAACTATATGCTGCCTATGCGAAGATGAGCCAGATGATCTACAACATTTTATTCTCAAGTGTCCAAAGCTGGAAAACGTTCGGAGAAGGCATCTCCGACATATCAAAAGCTACCTAGATAACCTCAGAAACGATGTTTACCAAGAGTTTGTCACCCAAAACAACCTACTTCAACTCATACTGGACTGTACAAACCAACAGATGCCGTATATCAGTAAGCTGAAAAAACAAGGTTATATAGAGCTGGATGAACTAACCAGGAACATGTGCTATAACCTACATATGGAAAGGATGAGACAGTTAAAGGAGGGGGCAGGATTCTATAAATATATAAACTATGTATAATCCGATGCTTTTAGTGTTTTAAATAGAAAAAATGCAATAGTGATGATACCCTTCTTGTTTATATATCTATGAATTTTATTTTGACTCCACGCTTGACCAAGTGCATCTTATCGTTTTAACTCAAGCATCGTGTTTTAGCAGCTTTTATAGTTTTAGAAACCGCTATACATGCCCTTTTTGATATCAGAAAGTAATTTTAGATTAACAATATTTAAACATTTTAGTGCATTTATGACTAGTGCCTGATATTTTACGTATAATGCTGCTTCTTGCCTTTTAGTGCTTTTAGTGCTTTTACGATAAAGTAGTAATTGTAGACTGAGTTTAATAACTCTACATTTAAATAACTTATATGTGGATGCCTAACTGTATTATAACCCATACACTGTACATAAATGTTCACCTGACTCCGTCAACTATTCGTATTCTCACTGTGACTATATGCACCATACACATGCAATGATGTGCACCACATATATCTATCCAGAGGATAGAGTGCACCGACTAACAGCGGTAGTTACCTGAACAAGACAAGACAGTTGGCCAATCGGCAGCTGTCTCCCGATTTAGCCTATAATGATTGCTACCGCCCCGTAATTATGCCGGGTTTTCATCCCTAACTTAGCTCTGCTTATTTGTTTTCCAATCAGCAACTATTTCCCGATTTAGCAGCCAATCAAGACACAGCATTGTTTATCTGTTATCCTTGAGATACGACTGGTTTCCGCTGTTTAGCTTTTGATTATTTATCCCGTCTCGCATGCTTGACGGGAATGAAACAATGTCTAACCCGAACATATTTTAAACGATGTAAATAAAATGATATGTAATATATTTGTTTAAATAACAGAAGGGAAGTAAATTAAGAAACAAATCTACTCAAATATCAGCGATAGAAGGCACGGGAAAAGGGGGGGTGGTTCTGGGTCAATAATGTCAGTCTCAGGTCACAAATCCTGTATGATTTTAGTGTCCTCTATAAAAGTGTGTCAATGCACAAAACAACAAACGAGAAACTTGATCTCAAGCGCACTAAAAGTTAATAAATACATGTAAGTACCTACACTGCATTATCATGCACTCTTCAGTCAAGACATCGTCAAAATCCGTTGATATTGATTTTGATTTTCATCGTCCAAAATCCAATGATATTCATTTTAATGGCATCAAAGTGACAATAACTAGTTTTCTTATTTTAATTCACTTCAACGTCGACATCCACACATCAATCAAAACCAATATACAAGCTCCACCGATATTGAATTTGGTGCTTCGCAAACTTTTACCTTGACACTTCCCAGTTTAAGGATACAATTGGGTTATTTATTGAACAGAAGACGATTAATATTTTAAAAAGATAAATAATTTTCGCTGTTATTTAATATATAATAATGTTTTCTTATTTTTATTAATTTAATGTTCAACAAAAATATAGTTTGTTTTTATATAAACTTTAGTTATAAATCCCGAATGGGCCTCGATCGTCTAAGCGTCATAGTGCCATAAGGGACAATATTTATTGAATATATTTTGATTTTATCAATAATAACATAATTTGCCCAATTCAAGAGTGTAATTTTGTGTTATAAAAACTATTAATAAAAAATGCATTTTTTTTAATATTATGCGTTCACTTAAAACGTATATTTTCCAAACAAATACAGATAACTTGATCACGTATCCAAAAAAATTTACGCTACATAGACCTAGTTATTTCTTAAATAATTGTTTTTCCCGTAAAATATTTCTAATTTAAGATGTGAGCTATAATATAATAGTTATTCCTGTCTTAGACAGGGTATATAATGTCACATTCACGGCTTAGGACGTATATTCCATTCGCCTTCGGCTCATGGAATATAAATCCTAAGCCGTGAATGTGACATTATACATTGTATACCCTGTCTAAGACCAGAATAACATATAATATCGCTATATCTACACAAAAACGTAAATATGTTGGTTGATCACTATGGTGTGTTCCCCGAACGCCTACTGGATACATTAATTAGATGTTTATTTAATCCAGTAGGCGTTCGGGGAACACACCATCACTATCATTTCCAAAATAAAGCACTATAAACATTGATGCATGACTTTGTATTCTGCCGTTCGGCGAAAATAAGCCAATTTTTTTAAAACCCGTAATAATATCCCCATGTGGTATTCTACTTGTAAGATGCTTACCGTCCAATAAACATTATTTTAATTATATTCCGGACAATTATGTTAATATTCTCACTATAGCAACAAAGAACATCTGAAGTTTTGATTCGCTAAAATTGTTTAATTCTCAGATTGACAATTCATATCGCAAGTAACTGGTACGGAAAAGGAGGGGGTGTGCTGACAATAAAGGGGTAAATGTAGGTTTGGAAAACAACAATTACCTGCATCGCCTGTGTAGCCACTGACTTCTAAAGAGTAGTTTAGATGAGTGCCATTTACGTTGAAAGAGTTGTATTGGGCGTATCCCGTGACTCCCCCGTTAGATTCTTCATTATTACTAGTAGACTGTGATTTGACGCAGCAGTTAATGTTGACAGATATTTGTTATCTGAAAAGGCAATACAGTGCATGAATAATGTTCATTTAGCAAATAAATAAAAATAAATAAGTAAAAACATTTAGTAAAAATGTCACTTTATACTATGTTGATATTGAAACAATTTTCGACACAATTCCATTGTAAACAATTCCTCGAGTAAACATCCAGACTTACATTGACATTAACAAAAGCCTCCAGACTTAAATAAACAAATGCATCCAGACTTAAATTTACATTCACAAAAGAAGCCAACTTAAATTTACATTCACAAAAGCATCCAGACTTAAATTTACATTCACAAAAGCATCCAACTTAAATTTACATTAACAAAAGCACCTCGGACTGAGTCCTCAGTCGATATACAAAATCTGTTTGGTCGATATATTCTCGTATCGACCTCATAAAAAAGTTATAACCGTAAAATACATGTATGTTAATAGTTGCGTTTCATTTATGTTTAAATAGTTGTGTTTCATTCATGTTTACAGTTCTTCTGTACTTTAATTTATTTTACAGGTTATTACATCATTTCTAATTGTGTTATTATAAAATATTGTCACTTCAATCACTATTTTTTTCAATCGATTTCTCAAACTTTATCTTCGTATTGTACTTTCCGTTATTTTTTTATTATTTATTTATTTATTTTTTTGGCTTTTCACTCTCTACATTAGGTATTCTCCAGTACAAACAAAAACAGCGTGTAAACATGGTTGCAGTGTGTTTTGTTATATTAATCTTAGTTTGTTTTAATAAAAATTATACGTAGTTGTTTCTTATTTCGTGTAATTTATTAATTCTTGTCTATTATTGGCATTTTGTGCATGTTGTACATTTCGTTTTTGCTTATTTTTATTTTGTAGGGTTTTTACAAGTTTTACGGTGCAATAAACATATGCATATCAAGGCCGCAAGACACGTCTTATGACAAATTATAAGTACGTTAATGAAATGAAAAGTGAATAAAGAAACGATTTATGTAAACCAACACGTCTTTATGATAAACCCGCATTCATCAATTTATGCATTATTTTTATCTTTACCTAGCCAGAATTCATGGTCTACGCTTCCGAAACCATTTTCGTACTCGATCCATTTTCTAAAAAAAATCTGTAGAACCGTCCATAATTATATAGATAGAGATGAAATATCGAATTTTCTGAGTGACATAAATCACGGTAAATCACATGTGAAAATTATCGTTTATTTTCACTCTCGATTTTGCGAAAACAATTTTGATCTATATAATAAATAGGATAAATCAATTGGGTATCGTGAATATCCAAAATATGATCACTGATTAAACTCGTGCGCGGAACAAGTTCCCGTTTAATCAGATGCGTTATACGGCACTCGTGATCAGTTTGGATATTCTCTCCGCCTAATTAATTATCCTATAATTTTTCGTTGAAAAACCTAAAAGAAATAATGTCACTTTTATTATTTGAAACTAGTGTAAGAAAAGTATATGTTTTTATTTATATGATTTAAAATTATTGTTACTAATTGGGATTAGTCTTGCAGGATTGAATACTAGTTATTGTCTTAGGCCGAATTTTACTGCCGTTATAATTCGAAATTAATTGTGTGACTCGCCAAAAAAGCTAGAGGGTACGATTATTCGTTTTAGTAATTGTTTGTAATGAATTGGTAGATGTGGCTTGTTTGGATAAAGGGAAAGTATACCAAGATGATGCCCTGTCTCCACATGGCTAGCGTTGCTTCTACTCGAAGCTCCTCACGAAACCTATGTTTATTTATAATCTTGATAATAAGCTTATTTTACGGCATAATACAAAACGGTCTACATTTTTAATTATGAAAACAGTTTAAATGTATTTAGCTGTGTTATAACTATTAAGCATTTCTTTCGAGATAAGAATGTTGCTAATGAAACCACATATTATATGTTTACGTTCTTTACTGAAATCGGAACGAGGCGCTTAAAAACAAGGTCCTGGATTATTCGAGTGCCGCAATATCTCTTACTTGTGGTTAGTAATTTACAAATCTATTTAAAATTAAATCTTTCACCAACTCCCCTTTTTGTTATTGTCGCGGTGAAGATCTAACAACATCCAATTACAGGTCATCTCAGGATGAACTTCTGTATTGACCAATCAAGACTAACTGTCTTCACCAACCTTTAATGTTGGGGAATCCTCTGTCATTGTTCGGAATCTCTCTGGCATTATTGAACCTTTTTCATAACTAAACCCCAAGTTAAGATTAAAGCTTACGTTTGATTGGTTTATTTTTGGGGTTTATACCCAAATTTTTAATTGGGAAAGTTCAATCTGAGATGACTTGTCATGTTGTTAGATCTCACTGCGACAATAACAAAAAGGGGGAGCTAGTGTAAGATTTAATTTTAACTAGATATCAGTGAGATGGTACCCATCTCTGTGGGCCCCGTCGACCTTGAGGTCAAGGTCAAAGGTCATCAACCATGGTATGCGACACATCGCCTTAATATTATATACCCACATTCCAAATATCAAAAGCCTACCTCAAAAGATTAAAAAGTTACAATCCGGATATGAGTTTGTTATTAAGAAAGCTATAATGTGACCTTCAGGTCAAACCTCAAGGTCAACAACCACGGTATGCGACACATCGCCTTGATATTATCTAGCCACATTCTAAATATCAAAAGCCTATCTCAAAAGATAAAAAAGTTACAGCCCGGACATGATTTTGTAATACAGAAAGCAATAATGTGACCTTAAGGTCAAAGTTCAAGGCTAAAGGTTATCAACCACGGTATGGGACACATCGCCTTGATATTATCTACCTACATTCCAAATATCAAAAGCTTATCTCAAAAGATAAAAAAGTTACAGCCCGGACATGAATTTGTCATACAGAAAGCAATAATATTACCTCAAGGTCAAAGGTTATCAACCACGGTATGCGACACATCGCCTTGATAGTGTCTACCTTCATTCCAAATATCAAAAGCCTTCATTAAAAGATAAAAAAGTTACAGCCCGGACATGAATTTATCATACAAAAAGCAATAATGTGAACTTAAGGTCAAAGTTCAAGGTCAAAGGTTATCAACCACGGTATGCGACATATCGCCTTGATTTTATCTACCTACATTCCAAATATCAAAAGCCTACCTCAAAAGATTAAAAGTTACAGCCCGGACATGAATTTGTCATACAGAAAGCAATAATGCGACCTTAAGGTCAAAGTTCAAGGTCAAAGGTTATCAACCACGGTGTGCGACACATCGCCTTGATATTATCTACCTACATTCCAAATATCAAAAGCCTACCTCAAAAGATAAAAAAAGTTACAATTAGTTCGGACGGACGGACAGACTGATCACTATAGGGCGTCCGCCACAAGTGGCGGGCCCTAATTATATTGATAATTTACGAGAAAATAGGTAATGATTTAAGCAGCAGAATTTGTTTGGAATATGAAAAGAGGGGGATTAATTACATTGGTATTGAAATTTAAATGGTAATGTTCCTGAATATTTCAGAGATATTTTAAATTACTATTTTGATATTGGACATTACAGAAATTTGTTCAAATAGCATAACGCCATTATAGCGCCTTGAAACGTTTTTTAAAATCTTATTTTCCATTAGCATAGATTTTGAAACTCTCTTACCCTAGGTCAACGAGACTTACCAACATTTATGCGTTTTAAAATGTCCTTGAAAAAGAAAATTATATTTTCCTTGCATATTTTCTAATCGGAAACAGAAAACAAACATTATTCATTATAGATAGCACTACCAATGAATCTAACCAAAGACCCGCGCTTGTGGTTGTCCCATAAAAGACTCCACGTTTTTAAAATGTTTTCTTTACCATAATATTAGAAATCATTTTTTTATTTGTTGATTCGAATTAATAATCCTACTGATGAAATTGTGTTATTTGGTTCTGATAGCATTAGTTACAAAGAGAAAACTATAATTTATAGACATGTACAAAGTTACATTCCCCATTCTGAGAGATTTTCTCCATAGCTAGACTTCGCCCCCTTTTATTTGTTATTTTCATATTTTGGTTTCATTTTTGCATTATGTTTATAGTAAATGTATTGCTTGGTATATTTTCTCTTGTTATACCCCCACTCGTAAGAGAGGGTGCTATATTGCAATCATCTTTTCCGTCTGTCTGTCCGTTGCAAACATTTGTAACAGATTACTCGGCTTTTACTAAAGGGATTGATTTCAGATTTGGTGCACAGCTTTAGCATAATGAATTGTGCCGTGCCTCCCCTTTTCAGATCAGTCAGTTATCTACTTCCTGTTTTCCGAGCAGACTTGGACTGTTTCCAGGGTCAAAATAGGAACATATTTCGTAACAGATTTCTCGGCTTCTACTAAAAGGATTGATTTCAGATTTGGTGCACAGCTTGAGCATGATGAGTTGTACCGTGCCTCCCCATCCAGGTCAGTCAGTTATCTTTTACCTGTTTTCCGAGCAGAAAAATGGTCGAGTTAGGGTATACTTAGCACGACTTGCTGGTCCATGTTTTATCTAACTTTCTGTAAGTAGCCTGTATGTATTTAAAATTGAAGTAATTTTATTGCAGTCATTTTGTGTAATATAATAATTTGTAAGATTATTCAACGAAGAGAACTTCATAAGACGTAAAAAACTTGTGTTCGGTCATTTGATTTTTTGCCAATAAAATGTGTTTAAACTAAGCTTTAAGAAGTTGATTGATTGATTGATTGATTGATTGATTGATTGATTGATTGGGTATTTAGGACAAGAACAAGTTAACAAACTTAAATCAATTCGGTAAAGATGGACCAAAAGGCAATACTTTTGAATGTCACTGGAAAAGTATGGAGCATTGGTAGGGGCGGAAAATTTAGCCTTTTGTAACGGCTATAACGCCCCTACTCTTATAGACATCTACTTAAGTGGTTTTTAGCATGCAGGGAGCGTAGCAGTCTCCAAAAACGTTACCAACTGTGGTCCGCTGTCAGGATTTCCGTATTATGACCTGACAACCCCCACACGAGAACAGGCCCCATGCAGTCAGATCTTATGTAGTAATTGTATGTAGTTTTATATTTTTAATACAGTCTGACAGTGTACTTGTAATTACTAAATTCCACTAAACCAAGGAAGTTGTGCAAGATGATATAGGTACCTTGATAAGGAGAATATATTATCATTTTTTACCCGGGTAGTAGTGCTCCAGCTAGTAAATATTGCTAGTAGGATAAACAAATCTATCAATAACGGCTGTTTCTAATTACCGTCCATCCATCAACCATTGTAGATATGCCGCAAAAAACTTCAAAAGTATATCATCCATATATCATATACTCGTCACAACAATCTTATGGTATATTTAAAATAGGGGGACACCATGTAACCCTAGCAACTGGTCATAAAGATGGCGCTCCTAACGAGTTTGGTCCAGTTTGTGGTGCTCTACTTACACGCGATGTTTAGTTTTAGCATCCACATTTGACGGACAATATATATCCTACAAAACCAAGCGCGTTGTGTAAGAAGGTCTTTACTTTGATTCAGAGGAAATATAATCATTTTTATACCCCGGAATTTTTCCAGCTTCAAAATAAGTAAAACATCTTTCAATAACCGTTGTTTCTAATTACCGTCCATCCATCAACCATTGTACACATGTCAAAAAAAACATCAAAACTATAACCTCCATCGGGATATATCCTATAAACTCCGTCCGGTTGACCAGTCAAATCACTACAGTCCAAAGGTTTCTCTACAATAAGTAAATCAAACTGTAATATATTAGTCATTATTATATACTAGTTTTTATGATGATGATTATCATTTATCTGTGCTGTGTTTAGGGATCGACCATTTATCTCAGAGAATGCTGAATAAAAACAAAGATCTAGATTGATAGTATTTGGCCACAGCTTTATTATACAAGTACAACAATATATAAATAAATAAATAAATAAATAGATAAATAAATAAATAAATAAATAAATAAATAAAATAACGAATGGCCTTAGTCCTTGAGTGTCAATATAAATAAATATCGTAAACAATCATAATATATTCATCTTAAACTTTCTCATTTTAAATGAACCCAAAACTTTTTTAATAGTTGCTTCTCAGTCCGCTAACCGGGGACGTGCCGTGCTGTTACTTGGCTTTGCTCAAATATTCCAACAAGATGTAATCAAAATTATCAAGGTGACAAATTCATTACGCCAGACGCGCGTTTCGTCTACTTAAGACTCATCAGTGGCGTTTAACTCTAAATGCTTCAAGTATTTTTTCATTCGGTGATGGAATGATGTAAGTCCACTGGGATCGTGTAAAAACACAATACAGGTAGTTCAAAATATTATATAAACGTCTAAAGAGTCTACCAACCAGTAACTTAATAAGGCCATTCGTTGGTCAGTCTGTGTCTAAATTTATGACAAGAAACACCGTCATCTGTATCGTTGCATAATCTTCTAGACTTGTATATTATTTTTTGTTTATGCTGTATCGTCATGTTTGTCGATCCGATACTTAATAAGCTTTAGTCTGGCGTAATGAATTTGTCACCTTGATAATTTTGATTACATCTTGTTGGAATATTTGAGCAAAGCCAAGTAACAGCACGGCACGTCCCCGGTTAGCGGACTGAGAAGCAACTATTAAAAAAGTTTTGGGTTCATTTAAAATGAGAAAGTTTAAGATGAATATGTTATGATTGTTTACGATATTTATTTATATTGACACTCAATGACTAAGGCCATTCGTTGGTCAGTCTGTGTCTAAATTTATGACAAGAAACACCGTCATCTGTATCGTTGCATAATCTTCTAGACTTGTATATATATATATATATATATATTTGAAATATAAGATAAGATTAAAGTTCAAGTCAATATATTGGTCGCCGCAACGTGATGGCAGACCATAGATAAATTAGCAACTGATATATATGGGGGATGAGCAACCCTGGGAAACAGAGGTTACTCCATAATTTAGATATTTGCTAGTTGACAGTTAATAAAAAGGGGGGCAAGTGCAGTGAAAAATCTGCCGTATTGTCCGAAACCACCATTTGCACGCTTCTCACACTCCACGACGATACCAAGACTGTGTGCTTTTTCCTTGCAAGGCTCCTCAATCCTCAAGCTCCAAGCTGTCCCCATACCTGAAAATATTCAAGAAAAGGAAGCGAAGTACCAATTTCGTTAACAAGATGATTAGCAAAATGTATTAACTTTGTGCGTGTTATGTAATGGAGGTGGGTGGGAGGGTTTAAAAAAATTTAGATTGCCAAACCGACATTTTTCCTGTCACCTCCTTGCAGACGATTTGCAAAAAGACCGAACCTCGATTTGGTTTTTCTATTTTAGGACAGGTTTAACCAATCACCAATCATTGTTTAAGGAATACTAGAGCGGAACGCAACAACAGCCAACAACTATACTAGTCAGTCTTCCTTCGATAAAGGAATTTAATGCTGAATACATTAAATTCACTTAACTTGCAGGGGGGCCTTGGTTTTTTTCCTAAAAAAAATATTTTGAAAATGATTTTTGATGAAAAAAATATTTTAGAAGCAGAGGGTAAGTAAAAAAATATTCTAAAGAAGAATTTCTGCTATATAAAATAATGCTATTAATGAAAAAAAAAATTCTGTCGCAACGCCTTCAAAAAAACCAAGGCCCCCCCTTTCAACTTAAATGGTCTGTCCCTAACCTGCGTGTACACAGCTGAAAAAGCAGAAGTTCCACCAATTCCTAAAAGTACCGAAGACAAGAAAGCAAATAAACTTTTTTTAATTTTTACCCACGAATCTAAAAAAATAGGTTTACCATAGCTTTTTAATTTATGACAGGCGGACAGGCAAACATCCGACATAACAATAAATGTTTCCCCATGGTGGGTTGGATTAAACAATTATTTTAAATTGCATTGAGTTTTTAATCAGTATTTATTAAAAACAAACATTTACATTCGAATGTCCTTCTGTATCTTAACCAGAGCAAACATGCCTCCGCACAGACACCAGCTAGAAACTGAAAATAATTTTTTTTAATTTGATAGGGTCGTTTTATCTATTTCTTTCGTGAATGGATATTTGATACATAAAAAATTGTAAAATTGCCCACTAGTGTAAGTTCGACTATGATATTCTTAGATGCATTGCTATAAGATTTTTACAAGATGCTCGCATATAGAAACTGTACATAGAATCTGTACTTAGGGTTAGACACGTCGTCTGCATTATTGGTGCATTTAGTTTTCAAGTTGGAAACCAAAATAATCTGCCAGACTTTGTTACACTATTGGTCTCATATTGTTGATTACATTTTCTATTAAAGTTTTTTAAAAACCAGTCTTTGTAAGAATCATGCTATTTGAAAAATAAGAAACATAAAATCTAACAAGAATAGCAACTCTGTAAAGGAACAATTGATAATCAGGTATGTTGACTTTTGTGATGATAATTTTTGCTATTTAACATTTTCTTTATTCATTTCAAAAATGACAAAAACAAAAACCATAAAAATAAGAAACAATTATTATATTTACAACGCGTAGAAATTTCATGCCGAATTCTGACCAACGAAAAAACTGATAGCTTATGGCGTAGTAATGTGACCGTACTGAAAGGGTTACAAGTGCTCGATTAAATCAGCTGCCCAGCGCGTCCCCGGATGGCGGATAGCGTAGGCCATCTCGTTTAGGGTTGTCAGGTCATAATATATCCACGCACCGTAGTGGTTGACGTGTTAAGATAGTGTCAAGCAGGATAAAGACCCCTTTTCTAATAGAGAAGGCTCGCTGTAGCCGCTACAAAACACAAAACTTTTCTTCCCTACCCAATATTCAATACTTTTTCAGTGGCAGTCAAAATTATGTTCCTGTTTGCACAGAAGAGAGGTATTTGTGATAAAATGTAAGTCATTTCCACGCCGAATAACGGTATGAAGTAACTAAAAAATACTACTTTTTTAATTTAACTTGATATCAAATTACATTGAGCCAAAAAGGAGGTTATTGCGTTTTGATATATTATCAAGATGTGCGAGTCTACAGTCCTTTATGGAAAAATATTAGTTTTAACTCAAATAATCTATAAGCATGTTTAATTAAAACAAAACAAAGCAAGAAAATAAACAAAAACACGTGGACTGTGAGCACGCTCACAAAGGGATACCCCGCTTCGTTTTCAAGTCCAATAATCTCCCCTGAATAATATCCGACAACAACAAAAAATCCTCATGCACATCAACATATGATGTACTTCTTTCATGTAAAGTTTCATCAAAATCTGTCAAACGGTTTTAGGAGGAGAAGCGCTTATCAGGGACAGACAGACAGACAGACAGACAGACAGACGGACAGGCAGGGTGATTCATATATACCCCCTAAACAGTTTGTGGGGGCATAAAAACACATGAAATAACGATTCAAATTTAATATATAATAATTTTAAAATGACAAGGATAATATTACTACTTCCGCAAATATAATTGTGGGTTCGATTCTCACTGCAGGCAGGGTGTACTCGACTCCAATCTTAATTGACAAGGATTGCCAGTTTTCCTACCGCAGGTCGGGGGTTCTCTCCAGGTACTCCGGCTTCCTCCCCCAATAAAAACTGGACGCCATGAAATAGCTGAAAAATTGCTGAAAGTGGCGTTAAAATACCATTCAAACAAACAAAATCAGTGACATTTGTTAAGACAGTTTAATTTAAAAATTGAAGAAAGAATAAAAGTTCCTTTAAAACCAAATTTATATACTGCTGCAACAATATTTTCCGTTTATAAGGAAAGTAAATTTAACTTTTTTTTACAAACTTTAGCATTTTTATGATGACCCCGGGTAAGTTAAAATAGCTAAACACAAGTTTGTTTATCGGTGCCTTGTTTAATTTACTGACTCGTTCTGTAGAACATGATTATCTACTAGTTAATGACGTACTACTACTTGATGTATTCAGATTTTCTATTTGACATAAACATGCTTTCTAAGCATAGACACATTAATACGGATTGAAATGGTAGTTGTTGCATTAACAAACGATGACAGCCAGTACGAGTATTTCCCTAGAAAGATACATTTGACAGATTATACAGGATCAAACCATAAAAAGACAATTAACAAAGAAACAATTAAAATATGGTATGAAATATTGATGTTGTATTTGCAACAAATCAATGGATCGATAATATTTTATTATATATTGAACATATTTGAAATCTTCAAAATAAAAATTTTAATGTACATAATATACAAGACTGCTTTCCGAATAATAGTTCCCCTTGGGTCGTATATGGTATCTGGTTCTTTTGCCAAAGTACTTATCTTAGGTCCTTACACTAACGGGTTGTTTAGCTACAATACTTTTTACAATCGCTTTTTTTTTGTCCCAGTAAAATTTTTATGTATTGTGTCGAAAAGTAATTAGTAGTACATAGATAAATACAGTAATTGTTATTCATACAAAAATTCTTAAGGAATTTATACATTAAATTTTTAAGGTTTGTGGTATTTTTACATGTCATAACTTTTTGCACAGTCAATTGGTACAATTTTTTAATTAAGGAAAAAGTCAACCAGATGTCTACCGCCCACTTTCATCTATGTCTTTTTATGGCTTGCACTATTAGTGACTTGAATTAGATACTATTTATGCCTGTTTAGTACATAGTGAAGTAATTGCAACCAATACAATCACGTTCGTGTCAACATTGACGTGCGAGTTTGAGACCTACTGTCTTCTTAACTTCAACCGTAATGGACAAGGCTTCCTCACCCTCACTCAAGCCCCTTCCCCCCCAAAAAAGAAAGAACATCGCAAGATGTGGGTATATAGTGACCTTACACTGTTTAACATCTATATATGGGAGAATTTCACGTTGCACTCGCTTAAAACGTTACCCACTATAATTAGAGACCAGACCTTCCGGATATAACCTGACACCCTCCTAACGTATCTATACGCCACCTGTATTTGCGCAGTGAAGCACCGCGGGTCGACACGGGAATCCTTCTAGTATAATTAGCTATCACTATTTGTACTTTGAACATAAAGAATTAACATTTGAGATACTGGGACGGTTTCCAGTGCTCAACCCACAGAGCAACCTAGCGCGTCCCCGGGTGGCGAATAGGGGAGACCCTCTCGTTGGGGGGTTGTCGGGTCATATTACGGAAAGCGCAGACCATAGTGTGTAACGTGTTTGGAGAGTGCCACGCTTCTTGCACGATAAAGATCCCTTTTGTATATTTTAAAAAAGAGTATGATCATTGTAGCCGCTACAAAAAGCTTAATTCTCCGACCCTACCCAATACTTCGTACTTTTCCAGTGGCAGTCAAAATTCTGTTCCCTGTGTCCCATCCTACCCCTTTTTTAATTGATGTATTGTTTGTTAACTTGTTCCCATCCTGAATACAGCTGAAATACTGCTCGCTGGACGTAAAGCAACATCCAACCAATCAATCAATCAATCAATCAATCAATCAATCTTTGGAGATCGTAGACTAAAATATATACGGTAAAATACAAATAATAAAGGGCAAAACAATACAATTTCTGTCAATAGAAGGACAAATCCACATGGCGATGAAGACAACTCTAGATGTGTAACGACACGAATAGCAAGGAAGATATGATGGCGTCATAAATTAGAAATTATAAAAAGTAAATATAAACAAATGGAAACAAACCGAACGCGAATTAATACACACAGTAAAGTGTACGGTCCTTTAAGAAAATATTTAATGGCTACTAAAACACAGATGGATGAATCTTGTATAAAACGCAATCAAAACAAGAACAAAAATCAATGATCAAGGATATTAAGTACAAGTCATCGACAACAGTTGAACACCCACTGAGTAGGTTTTTACGTTTTTTAAAGAATATTATAATGATTGGAAATAATAACATAATATATTTTGTGTTTGTTTGATGGTGTTTAACGCCACTTTCAGCAATTTTTCAGCTATATCATGGCGTCCAGTTTTTATTGGAGGAGGAAGCCGGAGTACCCGAGAAAACCCCCGACCTGCTAACATAATATAACAGGTATATGTATATATAACAATGTCAGTATAAAAATACTTAAACAACTTAGCCCCCAAAGGCTGAGAAAAATCATCAGATTAGTACAACTGATTGCCGACGGATTTTGGAACGTTGACGGAACCTTTTCGACATACAATAAAAGTAGTTAAAATGTATACATTAATTACGCTCTATTGTTTGGTTGTTTGTGGTTTCAGCAACATTAAAGTTATTTCATTGTGCCCCCCCCCCCCCAGTTTTTATTGGGGAAGGAAAGCCGACAATCCGACAAAACCTGTTGACAGGCACGTGATCAATAGAAGATGACTAACCACAGCCACCTAGGCCCCAATTCTGCGAATACTGTAATAAAGCGTAAACGTGTGTTACACATTGCATGGTACGAAATGAAACATCATTAATTCCTTAGGTCAATAAAGATCGGTTTAAAACATTTTAAATATAGTCATATCAATAAAATAAGCTTTTCAAAATTTGCCTTTTAATGGAATGTGCGTAGCATTACTCCGACAGCCCATTTCTCTGACAACCCATTAATCCGACAATTCAATACTCCGACAGCCCATTTCTCCGACAATGAAAAAAAAACGTATAAATATATTTATCAAGACAATGTTTTATAACAAACATCTGGATATGTATGTGATGTTGAAAAGGTCAATAGATGGGGATGCAACTGTGATGAGCTACTACTGGTGACGGCATACGCATCACAAGCAGGAACTGCTTTCTCTTCCGGAGAACCTGAGTTCACTCTCGTTTTGACTTGGTATTATATGTTTCTATGTTGTGTCGTTTGTTTTTGTGATAATTTTATGCATATCGATTTTGTCTTCGCCTTTTCAGACTTATGATATTCGATTGCCCCGTTGTTACGCCTTTACTTCTTTGTAACTGGAACAAGTAAATAATGTTTTTTTTTATAATTGGAGGGTATTTAAAGTATACACTGAATATTCAATTGTACTCAAACGTCACTGAAGACCTTTATTGATTGTGTCTATTTTTGTTGGTTTTTCTTTTTATTTTTCTTTTTATTAACTTCTAGGATAGCACCCGGTTCCAACAAGACAATTATTTCGTTATCTCAAGATAATTATAACATTCCCACAAGAAAGTTAGTTTGAAATGTTCTGCAAGGTTGCACATTGACTCCAACCCCAAATACCGGAAGCAAGCCTTTAGACCATATTTAATGTCACCCCCGGTTCCCCGAAATAAAAAGAACAAAAAAAAAAAGACAACAACAATTAACAAAACAAACACCCCCCCCCCCGTCCTCTGATTATTGTTGTTACTTTCGTGTAGATGTTCGGTTAGGACCTCCCCCTTTCAAAAATTTCTGGATCCGTCCCTGCGTTTAGAATGAATATAAAGTGCATTTTTGACCGAGTTACATAATGTGCAAACCCGGGGTATAGTAAATATCGGGCGACGGCGGACGGAAGTACTACCACAGCCTATTTATTTAATACGAATAGTTATACGTTTTTGTCATTGTCGGAGTAATGGGCTGTTGGAATAATGGGCTGTCGGAGCACTGGGTTTTCGGAATAATGGGTTGTCGGAGCACTGGGTTTTCGGAATAATGGGTTGTCGGAGCTCTGGGTTGTCGGAATAATTGGTTGTCGGAATAATGATCTCACCCCAATAGAATGACCTTCAATAATATTAAATCATTTCAAATACTCCCGATTTTTTTAATGAAAACATTTATAGGAATGTATCATTAATTATCTAACGCATATAACAGACATTGTGAAAAAAACACATATTAATTAAAAATTAATTTCCATGAACGTCAATTTTTTATTATTTCCTTTCGAGTAAATGAGAAGAAGCGTACAAAAATCTTGTGTTTAAAAAATCCGTAAGAAAAGACATAAATTACAATGTCCTTTTTAAAAATCTGTTCGTAAAATATTTACCAAAGTACTTGGCTTTTGATATTTTATAAAAAGAATACACAAAATTGTGACGACAAATATGCGGAAAGCAAAAAATATTTTCATCTTGCGCTTACATGTATTATCTTCAAACCAGAACGTTCTTTATACGTGTTAATAATGAAAAACAGTTACTATTTTTCGCCAGTGTCAACATCGGGGTAGTCTTTGCGCCAACTACGCGGAGAGTGTGCTTGACTCATCCTTAAATTTGTAAAGACAGTTTTCCTGTCGAAGGTCGGGGGTAGTTTACCGGGTAGTATAATCTAACGTGGTCTTTTAGCCACACCCCAATTGATGACGTTGATGATCGTGACTGATTACTAGTTAAATACTTTTCACTGTAATTTTTGAAGCACTTTATATATGTAAGTTAGCTTTTACTGTTATGTAACATCTTGTACGATAACAAACAAAATTTTTAAACAGACTTTCCTTATGAAAATACATATTGTAAATATTATAAAGTACAAATCGATGAAGAATGCTATTTTTTAATGTTAATATTTTTCTTAGGAGTGTTCCTGTATGAATTACAATGTGTAAAAACCTAATTACAAAGTGTGAAATTGAACTGGGAAACAATAATCAATACCAGTTTGTATATCAGTATTCTCATAGCCTGCGCAGATACAAGGTAGACATAATAAGTACATGTATGTCGTGTTGAAAATGACATACAATAATATCAGCGAGTCCGTGATAATTATAAACATGGCGGTATTACACAAGTTTTTACCAATTCCTGTAAGATAAGATAGTGTAAGCCTTAGGTGTACATAATGTGTTAATTCATGAAGGATACAGTAGGTGTACGTACTTTATAAACAATTCCTGTACAATACTGTGGGTGTACATACTTTAACTATTCCTGAAAGATACGGTGGGTGTACATACTTTGTTAACAATCTCTGTAACATACAGTGGGTGTACATACTTTGTTAACAATTTCTGTAACATACAGTGGGTGTACATACTTTAACTAATCCTGAAAGATACAGTTGTTGTACGTCATTTGTTAACAATTCCTGTAAAGTACAGTGGGAGTACGTCATTTGTTAACAATTCCTGTAAGATACAGTGGGTGTACATACTTTGTTAACTATTCCTGTAAGATACAGTGGGTGTACATACTTTGTTAACTATTCCTGTAAGATACATTGGGTGTACATACTTTGTGGGTGTGCATACTTTGTTAACAATTCCTGTAAGATACAGTGGGTGTACATACTTTGTTAACAATTTCTGTAAGATACAGTGGGTGTACATACTTTGTTAACTATTCCTGTAGGATTCAGTGGGTGTACATACTTTGTTAATAATTTCTGTAAGATTCAGTGGGTGTGCATACTTTGTTAATAATTTCTGTAAGATTCAGTGGGTGTACATACTTTGTTAATAATTTCTGTAAGATACAGTGGGCGTACATACTTTGTTAACTATTCCTGTAGGATACGATGGGTGTACACACTTTGTTAACAATTCCTGTAATATACGGTGGGTGTACATACTTTGTTAACAATTCCTGTAAGATACAGTGGGTGTACATACTTTGTTAACTATTCCTGTAGGATACGACGGGTGTACACACTTTGTTAATAATTTCTGTAAGATTCAGTGGGTGTACATACTTTGTTAATAATTTCTGTAAGATACAGTGGGCGTACATACTTTGTTAACTATTCCTGTAGCATACGGTGGGTGTACATACTTTCTCTAACAATTCCTATAAGATACAGTGGGTGTACATACTTTGTTAACAATTCCTGTAAGATACAGTGGGTGTACATACTTTGTTAACAATTTCTGTAAGATACAGTGGGTGTACATACTTTGTAAATAATTTCTGTAAGATACAGTGGGCGTACATACTTTGTTAACAATTCCTGTAAGATACAGTAGGTGTACATACTTTGTTTACTATTCCTGTAAGATACAGTGGGTGTACATACTTTATTAACTATTCCTGTAAGATACGGTAGGTGTACATACTTTGTTAACTATTCCTGTAGGATACGATGGGTGTACATACTTTGTTAACTATTCCTGTAGGATACGATGGGTGTACATACTTTGTTAACAATTCCTGTAAGATACGGTGGGTGTACATACTTTGGTAACAAGTCATGTAAGATACAGTGGGTGTACATACTTTGTAAATAATTTCTGTAAGATACAGTGGGCGTACATACTTTATTAACTATTCCTGTAAGATACAGAACGTGTACATACTTTGTTAACTATTCCTGTAGGATACGATGGGTGTACATACTTTGTGGGTGTGCATACTTTGTTAACAATTCCTGTAAGATACAGTGGGTGTACATACTTTGTTAACAATTTCTGTAAGATACAGTGGGTGTACATACTTTGTTAACTATTCCTGTAGGATTCAGTGGGTGTACATACTTTGTTAATAATTTCTGTAAGATTCAGTGGGTGTACATACTTTGTTAATAATTTCTGTAAGATTCAGTGGGTGTACATACTTTGTTAATAATTTCTGTAAGATTCAGTGGGTGTACATACTTTGTTAATAATTTCTGTAAGATTCAGTGGGTGTACATACTTTGTTAATAATTTCTGTAAGATACAGTGGGCGTACATACTTTGTTAACTATTCCTGTAGGATACGATGGGTGTACACACTTTGTTAACAATTCCTGTAATATACGGTGGGTGTACATACTTTGTTAACAATTCCTGTAAGATACAGTGGGTGTACATACTTTGTTAACTATTCCTGTAGGATACGACGGGTGTACACACTTTGTTAATAATTTCTGTAAGATTCAGTGGGTGTACATACTTTGTTAATAATTTCTGTAAGATACAGTGGGCGTACATACTTTGTTAACTATTCCTGTAGCATACGGTGGGTGTACATACTTTCTCTAACAATTCCTTTAAGATACAGTGGGTGTACATACTTTGTTAACAATTCCTGTAAGATACAGTAGGTGTACATACTTTGTTTACTATTCCTGTAAGATACAGTGGGTGTACATACTTTATTAACTATTCCTGTAAGATACGGTAGGTGTACATACTTTGTTAACTATTCCTGTAGGATACGATGGGTGTACATACTTTGTTAACTATTCCTGTAGGATACGATGGGTGTACATACTTTGTTAACAATTCCTGTAAGATACGGTGGGTGTACATACTTTGGTAACAAGTCATGTAAGATACAGTGGGTGTACATACTTTGTAAATAATTTCTGTAAGATACAGTGGGTGTACATAATTTATTAACTATTCCTGTAAGATACAGAACGTGTACATACTTTGTTAACTATTCCTGTAGGATACGATGGGTGTACTCACTTTGTTAACAATTCCTGTAAGATACGGTGGGTGTACATTCTTTGTTAACAATTCCTGTAGAATACGGTGGGTGTACATACTTTCTTAACAATTCCTGTAAGATATGGTGGGTGTTCACACTTTGTTAATAATTTCTGTAAGATACTGTCATGTGCTATTTGTTCCTTCATAATATTTGTTCCACGGAACTTTTGTTATGTAGTAATTGTTTCTGAAAGAATTTATTTTATGTAATATTTGTTCTTTTGCCATTGTAAAAGTTCCCACAGCAGAAAATAAATATTACATATAATAAATTCCTTCAGGAACTATTATTACATAACAAAAATTCAGCCGGAACAAATATTATGAAGGAACAAATAACACATGGCACTCGGCAAATGATAAATCATGTATTACAAATAATATCATTACAAAAATCATATATTATGCAATAATATTATAGTTTTGAATCCATAATATTATAGTTTTGATGCCATAATATTACAGTTTTGATGTCATAATATTATAGTTTTTATTTCATAATATTATAGTTTTATCCTTCAGGAAATTAAATATTTTGTTGTATTCAACAGCTTCCATGCTTGTGCACTTTTGAATGTCCTTACAGGTGAGTAAAAATCACCTGGTTATGAACCATGTGACTAAATGTTTATCAAATACACCTGTATAATTTTCTGTACAGGTGAAATTTGGTCATGTGATAATTTTCAAGGATTAAAAGCCACACTTGAGTATTGTCATAACAAAAGTTCTGAAAAATCAAAGGAATTTTTGTTATAGACAAGGAATATATATTCTGTAAGAAAAATTCCTATTTTTTCAAAAACTATAATATTCTTTCCTTAAGGAACATTTATTATACGGAACAAATATATGTTGACAGGTTAACAATTCCTGTAAGATACGGTGGGTGTACACACTTTGTTAATAATTTCAGTAAGATACGGTGGGTGTACACACTTTGTTAATAATTTCTGTCAGATACAGTGAGTGTACATACTTAGGTAACAATTCCTGTAAAATACAATGTTCGTCATTTGTTAACAATTCATGTCAGATACAGTAGGTGTACACACTTTGTTAACAATTCCTGTAAGATACAGTGGGTGGTCATACTTTGTTGACAATTCCAGTAAGAAACGGTGGGCGTACATACTTTGGTAACAATTCTTGTATAATACAGTAGGTGTACACACTTCGTTTACAATTTATGTACGATATAGTGGGTGTACACATTTTGTTAACAATTCCAGTAAGATACAGTGGGTGTACGCACCGTTTTTTTTGGAGGGGGGTGTTGTCATGTTATGATGCGGAAAGTGTGACCGCAGACGAAAGTGGTTAATGTGTTCTTGTCCTGAATATAGCTGAAATACTGCTTGCTTGAAGTAAAACATAAAATCAATCAATCACAGACAGTGTTAGTCGTAGGTGAACATGCTTTGTTAAGATAAAGTGAGTGTTAACAACTCCTGTCAGATACAGACTGTTAGCCGTGGGTGTAAATAATTTGTTAACAATTCCTCTTAGACACAGACAGTGTAAGCCGTATATATGATAATAATGTCCCGATTTGGTGACGGTTATCGGGAAGGACTGCCAGACTCGACTTACCACAGAGCTGCTTATCGCTTCCGCAGATGACGGCGCATTGGGGTTATAGTTAATAAAGAAAGCATGACTGCAGACCATAATGGGGAGCGTGCCGCACTACTTACACTATAAAGACCCTATTAAGAATTTTTGAAAGAGTGGGTAAGTAGGCGCTACAAAAGATTTTACATTTTCCGTATCTACCCAATACCCTGTAATCCATCTTATTTCCAGGTTTAATTTACTGTTTGCGGACACGAATAGCGCTGAAATACTGTTCAATGGCTTTTTTTTAAATCAGTCAACCAATGATTCATCAACCAAAAATATCTGTTGATTATTATTTTAATTTTCGTTTACATATTGCAACTTTTGATGTTTGAATTTTAAAAATTTTGAAAAGCAATCAATATTTCATATGATGAGACGGTTAAAGCAGAAACATTGTCCATTTTAAACGTGCTGTGTGTGTGTGCAGACTTCCATCAATCGGTTTCATCTATGCATAACTGTAACTCTTGTAGTTCTCTGAAATTTAAAATAAATTAGTAAGATATGACTTCGAACTATATTGGGTAATGTGGATGAAGTGCAACATTTCATGCAAATGCAAAACCCTTTTTGTAGACGTCGAAAATATAAGGTTCTCAGTAGCCATTTCGTCTGCATGTCTCCAACCTCACACTTAATATGGGATATTTATGTTACAGCAGCTCCGGCGTATAGTGTCTTCATTTCACATCTTATACACAATAGACTAGATCCTGCGATCGGTCTTCTAGTCCGCTCTGATGTTGACAACTAAGCTACTCATACAAAGATGTTTTGTTCCTAGGCTTGTGTTATTCCTTTAGTAGTTCTGGTCGTCCCCATTTGATCGTTATAAGAAATCCATCTCTCATAGGTAGTCTTTCCAATTCCTGGATTTGACTTTTTCCTAGACATGACAATTAGTACTTCGACGGGTGTTTAATTAGGGCATGCAATGCTTACTCGTCTGAAAAACTTGAGTGCGCCCTTGGTTTTTATTGTGTTCGAGTTACTATCTGTTTTTTGGTATTTTTGTTTTGTGTTGTGAATGTTTGTCGGAGTTATGGTAGACTATCGGCTGTTGTTGTTAATGTTTGTCGGAGTTATGGTAGACTATCGGCTGCTGTTTGTCGGAGTTATGGTTGACTATCGGCTGCTGTTTGTCGGAGTTATGGTAGACTATCGGCTGTTGTTGTTAATGTTTGTCGGAGTTATGGTAGACTATCGGCTGTTGTTGTTAATGTTTGTCGGAGTTATGGTAGACTATCGGCTGTTGTTGTTAATGTTTGTCGGAGTTATGGTAGACTATCGGCTGTTGTTGTTAATGTTTGTCGGAGTTATGGTTGACTATCGGCTGTTGTTGTTAATGTTTGTCGGAGTTATGGTTGACTATCGGCTGTTGTTGTTAATGTTTGTCGGAGTTATGGTTGACTATCGGCTGCTGTTTGTCGGAGTTATGGTTGACTATCGGCTGTTGTTGTTTATGTTTGTCGGAGTTATGGTTGACTATCGGCTGTTGTTGTTAATGTTTGTCGGAGTTATGGTTGACTATCGGCTGTTGTTGTTAATGTTTGTCGGAGTTATGGTAGACTGTCGGCTGTTGTTGTTAATGTTTGTCGGAGTTATGGTTGACTATCGGCTGTTGTTGTTTATGTTTGTCGGAGTTATGGTAGACTATCGGCTGTTGTTGTTAAGTAGGTTTCCTTGTTTGTCGGAGTTATGGTTGACTATCGGCTGTTGTTGTTAATGTTTGTCGGAGTTATGGTTGACTATCGGCTGTTGTTGTTAATGTTTGTCGGAGTTATGGTAGACTATCGGCTGTTGTTGTTAATGTTTGTCGGAGTTATGGTTGACTATCGGCTGTTGTTGTTAAGTAGGTTTCCTTGTTTGTCGGAGTTATGGTTGACTATCGGCTGTTGTTGTTAATGTTTGTCGGAGTTATGGTTGACTATCGGCTGTTGTTGTTAATGTTTGTCGGAGTTATGGTAGACTATCGGCTGTTGTTGTTAATGTTTGTCGGAGTTATGGTAGACTATCGGCTGTTGTTGTTAATGTTTGTCGGAGTTACGGTTGACTATCGGCTGTTGTTGTTAAGTAGGTTTCCTTGTTTGTCGGAGTTATGGTTGACTATCGGCTATTGTTGTTAATGTTTGTCGGAGTTATGGTTGACTATCGGCTGTTGTTGTTAATGTTTGTCGGAGTTATGGTAGACTATCGGCTGTTGTTGTTAATGTTTGTCGGAGTTATGGTTGACTATCGGCTGTTGTTGTTAATGTTTGTCGGAGTTATGGTAGACTATCGGCTGTTGTTGTTAATGTTTGTCGGAGTTATGGTAGACTATCGGCTGTTGTTGTTAATGTTTGTCGGAGTTATGGTTGACTATCGGCTGTTGTTGTTAATGTTTGTCGGAGTTATGGTAGACTATCGGCTGTTGTTGTTTATGTTTGTCGGAGTTATGGTAGACTATCGGCTGTTGTTGTTTATGATTGTCGGAGTTATGGTAGACTATCGGCTGTTGTTGTTAATGTTTGTCGGAGTTATGGTAGACTATCGGCTGTTGTTTGTCGGAGTTATGGTAGACTATCGGCTGTTGTTGTTTATGTTTGTCGGAGTTATGGTATACTATCGGCTGTTGTTGTTTATGTTTGTCGGAGTTATGGTAGACTATCGGCTGTTGTTGTTAATGTTTGTCGGAGTTATGGTAGACTGTCGGCTGTTGTTGTTAATGTTTGTCGGAGTTATGGTAGACTATCGGCTGTTGTTTGTCGGAGTTATGGTAGACTATCGGCTGTTGTTGTTAATGTTTGTCGGAGTTATGGTTGACTATCGGCTATTGTTGTTAATGTTTGTCGGAGTTATGGTAGACTATCGGCTGTTGTTGTTAATGTTTGTCGGAGTTATGGTTGAATATCGGCTGTTGTTGTTAATGTTTGTCGGAGTTATGGTAGACTATCGGCTGTTGTTGTTAATGTTTGTCGGAGTTATGGTTGACTATCGGCTGTTGTTGTTTATGTTTGTCGGAGTTATGGTAGGCTATCGGCTGTTGTTGTTAATGTTTGTCGGAGTTATGGTTGAATATCGGCTGTTGATGTTAATGTTTGTCGGAGTTATGGTTGACTATCGGCTGTTGTTGTTAATGTTTGTCGGAGTTATGGTTGACTATCGGCTGTTGTTGTTTATGTTTGTCGGAGTTATGGTAGGCTATCGGCTGTTGTTGTTAATGTTTGTCGGAGTTATGGTAGACTATCGGCTGTTGTTGTTTATGTTTGTCGGAGTTATGGTTGACTATCGGCTGTTGTTGTTAATGTTTGTCGGAGTTATGGTAGACTATCGGCTGTTGTTGTTAATGTTTGTCGGAGTTATGGTTGAATATCGGCTGTTGTTGTTAATGTTTGTCGGAGTTATGGTAGACTATCGGCTGTTGTTGTTAATGTTTGTCGGAGTTATGGTAGACTATCGGCTGTTGTTGTCAAGTAGGTTTCCTTGTTTGTCGGAGTTATGGTAGACTATCGGCTGTTGTTTGTCGGAGTTATGGTAGACTATCGGCTGTTGTTTGTCGGAGTTATGGTAGACTATCGGCTGTTGTTGTTAATGTTTGTCGGAGTTATGGTAGACTATCGGCTGTTGTTGTTAAGTAGGTTTCCTTGTTTGTCGGAGTTATGGTAGACTATTGGCTGTTGTTGTTTATGTTTGTCGGAGTTATGGTAGACTATCGGCTGTTGTTGTTAATGTTTGTCGGAGTTATGGTAGATTATCGGCTGTTGTTGTTAATGTTTGTCGGAGTTATGGTAGACTATCGGCTGTTGTTTGTCGGAGTTATGGTTGACTATCGGCTGTTGTTGTTAATGTTTGTCGGAGTTATGGTTGACTATCGGCTGTTGTTGTTAATGTTTGTCGGAGTTATGGTTGACTATCGGCTGTTGTTGTTAATGTTTGTCGGAGTTATGGTAGACTATCGGCTGTTGTTGTTAAGTAGGTTTCCTTGTTTGTCGGAGTTATGGTAGACTATCGGCTGTTGTTGTTAATGTTTGTCGGAGTTATGGTAGACTATCGGCTGTTGTTGTCAAGTAGGTTTCCTTGTTTGTCGGAGTTATGGTTGACTATCGGCTGTTGTTGTTGATGTTTGTCGGAGTTATGGTTGACTATCGGCTGTTGTTTGTCGGAGTTATGGTTGACTATCGGCTGTTGTTGTTGATGTTTGTCGGAGTTATGGTTGACTATCGGCTGTTGTTGTTAATGTTTGTCGGAGTTATGGTAGACTATTGGCTGTTGTTGTTTATGTTTGTCGGAGTTATGGTAGACTATCGGCTGTTGTTGCTAAGTAGGTTTCCTTGTTTGTCGGAGTTATGGTAGACTGTCGGCTGTTGTTGTTAAGTAGGTTTCCTTGTTTGTCGGAGTTATGGTAGACTATCGGCTGTTGTTGTTAATGTTTGTCGGAGTTATGGTAGACTATCGACTGTTGTTGTTAAGTAGGTTTCCTTGTTTGTCGGAGTTATGGTAGACTATCGGCTGTTGTTGTTAATGTTTGTCGGAGTTATGGTAGACTGTCGGCTGTTGTTGTTAAGTAGGTTTCCTTGTTTGTCGGAGTTATGGTAGACTGTCGGCTGTTGTTGTTAAGTAGGATTTCTTGTTTGTCGGAGTTATGGTAGACTGTCGGCTGTTGTTGTTAAGTAGGTTTCCTTGTTTGTCGGAGTTATGGTATACTATCGGCTGTTGTTGTTAATGTTTGTCGGAGTTAAGGTAGACTATCGGCTGTTGTTGTTAATGTTTGTCGGAGTTATGGTAGACTATCGGCTGTTGTTGTCAAGTAGGTTTCCTTGTTTGTCGGAGTTTTGGTAGACTATCGGCTGTTGTTGTTAATGTTTGTCGGAGTTATGGTAGACTATCGGCTGTTGTTGTTAAGTAGGTTTCCTTGTTTGTCGGAGTTATGGTAGACTATCGGCTGTTGTTGTTAATGTTTGTCGGAGTTATGGTAGACTGTCGGCTGTTGTTGTTAAGTAGGTTTCCTTGTTTGTCGGAGTTATGGTAGACTGTCGGCTGTTGTTGTTAAGTAGGTTTCCTTGTTTGTCGGAGTTATGGTAGACTGTCGGCTGTTGTTGTTAAGTAGGTTTCCTTGTTTGTCGGAGTTATGGTAGACTATCGGCTGTTGTTGTTAATGTTTGTCGGAGTTAAGGTAGACTATCGGCTGTTGTTGTTAATGTTTGTCGGAGTTATGGTAGACTGTTGGCTGTTGTTGTTAATGTTTGTCGGAGTTATGGTAGACTATCGGCTGTTGTTGTTAATGTTTGTCGGAGTTATGGTAGACTATCGGCTGTTGTTGTTTATGTTTGTCGGAGTTATGGTTGACTATCGGCTGTTGTTGTTAATGTTTGTCGGAGTTATGGTTGACTATCGGCTGTTGTTGTTAATACTTGTCGGAGTTATGGTAGACTATCGGCTGTTGTTGTTAATGTTTGTCGGAGTTATGGTTGACTATCGGCTGTTGTTGTTAATGTTTGTCGGAGTTATGGTAGACTATCGGCTGTTGTTGTTAATGTTTGTCGGAGTTATGGTAGACTATCGGCTGTTGTTGTTAATGTTTGTCGGAGTTATGGTTGACTATCGGCTGTTGTTGTTAATGTTTGTCGGAGTTATGGTAGACTATCGGCTGTTGTTGTTTATGTTTGTCGGATTTATGGTAGACTATCGGCTGTTGTTGTTTATGATTGTCGGAGTTATGGTAGATTATCGGCTGTTGTTGTCAAGTAGGTTTCCTTGTTTGTCGGAGTTATGGTTGACTATCGGCTGTTGTTGTTTATGTTTGTCGGAGTTATGGTAGACTGTCGGCTGTTATTGTTAAGTAGGTTTCCTTGTTTGTCGGAGTTATGGTAGACTATCGGCTGTTGGTGTTAATGTTTGTCGGAGTTATGGTAGACTATCGGCTGTTGTTGTTAAGTAGGTTTCCTTGTTTGTCGGAGTTATGGTAGACTATCGGCTGTTGTTGTTAATGTTTGTCGGAGTTATGGTAGACTGTCGGCTGTTGTTGTTAAGTAGGTTTCCTTGTTTGTCGGAGTTATGGTAGACTGTCGGCTGTTGTTGTTAAGTAGGTTTCCTTGTTTGTCGGAGTTATGGTAGACTGTCGGCTGTTGTTGTTAAGTAGGTTTCCTTGTTTGTCGGAGTTATGGTAGACTATCGGCTGTTGTTGTTAATGTTTGTCGGAGTTATGGTAGACTATCGGCTGTTGTTGTTAATGTTTGTCGGAGTTATGGTTGACTATCGGCTGTTGTTGTTAATGTTTGTCGGAGTTATGGTAGACTATCGGCTGTTGTTGTTAATGTTTGTCGGAGTTATGGTAGACTATCGGCTGTTGTTGTTTATGTTTGTCGGAGTTATGGTTGACTATCGGCTGTTGTTGTTAATGTTTGTCGGAGTTATGGTAGACTGTCGGCTGTTGTTGTTAAGTAGGTTTCCTTGTTTGTCGGAGTTATGGTAGACTATCGGCTGTTGTTGTTAATGTTTGTCGGAGTTATGGTAGACTATCGGCTGTTGTTGTTAATGTTTGTCGGAGTTATGGTAGACTATCGGCTGTTGTTGTTAATGTTTGTCGGAGTTATGGTAGACTATCGGCTGTTGTTGTTAATGTTTGTCGGAGTTATGGTAGACTATCGGCTGTTGTTGTTAAGTAGGTTTCCTTGTTTGTCGGAGTTATGGTTGACTATCGGCTGTTGTTGTTAATGTTTGTCGGAGTTATGGTAGACTATCGGCTGTTGTTGTTAATGTTTGTCGGAGTTATGGTAGACTATCGGCTGTTGTTGTTAAGTAGGTTTCCTTGTTTGTCGGAGTTATGGTTGACTATCGGCTGTTGTTGTTAATGTTTGTCGGAGTTATGGTAGACTATTGGCTGTTGTTGTTAATGTTTGTCGGAGTTATGGTAGACTATCGGCTGTTGTTGTTAAGTAGGTTTCCTTGTTTGTCGGAGTTATGGTAGACTATCGGCTGTTGTTGTTTATGTTTGTCGGAGTTATGGTAGACTATTGGCTGTTGTTGTTAATGTTTGTCGGAGTTATGGTTGACTATCGGCTGTTGTTGTTTATGTTTGTCGGAGTTATGGTAGACTATCGGCTGTTGTTGTTTATGTTTGTCGGAGTTATGGTAGACTATCGGCTGTTGTTGTTAATGTTTGTCGGAGTTATGGTTGAATATCGGCTGTTGTTGTTAATGTTTGTCGGAGTTATGGTAGACTATCGGCTGTTGTTGTTAATGTTTGTCGGAGTTATGGTAGACTATCGGCTGTTGTTGTTAATGTTTGTCGGAGTTATGGTAGACTATCGGCTGTTGTTGTTTATGTTTGTCGGAGTTATGGTTGACTATTGGCTGTTGTTGTTTATGTTTGTCGGAGTTATGGTAGACTATCGGCTGTTGTTGTTAATGTTTGTCGGAGTTATGGTTGACTATCGGCTGTTGTTGTTTATGTTTGTCGGAGTTATGGTTGACTATTGGCTGTTGTTGTTTATGTTTGTCGGAGTTATGGTAGACTATCGGCTGTTGTTGTTAATGTTTGTCGGAGTTATGGTTGACTATCGGCTGTTGTTGTTTATGTTTGTCGGAGTTATGGTTGACTATTGGCTGTTGTTGTTTATGTTTGTCGGAGTTATGGTAGACTATCGGCTATTGTTGTTAATGTTTGTCGGAGTTATGGTTGACTATCGGCTGTTGTTGTTAATGTTTGTCGGAGTTATGGTAGACTATCGGCTGTTGTTGTTAATGTTTGTCGGAGTTATGGTAGACTATCGGCTGTTGTTGTTAATGTTTGTCGGAGTTATGGTAGACTATCGGCTGTTGTTGTTAATGTTTGTCGGAGTTATGGTAGACTATCGGCTGTTGTTGTTAATGTTTGTCGGAGTTAAGGTAGACTATCGGCTGTTGTTGTTTATGTTTGTCGGAGTTATGGTAGACTATCGGCTGTTGTTGTTAATGTTTGTCGGAGTTATGGTAGACTATCGGCTGTTGTTGTTTATGTTTGTCGTAGTTATGGTAGACTATCGGCTGTTGTTGTTAATGTTTGTCGGAGTTAAGGTAGACTATCGGCTGTTGTTGTTAAGTAGGTTTCCTTGTTTGTCGGAGTTATGGTAGACTATCGGCTGTTGTTGTTTATGTTTGTCGGAGTTATGGTTGACTATCGGCTGTTGTTGTTTATGATTGTCGGAGTTATGGTAGACTATCGGCTGTTGTTGTTAATGTTTGTCGGAGTTATGGTAGACTATCGGCTGTTGTTTGTCGGAGTTATGGTAGACTATCGGCTGTTGTTGTTTATGTTTGTCGGAGTTATGGTAGACTATCGGCTGTTGTTGTTAATGTTTGTCGGAGTTATGGTAGGCTATCGGCTGTTGTTGTTAAGTAGGTTTCCTTGTTATCTCTCTTGCTTTGCCAAAAAAGCTCTGATCATGTAGAATGTTACAAAAAATGTACTATCTGGTTCCTCTAAAGGAGTTTCAATGGTTTGTACAATTAAATATATGTTTTAATAACTACAATAATTAAATTTACACTTACGTTGACAGTAGGTGTCGTCTTGGCCCTTTCCTTTACATGTGCAAAAACGATTGCAATAGTCTTTCTTATTTCCTGTTAAAAGTTAAGAAATCTTGCGTCTTTAACTGAAATATTTTTTTTCAAATATTCTACTCTCAAACCTATAAATTAGAAGACGAAAATACCAAGTTATAATAAAAAATAAGATAAATCAAATACGACCTTACAAAGCCACACACGCAACACACTCCCAAAACATACAAAACGCTAGATAAGATATACGAAATCCTCTGATCATTAGTAGGATATCAGGTAGTTCAAAATAGTAGGCATATCTTGCAAACCTGTCGTTTTAGTTCATTTATTATTAGCATGCGATCTTATTCGTGTACAAAATTAAACCATTCCATTTTAAGAAGTGAGATAGAACTATGCATCGTGTATTCCGTTGCTTGTTTTTTTTCTTGTTGCTATTATTAACTGCATCGGTATTCCTCATAGGCTAACTTTGGTTACAAATATTTGCATCAAAAAGTAGTACAGGGCCTTTTAACACTAAGGTTTTGCCTTAGGCAGACATAATTGCATATACTTACTGCAAAAGTATTCTATGTAGACATGATCTTGGCCATATGGACAAGTGTACGCAGCGAAAGGAGTAGGGTTCCCGTCTATGATATAGGGATTTGCAGTACCGGTGCATATAGTCTTATAATCGCAGTATTTACGCACAACTGCAAGGACGTCTGAATCTGCCGGTCCACACGTGTGGCTTCCGGTATACACCAGATTACTCGGAGAGCATACTATATTTCCGTACATGGCTTTTTTGACATACAGGTACTGGTGTTCATAGCAATATAACGTAATCTTTTGCAAAGAACAGAATCTTTGCCACCAGAGGGTAGTTGTTCCTGAAAATAAATATTTGTAATAAACCTTTGTTCACTGCGCTACAGTCACACAATTAACTCAGTTTTTCCGCTGTTACTAAAGGGTTGTTGACAGGGAAACTGCAAAATAGATCCAAAATAAATTGAAATACTGTTTGAAAACTAAATTTAGGGATCACAATATTCGACTTATACTTTCTAGCGTGCACGCAAGATTAAAGCGGAGAATAAACCGAAAGATGAAATAATATTTAGAAATGTATGTAAATATAATCACTATTCTGACTAAGCATTTTATTTCACATTAAAAATGTATTATTTATACCAGAATAGTTGTGAAAAATGAAAAATGAAAAATTACTGATATACGTCTAGAACAAACATGTTTTGTTTATTTAGTGTTAGACCGGGATCAATCCGAGTCCCCAGAGCTGTCCAGCTGATGGGTATAGGGGGAAATCTTATTGGAGGGGTGTCAGGTTACAATAGTCTGAAAGCGGAACCTGGAAGTAACCTGTTTGTATCCCAACCAAAACTTTGTCACTATTACCATCCTATTTTTCTATCGATTAATTTTTTTGTTAATTTGTTCTCGCCCTTAATATAGCTGACATATTGCTTGTAATACGTTAAGCAAATAATCAATCAATAAATTCCATATAATATAATATAATCTGGACATTTTCAGAAATATACCGTAATCATAATTGAAGAACAAATTAACAAAAACAAAGAAGAAACAAAAACCAACAACAACAATTTAAAGTGAGTATCCCAACCCAAAGTGAGTATCAAACACATCAGAACATTAATGAACTAAGGTAATGCGGACGAGTAAGAAGTGAAGTGCTCTTAGTACACGCCTGTCAAATTACTCATTGTCATGTCCGGGAAAAATTCACACTCAAAAATACAAAAGTCTGACAAAAGCCCAGAAAAAATGCACATTTGCATTTTGGAGACTAGTGTTACATAAGGATTAACCCAGTCGTGGTGATGGTCATAAAATTTCTGATTTGATAAAAAATATATTTAAGTTACTTACGTTTGCATGTTTCTACGCAGCCTATAAAAAGAAAGGAAACACTATTAGGAAGGATGTTTATGTTAATAAAAGTACACTTTGCTAACACTTTGATTGATTTTATGTGTTTTAAAGGCCCAAAGAGCCGATTAAATGATCAAAGTAACAAGCACCATGAAAGCTACCTGTAACAATACTTAACTTCAAATCTTCAAGGACTTTTTTAAAAGCAAAATAAATTTTAATTTTTAATGGCCATTATTTCTTGATTTTCTTGAATGATTTTTGGACCACTTTTAAAAGTCCAAATTAGAAAAAAATGAGCATTGGTTAAACTTATATATCCAAAATATTAAACGTGATTGCAAACAATACTGACAATTTATGAATCATACCAACATCGCATGGCCTTATTGTGTTGTAGCGGACCAATATGCCTACGCTTTTCCGAGATAAATAACACTGTCTTTATTGTTGAACGAGTCTGGCACTCTCCTAACCCGTTACCCACTCTTTTGCTGTTAGGCTTGTTGTATTATATATAACCTAACAACCACCTTATGAAATAGTATTCCTTTTCCGCCAGGTTGTGTTGCGCAGAGAGGATTTATGGGTAAAAAACAGGAACCCCCAGGAGTTAAAAAAGTCGATCAATAAAAGGTATAAATAAATTTATTATAAAGTATTATTTTTCCCCATTCGATTTCATATATTTTTTTTATATTTTACACTGCGTCTCGGTTTTTAGTGTAATGTCCGGGAAAAATTCCGAACATTTGCCTTAAAGCTGTTACTGTCGTATGGTTAATAAACATCGCCGAAAATGACGTACATAATCTGCTCTCGAGGGGAGAATTGAACCGATTGAAACTGAACAAATGGAATTCGATTGTGCTATAAATGTAAAGCTAAAAAATTCATAACCCAACAAAAGAAAAAATCGACTGTAAACTTTACGAAAGAAAATATTAATATTCATGCAATAACGCTATACTATCGAAGTACATATAATCATCAGAGAGTCAAAGTTCCTTAAAATAATATAATATATTATTATCATTATAGCCAAATGAATAACATTTTTTTATTTCAAAGACATCGAATAGCTGCTTTAAGGGTTTAAATGGTGTTTTGGTTATTAACAATGCTATTCTAAACTCAACTTGATTGTTTTTGACAACACAAATAAACAAATCTATTAGAATCTTAAGACAATATTCATATACAGTTATCGTTCTTTCTTTGCAAATTTCATGACAAAATTGTATACCAGAGAAAGTTCATGAAAATTTCGTTTATTTAATTTACAGACGTATGTAACTTAAACCTTATTTCAATTAAATTCACTACAACAAGTAGTGGTTCAAACAACACAGAATCGTCGATTTGTAAAAAGTTTTACCCAGTATTTTACAAAAACTAGTCCCAAGCCAATGACAACAAAAACAAATCTTTTGCCAGGTAATAAAACCTTGATGTCTGAAAAATGGTACCCTGCCGTATTAGTTCCATTAATAAAACCTCTCATTTCATTTTTATTTTCAACATTTTTGATCGGATATTAATATTTTATGTTTTTAGTGAAATTCGAGGTTTCATCTTCAAACGCATTTTCGTGTGCGCAAATTCCGCAAGAAAATCTTGCGGAATGTTTAGATTCAGTTTGATATGAAAAAAGTTTGGACACCCATGCAAACTACGCTTAACTAAAAGAAAACTATCTATATTTTCTAAAAAATGTCTTACCTTAGAATATCGAGTACGTTTAAAGTCCTGTTTGAAGTTTTATTTGAGATACCCCTTCACTCCCATTACATTGAATGGCCGACACCTTTTAAATCTATCTTATGGATTGTTTTTGACGAAACGAATTTTCATTTGTTGCAATTACGACAATTGTATTCGTTCCGCAATAAAATACAAATTGATTCCGTAATTTTGATTTACCGTTAAATTCAAAATGTCAGCTCCCGGTAAAAATTTCGCCGGGATATTTCTAACATGGATTACTTAAGTGAACATAGTTTAATTTATTGAAAACTGGTATAGTCTTTGTGTTTATGTTAGTTTCTATATATTTAACATGTTCAAAATATACCGAACTTCTCAAAACATTTTGCTCCGAGAAATTTCAACTGACAGATAAAACCTCACATTTCAAATAATAATTAAAAATGTAAAAGACAGATGAAAATGATAAATATAAACGTGAAATGGGAGGTTTTATGTTATAGAACTACCTGCCGTATATACGCTAAGTCATAGTCTTCAGGCGATTCCCATTTATGACGTATACACCATAAACTATCGGGATCTCCGTGAAGATTGAAGCAGTTGTTCATATGACAATGCAAAAACATTAAAGATATTATTAAAAGAAAATTATTGAGTAAGATGTATAACGTGAGAATCTGTAACGATTTTGTTACTAATTTTCTGATATCTGTCGACTCAATTATTTTTACACATAGGCATTGCATTTTGTCGTTTTGTTATAAGCCATTTCCGGTTAGAAGTGTTTGTTTATTTCTGGCCCAACACGCAAGTTGCTGTTCAGCTCGCATTTATCGATTTTTTTCCACGTCCGGACAAAATAGTATTTTTTATGTTGCGTATCTTTTGGGTTACTGCTTTTATAAAACAAAAATGTTTATGTAACCAACAGGAAATATTATGACAAACAATCTCCCTTACACGCATGAATCAGACTGCAGCGCTAAATGTTATGACATTCCAAATCAAATATTTGTTTAAAGAAGGTTTGTCACCTTTTTAAGCAATATTTAATAGATCTAGTCGCGTCAAGATTTGTTCCTCCGGGAGGGAGAGTCGCGGTAAAAAATAACTGTCAATTCTAAACATTACGAATGGTGTCGAGAGCAAGTTGAAAGAACGACCAGTGAAATGTTGGTCTGTGTATATTTATAAAATATTTGATTTTGTCCCTGGTAGGTTGTACCAATCCCAATTAGAATAATATAAATACGATATAATAATTTAAATTCCTCTTTTTAAAAATCATAACAAAATCATTTAAATACTTACACTTAAATTCACATTTTGGCTTAACTGAATATGCACAGTTGACAACACCAAAAAGAATACAACACGCGGCTGAAATGATGACCAAATTCATTGCGGAAGCCTTTTTACTTTAGAATGATGTACTTCTGTCCAGGCTATATAACACAATAACGTTTAAATAAAGGTAACAGGTGATTAATACATGTAAAAATCCAGAAACAAAACATAACGAACTTAATCAATGAAAAAATAAAAACGCACTCAATCAGCATTGAAACAACAACAGATTTATAATAAAAAAGTGTTTTTTTAGTGTAAATGTTAGGCGTTCAAGTACGAACTATCCTGAAATGCATTTTATTGTAGAGAAGCATCTGGAGGGCCAAATTTCGGCTATTTTGACTAGTAAGTTCAGGTTAACAAACACCAGTTAGATAATATGGATCTGTCGCGAATTTACATGTATTGATTGAAATTGCCGTTTAACGTCCATCTAACAATAACGTATTTTAGCTTTATTGAGGACAACTTAATAATAAACAATTAAATGGAAGATATTTTAAAGGGAAGACATATTGAAGTCAGAGTTGCTGAAAGGCACCTACGGATTATGTGATACATGGGATCATAAGTTCATTGGTTCTACCAAACAAATGATAGGCTTTCCACTTATTGCTGAAATGACCTTGACCTTGGTTATATTAAAATGAAAAAAACATTCGGATATCTGTCGAAATAGAAAAAGGTCATAAAATAGGACGTTAATTGACATAAATGACCATGACCACAGACTTATTAATATTTACATATTTTATGCATTAAAAATAAAATATGTATTCTAATATGACGTCCTTTAAACGCTTTGGAAACAAACCCCTATTTAAATATTCAACAAAATCTGGCTGTTCCAGCCATTTCAAAAACCCCCGTGTGTTAATGTTTTTGCTTTAAAATTTGTTTTTATATTGTACATTTGTAAGAAAATCCAATAGAAAACATGTTTTCACGATAACACGTCCATTTTCTATTCTATGCCTTTATAGTTTACATGTTACAAGTCTTCCTTGACTTTTGGTACGTTGTGTTTTCAAGGGACGTTGCGTTGTTTACAATGACGTTCAATGCAAACCGCGAGACTTTTCCCGCCCCCACCGCAAACGAATTTACCGTATCAATGATCGCTAACGCTCGTGGCAAAATATTCATGAATATAATGCCTACCCATATTTAAATAACCAATAAAACTTGGGCAGCCATAAATTATTTCTTAATTAGTATTTACCATTTTTTATAAATGAAAAAAACAGAATTTCCAAAAATTGACCTTGACATCTTGTATTGTGACCTTGACCATGTTGAAGGTAAAAAAGGGCTAACAGAAGATTCTGTGTCAAAATATATTAAAGTTATGAATATATGACTATTTATCACAAATACCAAAAATTAGAAGATGACCTTGGCCTTTGACTTTGTGTTTATTTTCAAGGTCAAGGGTCAAAATGGTCTATACTAAAGACCCTTTGCCTCTATCAATAGCTGATGAGTTATTTATGAAAAACTAATATTCAATGGTTGAAATGGGAGATAATTCCTATAGGATGAAATCAAATTCTTTTCCAGTAAATGTTAAAAAGTAGCCCTTTATGAGGTCAACATTTTACCCATTATGGCGTATTGTCTATCTTTTACCGTTTTAAAGGAAAAGCGTTGACAAGACAATGTAAAAATTTATAACGTGACCTTGACCTTTGACCTTGTGTCCATTTCCAAGGTCAAGGTCAATGATATTAGGTTTTATGTAAATATCTGTTATAGTTACTGAGATATAGTGATATAATGCAATTCACAATATATTGTATTTGTCTAGGGAAGATAATTCATATAAATGGTCAATTTAAAAGAATGACAATTAAAGATTTTAATAAGATCTACATTTTGATAACGATTCAGGTTTGTATCTGTTATGGTTAGGGAGGAGATCCGCACACAACAAAAGCTCAAAAAGTTAGAATGTGACCTTGACCTTTGACCTCGTGACCTTTTTCAAAGGTCAATGTTAAAGATGACCAACGGTGAAAACTCCAAGTCTCTATCACCTCTGGTTCATCAGTTTCACCCTAATAATAAAATGGGAAATAACGCAATATGTAACAAATTGTCGCCATCAATAGCTGACCATTTTGGAACAACTTTCATTGCAACATCTTTTACGGTTTCAAAGTTTTCACACGTTTTTATGACAAGTGAAATAACTCTGTAAAGAACAGTGTTCGGTGTGCCAGGGTTAACTGCAAAATGTCGCGAAACATAATTTATAATGGGACAGCAAAGCTTGGCGGAAAAAAAATAATAAACAGACAAATAACAGGAAGGCTTTTCACTCGGAAAGTGGAAAGCCTTAAGTAGGCATCACCATATAACGGCCCTAACGGCTTTATCGCGCAACCAAGAAAATGTAGGTTCTGTTGGATGTGGTTCTTTATATCCTAACAACATCGACCACTTAATAGACAGGGTTCCTCATCCCGCACGAAGATGTCAGGTCCTATATGTATTAATCTGATTCAGAGTGTATAAGGGGTGTGAAAGCGACCGCGAACGTCTTGGATGGTAACTTAACGCGTACATCGCACTATAGACATTATTGATTCATTTTGTAATTATTATAGCACTAATTGTGAGTCGGGCAATTTCTGAGACTAAACGTCCAGAAATATGTCATTCTAATATCCTAGGTATATTTTAAGACATTTATCTGCATTCCGATGGGACTATACTGTGAGGTCAAGTTTTACAGTGCTCAACCCAAAGATAAAAATTTGGTAAATATGCAAATCAACTATAACAGATATGTAACATTTATCGGATAGAAAATAAAGATTTACGCCACGTTCGCTTATAGACCATCCGAATAAAAACATGTATTTTGTATCTGTTATGTTCAGATAGCGCAGGAGTTTTCAATGAATAATACAATACTTAATTATTAGTAAATATAACCTAGGTAACGTGAATGTCACACAAATGCAATCGGGAATAGTTGTTTTGTTCTATCTCGTGTGAAGATAACATTTCAGAAATGTTGCCAATTTTTTAATTCAGTACATTGAGATTATGCTGCAGTGATCTTTGGATGATCATTACTGACTAGTGGCGTTTGATACCCCACCTTTTTTATCAACACACTCGCACACTACAATAATGGAAGCGGAAGGTTTGGCATGCCATAAAACACAAAAAGTACTCGTAAACAGGAAGTAGATTACCAAGGAGCATAAAATCGCTATACACCTTATGGTACTATAGGATAAAGCAATATACAAAATATCAGGCTTCTGCATCATATAGTTGCTTAGAAAACTGCGACAGAAATTTTTTACGGACGGATGAACGAACGAGGACGGACGGACAATGGTAAAACAGCATACCCCCTCTTTTTTCAAAGCGGTGGTGTAATGAGTCTTCGGCATTCTTTACTATGTCGCGTCCGGGTACTCCCGGCTTCCTCCCCCAATTAAAACTGGACGCTAGAATATAGCTGAAAAATCGCTGAAAGTGGCGTTAAAACACAATTCAAACCGGGTTCCAAAGATTTGATTTCTACATGCTGTCACACAAGTAGTACGATAGTGAGAGATTAATCATTACTTAAATCAATTTTTCAGTTAACTTAAATTTTTTACCAAATTACTTATTAATCTCATATCAAGTAGATATACCCAAATAAATAGTTCTACAGTTTTCTGCAAGTTAACAAAGAATACAATAGAAGATGTTAACAGTTATACAAACATGTTGTAAAGGACTTATAGGATTCGCCTTTCATATAATTTCAAAAACGTTTCATATCGGCTTTGTTTACAGAACAAAAAAAAAATAACATGAGGTCTGATTTATGGCTTGAAATTATTGCCTTGCTTGGTTTTTTTTATTTTTATGACGAAAGTGAATGACCATTGCACAACTAAAATATCTGGTTTGTAGCTTATCTGAGACAAGATTTTCATCCAATTGACACAGCTTCCCCATAATTACTTTAACATATGGTCTCATATAGTATTTTCGATCAAAAAATATTTTCGACAACTGGTTATTTTTATTCCTATTTGTCGTGTGCATTTACTTGATGCGTGTTTTTTTTTAAATCACAAGAGAAGCTATCACATTCCCAATGACCATTAACATTTTTCAATTTAATGTTATTTTTATATAATTTTGCTCGTTAACATTACTTATATGTATAAAGACTTTTTCCAATTGCTTTAGTTTTTTTTCCATGTTTTTCTGTATCTCAACGTATGGAACACGAAAATGGTCTAATAATGCTATGAAGTGTATAATATTATTCTTCGTCGTCGAAGTGGCCTCGGTGGCCCAGTGGTCAAGGTAGTTCGTCTACTATTGATCACGTGGTCTGTCAACACTGAGATTGCGGGTTCGATTCTCACTGCAGGCAGGGTGTACTCGACTCCAATCTTAATTGACAAGGATTGCCAGTTTTCCTACCGCAGGTCGGGGGTTTTCTCCGGGTACTCCGGCTTCCTCCCCCAATAAAAAACTGGACGCCACGATATAGCTGAAAAATTGCTGAAAGTGGCGTTAAACACCATCAAACAAACAAAACAATCTTCATCGTCGGTCAATATCATCCTACAAGGTCTATATAAAGCGTATTAACCGAATTAAAAGTCGTTTATTGTTGTATTTATATAATTACAATTAATGGTAGACTTGCAGGACTGTTGACTCGTGTACAGTTATAAATAATGCATATATCTGATTTTTCAGCTATTTAAAAAAAAAACAGATAGTGATAGCAGGAACTTATATTTTAACATTTAAACAACACAAATTGAGAAACATTAACAAATCACCTATAGGTAGCGATCTGCTGGTATATCGATTGAACCGGAAATCCAGACTAGATCTATATTTAGTAACATGCCTAATATACTCTTTAAATATAGAAACAAGTTTCACATATTCTTTAAATTTAGCAACATACCTAATATAATGTTTATAAATAGACATATGTTTTATATCTTTGGTTACGTAGTAAAATTTAGCCAATCAAATATCAAGAAATTTAGTCATATGTAATATACAACCCTATTATACTTTATAAAAATTCAATGAAGATTGTCCTCTCAGGTTGGAATAAATGGTGTATATCACTATAAACAAGCCTCAAATTCTTGTATACTACATCATCAAATCAGTTCACGGAAACGTCTTACGTGTGTTTCTAATACACTATCTACACAGTTTGAAATTAGGTTTTGTATGGTACAATAAAAAGTAGAAGGATCAATAAAAACTTGGTTAAAACATAACCCTTGGTAATTAATGAATTCATTATAAAGAAATTTAATTTGTCGGTGGTTTATCTACCATTGAACCAAGTGCCTTGATCAAAACACCTTAGCCTACGATGCATGTTTAATGAGTCGACAATATATAACTATAATTTCCTGTTTTCGAACAACGTCCGAGGTTTGATCCAAAGCTGTGACACCAATAAGACAAAATAAGCTGGTCTTTGTTTCAAGAAATGTCAAATATGTAACTGAATTAGTACGGGTTTACATATAAGCAGTCGACATGACATGCAACAGGTTGACTAAAACTGTCTGGTATTCAGGCTTCTAAGTCAATGATCAAATTGCCTTGTTATTTAGCCTCCAAATCGATATTGAGTAAAACGTTGCCAACTTATTTTAGTTTTAATTGAAACATAAACCATATGTGGGGAAAATTCTGATTCAGAACCACTAGAGGCCGAGTATAAATATCAGTACAAAATTGATCCGGACTGAAAAACCGGTGGCAGGTGGCAATACCCACGTTATTATTTACATTGTTTAGATTGCTATTACTGCTTTTAAGGTGCAGTCAAAAATAGTACAGAACACGAACACGTTTACAAACAATGGATAACTGGAAATTAGAATGACCATAGGGTAATATTATTTTTGCTACAAATGTTAATAGGTAGGAACCGACAAATTTGCGTTTTGTAGCCCTTAAAATTACATGTATTATTATATTTTTTTAGTTATTTTTTTACATTTCTTTAATTTGCATGAAGGAAATTTTCATTCATGTTTTCCAATCTGTTCTGCGGCCAGGCTTTTCTTATTATAAACTTGAAGACACGCCATCAAGAAGCCATCCAAGATGTGCAGAAAAGTAAAGGAAAGCTTGTAGATAGACCACTGCAATTGGCCATAGTACCAGTAATGCAGTTTGACAATTGGTGACCTTTCCGTCACGTGCGTAGCACATGTAGTGCGAATAAATTAAAGCTAACAATTAACTTTCTGATTGAAAAATTACTAAAGAGTACGTGTTTAATATCGATTGAATCGTTGATTAAATCAATGGTTTACTTCCCGAGTTCATGTTTTATGAAGAATTGGTATTTGCATACAAATAACGTGTGATATATTTATTACTACAACATTCTGTTCATAAGCACCAAATTACTAAAACCAATCGACAAAAATAGTATACGGAAGCGTATTAGTGCCACATTTATTTATTTTTTTACTTTTTAATTTGTCTACTTTGATAATTCCAAGAATAAAGTTGATATTTCCAAGAATAAAGTTGGAATTTCCAAGATTAAAGTCGACAAATTAAAAAATAAAAATAAATACATGTTGCACTAATACGCTTCCGTGATATTAATTTTTTTTTACTGAAGAATATTTAGTTTACTAATACAGCGTTGCACTGAGAACAAATGTGTGAAATCCATGGTAAACGCGTTATGGTTATTGCATATTTATTGCGGAATATTATTCCGAGTAGAATTCCATATTGTACGAGCGTGCGAGTTCAATATATATTCTACGAGGGGTGATACTCCTCAATATTTATGGAATAACTCTTTTATTATCTTCATTTTGGTATCAAAGACGTCGTGACTTGAAATATATTTGCACTAGTTCAATATAGACATTTATTTCATCTGTTGTTGGGTTACTTTCTATAGAAATATTATGTTGCTATGCAATAAACTGCTAATATTGATTTATTTTAACTATAGTTTTTATAATAATACTAGGAATATTATTCAAAACGTCTTTATTAAGACAATTATTAACTGAGAATTATTAAGTGGCAGCCAGGAACACAAACAAAATAAACGATAAAAACGTGTCATAAAACCCCTACCTATTACTTAATTGATCGTTATAGGAAATCAGTGTCTCAAATACGATCAGACATTTTCGCTGAGTCATAGGTAGTGTTTCCTATTCCTGCATTTGACTTTTCCCTGGACATGACAGTGAGTAACTCGACGTGTTTCAAATTAGAGGAATGTACTGCTTACTCGTTCAGAGCTCCTGATTGCACCCTTGGTTTTAATTGGGTTTGGGTTACTCTCTGTGTTTTATGTTTTTGGTGTTGTGTTTGTCCATATCCGGATTTGTAACTGTCTCTTGGCTTTTGGCTAATTTTGTTTAGTCGGTTTTTTTTGCTATTTTCCTATTGCACTTTTTTCTTTTAGGCATACTTTAAATATACATTGTTTAATAATCTAGCCATATGGCATCTGTACACTTTTAAATTAAAATCCTATTTCATTAAGGGGCCTCGGTGGACGAGTGGTTAAGGTAGTTCGTCTACTATTTTTCACGTGGTCTGTCAACACTGAGATTGCGGGTTCGATTATCACTGCGGGCAAGGTGTACTCGACTCCAGTATAACTTGACAAGGATTGCCAGTTTTCCTACCGCAGGTATGGGGTTTTCTCCGGCTTCCTCCCCCAATTAAAACTGGACGCCATGATATAGCTGAAAAACTGCTGAAAATGGTGTTAAACATCATTTAAACCAAACCAACCTATTTTATTAATCTAAAAGACCCTTTTAAAGACATTGTTTTATTCTACACCGATGACATACTCTGAAGAATAAGTTTAGTCAAACGGACTTATAGTCAAAACCTTAATATCCTTGCTCCAAAATTCTTTGCTTTTCTTGCACGAGCAGAGAGTATTGCAAGTCCTTGCCTCGGAGTGAAAAAGCTGTTTAGACAGTCGGACAATAAATTTTAAAGTTATCTATGATATCGGCATTTTGATCTATACACTTGATCTACAAAAAAGAAAAAATGTCATTTACTGTCGTCCGCAATAAAGCCATAATGTCATTTAATATTAAATCTTGTCAAAGTTTAAAGTCAAGGTTCAATACCTGGTTGGCTTAAAACTAAACAATACAACCACTGCTTTTTAACACCATCAAGAAAGGAGAGAACACATGTCATGTTCTAGCATTATTGTGACAAGACTAAAACATCGATGAAAAGGCTAAAATGGCATACACTTCCTCGTTGAAATTTATACAGCTGTTATGATAAGATGTATTTACACCACAAAAGTTGAGGACTTCCTGCATACATTGAGTATAATGAATCAAGCATTAGCTAACGAGCGCCATTCTTCTACAATAACAAGGATCATCATTAACATACAAGAAAATTACAGTCAGATCACAAGGGCAGTGCCTCCAGAAGTCAGTATGGAACTACATGTGTACTACTCGCTGTATGAGATATATCTGGATTCTACGACACTAATTTTGACAACAGTTCACTGACTTAGTCACTCACTAAATATTTAAAAAACATAAATAGATGAAATTATATTAGTATTTCTCATAGTTAATAATTTAAATAACAATGATTCTAAAAAGAAGTCTGAAAACAATAAATTATATTAAGTTCTTTATACAATACATAACTTACAACATCAGTTTGGTACTAAGACATCGTGTTAGGGGTCAACCCATCAAAATAACATACATTGATTACAACAAAGACTGATGACGATGCGGATAATATCATTTTACCATGTAATACATAACAAGACACTTGTACACGTTGCTGCATCGTATGCTGTACTCTAGAGCATTTAACAAGCGTTCATCATTTTAGGGGCCTAGGGGCAGCTGTACTTTTGAGCATTTTACAGGCAATCTTAATTAAAGAGGCCTTGAAGCAGATCTTTTCTAGAACGTTTTACAGCCCTTCTTCATTATAGAGGCCTTAAAGCAGCTGTAATCTAGAACAAGTAGAACGTTCTAGATTTTAGACCCTTTGGAGCAGTTGTTTTGTTTGTTTGAATGTTGTTTAACGCCACTTTCAGCAATTTTTCAGCTATATCATAGCCTCCAGTTTTGTTTAGGTGAGGAAGCCGGAGTACCCGGAAAAAAACTGTAGGAAAACTGGCTATCCTTGTCAATTAAGATTGGAGCAGTGTACTCTAAACATTTTACAGTCGATCTACATGATAGAAGCCTTGGAGCATCTCTACATTAGAACATTGTACAGGCGTTCTACATTAGAGCAGCTGTACTCTAGAACATTTTTCAGCCGTTCTACATTATAGAATCCTTGCAGCAGCTTTACTCTGGAACATTTTCCAGACGTTCTCCATTGTTGAGGCCTTAGAGAAGTTATAACATAACTACACAGAAACCTACTACTTTATTCAGCACGCGCTGTGCAGCTCTGTGCCTGGAGAAATTGAACCGTTTTCAAAACTCGTGGTTTTAAAGATCAAATTGAAAAAAAAACAGACAGACGAAATTTACACAAAAATAAACCATAATCTACTTCTAAGATATAATTTTTCACAATTTATAAAGAAATTGAAGTAAATATAATTTTGCTAAGAAAATTGTACATTTTCTTCATATTCATAAAAAATCCTTTGTCTTGTAATCAAATTTATAACTAAGGATTGGTTAGACATATGTTATCCTAAAGGTCTATCGTAAGCTTAAGATGTCACATTTAGAAGTTCCTGTCAACAATGTGCATGACAACAATTTATAGATTGCTATCACTTTTTATTTATATTTCCATTATGATCATCAATAGCGATGTCAACTCTTATTCTGCGTCGTACACGAGTTTGCTTTTTTGTTTCTTTGAAAAAAGAAATGGACACGGCAATGCGATAATTGAAGCCATTGAATACTTGTCGACTCATTATTATGTATTAGACAGTGAATAAAAACGTCATGTATTATTATTGTCTGTATATCATTTCTAATTTTGAGATGAATCGAAATAATTGTTTGGTTCAAAAACCTTGTCTCTGTCATCTGAATTCTATACACAATGTAATATACTTTTAATCGCTGATGTCTGAATTTTGCAATTTCTATTACACAGATACGTCTTCAGAATACTAAAGGTGGTGACAACATCAGTTTTATAACAACTGATATAATTATATACCAGTAACCCGAAATATTCCTTACATAAGTTGACTTTTGTTAAATTTGGAACATTTTATTGTAATGTATTGAGCATGCGCGTTTGCTTTATATCGGTGCTGTACGCTTCTGCATGCCTGGGGTATAATACTTTTCTGTAATTTCTGGCTGTTTGAATAAAATGGTTTTAAGACATTTTCAGCAAATTTTCGCTAAAGTATGGCGTTCAGTTTCATAAGTTGAGAATGCAATCCTTTTCAGTTAAGGTTAGAGCAGCAATAATTGCAGAGTGTAGATGACAACTTAACTACCTGCATGCCTGGGCAGAGTGTAGATGACAACTTAACTACCTGCATGCCTGGGCAGAGTGCAGATGACAACTTAACCACCTGCATGCCTGGGCAGAGTGTAGATGACAACTTAACCACCTGCATGCCTGGGCAGAGTGTATATGACAACTTAACCACCTGCATGCCTGGGCAGAGTGTTTATGACAACTTAACCACCTGCATGCCTGGGCAGAGTGTATATGACAACTTAACCACCTGCTTGCCTGGGCAGAGTGTAGATGACAACTTAACCACCTGCATGCCTGGGCAGAGTGTATATGACAACTTAACCACCTGCTTGCCTGGGCAGAGTGTAGATGACAACTTAACCACCTGCATGCCTGGGCAGATTGTATATGACAACTTAACCACCTGCATGCCTGGGCAGAGTGTAGATGACAACTTAACCACCTGCATGCCTGGGCAGAGTGTATATGACAACTTAACCACCTGCTTGCCTGGGCAGAGTGTAAATGACAACTTAACCACCTGCATGCCTCGGCAGAGTGTAGATGACAACTTAACCACCTGAATGCCTGGGCAGAGTGTATATGACAACTTAACCACCTGCTTGCCTGGGCAGAGTGTAGATGACAACTTAACCACCTGCATGCCTGGGCAGAGTGTATATGACAACTTAACCACCTGCTTGCCTGGGCAGAGTGTAGATGACAACTTAACCACCTGCATGCCTGGGCAGATTGTATATGACAACTTAACCACCTGCATGCCTGGGCAGAGTGTAGATGACAACTTAACCACCTGCATGCCTGGGCAGAGTGTAGATGACAACTTAACCACCTGCATGCCTGGGCAGAGTGTATATGACAACTTAACCACCTGCATGCCTGGGCAGAGTGTAGATGACAACTTAACCACTTGCATGCCTGGGCAGAGTGTATATGACAACTTAACCACCTGCATGCCTGGGCAGAGTGTAGATGACAACTTAACCACCTGCATGCCTGGGCAGAGTGTATATGACAACTTAACCACCTGCATGCCTGGGCAGAGTGTAGATGACAACTTAACCACCTGCATGCCTGGGCAGAGTGTATAAGACAACTTAACCACCTGCATGCCTGTGCAGAGTGTATATGACAACTTAACCACCTGCATGCCTGTGCAGAGTGTTTATGACAACTTAACCACCTGCATGCCTGGGCAGAGTGTATATGACAACTTAACCCCCTGCATGCCTGTGCAGAGTGTATATGACAACTTAACCACCTGCATGCCTGGGCAGAGTGTATATGACAACTTAACCACCTGCATGCCTGGGCAGAGTGTATATGACAACTTAACCACCTGCATGCCTGGGCAGAGTGTAGATGACAACTTAACCACCTGCATGCCTGGGCAGAGTGTATATGACAACTTAACCAACTGCATGCCTGGGCAGAGTGTATATGACAACTTAACCAACTGCATGCCTGGGCAGTGTGTATATGACAACTTAACCACATGCATGCCTGGGCAGAGTGTATATGACAACTTAACCACCTGCATGCCTGGGCAGAGTGTATATGACAACTTAACCACCTGCATGCCTGGGCAGAGTGTAGATGACAACTTAACCACCTGCATGCCTGGGCAGAGTGTATATGACAACTTAACCTCCTGCATGCCTGGGCAGAGTGTATATGACAACTTAACCACCTGCATGCCTGGGCAGAGTGTAGATGACAACTTAACCACCTGCATGCCTGGGCAGAGTGTATATGACAACTTAACCACCTGCATGCCTGGGCAGAGTGTAGATGACAACTTAACCACCTGCATGCCTGGGCAGAGTGTATATGACAACTTAACCACCTGCATGCCTGGGCAGAGTGTATATGACAACTTAACCACCTGCAACCACCTGCATGCCTGGGCAGAGTGTAGATGACAACTTAACCACCTGCATGCCTGTGCAGAGTGTTTATGACAACTTAACCACCTGCATGCCTGGGCAGAGTGTATATGACAACTTAACCCCCTGCATGCCTGTGCAGAGTGTATATGACAACTTAACCACCTGCATGCCTGGGCAGAGTGTATATGACAACTTAACCACCTGCATGCCTGGGCAGAGTGTATATGACAACTTAACCACCTGCAACCACCTGCATGCCTGGGCAGAGTGTAGATGACAACTTAACCACCTGCATGCCTGGGCAGAGTGTATATGACAACTTAACCACCTGCATGCCTGGGCAGAGTGTAGATGACAACTTAACCACCTGCATGCCTGGGCAGAGTGTATATGACAACTTAACCAACTGTATGCCTGGGCAGAGTGTATATGACAACTTAACCACCTGCATGCTTGGGCAGAGTGTAGATGACAACTTAACCACCTGCATGCCTGGGCAGAGTGTAGATGACAACTTAACCACCTGCATGCCTGGGCAGAGTGTATATGACAACTTAACCAACTGTATGCCTGGGCAGAGTGTATATGACAACTTAACCACCTGCATGCCTGGGCAGAGTGTTTATGACAACTTAACACCTGCATGCCTGGGCAGAGTGTATATGACAACTTAACCACCTGCATGCCTGGGCAGAGTGTATATGACAACTTAACCACCTGCATGCCTGGGCAGAGTGTAGATGACAACTTAACCACCTGCATGCCTGGGCAGAGTGTATATGACAACTTAACCAACTGCATGCCTGGGCAGTGTGTATATGACAACTTAACCACCTGCATGCCTGGGCAGAGTGTATATGACAACTTAACCACCTGCATGCCTGGGCAGAGTGTATATGACAACTTAACCACCTGCATGCCTGGGCAGAGTGTAGATGACAACTTAACCACCTGCATGCCTGGGCAGAGTGTATATGACAACTTAACCACCTGCATGCCTGGGAAGAGTGTATATGACAACTTAACCACCTGCATGCCTGGGCAGAGTGTAGATGACAACTTAACCACCTGCATGCCTGGGCAGAGTGTATATGACAACTTAACCACCTGCATGCCTGGGCAGAGTGTAGATGACAACTTAACCACCTGCATGCCTGGGCAGAGTGTATATGACAACTTAACCACCTGCATGCCTGGGCAGAGTGTATATGACAACTTAACCACCTGCAACCACCTGCATGCCTGGGCAGAGTGTAGATGACAACTTAACCACCTGCATGCCTGGGCAGAGTGTATATGACAACTTAACCACCTGCATGCCTGGGCAGAGTGTAGATGACAACTTAACCACCTGCATGCCTGGGCAGAGTGTATATGACAACTTAACCAACTGTATGCCTGGGCAGAGTGTATATGACAACTTAACCACCTGCATGCCTGGGCAGAGTGTTTATGACAACTTAATCACCTGCATGCCTGGGCAGAGTGTATATGACAACTTAACCACCTGCATGCCTGGGCAGAGTGTAGATGACAACTTAACCACCTGCATGCCTGGGCAGAGTGTATATGACAACTTAACCACCTGCATGCCTGGGCAGAGTGTATATGACAACTTAACCACCTGCATGCCTGGGCAGAGTGTGTATGACAACTTAACTACCTGCATGCCTGGGCAGAGTGTAGATGACAACTTAACTACCTGCATGCCTGGGCAGAGTGTATATGACAACTTAACCACCTGCATCCCTATATTGTTTGATATTACAATAAGATATTACTTTAACGCGTCACATAGTGTTTTAAGTGACTATTATAGGTCATTGGTACATATATTTTCGCGTTTTATTTTGTGTTTTTTTTAAATGTTGGTGATAAACTAATACAAGCATCTTGTTGTTTGGCCTTCCGATAGTTTGGGTTTGCGCGATACTGATGTACATATTAAAAGAAACGCACGTAAGGAATAGCAAATTGTAAAACCTTGTTATTGTTAATGGCATATGAATAGTTCTTAAAAGTTTTGTAACATGAAACTTCAGTTTCAAGATTTTTTAAAGAAATATATGATATTCTCTTAATCCCCTCAAGAATTTTACAATGCTTAATTCGACAACAAGAAATTACGCAATCGAACGTTGTTCTCATAACTGTAAACATTTCACGATTTGCTTGTCAAAACATTTAGCGCGACTGTAATATTCGCGACGCAGATTACGTATCCATTATTAATCTAAAAGCAAGGCATATGATATGGGTTAGTTTTCGCCAATGTACAGTGATAGCAAAGTATTTACTTTGACAGTCTTGTAATTACTGGTCAACAATTAGAAATAATGGTCCCTACAGATGCGAGCTATACGGTTACATGCATGTTTGTAATAATGTCACGTGATCCATATGAACAAACTAGCTGAGCTGTCAGAAGAAAATATTGTGGTCGAGCACCAAAAAAAAAATATTATTATTATTTTTTGTTTATGCTGTATCGTCATGTTTGTCGATCCGATACTAAATAAGTGTACTGGTTAGCAGAATTCTTTTAGACTCTTTATATAATATTTTGAACTGCCTGTATTGTGTATTTACACGATCCCAGTGGACTTATATTATTCCATCTCCCAATGAAAAAAATATTATTCCATCTCCCAATGAAGAATATCTTAAACATTTAGAGTTAAACGCCACTGATGAGTCTTAAGTAGACGAAACGCGCGTCTGGCGTAATGAATTTGTCACCTTGATAATTTTGATTACATCTTGTTGGAATATTTGAGCAAAGCCAAGTAACAGCACGGCACGTCCCCGGTTAGAAGACTGAGAAGCAAACTATGAAAAAAGTTTTGGGTTCATTTAAAATGAGAAAGTTTAAGATTAATATGTTATGATTGTTTACGTTATTTATTTATATTGACACTCAATGACTAAGGCCATTCGTTGGTCAGTCTGTGTCTAAATTTATGACCAGAAACATTTGTATCGTTTAAAAATATGTACAACAACATCTAGATACAAAATTAAAGCGAAAACAAAGTTTTACACTTTAAAAAATTGCACAAATATTTCGCCTGACCAACAGGCTTCGTCAGTGTTTTTACAACGACTGACAATAACAGGTAAAAAGTTTTTGTCGTTATACGTATGTGATGTATACTATATCTAGTAATTAACGAAAAAATGTTTTTTTGTTAGTGCTATTACAAGTATGTACAGGTGTATAAATATGTACATGTAGCACTATTTATACGGTTACAATAAATATATATATACAAAAAAGCAGTTTTAAAATAAATAAAAAGACACGTAATTCTACATGAATATTCGGAGACCATGGTTGTATCTGGTCTAAGGTCCTATAAATTTTCATTAATTCCCTTCGGAAATGATGTTCCCAATGTTTTTATCCAAAAAAAAAACTTTCTTTCTCTTTTCTCTGTTTATCTTTCCACCTTAGGTTATGGTCTATTAGGGTCACCCTGAGTTTATTAAAAATTTCAGCTATTGCAGTGCCGTGCGTACGTAGGTGCCTATTAAGGGGTAAGTTGGGTTTGCATCTTGTGTCGCTTCTGTGCCCGTTCATTCGTTTGCTGAATCGTTGCACAGACTCACCAACATACTGGAGATTGCATATACCACACTGTAAAAGGTATATGATGTTCTCACTTTTGCAATTCAAATTGACATGGATGTCAAATTGTTTGCCATTTGATGTGCTAGTGAAGTGTTGGGTGTGTTGTATGTGATCACATGTCATACAACGACCGTCACCACAGATGCAACATTGCCCCGATTGGCGGCTACGTGACGACATTTCTGCTCGGACTAACTGATCTTTTAAACTTTTGGGTTTTCTAAAGGCCATTACAGGAGGTTCTGGAAATATTTTTGAAAGTTGATGATGTTTTTCAATTGTTGTCCATCGTTCGCGGATAGTACGTGCGATGTCTTTAAAAGCTGGGTGGTATGTTAGGACAAACGGGACTCTATTGTTAGTTTTCTTTTCTCTGTACTGCAGAAGCTGGTCCCTACTGATGTTGTTGGCTTTATTAAAACCTTTTGATATGTTTTTGTTATTGTATCCTCTCTGCTTTAGATGGCATCGAAGCTCTCCAAGACGCTGCTTAGTTTTAGTCTCCGTAGAACAGATTCGTTTAACTCGCAGAGCTGGGCTGAAAGAAATACTTTTGCTGCAATGTTTAGGATGGCAGCTGTTTGGTGAGAGGTACTGATGTTTATCTGTGGGTTTACAGTACAGATCGGTTGACATAATTCCATCTATAACGGTGGTAGTGGTATCTAAGAATGAGATTTTAGATGTGGACATTTCATGTGTGAATTTGATAGAAGGATGTATACTGTTAGCGTGGTCAAAGAACTGTTTAAGGTTTTCCTCGCTTTCAATCCATTTCATGTCAACATCATCAATGAACCTAAACCATGAGAGTGGAAGGTGGAGAGAAGAGTTTAGAAGTTGTTTCTCGAGTTTTCCCATAAAGATGTTAGCATAGGATGGTGCCATTTTGGTTCCCATGGCTGTTCCGTTAATTTGTAAATAGTGCTCGCCATTAAACGTAAAATTGTTATGTTTTAATACAAGTTCAAGTAGTTGAATTAGGCACTCAGTGGGGGGATCTTTGATGTCGCGTTGTTCCCAGACCTCCTTGCATGCTGTTATGCCGTCGTCGTGTGGTATATTGGTGTACAATGATGTTACATCCATGGAGACGAGGATTGTGTCCGGTGGAACTGGATTCATGGATTTCATTTTACGCAGGTAGTCGGTTGTGTCTTTTATGTAAGATGGTAAAGTTTCCACGTGTGGTCTTAAGTGGAAATCTATAAACTCTGATATTTTCTCTGTAGGATCTACCGGGGTTATTCTCCTTATGGATTTTAGGCAGTATATATATATAGACGATTACGTTATTTAAACAAATCTTGAAGATTATGACGATTCACAATTAAAAAAAAAAAAATATATATATATATATATATATATATAACAAGATCTAGTTAACAATAGGTAATTAATAAGGAAATGTGTTTGATGTTTGTTTGTTTGTTTAACGCTACTTTCAGCAATTTTTCAGCTATATCATGGCGTCCAGTTTTTATTGGGGAGGAAGCCGGAGTACCCGGAGAAAACCCCCGACCTGCGTGGCACTTACAAACACGTTACTCACTATGATTCACGGTCATGCCCTCCGTATTTTCGTGTAACATCCCCCACCCCACTCAACAAGAGGACATCCTTTATCCTTCACTTGTGGACGCTCTGTGGGTTGTGCACTGGTATTCCACCTAGTATAGTCCCGGAAAATACTTCTAGTCAAATAATCTGTTGAATTATTTTTGTTGGTATGACGTCGTGAAAGGTCTACTTATTACTTTTTGAACTCTTTTTTAATGTTTTTTACGTTTTACAATTTATTACGTAACTTCTGTCAGCTTTATTAAAAACGCAATTCAATATAATTATATGGCTTGCAGCCCATCAACCGATTAATCTTATTTCGAAATTAGTTTTTAATTCAATTCGCTGTAATAGTGTTTCATTCCCAATTTTCAAATAATTGTCTCCCGATATTAAGGTCACGTGTTCAAATATGTCGTTTGTGAAACAACTTAAGTTTTATATAGACGTAAATTACAATTGTTGTTGATGATTTTAAAAGGTCTTTGCATTTTATTATTGGTAGTTTTGCATGTAAAAATTATGGATAAACGACACATTATTATTTATAGTTCCAAATATGTATTAAGTTAATGTTTTATTTTTTAAACACAATTTTAACTTTTCAAGGAAGCGATCCAGACCTCAAGATGTCTATCAGGTCTTTTGAATATTCTAATAGACACGCCTGGAGTAGAATGTATCACTGTATTTTTCATGCCCCGTTTCTATTGTTGTTAAAATAGTGGTCAGGAGTTGCGATAGTGGTTTGGTGGTACACTTAGACGATCCTGCAATGAAGCGCTGTTTTTTATGGATTTTTGTGAAATTTTGGTATCCAACACTAGAAAAGCGAGACCACAATCTTTGACTTTGATTTGGAGGAAAAAGGATTCCAAAATCGATTTGTGATTTTCAAAAATCTCCTCTTTTGAAATCCATAAGTAGGATTGAAAAGTGAACTCTACAAACCTAATTAATTTATGAAATACTATCATGAATGTCGGACAAAGTTTTAATAGCGTCAAGATTTTCTGGCATAGTCCTCTAATGAATCCAATTATTTAAAGTTGTAATTCCAGTTCATTGATTTAGGTCCACGGTATTTAGGTCTTTTGGACAAAATATTGCGGAGTCTGTCATTGTCAACAATGTTACGATCTCGAGTTAATACGTGAACAGAAGGACTATCTATGAAAGGGGAATTGTGGCACGAGCAGTCCAGGGGGAGGGGGTATCTTAGAATTCACTGATCAAAAGGTCCTGCAATAAACGTTTGTAATTGAAAATTCTGTGTAGAATCGGGGTCGTATAGGTATAAGATGTAATCGAAACGGATATGTTTTTGAGGTTAATCAAATTTACTTCCGAAAGACCAAACATGTGTACAATCTGTCTCCAGTCTAAACAAGCAGCAAATTCGACTTTATCATACCTGACGACTAGACTTATTAAACAGCAAGAAAACAATAAAACTTTTTATTTTTTGTGTTTATACATATGTTGTAGAACAATATTAAGCTATTATTTAATTTGCTTTGTAAGCTAAGATCATATTGGTCAATTCAAATGGAGGCACCACTGATTACAGATTATATGACCAATTATTACGCCCATAATGTTCTAACCATGTCATTGCTGTTCAACCGAGTATTATTGTTTAATTTAAATTATAAGGTACATTTCCAATTTCTAAACAGGTTATGTCGTATAACTTGTTCGGAAATGTGAAATATTCCTTAATTGATGTGAAATTGCATTAATAGGCTAAGTAGATAAACACTTTGGACCTTAGCTGTCTAGAAACTTGCTTAAGATAGATTTAGACATATCACCGGATAAGTTAAATTAAATCCATTTTAAAAAATTCTGAAATATTTTTAAAATAAATTACTTAAGGTCAAAATAAGGGTATATAGTCTGTCAGCAGCATTTAAAAAAAAAATAAATACCAATGTGAGTTTTTTGCAGTAAATTTAACTTTTTCACTTTTTATTAACAGCATTTCTAGTATTTGTATATAAATTGTTTTGTGTGCCTTACTTACATTGTATATTGTACTCATTGTAAAAAGACAAATGCAAAAATAAACTTATTTAGACTAACTGTGAAACGACAGAGAACACTCATTTTCTGCAGAATAATTTGTGTATGCTTCAAAGCCATCATTATCAAAGGTAGATATTTACAAAATAAACAGTGTAAGATTTCACTTCAATATATTCAATATTTATCGCAAAATCTAATACATATATTACATAATAAATTGTAACAAGCATTAAAATAATGTATTTAACCAATTAAGTTTCTGCTACATTCATAGGGGCCTCGGTGGCCGAGTGGTCAAGGTAGTTCGTCTAGTATTGATCACGTGGTCTGTCAACACTGAGATTGTGGGTTCGATTCTCACTGCAGGCAGGGTTTACTCGACTCCAATCTTAATTGACAAGGATTGCCAGTTTTCCTACCACAGGTCGGGGGTTTTCGGGGGTACTCCGGCTTCCTCCCCCAATAAAAACTGGACGCCATGATATAGCTGAACAATTGCTGAAAGTGGCGTTAAACTCCATCAAGCAAACAAACAATCTACATTCATACGATATGAGTACTTGTAATCTGTAAGAACATAAACGATTAAAATGCTACATATGCTGACCACATTAATCATGCTCACCACTTCACATGGCAGCAATTTTTGTTTAAACTTTTTAGCTTTTGACAACAATTCCTTTCATCTTATATTTTACATATACGACATAGACCTTAGTAGTTCGTGCTCTGTTATGTATCATGTGTTTGTGACCACTGAGGTTGCGTGTTCAAGCCTTACTGCGGGCAGGGTATGTTTGATTCCACCCTTAATTGAAGATTGCAGTTTTTTGCTGATAATTGTGGTTCTTTACCAGGTACTACGACATATCCCAATAACGACTAGACGACATGATATAGCTTAAAAATGACTGACAGAAGCGTTAAATTCCAGCCAAATAAATCAAAACAAATAATGAACAAATGCATAGCTAAACATAGGTCACTGGATGTTCACCATCTATAAATTAGACAGAGTCAAAAGTAAGGTCTTCTATTGAATACCGAAGGGTGCTTAGGGCTCCACCTACATATCTGCTCCAGGTATCAGAGAGTTGTCCGGTTTACAGTCAACCAGCTGATGTTTCTACTGTTAGACTGTCTCCAAATGTATCACCAATCTACTAACGCTTTAGTGCTGCCATAAATATCATTGATCCATCCAGTAAAATAGTCGTCAACCTTCACAGCCTCAATTTTTTTTACTTATTATACAGTTTTTTATTTGCGATGTGTAGATAATTTTGATTATAGGCTGAAAATATCAATTGTTTGGTCCTAAAAAAATTTTTTGAGTTGAGCCCCACTGATAAGTCTTGATTAGTCGATACGAGGGTCTGGCGAAGTAAATAATTTTATAACCTGAGTATGCTTGACATTTGACCTCTTATATTGAAAGCCTAACTGCTAACTGCGAAAAATTGTAAGCAATATGGTAAAAGAATGCTACGCTTTTGGTCCGATAAAAACACATTTGTAGTTTTCAAAAATGTAACATTGTAGCTGCTATAAAAACCTACTTTTTTGTTTCTATCTAAGGTGCCTGCCAAACGTTTCTGCTTATTCATCTATCCCTTCCTAAAATGATTTATTAAATGATAGCTTGTTTTATTGCTAAATATAGCCTTTTTTTTATTTATATCATTCATTGAGTACATCTATTAAACAAAAGGTTTCACATTTACTTTTTTGGGGGCCTCGGTGGCCGAGTGGTCAAGGTAGTTCGTCTACTATTGATCACGTGATCTGTCAACACTGAGATTGCGGGTTCGATTCTCACTGCAGGCAGGGTGTACTCGACTCCAATCTTAATTGACAAGGATTGCCAGTTTTCCTACCGAAGGTCGGGGGTTCTCTCCGGGTACTCCGGCTTCCTCCCCCAATAAAAACTGGACGCCATGAAATAGCTGAAAAATTACTGAAAGTGGCGTTAAAACACCATTCAAACAAACAAACATATTTACTTTTTGTTTCAAGAATTTATATTTGAGTATTCGTTTTGTTAGTTCATCCCCTTACCGCAGACTTATTACTGGGACGGGTTCCTGTGCTTGGCCCAAAGAGGTGCTCTGGTTGTGGCGGAACCCTTTCTTTGGGGCAGAAGGGGGAGGTAAAAAGAAACACTTAAAGACTGACTGTGGAGCCATGTTTGGATTGTGCTACGCTTCTTGCACGATACAGTATCTTTTGAATTTTTTTTAAAGTGTGTTGTAATTGCAAATAAATGCTTAATATCCGTCCTACACAATAGTTGATACCTTTTAAGTCTATCGAGTCATAGCATTTCCAGAGTAGATTTATTGTGCGTCGAAATAATCAAGTATAGAATCTGGACAAAGGTACAGCGTCTCCTTTAATGGGCATCCGTAAATATGATAGGACTCTTGAATCGATAGTCTTGTTTTGGTCCAGCCTATAGCGAGTACTGAGACATTCAACCTATTTAAATTTAGTTTTATGTACATAACATGTCCTGTTATAAAAACAATTAATTGAATGGAAATGTGTTCTTCATTTCCCATTCGCCATTTCCGATCTCTGCCTGATGATTTATATTACTGATATAAAATTCCGGCAGTCAGTGTGACATGTTATCATGCTGAAAATGATTGATTAACACTTTTCATGTAAATTTTGAGAAATAATGTTTCAAAATTGATACTAAACTTCACCCGATTGAAAGGGAGAATAATTATAACATCTTTAGCAGAAAGGATAGTCTATTATGATTGATCGTCAATCTATGGAACGTCAATCTAAACGAATGTATTAGTTGGAATGAGAAAGGCGCGCAGAAAGGTGCGCAATCTTAAAACATTGATGTATAAGTCAGTACATATAATTAAAACAATATATGTACTTTACATAGTTTCTGCATTCTTTTAACGAGTATTTTCCAAATATATATTTTTTGAAAAAAGTTCTTTTCTTGTTTTATCGTTAACATTGCTATAGATTGCGAACGTCTATCAAAACCACATATTTATGAATGAGTAACAAATTTCATGACGTTTCTCACTCCATCAAGCATGTCTTTTCACAAAATCTACAAATCCAAATCAAATTTGTTCTTGTCATGACTATCTGTGCAATTGGGTTCTGCGCGTATTAATTAATCTTCCCCGCACAGAAGGGCAACACAAGTTTAATACAAAATCCAATTTTATATTTTTCCATTTCCTCTATTCTTACATTACGGTCGAAATGTTAAATTTACCTACTAATTCCAGAATGCAGTAAATCAAAGACGCCATTTTATTCAATTAATAAAAATAATAACTGAATTTAAAACTATATTGCACGAAATGAATGTCTATAATTCAAACTTTTACTGCTTTAGAAACAAACATACCCCCTCATAATAAACATCCAAAGGTGTTTCGTACTTGTAGCCACCTACTACTATAGCCTACAGTGTTCTTTGTAATATTTGCTTTTGACGACAAATTTACATAATAAGTTGCTAAGATTGTATCTACAAGCGATGTGGTAGAACTGTGGGATATTTGAAACACGAATATCTATTCAGCTCAAAAATCTGTGTTGTATATTCACATGTATAAACAAAGCAAATGACATTTTACATTACATTATTATTGGCAAATAAAGACATATCAGCGTTATATTTACACAGTGTACCTGATTTATACAACTGCAAAAAGGTGAACAAAAGTCAACAGTACAATCTCAGAAATATCTTTTTATAGAAAAAATTGAAAAGGTGAATGAAGAGAAGTTAAATAGAGAAAGGCATGAAATCTGAACCTACTGAATCCTGTAACAATAGAACGAGTAAGAACATGACGTCATAAAAATATGACGGGTTTTATAAGCTGAATTCTTATAGCAATAAACATTATGTCATGCTAAACAAGACGGGTGTTTGTCAAGCTGGTGAAAAATTGAAACTCCAGGATCTGGTAATAACGATCGAGTTAAATCTCTGCCATTAGTTGTTTAATTACGTCATTGCTCTATGGACGCCTTAAATTGTAGCAAAGCATACGATTAATTTTTACAGCAATTAACAATTAGATAAAGTGAGATATTTGATAATTAGTTTTAGTAGAATATTAGCAAAATTCATTCATACAATATATCAAAAAACAGTTCATATTTCATATAAAGTGACAGTGTTCGTATTGATATATCAATATTTAAAGAATATTGGAAAATGAGTCATCAGAAAGAGAAAGTTCAAGGAAATTGATGACAGACTTTGAGACCTTAAACCCAGACACACCATTAAAGAGTCCACATTACAGTTTGCTGATGCTGCATATTACCTTTTGCATCTTGAGTAAATATGCCTTGACTAAATATTGTGTTTTTATTGTTGCATATTCTAATTTGTGCTCAATGAAATTTCTAATTTGTTATAAAATGTCATGAAATTAAAAAAATAAAAATAATAAAATATGTTATTTTAAAATTATTTCAAAAGGAGGCATTTAAAATTGAAACAATGAAAAGAGGCATCTTCTGGTAAACAAAAGGAGAAAAATAAAATTAAAATAAAACCTGTAAAATTAACTTAGAAAATTGCTTATGTAATGATGCACATTTGCTTTACCACAATTTGACCTTATTCCTCGAATGCCAACGAAATTTTACAGGTAAATTTTCGGTACATCAAAGAATGTTGGCATTCGAGGAATAAACCATTTAATAATAATGAAAAAAATGTTAATTTAAGATAAATGTAATTATATTCGATTTTTCGGTCCGTAACAATTAATATTAATAATATAATAATAAGCTTTATTTTACGTCAGCATGGTAAGACAACAAACAACACAAGCTATAATGAGCTTTTGACCGACTAATTACATAATTCATACAGAAAACATACAAAGTCTACAGAAGCACAATATCAAAAGCAGCTGGCATAACATATGTAGCACACAATTAAAAGATACATAGCAATTAAAGCAGCACAATTAAAGAAATATATAAGCATTAAATTATGATACCAGCAATCCAAAGTTGTAAAACATAAAGTTAAAAGAAGCAATCAACACATAAAGCAAGAAACAAGCAAACAGCACAAAAGCACAATAAAAGCACACAGCACAAAATTCATTTAAAAGCACTAGGTTTACACAGGTTTTTATAACATTAAAATAATAACAGAGAGAACACACATATGAAATAAGAGTAAGCTATGTATTGTAGCATAAAAACCTGAGATTATTAATTATTGTTTTTTTTTATTACCCACAAATTTGACATTGGCAATTTTTCCCTTCCCAGGATTTTAAAATATTTTTAAACTGATTAAAATTTCCAATTTGTCTAAAATGCTCAGGTGATTCATTCCACAATACAGCTGCCGAGTATCTAAAACTGTTCTTACCATATGTAGAAAAATTGACTCGAGGTATATCTACAATATTAGAATATCTAAAATTATATTTACAGTTTTTAAAAACTACCAGATCATGTAAGCATGGTGGTGACAACTTGTACAATATTTTAAAACATTCCAATGCCATATTTCTCATCCGCCTAATCTTGAGTGATGGTACCCTGGCTTTAATTAAAAGGTCATCATAAGACATACTGTAGTCATTATATATAAAACGTAAAGCCCTCTCTTGTATCTTTTCTAGCTTGTCAGTGTTTTTCTTACTACAGAAATGCCAGGCAAGTGGGCAAAAATTAAAATTTGATAAAATAAAAGTATGAAAAATTGTGAGTTTATTTAGTTTAGATAAATAACAGCCAATGCGCTTTAAAACACCTAGTTGCTGAGATGCTTTACGACAAATAATTTTAATATGACAGTCAAAGTTAAGTTTATAATCTATATCAACACCTAATAATTTTACAACTTCATCACAAGAGATAGTTGCAGACTCAATATTGAAAAAAGGCTTTTTGTTGTAAGTTTTAGAGCCAACTGCAATTGCTTGAAATTGTCTGGATTTGCCTGCATACAATTTTGTTTAAACCAGTTTATTCAAACCATATATATTATACCTCAATTTATTTACAATGTTAATCTTCCATCATGAAATTTCATTTACAATGATAATCTTCCATAGGCCACCGTGACATATAAGTACTGTCAAAAAAAATTTACTGTCTGAAAAATACTGTCACCCGCTGAAAATAGCTGTCTCCCGCTACCATAGTTACGGAATGTTCTAAAATTATACTGTACCATTCGCGCATGCGCAATATCTATTTTGACATTTACGTTGTAAACAGGCGACAATAATGTCAAGCAACAAACGTTTTTCTACCACAAACGAGGTAGATTTAAAGATCTGGATACTGTTAGTTTACTTTTATTGTTAAATTGCTGTTTCATTACCATTATTACATCAATTAAATACCACTATTGAATAAAGTTGTTCATGGTTTGAATAGTTTTTCGGTATAATAAAATAAATGTTACATGTCTGACAGGGTGACAGTAAAATTGTCAACTTTCGAGGTTGACAGTATTTTCGAAAGTTGAAAATTTTACTGTCACCCTGTCAGACATGTAATATTTATATAATGGAATACATCTACAGTATTCAACAGTATCAAAATTCGTTTTATTTGCTTATTATTGCATAAGAAACTGATAATTTATAAACGTGTTTACAGATTTATTAACCTGGTTCCAAAAATGCATATGACGGGTGAAATTAGACAAGGCTCGCACTCCGAACAAACAGAAATAAAAAATTTTAAATGAAACTAATATCTTACAAAACCCAACAGTCTTAAAAAGGTTCTGCAGAAGACGAGTTGAATATAGAAGGCTGCCCTATTTTTAAAAGACCTGAAATTATTTTAACTTTTAGAATAATTTTTACTTAATGGCGTTAAAAATAAAGATTGTATTCTAGTTAAATCTTCATGCCACGATGGCAAAAATAAGGAAACAAAATTATTTCATTGTAAATATTTCTTTTTTCTGTACAAAGCTTTATTCTCCCACGATGTCGTGTTTCTGCAAGTTGATTTACAAAAAGGACAATTAAGAAAATTACATTAATGTAAATATGCGATGTAATTTATTAAATGTGCTTTTTTGAATACAAAGTATATGCATAATTAAACAGCCAAACGAAAAAAAACTTTCAAGTTACCCTTTGTAACCATTTAAAAATATTTACTTTCATTTTGAACCACGTACTATAATCATGTTTTAACGTCATTGCTGCTTGACTGCACGATTGTTCACGTGTTCTCTTGGAGAAACAAAAATAAACATGCAATATCACAACTTATACAACCAACACATAATAGTGCTTTTTGCCGGAGGAACATCAATATCCGTAATGTCAGCGTTAATGTCTCCATAAAACGTAAATACAGACAAACTATAAGAACGGTAAATACAACTAACGGTAATCGCGACGTTTAAAAACTGTAAAAGACACTTGTAATGTTCTGCAAAAATGGAAATCCTATAGTAAATTATTGAAATGTGTTACAATTAAGAATTATAATGCAGTTCTTGATGTAACGTCAATTCTGATTAGATAACGTGAATAATTTCATGGCATCAATTCCACGGTTGATGCCGTCAGATTTAAACGCAAGCGCAAAAAACTCCAATTTTGATCATTTAATTTAGTTTTTTTATTGCCGTAGCATTACAATGGAGATAACTGTATTGTATTTGAAGATTTGTCGGCATCAATTGGTGATGCTCACGCGTCGCCAATAAACTCAATTTCCGAACATCAAATCACCAATTGAAACTGTGTTCCCAACCGCAAACAAGTGCTAACATAGGCCATAACAGGACTATACTTTTGTCCCCCAACCGCCAACAAGTGCTAACATAGACAATAACAGGGCTATACTTAAAATCACAACCCCGTGCGTTCAGTTTTTGCGTGCATTTTTGTTTGTTGTTCCATAATATAACTACGTATTGCGAAAATCCAATAGAATATTTTTTCCAAGATAACACGTCTATATTTTACACTATGCCTTTGTTGTTTACATTTCATAAATCGTCCTTGACTTTTGCTACGAGAATTTTACATAGTATATCAGCCATTTTGTCAAAAGATCGTCTGTTTTCTGTTCAATGGTATTCCGACAAACCGCGAGGCTTTTCCCGTTTCAACCACGAAATGATATTGTCCGAGAGGTTTCGAACATACAACAGTTGCCTGATCCTTGTTTCCAGTTCCATTCTAATTTAGGTCAAAATCGCCCTATCATCCCCAATTGTAAAGTATTTGTCAGCGCCCCTGCAAGTACGCAGGGTAATATGGAACGCCTTAGACCATAAAGTGGGTATCAAATTTGAAGAAGGCGATGTTCTAAATACAGCAAAACTTTTCTCCACGTTGGTCCGTCCTATTTTTAGAATTGTCTAGAATACATATGACATACTTCTTTTATAATGTTAAACAACTAGATAACTCTGTAAAGTACTAGCTTTAAATGAGAGAGTATCCTTAGATTAAGTTGGCAATTTTTTGTACCAACGGCTGCAACATGAAGAAGAGCTTAACGTCTGATTCGATTATTATACTCTATTATAAGCCTCTCTCTATATATAGTTTAAACATTGCACTACTAAATTAAAAAAGCAAAAAATGTTTTTACATTTTGTCAATTAGTTGGCGTCTCCAGTCAGTCGAGACATTGGATGCAAAGTTGGGATTGAAATACGAAGTAATTTGTGTGCTGAGACATTAGATTGGTGTAAGACACTTGTAATGTTCTGCAAAAATGGAAATCCTATAGTAAATTATTGAAATGTGTTTCAATTAAGAATTATAATGCAGTTCTTGATGTAACGTCAATTCTGATTAGATAACGTGAATAATTTCATGGCATCAATTCCACGATTGATGCCGTCAGATTTAAACGCAAGCGCAAACGTTATTTCCGGCAAATAAAAAACTCCAATTTTGATCATTTAATTTAGTTTTTTTATTGCCGAAGCATTACAATGGAGATAACTGTATTGTATTTGAAGATTTGTCGGCATCAATTGGTGATGCTCACGCGTCGCCAATAAACTCAATTTCCGAACATCAAATCACCAATTGAAACTGTGTGTCCCAACCGCAAACAAGTGCTAACATAGGCCATAACAGGACTATACTTTTGTCCCCCAACCGCCAACAAGTGCTAACATAGACAATAACAGGGCTATACTTAAAATCACAACCCCGTGCGTTCAGTTTTTGCGTGCATTTTTGTTTGTTGTTCCATAATATAACTACGTATTGCGAAAATCCAATAGAATATTTTTTCCAAGATAACACGTCTATATTTTACAATATGCCTTTGTTGTTTTACATTTCATAAATCGTCCTTGACTTTTGCTACGAGAATTTTATATAGTATGTCAGCCATTTTGTCAAAAGATCGTCTGTTTTCGTGACGTCAATGGTATTCCGACAAACCGCGAGGCTTTTCCCGTTTCAACCACGAAATGATATTGTCCGAGAGGTTTCGAACATACAACAGTTGCCTGATCCTTGTTTCCAGTTCCATTCTAATTTAGGTCAAAATCGCCCTATCATCCCCAATTGTAAAGTATTTGTCAGCGCCCCTGCAAGTACGCAGGGTAATATGGAACGCCTTAGACCATATAGTGGGTATCAATTTTGAAGAAGGCGATGTTCTAAATACAGCAAAACTTTTCTCCACGTTGGTCCGTCCTATTTTTAGAATTGTCTAGAATACATATGACATACTTCTTTTATAACGTTAAACAACTAGATAACTCTGTAAAGTACTAGTTTTAAATGAGAGAGTATCATTAGATTAAGTTGGCAATTTTTTGTACCAACGGCTGCAACATGAAGAAGAGCTTAACGTCTGATTCGATTATTATACTCTATTATAAGCCTCTCTCTATATATAGTTTAAACATTGCACTACTTAATCAAAAAAAGCAAAAAATGTTTTTACATTTTGTCAATTAGTTGGCGTCTCCAGTTAGTCGAGACATTGGATGCAAAGTTGGGATTGAAATGTGTGCTGAGACATTAGTTTGGTGTAAGTTGGGATTGAAACACGAAGTATTTTGTCTGCCGAGACATTAGATTGTTGTTAGTTGGGATTGAGACACGAAGTATTTTGTCTGCCGAGACATTAGATTGTTGTTAGTTGGGATTGAAACACGAAGTATTTTGTCTGACGAGAAATTCGATTGGTGTAAGTTGGGATTGAAACACGAAGTATTTTGTCTGTCGAAACATTAGATTGTTGTTAGTTGGGATTGAGACACGAAGTATTTTGTCTGTCGAAACATTAGATTGTTGTTAGTTGGGATTGAGACACGAAGTATTTTGTCTGTCGAAATATTAGATTGTTGTCAGTTAGGATTGAAACACGAAGTATTTTGTCTGTCGAAACATTAGATTGTTGTTAGTTGGGATTGAAACACGAAGTATTTTGTCTTCCGAGACATTAGATTTGTGTAAGTTGGGAACGAAATACGAAGTATTTTTAAAATTATTTATGCCACATTTAAATTGCCTAACAATTTCAGAAGAGAAAATTAAAATGTTACAATTTCAATGAACGCGATCAAATGTCACGACAGCTACTGGAACCAGAATGTGTAATGCTGAGCAATGCAGTTAAATAATTGATAGAACAAGGAATTTTACAATAAAATGTTACTTTAGTATTCGATGTTGATAACTATCAAAGTGATTACTCCGCAGAACTATCCCATTTAATATACTATCCGATTAAAAAAATGACGTCATCCAATTATAAACTTGTAAAACTCTATGCCTCTTTGTTAAGTTACGAATTATTGCACGGAATTCCCATTTTCTCATAATAATAATAATATTCGAGAAATGCTGCGCGTTATAACAGAAATTATTTTTCCCAAATTTAAAATGAATTAAATATGACAAGTAAATGTAAAGATTTTGATAATATTTGTCTTAATCTTCTATTTTTTATATTGAATGGTTATATTTAATTATCAATAACTGATTAATTTATCACCAATAACCTCAGCACACCTCTGATAATCATTATGGGATGTCACAATGTATAATTGGGAAGCCATTCGAGTAATTATTCCTTGCTTGTCTTTTAAAACTATTTCCGCATTTATCGATATTAATGTAGAAAAGTGGGAATCACATTTTGATTGACAGACGAAAATCGTGGGCAGATATAATTTTAAATCAGTGCCGTCCAATGACCTTGTAAAACGCAATATTTAAAGAGTCACGTGAAATGATGTCGTCCATTCTGCTGCAGGAACGGTATACAGTACTAAAGGTAAGATCTGATACGTTTGACGTTTATTCTTACATTTTATTTTCCATTTTTATGCCGCATATAAAATTTATTTTATTGCATCTTGCTTTTGCAAAACAAATTATTTTTAATAAACGTAAGCAACTAAAAAAATAACCGCATAAACAAAAATGTCTTTTTAATACCAAAAAACCGTCACTTGAGTGTTTCGTGTGACAGTTTTGAATGCTGTATTTGATTGCTTTAACACCTTTACGTGTCACAGATGGGTTTCTGCTTTAGCAAATGTTAATGACTACTAATGTGCTCTGACAAATCGTCTGCATCCGGTAATTGTGTCTGCGTTTCACCAAGTGTAAAATTATTTTATTTATGTTTTCCCCAATTTTGTTAGTTTTCAGTAAAAATGACATTTTTCAAATAATTAGAAGTTTTCGGTGAAAATCTAGACTGGAGTAAACCCAATATTGTAATGCACGGTTTGAGATCATAGTTACATTGCTGAAAAGAGTCTTGTTTGTTTGTTTGCTATGTTGATTGTGTTTACGTTAAGAAAGAGATTGCGTCTGAGCAATCCGGTTTAACTAAAATTTATACGATATTTTTAAAGTAAATCTTAACAAATTGTGAAAGATGTATATGTCCCTAGCCGGATTTGTATAACGTGTTGGAATTTTGATGATTAAAGCTTTAGAACTTCTTAATTATTTTATTTTTAAATATTTGGATTTGAGCGGCACTGATGTGACTTGATTAGAAGAAACGCGCGCCTGGCATCGTAATTTTTAAACCTTGCTATCTTTAAGGATATTTAATTTTTTTACAAAACTAGACAAGACCTTACATCATGATGTTCTATACTGACCAAAGAATGCACAACCCTGTGTTGTTTATTACTTCATTTTAATGTTTAAAAATATATGCTGATACGACAGAAATTAAATTAAAGCAGGGTAGAAACGGAAGAGTACCCTGTAAGCTATACGCTCTGTATTATTTTTAAAACCAATAGAAATACGTAACGATTTTGTTACTAACAGATACTATTTTTAACACCGTTTTTGTTCATACATATTACAATCTGTATAGGAACGATTCATTCATCATTCGATCCACATTGCATTGAGCATTTTCTTCTAACAAAATTAAACAAAAAGTGAAAGTAAATTATATGCAAAATTATTACACGATAAATAACACGAGCTTGTCTTTAAGACAGTTGTATTAAATTAATGTAAGATATATTTACAATTTCCATGTTGATTGTTCGTTATATGTTCCTATTGGCCCTTACAAACAATGACTGACGCATTTTCTTTTCTGAAAACGTTATATAATACTTTGAAGTACGTCTTAAAACATTTTAGAAGTTGAACACATGTTTACAAAATGAATATTTATTTGACTTTGTCGCGCAGGATTATCTGTGTTGCATGACTGATGTATTTGTGGGGGCACGCATTGACATATTCAAATAAACTTCAGCGCTTTACATAATCATCGAAACCAATCAAAAATCGTCTAATTAAACAAACTGTTATTTTTGTCTTTATAGTACTGTACGATTTATGTGTATAATAAAAAAAGTTTTAAAGGTTCAATTGAAGACTCAACAAAACTAAGCTTTTGATTTACAAAATAAAAATATAATTAATTCATTTCGAGCTAATTGTTACATAAAACATTTTATTTAAAAAGTAATGTTACGCATCTCCTTCTTTTTATCATGTTATGCATCTCCTACATTTTATTATGTTACGCATCTCCTCCATTTTATTATGTTATGCATCTCCTTCTTTTTATCATGCTACGCATCTCCTTTTTATCATGTTACGCATCTCCTCCATGTTATTATGTTACGCATCTCCTCCATTTTATTATGTTACGCATCTCCTTCTTTTTATTATGTTACGCATCTCCTTCTTTTTATCATGTTACGCATCTCCTTCTCTTTATTATGTTACGCATCTCCTTCGTTTTATTATGTTACGCATCTCCTTCTTTTTATAGCATGTCTATAAATGTTTCCATGATTGTTTGAAACGACTATCACTCACAAAAATTAAACTGGACTGATTCCGCGAATTTAGACTATCTTACCACATAAACGATATCAGCATCGTTCGTAGTATTGTTTCTGTCAAGTAATAGTACTTTAATCCCCCAAACATATTTTGTGATTGTCTGAATTGGGCGTACGCTACTTTCAGCAATTTTACAGCTACAACATTGTGTTTCGTTTTTATTAAGTGAGAAAGTAATACCTGTACTACCCATTATAAAACCCCGACCTTTGGCAAAAAATGGCAATCCTTGTCAGTTAATTTTGGAGTCGAGCTCACCTTGTCCCTTAGCTACAACTCCCTAAACACTAGGCCGTCAAGGGATAAAAAATAAATGAAAAATTAATTTACCCATAGATCAAAAAGAACTCGCAATCCGAATTACAAACAAAAATCTGGAAAGGAACATTTACAGCATTATTGATAACGCAATTTAGTGTTTTCGTAGTCACATAGATGATACCAGAGGACAAAACTAATGCAGTAGAAGCATCTATGTGATGCCTACTCTGTATAATAGATACGTTTTAGTGTATAAAATTATGATCAAGTAGTTTGCATGACAGAAAACCTCTTAGACAAGATCTTGTAAAAAGGGAAAACGTACCTGACAGAAAAATCTGTTACCGAAGATCTAAAAATGCACGACAAAAGAATCTCTTTGTGCAGATCTTCTTAAGAGGTAAAGAAAGCTAGAAATGAATACCAACTGAGATTATGTAGACCAGGTTAGCTAGACAGAGTTAATATCTACTGTGGCAAAACGACGTGAAGAATTAGATTTTTGTTTTTAACCTTTCATAGTTAAAAGAATCCGATATCTTAAATTTTAAACTCTATTAAAATCCAAGGATTTTACAAATGTACAATGATTAAAAGTAACAATGAAATTATAAAATCAATTCCAGCGAATAAATTGAAAGCATATTTATAAACCTGAAAATACCAATGTCAAAATGAAAAATGGTCTTGAGTACATAGAAGAAAGTTAAAGTGTGTTATTTTCAGCCTTGTTTGGCACTTGTTCTTGTCAAAGATAAGCATTGGATAAAAACCACTGTTACTTGTAAAAATTATTACACATCATCGACATTTCGTAGCAGTTTAACGAATACCAAAATGGTATAGGCCATCGAAATTGAAACTCCTGAAAACTGCATGGATCCTTAAATGCGTAAATTAATTTCTTGTTTCTATAAAATACAAATTTTCACAAATCAAAAGATTACTTAAATAGAACATATAAGTCATGCCAAAAATAACCAAAAGATGATCTATTGTACTAACTTTGATAACTTAATTTCCATACTAAGAGTCTTCCCTGTGTTCGAACACATTGCTGCCCAGTGCGTCCCCTGATAGAGGAAACTCACTCCTGGGTGGTTATGGGGAAGGGGGCTTGCTTATATTACAGAGAGGCGAACCGTAGTTAGTACCGTGCGCTTTAAAGATCTTTTTGCAGATTTCGAAAGATTATGCTCATTGTAAGCGATGCAAAAGGCTAAATTCTCCGTTCCTACTCAATGCTCCATATTTTTCCAGTAGCAGACAATATTTGGATTTCGTTTTTGATATATTATTTGTAAAACTTTTCTCGTCTCTGAATATATCTGAAATATTGCTTGCTGCACGTTAAGCAAACACTGAATCCATTTATTCTTAAGGATACATACAAAATATACATGGACAATTATGTCAATACCGAATTAGTTTTAAAAGTTTCAAATGTACTCTACAAATCTAAGTTAACAAGTATAACACATAAGAAAATATGCACTATTTGGTTTTTTTACAAATCAGTGCGTTTAAAAGCTTACTTTCCATTGCTTTGTTCGTGTTTATTAGAGTTCGTTTAGTTTAGCCCTAAACCACTTTATTTTTAAGGGTTGAATTTTGATATCAAAATGTCACTAAACGCTTGCACAATACTACTAATAAAGAAGATTGTCAGTGACAAATTGACAATTTGATTCTCTCGATATTGTTATAATAGTCTCTGTAGACATTTCATCTAGAATTATTATATTTGCATCGCGAAACATTTAAGAAAGATTCAATTATTAACATCGAAGACGAAAACGTGGGCAAGTATTCTAATACATGATGCAGTTAACCATCTTCTGTAACAAATATGGCATATCGAAGAATTTATTTTAAGACTTGTATTAGCTGTTCGTTTTAAACCATTACAAAATGTTTATTTATTCATTGTCGATATCCTCAATAAAATAAGTTTACAATTTTTAATTTTAAAGACGAGAAATTGTATTAATTTTTTTATCCCTCTTTTTTCCTTTCGGTCTTTGTTTTGTCTAATTCATAATTTTGTGACTGAACGATCGTTTTCGGTTCTTGTTGTTAGTTTACTTTTCTTGCATTTTACTGTACTGAAATCTATGTGTAAACGCTGTACAGGATGCCGATTTTACATTCAAATAGCTGTTTACGAAGGTGCCTGCAAAATGTCTGGTTATCCAAATTGACTGATCTTACAAGATTACATTTACTTGTTTTTACACAAGCACAAAACCAACGACACGACTTTTTTATTCCTACTAAATAGAATGACACGATTTCTACCGATAAAAATATTTTAATAAAGACTTGTTTTCTTTTTATTATTTGAACTTCTCTTGAACTTAATCTGGAGAATACTTTGTACTTTTAGAAAAAATCAAATATGGTTATTTGAGATGGAAATAAGGAACGAAATTATTCTAAGTCAGTTAAATGTTTTTCTTGTTCTTTAATAAACGTACAAAAATTCATCGACAAATTTCATGCATAGCTCAGATATTTGAATTGTAGATTTACATCCTATTATGTCGTCTATTCAATTGCTTTTCAGCATTGGGCTTACCAAGTTATTTAATAATAAAATCTCTATTAACAGTAATTGTTAACGCTTATGTGTGTTAAGTATAGAAAAGAAAAACTTGCTTTAGTAATTATCTATATAGATAACGTTCATCAAATGGTAGTCGTTTACCACAAAATCACTTTTTCCAATATTGGAAATGTCCCTTACGTGTGGATTTCAACAATGGCTGAAGATGCTGTAAATGGCTTCATGGTGAGCATGTTAAACACTCGAGTAAACTTCTAATGAATCACTTTCAGTTCGATGATTCTATAGAAGCTAACATAAATACCGACGATTAACATTTACGGTTTCTTGTGGGGTAAACGAACCTGTGTCGGAAAATATGGGATTTAATTTTCTCCGACTGACGAGGTTTGTTATAACGTAACAAAAGGAACTGCAAGTATCACTCATTTTATTCAAATATTCAGTAAATATTAATATTTCCGTTTTGATTACTGAATCGGTAGTTTTAACAATGGAAAAGAGTTATAGCTCTAAACTGTATACGTTACATCAGTAATGCAATTACTAACTGTACGAGTTGGATTTTCTCTTTTTTATTAAATTTCTCATCACGACCGCCAAATCAGCAAGGGACATATAAAATAGTCCCAAAATATGACTTGACATGACTGGAACAGTTTATAATAAGCAGAACAGAGGAATCCAAATGGTCATAACCAGTAGGTCATAATTTAGTCCGAGAATCCTCTGCCGTCCAACGCTTTTTTATTTGGCGTCCCAGGAAAAAGGAAACCGTTGGACGGCAGAGGATTCTCGGACTAGTCATAAATAAGTTAATAATATGACAGTTAATTAAGTAATATTTACATTACGTATGTCTTTCATCGATATCCGAGATTTTTATTGGTTCAAACCTCTACATATGACGTAGAATTATTCTTTGCATTTTTCTCAATTAAACCGGCAGCCATGAAGAGCACGCGCTTCCTTGACGACATCCACAGTAAACAAATAACGCGGAATAATTTTAAAATCAGCAAAAATACATTGTGCACGATGTAAATCAGGACCCCGGCATTTGGTTAAATGAAATAAAATGTAAATATAAGATATAAAGCGTTACCGCGCTTCATTGAATGTACTTCGGTAAACGCTTTCATACGTCGATGAAACTTTAAAAGATTGCATTCAATTCTTAAATAATAATAAAAGTAGATAATAATAAAACATACTAAATTTATGTAAGGACTAAGCCAGCTTACACACCAAAGAGAAAACATAGTGTAAAATAAGTAAACTATATTATAACTCAACGTCGGTGGCCGAGTGGTCAAGGTAGTTCGTCTACTATTGATCACGTGGTCTGTCAACACTGAGATTGCGGGTTCGATTCTCACTGCAGGCAGGGTGTACTCGACTTCAATCTTAATTGACAAGGATTGCCAGTTTTCCTACCGCAGGTCCGGGGTTCTCTCCAGCTTCCTCCCCAAATAAAAACTGGACGCCATGAAATAGCTGAAAAATTGCTGAAAGTGGCGTTAAAACACCATTCAAACAAACAAAAATATAACTCAACGTCAATTAGTTTTTTTCTTGAAAATATACAAAAAAATCCATGTCCTAATTAAATAACATATAAACGTGTAGGAGTGAGTAAATGTGAAGTCGTTTTTTATTTGCATTTTAAATTAACTTTAGAAAAAAAACAATAAGATCATACAGGAAATTATATTGGCCCAGTGATACATAAATTTATTATGTGATTAAAAAAAAACAGAATCCGGTAATTGTCATTAAATCAAATACCATCTTCTCTTTGTCTATGAGAATAAGTGATTTGACATGAATTATCTGACTATAGACCGATCAACTTTTAAAAGCCATCTTTTTAAATATGTATTTTAGAACCGGGATGTCACCACAAGGCCAATACAGTTTAGGGAAAACAAATTTCTTAGTTTTGTTCGCTTTTTGTAATATTGCCATTCCTTATTTTGCTATGTATAGTGTGCACTTATTTCTAAAATACATATTTAAAAAGATGGCTTTTAAAAGTTGATCGGTCTATAGTCAGATAATTCATGTCAAATCACTTATTCTCATAGACAAAGAGAAGATGGTATTTGATTTAATGGTGACATCCCGGTAGTCCGACAACCAATAGTCCGACAGACTTATAGTCCCACAGCCCAATAGTCCGACAACCCTATAGTCCGATAGCCCAATAGTCCGACAGTGCGTGTATATGCAATACTATAAACCTTCAGACACAATCCAAAGAACAATAAACGTTCTATAAATGCAAACCTAACTAAGTTGGTTGTTTGGTAGGAATTTCTTATTATTAGGAATACTAGCTATGATTTGGTTATATTACATGTAAATGTTACAGGGAATGTGTGTAATCAGGAAATTTAGTGTCTTTGTTGTTTTTACATGCTGATCATAAAAACGATTATGGCGATGCACTCACTAAGAGTTGTACTTTGAAGGCTGATTTTTTTCCTCATCATTGAGTTGGTGGGACAGGTATAAATGTGCAAATGATGTTAGTTCATAGGTTGGTTCATATAAAGTTTCGTGAAGATTTCATTAACTCTTTCCTTTGTGCGTGCCCCTAGTGGTCCGCAGCAGAGTCCAGCTTATTGTAAGAGGCGACTATGGGGCTTTAGAATCTGACGATTGTGCCCAGACCACGGATCAATTGAGGCGTGTACCCTAGTTGGCCTAAAAGGTTGATCTTCGTTCTCTTTAAAATTACTGTTCCTTTGTTTTCTATTCCATCCTCATATTTCTCATCATTCCATGTTCATTGGACGAATTTCTGGATTGTGAATGTCGTGCGGGCGAAAATATTTTCGAAACAGTATTCTCAGCAACAACTTTCAAGGCCTCTTGATATTTTGAATGCAGCATCAGCGTGGAGTCATATACGGTGGGATTTTATTTAAGGCCTACTTCCTGTTTAACGAAATCCGACCGTTCTTGACTTGGACAGATTTTTATGCCCACAGTTTTACTCATGTTCGTCCATGCGTCCGTCCGTCAGCGCGTAATAATCGTACATGAGAATGACTTGAAACTGGGATGGTTTGGTATGACGAACTGTACGTCCTAAGCGACTTTTAGACAACGGGGGCATTCGTGTCCAATAAACACATTCCTTCTTTATTTATTTTTTTAACGTTTTTCAGGTCGTACAAGACCAACTTACTCTCCCGCTAAACCTGAACAGACCCAAACGCTATACATGTATATACATGTTTTCCGGTACGTAGGTGGAGAATAGATATATTTATTAAATGACTAGAAAATTTGAGCATTTTCATTGGTTTAGATCCTTTGCCGATGTTCCCGATCAAACCTCATGTCTACCGCGCAAATTTGCGCGAGAGGTGGACAAATGTCATATCACTGGCACCGTGTACCCAAAAATAGATCAAGGGAAAACACAGAGACACTAAAATAAAACGTAGCTTTTGATTGGACGTTATTTTTATTTCGTCCAATCAAATCCGTTCTTACAAATTAAGTTCGGGTCATTAGAAACGGCAGAAGTGGCTGCGATGGAGCCGGCAGGACAGAAATCTCGATTTGCAACTATCAATGAGGAACAATTAAATAAGATTTTGACAGAGAAAGATGCCAAAAATACTAAGAGAGCCACGGATTCTAGCATTAGGACATTTAAAAGTTATTTACGTGAAAAAAAAATTACGACGAAGATTTCGAGGACCTGCCAAATGTACAAATCGATGCTATTTTGAAAAAATTCTACTCAGAAGTCCGTACCGAAAATGGAGAACTGTATAAGAAATCAAGTTTGACAAGCCTCCGACATGGAATTAATCGTTATTTAAGTAACCAGCCTTCCGGAAAAGATATAATTCACGGAAAAGACTTCACAGTTAAATTTTAAATTAAATTTGTTGAAAAATTGTTGAAAATTATTTATCTTGTTTACTTTAACATGTTTTAAAGTCCAATATCTGGTGAGATTTAATTTGCCTTGGAAAATTATCAAAACATCTGAAAGGATATGGAGAAATATCATGAAATTATTCACAGGTCTTGAGTCATTTAATAAAACAATTGTTGACTTTTCATATCAGGTTGACATGAGATTTATCAACCTCAGAAGTGATATTCACCTCAGCCGTTGGCTTCGGTGAATATTTCACTTCTTCAGGTTGATAAATCTTCATGTCAACCTCATAAAAAGTCATTAATTGTATAATATATCGATTTCGGTCCGACCTAATATGTGATGATTTGTTAGACTCTTGTGGGTTGTCGGACTGTTGGCCTGTCGGACAATTGGGTTCTTGGACTATTGGGCTGTCGTACCTTATAATCTCGCCATACCTGCGGGATTCTCCTGTTGTGATTTTTTAGTGAAAAATATATAATGCAGTCATGTACTTCAAGTTAATAGTGACGCGACACAATTAAATTTTTATGCAATACCATGATTATAAAATTTAGAAATTTGATGTTGACTGAATGGTCGATTGTTTGTTGACAGTAAATGGTTAGGCAACTATCATCAGTCTACAAAAAACAAATCGGTATATCCTAAAATTTGGACTACACAAAACAGAAGCTATGGATGGCTATATTACGCATAACAAATCACGTTGACAAAATCAGCCTTGTGCTCTGTACATAATAATACGTTGATGTTTCAAATTGCACTCTAGTTTGGTCATTGAAAAATATTTTGCTTCGAATGAAACCTGGGAACTGTGTGGATAAGAGGTTAAGGTGACTGAGTCTTCTACAACTGATAACTGGGTTGTCTGCAATTAGGTTGCAGGTTCGAGTCTTACTTCGGGGAAAGTTTAAGCTTTAAGTGACAAAGATCGGAAGCTTTCCTGTCAAGGTAGGTAGTTTTACCCTAGTACTCTCCAAATAAAACTAATCTCCATGATGCAGCTTAGAAATTGGCGTTAAATCTCAAACAAACAAAATCATACGCATGTCAATAAAAGAGAAAAAATACTTATTTTTACTATGAGCGTTTGAATATTTTACTATGATCGTTTGAATATTTTTACTGTGAGCGTTTGAATATTTTTACTATGAGCGTTTGAATATTTTTACTATGAGCGTTTGAATATTTTTACTATGAGCGTTTGAATATTTTTACAAAGTATAAATCAACGTATTAAAGGGATTGACCAACTGAATCAAAATTATGACAAAACTGATGTGAAATTATTATCAATGACTGCAAACAACCAATAATAAAATTGATTGATTGATTGATGTTTTACGTCCATTTAGCAATATTTAAGCTTTATTCAGGACGTCTGCGAAAATTTAAATCAAACTGAAAATATGTAATTATTATTATTTGTAAGCAGAACTGAACTAAACCAATAACGTTACAAATCACAACAGGTTAAACAATAAACAAATATGTAATTATTATTATTTGTAAGCAGAACTGAACTAAACCAATAACGTTACAAATCACAACAGGTTAAACAATAAACAAATATGTAATTATTATTATTTGTAAGCAGAACTGAACTAAACCAATAACGTTACAAATCACAACAGGTTAAACAATAAACAAATATGTAATTATTATTATATGTAAGCAGAACTGAACTAAACCAATAACGTTACAAATCACAACAGGTTAAACAATAAACAAATATGTACAACTGAACACACTTCACCCACGATGGTTCGTGAAAAGGCGTTTTGTATTATAACATGGCAATATGTGTCGAAAGGGTATCACTTACCTGTTCCCCAGGGACGCACAGGTAGCCCAGTGTGATCAAGCCGTAGGAACCGTCACTAATACTTAAATTGTTATTGGCATTTTCGGCATACCTCTCGTTTATTTTTAATCTTTAAACATGAATAATTGTTGAAAAGCAAAATTATGTAATTTCTTAAATGGTAAATATGTTCACGCATTTTATGAGGGTTTTAAATTTTATTTAACAAAAAACTGAAAATAATGTTCTTCAAACAGAAATAAGATACAGTCTGACATGGATATAAGAAAATACGGTCTTTGTATTGTGGTCGATGACTCTAAATTTAGTTTGATCAAACAAAATAATAATAGCAATGAATAGTTATAAACTGATAATGGAAAGACAATTGTTTTTGGTAAAGATAAATGGTTTGTGATAGTTTCGTAAAAGCTATTAAAGATAAATGATTTGCGATAGTTTCGTATACGCTATCAAAGATAAATTGTTTGTGGCGTATTTCTAATCAGTTCTAAGCAAACTTTAACATTTTCTGTTTGACGTTGATAAATGTGACCTGACGTCGTAATAATGCAAACCTGATGACGTTTTATAGGGACAATACTTCGAGACAGGTTGAAAATATTGCCTTTCTAATCAAGACAAATGTATTGCAGACATAAAGTTTTATTAGACTGGTCACTTCTTTAACAGATAGCCAAAACACAATAAACGAAAACCAGTAGCAGAATGTTTAGTACTAGCGTTAATATTTATAACTAAATTGTACAAAGCAGATAATGTTAAAGGGTTGATTAATTGAAATGTAGCTGTCGAACCGTATCTATTTAGGTCCTTTGGCTAGTTTTGTGTTAAAACGAACCATAGATGTACAGAGTTTACCTATTTTTCAAACTTGCAACAATCATCGCGTTGCACCCATAATGTTATTAAAGACGATCGAAGCGAGGTCAATCAACTTATTTTTTTAGTTTCGCGGTGCAATTATTGCTCGACAAAGCTCTTCTGTACTAATGTACTATAACTTTTATCCTTAAATAAGATGGTTTGAATTTATATATGAACACGTTAGACTATGGTCAGTGACTTAGTTAATAGTATCCAGAAAGCTACTCAGTTAATGTACATGTACTCTAGTTTAGGTGGTTTGATAATGAGCAGGCGCATTGTATCCGATATAGAGGCTAAATTGTCCATCCCTATCGAACATTTATTATTTTTTAAGTAGCAGAAACAAACTGCCTGTTTGTCCATCTCAGATTTCGAATTGATTCATTGTTTGTTAACTTGTTCTCGGCTAGCAAAGCGTTAAAAACAATCAATCAATCGGTTGGCTATCTATGTAGATTATGTAAAACGTTTCCATTTACAACAAACCTTAACAACGATCATCCTGGATATAGCAGAAAGATTCCATTCTTATAAATTAACTGCATGTTTTAAATGGTATTATGTATTGGTTTGTACATTAAAGTTATTCAGTATATATTATGTAGATTGTTTTACTCAGATATATATATTTGGAATCACGGACTTATAATAATAACTCTTTGTGATTTTAAGTATCTATATATGTTAATTACATGTAATTGGTATTAACGCAGCCATATATTCGGTTCTTTGATATTTGGTACCCTGAAATGACTGATAACTTTCAACACATTATCAATTCCGTTTCCATGTGTTTGTATTTGATTATATATAATTGAATTACATTAAAGTATGAATTTCGAACGAAAAAGCAATCAATTTAAATTGCTTTAGCAGGACAATTTTTTGAATCATCAAATAATTTGTATTTTTTGTTTTGGCTGTTTGGTAATTATACTGCTTGTACATGCGCAATTCAGTATCCTTCATTTAGTTAATCAAGTCACACGATCCTTCTGGACATAAAAATAAATTAAATAATAACTTTTATTACTTAATTTTTAAGCCCTCTGTAAATATTTCCCCATCTTAATTAATTAAAAAATTGAGACTCCTTCAGAGAAAACTATTTAAATATTGACATGTTTGTGTTTAATCTATTAAATCGTATTAAAGGTTCAGAGGTTTCTTGTAAATGGTATAAAATTTAGCACATATATTGTTCTTTCAGGCTATTTATTGTTTTCAGCCTACTGACATTAAGAGTTTATTGCAAGCATAAAACCTACATATTTGCTTAACGATTTATAATATAACTGTGGCTTTGTTTTTTCACTTCTGTTATTTTGCACTTAGATTAATGACAATCCGACTCTCATGTAAACCTCGGAGTATAGAAATAGGGCTGAACGTCTCGCCAACAAACCTGACTTTACTGGATGTCTTAGTTTTTTTTTGCCTATACCTGGTATCTCGATTTGACTTTTTATTGTTAAGGTCTAGCGCCATTTAATTACTGTTGCGTTGCGTATTTATTAACACATGCTTGTATCGCCCGGTTTATATGATCATTTAAGTGATAAATAACAATTTTTTCATTGTTCATTCTATTTTACTTTGTTAATGTTATCCTCCATCTGTTATTTCCTTTAAATATTTTTAGTGTATGTCTTTGTTTGTCATGTGTATGTATGCTGTGTAGGTGTCGCTTTGGTGGTTCTAATCGTTCAGGAGTAGTTTGGTGTGATACTGTGTAGGTGTCGCTTTCGTGGTTCTTAATCGTTCAGGAGTAGTTTGATGTGATACCGTTTAAGTGTCACTTTTGGTGGTTCTTTTTCGTTCATGAGTAGTTTGGTGTGATACATTTTGTTATGGTTTTACAATGAAGTGTGGAGGATTTGATATCCTGTAAACCAGTTCAACTCCTATCACCCAATTTTGTGGACCTGTTTTAAGCCCGGATATGCAGTATATTTATACCATTGTATTTTTTGTTGCATGTTTGTACACGAGTTCCGATGTTGCCACATTTTGCATACGTACAAGGTCAAATGTAGATCTACATTTGTAGAAAGTGACGTGAAGCCGGATTGTGTCTTTCTTTACCTTTTCGAAATATTTTCTCTGGATGATCGATTCCAGTCCTAATGTTAATAGTTTTTGTAATCTTTTGTAAAGGGGGAGTCATGGATCTGTATTTATGGTAAAAAATGTGGTGTTTTGATACATTTTCACCTTAATCACTATATATTCACTCTGGACATGGATCACTGGACATGGATCATGTATTTAGAGGATTCAGTGTTCTTACTTTTCTACTCAATAGTACTGATATACACATTGATAGTGACGAGCGGTCGAAATTTTCGTGAGTTTATTATAAAGCAAATCCGCGATTTATTAACTACAATTAAATTATATTCATCACCAATGAAGAAAAGTTGACGAATTTATTATTTTTAAAAAACTGTCATTTTTTTAAATCTCGTTGTTATACAGATTTTTTAACTTTTGATATAAAGGTATCACACTTTCAATTCAACCTACTTTTTTCACATTATTTCAACACATACATCCTATGTAAATTCATCTTAAATGTCAATTTTTTAATATTGCTTTAACAACGCCGGAACTTTATGGTTATCTACAGAGGCTGAAATAAATTTAAGGTTTTAATGAAGTTTGATCTAATAAACGAGTTGGTTACGGAATTAAAGACAGTATACGTGTCCCGTGGGAGATTTGCCTCGTGTTTTGTAGAGACAGCAAAATATATACATCGACATAAATAAACGCTAATTATGGTTAGATGTCTATCGTGAGTAGTTTGAACAAACAGACAAATATGATCAATTTGTGTGATAATTCATTAACAAACTTAAAGCTTATGATTTTGGGACGACGTAAATAGCATGTGATCGTTAAGATCCACGGTGTTGAGAGCTTACAACTAATATGGATGTTTGTTTAATTGATCATTTTGTGTTTTAACTATTCTTAATTTTTGATGGACAATTAAAATCTACATAAATCACAATAAAACCAATGTATTATTTTACATATTATTTTTTCTTCGGTTGTTATCATTTATTTGTGTTTGTTGGCAAACAAATTAACAGCTGTCATGTTCCCTGAGGGAGACACACCCACCTCAATTCTTCAATGTTACATACAATTGTCTAGACTAAGAACATTAATAAACATGAAAATGTGTAACTAATATTTTTGCGAAAAGACAACTTTGCAGGAACTTATGTACTATATGGGGTTTCATATAAGCGAATCCACAATAGGTTTATTCATTTTCGACATAAGTTTGTGTTTGTTTGAATGTTGTTTAACGCCACTTCCAGCAATTTTTCAGCGTCCAAATTATGTTGGGGAAGAAAGTCGGAGTACCCAGTGAATACACCGACCTTGTCTTTTTTTTAATAAATTGAACTTCAGTAACGGAGTTGGTATCTTTTCGTTTATTCTTAAAAGGACTTATTATGACAATATTTACGCTAAATGCCTATGTGAAAAAGGTTGCAAATGTGACGTCACGTTTGTAGATACACGAATGTCCATATATTGTTTCTGATGCCATAGGTTTAACTATACATACAAGCACACTATATTTGCTATATGCATCAAGTTGACATTGTAATACGATTTTTTTTTGTTTTGTATTGACGACACTATACTTCAGGAATATTTCAAATTTCTGAACATGATATAGATTATAAATTAGAAAATTTTATTTTAACTTTAAATCTTGACAATTTTAATGCTAAAAATATCAATGACGTCATGATGCTATTTGACATTTAACGGTGTAAGAATAGGTCATGTGACGAACACAAGTTATATCGTATAATATGAGTTGCGCTATTTGAATTAATCAATCAGATTTCAGCTAAAAATCAAATTAAAATATGACGATATAACGCTAACATACTTGTTTCTTATAACAATTAACATGCAAATGGTTTATATTGGAATAATTTATTACCTTTGCCGTCAGTTACTCACCCATAATTTCCGAGTTCAGTAAAAATAGGTACCATCCACACATTCCTTATTTTTTATTTATATCGGATTGAAATAGTATTAAGTCACATAAATCTTCTCATGGATTCTAATCGTTAAAGAGTCTATGACACAAATTAGTATAAAACCAAATATTTTACAAAATAACATTACTAAATATGTTATGGAGTGCCATAGATTAGAATTACGATAAACCCTAAATGGAGTAGTGTCACAAGGATGTTTACCAATTATTTGTTATCCTTTGCATGAATTTTACAAATATCAACATTATGGAAATACAATATTTTAAATGTTATTTATTATACAGGCATATGCTATTTAGTTAAAAGGGTTAATACAGTGAAATAATGATCTCATTTAATTGTTGAATGGTTGAATATAGTTTTCCATCGATTGATTGATTGCATAGTTGCTTAACGTCCAGTGAGCAGTTTTTCTGCTAATTCATAAATCGCATTCAGTGCACGGAATAGACCAAATTTCAGACAATATAGTTCTTTGTCACATTTTACAAATCCATTTCCCTTTAATAATGACAAATATATTTGAAGGAAACTGAAACCACATATAAACCGTCTGTGGGACTAAACACCCAGATATAAATCCGTCTGTGGGATTGAAACCCACATATAAACCCGTCTGTGGGACTAAACACCCAGATATAAATCCGTCTGTGGGATTGAAACCCACATATAAACCCGTATTTGGGATTGAAACCCACATATAAACCCGTCTGTGGGATTGAAACCCACATATTAACCCGTCTGTGGGACTAAACACCCAGATATAAATCCGTCTGTGGGATTGAAACCCACATATAAACCCGTCTGTGGGACTAAACACCCAGATATAAATCCGTCTGTGGGATTGAAACCCACATATAAACCCGTATTTGGGATTGAAACCCACATATAAACCCGTCTGTGGGACTAAACACCCAGACATAAATCCGTCTGTGGGATTGAAACCCACATATAAACCCGTCTGTGGGACTAAACACCCAGATATAAATCCGTCTGTGGGATTGAAACCCACATATAAACCCGTATTTGGGATTACTTCTAGCTGCTCTACATGTTGTCACCTAAGTAGAAGTCAAAACAATACACAAACAAGCGTTTTATAAAAAGAAACGCCAAATTACGCTTTCTGAGAGGAAAAATTTCTCCACATGTGCTACAAAGATGGCTTACTGCTAATATTGATTTTTAAGTCTACCCATATTATTTAGTTTGATGCAATCAAAAAAACCTTATTTTTACTTTTGTGGTCTAATTAAAGTTAATAAATGATGGTTTGTTAGCTTGTCATTGTCTTAATATAGCTGAATATGGTTCACTCACTGGCTCCCACAAAGAGGTGTCAATCAAATTAAGTATTGTGCGATAGCCAAAAAAACTGTAAAAGACAGTGTCTGCTAAGTAGTCTGTGTATGATTACCAGTGATAACGAGTTTGTATGGTTATAATGAGTCTATAGGGACAAGTCATCTTATACTATTAGTAGCAGACATAAGATTAGAAGTGGCTTTAAACATTTAAATCAAGGGTTATCTTTTTACATATAATAGTTTATGTCCCTAATGTAAATAAAATTAGTGGAACAATGTAGCTTATCTGACTGATTGTTTATATCGCCTTGAAAGTTAGAACTAATTGTCATTTACTCTACGTGTTTCGTCTAAACAATACTGAATCAGTGACGATCAAACTAAAGCATCTTAAAAGACCAAATAATTCAGATGTTGCATATCGTTTATCAACAAACTTTCAAAATGTTATTTTATTCCAAATCTAACTTAAGGCCATCTATACATTTAAAATATAATAAATATCAATTTAAAATATAGTCTAAATTTCATGGCATTAAACTTAAGTCGTCTTAACTTTGCTGTATGGCATGGATTGTGTGATTTGCATGCTTTCAAAAGATTAACATTTGATAAAGAAAACTCTTTTAATAATAAATTGTTTTTGAAAATTAGAGGTATTTGATTTTTTCTTTTTTGTTACCATCAATGATTAATAACGTCTGAGCTAATTGATCGTATTAGAGCACCCGAGTGCAGGTTCGGTTGTTATTGGGTCCGGATTTCTCACTTTTTGTATTTGTGTTTTGGGGTTTTTGTTTTGCGTTGTACATATGTTGGTCTCTTTCGGCTCTTGTTGTTTGGTCGGGTTTCCTTGATATTTTCTTACAAGCAAAAAATATCATGAATTAAAATAATGATTTTTAAGTACTAAACTGTACATTTATTAACAACTGTCTTATGGGGCGTGTAGAATCTTATTGACCAATATATAATCTGGTTGTTTTGGGCTTTTAACGCCGTAATTCGTTATTGTTTATTTCTAAAATTCATTTTTGTTGTTAAAGATGGTACACCATGTTTTTAAATGTTATACATGCTCTGTAGTTGTAAATAGTTGGATTAATGCTGCCTAACTCCAATTGAGACAGTTTTCAGCTTTATCGTTATGATATAAACGGATTGTTTATGTACTGTTTTGTACTTGAACAGTCAAACATATCACTGTAGTCGGTCAACTTATTTCAACTCTAATAAGAACAATACTTCCTGTGCTTCGTTATGTGATTTGTGAGATTTTGTAATTACCTCCCTTTGAGACAATCTTAGTTGACACTGCAGAGACAGTCGTGATGTTTCACCTGATACTCCTACTACTCGTTTAAAATATTGTATATAAGTTGATCTAATGGGAAATGTTGCATTAAACCTTTTTAAACCTTTCCCTTAACATAGTGGGATAACTGCGAAGTAAGTAATCTGACACAACTGAGAATCAAACTATACACGACCACCAATGACTAAGTTAAAAATGTTTTGTAATTTACTTCCTCGCTAGTCTTATTTCGATGTGATACCTAGACGTCAACAGTTGTTAGAATGCATTACTTTTTCCTGTACGCGCAAAGAAAGAAACAATTAAAATTAATTAAGCATACAATACAACGATATCATACATTGTCCTTTATAAATTAATACAAATTGTATTCCTTGGTATACGGGACAGTAAATCAGTGTGGGAGAAAAGGCTTCATCATATGAATTGTCGTCGTATAGTATTACTACGGCCTTCGGATCTCAATGTTAAATGGAGTGTAATCTCAGTATGGAGGTATTTACATTGTCGTCAATATCATCCTACAGGTCGACTGGAAACGTCAGCTTAATTTATAGCGGATAATAACTTGGGATCGAGGAGATTGTGGAATATATAATGTACAGAATAAACCATATGTTGCCCTTAAATTAAACCCCACTTCACAACTTTGCGCGATTGAACTCGTGGGACATTTAGTAACTAGCACCGCATTAAATAACTATTTATTAATAATGTTCTATCTTGTTTCTTGAAATTACAAAATGCGAAACGAAGTGTTATAGATTTGAAAAATAAAAGATTGTTCCTTTGAGAAAACAAGTTTATTTTCTTCCGCTGAAATGCGATCGTTCATTTCAAATTCAAATATAAGTACACATCTCTTACTAGTCAATGTCTAGCCACATTTTAAATGATTGATAATAATGGCTGATCCTAATGATGCCGAGTTTTAATGCGTATAAATATTTCTTTTTTTTTCTGGTCACGTTTCTAGAGAGATCAATTGCCTGTGCAAGTTTACTCACGGTGGTTTTTTTTCTGAAGTGGATCTTTTTCATACAATTATCATTCTGTCAATAGCATCTAAGTTATGCGAAACAGTGTCCTTTATTGATATTGGCCTTAGTCAGACAAACCTGACAGTTGTCAAAGAGCGCATTCAGTACCAGATTATTTATGTCCTCTGGAAAAATGTTGTCTTTGAATAACAGGTTTGAAAATAAGAAAATTGTTAAAGTAAACAGACAAAATAAACAAACAAAGTGATGGCTGAAAATGAGATTTTATGGGATTAATTCATTTCCAATAATACCTATACCAGATCAATTAAACAAAGTAACGTTTTATCCACCTTTTTTCTCATCAATAGGAGTCCGTCGTCCATTGTAATTTTATTTTCTCAAAAATCTCTGTAACCACATAGCTATTTTTATTCAAATTTAACCACAATCATCTATAGAATACCTAGTTGCATATTTGTACCCAGGGTGTTGATTAATGGACAAAGATGGCTGTTGTTACTAAAAATACCTCAAATGATCATCACATTAAGCTTTCAAATGTTTTTATAGGTCCTAATTTGTGTAATGACTTCCTGTATGAATTATTGCCTTTCAATTACTATTTTTGACAAAATAGACAAAATAACCACCTTTAACCATAGTTTTGCCCTGTAACATAAATGCCTTAAGAACTAGAGTAAAACTGTTAATTACTAAATAAACCTGAAGGGAAAGACCTATAGATAATTTAATTTTTCAGAAATTATCCAATGACTCCGTATACGAGTTATTGCCCTTTAATAAAAAATTTTTGAAGCGTTTATCCAGTAACTAAAAATCTATAAATCTATATAACAGCTACATGTAGACTGAAACTGTCAATTGCAAAAGTACAACGAAACAACAAACAAAATTACAACACAAGAACAAAAAACGTATTTCTTTAAAGCAAGTCAAAGGCAAAAATATTTGTTCCATAAAGTACTTCAGACCTATTTTACTTGCTTAAGTATCAACGTCGATAGCCTGTTTCCTTCGAATCTATATCAATTTGGTACATAAAATGATGTTCATTTTGTGTTACGGCGTGCTCGATTAAAAAGACAGTTAAAGTGTGGTATAATGAATTGTTATTACATCCTCCGATGACTTGTCATAGTATATTTATTGCCAACCTCCATTAACCAATTTGCTATCTTAGATTCTGCTTTTTTGGTCGCTTGCATTTAACGTCAAGCCATAGATTAGACGCACATATCAAAGTGAATAAAATATCTAAACATTAATAAAAAAACAAGAATTTACTCAGTAAGGAAATAGTCTTTTTTGCCGAATAGACACCATCACTTTCGACAAAAACAATTAAAGACATCCGGAACGAACAGTCATCCGGAATTTCCTGTAAGTGACAAAAACGTACAGTGGAAATAATTATATGCATCCCCACAATGGTTTTTATTTACAAAGGGGCTAAAAACGCATTAAGATAACTAAATCTTTCATTGGTTATTTTATTTTATTTCAGTCGTTATCGGGTAATTAGGTCTTAGAATTTATAATGAGCAGAATGTCGCCTAACAATAATGAAAGACATGGAAACAGCAGAAAAATATCGAAAGGCTTTACACGATTGATGTCAGCACTAATACATAACCATTTCTCTTACTAGTATTATGGTAGAATTTTTAATAATTTATAAACACATTATTAAAATGTATGTTTAAGAAACTGTCACAATAAATAATACTTTACCTATACTTAAATACTGTCTCGTGTAAATGTTCAAATTATCTTTTTTGTTGCTACACAAATTTTTGAACTAATATACTCCTTGATAATTTATTGTTATTTGTTAACTTACCACTATATGGTTAATGATAATAAAGTTAGAAGGGTTCTTCTACGTGTAATTGTATCGTGTGTTCAATTATTGCATAAATTAGGTGAAAGAAAAAGACTGATAAACATTGTTTTATATCAATTTACAAACCAAATATTTCAATTTACTGAAACTTTAACATTCCTCAAAGGAAGCATTATTATTGTAGAGGTAGAAAGAACCTATGATCTTTTTTAAATCTGTCTTTTTGGTCCTTGCTGACAAAGCAGCAAACACTTTTCTTCTAACATGCCGCAAGAACAATTGACGTATTAAAACAATAGACTGTTAGTTCTAAAAGGTCTAAAGTTTTAACACTGTCCAAAACACAAGTAATAGGCCATGAAATGAATCTTCGGCATTCTATATTAAAGCTTCTCAGCCATGTCTTTATACTGTTTCTAGTAAATGTTCTACACTTTTCGATTCTGTCTAATATATATTAAACAATTGACTATTTTACTACCCATTTTTGTGACAAAGTTTATGAAATAAGAAGTGGTCATTAATACTTAAACATTAAAAATTATACTATATTATATTATTCCGAAGAAAACAAATTTGTTGTAATAAAATTTCAGTTACATATGTTGATAGTTATGTATTTTCTAGTTTACATAGTACTCGTCAACTCCATATACAATAAAAGTGAATTTTTTTTAAAATTTACTTTAAATGTCTCTTGGAAAATCTAGTCTTTTTTGCAAATTGAGAGTGTATGTTGCAAAAATTATTACAATTGGACCTGTACTGATAATGAGTAATGCTTAACATGTTTAATGAGAAATGTACACTTGACTTGATTCTTTTTGTTAGAATGTGTTTATTCAAGTACGGGTGCAAATGATATTAATGTAACGTCAGAATTTAAATATCTGAACGGTATGCCACGAACGCAAATGACGTTACATCTTTCTATAAATAAATTGTAAGCTCCTTAAAGCAAATAGAATGTAAATGGTAGTATTATATTTAAAATTCAACGAAAGTAATAACTACTTGTCTTCTAACTAGTTATATCCAACGATCTTTTATAACTATCCGTTGACTGTAAAACACATTAGTTCCTTAATTTTGTCATATGATAGGAAAATACGTTTGATGGCATTTTACTATTAAGCGCAGCTAAAATCATATTTCATATTTCAAAACTCGTTATCACTTTTAGAATAAGAATTAGTGACGTGAAAGCAATTACAAATTTCTAGTTGTTTTTGATAAAAAAATTATCACGTGCGAGTCGAATTTGACAGAATAAAGCTTGACAAATTTTACGGATTTTTTTAAGGAAGCTGTATTGATGCAATAATATTCAGGGTTTTATTAAAAACTATTTCAGCATGTACACGAATTAATAAAAAACAACAACATGTTTATAACAAGGTGGAATCCTGTTCACACGGATTATACGCATTAGTATTCAAAAAAGATTTAAAAAAATCAATTTTCACTTTCAACTTTATTGCAATAAAAGAATACTGTTTAATAGATATAAGCACAATTTATGTAAAGTAAGGATTTTGTAGGTTATTTTAGTTGTTTTGTAGTATTTTATTTGACATCTATTTGTTAAGTACTTAAAAAAAATAATCGACTGACACGAGGTTGGTAGTGGGTAACTGTCAGAGATGAAACAAAATTAGCTATATTCCGGAAAAGATGATTGATTGATTGATTTATGCCCAGTAGTATACGGTCAGATTATAATTGAAGTTCCATACTTCACAACACGCCTAACATATTCCTCGTTGGCTGTGAACATGAATTGATCAACAAATCATTGCTGTTAATAGATTTCTTCTAAACAATTAATAACACCATTCATTTAACGGCTGGCATTTGTTCAATTTTTTAAAATAGTAGTCCGACAAGATGAATGAAAACCTGCAACTGCTGTCGTTTTTAACGGCTTTTAAATCTATATATTCTGCGATAGTGTTTTATTGTGACGAGAATTAAAGCTTAAACTAAGCTGTTGTTAAGATGAGGTGGGAATAGTGTTTGGTTTTTTTGTAATATTTGTGTGTCTAGTCCATATTTGCTATGTAATGTTCTGGGTTTATTTGTCAAAGAATGTTATCAATATAACGCTCACAAATCATTTAACATCTAGCGTTTTACTTATTTGTTTATTTTATTTTTTATAACATCAAAACTGATTGATAATTATTTGTTAGTTTGAGAGCTACTGATATATCTCAAGTCTGGATTAGTACATCCAGGATAGATATGCTAAAACGTATATATTTACAAAAACCGAATACAGTTCCCACCGCGTCTATACAGCCTTTTAAATTGACCTTCAATCCTCGCGATATGAAAACAGCGTCTGACAATTTACTGCTATGTTGTTTCTATAAAACAAAATTTCAGTACCGATAACATGAAACCTTTAATTTGAAACTATAATCTGGTATTTCATTCCTTTATACAAATTTATTAGTCGTTTGTCGCAATGATGAACAATAAACTCCAGAATAATACATATGATAGTGGCTAGTTTATTATAACAATACTATAAACTTGTTCCAATAAAACCAAACCTACTTATCAAATATAGGTGAAGATTGGTAGTTGAACTTACACCCACTTTATTCCGAATACGGAAGAAGTGACGATAAATTGTCAGATTGATCTGCGCGGAATGTTATTTTAAGTAACATATTTTTGTTTTGAAGATACCAAATTAAGTTTCTATCACGAAGTCATTTATGATTTAGCCAATTATGTTTCAAACTCCATGTCAACGAGATGTTCCACATCTATTTTAATTAGATTTTTATCTCTACAATTTAGGCTTTGTTGTCCTAATTCACTTACTTTAAATTGAAATTTACCCCGTCTCTGCAATAGGCGTCCATGTAGTTAATGAACGTATGGCGCTTTGAAAATACAAAATTTGTTTCCTTTGATCGTAGTATTTTCAAAGAGACATGACTGAAATAGCAGCTATAATAAAAAAAAGTTGATAACAACCTCGCGTGTGTACATAATCTACGTCACTTGAATGCTTTTATTTGTTGTTAGCATAATTTTAATAATAAAGTAGTCAATTTGCTTGTATCTGTATCTCTATAAAATGCTAGACAGCCCTTTAAAACAAATGCATGTAGCTATTTAAAACTTTTCCGGTCAAGTATGATTTTATATATGCAGACAGGAGCATACAGGAGCGTGATAGGGCCATATAGAACATAGCCTCTGCTACTCCTCTCGTGATCGTCTGGAGCAGACCAGAGCGTGTAAATAGCTACATGCATGTGTTTAAAAGGGCTATCAAGGTGATAGAGTCATATTCAAAACATCTGCTGCTACTCCGCTCGCCTAGAGCAGGACGGAGCGTGTTAGGGCCATAGCCCTAAGATTGCTGCTCCTAATCTGATCTCAATGTGGGAAAATGCATAGACAAAAAAAAGTTCAGATCAGAAGCTCATTTTTAAATAGGAACATTCATTTTACTACGTATATACCACTTGTGAGATAGTACAGACACTTAAACCAAACACGACAAGTATAAAACATAGGTCAATGATTTAAAGAATTGCGCATGCGGCGTTAGAAACGACCCCTTTAGTAATCTAACCGTTATACGACTCCTCTTTCTGTCATTAAAATCATAGAAACGCAACTAATTTCGATTCAATCCGAAATAATAAAGATAAATTGGTCTACATTATACAGAACTGATAACGTCAGCCATGTTTTATCGTAATTGAAAACTCGTTATTGAAGATTTTGTACGCTTAATTTTATGAATAGCAAACAACAAAATTACTTTCAGTAATCATTGAACCATTTAATTTTGTGTTTCATTTCGCCAATTAAAAAGTGTTCAGGTGTATGTTTTGAATTATCCGTTTTAATTAAGTAATATTCTAAAAAAAAATGTGTTGATGTGCATATCTTATCAGCATTGGCAAGTCATAAAAGCCGTCTTTATTTGCCAGTATGTTATATAAAAGTCATAAAAAATACCAAGGTTACAAAAAATTCAAACTTAACATTTCAAATATACAAAATAATAAAAATATATAAAAACATATTTCATCATTTGTACCACGTCATGGTTTCATTTACAAACAATTTTCGGACCAATCGTGAAGTCCGCCATTATAACAAACAACAAACCTCATAAGCGCTATGAAAGGAATGTGTGATTATATTCCAACAAGGAAATCGATTACTATACAGATTGTTTCCTAATAAGTTCATAGAGGTGTAAATAATTGTAATCAAGTGGAAAAATCAAGTTTACTTTAGTCATGTATCGTATTGACTCGCTTCCGGTAATCTGCGAACTAATATAGTCAGAGTAAAAAGTTATTATCACAGCCCTAGAGGGCTTTAGATGTATCATCTCAAATAACACAATCAAACATGATACTGCCTGCTGGACATCTGGAACCCTATAGGTCTTAGATGTATAGTTTGCAACAACACAGTCAAAAATGTGACTGCCTGCTTGACTGCTGGAACCCTAGAGGTCTAAGATGTATCATTTGCAACACAGTCAAAGACGTTACTGCCTGCAAGAGCTCAATGGGCTTAGATGATCGTCTGAATTAACAGTCAAATATGATACTGCCTACTGGAGCTCAGTGGGCTTAGATGTGTCGTCTGAATCAACAACAGTCAAACATGCTACTGCTTGCTGGACCTAGAGGGATTCGACGTATTGTCTGAAGCAATAAAGTATATTCAAAACTGGGCATTAGTGAGCTAAGATGTGTCGTCTGAATCAACAACAGTCAAACATGCTACTGCTGGCTGGACCTAGAGGGATTAGACTTGTTGTCTGAAGCAATAAAGTATATTCAAAGCTGGGCATTAGTGAGCTAAGACGTGTCGTCTGATTATAGTAAAAAGTGTTATTGCCTGCTGTATAATCCAACACCTTCCTTACTGCTTGCTGGGCCCTGGTGGGCTTAGAAATACAAATAGAAGTGTTGAAATAGTTTTGGTGGGCTTAGAAATACAAATAGAAGCTTAGAAGTGTTGTCTGATAACGTGTTTAGTCAAACATGTTACTTCATGCAGACTCAAATGAGCTTAGATGTCTCATTGGAAACAACATATTATAGTTTAAACATGTTACTGCTTGCTGCGCGTTTATCATCAATAATTGTTCCTAGATTCTACTGTTTTGTTCAATATCTAAATTTAAGTAAGCAAAAATAATTATAGTGACTATTGTTCTAATTTTTGAAATATCAGAAATGTTGGCGTGAAAAAGGTTTATCGGGATTATTCAGCGGTTTGTATCCTAAAATCTATTATGCCGTCGCATTAAAATTCCGAAAAGAAAGCTATAGGGCAAAGAACAAAAAAGCAATACTTTGAAGTGGATGAAACCCGTAGAGATCGAAAAATTGACATAAGCTAGAGAACATTCTTAAATTGTATTTCTTACTTGTACCTCTGGCCTCGGTATTTGCGATTAGGTACAGACCATTTAACTTGAAAGGGGGGCTTAGTTTTTTGTTTTGGTAAGAACATTTTTATTTTTTGAATGCGTCGCGACAAATTTTTTTTTTCATTATTGGCATTATTGGCATTATTTATATAGCAGAAATTCTTCCTCAGAATATTTTTTGTCTTACCCTCTGCTTCCAAGATATTTTTTCATAAAAAATCATTTTCAAAATATTTTCTTAGGAAAAAACCAAGGCTCCCCCCCCCCCTGCAAGTTAAATGGTCGGTCCCTTACTGTTTTTCTATTATCTGTTTATACTATAGTTGCTTATATACTGGGCATTGTTATGATATCATTCATGGGTATTTGTAAGGCTTTATTGCAGTTCGGTTTCATTTGATATTTCTTCTTATTTAGGTTGTACATATACACTTTCAATTATACCAAATTGTATTTTAAAAAGTTACTGGTGAAGGCATAACCACGACGTGATAATGCCATAAAAAACCCTGCAGATTAATAAATACCAGCTGACCTCGATGTATCCAATTGAAGCAAACATAATTTTAGTAACATGAAAAATATTTTATTAATCTTAAATCCAAATGATATTTGTTAGAACATGCAAGTGCGACTTGATAAACCCAAAACGACCTGATGGCCTGATAAATAGATCTCACCTTAGATTTTCAAGCAGGATTATACGATGAATGATCATCAACATGCACGGTATATTAAGTAGCTTATATTGTGTTATCTTTTATTTGTGGAATTTCTACTGACCAGAAAATTAATAGTTATAAACAACTCTTCAATTACTTTGAAGGAAATTAGTAGTTAATACGATGTGAAACTCAATACGAATAGTTATCCTAAATTAATATCAAACATATGAAATGGATTTGTAATTTGTATCGCATTCAGCAGCGACAGTATTGATATTTATGTTTGTTCATTGGTCGTTCTGCCAATCTAAGTAAAGTTGATTTTAGATAAGTGCATTTTCTCAAACTTCTATCTGACTGGGGATGCCAAGCTCCGTGCACGATACAACCATTTTATAGGTTTCAAAAATGAGTAGACTCATTGTAGCAGCTACCATACCATATGGATTCAAATATCCCAGTCAAAACTTCGTGTATATTAGTCAATTCCATTTCCTTTGTTAATTTATTTATTAACTTGTTCTCGTCCATATGTTTATTGGACTTTAAGCAAAATACTCGATTGTAGTGATAATCTAATGCTGTTTACAAAATATATGAAAAAATCCTCTTCATATTTGTCTGGTAAGACAATGAACCAGGCAAGTAGTCGTACCTAGATGTACAATAGTTTCTTGTTAGCACCAAATTTCTGTGATTACACAAAGGCGTATAATCGACACACCCTGCAATCGTTACATCTTGCAGATAAAAGAAGACGTAGTCACAAATAAATTCAAACGTCAGCCATCAGGTACTATAATGTAAAAGGGTCACCTCAGCTGCTTCCGATGTCTTCGCATTTATGATTTTGATTGCGTATCAATAATTGATCGATTTATTGATCATTTAATTTGCTTGAAGTACAACGGACAGTATTCTATCTATATTAACCACGAGAGACGAGAACAACAAAAAATCAATGTTTTTGGAGTGCTACGCATTTTTTATCGATTTATTGTGAACTTTTTGATTGTCTATGACTCATTGCATTCATTCCGTCATATGATGTTGCCTTTATTTACCGGAGGCTATCACAAACTTTATGTTAACCACAAATAAATTTACTGTTTAGTAACTTTGTCTTGTACTAGATGTAGCAGAAATAAAGCCCACTGGACGTTGAACATCGATCGATCAATCGTACTGTTATGGCATTAAGCCACATTTACCGGTTGGCTACAAGGGAAAGAGGGAGTACATTTAATATTGTTTAATATAATAAAATTACTGACTTTATTTAGGTCGCAATCAGGATTTCTCTACTTGGGGAAATTTATATTCAGCGATCCGCTTGTTATCACGCAAAGAGTCCCCCTAATATGATGTCTAAAGTCCCCTGTTATACGCCTGGATCCCGTGTTATCACACCTAAAGTCTATGTTATCACACCGAGAGCCTCCTGATATCACGCCAAGAGCCCCGCATTATAACGCGTAGAGACCGCATGTGATCACGCATAAAGCCCCTTTATATCACGAATACACCCTCCTGATATCACGCCTAGAGAACCAACGCCATCACGCCTAGAGAACAAAAGTCATTACGCATAGAGAACACATGTCATTACGCCTAAAGCCCCTTGTTATCACGCCTACATCCTCCTGATATCACTAATAGAGAACACATGTCGTCACGCCTAGAGTACCCATGTCGTCTGCCTATAGAACCCATGTCGTCACGCTTATAGAACCAATGTCATCAAGCCTAGAGAAAAAAACGTCATTACGCCTACAAACACATTGTCATTACGCCTTAAGCCCCTTGTTATCACGCCTACATCCTCCTGATATCACTAATAGAGAACCCATGTCGTCACTCCTAGAGAACCCATGTCGTCACTCCTAGAGAACCCATGTCATCACGCCTAGAGAACCCATGTCATCACGCCTAGAGGACCAATGTCATCACGCGTAGAGAATAAATGTCATCACCGTAGAGAATCCATGTCATCACGCCTTGAGAACAGATGTCATCATGCCTAGAGAACCCATGTCATCACGCGTAGAGAACCCATGTCATCACGCCTAGAGGACACATGTCATCACGCCCAGAGAACACATGCCTTCACACCTATACAACCCACTTACAACATAACCTATTTACGGTTTGATTAATTAATTCATACTGTAATTGAACACAAGGTTGTAATATGACAAGGCGTCACTTCAAGCAAATGTAATTATGATACTCGATGTTTTCACTGATAGCTTTGGTTAAATAATGAAATAAATGAATCATATTTGGACATACTAAATGTGAGAAAATATCACTATCGAATATAACACAAAATGGCTGTGACTTGATGTATAGTGTATGGTTTATTTTGAAAAAAATTCCACTTGCTGACTCAAGAAAGAAGGTTGTTTGTTGATATATGTCTACTTAAATAGCTACGAAACGCATCGAGAATATACAAATGTACCGAGTTATCTTTAAAGATTTTAATGGAAACGCTACAGCGATGTAATAAGGAGATTTCTCAATGAAATAAATTCTGGTAAATCACATGTGTTTTTTTACTCCTTGCAAGTGACTTCACAATGAATGAACTTAATGACGTCGCTAGTAAGCAATGACGGGCAAGAACATTCAAAACACAGTACCTCTTAGTTTTAGGCGACAGATTAAAAAAAATATTCGTCAATGTAATAAACAAGATAATCGTGAATTCACTCGTGCTGAATCGCACTCAGATTAAACTCGTGCGCAAGTTCCGAGCACTTGTTTAATCTGATGCGTTCTACGGCACTCGTGATCATATTGTCAATATTCACTCTGCGCAATTGATTAGCCTAAAAAGAATATACCTAGCTAACTTTCCGAAATTCCGCGGAAAACAATGCCCTTTTCTTCCAAAAGGTTAAAAAATGTCTGATTATTTATTTCGACAACAACACATTTAATTTAGTCGAATCTGTAATGCCGCTTCCGTCTCGCGTCCTTTGTCGTCCTGTTAAATTTGTACAAATATTGTGTGAATCACGTGTTCAAGTCCAGAACCTCGAAAAGTTTGTAAATTGATGAAACCTGAAATAAACTTTCTGCTAACATTTTTAACTTGTTTGTAACCACGCAATTATATTCTTGATTTGGCGTTTGTTTACCCGTCTTTATGTAATGTGAGATAATCGCCATTTAATAAAAACGTTTTACATTTTAAATTGCTAAAGTTTTACGACTTGTTAGCCATAAGGAAGTGCAAAGTGTAACGCACTTTTTAAAACCTTATAAAATGCCAATCATGACATAATCCTGAAAGTAATATCAATGGAAATACGATACACGCTTTAATGGACACTAAAACACAACATTTCAATACATCTGATTGTTGAAATTTTCTTAAATTTTCCACGGCATACCGGAAGTTAATAACATTTTTTAGTCTTAATCACGCCACGGAACTTGACTGTAGATGGCATAACGAACGCGAATCTATGCTATACAAACGACAATCAATGTAGTTGGATGGAATTTAATTGTACTCAAACGAAGAACGTTTTACTAAAAATTTATTAAAAACATACAATAGTTCCACTTATAACCATAATGCACCTTGAAAAGGCGTATATTTGACAAAAAAATAATATTTGTTATCATATGATAGTTTTATATATTTGTTAACTTCAATAGTTTGGAAATAGTCAGATTTAATTTGCTTTTTAACTTACACTTGTGTATCAGATACATGGCATTATATCTTCCAAACTATTTAAAAAAAAATGAAAATGTCAATTTCATTTTAAATACACACCTTTTCAGGCTGTTGTTTCTTCCTTGAATGCATATATATTTTTATCAATTGTTTAATTGTTTAACTTATCAACCTACCTGGATTGTTCTATAGGTAGAATGCTAGTAAATGTTTTGGCCATAGCCGAAAATATTAGCATTTCTGTGATTTGCCTATATCTTTAACACATTGATGCATTTACCTGGTATAAGAAAATATAAACTTTCTTTCCACATTAAAACATATATGCTATATAACCGCGACCAATTTCTTGTTCACAACATTTTGAGACACTCCCACTTTCACATGGAATATGTATATAATACTAATATTTAAAAATGTATATATCAAAATTGAATCTTGCAAGATCTGAGAAAAATTTAACCACTTTTAAAAATTTAATTCATGCAAGAGTTTACACCCACAAATGGATTGTACACATGAAACTATTATAAACCATGTAAGAACACAACGGGGCGTACTCACTGTTTTACTCAATGTAGGGTACACAATCTGGTAACCTGTTGCTGGTAAACAGTATTTATACCTAGTCTCGATCACCCAGACGCATATATAATAGCGTCTGTGATCACCTTATTTTAATTTCGCTACCAATAGGTGGAGACAAACAATGTTTCTATTTTTAGAGCCCTATTTTTAAACCAGGAAAACCATGCAAACATATCTATACTTATAATATGACGTCACAGTTAGATTCACTCTTGATTATGTATAACGATAATATTTGTTTAATTAATTGATAAAGTAATATTTTATAAAAATATTCAAATGTAAACTTGGGTACAATTTGTTGTACCCTTCTTGATATGAACGGAAGTAATTTGTTAGACAATAAAAATATCATCCAATCAAAAATTACGCCCAGTTTTGGGCGTAATGATAACGAGTTTAATATAGAGCTGTATCCAGACGCACAAATGTAATTAAGCGTCTGGATGATCGAGACTATATTTATACCTTAATATTACTGGATCCGCCTTCGTTGTGTCAGTTCCGGTTTTGTGTACAACAAGAGTTAATTGTGAAAATACAAGTAAATGTCCAGATTCATAAGGTTTAGTCGAACTACTAGTGTATAATTAAGTTTACTATTGATAACACAATGTTAAATTCTAATTTTAGTTACTACAAGTGCGTGCTTAATTACGTAAACATTATTTTGTATATGGAATAGATCATGTGCCATTATAAATGGACATGTCAATATTATTCCTAAATTCGTATCGATAGAAGCAGTAGTGGGGTGACATCTTGTGTAATTACAGTGTAACTTCTTCTACTTTATATCATTTTCATTTTTTCTGAGATGTTATTTAATATGGTATTAAGTGAATATTTGTTGTGTAGAGTTTTTATAATTGATTGCTTGATTGGATGTTGGTTTTTCGTCCAGCGAGCAGTATTTCAGTTATTTTCAGGAAAATAACAAGTTAACAAACAATAAATCAATTCGAAAAAAATGAACTAAAGCGCAAAAACTGGAAAAGTATGGAGGATGGGTTGGACCGAAAAAGAGTAGCCTTTTGTAGCGGCTACAACTAGCCTACTCCATCTACAAAATGGGTCTTCAGCGTGCAAGGAGCGTGGCAATCTCTAAACACGTTATCCACTGTGGTCCGCGGTCAGGCTTTTCGTATTATAACCTGACAACTCTCCAACTACGGGGATTTCCCTATCCGCACACAGCTCTATGGGTCGTGCACTGTAAACCCTCACAGTATGGTCCCAGTAAAGTATTTAGTTAAATAATACAGTATCACACTCAGAAAAAATGTATTTTTTGGCAATAATTATTTAGCTTTTGTGCTGATGTGTAGAACTGACACATAAGCATAAGCATAAGGCCGACACAAGATCTCGCCAGTCATCTCGTTTCTTAAAGAATGTTTCTGCCACACCCCATCATGCACTGAGGATGAGCATGCTATCAAATAAAGTCATCCCAATAGAACCATTGGAAAATTAGTGCGTGGCTTCCTGACCTGGGGAATTCTAGAACCCATAACTGATGCCCTATGTTGTACTTTGACTAAATACACAAACGATGCGTTTCTTTTAGGAAGTTAAACCCGAGTGCCGGTTTATCTCTCTCTCCTCTCTCTCTCTCCCTCTCTCCCTCTCTCACTCTCTCCCCCTCTTTCTACCTCTCTCTCCCTCAATTTCTCTCTCTCTTTTTTATGTGGCACGAAAACGATCAAGAGCCACATGTCTTTTTATCTACCTTTAACGCAACGCTAGTATCTCTGATCTCACACATAGTACGGTCTGTTTTTATATCCATTCAACCTTTTTTCACGGGCATTGGCCCTTCCAACTGAGATAATGTATAATGTTTAATTCTCGCCCTGAAAATAGCTGAAACATTGCTTTGTATCATACAATTTCAGTCAATCAATCAAAAATACGAGCGGGTTGTACAAATAACAGGTTACTTGATACTTCTCATGACATAATTGCATATAAAGGAAGGAAATCTGAATGGTGTTCATATCCATTATACCCGCATCCGTCTGTATTTTTCTATCCATGTTCATATTTACGTGCAGTTGCGACATTTAAGTACTTTGGCTCAGGTGCACTAAAACCTAACTTGATTTCAAGATACTTATATTCATATATTATATTGTAGTTTGGAATTATTTAACGTTTGTAAGTAATACATGGATGTTGTTTGTCTATTTATTTATTTATTTATTTATTTATTTATTTATTTATTTATTTATTTATTTATTTATTTATTTATTTATTTATTTATTTATTTATTTATTTGTTTATTTTTATTTATAATCAGTTCTTCTTCTAAACAATAAAATGCCATTTAAAAAAGAATAGAATCTTACTTCTTCTTGTACAAAGCTAAAAAATCTACAGCAACAAATTATTCTTAATATAATTTTCGGTGTATTTAAAACAAAATGTCCGTTCTGAACAGCATTGTGTGCAGATAAACGTAACCCTATTTGTTGAAAATCTGAAATAATTTTTAAAGCGTATTTGTAATATAGATGAATCTTCATTGACAATATGATAAAAGTTCTGTTTAGGTGTCTGGATCTGTACATGAGATAAACGGGAATATTTTGTAGTAATTTACTTTCATTTTATTTCTCCAAACTGCATTCGTTGTTGGACCTTGTGGAGTATTAATCAAACTATACAACGCCAGTTTGTCGGGGGGGGGGGGGGGGGGGGGGCAAGGCCCCTTAAACGAGGTTTTTTTAAAATTTCAATAGGTTGCTACTGATATTACTCCTAATGTAATGATTTATTATGAATGAACAGTTGTTGTAAATGATATGGAATGATTTTAATTTTTGAACAACCTAAACTACATAACTTGTTTTTCTTCTTCATCATTTTTTGCAATTGAACTTTGTAGATGTTCTGATAAGAAAAATTAAAAATTGTTTCGTTACACCTTCATTGGTTGCTGTTAAAAAAAACATTGTGCACCGATTTCATTCTCAAGGTAGACAACCTTTGTGTCATTGTATTGGTAAAGAATTATTAAAGTGACGTTAATCCGACAATATAAGTAACATTTTCTTTAAACACTTAAATTTGCTTTTTAGAGTTGAATTGTATAACTTGATTAATAAAAAAACTAAACGAATCCATTAAGCCAAGTTATAGATGACATGACGTCTTAAAAGATATGAGTGATGTTTGGGTTATTGATATAGGGTTTCAAATTAAGCCGCATTTTCGGAAATGAAAAGTGTCTATCTTTCACCCCTATCCGACAGGAATCATTAATTCGGGGAGAAAATTTCCTGGAAAATTTACACAATGAGTAATTTATTACAAAGTTCTTCAGATTTAGATGATAAGACGTCATTTATACCATGATACTTACAAACGTAAATCATAGATCGGACATTTTGGAAAGATATCCTTAGCTTAATGGATACACGTTGAACGATAGACTATCAAGTCATTCTATCCGTTAATTGAAATTAAAATAGCAACATTTCCATTTGGGGGACAATTTGACGATATATGAAGGCACTGATTGAAATTGAAATCAGACAATGTAATTAATATAACACTTGTTAACACCCCTGTCCATCAGATGTCGTCTCCTGTCTCGATCATAATCTCGTGCGATATAAAATTTGTCATTATGAACGATATTGATAATGGACCATAAAAGCGAAGTTAAGTTTGGCGAAATTCGTTCAATTTTTTAAGTTCTTGTTCAAAATGTGGATAAAAATATTAAATATTTTATTTTCTAACGCACCAATTTTAAGGAAACTAAACAGATTTAAATTACCCCTCAACACATCGAATTTTGATGGCCGATAATGTGCTGTATCAACATAAATTAATACTTCAAGAAATGGCTAAATTCGATATATATGTGGGTTACAGATTAGAAATTTTAAATGTTATTACAGTGTTACTTAATGTGTGTTTCAATCAATATTTAACCTGCATTATTATTGGGTGGAGCTTAGTTGTGTTAGCTAATACAACTAGGCCCAGGCTGTAATATCGCTTCGCGAGTGCATAATACACGTACATGTCGAAGACATCCATTTAATAACACATGTATAAACCAGTTGAGTAATTTTTTTTATCCGAGACGGGTTCCCTTGTACAAAATACAGGTTTAGTGTGAAAACTAACGTAAAAAGTCAACGTTGATACTTTGATGCTGAATTTGGTGAATATTTACATTCAATTTACCCTAGCGAGATTGAAATCAAAGACAACACCAATACACTAAGGTCAGCCTCTTACCTAGACCTACTTCTAGAAATAGACTCAGGAAAACTAGATTCTAAGACAAACGTGTTGACTTCAACTTTACAATTGTCAACTTCCCTTTCATCGACAATGTTGCATTCCAGCAGCTCCAGCGTATGGTGTGTACATTTCACAACTTATACGTTACTCTAGATCCTGCGATTGGTATTCCTATTTTCTAGACCGATCACTGCTGTTGACTGCTAAACTACTCAAACAAGGGTTTGTTGTACCTAGGTTGATGTTATTTCTCCAGAAGTTCTATGGTCGGCATCATGACTTAATTGATCGTTATGTCTCAAATACGATCAAACATTTTCGCTGAGTCATAGGTAGTGTTTCCTATTCTTGGCTTTGACTTTTACAGGTCGAACAAGAGTAAAATAGCATTACATGAACATGAACTAATTTTTTGCACTGATGTTTTTTGTCTTCTGAGTTACTGATTCTATGCCCGTCTTTGCACTGATGTGTTATGTCTTCTGAGTTACTGATTCTATGCCCGTCTTTGCACTGATGTGTTATGTCTTCTGAGTTACTGATTCTATGCCCGTCTTCCATAATAGATTGATGTTAAGTCTTATAATTTTCTAAATTCACTATGGTTAAGGGCTTTCCATGGATAGTATAGTCAAAAATACCTCACATTTCTTGGGGTTGAACTGCATCAGCCATGTGTTCTCCCATTTGTGTGAATTTTCAAGATTCTTTGAAGTAATTTGTCATATTCTTTGTACTGATTTTTCTGAACATAGGACTATCATTCTGCAAATAGCCTGATCTTGATGACACTTAGACAATTTGTGTGATGGGAGCCTTTTCCACGTATCTGGTATATTGCCTTGGCATATAGATGCAGTGAAGATACTAGTCAAGATATTTGTTATTTCCTTTGGAAGCTCTCTCAAAAATCTACCTGTTATTCTTCAGGTTCAGTTGCCTTATGAGGGATGATATTCTAAAGCAGTTTATAGACCCTTTCTGAATGTACTGTGGAGTATGGACTATCTTATTATTTATGCACATTATTTTTATCCTCTGATGTAAACACTAAAGTAAACTAGTTATTCAGTATGTTGGCCTTTGGTTTCTCTCTGAAGAACTCTTCTTTCCGTTATGGCGCTACACCCGATCATTCCGTCCTTTTGTTCTTGTTGAATCGCTGTGGGTTGTTGGCTTTGTCTTCAGTCAGCATATTCAATATTCGTCTTTTTTCACAAATAAATCTTACGTCTGTGTGATTTCTGATATCTAGCTTTTGATAATGTGTCTATAAAATGGATACTGTCATGATAGCTTATTCTTGGAATACCAGTACATCTCAAGGTCTATTGGTAAGGAAAATGTCTAATACGGACTCCTAGCGTGTTAGAAAATTTACCTGAGATAGGGTTGTTAGCAAATGCTTGTTAATTTTTATTGGATAATTGTTGCCGTTGATAGCGTCTGTGTTACAGTCTATATCTTGGGAGATTGGCGTCCCTATCAGTTCATAAAGTAAAAGTCGGAAATTTTTCTACATTATTTTTATATTTTTGCACAATAAGATAGTATGATTAACGTGGTAAATGTCTCTGTTTGGTTCCCGGTAGAAGAATGCCGCTATTCCAAGAGTTTCTATTTATTGTCCACAGTTTTTTTTCCGTTTTGAAATTGTCGGCTTTTTCATTTTGACTCTTCGATTTTCCAACGAAAATTGTTACCTTGTTTTAACAGGAAGGATAACCTAGGAGCAGTCGATTGTTGTCTGTTCGCAACCTTCCGGGCAATGTCGTTTGTGATTGACCCGGGGAAAGTAACGCGAATTGTTCGAATTCAAATGAACGTCACGAAAGCACACTAATGTTGTTAACAAAAAACGATTACTTTGGCCGACTTTAAATTACAAATGTTAAGGACAATTTGCGACATGTAACCAACAGCGGAATAGTCTGAAATATAGACATGTGATCGTAAAAATGTTTCTTTTGGATTTTCTTATAAAAAATTAAACATGTAATAATACGAATTACATGCAAAAAATGGACGGTGTGACTTTTAGTGAAGTAAATTCAAAAATAGAAAATTTTAAGTATTACCAATAGTGAAATTCCTTTGTTTTTTCTTAATTGGGCCTATTTTTTGTTTATTGGCCTTATTTTTTCCTATTTTTGTCGTGTTTTGTTCAGGATAATTCCCTGTCATTTCTGTGTGGGGCTTGTTCTCTTAATTATTATTCTGTGGACAATTGTGCATGTGGTTTGCTCAACTGGTTAATTTGGTATCCTTTTCTTTAATCAGGATAATTTTTAAATTGAATATTGATGTACTGGTATTGTGATTGCCTGTTTAAACTCTTTGATAACCATTAGGAGCGTGAAGCATTTGACTTCCTAACCACTTCGCATGTTAGTATATAATGAATCAGGTGATAACAGTATGTAATATATAAAAATTCCAGTAAATTGGGAAAAATGTGCATGTAAAATTTGTAAAGAACTTTTAAGCGGTTTCATATTCTAGTTGTTAAAATATCATTGTCAACAAGAGAGTGTTTAGAGAAAAATTTGAAAAGTTAACTATGAAAGGTAACCATATAAATATCTAGTATCTTGTAATTTGATCAAGTATATATATAACATAACCTTAAAAGCCAGTTGTAGGGCTTATCACCGGGTACTAACACATAGCTGAAAGGTCTAGTCCGGACCATAACCTTAATTGCCAGTTGTCGGGCTTATCACCGGGTACTAACACATAGCTGAAAGTTCTAGTCCGGACCATAACCTTAATTGCCAGTTGTTGGGCTTATCACCGGGTACTCAACACATAGCTGAAAATTCTAGTCCGGACCATAACCGTAACTTCCAGTTGTCGGGCTTATCACCGGGTAATACACATAGCTGAAAGTAGCGTTTAACCTCAACAAACAGAAAACGTATAAACCTTTTGATTTAGACGAAACATTTTAAAACATTAAATAAACCGACTTGCTACAGTTTTTAAAGCATCAACAGACGCATTTCCGGTCTTGGGCTACCACGATATTAAAGCTGTATGGACTAGAAAGAAAAACACATCAATGATCAGGAAGGAAACGTCCTTAAGATTCCTAATGACTTTGAAACAAATAATGTTTTTTCCAAACTAACATAGATATGACAGGGATGGGAAATACATTTTTGCGGTTATTGATAAAAACAGCATTTCTATAACGACAATCACGACATCATTAGAATGTTTTATCGAATTGATGAGATATTAGTGTCATGATTAAGGACAAGTAGCATTTTTCAATTCTAAATTCAAATGAATGTTATTATATTCTATGTGCAGTCACAAAATTGTTCTAATTTGAATTTGTATGGCTATCCGAAACTCAGGTAAAACTTTGAACAAAAGGATTAAAGCGTTCCTATACGTGTACACCAAAGCGCGATCTACGTGTTTTATATTGTGATTGAAATTAGACTTTCAGAAAACTCCTTTTCCATGCATCTCTTTACCATCGTTATTTTCATTTAATAATTATTTGTCTGTTTGGAGGTCATTAGCTAGAAATTTAATATGAATGTAGGAGCAGCCTAAATGCGAGCATCGCACATTGTTCATGTCGTTACTTCAGAGCCCCCTAACAGTGCCTCTACATTCAATTGATGACGTGCTGTCTTTTCTAATGTGTTCAGCTACCATCTGAAATGGATTTGTTCATATGGATCACGTGACTTTTTTACACACACGCATGTAACCGTATAGCTCGCATCTGCGATGCTCGCTATTATCTTTGTTTAATTTCGTTGAAAAAATCATACCCGGGAGACACCTGTTTTAAAATACCTGTACAAGGTAGTTGTAAATCGTTGACGTCATTGCTGCTGTATTAGATATCTTACAAAGGACTAAATAAACAGAAGTTATTCTAACTACTAATTATTCATGGAAGGTCGTTTCTTTTCATATAAACCACGAAATTTTGTTAATTTTTGCTAAAACGTGTTAATGTAAATGTGACATTTTTGCGACGTCATTTGTGACTTTATAATAATTTATGTTAATTATTTTGCTTAAAATTAACAATTTTTATTTTAAAAATTTTCGTTAATCTGTGAGTAAATAAATCTTTGATTTTTTTTTAAGGAGACGGGGCTTTATTCTACTATGCCGCTTTTGAGTTTGCTTTTGAACCGCAATGGGTCTGCAAGACGTGCCTTAATAGTTAATGAAAATTAATCACCTCCTCTTGCTATGCATGGTGAATGCTATGTTATCTGCTTTGCTTTGAGAATACATCAGATCAAAAACCGAGGTTATGAAACCATGGCTGAGAGAAAACAACGATAACAACAAAACTAAACATAAAACTGACGAACGAGTAACCACATAAACACGTTTAATCTTCGTATGTAAAGTAAACATTGAACAAATGAAACTTATATTACTTGATTTTTCTTTTAAATTAAGTTCTTACAAAACGTTGTCGCTGTTGTAAGGGGTTTATCTATTGACTTTTATTTGATAAATACATGTTATCTGGAGGGAGACAATATCAGGATGTCTGTTATTTTAATATTTATAAGCTTCTAACGATTTACTGAAAATCATCAGCTCTTCTGATTGAAATCGCCTACTTTTACTGCTATTAAATTTCATTAAACTTTGTTTTCATTTTTCCTTTCAGATTATGGATACAAAAACAATATTAATCTACGGATTTGCCGTCTTTTTCGCAATAATAGAAATTGCTTTAACAGAAGAAAATAAAGTCGGTAAGAAGATGTGAATTTTGCATGATTTTCTTTCAGCAGCATTAGTTCACTCAGTTCGTATAAAATGGTCATTGGCTTCTAGTGTCAATAAATTCAATTGCAGTCTACTATTCTGTATTGAATCAACACTATATTGTTGAAATCAACACTATATTCTTCTATTCAAAATGGACGACCACCCGATGGTCTGAACAAGGCCTTCAAACACGAATCTTGATTAATTATTGACAGGATCAGTTCTTATGTTAATTTTCAGTAAATGCACTGTACAAAAGGTTATTTCAACTTTGGTTTTCAATAATGTGTCAACAGAAACGGCAAAAACATGAATAGATCAAAAGGCACGATATGACAGTAACGACACTATACTCTTTTACGAAGAAGGCATTTTTACACATTAAAATGTTACCTTATATGTCAGAATTATTAGCATATTCATATTTAACCTATATGTCTCGGACTGGTGTCTTACTGTTTTTCACATCAATAATAAATCGTCATGTTCAAATAACTTATTATAGCAATATTTTCTCGTATCGAACGTCTTCACAAACTGTGCCGTTTTGTTTCGTGTCATAAAGTACAATCTGTTTCATGTGAGTTTTGGGTATCTTTGTGCTAAACTGGTACCCCACAGAGTCCACACTGTGCTGACAAACTGTAACGCGAGTGAAAAACGGCGGAGAAACAATTTTCATGAATGCACGTAGACCTTAGGATATATTGACATTAAAGCACATAATACTCTATAGATACTCTTGCTCACATAAAAATGTGTTGTCAAACACATTTGGTACAATATCGTTAGTTTTATTGTTTAGATAAAAGCAGCTATCCACTGGGCCAGTTGAAAAAATACACTTGATTTTATATCATCGTTTTCCACAAAAACGTAGTGTCATGAAACCACCCTTAAGAATTTTTTTTATAAAGCGAACACGAGATTAAAAAATGACAACAAATGTCCGTAATAAAACAATTTTATGCCACTTGATCGACATAAACCGGAAATTATTTCTCAGATATTGATATTTATAATATTCTATAGCGCGTTATTAATACACACCTGAATGATGGCTTTTTTAAGCAGTTCAGTTGAACATAGTTTTATTAATATTTTGCAGCATACTGTATACTGGTGAAGACTTCATAAGACTTCATAAGTTTGATTATCATGTGTGCTTTAAGTCAAATAAGAGCGCTGACGTGTTCATATGATAATAAATGCATACAGTTTATACACCGTTCTGTTTGTTGAACTGCAATTAATAACGTCTATGACGTGTCATGTGTATTAAAACAATAAACTGTTTATGAATGATTTGCACTTTTTAGACCAATAACATTTTTTATAAACAAAAACAAAAAGTGCTTCGTTATTCTTAGGTTTTAACTTATTGTCAGCTTAAAGCACACTCTTTGTTATTTTGATAATACATCGTAGTATACAGTTGTCTTTGAAGACTGGTAAAAATTTAAGTTTCCCATAATGTATCAAAATTATTAATACTGTTAAAAAAATCTTTAAATGTGTACTTCTTTTTTGGTTTAAAACTGATAATGTGTATCTTAAGCGAAATATGTGTTCATTCAAGGACCCACAAGAAACCTCCTAGATATTAATGCAGGATACAACCCGTGTTGTCGTTTTGATTACAGTCTCTGCTTTCGTTGTTAGCTCCAGATCAGGATGCCGGGAAACCCAGCCTGGCTATATGTTGTTTGGAACCAGTCAACACACAGTAAACACAGGTTTAGGACAATTTGCGACATGTAAACAACTGCTTTTACTCCGAAGTACAATCTGTATACTATATACTATATATATAGAAAAAGAAACTGTGTAGCCTAAAAAGATGAAAAAAACGTATACATTTGAATAGCTTACATAAGCTTAATTATGGATAATCGAATTTGCACGTGTTTTTCGTGCATTGTATAGGAACACAGTCCTTCCAGATGACCGAAAAGGCAAAGACCAGACTCAAGAAGGGAAATACCTTCTTAGACCAATATTAGACGAATATTTTTAAGATGCCCGACAAAACCATCCGAATGCATTTTTAAAGAATGCTGCATACAACAATCGGACTAACACGTTTTATTTCAGTTGAACGGGAAAGTCAACCACCTTTTTGTGTCCATATCAAAGCTGCACAATTATAGTGGGTGTTTTGTGCATAGGGGGTTTGTTTTGACTCGCAGCTCTTATCTTAGGTCTAAAGAGACCGACATCAATCATCCAGAATTTTTCTCTCTGAACGTACTCAGACTGATGTTGTTAGGTAATTTGCCACAGAAACAATAGTCTTACGTTATGGCTGCGTTCCAACTATTAAATCACGTCCCTATGACCACCCAAGATCCGAACGTCTTCTTAAAGCTTCGTTACCGGTTCCATTCGTGGATTAGGACCAATTGGTTCGAGGACCGTGCCATACTGAGCACAATTGTCGCTAAAAAAGGCCAGCGATACGCCCTGTTTTACAGCGGTCAATGCGTAGAACGACTTGCATGGTCTAGACGGCATGTTCGGTAACACTACCAGGATTAGAACACCTTTATGTTCTCTTTAAGAATCTTGTTCAAATCAGAATTTTGTACGCAGCAGCGACGGCCACTCTAGAGGAAATTGGCAGAAAGATGAACGTTAAGCCTATTTTTAGAAACAGACTAGGGGAAAACTTCAAACTAGACTCCACGATACGCGAGAGAGGACTTTATCTTTCAAATTGTCAACTGCCCTTTTATCGACATTCCAGCAGTAACGCAGTATTGTGTATATATTTTACTAGACTTTGTACGCTAGGTCCTGCAATCTGTATTCCGATTTACATAAAAGTTACATAAAAATGGGTTGTTGTCTTCTTTTCAGAAGTTCAATTGCAATCACCATTGCTAAATTGAGCGTTATGGTAAATCCGTAAATACATCCTGGACATCTTCGCCGAGACATAGACTTTCCTTTTTGTGGATTTACCTTCTTCTACACGTAACACTTGACGAATATCTAATTAGAGACAGCCACTGCTTAATCGCCCGGAGCACCTGAGTGCACCCATGACTTTTATTGCGTTCGGGTTACTTAATTTCTGTTTTTTTGTTTGTTTTTTATTTTTTTTTCGTTTTTTCCACGTTTGTCCTAATCCGGATTTGTTGTCGTCTCTTGACTTGCACATCTTGTTCGGTCGGTTTCCTGGCTTTATTTGCTATCTGTTCTTACGCCGACCTATGTGTTATTCAAGAAAGGTTATTCGTCGGAGAAATGTGGCCAGCAGTAGTAAACCTTTGGAATAACATTTCCAAGCTTTTCTAGCTAATTTACTGTCATTCTTGTGTTGCTTGCATTGGTGCTGATGACGCCATAGCCGCTAGTGATTTTGTGAATACTGTAATTGCACCAATATTTTTTAAACTCGAAATGCATCAGTGTTTGTGCGGCAAATGTTTTATAATCTGTTTTTTTAAATGTTATGAATTTAATTTTTTTAAATAATTAAACTTAGTACCATTTATTTTTTTGCTATATTTGACTTATTAGTATTTAAAAAATAATTGCTGCTTGATTGATTGTTTATATGTCTATAACTAATACACTTCTCTCAGTTATTGCATGTCATTTCTCCAACAGCATGTTCGTTTACTGTATTAACAAGAGAGGAATAATGTTTGAGCCATTATTTGATTAAAAAGAAGAGAGACAGATATTATTTGATTTTATTAACATTGTAATTAATTTCCAATTAACTTTTGAGTTGGATATATTTTCTATAATAAATTTTTTGGTTGAAAATGTTCCTGTTTTGCAGTCATTGTCATATTGTTTACCATGTTTTTTTCTCTTGTAGTTTGCTTCATTTGCTTTTTAGTTTTTGTGCTGTCATGTCAAGCATTATATTGCGGGAGAGGTAAATAATACAATAAACACATCTACCCCGAAAAATTACTGTCGACATCATGAGATTGTTGACAAAACGCAAGGTATTTCTGCCTCATTCGTTTAAAAAACATAATTTATACCTTTTGATAGCAAAGCAGTAGCTGGTGACTTCTACCTTATCTTTTGATAGCCAAAATTTGCAAGCCACAATTTGCCAAGCAATAATTTGTGCCTTCCACCTTACCTTTTGATGCAAAAACTTGCAAAACAGTAACTTGTGAATCTGTCTTATTCGTTTGACAAACCAAAATTTATTTCTTTTGAAAGCCAAAACGTGCAAAAGAGTAACGTTTGAATTCCACCATAACTTTTTATAGCCAAAACATGCAAAGCAGTAACTTGTGACTTTTGTCTTATTCGTCTCGCAAAAACATAATTTATACACCCTTTGATAGCTAAAACTTGCAAAAGTAACTTGTGAATTCCACCTTACCTTTTGATTGCCAGAACCTTCAAAACAGTAACTTGGAACCTCCACCTTAACAATGTAAACGATATATTTTTAAAGATTCAGATATACTTATTGACAACTAATATCAAACAAACAATAAAATCGAGTTGTACAACTGTCACAAAAACAGTGTTTACATGAAACTTGAAAAAAACTATAATAATATGATATGTAAGGATTGACTTATTGTAAATACTTATAATAGTACACTAATACTAACTGAAAAAAGTCGGTAAATAGCCTAATCTTCTATTACTATCGTAGTAAGAAGAAATTGTAATTACCTTATTAACGGTGTACTAGACGTGTCGTTGCATGTGTCTTCTCAATATTCTAACTTTATTGTTCCTTGATCTTTTAGTAACAACCATATTAAACAACAATCACTTATCGTTAAGTTACAATGGTCGACATTTAACTTCTCCCTTATTTGAAGTAAAAATAATCTACCATTTACATTTGTTTACTTCTATGGTAATTAGGATAAAACCATTTTTTATTTGGATAAAACCATTTTCTTCCAGTTTCTAAATTTAAAGGGCTTTGTTCTGAAAACTGAGTTTTTATTATTAGAACAAATATAATATTCTATTTGCCTCTTTTAAAGCGTATTCGTCAAGATCGGTTAATTATCTATGTTTTTTTTCAAGTGGTTTCTTAATTGATCCCACGTGAAATAAAAGCTATTGATATTTTACGTAAATAAAATGACGACATAACTACTAAATTCTATATGAATTAAATAAAAGACAACAAAGCACGTCAAATGCTGATACAACTTCTAGTTAGTGTGTGCCTATGGAGAAATGTTAAAGTATTTAAGTATTTACCATGTAACTGCATGGGATTTATACACCGATATTTCATATTTTCTGTACTGAATGAAAAAACATTATAAATTGTTGCGTTCACTGGTTTTAGAAGTGCGTTTATTTTTTGTTGTTGTTTATAATAAAACCAAAACAATTATTGTATTTAAACACGTTGTTGTGCATGTCTATATCATGTTGAAGGGGTGTTTCTAAATCGACGTTAAATATATGCATCTATTAAATCGAATAAGAAAAAAAGATAACCACCACCAATATGTAAGTTATTCAAGTGTCACGGCCAAAAACTTCTCTTTTTTGCAAAAATTGCAAAGATATAAGAAACGTATTTGCCTGATGACAAATTGTTGGTGTTGTTTTATTTTCACGTTCACATGTTCACTGAAGCTGTCGATACAATTGCAGATTAGTCTTTTTGTTGTCCGCTTCTTCTTTTACAATTAAGTCTTTGAATAATTATTAATTTTATATTTTAGATTTGAGTTTAGACAGTGAACATTCTATGCAGAAACGACTAGATCCTTCTCAAGATGCTTTGGACTCTTACGATTTCACCGATGACGATTTGTATGAACTTATGAAACGAGGAAGTTTGTTACGATTTGGCAAAAGAGGAAGTCTTCTGAGATTTGGAAAACGCGGATCACTTCTGCGATTTGGAAAACGAGGCTCTCTTCTAAGATTCGGCAAACGCTTTGGAGATGACGATTCAGGTGCATGGGAAACTGGAAATGACGACTTTTCAGAGGATGCTTTAAAGCGTAGTTCCCTTTTTCGATTTGGTAAAAAAGCGGCTTTATTCCGATATGGAAGAAGTGCCGACAAAGGTCCCCATACACCATTCAGATTTGGACGCGAAGAAGATTTCGAATAAAATTAAATTTCACATTAGAAGAAGGTCTCTAATACATTAACACTCGTAAAAAAAATAGCAAGTACCTATTATATGCAGGGGATATCGGGAACCGGTCGTATTTTTCCTAATTCTTCTAGTAGAGTGAAAATGTCATTTATTTTAATGAATACATTTTATTCAGTTTGTACCATATTATATGTGCTTAATTTGTTGCTAGAGAATGCGAATATAAAGTCATCAAGGCCAAAAGTGTTTTGAACATACAGTTACCTTCTGGCAATAAATTTTATTTTAGCAATATACAAGTTAAGCAAATGTTTAGCTCATGTCCAATGCCAGAAAACCTGCATCTTCCATTAAAAATAATTATTGAAAATGGCATATTATTTTGAATAAAATTTTAACTATTTACAATACGTTGAATTCATTATAAACATATATGTCTCAATTTGTTTTTGTCCAAAACAATAGACAGCAGTAATCCATCAAATGAATAATGGTTTCAGCAAATTAAACTTGCTGAGATACCCTCCATTGACAAATTAGCAAACACCACAGTATAAAGTATAACTACCCAGATTTTATTCAATTATGGTTTCGCACTGTAATGCTTAGACAGATTCATTAGCATGATTTTTGCCAATGTATGTTGCTTCATTTTGTTATTACTGGACCTTTCGGATAAAACAAATTATACGTTCAATTTACCTTACAGAAAGATTAGATATTGATTGATTTGAGTCACAAAACATTAAATAGCAGCAACCTACGTAGTCCAATTAAATTATTAAATGATGAAATACTCATTTTGGACATAAGCGTTTAATTTAATAGATACATATTTTTTCATCAAAATTGATTTTTACAATTATTTGTTAGAGCAAACGTCTCGTTATACATGTCAGTTCATCTTTTTTTTATGTACTTCTAATGAACGAATAATTGAAGGCAAATTTATATTTGTCGATTAAACTATGGCATTATTAACATACCGACTGCTTCTTTGAATATATATATATATATATATATAGGTTTTTACAGGTTTGCAGCGAAAAATGAATAAAGTACAAAAAGCCCTGACATTGAAAAGTGTTCACTAAACAATAATTGACATCTATGTCGTGATTATTTTCTTTATTTTAAATACAACATTGGTGGAAAAATAATTTGGTTGTTTGTTTTTATTAAAGGAAATTTTTTTAGCGGTAGCCCTACCTTATTTTAAGAAATATACATTCAGTACCATCTAAGTAGTTATTATGTCTCCCAAGCTTGTCCGCACATTTTCTCCGAGATGCAATGTCCAATCAATATGAAACGTTGGGATAATGTTATTGGTGACCTGACGTTTTGCAATCCATTTTTTTGAATTTTCAAAATGGCTGCCGTTTCTATGGAAATATGGGTCACTATATAGGAAATTGCATTTTCTTGGTAAAAATTAGTATTTGGGGGTTTTCAACATGGTGAACCTTACAGTGGCAATGGGGGTTCAATTGGGAGACATTTATGTTGGCCTCCCGACACAGTTTTTACTGGTTTTCCAATTTGTTCTAAAACCACTGAAAGAAAGGACTATACAAAATCTTTTTTACTATAGTATATTTTAAAATTTAAATTCCCTATTCGAAACTGCGTGAAAATCAATAATATTTAAAACTATATGTCAGTGAGATGGTATCTATGTGGGGCCCTACTGACCTTGAGGCCAAAGTTCAAGGTCATAGGTCATCAACTGCGGTATGCGACACACTGCCTTAATATTATCTAACAACATATTAAACATCAAAAGCCTACCTTAAAAGACAAAAAAGGTATGGGTCGGACATGATTTTGTGACTCTTCAACATTGCAACTATTTGACCTTACAATATATGTACAAAAGCACGTAACTGGCGTGGTAAGTTTTTATGGACTAAAATAAAATAAAACTGTGACGTGTGTCAACGTTGGCCAACACAGGGCGATTGCGTGGAGAGCCTAAAATAGTCGTAAGACATGTCTGGCTTTAATTCCTGTTCTTATTGAGCACTTAATCATCCCACCGCATGCACACGCGTTCGATTCTTTTCTAGATTTGTTTGCTGGTTGTTCTTGGTCTGTATTTTTTTTTAAAATTTTGTTCAAACGTTTGTCTTTTCATGTTAAAATACAAAATTTCTTATTAATTCTTATCATCTTCTGTTGTTTTGCGTCGATTTTGCTTTTAGGTCAATCCGCACCGCCCTAGCAGTATTGAATTGAGATTTTACATCTGTTTTTGGAAACATAAATCTTGACTATAAATATGTCTTCTAAAACTTGTAAAACTAAACCAATTTTATAAATTGAAAAGTGACGAGCATTGACACTGTTTTAGAAAAGAATTAAATTGCGCTTAACTAATGTGTCTAAGCTTGTTATAAAATATAACCCTTAATGTCAATTTGTTTCCAAAGATCTGGTTTTGTGTATATAAATGGACATAATGTGTTTTATAGCCTTAAAATATAACGCACATACCAGTATAATAACTGTCTGTAATGTTTATTTCATTTGATTCTTAACCGAAAATAAACAATTAGTCTAATGAAGCAAATATAAATATGCAGTCTGTCCACTAATTGGAACAAAATAAATATAAAAGTTATAGGATTGTAACGGGTTTGACAAATGCCAGTGGGTCATTTTACCAAGTTGTCGCAACCTCGCTCAGAAATAATAAAGTGTGAAGATTATTCGAGGTACATAAGACCACTTTATAAATATATAGGCCATCCCGATCACAATTAATGAACTAAAATTAATAGCTTGTACCATATACCCTTCATGTATCAGTTGCAACCGTTTTATTAAAAGATGCACTGTGATTCTAAGGCACGTGTTTGCCGAAAGTTGACACAATTAACACTCTATGGTCTTCTATTCCTATTTTATACTCATTGCATCAGTGTCACCAAGGTCTAGGTATCTATCATTGACTTGCCTAAACCTCACTTGGAAAAAGCTGTCCAAACTTAAATAGCAATGTCTATCTAATATTATATAGCGTTCCGAAGGTTGAAAGATCTCATCAGATTTCTGTTCTAATGACCAAAACATGTGTTTATATAATGGACCATCGAAACATTGATAATAGAAATGAAATCATTTAGATATAAAAACATACAAAATATATAACTCAGTACGCATTTTCGCAATAGGTAGTTGGATGTAGTCTTTCATGTGATTTTAGGTGTCACGTTATTTTATTAAACGCAACTTTAATATCGTGGGAAAGGCATTAAACTCGACCCCTTCCACAAATTTATGTTAAGTAATTGCTTTGCACCCCGGCACAACAAAGCGAATTTGGTTTTGATTCGTCTTTTTTGTGCTGTCCCATTTAGTTTCAAATGCTGCCACTTTTCAACTGAAAGTGCAGGAAGTTTTTAATAAATCACGTGATCAGCACTACAATTGCCAACTCCCTTGAGGAGAGCGATGCGATTATAACCAGAAATTGACGTACATGTAAAGGGAAGTACAAACGTGTGACTAAAGTAAAATACTATAAAAACAGCGATTAGCGAAAACAAACACATAAAAATAAAGCTGTGCAACACAAACCACACAAAAATAAAACTCTAAACGTGGATTGATGTGCAACAATTAATCTGATTGGCTGATGTAGGCAACAAGATCTTGACAATAAAGTTTTCGATGCTTCAAATCAGTCTTCAAACTAAATATCAAATGATTATGATTCATATTGTTGAAGTTATAACAAAACTTCCGGATTTGTTTATTATCATTCGTATTAGTGTTTCGTAAATGGAAAATTGGTTTGGGGTAGTTGACAATTTTTATGTTTTGTTCCTGTGACGTTAGTGCTTAGATTAGTAAATAGAAATAAAGAATTGCAAAATGGTGGTTTTGCACTTCATAACTTATTCGTACATGTTACAAAGAAATGTTCTTTGCTAATTATTTTACGACAGCTCTCAGGAGACACAACCCTAACCCAAAAGCACTTAAAATAAGACGATGATTTTTATAAGGTTTTTTGCGTAAATCTTGATAAATGAGTATTCCACGTGCAGTACGCACGATTTAAACAAATATATTTTAAGCAATTTATATAGCATTTAGTAATTAAAACATCAAATAGTGGTTAAATGGTTTATATAAACCACCTCAGAGAGCCTTAAAAACTAAAAAGTAACTATGTTATTATTTGCATGCATGATAAGTAAAAGACTTAACTTTTTATAGAGTGCATTAAATATGACACCACATTGCATAAAACATACCTTCGCTGAAGTATGTAACGTCAACAAATCAATTATTTTTTTGTTAACATTGTATTTAATTTCAATAAGTTTTATGTTACCATATAAACAATACTGCCAGAAATTTCGAGATAATGATAGTTAATCCAAACTACTTTGATACGTAAATATTTTAAACTATAATCTGTCCTGAAAGGATTCTTTAAAGCATGAACATGAAATATAACGTGTTTCTATTAAAGACACATTTCTATTCAATCTTAACAAATGTCACACAAAGAAAGAACACTTTCTTAATGAAAATATCAACCGACCAGCAAGGATAAAGATATAATCCGTCTTAGGTTCAGTATTTTTAAATATCGTTGATGTATCAACAAGACAAGAAAGAAGTTCTAAAAAGATTTATTGCATGGCACATTTATAAAAGTATTAATCTTATTCATTTACGTGTTAGAAATTTTGTAGCTTTTCCTACCACTTAATAAAATTACAACACTTTTAATTAGGCAGAAAAACCCACAGTTGACAGAAGGAATCAATGCTTAGAATTACACATTAAGCGTGTGATGGACATTGTTTTATTAATCATTTACCTGACATTTTCTCTTTATCATTACTGACAGACGAAACTAAGTTATAAAGCGATAATCACGTATTAAACGATATCAGCTAATTATACAATCGTGCTGCTGCAGTAATATACCAAATCATTTCTGAATAAAGTTGGTTTGCTGTATCCTAACCTTAAGTATTAATCTCGTTAGTAACAACAAGATTTTCAGTCTTAACGTATTTAATGTGATAAGCAGGCATGTTTAAACGTTGAGTTGTATTAATTCCGTCGCAGATGAAGGAGATATGCTTCTTTACATGTAAACATTGTTGACAAGAACACATTTTAAACATTGCAGGCATGTTTCACAAAGCATTAAATAACTTGATGGTAGATTTTAATTCAAGGTTGCAATTATTCGACTTACATGCTACATAGTACATGTATTTGTAGTAATTCATGGAAGCAAGAACAATATGTATGGTTTAACATTAAAACTTTTGGTAAATACTGGTTTGGAAGGAGATGTATTACTTCTCACATACCTATATAAAAATGTAGTGTATTATTTCTCTATTTACCAAGCGTAGATACTTAGCCGGATTTTGATAACGTCAAACAACTTTGATGGCAAAACCTATACATCTTAATTATTTAACATATAATAAACACAAACGGTTCCAATGTTAGAAACTAATGTATCTGTTGCCACAAATATAAATCAGTTTACCAAGTTGCACAAAAAATCAAACAACGTTACATGGCAAGATCTGCCATGTGTTCTACTTAATATCTTTCTAAACTACTATCAACAATTTTAACAACTATAACACAGGTTTCTAACTAGCAGAGTTTTAATTGCTCAACCCATAGAGTTGCACAGGTTGTCTTATTGTAAAGTATATGGGAAGTTTGGGTTATTAGATTATAATGTGTAAGGACTCCTAGGAGATCATAGTGGGTAACGAATTTGCAGAGTGACACGCTCCTTGCAAGGAAATGACCTGTTTGTAAATTAAAAAAAAATAGGCTCATTGAAGCCGCATTAAACTACTGTTTTTGTCTTTAATACATGTTGTTTGATGGAGTGTTAGCAAACATTCAATCAGTTAATGTAAAACACACATCGATACTCCATATTCAAGGAGAGGTGTGAATCATATGAGGATAAGACAAAAACGAAAGTCGGAATCTTAATGTAATAGTCCCTTTTCTAATGAAGCATTATTAAAACCGAAGCGTTTTATGAAAAATGGAAAGATACGATGCAATTCCCTGCTTATTAGGCATGACGGAATTTACTTTGTAATTAATGATAAAAAATCTAAATATACATTCACTGAAGAGAAAATCATTGAAATGTTACATTCTGTAGCATGTAGAACACGTATCCATACAGATACCAATTTATGGATACAGAATACCAGCATACTTGACTAGACTTCATGCCATGTTTTGTCTCAGAATGTTCAGTCCCTATGTGACATTTTAGAGAAATTGTCACAACAGACTCAAGAGTAAATACTACAAACTACACACTTCGATAAGTGTCATATTCGAGTTTATTGATAGCAATATTTCATAGGATTGGGCTCATGGTGTTTATATTGTACAACTCATACGTTGTGCATGATATTGCGATCAATATTACGATTTTCTATACCGGACAATGCTGCTGGCTATTAAGCTACTCAAACATGGATTGTTCAACCTATGTTGGATGCCATCCAGAAGTTCTTTCTCTACGACTTTGTTGATCCTTTTGAAAAATATATCTATAAAATGCGATTTAGACATGTTTTATTAATTAAGGTAATGACCTAATAACGAACACCAAGAAAACTGTCAAAAAAGACAATCCACAAGTCCCAGAAAGTGGCACACTTTGTAACAACAACAAAAAATTCTACAGAAATGGTTGGTAACATCAGGTTTTATGGCACGCGAAACCTCCAGCTTCCGTTACTGTACTATGTGAGTTGATTAATTGATTATTCGTATGTAGTCCGTCCTCTTCCAGAACAAGATGAAGAGTAACTGACAGAATGTCTAATTAAAGGTAGGTAGTTCTTACTCGTCCTAAGCAGCTGATGTATTTTATTTGCATTACTCGTTTTAAGCAGCTGATGTATTTTATTTGCATCGGGTTTTAGTTTTGAATTTTTGGTGATGAGCTCGATCTATGATTTTACCAATGGTAAGCATATTGACCACGGACGTATTCCGAGGTCAATATTCTGAAAGACTTCCATTTGAACCCCCCACTAAAAATGCATTATTTCGAACGTAAATATAAGAATTTGGCACTGAGTGGTAGCAACTGGTGAACCACACAGTGGATACAGTCATGCATTGCCAATTGGGCAAGTGCGAGCTTTGTGAACTCCATGTATCTTGTGATAGTCAAATTCATTGCGTATTTTTTATTAGGGTGTTCAATTGGAAGTCTTACCCAATATTCTTATTATTCGTTGGTGCGATCAAATCGTGGATCGACTGATTTATCATGCTACAATTGCTTTATTATTTTGCCATCTTTCCAAATTTTTTAATTTCTAAAGTTTCTAAATCAGCGGAGAATTTTTAATGTTAAGTATGTTCTGAAATGTTTTTCTGTTGCAATAGTTGTTCTTTTCGTATATAATTACTGCATTAATATTCTCGACATTTCTGGCACGATCCTCAGGACATATAATAGTAAAGAAATGTTAAAAGTATAAGGAGTTTGGTTTGAAGTTCTTTTAATGTGAAATTTTGAAACATTTGATAACTGGAGGACAGTGTTTTACCTTTGCAAATCAAATGTTTAGTACCAGAACAGACAAATCTACACAAAATGTGTTTATCATGCCCTACCGTAGGTCTCCTTGCTAAACCTTAAATCTTATTTGTTTTACGATAGATTCGTGTTACTCACACAGAGAAGTACAAGAATGAAACTAAATTAGAAAAAAAATGTTTTCAGCAGTCGATCATATTTATGGAAAAGGAAATTGCCTATGTTAATGTTTTGTGTTAGGATACAAGTTTGAGCACTTTCTACATTCTAGAACTAATAAAATTAAACATGAATCTCTGTAACAATTATTTCTTTTTATTTTGGAATATTTTATTTTCGTCAATTCTCCATTAACAAGTGTAGCTATTATGATGCTGCCTTGCAGAACGGAAGATCAGAAATCCGATTATCCTAAAGCATTTAGAAGTCTTCTTCTCTGCTAAATTGCTGTTATATCGCTTTTTTGTTAATATGAAATGGCGATTTTTAAGAGCGTCATTTCTAAATATAATAGCGGTAAATGACCATAGCAGACGACAATAATTTATCGCCATGTTGGGGACAGTTGATTATGAAGTTCAATAAATGTTCAATATGTAATATGGAAGAGCGGCGCAAAATACAAAATGTATATAATTTCTACGGTTTTTTAAAATTAATTTTAAGTAAAGACCGGTTAGCCCTGCCACATAATTTTCTGTGACGGTTCCAATGTATGCTGGGCTAAGGTGTTTAAGGGGTAAATTTTTGTTAATGAACTTGATGCATTGGTAAATGAATAATAAAAAATCATTATTTTATACGGAATTCAATCATTACCCAAGGTTATGTTTTCACTTAGTTTTTATCGACCCGTACACTTTCTATTTTACAAGACACTCTTCATTGAACATAGCGTAAACAGCGGATTTGGAAAAAGTAAGGGGTTTTTGAGGATCATTGAGATGACGTAGTACACACAAACTTATTTTTCTGACACCATCTGTTTCCTTTCCTGATGCACTTGAGTACACTGACCGTTTGACCATTGTAAAAAAGATTATTTTACTTATTGTATTTACAAATATATTCAGTGTTTATTACATTTAACTAAGTAAATTACACATCAATACCTTTCAAAGCTTTTAACTTGACATAAGTAATGGCTATTTAGAATATGATAAACTTCTTTTTGCGATTTTTTAAATAAAAACACATTTCCACTAGACCCTCAGATTTCATTGGTAAATCCTAATGTCACGTGAATACGACAAGAAAACAATTTCACACAGCTACCGAGAGTTGCAGACGACAATCAAGTTTAGTTTAAAGTTATTTAATAATGATAACTGGTGAAATCTGTAGCCAAGCAAAGCCGTAAGAAAAATGGCTGTCTATGTTCTATATATAAACACGGAAGTACAGTACTTGAGATTTAAAACGCAACACTTTTATCAATCCGTCAGCGATCCGTCAGCGTTCCAAAATCCGTCAGCGATCAGTTATCAATCGGTCAGATCAGTCAAATCGTTCCCAATCCGTCAGATCGTTCCCAATCCGTCCATCCGTCAATTGACGGATTGGGAGCGATTTGACTGATCTGACGGATCGATTTGGACTGATCGCTCCAATCCGTCCATTCAACTTCCGGTTAGTGAAATCAATATTTCGAAATGTGAAAATTCGTTTCACTCGCAAATATTAGAAGTATACAAATGTCACCTGTTATGTCCTCATTTATGGCTCGTTTAACCTAATAATAAGGCTAAAACAGGTCTAAAGTTATAAATAATACGAAAGGAAATTCCCCAATCTATTACTAGTTATATATGCATCTGTGACGAAATATTAACATCACATAGTGTCATTTTATTAACAAAATAATTTAAAAAAAAAAAACACACACACGATGACTTAAAACAAATTGACCTCGCGTGGCAGGGCGTACGTCTCGTATTTGTCTTCGAATTTTTTTTAAGCGGAAAAGGTCGAGTCTAAAGTTATAAATCATAAATGGAAATTCCCCTAATATATAACTAATGCATCTGTGACGGAATATAAACATCACATAGTGCAATTTAATATATATAAAAAAAGAAATGGAAAAAAACTAGCACACACAATGAATTAAAAAAAAAAATTTGACCTCGCGTGACAAGGCGTACATCTCGTATTTGACTTCGAAATTTTTTAAAGCGGAAAAGGCGAGAAAGACGAAGGCGGAATAGTAACTTTTTTTTCACGTCGCGCTTTCGCGTTAGCATTATTTGTATGTATGATTGAAGTTAGTTTAACACTATTTTCAAACATTATATTAGTCTAATTAATATGGCGTCGAGTGTTTATAAGGAAGAGCTGCAGTACCCAACGAAACAGTAGACTTCGACAGGAAACTGGTTCTCTTTGCAAATTTAGGGATGAGTCGAGCACACCCTCTCGCTGTAAGGGTCGAACAGACAACTCGGTGATCAATACCCTTAACCACCGCGGTCGAGGTTTTTTTATTATAAACGCGTAAAAAGATCATTTGTCGTGGTTTGATCAGTTTCCTCTCTGTGCCACAGTTCCTAAGAATTCCGGTGTATAATCCTGAGAAAGATTTACGACAAAAGCGAATACATCTATTTATATGTTTTATTCACTATCTAAGTGTGTCACATGAATTTACACAGAATTAAATGTCAAGGAAAAAATAAACGCGTTTGTATATAGAAGCTTACGATTTAAAGACGCAAACATGTAAGCATAATTTTAAAATCAATTCTGCTTTCGCATTTTAGCCGTCACAATTTGTTTATTTTACGATGTCTGCTATAGTCATGCGATATTTAATGATATATAAGTATAAATGGTTTCCTTTAAATTCGGAAGTGTTTGAAATTAGTTACTAGGTATCACGTTTTTTGGGAAAGGGGGGGGGGTTGGTTCAGGACATAATAGAATTGCCGCGAACCATAGTGACGTGTTTAGAGAGTACTTGCACGCTAAGGATCTCTTTTGTAGATTTCGAAAAGGAAAAGGCTTAAATTTTCAGCCCATACCCATACCACTTATCTCAAGGCGGGCAGGGTGCACTCGACTTAATTGACAAGGATTGCCACTTTTCCTACCGAAGTACCGGGGTTTTCTCCGGGTACTCCGGCTTCCTCCTCCAATAAATACTGAACGCCATGATATAGCTGCAAAAATTGCTGAAAGTGGCGTTAAAAAATATTTAAACAAACAAACAAACAAACAAATCTAATTGATATTTAACTTATTCTCGTCATGAATAAAGCTGAACACCCTCGCTGAAAGAAAAGCGAGCATGCAATCAATCAATCAATGAAATAAGTTATTCAAATTGAATGACAATCTTTTAAAGGGTACGTTTTGAAAAGGTTCTGTTTGATAGATATGGCTGTAATGACAATGTTCAAACCGATCTTCATAGACCTAGGGAATTAATGACTTTTTGTTAAAAAAATTACTATTTCGTACTATAACACGTGTCAATCTTTAACACATTTTTACGCTTAACTGCAGTATTCACAGACAAGTCTCCCCGGCGTTATTAGGGCCTCAGTGGCTGGTTGGTTAGTCATCTACTAGTTATTACATGCCTATAAACAGGTTGCGGATTTTCGAACGACTGCAGATAGGGTGTAATGACTTGTCCGTTTTAACCCGTGTTAAATGGACGCCATGAAATAAATGAAACGATCCAGCGTAATTGTAATTATACTTTTAACTTCTTTTATTGCCTGTCAAATAAAACGTGCGCAAAATCGCTGTTTATTTTACAATACAACTTTTTGTTTAGTAAACAATTTGTTTTGATTGACAATGCTTGTTCAACAGTTCAACAATTGTTTATACACAACAGTTTTATAATTGTATTTTAAAATGTTGTAGACTAAATAAAAACACGTAGGCATACATTTAAATAACTAGTAATGCTGTCAAAAAGGGTCCACGTCATTTCCTAAATGAAAATAAATCTTTTGCTGATTGGGGAGTCGGGTCGGCTTAATATGCGACAAAAAATATACATATAACAGGTCGCAGAAAATAAAATAGGCCGAAATCACGAGTCGCCGAAATAAAAAAAGAGAATAAATAAAGGATTACGAAAATTAAACATTTACATCGTCGCTACTGATGTGCCTTAAATCGAAGGTTTTTTCAGGTTTACAGGGTGCAACCCGCAAATATGTCCTGTTTTAAAGAAATTTGCTTTATTATATAATATAAAGAAAATAGTTTTTTTCTTAATATATGTTTACTTATGTTATTTTTAAGAACGAGACATTGTATTAACTGTTCTTTTGAATACTTGCGTTTATTTTATTATAAATTTTATTATAAATGCATATATAATATACAAATCACGCAAAATTCGTTTTATCTTGAAATTATTAATGTATACGTATCCGTCAATATACTGACCGATTTATGCATATAATTAAATGACGGATTTGGATCGCACTGATTGAACTGATCGCTGACGGTTACCAAGGTAATGACGGATTCATAATTTTGGACGGATGTATTCATCATCAATCAGTCACCGATCCGTCAGCGTTCCAAAATCCGTCACCAATCAGTTATCAATCAGTCAAAGTGTTGCGTTTACGGGTGCAAGTACTGTAGTCATGCTAATGATAAGCATAACTAAAAAAACGGTCCGCGGAAACACCTTTCCCTCGAAACCGCCTTACTGGCCCATATAACTGTATGCTGTTTTCCTGATGATTTGGTTTCTTTTTATTCAGTGATTATGTTAATTATTTGGTATGTCATTATGTACACATAAATAAATAATTTTGACAATGTACTATTATTTTTTTTTTTTTTTTGTTTTCTTTATAGATCGGGTTCATTCTAATTACACACAAATAGAAGACACTGTTTTGACGAATCATTGTACTTATTTTTCCTCATTTTGTTTATACTTTTATTATTTCGGTGTTGGTTGTCACATCAGTCGCACGAATGCCTTCTACAAACGTCACCTTAAGCAGATTACAAATATTTGTCGGATTCTCGTTAGTTGCATGATAAAAAACCTTATGTTAATTTCGAAAAAGGTGTTCGCATTGTAGAATCTACCACAGTCAAAGTTCTCGATACCTTCCCAACTTGGCATATTTTTCCAGTAGTAGATAAAATGTGTGCCCATCAGTCCATCATCGTCCACAATTAATGAATTGTTTGTTCCATGGATTTGTCCTAATTCATATACAACTATTAGCGACATCACGTGACTTCTGTGACGCATCTTTGTCAGCCATATTGGATATTTCACTCAATAGAAAGTCAAAGGGACGATTTAAAAAACGCCGATATCTTGTTAAATAAATAAATAAATAAATATATGTTTTGCACATTGTTCCCAGTTCTACACTCTCTTATCTTTCGAATGATATGAATTTTATCAGTTTAAATTACTTGCAAAATACTTCCCATTTTGTTTGAAAAAAGCCTTATTTTCTGCCTCCTGGTTACATTGTTTCAATGGGAAATTGTCAAATATGCTCCAATTCTGACGTAAATTGCATAAATACAGTTCGCATAAACATAGTTTTGCACATATATACAAATAGTAGACATATTGATCTATTTAATTTTCACATTTTTAACACTTTAATTTTTTATCTTATACTTCCCATTTCATTTGAAATTAGCTCATTTTACAATTTTTAATATGGCGGAGTATGTGTGGTATTTTTATGGTTTAATTATATCTCAGAAATTTGTAACATTTTTAATTTAGATGTAAATATTTTAATAATTAAATAAAAAAAACTTTAAGAGTATTTGACAAACAAAATAGAAAAAACTAACTGCAATTGCATTGTCTTGAATTGAAAATGTGGTAATAAACTTTGTGATAAACATTTATAAAGTATTTATGTAAAAGATAATTACGAAAATATTCCCATTTTGGGCTCATTTTTCTCAGTCATAAAGGTAGTCAAAATTTAAGTTTTAAGGAATAAGCTGTTCAATAAACATCCTGTACAGAGAATACAAGTTTATGGCAGTACAAGCTTTATCAGGAAGACACAGCATGGGTTAAATTTCAATACATTAAAGGTGTTCTAAATAACACATCTGTCACAAAGGTTTATTAGGTAACCATAATTCATTAATAATTTTATTAAATTATGAACTATAGTAGTAGTCTTTTAGTATAAAAAAATTAAGATGCCTCGGGGATAACAACAATAAACGAGGAACTCCATAAATGATAAAAAATAAAAGTATTTATAAAAAATAGAAAAAATTGTCAAATATTAATAATATGTTTAAAACACATAAAATAATTTGATTAATAATGACAGCAATTTGATATATGATAAAATTTTGGTGTTAATGATACACAACAGTTGTTCATTAATAAACAGAGTTATCGAACCTAATTATGACAGTAATAGTTGCATATGATATCTATTATACTGATCTTTCGATCTTAAGCAACCAATAATCAATCAATCAAAAATAGAAATCCTGGGAACATATATACTGTGTAGGTCCAATCCACAGAGCTGCTCAAAGCGTCCCCAAGTGGCGGATATGGGAGGCTTCTCTTTGGGAAGGGGGGTTGTTATATCATAATACGAAAACTCTGGCTACGAACCATTGGTGTTGACATGTTTGCAGTGCCTATCTCTCTTTTGTACATTTCAGAACAGAGTAGGCTCATTGTAGCGGCTACAATGGGCTCAATTCTCTGTTTAAATTGTGTTGCTGCTGGCCCATCTCATTACCGGTTTATTTCTATTATGGTCCTTACTATAGCTGATATAGTGCTTGCTAAACGTTAATCAATCAATTTGCAAAAAATGGAAATCATTTTGAAACTTGGATACAGAAGATAAATTATAGTTTTCTGCTCCTCCATATATAATATTTAAAAAAAAATCAAAAGCCCAAACGTAACAGTAATGACATATCTGAAGGCAATTTCATAAATCTCTATGATATTGTGGACATTATTGGTAATAAATTATTTCAATCATAATTTGAGTCACAACAGTGCAAATATTATAAGATTCAGTACAAAGCACTGTAATTTTTTAACCTTGCCATACAAAGTGGTGGAGTATTATGTTATATCCTCGGTCCGTCCCTCCGTGCCTCTGTATATAATTCTCCGTCCCTCCGTGCCTCTGTGGTTTCCAGATGATAACTTGAAAACACGTCAACAGATTTTGTTTAAACTTTGTACAGCTCTTAATTACTTTAAAATGATGATCAAGGTAGATTTTGCAGCACAATCCAATTTGTAGTTCTCAACTTAGGACAACTCAAATTTTCTGGTCATCAGTTAGTGGTATCCAGATGATAACTTGCAAACACGTCAACAGATTTTATTTAAACTTTGCACAGCAGTCCATGTTGTTTTTTTTATTAAGGCAAATTAATTGATTGATTGATTGATTGATTGATTGATTGATTGGATGTCTGCTTTACGTCCAGCGATAAGTATTTCAGCTATATTCAGGACGGGAACAAGTTAACAAACAATAAATCAACGGAAAATGGGGTTGGGATGGGTCACCCGGAATACAATTTTGACTGCCAATGGAAAAGTATGGAGTTTTGGGTAGGGGCGGGAAATTTAGTCTTTTGTAGCGGCTACAATGAGCCTATTTTTTTCGAAATCTACAAAAGGGGTCTTTATAGTGCAAGGAGCGTGGCACTCTTCAAACACGTTACCCACTACGGTCCGCGATCAGGCTTTCCGTATTATGACCTGACAACCCCCAACGAGAGGATCTCCCCTATCCGCCACCCGGGGACGCGCTTGGCTGCTCTGTATAATCCCAGTAAGGCCAATTAAAAAATGGCTTTGTTCAAAAGATTGCTTGAAAAATGGATTGTGTTAAAAGTTTTCACGGCGGTTCAGTACTATAAAATGAAGATTTATTTGAATTTCAGCACAATCCCATTTGTAGTTTTTAAGTTGGGCCAATTTGAAATTTTTGTAATATGTCCAAGGTCAAGGTAAATATTGTCTTCTTGGATAGACTGTTTTTATGCTTAACTGTTACTATAGGCTGATTTGTAATTCAGACATGTGTTCATGAAAAATAAAAACAATGCAACGCGGCGGGTTATCATTTAATGTCTCATTAGATATTCTATTTTATGAATTAATATGCACCTTTGCAAAACATGTGTTTTAACTCTTACTACAGCAGGAAACAAACACATGACACTACGATTATCAACATTTGCCTCACTTAAAACCAGTAGCAAACTCATGAGTTTCAGAAATGTAATCAGTTCCGGTCGTGGTACGTGAGTCATCATATCCTAGTGTTAGGATAACACTGAATCTTGTTTGTTGTGCGCGTCCAATATACCTGTTCAAAAAGCTGACAAAGAGCTGTTACGACTGTTATCAAGTACTGACAGAACTGCCACGGAAAATGTCTCTTTAGAGGTCTTGTGTTTGACAATGCCAAGAAACAAAATATGTAAAAGAACCTTCTGTTGAGTCCGACTGAATTGATAAATTTTTCTAAATTATTCATCACAATCCCACTTGTTTGGCAGTTAAAATCTGACAATGTGCCTATACCACTTACAATCTGATAATACCTACAAATGTTATTAATTTGTAATAAAAACAGCTGAAAATTAAAGGTCGATGAATCAATAAGGTAATGTGCTGAAATTTAATTAAATAATTGAAACTCGTCATATTTGTTTCTTTCCTTTTTGTTTCCTCTTGAATGCTGTTGCAACATTAATATGTTAATATGTTTTCTTAAATCTCATATTTCCTTTATTCAAATAACTGTCGCCGAGTGGTTAAGGTAGCTTTGATCACGTGATCACGTGGTCTGTCAACACTGAAGTTGCGGGTTTGAATCTCACTGCGGGCAGGATGCACTCGACTCCATTCTTAATTGACAAGGATTGCCAGTTTGCCTACCGCAGGTCGGGAGTTTTCTTCGGGAACTCCGGCTTCCTCACCAATAAAATCTGGACATTATAAAGCTGGAAAATTGCTGAAAGTTTGTCTCAAATTAAACAGTATGAAAAAGAAACAAACAAACAAACAAACAAACAAACGACTGTCAAATCTCAAACAGTATCACTACGCTTAAACTTTATTTGAATAGACTTGTGTTGTATTTTGTTCTCAATTAAATTACGCGCAAAAACAAAATACTGAACGAACTTAAAATATACTAAATACAAATTCTGACATACTAAAATCTAAGTGTGCCAATTAACCCTAAAAATTAATAAACGCAATTGCCTTTTTTTGATTTGACACAGTCATTGCATAAAAAAAGGGAACAAAACATAAGATTCTTTAGTGCAAAGCAGCGAAAAACTGAATAGAAATTATTCTTTAGATGTACTTAGTTACTCATAATTAAGCTATTCACAATAGCAGTGAACAGTAACTGTAATAAACTATAACGTATATACCGCCATTTTGTTTGCTTTTCTCATTACGTTCGTCGCGTAGGTTAGAATTATTTTTAAAGGTTAGAAGGTTACTGTAAAGTACAAGTCAGTTTAATGGTTTATAAGCAAAATTACAGCATTCTAAACAAATGTCACATCGCTTAAAACAATAATGGTATATTTTCTGTTGCTAAGAATTATATTTACGTCTGATCATACACTTAGCAGAAACTAGATTGCGAGGCGTCAATAACAAAGGCGTGATTATGGAATATATTAGATGCAAAGAATAGCTTAGTATCTAAGTGTATTATATCATCTTCTGCAGAGATTTTTTACGTGTTGTCACGTGGGAGAACGTCAGTTAAGATTGTTACTACTTTAATGATATTTAGACATATAGTAGAAACGAAATCCCAAGTTTGTCTGTTGATTGGTTGAGGCGGGTAATATTTATCGATACATTTATTAAAGTAGTAGGCAAGAATTATTTTGTTTACAATTAGAGCCTTCTTTTTAATCCAAGGGGCCTCTGTGGACGAATGGTTAAGGTAGTGTGTAATCTATAATATTGGTCACGTGCTTGTTAACACTGAAGAAGCGTTTTGGAATCTCATGGCGGCCAGGGTGTGCTCGACTTTAATTTTAATTGACAAAAATTGCCCTAAGCACTTGTTGCTTGTTTCTGAATCCTTCCTGTATATGTATAATGCTGTTGATTTCTCTTTTAAAAAATACATAATAAGAATTGCCAGTTTTCCTACCGAAGGTCGAAGGTTTTTACCAGGTACGCTGTCTTTCACTCTTAATAAAAACTGGATGCCACGATGTAGCTGAAAAATTGCTGAAAGTGGTGTTAAACACCATTCAAACAAACAAATAAGATGAAGAATTAGGATTGGGCATGGATTATTTTTTTTATCCCGAATGCTTAGGGATTGAGTATTATGAGGATCAGATCTCTAATTTCTAATTATTTTGTGGCTCCAATATGACTTCCGTGAGTGTTAGAAATACTAATACACATTTACAAGACGACAAGCATGTCTCAGTTTATAACAAAATGTGTTCATTCTGTTACCCCTGATCACATATATACAGCTTGATGCCCAATAGTTTTTCGATTTTCCCAAGACATGAGTTTATTTTTTAAAAACTATTCGACAACGAAATAATGGAACTAAGAAATTAATTATATTACTGATTATATTTCATATGTGATAGTTTACATAAATATATCCCGTGCGTTTAAATTATTCTAGACTGTGTCCAAAGGCATAAAATTAATGACATCACTTTTTATACGTAACGTCAAACTAATTAACCCCCACACCTTATAGTAACGGTTGAAATAATAAACCCAAAGTGTGGTATGTTGTGCATTTACACGATTGATTCAAAGATTGATTCGTGAAAGCACGACGCACATTACTGTCCGCGCTAGCCTCTCAGTATCTTAAATTGACAACCATATCGGTTACCCACCACTCATCCGCAGCTATGTAGTTCCGGAACCGTCCCAATACACATACCTAATATGAGGTTACGTGTTGTATTCAAACAAAGAGCTGACTACTAGTTTGTGTCAGATGTTAACCCAGAGCTTCCAGGCGCATCCGCGGATTGCGAATCATATTATGTCTCTTTAAAGGTTCATTGTAGCCGCTACACAAGGCTAAATTACAATACTCCATACTTTTCCATTGACAATCAAATGTTTGTTCAGGATGTCCCACGTTATTGCTGTTGATTTATTTTTAGTCTGAATACATCCTAATGTTGGAGAAACGTGAACACGCCGCTAAATTACTGCTCGCTGGACAATAACAAAATATTCAACTCATCATTAAATAAACTAACTGCAAATGTTGACGATTTTAATGACATCATTGTTACGTCCATTTGTATCATTGTCATCAACTAGGTGCAAAAAACAGATTCTATAAATAGATTCTATAAATGTGATAGGTTTTAATTCAGTGAAGAATTCAATGTTCTATCATATTATACAAATAGAAATTAAATACACATTAAAACAATTATTACAAATTGTAATCGAGTAATATTTTGATTGACGAAAAGGTTTAACAATTAAATTATACGGACATTTCAAATTTAGTTTCTTCTCCGGTTAAGTTTTTTGCTTTTCATTTCACGATGTTATTAATTTGTCGATAATACTAAACATTAATGAAATCAACTCCATGAAAACCAACCTCCATGGCAAACGAGTAAATTAGATGAAATCATTACAACACACATTATATAGAATTGGGGCAGGTTTCATGACAATAGAGCTAACCAGTCGTTTACACAAACTAGTCAACAAGATGTTTTATTTCGAAGAAACATAAATTTGAAATCCGAATTAAAACACAGCAATATCACAAAACTACATATAGTGTAATGCAGGTGTTACAAAAAAATGTATATTATCCGAAAATCAATTTTACAAAAAGAAGACTAAGTCCACTACATTTACCAAGATAAGCCGCTATTCGTTTGCTCTTCTAACAATATACATTGTATACAAAAAAATGTCCAAGACTCAGACCCAATTTAAAAATTATTTTACCTTAACACATAAGAATACAGTCAAGAGAGTTCGACCCCTTTTAGTAAGGTAAATACATGTATTACATTTAATGAATGTTGCCTGCAATAATGTTTATTACTGTGACGGAAAACATATATAAACTTTATGAAGGCTGAAAAAACATTTAACATTAATCTCTTCGGCTTATTTCCATTGTGGGTTTTTCACTAAATAGATACGCACAAGACATAGTGGGGTTTTTTTCAAATGTAAAGTATTCGAAACTTTTTATACTGCACATTAAACCTCAGTGTTCATTAATTCCTTTGATGCTAATGTTCACTTTTAGTCCTAAGCTATTTAACGTCAGAATACTTCTATGTGTGATTCACATACTGTTGAAATCGCAGATAGGACACGTGATATCTCATGTAATGTGTGTCAAAGCTATTAAAATAGTTCCAACATAGAACACTAGGGAATCGATACTCACGAAGATTTCTATGGCGCGCGCTAAAGTCACATATTATCCATAAGCTAGAATTGGTGACAGTAATGATGCATTAACACTATTACAACTAACACGTGTAGGCTTGACAATTTGTATACACAAGTATGACTATAAACTTTAAAAAAAATTTTTTTTTCTAGTAAGGGGTCCGGGGAGGGGGGATGATTGGTATGCGTGGCTTGATTTGGACCTTACGGTAACGATCAATTTATTTTTACTTTTTTTTTCTTCAGATTATTGTCTTGTTTTAATCTGACTTACGTTTAGATGTATTATACTAATGTGTCAATCCAAGTTTAATTCTTGTATGGGTAACACTGACAAGGCAATATTTGCAGAGTGTGCAATATGGGCAAATATTGCACGCTTACTTTTGCCTTAGTTTAACATTAAATATATATAATAGCTATACAAGAATAAATATAACAATTTGCGATTGTTCTGGTCAAGAAACAAACACTACAGGCATCGTTGACATTGCCCACATGACATTGTCAAATTGACAGTATTTTGCAGAATATTAAAAAAAAGAAAAAAAATGGTACATTAATTTACATAACTTTTCGTCATTAACAGTAGAATATCACCAGTATTTAGACCAAGCTTAAACAGCTAAGCATTGCGCGACCTTGGATACACATGTTCACTCATATTTTATCGATCATTCACGACGACAAGTTATTGATTACAACTGATTTGAGAGTAAAACAGAGTGCATATGTATACAATGTAACAAATATTTGGGTTGGATCCCGTATTGTACGTTATGTACGCAAATTTAAAAGTTAAAATGAGACACTTTTTTTATAAATAGACAAATACATATATACATTACTGTACTCCCTAACTATTTCTAAATATCAAAGATTACTATATACAAATTATTTACGTATCACAGACATTTATTTGGTGCATCGATAATGACTAGTTCTATGCTTACATTTAGGATAACAAAGATTAATAGTTAGAATATGTATTGTAAACATAATAATATTAGGTTATTGTTGGAAACATACTTTTAGAAAATAATATGATATTGCATAATTTTGCGAATGTAAATAATCTACAAGGAGCAATATTTAAAAATAAATGTGCAATAACCCAGTCTCTATCATACATAAAGTATGAAAGGGACTTAAACACAACATATGAAACTAGGCATATAACGTGACCACGGCATATGAAACTAGGCATATAAAGTGACCACGACATATGAAACTAGGCATATAACGTGACCACGGCATATGAAACTAGGCATATAACGTGACCACGGCATATGAAACTAGGCATATAACGTGACCACGGCATATGAAACTAGGCATATAACGTGACCACGGCATATGAAACTAGGCATATAACGTGACCACGGCATATGAAACTAGGCATATAACGTGACCACGGCATATGAAACTAGGCATATAACGTGACCATGGCATATGAAACTAGGCATATAAAGTGACCACAACATATAAAACTAGGCATATAACGTGACCACGGCATATGAAACTAGGCATATAACGTGATCACGGCATATGAAACTAGGCATATAACGTGACCATGGCATATGAAACTAGGCATATAAAGTGACCACAACATATAAAACTAGGCATATAACGTGACCACGACATATGAAACTAGGCATATAACGTGATCACGGCATATGAAACTAGACATATAACGTGACCACAACATATGAAACTAGGCATATAACGGTGACCACGGCATATAATACTAGACATTGACAACTTACATGTAACAAATCCACGTGATCATTGGCTGCCACCTTTTTTTTCGATAGCGATAGGAAGGTCGAATCGAAATCTAAATTTTTAAAAGTATTAAAATTAGAGCTTTTTAACCCCCATCGAAAAACGATGTTCGTTTAATCTTTATGAAGCATGTGTTTTTAAAGAATTAAAGAGAAGACATTACCATCGTTGGAAAAAAAAAATTACTGCTTGTATATCCTCTACACACAAAATCTCGTCGTATAAAATATAGTTAAAACTTTTCAAATCTTGATGTTAATATATTAAATTTATTAAACTGAACGAAAATTCGGTAGGAAATCTCCCGTGGATTCACTGGTCAACAGAATAAGTTGTCAATATATGGTTATATACACCCTTAATGTGATAACACACATGAAACATATATAACACAAGTAATGCAACATTACTAAGAATTAGACTTCCCGTAAGTTGACATCAACACAGTAACAGTGACTACATAGTTCACGGTAATTGCCACCGATTTATAAATTCAACAAACAAAAAATAAAGCCCATTAAAAATGGAAGACATTATGTAAGTTTTGAAATATTAAACATTAAATGACGTTTTTTAATTTGATACATTTTACTGTTTACTTTTCATGTCGCTGATGAAATACCATGCACAGAATTTGTTATGCAATATTGATGATACCTTTGTATCTAATACATCTTAACAGTTTTTTTAGTTTTAATATTATGACAAAGTTTGATAAGTAATAAGTGTTTGGCTTTTGTCCATTACTTTGGTGCCGGAGCAGACCGTAGTCTGTTTGTGTATTCCTGACCCCATTCTCTGAGCAGACCCTGAAACAGAAATGCAAATTTTATTAAATTTCTAAAGAATATTTTGTTACCAAAAATACTTTTTTTTATTATTCTTGCGTTGTCTACGGTACTGTAAGTGTACTTTTTTATTACTAAAACTAAAATGCAAATATGTTTACGATGAAATGTCGAACTTGAACTAGAATTAAAATTGTAGTGTTCCTGTCCTATTTAATCAATCATTTACAACTATAAGGTAGACCAAGATATTTTTTCTGTTTTTTTTTCTATTTAAACAGTGCACTAGTAACTAGTAACATACAATATTTACCATCCTTGTATAATGAACTATGATACTTGACTTTATTTAAATAAACAACCCTGTATAATGCAATTCTATTCTACTTCGCTGTGTTTTGCACTGTTTAATTTAGCAAGGCAAAAATATGGCGCTGGAAAGGTACTTATGGGTACAATCAGTTAATTGTATTGGTTTCGTTTGAGGTTTAGGCACTTGCAGCAATTCTAAGCTATGTTACTGCGCCCAGCTTTTATTTCTGATTAGTAAATGATGTATTCCATTACAAAAGATGAGACAAAAAACTATGGAGCTAAAATGTTCTCGTTTTAATCACTAACCGATGCCATCTGTCTACTACATATAACTTGTTATATTATAAAAAAATATAAAGAAATGAATAAACCTTATTATTAAATTTATACATAAGCTTAGGATAGCTTTGTCCTTGAAGATGAGGCAAATATAGCCCGAACAAAATACTGAGAAAATTTAATATTCTGGTACTTTTTATTTTTAAGAACAAGAACGAAAAAAAGAACAAACCAAAGACGTTAACTAGTGGTTTGGAAAAGACGGAAATCATTGTGGCCCACCCCCACCCCCCCTAATTGCGAATATTCTAACATAAACAAACCAACATGTGGTGTCGCTGAGCAAGTGGTTCCCTCAATTGCGAATACCCTAACAAAAATAAACCATTAGGTGGTGTTGCTGAACAAGTGGCTCGCTCTATTGCGAATACCGTGACAAAAATAAACCAATATGTGGTGTTGCTGAACAAGTGGCTCGCTCTATTGCGAATATCTTAAAAATAAACCAAAAGGTTGTGTTGCTGAACAAGTGGCTCGCTCTATTGCGAATATCTTAAAAATAAATCAGCATGTGGTGTTGCTGAACATGTGGGTCCCTCTATTGCGAATATCTTAAAAATAAATCAACATGTGGTGTTGCTGAACAAGTGGCTCCCTCTATTGCGAATATCTTAAAAATAAATCAGCATGTGGTGTGGCTGAGCAAGACGCTCCGTCTATTGCGAATATCCTAACAAAAATGACAAACAAATTAAAAACCGAACTTCACAATACAATACAAAACTACACAGCACGTAAAAAGCAATCAACTACAAATAAAAAAAGTAAAGAAAGAAACGCAAGAAATGGAAAAAGGCCGAAAAGATACGAATATATAGAGACATAAAATTTGAAAAACAAGTGGTTTCAAAACCTTGATTTTAAACAGACCTTACAAGTAGATTTAAAAATAATTAAAGTACACAGTCTGGTAATACATATAAAAAAACCGTAAATGAGTAAATACAATTTTTTAAAAATATAATGGTTGAATTTAACAACGGAAAAATATCGCCTCTCAATTAGATAAAGATTAATTAGTTAAAGAAACTTAAACTAAATAAATATGTTATAATTTAATTTAGAATCCTAAATATAAGTACTATATATGATCTAACCATTTTAATCGGTTTTCTTATTTTCTCTTAAATCATTAGTATTCTATAGAATTTTCCTTATTAATTTTGTATAGGAACTGGTTTAATGGTTGGGTTTTTCCTGAAATACAAAAGAACATTTTTCACATTTTCTTTTTACAATCAATAGATTTTTGTAACATTAAGCTTTGTTATAAAACGTCTATTTTCAAATACACATGAAATGAAATGTATTGTTTCTTTAACATTTTGTTTTAATGTGTTATATTTTTCTACAATTATCTGTTCTCTCAAATTTCTATTTTGCATTATTTAAGGAATTCTACTCTTATTTCAAATTTCATTATTTGATTGGTTTACAATCCCTTTCAGTGTTGGTACGTATGCAGCTATGTGTAACATTGGCAATACAAAAGAGGATTCATACAGTTTTCAAGTTTTGGCCCTCCTTTAAATTTTAAATTATGTCGTTTTTATTTCTACATCATATTTTTCAGAGAGAAATGTTGATTTAAAAAACCCAAACTAATATGTTAAATCAAATTATTGGATACACTAGGTCTCTAAATGACCCGATGAAGAGACCCGTAAAATAACCTCTGAATTGTAGGAAGCTGTATAAGAAATAATTGTTCTAGTTTCATATTTTTGTTTTGTAAAACAAATGTTAAGTTATGTCTTCATTCTTTCACACCTCGTGATATGTAAAATAAATCTGTTTGCTTATTTTTGTCATTTAATTAACAAAGTTTAAATATTATGTTTATGTAACAAATTCTTATCAAGGCGTAGGTTGTATAATTCATATAGAAGGTGTATTCGCCATACATAATCACAAGCTGTTTGTATGTGTAAACGGAAGCATATTCCCTTCTATTATTGCGTAAATATTTATATACAGCCAGCGTCTCATTGATTCGTGCAAAATACAAATTGACTCTCACTGACAACAACACCATTAATTTTATAATCGGTAACGCCAGACTCAAGCCAGCGAACAATTGCAGCGAACAATTAGCTAGCGAACAATAAGGAGGTATTACTAAAAACCAACGAAGCTACCATAAGATTTTAAACGCTAGCGAACAATTAGGAATAGGTAGCGAACAAATACATCTTATATTGTTTTCAATGTCATAAAAGCGAATTTTAAACATGAAAACTATGAACTTTTTCAAACGTTAATTTCTGAACGACAGAATATGTAAAAACTATTATTGACAAAAAGTATTTAAAACCTTGCAACTGCGTGTAATATTCTAAGATGGACACTATCATTCGTAAAACAAGCTTTACAATAAACTGTGTTAAATATGATTTTAAATAATTTGAAATACATGTATGTCTTGTATATTATCAAAAACTGATATCGTTTCATCAAGTAAAGAAAAATGTAAACCATGTTTATAGAATGTTTTAATAGAAAATTTTGTTGTCTTAAAAAAAAATTTGATTTCGGAAATTTACATGTTGTGAAAACATAAGATATATTAGGGGAAACACACTTGATTATCTTAGGTATACATTGTATATTTTGTTTATTATTAAATATTCTGTGCGTTGTATATAATAAAAATGTAATACATATGTGTGTGGTTACTATGAAATAATATGTTGATAATTAAAAAATCAATAAATAGGATATAACCCTCTAACAGATATACCATCTATATTATTTTTGTTTGAATGGGGTTTAATTCCACGTTAAACATTTTTCACTTATATCATGGCGGCTAGTTTTTATTTGAAGACAAAGCTGTAATACACGACGAAAACCCCAGACCTTCGTAATCCTTGCTAGTCCATATGACACAACCCTCGTAATAGGAAATTACATGTTCTAGGATAGCATACAAGCCATGACTACTAATAAAAATGAGGCATGATAGGAAAAAACGTGAAATCTTTTGTAAGGTACCAATTTTTGTTTATTTCGTTGTTAAAAAAATGGAAAATTCGTGTCATTTAATATCTAAATGGATTGATAAAAATTGCTTTACATACGCTCCAGTGACAGAATAAATAAAGAAAAAGAATTTCTTCATTCAAGGTACATTGTAAGTAGAATAAACTCATGTGTACAGGGGTTAAATGAAAGACAGTGGGTAGTATATAAACTGAATTTTGTGGAAAAATGGAGATAACTCTGAAATATAATTTACGTTGAGTAATAGTCCGATTCAAAATGCAGTTGTTTTCTATTCGGCTATTGGTCTTCACGACAACAGAAGTTACGTTTATATGTTAGTAATCAGCTTGGCTGACAATACATATTGTTCAAATTTAGCTTTAACCCCCTTATATAATTTAATTTGTGCAATTTGATTACAATATAATGTGAACTTCCATCGTACGAAAAATATAAAACAGGTTTTAAGATAGCAACCAGAAGCATTGATGAGCTTACGTGATATAACTGAACAATGAATAAACAAAATATTTCCGACATTCTTTGTTACCATTCACCCGTGAAGAATAGATAAATTTGACAAGGGGTTCATGCAATAGATCGCCGCGTTAATAAAATAATAATACAGGAAACAGAAATAATATTAAAAGATTAAAATATTACCGACGCAGATCGTACATGTGCAAAGAAATATATCAGAAGATTTATTACAGAATTGTTTCAAACTGTCAAAATATCAATACTGGCACTATATTCATCAACTATTGTGTTAAGGAATTTGAACCATTTTCAGGGAGTATAAGCAATGGTGTTTCGTGCAAATAAGCTGTATTATATTTATTTTAATGATACTGACTTGCAACAATGGAGTTAAAGCTTTTAACTATTAGCAACTTGTGATTATAAATAGGATATAGCAATTTTACTTAAAATTGGCATGCAGATTAAAAATTAAACCTGATAAAATATTACAACTAGGGTGAAGGTTATCACTATAATGGATATATTAGTACCAAGTGCAGCTTATTTTTTGATTGCGACAGGTGCTTGCCGTAACCTCCTCATATACTCCTGTGCCCATTCACGTATTAGACCCTGGCATCAAAAAATTATAAAACATATAAAGCAAGAGAAAATAACAATAATAAGAAAAAATAGATAAAGAAGTGTAAGATGCATTAGTATTTCACAAACCTGGACAACATATAGATTAAACGTTCAATGTAATTCGCTGATACCTATATAGTGGTATTGGGTTTGTGGCAGTCTTTATCCTTATTTTAATAAGATGATTTTGAAAATGAATTATAATAACATTTAAAAATTTGTTAATGACGTTCATTTACACAGATTGAAGTTAGATCATACAAAGAATTTATATCCAGTTTTGATTATGAAATTATGATTATAAGAACTTTCATATTTAATAACCAAAAATATGTACGTAAAATTTACACAGCACAACATAGTAAACAGAAATAAGTGGCATAAATTAGTATTTAGCAAGCAAGAAACGAAAAAGTAAGAAAATAATAAGAAAAAATATCCTTAAATAACATGGGGTTTGAATTAATTATCTGGTTACATAATTATTTATAATCACTTTCATTATATTATGTTTCAGATCTTGTCAGAGCTACAGTCTTGTGCATTTTTACATGGTAAAGACAAGTATCTTTTTTAGGATTTTTATTTGAAACGATATTGTTTTATTAGTTGCGTGAAGAATTTAAGAAAAAACTAAATGAATTCTACTTTGGAATGTTAAATGTACAAGAACAGATTCCACATATTTCTAATTTTATCCAAAGTCAACATGTTATAATTAAACGGAGATTAATGAATAACATAATTTGTTATATAAATCAGAAACGAATTATTTTGACAAAGTACGCATTAAATATCAGTGTATCTACCATAAAATATTTGCCCATATATAAACAAAAAATAATGGAGAAAAATTTATAGATAAACAAAATTGTGCAAATTTGTGCAAATTTTATGGTGTTATAAATTATTTTGTGTTGAAACCGGTCGGGATGTAATATACAAAAACCGATCTAAATATCTGCTTAAAAATGAATATGTTGAACTACATGCCTCACTATAATTGAATGATCTTGCCATTTTACTAAAAACTGGTCGCATCTCCTCGTCTGTGTATAAATACTTTGCAATCTCTGATGGCATTTCCTTAAAGAAATTTATAAAATAGTTAACACTTTAATAAGATTTGATAGACGCACATAAAAGAGCTACTTGAAATATATATAATTTTAAATGCAATTCATTATAGTATTCTTCAGAATGTTATATACAGTTCAGAATAATTTTATACCTTTTATTTACAAACTTTATATCGAACAGTATCTGTTCTTACTCCTAAAGATAAGTGCTAAAAAGAAACAAGCACGTATCATTTTTAATGTCAAGCTATTTCAACCAATCTAATCCACACGAAGATGTTCACAATAATAAAAGATATTTGCGAAACAAATTTATAGTCGAAAATGTGTTGTTTAGATATTGTCATAACCGTACATTTTACAGTTAAAGACTCTTAGAAATTGGGTTTATTTAAAATATGACATATTTTGGCGAGAACATAGTACCTTGTAAAGAGAAGTTATCTTGATGATATATGTTAAGGCAAGAATGTCATAGCAACATAACAAACAAAACATCCATTCACCATTTGCGTTTGATTGTATATTGATTTATTGTCCAATAACTTCGATCGTCCTTAAGATAGCTGAAATATTGCTCACTGTTCAGCACGTGTTAAGATTTAAACTGCTCCTGTCGCCTTAATAGCTGGTTGTTTTATTGCAAACAGTAGACGGTTGTTCTATTTCTATTCCGCCAGGGTTTACAGAATATAAAATATAAAAGTTTAATACCATCATGGCACGTCCTCTTGATCCAGATACACGTCGAACAAGATAGAGCAATGTGGTGGCAAGAATTTTCAGATTTCTTTCTGCTACATCTGTGAGTTGGGAAGACGATAACCCGTAGTCAACAGGTTTCATTAATAACTGCAAAAATGAGTAGACAATCTTCATTTAACAATTTAAAAAGACACTATATCAATTATGTTCTTTCAAATGAAGCACGAAGCATGACCATGTTGGGTCAATTACACAAATATATAGGAACAAAGTTCCACACAAACACACATCAAAAGATTGTAGTTGACAGTGAACAATGCATTCTAGTTTACCTTAAGGTACACACAACTGCCCTCTATTAAATGCAACTTTAGACAGTACTATAATTTGCTCATTTACTATATCATATGACTTTAACTAGTGTTCAACACATGATCAACTGACCAGACGTATTTTATATCATTGAAATTTCAGTCGTTTAATTTATATTTAACGTTTACTGACCTGAAGTATGTTAGATTATTGCATTTGTTCGTTTAATTTATATCTAACATTTTTAAAACTACAAATAAAATTTGCCATTAAACTGAAACAAATCGCCGGTTTCTTACATTGTAACTATTTTATTTTTTTAATTATATAGCCGTAAATGACGCTACTGTAGCAAGCTTTTACAATGAACGACGTCAGTCTTTGCTGGCGTGTGTTAAAAACAAAAACTATGTTTTCTACGACTATGGCATATGTAAACCGTTGATTTTAACGTTCCTTACAATTCTGATGACATCCAATTAAGCTAGACGTTGTAACTACAAACTATTAAAAAACTTACCGTTGTTATCATACTTCTAGATATGAATATTCCTACTATTAATAAAAAAGCCTCCGGATCACCAATACCCGTCGTTCTACCATTTTCTGTAAACTGCAGTCTATCCTATGTAAAAATAGAATAACAATTTTTCGGTGGTTTTTAATTATGAGCCATGTAATTATTAGAAATTATAACAATAAATAAGTTGATGGGGGGAAAAAAAATATTAAAAAAAAATTAATAAAAACAAGTATTACTTTATCAAGTCATTACTTTTGTTGCAATAATGTGTTTCTATACTGTTATTCTACTAAAACCTGATTCAACGTAAATTTGATAATATTGCATATTTAAAGTGCCAACTTGAATACTTCATTTTATCTTTTTGAGTAATTTGTTATAATTTAAAAATATATAATTTACAACTATTGTATTCTCAAGAAAGCAAAATGCAACATGTGTGCGAGTCAAATTTCAGAGATCACAACAAAATTACCTAAACAGTACCTACCAATTCAACTTGCCAAAAGTAACCATCTGGAAATCGTTTTCCATCTCTGATCAATTCATAAACAGCGGACTTTCTGTGCGTTCCAAGGACACCTGTACTTGGCTAATATAATAAAAAACCATATAAATCAAGCAAAAAATAATTTAGTCCTTTAAAAATTTGATCTATATGATAACTTTATCATTAATTATACCCCTGTACACTAATAGGAAATACCCCTCCGGACTGTGAGTAGAAGCCCACTGCGTGATTGACAACGTCCCTCAATAGGCATCAATCGTTTAGTTTGTTGGAATGTACAAATAACGCACATATGTCCGGCTCATAGATTCATTTCTATTAACCATTTTATCCACGTCCAATAACTGTTAAACTACCAGCTATTTATTTTACTTAAAGTTACGGTGGACATTGCCAGTTTGCAGACCTTATAGAATGGCGTTTAACTTTCGCGTTTAGGCAGATCTATACAACTACGGCTGACACAATTATATAAAAACCCATAAAATGACGGATATCACTACCAGTAGACCTATAGAATAACATCTGACACTATTCAACATTAGACCTATGGAATAACGACTGACACATCTCGATAGAAGATCTATAGAATCCCGGCTAACCCAAGGAGATAGTATACCAACTCAATACTATATTATTTCTATTTACAAATATTGAACTCAACATGTACACATTATACATTCTGTATTGTTCAGATTTAAAACAAGCATTTGAAGTTAAAATTTAAACATTACTATGTTTTTTATTTTTTACATCTAGAGCTCAATATTTTTTTAACCGGAAATAATATAGTATTGCGTAATGTTTCCATATTTGTGAGGCATTGTTTGAAGCTAGCCTTATTAAACTGAAGCGAAGACTAGGGCCATTAACTCAGACATGCTTGGCCGATGACCAATAACTCATGCAATATGCATGATCAAGTATCAATAACTCAGCCAATATCGCAAATGTCACGCAATTATACATGTATTGCCTAGCCAGTCCAATATGTCATATTAACTAGTACAAAATGGATCCAAAATAATATGGGTTCGGAAAAATTAAAGTAATTATACCTATAAATTATACAATTATACCCACACCTATTTACAAGTGCAAGATAACATTTTGACTATTTAATACGGCATAATGGATTAAATGTCATTTTTGCGTGCACTGGTATTTTCTATTGTATTGGCAGTTTTAATTATATTAAGAATTATAAACTATTGTCAATAAAATAATATACAATAGTGAGTACTAACAAAGCCTTTTATTCAGCATATAATATAAACGTTCTATTGAAGTACTTTATCGAAAATTTAAATGCGTTAAAGTACAAACAACAAATGTTTTCCTCAATTTTTTTACTCAAAGTGAACAAATGATTCATGTCCTAATATTATTTATTACTGCAGTCAAACCTGTCTTAGCGACCACCTCCATATAACGACTTCCTGTGTTATGCGACCGTATTTATTCCTCCCGAGCATTTTCCCATTCATTTTACCTGTATATAACGACTCCCTGTCTTACGCGACTAACGACCGTGTTTTCCGTTCGTTTTGACCAAGAAAACCTGTCTAAAACGACTCTCGGGACTGTTAAAATCATTAAGCAATAAATAAACCCTGTCTGACGAAAAGAAGATTCGTAGACCATTGGCATTGTTGTCAATTATCAAGGTTCTTCGAAACGGAAAACTAAAGTATGAAGCGATCAAAACCTGTTTTATTATCTTAGAAGCGAAGTTCAGATTCCCTGTTAAATTTGAATAGTCGTCAATGTCGACATTCGATTTAGTTGCCATTCGGGTTGGAAATGATGATGTTTCTCATAACGGCGTGTTTATTGTATAATCACGCCATTTTGTTTTACAAAGGGAAATAATCAATACGAAACCGGTGTGCACTGGTTCTAAACCGACTTGCACTTTCTACATAGAGCTTATTGTTAAAACACAAGGAAACCAGTAAAACCGGTACAAAGAAAAATACAACAACTAAATGGGGGAATAAAGTTGACCTGCGTTAATTCAATCGGAAATCAAAACGCTCATTATTGTTGTATATTTTGTACTTGCATTATTCACATAAAATTAATGTCATATTTTATTGTTTACTTAATAAAACAAACAATGCAGGTCTTCAATGAACTCTTTCACATGCTGACAACATGATTTTGTTGTTTGGTCTGCAAACAACATGGCCTGTGTATAAGGACCCCATGTCTTATGTGACCTTTTTTACGATTTCCCTTCAAAGGTCGCTTAAGACAGGTTTGACTGTATTTCAAAATCCTACATTCCTTCGAACGTTTGTTTTAAACAACTTAAATATGGCGACCTATTTATTTAAAAATATAAGTCAAAACTCAACCACTTGTTCAATTAAAAACTGAAGAAATAAAATAAAAAATGATCGATTGATTAAGGACGTAGAAGACGTTTTTTTGCTATAATAATTGCGGCGGTAATTTTCACTGCGCAGCTTGTATTAAAAAAACTAGGCCACTTTTCTGCAGTTTGTATCACAATTTTTGTCTAATATGTTGTTTTTTGCTCTAATCTAAACACTTTTACCGCGACTTAAAAAGTTGACTGTTTATCTCATAGCATTTGTATTGCAACAAAATATTTTTGCTGACTAAAACTACATTACTTCTTGAAATTTTTTATTTACTTTATTAAGAGTACTCAAATATGCCCTTTATAGCTTTAGAAATGAAGGTTATAACAAAATACTAAATACCAAGAAATGTAAAACCCAAGAACCAACAACCAAAAATATACAGTAATATGCGGTACAGACGTTTCGAAAGAGTGGTGGGTTAAACTAGGTTTTTTGGCCTGCTTAACCTCCCGACTCCATACCAGTAGTGTGTGATTTAGTGTGTTATTGAAAGTGTAGATATTTGATAAACACTGGAAAAAAGGGGAATTAACAATCAATTAATACACTTTTTTTAGAATGACCATACCGGAGTTCATGAGATGAGCGTTAGAAGAAAAGTATGAGATGCTAATCCTATCCACAAACCTGATGAACCTCATGCCTTCCATAGAACTTATTCCGTGTGTCCAGCTTCGCTTTTCCGCTTTTAATATTTCACAAATAATATCTAGATCTCAAAATCTCTATTTTATTGAAACGTCTACGATATTTCTTGTTTGATATTATAATGTAATAAATATTATTCAGTCAAATCGAAGCATTGTTTAACAATTAACAATACAGTTCTTTCAAAACTTAAAAACGGAGCAGTTCTACTTATACCAATACTACTATGTGACATTTTATGATTTAATATAAAAAGAATATTGTGAAAATTATTTGTCTTTTTCTTAACCTTAGAACCCTTAATTTTAAATATTAACATCTCATTTGGATTCGGTCCGATATCAAACTTTCTTCTCTTCTCACTGACAAGTTTACATTAATTTCTTGTTATTAAATCTATGTGTGCATACACATTTTGTGACATTGCTCTTGTGATCAATAATTTCCGCAAGTGTAAAATGAAGTGTTTACCTAAACAAATATTTTAAATAGATTTGATTCAATAAAATATAGGTCAAAAATAAAATTGTTACTTCCAACCATTATACCATGAACTATAAAACAATTTTTACAATACAATAGGTTTCATTACAATATCTGAATATGCATTCTTTTGTAGGTATAACAGCACGAAAAATAATCAACTAACAGGTCAATTGCACCAACGATTAACTCTAAAGGGAAAGTTGCTGTAACGACAAATCGACAAAACATAACCTTTTACAACTGGGACATAAAATGTCAAATCTCAATGTAATTTAAATTAAATTTTTAACTTGCTTTACCATGCAACGCAGCGACCAATACCAAAAAGGGGAGCAAGTGAAATATTCAATTACAATTAGATTTAACAAGTCCTGTAATGTTATTCAAATTACTCGAAAATATGTCGTAATAACGAATATTATTGTTGTTTAGTTTTAAAGATTATTTGAATGATCGCTTCTTAACGTCCAGCGAATTATATTTCAGCTTTATTTAGTACGACACGTATTCAAACAAAAAATTAATACGAAGCGGTATGGGATGGACTTAAGGTCAAGGAACTTCGACTGATAATAGCTAAGTGTAGCAAGTTACAATGGAGACGAAGAACTAAGCCTAGTCTAGTGGATGTAATGTGCCAACTTTTTTTCAAAATCTATAATTTGCCTTTATATTGCAAAGGTGCAGGCGTCTTCGAACAGGTTACAGTCAAACCTCAATAAGTCTAAGTTTGCGGGACCGTTAAAAATATATCGAGTTATCCGTAGTTCGAGTCAGTCAGCCGAGTTAAGGTGTGACGTCATTTTCATTTTGTGATTTTTTTTAAATCTAACGGTATTTATTTAATGTATATTGGTTTCGAACATCGGCATCGCTTGTTTTGTCACGGTATTTGTAGCGTGCGATATATGAAGTATTTAAGCCATTCACATAAATCGACAATAATTAATAAATAGTGTAATCATATTTTATAAAATTTATTACGAAATTATGGAAAAACATTTCAGGAAAACACTTATCAAATTAGAGTTCGAAAGAACTAATGAAACAATACATATTGGTTTTTACGTAATTGACCACACACAAGTCAACAAAAATAACAGAATGTCTTTAAAGAATCGAACCTCGACCACATTATCATTGATAATATCAAAAGGAAATTTTCAATAATGATCATTTTTAATTAAACATGACAAAATAATTCGGACAGTAATTAGCGGATCATCAATTAACCTTAATAATGCATGTCCTGCGCTTGGATTACCAATTCGTGTAATTAAATTGCCAATTCAAATTGTAATAGCCAATCAAAAACGTGTTTAATGACAGGTGTTTAAAAAAAACAGAGGCGTATTAAGTAATAATACAAAATACAAATGAAATTGTTAGTTTTGACATCGATATCGAGAGCAAAATTAATTTCGAGACAAGGAGGTTAAAATTACACTAATTAATATTGTCCGGAATGCAAAACTCCATCGAGTTAAGCGAAATATCGAAACAACCGATATCGACACATCCGAGGAAGAGATGCATTGTTGATATGGGAAAAATGCCGGGACTTAAAAATTATATCGACATAACCGAGTATCGAGTCAACCAAGTTTGAGACAACGAGGTTCGACTGTATATATTATGCTGTTCTGTTATCAAAAGGTTTGGAATATTTTTTTGTTTGTTGCTAAAATACACTTCATTTTTGCAAGTTAGTTAACTTAACAGTATTTTCCTAAAACGATCAATGTGGAGTTAACGATAATAAAATATTGATAATTATCGGACAACTCAAATTATGTCATTTACTATAAGAAAGATCATTTAAAAACTATAACTGTTCCTTTCTACTAAGAATAATGAAATAAATGCTACAATAGTCTCCAATCCAAAGTAGAAATACATATTTTCCAGTAAAAAATAATACATACAAGACCATAAAACCATAAAGTTGACATGTAATAACGAACTAGAATTATGGTATGGAACAATGAACAAAATAAACTGAGGGGAATTTTTGGTGTTTTTAACATTTCCGGTAAATAATTGGTATTGCTTTTTATATTTTAATTTAGAAAAGGAATGTAAATTAAGTTGTGAGTCGTGTATTAAAAAGTATATTTGTCATAGTTCATACTTATAAACATTCTAAAATATAAGCTAACCAAAACAAGATGTTCATTATTTCAAATCATTTCCATGCAGATATTAGAATCTTCTTTTTAAAAAGTTATTACATTTAGGCTAGTTGTTTATTGAACAAAAAGTTTTATATAACCAAACAGGGATTGAGTGATTGATTTGTAGATAAACGCCTAACTAGAAGTATTTCAGTAACATTAAAATAAGAACAGTTAACAAACAGCAAATCAATTTTATGAGCAAGCAGACATGCTCAAAGGCAATATTGTAAGGAGGATATTACTGTTATTTTGAACTCGTGTCTTTGAAGTAGACAGAGATGGTTCGCAATGCTCGGCACATAAAGTTATCCAGTGCGTCTCCAAGTGGTGGATAAAGAATCCCCTCTCATGAAGAGTTGGAAAATAGTGGATGATGTGGTTAAAGAGTTTCTTGTTCTTCGTATTAAAAAGCCTTCTTGGTACAATTAGAAAAGGTGTACGCTTATTGTTACCTTCCGTACATGTCCAGTGACAGTCACAATTTGTTTGTATGGCATCCTCGTTCATGTTTTTGTTATGTTTTCCCCGTTCTTAATATAGTGATAGCTGAACGCAAAACAAACAATTAATCTTTAAAATAAGATTATATTCCATAATATTAGCCATAATACTATGGGCTATTAGAACAATATTGGATTTGTTTATTGTTATTTTACGTCTTAAATATCTTATATCTAATTTGACAAGAGTTACTGACGAATATTGTGGATTATCGCTGGATACAGCTTCATGCCCAATAAAAACTGGATACTATGATATATCTGAAAAATTGGTAAAACTTATTCAAACAAAGAAAATATCTATATCTACTCACCATAATTTCTGTCATGTGATAGATGAGGTTCTCAACAACATATTGTAATTCCTGAATCATAACCTGAGTTTCTCTTTCATTGGTTCTACCACGGAGTAGATTAGTTAAATCGTATGCTTTCGGACTAATAATATCTGCCAGCACAGGATATATATTGCCACTGGGCTGAAATATGTGACAAACATATAAATGGTTTATTTTCGTAGATGACGATATTTAATATTTTTCTTAGCGTCCTTCAAATTCGGCCGTTCCCTATGGTCTCTACGTCTTCAAAAATAACACTTTGATATAATCATTACATTACCCGTTACGTGCCAGAACATAAAGTTTTAATCACATGTGTCTTGAACTTTCGCATGTCAATGTCATTCTACTCCTATTTTCCTAATCATAACGTGCTTTCGTTGACTTTGAGAAGATGATTTGCCAAGACGTCAGTCGAGTACATTTTCAGCTAATACCATTTTGTATCACTGTATGTACCGTAGAATCTTATGACTTGCAATCTGCTTTATACTAATCGTATTGATTAATGATTGTGTAATCTATCCTAATTAATACACCCGCACACTCATCCCATCTTTAACATTCATACAAAGTTTTCAAGCATCATCTGAGGTATGTTGTAAAGTTCACTCAAAATATAACAGAATAGGACAATATTTGTTTAGACGAAAAAGGTTAAATCTTGAAATGGTACTCCAAAGTGGTAGCTTAACCATCTACTTACATTTAAATAAATTCTGTGTAAAGCTGCCACAATTTCTTTAAGTATAATTCCAAATAAAAATACACTACTGGGTCTATTACCTTGGTTCTACAAAAACGTATACAAATATGTATGTTATTTTTTTTTCTTATGAAACAAAGTAATAAAAAATATTTATTCTTGTGTCATTTAACTCCTTCATTTGCATATAAGCTGTCTATAATACTCAATCTTTTAATAAGGTATAAGAAGTGACCTAATTTATTTAAAATCTGAACGTATAATTAATTGTTCTTTTTTCTAAATTGTATTAATCCTTACAGTTAAAAATGATTTGTGCATAATTTGACCAACTTTCATAACAGATGCAAACAATCAATGTAGCATGTCATGTAAAGGTTAGTCATTCAAATGACCATACAAGCTCTATAACAATTGCGAATTATGGTGGAAAACAAATCAAGCAGACTCCATGGTGATTCATAGTCAACTGAATGTTGCTATAAACTAATGATAAAACACATATTGATTTTTGCAAATCTATGTGGATCTTGGGTGCATTATGTTCTTGAATATATAATAGATTATTTTTAAAAGTTTTCTAGTGCATTTCTTTTAATTTAATTTCTCAATACTACGATCAAAAGTAGGAATGATTATGATATTCACGCATTCTAACGATTTTTAAATAAGGAAAAATGTTTGAGCAAGCGTGATTTTTTCCCTAAATGAGTAACCTGTATGATATAGTTCTACTACTTAAGTTGTCTTATGTGTAAACATTATAAGCTCTTAAATATCTAATTACAATGAATGAGAGGAGAGTTAGCTTTTTGTTAGTAATGGTGCGTAAAATCAATCTAATATATATGAAGATAAATTCAATTATTTTGCTTTGCATTCTCTTGACAAATATCAGAAAAATCTGTATATTTTCAACTTTGTCCTTAAATCATCATTAAAAATATATCAATCTCTATTTATATAAAGCGAATTAAATATACTTGAGTGTAAAAATTAAATTGATACAAAAATCTGTTTTGTGGCAATCTGTGTTACTTATACATAAAAGCAATTTTAATAATTGTAAGTTAACTTTTTGGATGACATCATTGCAAGGCACGCTTAAAGACTGAAACATTAATCAGATGGTTTTATACACAGTGTCAGTATATTAGTTCTTCGCCACTAGTACCCGTTTTGATGGATACATTTAGCATTACTCTAACATACTTTTTAAAACAAAAAATATGTGCAATTTAGTAATTATTAGCGCTGTAATAATGTGCAACAAATAATTATCGTTACTAATACTTTTGGAGTGTTAATTTGTTAGTATTACACAGAAAAGAGACGTCGTACTAACCTTAGATAAACTTACATGACCATTGTATCATTTCTTAGTATGAAACGTTAAAAAAATTACAGTAATATTTTCTAACATTTATACTGACACATTCAAAGTTAAGCAATAGGTAAGAATAATATGTTGCTGACGTTTTGTGTCAAGATGAGGGGTGTTATATCTACTATGTTTACCCATGTCCTAACCCTTACGGATTTCTAAATAGGCGTTATAATAATGAATACCCAATTACCTAGAATGGTTTACGTACCTCATCGCGTACTTACGTCTTAAATGAGGTATAAACATGTTTTAGATCTTGCATTTACGTTTGAACAAAGTAACCGTTACTTTCCTGATGCACGACATTCCCGTTGTCAACAAGGGCATTAGTCTTTATATACGATTAGCTTTAATAAAATATTAGAAAGATTGCTGTTACAAGCTTTCACATAAGTCTTATAAAAATAAACAAGTAGATTGATGGCAGCCATTTGTTTAAAGTAAAGAGGATTCAAAATACTGTCTGGTACTGCTTAAAAAGTAATAGCAGCAAAAGACAACTAATATTTAAAATCTAATAACGTGTTTTATTGTAATCTGCCGTCTGTTTATTGAGAAATAACGACTGAATACGCATTTCTGAAAGTAAAATGTCTCTTTTAAGTGTATGTTAGTAACCTCTACCTTCTTTGCTAAAAGTTTTAGTGTAGAAAAAAACCAAGCAGCATAACCAATATGGCGAAACTTCCGAAGTAGTTCTGAAATAGAAAACAAGAATAGTTTTTAGAAATAAAATTTTTCTTAACAGTCTAATACCTTGTTATTATGGATTTTAGTTGTGTGTATATTAAATTTAATTTTAACAATTTCTTTTTAAAATAACTACTTTTTCTGATATTGCAGAAGGAACTCGTTTACCCACCACTAGGCTAAATTATGTGCACATGATATTTACCGCTGTATTTAAAAAGATTTGAGTACGAATGCAATGAATAGAATAATAATTGTATTGCAGATACTTACTAGGACCAGGAAATGGATGTTTCTTTCTTACCGATCGTTTTGCTGCTGCTCAAAAAACAAATATATTAATTAAATATATATTTATATAACTATTGCGTATGTCACATTTAGCAAAATAATGATAAATGTTATACGTTTTATGAATTTTGTAAATTTTGATCGATTCATACTGTGATATTATCAGGTATATATATTCGTAAGAAACAGTCATTAAAAAGAACCAAAAGTGAGTTTTCATTTCTAGTTAACATATTTGTGCATAAGTAAATAAGTAAATATGTTAAAAACGTTCTGTCTATTCAGTACCGCTAGAGTCTTGCATAAAGGGAACAAAAATCACAGTCGAGCAATGAAATCTCCTGCTGCTTATTATCTGGATAAAGTACATGTAAATGTTGTATGTTTTATCAACACGGCAATTTTTTAAATAAAATACCATAGACAGTTTTGCACGTCTTAAAAAGGCAGTTATACCTGGACGTAAAAATTTAGCAATAAATTCTTTCTTCTCGTTCATGAAGGGTAATTAACACAATAAGCAAGTAAACAAACAGAATGTTTCTTGCAATTAAGAGATCATTCAACGCTGACTTTCAGGTATAAATGTAACAAAATTTTCAAGGTTAACCACGTTCAACGTGAATTTGTATTAAGAAATTTAATCTTCGTTGAATTATTTTAGATCAAAGAAACTAATGCTGAAAAAACAACTGAAACTTAAATTTTAATAACGTTGTTAAAAATAGAATATCACTGTTGTTTTATTTCTTGCAATATATAAGAACACGGTTGTTTTCAAACAAAGTTGGAAAATGACAAGTTCAGGTTCTGAAACCGACACTGACGATAGGTCGTCTTTTGGTGAATGAAAGAGCTTGTGAAATATCAATTAGAACCCGAATGCACAGAAAAAAAAGCTTAAAAGCATGAATGCCATTCTTTATACAAGACAGAAAATAATAGATAAACATCTACGCAAAAAATGAAAAAATTCAGTATGCCTATGATGTCGGAGTGTTTATGCCGCCATGAATTTGAAATTCACATATATCTTCAACCTGACGAACGTATTACACAAAACGAAGACTTCAGAATTTTCGCTGTGAACCGAACGAAAATATACTTGTTCATCTTTGTTTTGTTTTTAAAGAATTCTAAAGCATGATATTTCTATCAAATTAAGTCATGCCCCTTCTACTGCCTAGAACATGTATGATTTGAATACATTAAAGTATTAGGGAACAGGATGTATATACCATTTCATCACTGACACCTTGACACAAATATACACAATTTTAGAAAAAGTGTGTTGTATGTTTATTTACGCACAATATTTTTTATAATCTGATTACACTATACATATAATAATATAAAATTTCAATTTAATTAATATTTATGGACAAAATTCTAATATTCGAGGACAAAACGGAACAAGAGGTCAACTAAATGAAGATCTAAAAAAATAAAAATCACCTTACCATTAAATTATTCTCAAATCAAAACTTCAAAATGGTTTTAGCAAATGATGTTGACTATTGTGGGCGTAGTCTTAACAAGAAATCTTAAAACTAGTGTTACACTTATCGTGTTTGGGCGAAACATACTATTGCCATAACCTCGTCTAAATTTTAAAATTTTCATTTTTTTACAACGTTTCCTTTTTCCCTTTTTTGTACAAACTGGTATCTACTGTTAAAACTTGAAAATAAAAATCAATTAAGGCTCTTTGTTGCAAAGCAACAAACAAATTCTAAGTAAATTCATTTTAAGACAAATTAAGTATAATTTAGTTAACTACGTACCCACTGGCGGTGGAGACAATGACCTTGGCCTCGTGTCAGGTACCCGTGTTGGTGCAGGTATGGCACGTCTTTCTGTTATCGCTATAGTAATTATTAGATTTAATAAAAAAAATATAGAATACGACAAGTCTGACAATGTTTAACTTGTTTATATTTTCCCTTTTAAAAGTTAAACAACAAACATTTAATACGAATGATTCTGTCCAGAACGTACAAAACAAGATACAGTCGTCCAGCACACGATTCTTACCTTTCATGTTATAATACAAAATACAATTATTTTACTATATTGGCATCATTTTACACAGAGTTAATTTTTTTAAATAATACTAACAGCTTGTCATGAAAATCCTTAATGATTATCCATGTTTTTTTATCTCCTTACTATTCCACCTATAGCTGTTACAAAACAGAAATTAATCAATTATCATCATATCTGATACATCAAGCAATAACTTGCAGTTCAAATAATGCTACCAATGTACTTTTACCTGAAGCATCAACTACCATGGACAATAGAGGGGGCATTAGCATGCTTTTATTATATACAGTCTACGGAAATAACATTGAATTCTATACGACGCTTAATTCGGATGATTCCCGAAGTCTAGTGTTAACTAGTCATAGAGATATTTAATTCATGTTTTACCTCATAGAATCAACTATAGAATAAGGTTTGCACTAAACGTTAATTGTAATAATAAATCATAAATGATTTAAGAAATTCAAATCATAAACAAATAAAAACACATTTGTAATATTATATGTCTGTTTAAACTTAGTTAATGTGAGGTTTATAATAAACAAATTACAAACATACCTATATGTCACCGCTTGGTGTCAAGGAAGATGTGCATGGCGCACAATATATAATTTGTGAATGTTTGGCATGTTCGTTTTATGGGTTTGTTAGATTTTACTTTGGAGCCAATCCACGACAGAAGCTATAGACGGGAGTAATTCTACTAAAATAATCAACTGATTTTTATCAAACATAAATCAAAAGATATTAAATCTTATGCAAAAACAAAATTTAAAACAAAAAGCTACAAAAACTCAAAACTTACAACAAAAGATTTCATATAAGTCGTGGATTCGCTCATACTTTCTATTTATTTAATAGTTGTTCAGATACATGTTTGTTTGATTGTTGTGTGTTTTGAGTGTTTGTTGTTTGTCTGCCAGCTTTCTGTTAACCATTGCTTAGTACTTTGGTATTTGAATAGTGTTTTGATATTCAAAAGACACACTCTAAGACCATATTTTCTCTGACGAAAGGCATAAAAACGCTTGAAATTAAAATTATTATTAAGTGTGCTTTTTACTCTCTTCCCCGTACTGAAACATTGGAATTCCTCCTAAATGAAAAAGGCCATATGGTAAGTTTTATACATTTCATTCTCAAGTTACCCGGAGCTTTCTAAATCTATAATGCTGCACGAGTTGAAATTTGTTAGATTCTACAAAGTCCCAAAAACTATAGGTTTTACCAGGGTGTAGTTCTAAAGACCGTTTCACACCACATATCATGTGATAAGCTCAGAAATGTACAGAACAGTAAATTTAGACATGTTTAAAGTATGTTTCTAATATTTTAACTGAGTATAAAACATCACTAGAAGGTTTATTATTTAAACGTCGAACGCCAGCCAAGCTTAAGTAAAACATTGTGAAAATGTGGGTTTCAAATCCAATCACAGTTAAATAAATATGCGTCAATCAGAACATGTATGTAGAATAAGACAAAATAGCTCAATTCTGAGTACTTTTAATTTGCATCCAAATTCGTGTAATTGATATAACCGCGGTGATATTGGTGTGTTTTGGTTCTTTTCAAAATTGTCTATTTCTGGTATCCGCGGTCACAGTTTTTAAAAACCTGTTAAGTGTAATATTTTATATCGTAACGAATACTGTATAAGATATTTTTAAAATATGAAAGAATGCAAACCAGTTATGACCTTTTACTAACCTACGACGTCATCACCACACATGTCTTCATGAGAATAATATAATTTTATTGCTAGTACAGGTTTAAATAACTGCGTTTCTGTTTCTATTGTTAACTTTTTGGAAATGGGCTAAAAGATAAATTAACAATTTCCCAGATCAAGCTGTTTGCTGTCTTTCTTTTTTTTCGCAACAGTTCAACAGAAACCCCTTGATGTCATATTCTTAACGATTCAAACTTGCATTGACCGGAGGTCATACAAGAAATTGATAAGCTAAACAAAGGACTAAGCACTCAGAAATACGAATGATTGCGCTAACGAACATATGAACCTGAACCGAGTTCCTGTGAGGTTTGCCATAATTTAAAAAACACAGATTTGTTTCAAAATGCCTATTAATAGTAAAGACAGCAAAACAACTCTAAAGTGATAATCAAAAATGAACAAGGAAGTAAAATAAACAAACATTCCATAAGATTTAATTTTATTAATAATAATAATCATCATATAAATATACAAATCTATAACAACTCTAAAAGGCTTTGTCTAACCGGAACAGTTAAGGGCGGTTTTAAGTATAGCAATATCGGACGTATATTTTCTAAATAAAAAAAATAAAAAAATAATTTGAGCAAATTACTGATTAAATATTTATTGTCTTGTCATTATTGCATTACATAAAAATACTCTAACGAATATTTTCAAAATCTATCCGACTCCTTTAATTATCGGAAAAAAATTTAATATAAAAAGAAAATGAGAATCAAATTGAGTAAATTTTTATTACACAAGTTCATGATTTCACGAGTATTTGAAAAACTAATATCATGTGTACTATCTGATTAAAAAATGTCATATCATTACTAATTTTTGTCTAAATTATTTATGAAATGGTACTACGACTCAACAATGAGATTTCACCAATTAATGTAAACATATTATGCGGAATAATATTTTTTCAAGCTATGATTAATTGCGTTATAAAATATCCAAAATGAAAACAACTTTTTTACATATCACAGATACTCGGACCGTAAATTTTAAAATCATTTAATTTTGCGAAAATTCTGTCTAAATTATTATTGAAAGGTTACAAAGACTCAACAATGTGATTCCATCCATAAATGTAAACATATTATGCTTAATAATAATTTTCAAGCGATGATTTATTGTGTTATAAAATTTCCAAAAGGATAACAACTTTTTCACATATCACAGATACTCGGACCGTAAATTTTAAAAATCAATTAGTTGTGCGAAATTTCTGTCTAAAATATTTGTGAATGAAGACAAAATCGAAATCTCTATTTTTACGAAATCCTAATTGCTTTGGGTTTCCCTACAAATGCATAAATGCGTTTATAAGAGCCTTTACGTTTGATATAAGCATGTTAAGGAATAAATATAAATAGATTTTTACTGACAACCTTGAAACCACCTTACAATATACCTTTTTGGAAAAAAACAACTATAGCACCTTCAAAGTCAATCATATTGATAATAATTGTTCGTTTATATTTGAAAATTATTTGGTTTACCAAATTTAATTATGCATGAGCTGTTCCACTGTCTTCACAAAATTTTTAATACATTTAAATTGATAAATTTCGGAAAAAATGTTTCTTCAATGGCAGGCACACCTCAGATCACACGTGTCAAAGTTCAAGATGACGTCAGTGGTAAACATAGTAATTGGACCCTGAATCGCCATTGGTATAATAGTATCCCGGTGTGGTGCGGACTGAAAAGATAAGAAAACACAGTTTAAGTGGTGTATGTGTTTATTCAGAAAAATCTGAAAAAAAAATGTTTCTTCCGTAAACAAAACATATTTAGTTTATTCTTCTGTGGAATTTTCGGAGTTGATCATTCATCCATCTAATTTTGATTAATAACTTTTATTTATTCAGTTAATAATTTAAACTGCAGAGTATAATACAATTTAATTGCTTCTTAAGTATTGAATTATTGCATTATTTAAATATATATACATATAAGTTACGCAGTTTTCTTTATACATTTGCTGTTTGTACCATGGACTATTTCGGTGCTTCTTTTCAAATTCAAGCAAATTAAATATGCAAGGATGCATTTCGGTTAAATACTGCTTTATAATTGAAGTATAAAGGTAAAATAATTGATTGAATATTTGATTAAATCCAACAGTTTATGAAATATTTAAACTGATAATAACTTATACTTATAAATATACATCAATGCATTAAGTTTATCGACAAGAAGTTAATTTTCTATGATAACACTTATTTTTGACAGTCACTTGTCATTGTTTATGCCAAATAATATCTATTATATGTTCAAAAGAATTTGATATAATAAAACGTTCATGATAAGACATTTCATTCAATACTGAAGTTGTACATTACAAGTAAAAAGAATCCTAAGATTTTTATCGCAATTTATACACTTAAAAAGTTCTATTACTAAACTAAAAATTGTTCATTTAATTGGTTTGTAATTGCTTATTGAAAGAAAATTGAAGCAAAGCATACTCGGAGCACCTCTTTGTCATTCTTTGATCTTATTCACTTATATATATGTACTCAAAAAATATTGATGTGAAAACGAATTTCCTCCGATTTATATAATATAGTCGAACTCAACACATTGATATACAAAGACCGTGAAACTTGTGTAAATTTTAATAAAACCTATTCAAATAACATTGTACATTTAATCATAGTTGCTTCATTTCCGCATTTAGTATTTTTAAGTTGTTTTGTTGACGCATTCGCAGGATTTTATATTTTGAATTCAAAAGTTGACCCGTTGCATATATTTTATTCATAGTGCTTATCACTGTACTTAATCCCGTAATAACTACCACCATCGATATGTAATTAACGCATACAAATAAAATCTTCAAGGCCTCACACTGAAGAGAGTTAAATACTACTCAAACATTAATATTTGGGGGTATTTATCTAATGTTAGATATTATATGTGATTCAAACTTATTTTACAATACGATTTCAGAAAATATTAAGTATCGTTACTACCAGTTGTAACACAAACAAGAGAGCACACACAATCTAAAACTAAAAATTTAACATCATTAACCTGAACTATATTAATTCGTGTTTAGACGGAAATTTATACATGTATCGGGTGTTAATGAATATTGCATGCATCTGCTGAAATTGTTATTTTTAGTGGTGAATCTAAACCGAGCCTCACAGCAACAATTTAAATTAATGTCTACAACTTTTTAGTTTCCGAATTATGAAATGAACGTTAATATCAAATATTAATATTGTATCTTGAAAACGCATCAAAGGAAAATCTATATTTTGAAAAACCTTAGAGCTTAATATATTACCGAATTGTCAGGGCAGTTAATCTAGATACTGACAATATCCCCAAGGAGTCAATTTTTTTCATATACTAATTCAATTTTAATATATGTGCTTGTTACTGTGGGGACTTATTTATCATATCATTTAATAAATACATAAAAGTTGCAACATAGAGAAATCTTAAAAAACTTACAACCTTATCAAGTATTTACACATAACTCAGGAAAGTTGCGCCTTTTGCCTTTTGTCTTTTGTCACGTGAAACGCGTTATTGTCGACTTTTTAATTGATTGTGAAATATGTTAACGTTGAACCATTTTCAGCTGTTTATGTCATGTATGGAGATTTTGCATAATTTAATTTAAAAGTAATGGTATTGTCTTCCAATTAAATTTGCCCTTAAATGCAAACCCTCACAGACGATTTAACGAGTCTAAGCTCAGCTCAAAGATGATTTAATATCATTGAATGTGGAGCCAGAAAATGTCCCTCAGCCTTTATAGCACAAAGCATACATGTTTGTTTTATTTGTTATATTTGACCTACTGTAGGTTTTGAAACCAATCTATTAAAAAATAAAAAATAAATTGTTTGATAGTAACATACTGATAAATATTTGCTGTATTAGGTATTAGAGACAAGACCATTATGAAAGTTATTCAATCCTTTTGATAAAAACCCAATAACCCTTGTCCTACCGCTTTTAACTAAACTGCCAATATATTAGTAAATTTTTGATTGTCAAACGTGTCAGTATCATTCATGCAAGTGTTTGTGCAATACGTACATTTGTGAATTTCGGTGTAGTTGAGTGACATTCCTTTCAGAAGGCATTGGCGTAAAAAAGAATACCACTGCTCACAGAAATGTAACAAAAGATTATATTTTAAAACAAGGAAGTCTTGTCTATTGCTGTATTTAATTGATAAGAACGGTTGTCGCAAAATTAAACTGTCAACAAATTCAGAGTTTGGTCTCATAAATTGACGAAGATGTTTGTTTAATTGGTAAAAGAAAGCTGTTTGTTGTTATCGCTTTCAGCCACCAAATCAAATCTATGTTTAATTATATTATGCATTATGCATAATGAATTTGTCAACAAAATTGGAAATACTCTTTTTTTTAATATCATCAGTCCCAATATTTTTATAACGATTGCACACTTTAATATAACAAAAGTGGTTTTGTTATATTTTTGTGCAGTAAAACGTGAAGCCTTGAAGAGCAATTCATAACAAAAGTTCAATATCGTGAAAGGCATCAAAAAGATTGTTCGGTCGGCTTCCTTGCTATTTTGTATAAATGACATATTGAAAGAAAAAGTCAAATGTTCATTTTCAACTAAAGTAATCTTGTTATGGAAATCATGGACCTCTTATTTGATGCCATTTTACTAAGAGACACCACTTCCGCTTTTTAACATCTTTTATAAGGGGATACAGAGACTCTCTTGTTATTAAAATACCTAAAACCTATTTGTTATTACAAGAAAAAGAAACCCCCTTGTTAATAGGAGACAGATACTCTACCAAGGTGGTTGATGCTAGCAGTAAAGGTGTTCATTGGTAATAAATAGGCTCATAGAACTCACCCCTTACAGGGGACAGCATGCGTCTGTAAATAGAAAACAAACATGTCATTGTAAATAATATTACCTTTCTGACAAATAAACGATTCTAAACATATACTTTCTAAAAAAAACACTCGAATGAAAAATACATGAATATAAATTTATTATTTGAGTAAAAACTAGTTTCTACGTTATAAACTATAAATTTACACTATTTCTAAGTAAGAAAACGAATGGCTTTTTAAAAATGTCTACGGAGATTTAAATTAGACACTTAATTTCGTCGACATCAGCTGACCAGTTTAAAACAGTATAAGTACTGTTAAATGTACTAATAATGTTTGGCATGAACTTAGTTAAACTTTCTTAATTTAAACATCATTATTCATCAAGTGACCAAATGAGAAACACTTTGCAAAGCTCAGAATGTGTACCAGGTATACTATACTTCGTTTTAAAACAGAATGCATGTGCTGGGAAACGTTAAGTGGTTAAAAACACTTGCGTTCGGAAATAAGTTAAAATAATAGATAAACATTCAGGTATTTTCTATACTACTCACCCTGGACCACGTCTGTTAGTATAAAAATACATATCTATATTATTGTTTATTCTTACACATGGTCATAGTGGATCATTTTTAACAAATGTAATGAATTCAGATGGGTATTGTTTATTTATTAAACATTTTTAGAAAGTATTTTCAAATATTATTATTGATGATTGATTGTATATCTTTTTCAACCACAAAATTAAGTATTGCTTGTGTGTTTTGTAATAATACTCACCCCTCTAGTGGCGGTAATGATTGATAATGGTGAACTACAGGTTGCTGAACTGCAGGGGCAGGGCTCATTGAGTAATGATGGTGATGTACTGCACCTTGAGGTCGGGCAACCTAAATCAGAAAAGACAGTTGTGAAAAAATAATGACGTTTTGCTTTTAAATTTTGAAGGATCGTCTATCGTGTTAAATAATTTCTCCCTTAATAAACTTTTTTAAGCTTATACTAGAAATATATATTTTATTTTAGAATCGGATTTGCAATAAAAGTATTCCAGTGTTTTCTATTTAACTAAATAAAAACATAAAGCATGCATAAGGCATCACAGTATTTAAAAATTCAAATGATGAAAGGTGTATAACTTTGATTTAAATTAGTACATTTGTATTACTTCGATATTTTATAAACTTGCCGTGTGATTACATAAAGAAAAATGTTAAAATGTGGTATACAAATATAATATATACACCATCAACACTGCAATAAATTGCTCATCTTGACCTAGTACATGTATCTTACAACAATAAATTTAAATAATATAATTTTAAATGTCTACCATCACAGGTTCTACTGCTGGTGCCGCCATGACTGCAGCGGGGTATGAATAACCCCTTGGGCCACCGCCCGGAAGTTGGCTAAGCATCATCTGTTGCAGCACCATCTGATGCATTTGTTGATGCTGTATCATCATCATTTCCATAAAATCTGCAAAAAAGAGTTTAAACAGGGTCACAGGTTAATGACGTACCAGAACTGGTTCCGCTGGTTCGGCATATACAGTATAGGGGTATGCATACGGATATTGATATCTGTTAGAACCAGATAGACGACTCAGCATTAATTGTTGCATGATTAATTGATGAACTTGCTGATGTTGGATCATCATCATATCCATCAGATCTGAAAAAATTTCGTCGAAAAAACTACAATATATGTTTAAATTAATATATGCTACAATATAAATGGTTTTTTACATTGGATACACTTATTACTGACCAGTAGTGTATGCTAAGCAACCATTTTCATCAACACTCCAACTTGCACACAATAGTAATAGAAGCAAAAGTTTTAGCATGCCATAACACCTGGTTTAACATCATTACTTTTGAAATGCCTGTACCAAGTCACGACCGTTGCTGTAGTTGGTTCATCTTTGGTTGTTGATTTTCAACTTGGACTTTGATTTCTGGGTTTCTTTGTTGACATTTTCCTGAGTGTTCGGAAAATGTTATTACCTTTTTTGAAGAGAGTATACCTGCCTCCAGATTTATCAACTACATCAACTACTGGAATCCATTTATAATAAATAAGGAAGCCAAACTAGCCTGAGAGAACCTCAAACCTTCAGTAGGAAAACTGACTTATTTTCCCAATTAAGGTTTCAGTCGGGAACATCTGTGCCAATATAGGGATCGAGTCGACACGATGGTGGTCTAAAAAAGGCATGACAAGCTAAAATTTCCAGACTGTCACCAAGGCCCCGAAAACAAAATAGTTAAAATATTGTGTAACTTTTGTGGTGCTATGGAAACGAATTGCAAGCATCACATACAAGTTCTTTATTTCCTAAATACGACGTTTAATACAAATACAGAGGTTATTTGTCTAACTATTCATGTTATTCTTCTGATCTCAGACGGTATTCAAAGCTACATGAGTATTGAAAACATTTACATTTTAATATCTGTACTGTATTTAATGACCTATTTTTTTCAGGCTGACTTTCTGTAGGTTAGACTATTTTCCCTTGTTTACTTCCTATAGATTTGTCAACAGTGTCAACACAAAGACCTCAGATTATGACAATAACGTACCTGCTTTGTTAAACATCGATGACTTAGGTTGTTCTGGTACAAGATTCTGATAAATTGGTTGTGGAACTGGTACCTGTTGAATAATGTGCTGTGGTGCAGCCATTGGAAGCTGAGGTGCGTTTTGTATTGGCGGTAAATGATACTGTCTAGGGGTTGCAATTCTGTGTTCAATTATATGTTTCACTTGTGACATTTCTGAAACGTAATATATATTATATACAAACAAGACCTTAAAACAGTGTTCTAAACATAGAAGAAATACTGTATTTTGTTTGTCATAATGCGGATGTTACCAGATCTGGATATTGTTTTAACTAGGGAGAGTTATGTATGCTTTTTCGCCATGAAATAGTACACACGATTTTGTTTTGTTTTGTTTTAATAGGGTTTAACACCAATTTCAGCATTTTTCCGCTTTATTATGGTTTTTATTTGCAGAGGGAAGACGGTAAAAACACCCAACCATACTGGTTAACTGATTCAAACACGCCGTGCATGTAGACATGCTTAAATGCCTCTTTTTTTATATTTTATGCTGGACTAAATTATCATTATAAAATCTTTCAATCGATTTTTTAATGAATACATTATATATTTGGTTTCAAAGGTTTCAGTGAAAACATTTTATCTTTACAGTGCAAAATAAAATACTTAAACAAAATTTATTTTCATCGATATCTGTCGAAATCAAATGAAGAAATTTTATCCTAAATTAGAAAGCTACTTTGATATCGTTGTTTTCTTTGTCAATACCAAATGTCAACAGCAAAAACGCAAACTAAGGATTATTTAAATAATATGGTCACAAATAACAAACTTTCTATTGCTTATGTCGTAAATTTTGGTCATGTTTGTTTTTGGCTTATCTCCTATTTATATATGATCTATCTGAATAAAACTGCATGTATAATCAGAGCTTCAACAGCATAAGAAAGCAAAATCGGTGAAAATCTCAAAAAATACCATGTATAAACGAGGTCATAGTTGTGTTTTAGACATATAAAGTATTGTAAATATAAACATTCAGTTCAATTATAAAGTTTGTAAACCAACATTTAAATACTTTGTGTGTATATGTGACAATCAAAGACAAATTTATAAAGTTTGTATATGTGACCAGCGAAGACAACTTTATAAATGACCAGCGAAGACAACTTTATTAAGTTTGTATATATGACCAGCGAAGACAACTTTATAAAGTTTGTATATATGACTAGCGAAGACAACTTTATGAAGTTTGTACGTATGACCAGCGAAGACAACTTTATAAAGTTTGTATATATGACCAGCGAAGACAACTTTATAAATTTTGTATATTTGACCAGCGAAGACAACTTTATAAATTGTGTTTATATGACCAGCGAAGACAACTTTATAAATTTTGTATATATGACCAGCGAAGACAACTTCATAAAGTTTGTGTATATGACCAGCGAAGACAACTTCATAAAGTTTGTATATATGACCAGCGAAGACAACTTTATAAAGTTTGTATATGTGACCAGCGAAGACAACTTTATAAATGACTAGCGAAGACAACTTTATGAAGTTTGTATATATGACCAGCGAAGACAACTTTATGAAGTTTGTATATATGACCAGCGAAGACAACTTTATAAAGTTTGTATATATGACCAGCGAAGACAACTTTATAAAGTTTGTATATATGACCAGCGAAGACAACTTCATAAAGTTTTGTGTATATATGACCAGCGAAGACAACTTCATAAAGTTTGTATATATGACCAGCGAAGACAACTTCATCAAGTTTGTATATATGACCAGCGAAGACAACTTCATAAAGTTTGTATATATGACCAGCGAAGACAACTTCATAAAGTTTGTATATATGACCAGCGAAGACAACTTCATAAAGTTTGTATATATGGCCAGCGAAGACAACTTCATAAAGTTTGTATATATGACCAGCGAAGACAACTTTATAAATTTGTGTATATATGACCAGCGAAGACAACTTTATAAAGTTTGTATATATGACCAGCGAAGACAACTTCTTAAAGTTTGTATATATGACCAGCGAAGACAACTTTATAAAGTTTGTATATATGACCAGCGAAGACAACTTTATAAATTTTGTATATATGACCAGCGAAGACAACTTCATAAAGTTTGTATATATGACCAGCGAAGACAACTTTATAACTTTTGTATATATGACCAGCGAAGACAACTTCATAAAGTTTGTATATATGACCAGCGAAGACAACTTCATAAAGTTTGTATATATGACCAGCGAAGACAGCTTCATAAAGTTTGTATATATGACCAGCGAAGACAACTTCATAAAGTTTGTATATATGACCAGCGAAGACAACTTCATAAAGTTTGTATATATGACCAGCGAAGACAACTTTATAAATGACTAGCGAAGACAACTTTATAAAATTTGTATAGGTGAAGACAATGTGAGTATTTACACAATCATGGTGAATACACTGTACTGAATAGTATTTCTCAAACATTATTTAAAACCACAACAGAAAAAACAGCTCGTACTCAGCTCTTAAAATCGACAACTTATGCCAGTTAATATCAACAAATAGCTAGAAAACTTCATTATAATAACATATATTTTCCCATTATAAATTTTCAATTTCCGTGTTATATTATTCCTGCACCATCTTATGAAGTATGCAAGAGGTTATACGGTTTTCCCGGAAATGAATTCCTACTGTGATTTTAGTGCCACCAGATTATTGCTAACTAAAGCAAAAATTTCTGACTGTTAAATTGGGGTTGTCTTAACGTAAACGTCACTGTCACCAAGGTGAATTTGTTAAGTGTTACCAGGTATCTGTGATACAGATGGCACATAATATTCCTATGAAACTTACAGGTCTCGCTCGTGACCTAGACCTGTTTGACCGTAAACACCAGTGGTGTCGCTAGCGAAGCAAAATTTGCCAATTGTTCTGGAACCCCAGATAGAACCCATTGGTTCAGAGTATGTTGCTTGTTGTTAAATCATGGACCAAGGCAGATAACCCTATCTTACTTATGACACATACAGTAACGATAGTTGATAAGATGCGCAATTTTCCTGTCCGGTCTTGTACATTTATCTATTGTATATTGTCATATCATTTAAAGTCTGACTTAAATATTAATGCCTGATATAAAACATTCTGACTACTGAATTACAGGTAAATCACGAGAGTCTTTCATCTCGACAAATTTGACTTCACATCATTATCAACAAGATGTTATCGCTTTTTGTCATATGATTGAAAGCAAATGACCCACAGCTTTGTAACATAAAGCCATATTAAAAAGAATTTACTTTTATTAAAACCGCATTCAAGACGTTTCATTTTCATGCTTTTTTGCGATAAATTTAATTAGCCCAGTTTTATCTACCGGATGTATGGAATGGAGTGCAATGTTTATTTGACTCTTACCTTCTTTAAATTTAATTTTTTTAGAGTTAACCATCCAGCAAAAAGTATGTCAGTATATACAGTGCCAGTCAAAAAATAGAAATAAAAGATAATATCTGAACATAAATCTCGGGTCACTTATAAACCACTTGTCTCCAAAAGACAAATAAACTAATTTATCAAAAGCCATACTTTGTCAACGAACACCATGTGATCACTACTCCTTGTAAAATTCGTTGCTGCGTAATCTTCGTCTGGTTAGAAAACGCCCAGTTTAATATGCATTTTTTAAAAATATAACTGCGATGTTGGTAGCTTAACATAAAATAACCAATGTATATTCATTTTTTTTTGGCCGTCAAAATGGTAGACAATTATCCAAAGAAAAAAAATGCTATATGGAAATAATGTTAATAAAATCGGTATAAATGCAAGAAGAACAATCATTTCGCAAATGACAATAAAATTTATAAAAAAAGTTTTTAACAAGTTGTTTTACCTTGAGGCTCATTTCTGGCCCAATCCTCAACAACGGCGTTTCCAGAATCTATTAACCATTTTTCCATTTCATTGTTAAAGTAAAAGGTGTGTTCGTACAGTTAAAACAACAAAACAATCTATATCTTATCTCCACTTCCAAAATCCGTTCTATTTGCGACGAATGAAACAAAAAGAAATTAACACACGATGACCAAATAACGTTTTGAACGAGATGTCTTACGAATGTTTTACTATGATCACCATGGTAAAACCGTTAAATAATGAATTTCCGGTAGAACGGTTTCCTTTTATATACCTATAGAAGTTAATTCTTATCAAAGAAATAGAAAAAGTAAAAGAACTTATTCATTGGAAATTGAATATAGTATACATGTTTATGTACTGTAAAACCCATACACAAAAGGTTCGCTTTTCACTGCGATAATTCAAATGTTCAACTTAAAAGGGATCGAATAATATCGTCATTGCCAACTATATCTATTGAATTATATTGGTTTACAGTGATGTATAGAGAAAATAAATATGAATAATAAATACAGGGTTTAAATAGTATATATAAAAGAATATTCCAATTCGGCTCATATTAATAAATATCTTTTCATTTTTCTTATAGAATTTTTTGTATTACATTAAGTAAACATCCCCTTTTATTGCTTAAATACCACAGCATTAATAGAAGGTCAGCCTACTGCATATTGCTATGGGTTACATATTTTATATGGCCCAGCGTGCAAATATAAAATCATTATTATGCTATTTATTTAGACACAAAATTGGATGGGAATAAATATTAATATCACTATTTATATAATTCAAATTCTTATAGAGAATAATTCACTCCCTAATAGCACGGAATACACCTCTTTTAACAAATATAACTTAAAAGTTAATAGTAACAAAACACTGTAAAGTCAAATATTTTTTAAAGGGAGAATATGTACTGTAAATAGTTTATTATTTGTACATATAAGTATCTTTGATATTTAACATCCATCCTCTTCTAATTGTACAATTTTAAGTATTGGTAATTATTTATACCAAAACACTTTGACACATTCTTATGTATTCATTATAGTGAAAATAAGTAAAACAAGCGCTGTCCGAGGTTTAGTAAATGCATTCAAGGATTTTATTTTAAAAAAAAAAACAAACAAAATACCAATATAAATAATTAATTCGTGTTGTCCCAATAATTGGGGAACGGGAAGTTCATCGGATTCCACAATGTCAAATATTAAAACAAAATCATTTATGATGAGTTTTTCGGGAATACACTTTAAACCACGGATTTAGTTAACTCCTTCAGAAAACAAAGAAGTTTCTTCAACCTTTAGCATTGGTTCCCACGAAGTTAGGAAACATCATAGCAATAATAATTTTAAACTTAAACATAAAAGTAATTTTATTTGATTTGATATTATAGAAATAAAACTATTTTGTTCTATGAAATTTAGCTAAAAACATCAAAGTAACCCATAATAATATTTAATTACAGACTGTTTCAAATTAGAACATGTTATTCTAAAAGCAAGTGTTAATTTACAATGTACAGTAACAAAACAATGTATAAACAATAATATTTAATTACAATGAACAATACAGTCTTCAAATTGGGACATATACTTTTAAAAGTAGGTGTTTTTAAATTATTGACAAAACTTCGATTTGAACAATCATATTTACAGAATGTAACAGACCGATTTGTTTTTCTCTAAATAAATAAAACGCTGTGAAAATATGTCAAAGTTTGTGTAACACTTTGAACTAGAGGTCAAACAAATCAATGTCCAATTGTTAAATTCTAATGGTGCTGTGTCTAAAAGGTGCATGAATGTAAGTGAATGTTATTCTAGACAATAAGGTGGTCAATCTAACAACAAAACAACAGTATATGTTAATGAACAAAACACTGCTTGCTTTGAAAACTGATATATAAACATATAAAAAAACCATTTTCAATACATTCCTCTTGATTTCAAATCTAAGCATAGACTGTTCGTGTAAAGATAATTGTCTGTTTCGACCTGACGTATGCGTTATAATACACTGGAAAGAAAATTTGGTCTCTCCGTGTGTGGCGTGCTCGCATCATGTGCTGCTAAGCACTGTAACAAATGCGTTAATTAAATCCCCACTAACGTATTTTTGGGTTCACCTTTATCGGAAAGTTCGAAAAGCCGAAGAAACGAATTTGTAACATAAAGTCTAAAAATAAACTAAATAGAAAAGCCAACCTTAATGGAGCTATAATAGTAAAATTACACATAAATAACAGCAAATGCGTGTATCTCAAACTACTAGGCAGACATTATCATCGGTGAACGATTATCTATTACAAGTGGCATCAGAAATACTAGTTCTATAACATAAAACCTCTCATTTCACGTTTATATTTTTCATTTTCATCTGTCTTTTACATTTTTTATCATTATTTAAAATGTGAGGTTTTATTTGATTTGATATTATAGAAATAAAACTATTTTGTTCTATGAAATTTAGCTAAAAACATCAAAGTAACCCATAATAATATTTAATTACAGACTGTTTCAAATTAGAACATGTTATTCTAAAAGCAAGTGTTAATTTACAATGTACAGTAACAAAACAATGTATAAACAATAATATTTAATTACAATGAACAATACAGTCTTCAAATTGGGACATATACTTTTAAAAGTAGGTGTTTTTAAATTATTGACAAAACTTCGATTTGAACAATCATATTTACAGAATGTAACAGATCGATTTGTTTTTCTCTAAATAAATAAAACGCTGTGAAAATATGTCAAAGTTTGTGTAACACTTTGAACTAGAGGTCAAACAAATCAATGTCCAATTGTTAAATTCTAATGGTGCTGTGTCTAAAAGGTGCATGAATGTAAGTGAATGTTATTCTAGACAATAAGGTGGTCAATCTAACAACAAAACAACAGTATATGTTAATGAACAAAAAACTGCTTGCTTTGAAAACTGATATATAAACATATAAAAAAACCATTTTCAATACATTCCTCTTGATTTCAAATCTAAGCATAGACTGTTCGTGTAAAGATAATTGTCTGTTTCGACCTGACGTATGCGTTATAATACACTGGAAAGAAAATTTGGTCTCTCCGTGTGTGGCGTGCTCGCATCATGTGCTGCTAAGCACTGTAACAAATGCGTTAATTAAATCCCCACTAACGTATTTTTGGGTTCACCTTTATCGGAAAGTTCGAAAAGCCGAAGAAACGAATTTGTAACATAAAGTCTAAAAATAAACTAAATAGAAAAGCCAACCTTAATGGAGCTATAATAGTAAAATTACACATAAATAACAGCAAATGCGTGTATCTCAAACTACTAGGCAGACATTATCATCGGTGAACGATTATCTATTACAAGTGGCATCAGAAATACTAGTTCTATAACATAAAACCTCTCATTTCACGTTTATATTTTTCATTTTCATCTTTCTTTTACATTTTTTATCATTATTTAAAATGTGAGGTTTTATCTGTCAGTTGAATTTTCTCGCAGCAAATTTTTTTCGGAAATTCGGTGTATTTGAACATGTGAAATATAATGAAACTAACATAAACACAAAGACTATACCTGTTTTTAATAAATTTAACTATGTTCACCTAAGTAATCCATGTTTGAAATATCCATAAGAAATTTTACCGGGAGCTGACATTTTGAATTTAACGGTAAATCAAAATTACGGAATCAATTTGTATTTTATTGCGGAAAGAATACAATTTGTCGTAATTTCAACAAATGAAAAATTCGCTTCGTCAAAAACAAATCCATGGCCATTCAATGTAATAGGAGTGAAGGGGTATCTCAAATAAAACTTCAAATAGGACTTTAAACGTCCTCGATATTCTACTTCCATTTAGAACACAAGCAAAAAGTGAATAACTGGATATTTACCTCTGTTATTACCATACACCGGTTGGTATGGCTCACGGTATGAAAGGTCGCCCTTTCTGTTGAAATCCGGAAGTGATCTTCGTGAAGGGGGAGGAGGTACTGGCGAGGGTGTGTAACGACGTCGGGCGCTGTAAGATCGAGGTCGACGATTATCAGCAACTGACTGGTGGTTTACTAACTGTTCATGCTAACAAAACAAATTAAAAATGTCATTTAGCTTATTTGTATTGTAATATATTATAAAACAAAATCCAAATACTCGGAATAGGTATTAACGGAGACACTATTCACGCGCCTTTCTTTGCTAGAATGTTTTATTTTTTATAAACTACGAGTTGACATGCTTTAAGAATTGTGGTTCAATTTATACAAATAAAGTTAAATTGTTATCTTAATATCGTTTTATACCCCGAAAACTCTTAACGATGTTTTTATTTTTACTAGTTCAGACGTGCATGTGACTTACTCTAATTTTATCCAAAAGTTCCTGTCTCCGCAGCATAGCCTGCTGAAGTCTCAGTTGTTCATCTACATCTTCCCCACCTATAACATATATTTTTATAAAAATTGTGTTTAGACGTCATTTCTAGCCTTAGTGTAAAACAACCGATGACATCTCTTAAGGTTGCGAGACCAGCGGAACACTATGTAATTACGAAATAAATTGTGGGAACTCACAACCAGGTTGTGTTTATGATGACAAGAAATAAACGCTGGAGTTTCGCTTAAAAAAAATGCTTATGCTAATTATTGGGTGTACCTTCGGACCTTTGGCATGACAAACGACAATCCTTGAAAAATAATTTTAGGGTCGAACATACCCTGCTTTAGGTCAGGCTTGCTTTTTCTAGTTTTTGTTGTTGTTGTTTCTGTTTTGTTTTTGCTTCTGTATTTTATTTTGGTTTGTTTTGTTGTATTTTTTCTTTTTTTCTTTGTTTCCTAAGTTTTATCTTGGTACTAAAAACGATTTAAAAAAATTAGAAAAAGCTAGAAATGATCGACCCCAAAAATAAGCGAAATTACAAAGAAACTTAGTTTACACCTAACATATTTCGGCTTTAACGGTGTAGTATTTCATTTGTTGATGTCGCTAAAACATAAACAGTTTAATTGACATTAACAATTATTTACGTGAAAGAGAATATGCTAAGAAAATCCAATTTAAAAAAAAACGCACAGACTTTTTGACCAACTTTAAAAAAAAGTCGAACAATGGAATGTTGAATAAACATTGTATTATAAAATTCAACAATATTGCTTTATATGTGTGTTTATCTCTTACCTAGATATCAGACAGGTGCACACAATATACCTGGTTTAAAAGTTAGTTTCATAAGGTAAATAACCTTCATTGTAATATTTTGATAAGGTCACGGAAATCTTTAAAAAAACAATTAGACTTCTGTACGATCATTGAAATACTACACTGTTATGTAACGAAAAAGAGATATAACTAACACATCAAATAGAGATAAGTCTTCCTTTTGTAACTGGTCAAAAGCTGAGCTGGTGTTTAATTGAAACGGGACCAAACAGGACTATAAACTGTCGTTTTTCTGGTTATAATAAATGATTAATGTACGGCTTTAACAGTGTTGCTTTTCTATAACGTCTGACAAGTGGCACTTTTGGCTTACATATTTCTGACACAAATATTATCAGTGATTCTGTATATACAATGTGTTTATGTAATGTTTTATGTATATTATCGCAAAATTTATGCCCTTATGAACAAGAAGAAAAGCGAGTATCTGACATATGGATGTGTATCAGTAGTTGTTATTGGTATTCTTTATACAAATTAAACGTTATGTAAATCTGTCAACAGAAGGGCAATAATACGTTAAATGCTGGGCAATAACGTTCGTGATTCGTAGTAAAATGTTAGTACATGTAATATGAACATTTTTGCATATTTGATATGACCGAAAGTGATGGACCGATATTAGCCCTTGGGTTTAATATCGATATTAGCCCCGGTAGTCAGAGAATCCTCTGCCGTCTAACGCTTTTTTTGCGTGGGACGTCAGAGAGCTCTCCATAAGCAAAACAGCGGAATTTGCGACACAGGTCTGACTCCAGGGGCGGATGCAGCCTCAAATGAAAGCGGTGGTCCAAATTTGTCGGCCACCATGCCGACCTCGCAGAGGTCGTATTACGGCAGGGGGTCTGAACGAAATGGTGTAAAATGCTGCATTCTGACGATTTCCTGACACCTAAAACATGTCCGTTAAAATGTAATTTTGTTATGCTAAAACAAAAAAAAGAAGGCTTTTTTCAAAACTTTTTGATAGATTCGCACAAACAGTTAACTTTCAGTGAATTTGCCCACAATCGTCGTATAACTAAAAAGTTTCTGCTTGGAATAGTTAAAAAGACAAGTTCACATGATTTACGATTAGTTATAACTTCTAAGCCGTCGAAAAATAAACATTTATAAAACTGCCAACACAAAAGTAGGGGTCCAGACCCCATGCTTGTCAAACCGAAAGGGGGGGTCCGGACCCCCTGGACCCCCCTCTGGATCCGCCACTGTTCTTCTGGTACTACAGCTTCATCCCCAGAAAAAATTGACGCCCCTGCCGTAATACGACCTCTGTGAGGTCGGCATGGTTCGGCCACCATGACAAATTTGGACCACCCCTTTCATTTGAGGCTGCATCCGCCCCTGCAGGAGAAAACCCCAATCTGGGTAGAAAAACTGGCAATTCTTGTCAATTAAGTCGAGCACACCCTGCAAGTAGTGGGGCACGAACCCGAAATGTCACTGCTGACAGACCACATGATCAATAGTTGACGATCTACCTTAACCACTCGGCCATTGATGCCCCAATATAATATATAATAAGGTTTCATAATTAAATAAACAGTTGCATAACTATTATACATGTTGATGTCGAGTATTCTACTCACTCTCTGCTGAACTTGGTCTGTTTAATTTTTCTCTCTCATTTGCTATTTTCTGAAAGAAACAAAGTTAATTTGGAACAATATATCAAAATTTATACTTACAAACAAAGCTAGACTTGTGTTGTATATTTTAAACTTTTCATTGTAAGTTCCGGGGTTTTTTATGAATCTTACTTATATCGTTATAAATATAATTAGTATTATCTATACAGTAGTCGCGTGGATTGTGAACAGTCGAGAATATACCGGTTCCCGACAATCACGGCTGATTTGGCCTATCAAATATTGATCCGATCCCATTTATTTTTAGAGAATTTTGTATGCAAATAATGTTTTGAGGAATCAAAATTAATAATTATATGTATAATCTAAATAAACTCTAATTCAACAAAAAGCCGTTTTGCATGCTAACAGTTATATTTTGAAAATTATTAATTAAATTTAAAATGGTAAGATCTAAATATTTTGTTATTGCTTTGAATGAACCAAAGGTCATAGAGTATAACACTTTAATTTATATAAGGTTTGTAACATAATCCATTGATTTGTTAAGATTTAAGAATATCAGTTGTATATTATAGTATGCTTAAATAAACCGTAATAGGTTTTGTTGAAAATGATCTCGTCAACAAGCAATATACACTATTTTATAACATGTCTTTGTTATTTGTAACATTAATTTTCGGTGCACGTAAATCAAAAATGCATCCGAAAGCAGTTGCTATGTCAAAAACAGGTAATAAAAGAAATAAAAATCATATATGTCTTTTCTTATTTGAACAGTTTTGTAGTAATAAAACAGTACAAATGAACTGGCCTACTTTGTTTGCCTGGTAGTTGAGTTTTTTTTTGTGTATTATGATGTATTCAGCTGAAAGCCGAAAAGAGCAGAAATCGTCATACGAAAACAATCAAGAAGCTCAAAGCATCGACGTCATTTTATTAATTGTTAGTCTTATAAAACTAATACATGCATAGAAAATGTTGAGGACAAACATTTAAAATGGCGTTATATTTTTATAATGCATTCTATACTTAAATAAAGTCATGCCAAAGCAACTCGACTTTAAACAGTGGTAGATCTGCACGAGGTACGCTGCATATATATGTTTCTAAGTGCACCAAACTATTCTTTTGAATATGATCAAAAGGTACAGTTTATTACCAAAAAATCGTATTAAATTGACATGAGACATGACCATTTTAATGCAGTTGTATAACATTAATTTTAATTTTTTCTTACACGTATACGGGGAATTGAAAATTAATGATGCTTTAAATTCAATAAATAAAATGAACAACCTTTCTACCCACAGGGAAGTATCGAAATGTTCACTTTAATTTAGGAAATTTCCTCAATCTTCAAAGATTTCTATAAATAAATCATGCAACAAAAAAGTTGCAAACGAAATTACATATAATTAATAATTGCACCTACAATCGTATGTTTCAAATAGCGAGTTGTGCGTGTTGAGGTACACAATAAAGCAGACGATTGTGTTGTCTCGTGCACATATGAAATAATTCAAGAAAAAACCTTTGAAATACTAATTATGTTAAATGTTTCTAATTTTAAAATTATTCCCTCAAAAGAAATACACAATGAAATATTCATTCGTTTCCGAAAATGAACCTCCGGCCTCTGTTATGTAACTGCGTCCACCTGACTACAGTTTACAGGAACGAAAGCAAAATATATGAAAAAAATGTTTTTTGGTTAGCAAATTATATATAATGTTTTTTATATGCTTAACTTATTCTATGGAATTATTCTATTCAAAAGATGTACATTATTCTTGAATCGACGTATGATTAAACATGTGAGAAATGACGAAATCATGCACGTTTTATAAATTTCTAAATATTACACGTACGACAGTCATGGCAATATTTACTTTAATTTGTAAAGTACGCAGACAAGTAGTCATCTGAACAGAAAGAAAGTATATCTGCAACGTTTCTATTCCCTTTGGCCATTATTAAATTGTATAAAATTTCTTCTAAATATTTCAAAACTGTTAAGCTTGTAAAAAGGGAATATATGAAGTACTTTAAGATTTGTATACTTTATTGTCAGTTTACATAGTCATTGTACTGCGATTATCATTGCAGAGGCGTAACATCGCATTAATATTGGTACGGCGGAAGCCATACCTGCATTTGACATTGGTACGACGGAAGCCGTACCTTTCCGCTGTACCTGTCGTACCGGCTGCTACGTCTATATATTTGAGATGAGAGAAGAATGAATCAAAAGACACCAATAAAAATAGAAAAATATGAACAATTTTTTTTATTTCTGAAAAAGTTATTGGTCCGCCGTACCTGCCGTACCTGCTGCTACGCCTATGCATTGGATAAACATATTACATACTAACTATGATACACAGCCCTTTTATCAACTGATCAACACACTAAGAGGTTTTGTCTGTAAAACCTGCTTTAACTAATCATTTCTTTGGAAATAGCTGTTCCAATTTAGGACCATTGCCACAGTTTATAAATTGTCTTTTTTGACAGTTTCCTTGGTGTTTGGTAATTTGTTATAATCTGCATTGTAAATTGTAAACATTTGGCATTTTATTAACTTGTAAATATGGCGTAATATGTTATATATGAAATTCGCGAAACTATACTTTACAGAAATTTTAAGGGACAAAAATATATATGTACTAAACTGGTCCCATATGACATTAGATTAATTCTTAAATACTACAAAAAATTGCTGCATGCAGTGACGGGACATTTCTTTAATGGTTTCGAATATCTCTATGCGTCTGCATTGACTCAGAAAAAAAGATTGTCCTCTTATTTATATATGTAATAGGTTTCATTTCGTAATTGCTTTTCAAGACACGATTCGGCAACGATTTATTTAATTAATCAGCCAATCAATTTTGTTCTAGATATATCTACATGTTGCTAGGAATCAGGATATTCCTAGTTGGTATGTACACATTTATCAAACGCATTACAAATTTAATTTTTTCCCCAAATGCACGAGAATTGCGTCTTATTTGCTGCGCACAAATGTTAATAAATAATAAAAAAAACTACTCTTTAACTTTGTTTGTTTCTTTAATCGACTTTCTCGCTTGGGAAGTACATCTTACCTTTTCTTTTAAATTATGTTCAAATTGCATGCATATGTCGCTAAATGACTTCCTATTTGTGTAAAGTACAAATTTTATTATTTATTAAATATTAAAGATCTAAATTTTCTATTTACTTTAATGTTTATGTTCATGACAACATAAAACATACGTTTGTAATAGAGTCGTATATTAAAGTATGTGTTAACTCCCGCTAAAAGAAAACAAATTCTATTGTAACAAAATAAGACCCCTAATGTTCCTCTTTCTAAAAAAATTATTTCATCTTTTCAGCTTGTACTTTTTCTCTACAACAAGTTATGAATGGTATCTAAAACAGATTTCGTCGATGACAAGTTCTTTATATAGATCATTATTACGCATCAATAAATATATTCCAATTCATATGATGCCAAGTGACATTATGTGGTATGTATTAAAAGTCATTTTTATTTGTTAAATCGAACGAGGACATAATCTTCTACAGTTAAAAATGTTAAAAGTCGTTAAAGTATCCATAAACAGTTAGAAAAAGCATTCAGTTTGCTTTGCGTAGTCGAACAATACATGATAGAAAAAAATTGAAAACTAAAAAACTGTAATTAAAATTATTTAAGTCTAAAAGTAACGTTTGGTGATTATTTTGTTGCGCAATGGAATGCTGGATTCAGTTATACAGAAATATAACACATCACTGCATGCGGACGTTTGCATACAAAAATGAAACGAAATATACCTATGAAGACCCTCGTTATAGAAATCATACCTAACAATGTAATGGAAACAAGCCTGTTGTCAGGGGTGTAAAGATGAAATCGAAAATTTAAACGTCTATGACAAAGAATGTTGTCGTTGCATTGAAATATATTGTTGTCTGTATAATGAATATGTGTAGATTTATTTGCTTACATGTATATTTGATTAACACTATTGTATGATTCTTTCCTTATTTCGTTATTGTGTTATTTAGACACGTCCTGCAAATAATAGTTAATAAAAGTTATCAATTGTACAGAATTTATAATATTTACGTTAAAAAGTCGGATCATCACACTTCATCCTGACATCCCTAATGTCCTATGTTAACTTTTTTATCACTGTGCTTTTTATGTTATTAATATTCATCAAATATTTATAAGGAATCATATGTTATATTTGATCCCCCAATGACTAACAAGTATATCTGTGTATAATATGTTTACAATTGCCAGGGGAGTATTTTGAAAAACTGTTTCCTAAAATGTCACAGCAATTGTTTTATTCTCAACAAGTGTGGATACATTCTCAACAAGTGTAGATAATATTGCTCAAGCAATACTAAGTCCCCTACCGGCAAATAAAATTTTAATTTTTAGGGACATGATTTCGTACAAAAATCATTCGACCGGAACAATATTCGAACTTGGTCAATAACTCATCATTGTTGACTCACATATCAATTATCACCTCAATATCTGCAAACGTATAAAAAAAGTCCCGAAAACTGTTATTTTTTTTAAATTTTTTAAGTCCAAGGGCCATAATTTCGTAAAAAAATCATTGGACCATAACGATATTCGAACTTGATCTGTGACTCATTATAGTTGACTTACATATCAAATATCAGCTCAATATCTGCAAGCGTTTAGACAAAAAGTCCGAAAAACATGAGTAACGGACTGACAGACTGAATGACGGACGGACGGAGTGAAAACCTATAGTTCCTTCGGCGAAGCCGGTAGGGGACTAAAAAGTAAGACTACAATTTGAACATGAATATGTTTATATATTATATTTCTTGGTTTTAACGACACTTTCAGTAATATTTTTAGTTATATTGTCATTCCAGTTTTTATTAAGTACCCACTAAAAACCTAAGACTTCGGTAGAAAACATGGAAACCCTTGTCATTAAAGGTTAGAGTAGGACACAGTTAGGCTCGAACTCTCAACCTCAGTGTTGCAAAGGGATTCATAGTTGATGACTAAGTACTTAAACCCCAGCATGGCCACTTGAAAACCCAATCGACATTCTTAGACCTCTACTATTGTAAATCTATATAGTATGCTGCTGCAGTTTGGACTAAAACTAGTGATAGACAACTATTTGATTGCAGGATACTTCATACCAGTAGTATGTTTGTATTAAAAGAAGTCTACCAAGAGCTTATCGGACAAGCATCAAATAAAATGTCAAACAAAGTAACATGATATTCGGACAGTAATTTTGTCTTTTAACATTATAAATTACCAACCGTCGAAAATATTACAAAGCATACACGTATGTCTTTGTCTTTCAATAAACGAAGGGGCTTTGGTGACAAAACGTGCTGGGTTCTAAAATTACTTGATTGATTGATCGATTATTTGCTTAACAATAATTGCTAGCTTTCAAATAAAGTTCAGAATTTCTTACGGCGGCGCCCCTAGAATTCTTTCTTCGAGACGCTGGACACCGATGTATCAAAAACAAAATGTTTCAAGTGGCGTCAATCATAAAAATCAATAACTGAGGACTGACTCGCTCGTCGTTAAACAACTGTCGTCTGCAGGAGAGTGTTAAACCCCACCTAAAGCGCGAAATCTGTAGTTAATAAACTTAAAAGTACATAAAAATTAAAATCTTTGATAAGAAATCAATTTTTAAAGTCTGACTTCTTGAATCAGTCAAACTAAAATCAACACAACACGGAATTTCTATGTGGTGTTCTGACTTCTTCAAAAAATTACCGGATTATTGTTTTATGTTTCTAATAGGTATTTAAATAACGCCGTCGCAAGTCGTTGAGACTTATTAATAAGATTGCATTATAAGATTACACCTCCCCAAGTTTTATATAAAAAAGAGAAGCAAAGAATATAGTAACAAAAACCCCGGCCTGGCTTCATTATTACAATATGAATTTCTTCATTGAACATATTGTAACATAGATTGATTGACAAACAACTGCTTCAGTTATATGTAGTAATGATCAACTGTTTAAAACTAGATTTTAAAAAAGTATTAAAAAACAGACACTTATATATTTGAATTTAGATGAAATTTAAGTCTCGGTCTTGCAAAATATATAACTTCAAATAATTGATACATGTAGCTTTTTTTTTATTATTATGCCATTCTATTCAATCAGCTGTCACCTGAAGAATAAGTAACGCAGCTTAAAACATAGACAAATCTGCAAAATTAATGTGTTTTACAAGTGCAGTAAGTACTGACACGTCTTTCACTCCCATGATCAAAGCAGCAACAATGCTAAGCACTTCTCTCTCGCTGTCATATAATTCAATATTATTGTATATAAAAACATGGATTGCTTATCTAAATACTTATATTCCATTTAAACTCTTAAAGTGTACTCAGAAGAATAATATATAACTCTTTGAGTATTGTCAAGAGGTTATCAATATTACAGATAGCTTCTAAAGCTCTTGATTTTTAAATCATTACGATAGATTGTATATCACAAGCCTTAATTAGTAAGACACGAACAAGGAATGCAATATAAAATGTTAGTAGAGAGTCGATAGCAAATAATGTGACCTCCAGTGATCTATTGGCCCTGTTACACTGAATCTCCATATTTAATATGTTGTAGTGTTCTGTAAGTCATTTACGCGGGGGATATATGGTATAGCAAACTCCTACTTCCCTATCCACCGAGTTACTCCTACTTCACTCCTCCATAACTTCTTTTTAGGGGGAAACTTCAACTACAGCCATTTTCGATATCTCTATGACTATTTTCATTACTGATATTCTCATAATAAAACAAAGGGGAAGGCGATTAAACCCTCCAAAACCCAATCACTCTGTACAGAAAGAGATCGCGATTTACTTTGATCTTGAATGCGGACAATAAACATTGTTCTATTAAACGAAATATTTATCGAATAATCAAATAATCAACCAATATTTGTCCTGTTTTAGACAGTTGACGTCGTGTGTGAATTCTAAACTACTCAAATTTCAGCTTTTGATAACTGACATTTAATTTAACAGTTTACAAATTGTTTTTAGCTCACCTGACCCGAAGGGTCATGTGAGCTATTGCCGTCACTAGGCGTCCGTCGTCTGTCCGTTCAACTTTTCAAAAATCTTCTTCTCTGAAACAACTTGACAGAATGCATCCAAACTTGGTATGGTTGTTGCTTAGCATGTCCTTTACCAAACTATCGTTTGGATTTTTGATTCGTTAAAAAACATGGTCGCCATGGCTAAAAATAGAACGGGGGGGGGGGGTCAAAATACAGTTTTTGCTTATAGTTCAAAAAGTATAACAGATACAGGAAAACAGAAAGACTTTCCTTCTTCAGCATCTAAAGCTCTACAAAACACTCCATTGGGTCAAAGTTGTATGATGACTCCTTGTAGGAGTTATTGCCCTTTAATTGTAAATATTGATGATTTTTGCCATTTTTACCTCAAAATCTTGAAAATTATTAGAACTAGAGAAAAAGTTAGCATTGCTTAATTGTTCTGCTCTATGAGGGCTACAAAAATGACTTAAGGGTCAAGATTGTCTGATTAATCGTTTAAGAGTTATTCCCCTTGAACTGTTTTTTTAATCGGTTTTAATTGATTTTTTAAAATCTTCACCTCTGAAACAACTGAAAGTACTGCTTTGAAACTTTGTACACATCATCCGTCAAATGTCCTCAATCAAGTTTGCACCAACCATGGCTGCATATTAACCAACATGGCCACCATGGCTAAAAATAGGACCGGGGGGGGGGGGGGCGGGGGGTAAAATACAGTTTTTGGCTTATATTTAAAAAAGTGTAACAGATACAGGAAAACCGAAGAGACATGCCTTCATCTGCATCAAAAGCTCTACGAAACACTCCATTGGGTTGAAGTTGTATGATGACTCCTTATAGGAGTTATTGCCCTTTAATTGTCGAAATTGATTATTTTTGACATTTTTGCCTCAAAATCTTGAAAATTATTAGAACTAGAGAAAAAGTTAGCATTGCTTAATTGTTCTGCTCTATGAGGGCTACAAAAATGACTTAGGGTCAAGATTGTCTGATGAACCGTTTAGGAATTATTCTCCTTGAACATTTTTTTAATCAATTTTACTTGATTTTAAAAAATCTTCTCCTCTTTAACCAATGAAAGGACTGCTTTGAAACATTGCACACATCATCTTTAGGACGTCCTCTACCAAAATTGTGCAAATCATGACACCTGACTACCTACATAGCTACGTTGGCTTAAAATAGAAAAAATGAAAAAGGGGGGGGGGGGGGAGTCGAGAGAGTTTTTCGACTGATAGTTAAAAAAGTATAACAGGCACAGCAAATTTGAAGTGAACCTCCCTTCTCCCTCTAAGCATCAAAAGCTCCTCCTTATAGGAGTTATTTCCCTTAAAAGGTCAAAATTAATGATTTTTGCAGAAGTGTTGGGCAATTACTCATAGCAAAGAAAAGCTGGATAAAAAAGGGTTGTTTGGTTTCAGGTTCAGGTGAGCGATACAGGCTCCTGGGAGCCTCTAGTTTATATATGCGTTTAAAATTTTGCATTTAATACAAACTTTATTGCAAACAAGCTTAAAAACCTGCAGGGCCGAGACCCATAATTACCAGATGTTTGGGAGATGAGGGTTTGTTAATAGCATGATCAATGGGCGTTCGGTAGATAAAGATTTGTTAGTAGCATAATCACCACCGGGAGTTCGAGAGATGTTGGTTTGTAGCATGATCGACCCGGGAGTTCGGGAGATGTTGGTTCGTTGGTAGCATGATCCACCGGGAGTTCGGGAGATGTGGGTTTGTTGGTAGTATGATCGACCGGGAGTTCAGGAGATGTTGGTAGCATGATCGACCGAGAGTTCAGAGGATGTGGGTAGCATGTTCGACCGGGAGTTCGGGAGATGTGGGTAGCATGTTCGAACGGGAGTTCAGATGTGTACTTGTTCGTAGAGTGATCACCAGTCGGTCTGTTGGTAGCTTTATCGTCGGGAGTTCGGTAGATGATCCCCTGTTGCTTAAAACCAACGACAATTGATTCACAATGTGTTCAAGTGCTATCGCTCACACACAAACATGCAGACATACAGACATAATCAAATTTAAAAAAAAAATGGAAGCGTCAATCCCCTACTCTCAATACCCGCTACCCATTCGTCATTTGGAGTTGCATGTTTACATTTAACAAAACGAAAGATTAGTGATTGATTGCTTGCTTGCTTGCTTTCTTGATTGATTGATTGATTGATTGATTGATTGATTGATTGATTGATTGATTGATTGATTGATTGACAACAAGCAATATTTTGCTATATTTAGGACGGAAACAAATTAATAAACTATAAATCAACGGGAAACGTGGGTGTGACGTTGGAACAATAATTTGACTACCATAGAAAAAAAGATACCTTTATACTAGGCCGAATGTTACTGTCGTTATAATCCGATGTTAGTTAGCGATTTGTAGGATTAACCAAGAAAAGCAGTACGATTATTCGTTCTAGGATTTATACTAGGAGGTAGGGGGAGAATTTAGTCATTAAGACTGTTTTTCGAAATCAACAAAACTGGTTTTTATTGTGGAAGGTGAGTAGCATTCTTTAGTTCTACTTGATAAACGGGTACGTCTTATGTGTTGTATAAATATGCGTTTTGCATATTAAAATCTTCCTTGTTTGATAATAGACGGTGAAAAGGGTTTTGAATTTATTGGCGATGTGTTTGCAGTAAAGGTGGGGGATGGTTCCCTACTTAGACCATTCTTCTTCGTTTTTTTTTCTTTCTGTTTATAAAACAATTATCTATCAAAGTATGGAAAAAATTAAAGAACGACATCACCATGCATGTACCCGCTACCTGTAAGGCAATGTTATAACTTTATATTTAAATACGCAAGAAATTGGTTTGGTTTCGCTGAAAACTTATAGCAATAGTTGTCTGTGATACATGTAATCACGTATTATAGTTTATAATTCAGTTTACTCTCAGCATGTGTGTATGCAATTATGTTTTTGATTTCTGATAAATTACCTGTTGTATACATATACGTATGAAATATATAATCTGCATTCCAGAACAAGAATGGTATCTGCGTTTAGACTTATTTGTTACAAAATGAGCGTTTATTTATTGTATCTTCAAACCGAGAAATGTAATTTGTTTAAGACTGACCAACCCCAGGGGTAAATAAATTTAATTTATCATATCAAGATATTGACAATGGGATTCTACACCACGGTAATATTGATTTCAAGAAAAGAAATATACACCAATACAATTAAATTTCAGCAAATATTTACTTGTCCACCATTTGGTTGCTATAATTTTGGAATGTCAAAAAGAATAATTACAAAGATCAACAGGTGATAGATTTAATCATATCAATGTCCTAATTTTTCTGGGATTTTATTAATATTATTATACAAAATAAAGGACATTAACTGATTCGGGGTGTGGCGTTTTCGACCTCGTATCTCTGTATCCTATTCACTCTAGAAAACAAACCAAACGCCATTTTCATACTCCATCTGCAGTTAAATATAACAATAACAAATGTTAACCATATTATAGACCGTATAAAAATAATGCTTTCAATAAAAGCAGCTCCTGTTTCTGTATGACACCCGTCGTATTTAAACTGCTACTTGCGTGGGGAATGATTATAAACTTGGTAAATTCTTATGAATTTAAGGTGAATGATATTTTTGTGTTAAAAGCCGTAAACACATATAACTAGTATTAAAAGGCCGTACCCAGTGGGATGCAAAGGTGTACGTGAACATCCTTGTTGCCAGAAAATCTGATAATTAGGAGTAATTATAATTGAATCATTTGTATATATACAAGTAAAATTAATCCAGCCGATGCCATATATTTAAACATAACCTAGTTAGTTATAAAATATGATAATTCCACCTACGGCCCTGTATTACTGTTGCTTACCGAGGTGAGTTAGAGCGAAAAGTTGTGTACTTCGCAGAAAAACCTATCTTGTTACTTTTGTTGATGATGTGTACGGTTGAATTACAGGCTGTTCGCTGTGTTTACTATGGGAAAGGTTCACACTTAATGACGGGAACGTGGAAATAGCGACTGGGTACGAGATTTAGTACGCATCACTTTTGCATTTGATAAGTACCTTACCTAAATATGTCTCTTTTAAATGTAAATGGCACTGTTTTATGGTGTGGTACAAAATTTTTGTTCATTTATATGCAAGCTTGTCGATACAGATGGGACGGTTGAAAGACGGGAAGATATGAGGTTTGGTGTCACAGAAGTGTGAGATGTTTATGAAACCCGGCCCAGGTGTCACAGTAGTGTGAGAGATGTCACAGTAGTGTGCGATATGATGTCTGGTGTCACAGTAGTGTGAGATATGAGGTCTGGTGTCACAGTGGTGTGACAGATGAGGTCTGGTGTCACAGTAGTATGAGAGATGAGGTCTAGTGTCACAGTAGTGAGGGAGATGAGGTATGTTGTCACAGTAGTGTGAGAGATGAAGTCTGGTGTCACAGTAGTGTGAGAGATGAGGTCTGGTGTCACAGTAGTGTTAGAGATGAGGTCTGGTTTCACAGTAGTGTGAGATATAAGGTCTGGTGTCGTCACAGTTGTGTAAGAGGGGAGGTCTAGTGTCACAGTATTGTGAGATATGAGGTCTGGTGTCACAGTAGTGTGAGAGATGAGGTCTGGTGTCACAGTAGTGTTAGAGATGAGGTCTGGTGTCACAGTAGTGTGAGAGATGAGGTCTGGTGTCACAGTAGTGTGAGAGATGAGGTCTGGTGTCACAGTAGTGTTAGAGATGAGGTCTGGTGTCACAGTAGTGTGAGAGATGAGGTCTGGTGTCACAGTAGTGTGAGAGATGAGGTCAGGTGTCACAGTAGTGTTAGAGATGAGGTCTGGTGTCACAGTAGTGTGAGAGATGAGGTCTGGTGTCACAGTAGTGTGAGAGATGAGGTCAGGTGTCACAGTAGTGTGAGAGATGAGGTCTGGTGTCACATTAGTGAGAGATGAGGTCGGGTGTCACATGTACAGTAGTGTGAGATATGAGTTCTGGTGTCACAGTAGTGTGAGATATGAGGTCTGGTGTCACAGTAGTGAGAGATATATGGTCAGGTGTCACAGTAGTGTGAGATATGAGGTCTGGTGTCACAGTAGTGAGAGATATAAGGTCAGGTGTCACAGTAATTTGAGATATGAGGTGCTGGTGTCACAGTAGTGAGAGATGAGTGAGTAATTTGACATATTATTAATGGGTCATATTATTTGTGAAAATGTATGTTATTCATTGAGGGGCATCCAGAATGTCCATTAGAACTTCGTGCTGACCCCACAAATCAGTCGTGTTCAAGTATTATTGTTTCAAATAGTTATTTTTGAGGTGCATACGAATAACCCATGGAATCTAATAACAAAACTGAATTTCCATACAACTTTCCTCTCGTACGTAATACACAAATATAAGTTATAAATATTTTTTAAAATCTTCTCCAGGTCCGCCCAATGTTCAACCCCTCTCAGGATTCACCATAGATCAAACTTAAATTAGTATCCGCAACATGCAATCAAGGACAAATATTATGTTTGAATTCAACAATATAACATAACAAGACGGCAGTTTTATTTTATAAGAAGACACTGAGACTGTGCGGATCCTAACTTTCCGAAGAGGGTGGGGTGTGGGTGTAATTACTAGCTTTAAAATGGGTACGGGTGTACCAAACTAAATTGATAATTATTTCTCGCAATCACAAGTAATACATACCGTTTTACAAATAAATGCTTGAACGGAAACATAGACGTCAACAGGTCATATGTCTTTGACAGAATTATCATTTACTCCAGACAAATGTTGACCCCACCCCCTCTTATTTATCTAATGATTAGGAAAATTCTGATAAATAAATTGTGTAATACAATTGCGTACGCAAAACTATAAATTATTAATCAAGTCCGTGAGTATATATGGGTACTGTGGACCATTGAAAAGGGTAAATATTTCTCGTAAAATAAACTTATAATGCCGTTTTCTAAATATATGATGTAAATACAAAATGTAAATATATTAGAAAATAACAACTTTTTTACTTACCTGTTGGACCATTTTCATCCGAAGACGGGTCATGTGATCGTGGACACTGTCCGTGTCTGTAGTGGCCATTTTTCCTCGTTGCCAAGGTTACTTAAACTTTTTCAATCTTTCGTCACCATATTTGTTATGCCTTTTATGTTATGCGTTAATGGAAAATATCAAAATACTTCGGTTGTAAAGATCTCTTGGCCGCTATTCAACACAGTTAATCGATCGTACCATTATTGAGATAAGGGGTGATCTCCTGTGATTTACTGTCAATTTGTTCAAACAGTGAAATTGTCTTGTTTTAGTTATTTAATATCATTATAAGTTACATGTTGATTTTCATTCATTTTAACAATTATAGAGAATATGTGTAATTCTAAGTTTGTACTTATAAATCCATAAAATGCATATGGTTAAATGGTATAACTAAAAATGTTTTTTTAACTAATAAAGAAAATTAGGGTTAACTATCCACTTGTAACTATCACATGTTAATTATTTCTTTTTTAAAAATTTAGAGATAAACAAAAAAACATTACATTTTCACTTTATTTTGGATATATTATTTAAAAAAAATTGAGTAACAATTCTCAGTTCATTTGCTTTATAAAGATTTCTATGGCTTATTGAAAACTTTTACAAAAGGCTTTCTTTTTCTTCTTTGTTGCTTGAAAGATCCCGGCTTTGACAAAATTATCACATGATCGTGACGTCGCCGAAGTAGATCAAAATGGCGAATCACATGATTGATATTATAACTCATACTTTGCAATGATTATAATCATTGTAAATAGACAAAACAGCAGACAGTCGTGACAATTACCTGCACGAAAACTTTTTATGCTGTTCGTCACCGTTTGCTGAATAATTGCAAAACATTTTATAAGTAGGCTAACCCGTAAGTTCGCTGGAAAACTTAAAATGGGAGATGTAAATAAACACTGTCTTAATTATAGTATACTGTACTGAACTTAAAGTATAATAGGTTCTAACTTATTTTTTGGAAAGAAGAAACCTTTGACGAGTAATAGAAATTTTAACTCTTGTCATGGAAGTTATTTCCTATTCATTTCCTGTAGTGAAGTAAATTTTCATAGTCCGTACATACAAAGAGAACAAGTCAAATCGCCCCACGGTAAAAACGCCCACACTTTTTGCAAAATCGCCCCCCTGTAAAAACGCCCATACCTGAAGCAAAATCGCCCCCATCAAAAATTTTAGATCCGTTTACTGCTGATCTAATTAAACAAGACGAATAAAGGCTAATATTCTATATTCACTAAATCTATATCTAAATTCTACATAAAACAAAAGCAAAGCCATCATCAAAATTCTCCATAAACATCAGCAAAGTTCAAAAATCTCCCCTTTTCCCCAGACTATACATGCATTTTAAAAGATAACCATTTAATGAATATTCATATCTGACAAAACTGACCACAACAGATAAGGAGGCGTGTCATGTACTAATGAATCAATTAATTACATGTCAATATACAGCTGCTATGATTTCACTAACCAGTATAAATATCATAATTATAACAAAAAGCCCCAAATTTTTGCAAAATCACCCCACTGTAAAATCTCTCTGTGTAAAAATGCCCCCCACATTTAGCAAAATCGCCCCACTTACAAAAATCGCTTATTAGGTCATAATATCATTTTTCTGTGAGTATATGTTATGATTTCCGTTAAGATAAATGATAAATTTGTGCTGTTTCTGTGTCTTGTTTGTTTGTTATGTATGTTTACAGTTAAAAGACGAAGACACGACAACAACAATTTCAACTTTTTTATTATAGCAGATAACAAGATAACAATGTGTACAAACAACACATAATGCACATTATGCACTTGTTTTTTAATTTGCACTATTAAACAAGAGGTATACACATAATTCTAATATGACGTGTTTTAAAGGCTTTGCGACCACAACTGTGGTTTAATCTTCGATGCCAGACCTCAACATCGTTGTGACTGTAGACTTCTTGTTTATTTTTTTTATGTGTTTATTAAGATTAACAAATCTTTGATTATTTAATCGTAATTACAAAAGAATCATTACTAATATATAGTTCATTAAGGTAATTATCAGAATTGTATAATTATTAAAGCAAAATAACGACATAATCGATCATTATTAATAAAAACATTTCTACATTTTAATCAGTGACAATTAACTCATAAAAGTAGAAAATATTTGAACAATTTGACAATTTTATACTAGAGTAATTTTAAAAAGTGGGGTGATTTTGTTGAAGTTAGGGCCATTTTGGTGGGGGCGAATTTGCAAAAAGTGGAGGCGTTTTTTGACGGGGGCCATTTTGTTAAGTGGGGCGATTTTGCTTTAGGTGGGGTGTTTTTATGGGGGCGATTTTCCCGTGGAGAGATGTGACCAGCTACCAACAAGACAAACATGAGCTCTATGGAACTCTTATAACCGACTGACAGAGCATGCACACTACATATAAACAAAAGTGCATTGAATTTGAAAACAGTTGTAGAAAACAGCAAAGCTAAGCTTAATATTTATAGGTTATTTAGGTTTTTTGAAACGAGATGTGTTTTCTCATTCATATCTCATCGAAGGGCGAAAGCCCTGAGATGAGATGACGAGAAAAGGCATCTAGTTTCATAAAACTTAAATAATTTGTTTATCGCTGATTTGTAACATTGTGATGTCACAATGTTACTTAACAACGTCTTGACAGCGAGCTGATATGTCCCTATCTCAAGCTAGTAGAGTGAGATGGAATAATATCCCACATAAAGATCAAAGGAAAATACTGCAAAATAGTGATAATATTTATTAGTTGTTGTTGTTGATATAAATGTCTGAAATATTGAAGGAAAAATCAACAAAACTTTGCTGTTTCTTTAGTCTCATGAAAAGGAGTTGTTTTACAGATATTCTATGTTTGTCTGAAAATAGAAGTGTTTTTAAATATCATGAATATGCAGCAAGGGGGTTATTTAGAAAAACAACAAAAATTTTCTTGTATTAATAATATGGATATTGGTTTCCTAATAAAATTATATTGAAATACTGTCATTAATAATAAAAATGACCATAGCTACTTAAAATTAAAAAAAACTACATGTAATGTTAAAATATTTAATATGCAGTGTTATAAATATTAAATGATATTGTGAGATTCGAACAAAGTCTAGTGTATACGTCAGAAGGTTTAATAATGTTACAAATTAACAACAAGGACAACATATTTTTTTACAGAAACATTGCTTTTAAAATGGCAAACAATCTGGTGACCAGTCTTCATCACACTATAGGTGTCCACACATCCGATGTCAACTGTGTGGCGTTTTCTGCAGACAGTTTAATGGCAACTGCATCAGCCGACAAAACTGCCAGGTTGTGGAATACTGATGACTTTTCCGAACATGAACATTCCCCGTTGTGTGGTCATCAGTACTATGTTCATTGTTGCACATTTTCACCATTTGGAACTATTCTTGCAACTTGCTCAACTGATGGGAAATTAATATTATGGGATGTAAAAACTGGTAAAAAGACAGCAGTAATGCACCATGAAAGCAAGAACAGTATACGGGTTTGCAGATTTTCACCAAACTCTAAGTTTATTATAACAGGATCAGATGATGAGACCCTGTGTTTGTGGGAAGTTTCCAGTAAAACATTAGTTAGGTAAGTGTTAACATTACATAATACATTCACAACCAAATCACTTTACTTTGCAGTGTTACAACTTACAGCTAATAGTTAAGAAAAAGAGAGGCATAGCACATGTCCACATACAATCTCTGGAGTCGAGGTAATATCCACTCCGTTTCATACTCCAAAAGAATATGCCAACGATATTAATTTGTCAATAGCTTTGTATGATCATGCCATACTTTAGGATTAATTTTCAGACCTATCTGACTCTTACTTCTTGTTTAAGTTATAGGTCTGTATGTTATAATCATTGAACATTAGATGACAGTTATTTATTTATTTCAGGCAATATGTTGGTCATGAAGCATCTGTTATGGGATTGGACTTTTCTCCAGACAGTAATTTTATAGTGTCTGGCAGCTGTAATGGAGATATCCAGGTTTGGGATGCCAAATATGGTCATGGGAAATGCTTAAAATTAATTATTGAAGGTCATGACCTTGGAGTCAGCTGCTGTCGGTTTTCACCTACATATGGATCTGCTAAGTGTAGGTATTAATGAAAAGTTTAATCATTTTAATCCATAATTTGTAAGGTTTTCCTTTGATCTTGTTGACAAATACTAGTACTTGTACTTTTCATTCAAGCATACAGGGCCCCAGTGGCCTAGTGATTAAGGTAGTTCATCTACTATTGATCACATGGTCTGTCAACACTGAGGTTGCTGGTTGGAATCTCATTGCGGGCAGAGTGTACTCAACTCCAATCTTAATTGACAAGGATTGCCAGTTGTCCTACCGCAGGTCAGGGGTTTTCTACAGGTACTCCGGCTTCCTCCCCCAATAAAAACTTGACGCCATGATATACCTAAAACAAAGGAAAATCATTCAAGCATTCATGACATGATATGAATAAACATGAAGTCATGCACCATACAGGTCATAGTCGCTTCACCTTTCATTTATGTGACAAAAAATAGAACCATAATTATAAATTTTAGTTAAATTATGGATAAACAAAATGATAGTTACTTTTGATGTTAAGACTGACAATATTGAATTGAGACTCAGGCTGAGGCACTCGTCTAAATATTCCACATGATATTGTCAGTCTCAAAATTGAAGTAACTATTACTCTAACCTGAAATTCCACTAAATATTTTCTAGGAATAAGTGTTTCATCTTGCTGGTGTCAATTAAAACTAAAAAACAGTGGCATTAATGCCAGTTGACCAGTAAGCTTTAGAATTGTGTGTCTAATGAATAAAACATTGAGCAGTTCAGTCAACCACATTTGTTCAAAAATCATTTCATAATCAACACCACATTTTTTTAATCAAAATTGGAAAGATTGTTTTGGGATTTTGGAGAACTTTTTGTGGTCAGAACTGGAGACAAAATTTTTATCAATAATATTCCAGAACTCTCTCTCCCCCAACTAACCAGGAGTAGAAAATTGTAGTGTCTAAATTTGTTATACTTGTACATGTTTTCATTTCTCTTTAAATTTATTATCCATACTTAGCAGTTTCAACTGATAATGGGTGTGTCACATTCATGTTTGCAAGTGGTGGACAAGATGATGTGGTCAAAGTTTGGAATTTTGAGGCTGTCTTAGGCTCTGTTGGTAATATTTTTTTGACTATCGTTAGACAGTTGGTACTTAATTAGAGTGTATTAATAGTAAGAAACAAAATTTAATTGCCATAAACTCATTTACATGTACATGTATTCTGTCCGTAATAAAAATGGAAGTCCAAGATTAAGAATTCTATCAATCAATAATTTGAAGTGACAGTACAATAAATCAACATAAAATTTTTTTCTCTTTTTTGTTCATTCAAATTGATTAATTATAATGCTTTTACACAGTTCGGCTTTCGACCAATCATTGACACAACATGACTCCATGTATGTTGTGACCTACCAGTACATGTACACATGTTTTGATTTAGTTATATTACAAACTCTGTTGTGCAGTTCTGATTAAAATATGCTTCTAAATTACATGTATTTGTAAATTTGAGCTTGTATTGGGAATCCTAGTTAAAGAAAACAATAAAGAATGTCCCAGTCATATTCTAATATCTTTAAAATATACATTTTTTTTATATGTTGTATTTCTTTGCATTTTTGCATTACATACTACATGTATGATACATTTTGCCCTTGATATAATTTGTGGTTCAAATTAATGCTAAAAGCTTTTTAGTAATACTACATAAGGACTGTTAAAAAATGTAAACCTTTAAAAGCACTGATAAAAAATTCCTCTGTGATTGTTGTGTTGTCAATGAAGGTAATGACAAAATACAGAAAAAAAAAGTAGAAAAAAAAGACAGATTTGCAACCAAAGATATAGCAACTACAGACAAATTATGTAAAATCTTTACCAAGATAGTAGAGAACAGGAAAATAACTTAAAGCACCCCTACTGTTGGAACAGTCCTAATTTGAAGTTTGCTGTATTTGTAGCTGTGAGGGTTGATTTAAGACTGACATTGAGGGGTCACTCTGGACCTGTAACATGTTGTGCTTATTCACCGGATGGCAGTTTAATTGCCTCTGGGTAAGAATTTTAATTTAAGTTATTAATTTGTTGAAAATAATTTAAGAATTATTTAAGAAATAATTCTTGGAGGATGTGGTTCATCATTCTTTTACAACTGGATGACCATTTGTGTCATATTATTTTATGGTCATTATAATAACTATAATTATATCGTGTGTCGCTATTTATAAGATTAATATGTCATATGCAGTAGATTTCCAGTGGGAGTTACAGTTTTTAAATTGGAACAGCTCTTCAAAACAGGCCTTCTCGTTCCGTGTTGCTCATACATAAATCATTTTTTTACTACAGTTGTGGTCTCATAGCCTTTGAAGCACATCACAATTGAATCTTATTTATTAAATTTTGGTTATGGGTAATCCATTGTTTTATTTGTTTGAATGGTGTTTAACTCCACTTTAGCAATTGTTAAGATATATCATGGCATCCAGTTTTATTTGTTGAGGAAGAAAAAGAACCAGGAGAAAACCCATGACCTTTGGTAAGAAAACTAGCAATCCATGTCAACCTCAGTATTGACAGGCATGTTTTTTATCTAAAGTAACCACTTTTCCACCAAAGCCCCATTAGAGAAAGCAAACAATTTCAAAAACTGACTTGGTTCTTAGTCTGCTTTTTAATCCCTTCCAATATAATTTAATTAATGAAATCATTGTACACACACGAGTACATTGTATAGTAAACATTCTGCACTTGTCTTATTTAAGCAGCTAAAAGGATCATTCATATTTTTATTTTTGAGATTTAAAAAACAAAAGTACAAAAAATACTATATTATTATTTTTCATATAGGCCATTTTCATATAGAAAAAAAAACCAAATTTTATAACAATTTTTAAGGGGAGATAACACAGTTATTATTTCATACAATACAAATGTAAGACTCATAAATATGTCCAGTTACACAAACATGATTGATCATACAACTAAGTCTAACAGTGATGTCAATTTTGAAAACCATTATAGGAAATTAGGTCATTCCCCATATTTGGAACACTAGCCTATATATGGTGTTAGAAAAACATTTGATACAGCCTAAAGCACTAGACATCTTATATGACACAGCCTTTGGAGCTAGACATGATGTCTTGACACAGCCTACAGTGCTAGATAGGACATTTGAAAGCCTATGGAGCTAGACATGATGTCTTGACACAGCCTACAGTGCTAGATAGGACATTTGAAAGCCTATGGAGCTAGACATGATGTCTTGACACAGCCTACAGTGCTAGATAGGACATTTGAAAGCCTATGGAGCTAGACATGATGTCTTGACACAGCCTACAGTGCTAGATAGGACATTTGACAGCCTTTGGAGCTAGACATGATGTCTTGACACAGCCTACAGTGCTAGATAGGACATTTGAAAGCCTATGGAGCTAGACATGATGTCTTGACACAGCCTACAGTGCTAGATAGGACATTTGACAGCCTTTGGAGCTAGACATGATGTCTTGACACAGCCTACAGTGCTAGATAGGACATTTGACAGCCTTTGGAGATAGACATGATGTCTTAACACAGCCTACAGTGCTAGATAGGACATTTGACAGCCTTTGGAGCTAGACATGATGTCTTAACACAGCCTACAGTGCTAGATAGGACATTTGACAGCCTTTGGAGCTAGACATGATGTCTTGACACAGCCTACAGTGCTAGATAGGACATTTGACAGCTTTTGGAGCTAGACATGATGTCTTAACACAGCCTACAGTGCTAGATAGGACATTTGACAGCCTTTGGAGCTAGACATGATGTCTTAACACAGCCTACAGTGCTAGATAGGACATTTGACAGCTTTTGGAGATAGACATGATGTCTTAACACAGCCTACAGTGCTAGATAGGACATTTGACAGCCTTTGGAGCTAGACATGATGTCTTGACACAGCCTACAGTGCTAGATAGGACATTTGACAGCCTATGGAGCTAGACATGATGTGTTAACACAGACTACAGTGCTAGATAGGACATTTGACAGCCTACGGAGCTAGACAGGATGTATGACACAGCCTAGGGCCTTAGACATGAAGTCTGACTGCCTTGAGCGCTATACACATCGTTTGACACCTTACAGAGCTAGACTGCTTTAAATATCTGCAGACTACCATATTGAATCCTAAAGTTATGAAGTTACAAAACTAATTTTATGACATTACAAAATTTCTACTGTAACGTGACATATTGTATTGTATAATGGAATCCAGATTGGACATGTTTGTGATTTGGTTTATGACATTATGATTGGTCATGATTGAGGAATGAGACATGTTTGTGGACCAGAAATGTTTCTGAGTACTAAACATGTAAATTAAAAATGTAAGATATTATTGTCTGTTTGCTTCTGTTTTGATGAAAATCATGTGAAGGATAGGATGTACCTGGTACATGTATTATATATTTAACAAATGCATGAATTTTTAACATGGTTTGATGACTTCTTAAAATGTATATTTGTATATGGTATACTATGACAAAAATTCAAAAATAACAAATATTAGTTGTTTGAATTTTGATTCTTCATGATCTGTTTTAATTGATGAAATGGACAATCATGCTTGGAGCAAAGGGATGGATGATATACCACATGTCTTATTATTAAAGTAATATTCTATTTCCTGCCATTTTCCTATTTAAGCAGCGTTGAACATATATTTTTTTGTGATATATGGTCAGTGACTGTTTATCATATAAATTTGATGTCACAACTGTATTCTTGTCTCTAATTTGATTTTGATGTACTTAAACAATAACAATGGGTAATGTATAATTACTAAATGCCTATTATAGGTTCAAAGTTTAAAATGCCTTTAAGAATAAATAGAAATTACAAAACTATGAACAATGTGAGTCAATATCATTCAATAATGCATATGGTGTGTTAAGTCCTAATTTTGATTGGTTGGTGTAGATAATGTCCCCCCAAAATATTCTGTGTATATATTCTATTTCTAAAGCATATTTAAGGCTTGTTACTATTTTTAAGCATATTTAAGGCATGTTACTATTTATAAAGCATATTTAAGGCTTGTTTCTAAAAATAGATCCGGATATGTTACTATTTATAAAGCATATTTAAGGCTTGTTTTTAAAAATAGATCTGGATATACTCATTATCTAAATTTAAATAAATAGAGAAAAATTCATATGTAATATAACAATTAAGGACTTTTTACTCTGTCAATACGTAGTTATATGGACCTGTAGAAAAATATTGACCTCGGACTTCGCCCTCGGCCAATATTTTCCTCCACGGTCCATATAACTACGTATTGACCTCGTAAAAAGTCCTTATTTGATAAATAGATTTTAGGATAAACATAATATCAGTATATTGACTTCACATTAACAACCATATGGGGCTTGGCACAAAATGGTGTTAAGGCTTGGTAGAGCCTGACCTTTTCTTGTTTCTAAGCCTTTTCCTTTATTGCTTTTATGTCAAGTCACTAATAGTGACCATATGCCCACTAAATAAGCAAATACGGTACATAAGATATCATGATTTGGGGTTTACTATAATTAATTGTGCAGGGTGAATATTGAAAGTATGATCATTAGTGTCATAGAATGCATCAGATTAAACAAGCGCACGGAACATCTGAATGCGTTTGGGCACCAGTGATCATATTTCTATATTCATGATGCATTATTGATTATCTTGTTTATTACATAGATGAATATTCAATATGTCACTGAAAACTGAGAGGTACTTGTACTGTGTTTTGAATGTTCTTGTACGTCAAAACATGTTGGAAATCTGGCTTATTTAATGTATTTATAAATTCCGTACATTTTTTTTTTTCAGGTCTATTGATAAAACTGTCAGACTTTGGGATGCTGTGAGTATATATATGTTTGTTTATTAAGAAAAGCACAAAAAACTAGTTTCTCCAAAAAGCATTGTTATAATATTCAGTAACATTCAGATGAAAGTAACTATTTACAATCTTAAGAGTTTTTGGCTTGTTTGTATCATTGTGTACCGAGCATTACCTACAATTATCTCTAAACAATGTCCTGAATATAGCTGAAATATTGCTTGCGGGACATTAAATACCAACCAACCTACTTAAACTTACAGAAAACACAAAACCATGAAGTAGATGTCATGCTAAAGCCTGTTATTGTCTTAATGTAAAAAAGTAAAAGTTTCTAATTTAAAACAGAAAAACATACCATTTAATGTGTATGTGCTATTAAATAGCGATCTTGAAAATACATGTTTTATTTATAAATAATATCCTTAAAATGAACCTCAAATTACTGTTAGTATTGTTCTGCAAACTTTGACCCCCGCCGATTTACTCATTGTCATGTGTAGGAAAGTGTCAAATCAAGGCATGTGGAAAAACTACCTTTGACTTAGCGAAAATGTCTGATCCTATTTGAGTGAGAAGGATTTCTCATATCAACGTATTAAGTCATGCCGACGACCATAGAACTTCTAAATTGGTAACATCAACATTTATACAACAAACCATCATCTGTATAAATGGTATAAAAGTGAAATTGCTAATAAAATTAGAATATCTTTTGTGTTACATAAAGAAGGCATTTCTAAATTTAGCATTGCCTTTAATGAGTTTTATTATACTTTTATATACCAAATAAAAAATTAAAAAAAAAAATCATTGTAAAATCACTCTGAAACTACAGGATTAAAAAAAACAATTTTTTTTTTAGAAAATAAAGAAAATTTTCATAATTGGTACATGGGACATTGTTTAAGACAAAAGACAGCCCAGACATTTTTTGGCTGGATGAATTTCCATGAAACTTAATATTTGAAAAGAGTGTGATGGGTGCAAGTATTTACAAACTCTTGTTTATGCACCTATTGGTCTGTCAACACTGAGATTGCTGGTTCGATTCTCACTGCAGGCAGGGTGTACTTGACTCCAATCTTGACAAGGATTGCCAATTTTCCTACCGCAGGTTGGGGGTTTTCTCTGGGAACTCCAGCTTCCTCGACCCAATAAAAACTGGATGCCATGATATAGCTGAAAAATTGCGGACAGTCACGTTAAGCACCAAACAAACAAACAATCCATCTTATCTTCAGCGCTCACCCAATCGAATACAAACTGGAAAGTGACAATAAAACCCCAAATAAACAAACATAAATTATCTTCTGCATGAAATACTAGTGCTTAAACTGTAACCAATCAAAATCTACTTTACAGTTACATGGAAATTCTTTACATGTGATTGAGGGACACATCAGATATGTAACAAGTTGTGCCTTCTCTGGTGATGGGTTGTACCTAGCCACGGGTTCTAACGACAGAACTGCCATGATCTGGAAAATAACCAATGAGGAAGAAGTTTTCAGTAAGTTTTCAGGATTGTACTGTAGCAATGACAGGACAGCGTTGGTTTTTTCCTGCCATAATGTCACTTATACAGATATTCACCTGCCATTTGTCAAATATAGGATTAACATTAAAATGACAAGAATAATTTTAATCTATGTATATATAGGATAATCAATTTTGGGGCATGAATGTCAAAACTTGAATCAATCATTTTCCCAAATGCATCAGATTAAAATCATGTGTTATAGAATGGTGAAGTCGAGCGGGTGGGTGGGAATACTGTGTAATCAACTTCTCCAACAGTTTTCAACCCAGATCTTTAAAACTTTACATAAAGACACGGCTTGATTACGGATATCCCGATGTCGATTGTAAATATTTTAATTTCGTTTAAATACTCAACACATGAGCAAAGTTGGTTATTTCATATAACCTAACTTGGTTTTTCAGCACGTGACGGATTGTGATGTCATAATAAGATGTATTGATGCTGTTGACTATACATGAATTCGTCCGCAAACAACAAGTGACGACGCTAAAATTGTGAATTGCAAATATTATATGATTAATTGTAAAATATTGTTCTTGTTACTTCATTTTTACTGTAGAATTTAAAATATAAGGTTTGTTTTCAATTGTTGGTTAGATTATTGGATATAAACGACTTTGGATCGATTTACGCTGCAACATAAACTGCTTCCCGTTTTATTCCGCGTAAATCGACCCAAAGTCGTTTATATCCAATAATCTAACCAACAATTGAAAACATTCCTTAAATAAACAAATGGATTGTTTCAAATACCACATGAAAAATCAGTGTATTTTGTACAATAGCTTGTTATGATTGTGATATTTATTAGTTTTGTTTATCGATCGATCTATCTGCCAACATGCTATATATTCTACTTCCTAACACTTTCTTCTTTTAAATAAATTTCATTGGTTGATATTTTGAAGGTGTGACGTTATATGAAGACCTCACTGGGGAATTTCCTAGCTAAGTTTGTCAAGGTTTTGTGGACACAGAAACCCTGTCTTGTGAGGATGGCCATATCAGACATTTGAGATTTTTATTATATTTTTATTACAGAGAATATAGAAAAGGTACAAACAGAACATATAGAAGAAATTAAACCATTAAACAAATGGACAGTGCAAGATGTATGTAAATGGTTGGACAAAATCGGACTGGACATGTACAGAACTTCATTTGAACAAAATGCAATAGATGGAACAGAACTTGAGGTCATTACAGATAGTATGTTACAACAGATCGGCATAGGTAAGGTCTGTTGTGTTTGGTCATAAGTCATGTTCATAAGATAATCTCAGGTCAATTCTACAATATCAAACAAAACGTTACAATCTGAATTCTTCCTAGTCAAAAGGGCTGGCTAGTCCAGATCAAGGTCTATAGAGGGTGCACGTGGCTAGTCCAGATCAAGGTCTACAGAGGGTGGCTAGTCCAGATCAAGGTCTACAGAGGGTGGCTAGTCTAGATCAAGGTCTACAGAGGGTGGCTAGTCCAGATCAAGGTCTACAGAGGGTGGCTAGTCCAGATCAAGGTCTACAGAGGGTTATACCAGGGCTGGCTAGTCCAGATCAAGGTCTACAGAGGGTTATACCAGGGCTGGCTAGTCCAGATCAAGGTCTACAGATGGTTATACCAGGGCTGGCTAGTCCAGATCAAGGTCTACAGATGGTTATACCAGGGCTGGCTAGTCCAGATCAAGGTCTACAGATGGTTATACCAGGGCTGGCTAGTCCAGATCAAGGTCTACAGATGGTTATACCAGGGCTAGCTAGTCCAGATCAAGGTCTACAGAGGGTTATACCAGGGCTGGCTAGTCCAGATCAAGGTCTACAGAGGGTTATACCAGGGCTGGCTAGTCCAGATCAAGGTCTACAGATGGTTATACCAGGGCTGGCTAGTCCAGATCAAGGTCTACAGAGGGTTATACCAGGGCTGGCTAGTCCAGATCAAGGTCTACAGATGGTTATACCAGGGCTGGCTAGTCCAGATCAAGGTCTACAGATGGTTATACCAGGGCTGGCTAGTCCAGATCAAGGTCTACAGAGGGTTATACCAGGGCTGGCTAGTCCAGATCAAGGTCTACAGAGGGTTATACCAGGGCTGGCTAGTCCAGATCAAGGTCTGCAGAGGGTGGCTAGTCCAGATCAAGGTCTACAGAGGGTGGCTAGTCCAGATCAAGGTCTACAGAGGGTGGCTAGTCCAGATCAAGGTCTACAGAGGGTTATACCAGAAATATTTGTATGGTGAGGGTGAGGTATGAAATACAGAACGCAAAGAAATCAAAAGTCGGCAAAGTTCAGAACCAACAACCAAAAATATAGTAATCACAGCAATGGTCTAGACTTGGTACAGGCATTTTAAATGAAATGGTGGATTTAATAAGGGTTTTATGGCATGCCAAACCTCCTGCTTCCATTACTGTAGTATGTAAGTTGGTTTTCTGATTAAAATGGAAGAGTATCATATACCACTAGTCAGTAAAATGTGTATCCACCTATCATTATAGAACACTCACTGTACACTGATTTCAAAAATTTGGAAAACTACCTGCAAACATATTTTCAAACAAGGTAGAATATATTTCAGAGTATGTATGAGGGCACTTTTGTTACCATACGTAAAATTATATCAGATTGTAATTGACACATTACCATTACAACCAATCAGTTTCAGATAGAAATGCTACCCTTCCACATGCACAACAAAAAAAAAATTACTATTTTTTTATGCAACAATATTGATTTGTTTCAGATGCTATGGGTCATAGGAACAAAATTTTACGTGCAAGAAAAAGCATAAAGACTAAAGCACCTGCAAATCGTGTAGACTCAAATTTACTAGGTAAGCAACTAATCAGAACAGTTGTATTTGATTGTTCTATTTACCCACTTATTTACTTTAAATTGAATTTTACTTTTATTGAACTGGTCTCCGTGGGAACCTTGTCATCATCTACATCACCTTGACTATTACCTATTTTTGGAATAAAGAGTTACTTCCCATTTGTTATGCAGGTATTAAACAGATAGGGGAAAATTAAGCTTTTATTTATTCTAAATAATTTATGTAGCATGATTGTTCGAGTGCAACTAAAATGCTATGCAGATAGTTTGCATATCATAATACTTTTTTGCAAGAGACTCTTATATGTGAATGAAAAGATGTTGCAGAAAAACGATTATTTACCTACAGACTACCTGCCCAGTGTACAGATAATTCTGCAAAAGGGAGATAAATCTTGTTTATTGCAAGTGGGGAATACACTTACACAAATCCAGTGCAGGTTTATATGTATTTGGTTGTTCTTTTGATTTTCTTCGGGCAGTCCTGGTCTATTATACACCACCATGACCATACTCTGACAAGGACTGCCAAATTTCATGCTAAAAGTTGTTATTCTAAGTTTGAGTTTCCTCCCCTCTATTGGTAAATGTCATAATATTTCTGCAAAATTTTGCATACAGCACCATTAAAATAAAAAGCAAACTGACAATACTTGTAACACTGTGAGACAAAACTTCAAACAGTCTTTAGGTTCCCAATTTTATCACATAATTAGACAATGATCTCAGCCCCCCCCCCCCCAAAAAAAAATGTTAAAAAATTGTGTCAATTTCTGCATGAATACTCTGGGATAAAGCCCAAGATTAGCAAAGTCACATTCACTGGTTTATCTGTGATCAACAGAGGTGTTACTTATGAAGTAAATTAGTGGGTATGGTGAAAATTCTGGATGAATTAGTATTTAATATATTGCTTTAAATATTTTATTTCAGCCATTTCATGGTGTCCAGTTTTTATTTTTGGAGGAAGCTGGAAAAAAACCAGACTTCAACAGGAAAACTGGCAATACTTCCCACAGTGAAATCATTTATGCAATTAAATTTAAATGTTTATAATTACAGTATCTCCCTGAAGTTATATTGCCAACACCTCACCTTTGTTGATAAAAAATCTATTAAAATGCAGTTAGACATTCTTCTGAGCAATAGGTAGGGTTTCTTTTCTTAGAATTACTGTGAATATTACAAATGTTTCATTGGTGGACAGCACTGATTACTCCTCTTGAGGCCCCGAGTGTATCCATGGTTTTTTAGATCACCTGAACCTAAGGGCAAAGGGCTATTGTCATCTCCTTGCGTCAGTGGTGGTTGTCTGTAAACTTTTACATTCAAATCTTTTTCTCTGAAACCCAACATGGTCATGATGTTCATTAGATGGCCTTTACAAAAAGTCTGTGTTTTTTATTCTAAAACAAAACTGAAATGTCTGCTACCTAAGGACTTAGTTTAACATATAAGAAAATGTTTAAAAGGGCTTCTTCTCTGAAAATGGTTACCAATTGAAACAAAAATTATCTCCCGCATTCCTTGTATGGTCCTCTATACAGTTAATGTTTTTATGCCAAATCTGAAATTTTAAAATGGTTGCCCCTGCTGGACTTAGTTTAACATAGGATCCTGAGGGGAAAATGTTTTTAAAAGGCTTCTTCTCTGGAACCACTGGGCCAATTGAAACCAGTCACACCATTAATTGGCTGGCCCTTTTACAAAGTTAGTGTTTTTTATTTTGATCGGGATCTCAAAATGGTTGCCACCACAGGACTAAGTTAAACATACACATGCCATCTTCATTGGCAAGATAAATCTTGAGAGCCTCTATTTATTGGGTTCTATTTTTTGTTTGTTTCTTTCTATCGTATCAGGATTTTGTGATTGACATATGTATCTATATCCCATGTATGCTTGGACTAAATAAGATTTATTTGACCTAGTGTATTTGTAGGTTCCTTGTTTATCCTTTATACAGAAATTAAATTTTAACAATGTTTTAATCTGTATCAAGTATGTGCACTATAAATACACAATATAAGGAATGAAAATATCTATTTTTAGACGTTGGAGTACCAGACGAGTATTTATGTCCTATAACAAGGGAAGTAATGAAAGATCCTGTTATTGCTGAAGGTATACATGTGAACATAAGCTTAATGTTAATATATAAAAGTGCTGAAATACAATTGCTATGTTTTGCAAGAATTGATGATTTTTCATTGAAAGTTATGTTTTAGGGGACTTAAGAATATTTTATTTATTTTTTTTTTGCTTTCCTTATCAGATGTTCACCATGTTTTAACAAAATGAAACAGCTACTGTAGTTGGAGTATTTACATGCCATAATTTTCTGTGACAAATGGGGTTGCCTTGTATTAAGGTGAGATTCAAACACTAAAAGATATTTACTTTTACAATTTTATCATTTAACTTCACTTTCATCAGTTTTAAAGGTGACAAACATTAATCTTGTACATATTGATTGATTGGATGTTTGCTTTACCTCCAGCGAGCAGTATTTTGGACGAGAACAAGTTATCAAACCAATAATCAACAGAAAAAGGGGGTAGAATGGACACAGGGAACACACTGCCACTGGAAAAGTATAGAGTTTTGGGTAGGGGCAGAAAATTTAGCTTTTTGTATGGGCTACAAGGAGCCTACTCTTTTTCAAAATCTACAAAAGGGGTCTTTTTTGTGCAAGGAGCTTGGCACTTTCCAAACAAATTACCCCATTAGGGTCCCCAGCCAGGCTTTCTTTATTATGACCTGAGAACCCCCTAATGAGAGGGTCTCTACTATCTGCCACCCAGGGACATGCTGGTCTTCTCTGTGGGTCCCAGTGTACATTTTGAAAATATTATTAGCAAAGATGGTAGTACTATATTGAGAGAGCACTGTAATTAAGAAAGTATTGTGAGGATATAGGATTCATTTTTCTGTGCAATTATTTTTACAAATTATACTTAAATGTAGGTTTTTGCCAGAAATATTTGGCTGTTATTGTTTATTATATCTAAATTAAATTCAATTCAATGTATCTTCAAGCTTTGGTGCTAAAGGTCCTGATTTCTCACTCTACAGTCCTAGAACTACTTCCCCCCAATAAAAACTGGATATGATATATATTAAATTGAGTTGTAAAGCAAACAAATCAATATAATCCTTCTTTTATTCACCAGATGGATACACATACGAAAGATCTGCAATAGTGGGGTGGATGGAGAAGGGTAAAACCACCAGCCCTATGACAAATGGATTACTGAATACCAAACAGCTCACTCCAAACAGAAGTCTTAAAATGCTCATACAGAGATATTTACAAGGGCAGTAAATGCTGCAGTTGACTTCAGCAATATATAGCTGTCCAACATTTTGTATCAAGTAGAATCATAAAATTAAACAGTAGACACTTTGATCAAGAATTATGGAATTTTGAAAAGTGATACATAGTATACAAGTCTTACATTTCCTTTTTTATGTGTGAAGGACATAATACATTGTAGAGCATTGTATAGAATGTGTTACGACCATATCTAGAAAAATTATCGTATTGTAATTTTTACATACTTTTTGTATTTTTGATAAATATTACACAAAATATGTACAATATATACTTTTTATCACCTACTGGTCAAATTGATCAAGTGCTTCTGTTGCAGACAAGATAATGCAAATTATAGGGAAAAATGTGAATAAATCAGAATAGAGACATTTTAAAAATTTGAAGGCAACTAATGTCCAATTCTTTTTTGTGTTTTTATTTTAGTCTCCACAAATCATTTTAGGATATTTATCTTTGCACCGTTTCCCCTTAACAGAAATTATGAAGTATGCATCATTTAACCTTTGCACTCATGTCATGTGATACTGGAATTACCTGGTAAATAACTTTCCCATATCTTGGAAGTCCACCTTCTGTAAAAACAACTGTGGACTGTGAGCATTCTCACAAAGCGATACCCCCCATTTGGTTTTCAAGTAAAATTTTCTCCCATTAATGATATAGGAAGGTCAATAGAAATCCTACATGCAATTTACATATTATGTACTTCCTTTGTGCTAAGTTTCATTAAATTTCATGAAGTGGTTTAGGAGGAGTTGCACTTGCAAGGGATGTGGACAGACGGACAGAGAGAGACAGGTTTTTATATACCTCTGGCTCCCAGACAAGTTTGCAGGGGGTATAAAAATGTGCACTTTAAAAGAAGTTGCTTCTAGAGAGAAGAGAAAAGCTTTAAACAAATGCTGTGCGATGTGGCCTCTGGTGAGGGGGCCTTCTGCATATCCAACAGTCACTGCAAACGCTGATGGTTTGTTATTATTTGCATAATTTTCCAAAAATTGGTTAATACATCCTACATAACCAATTTTTAATGTTTCTGCATTATCTAATGGACAGATGGCCACATGATCAACATCTCGTGTCAAAAAGACATGTCCGTCCTGCCTTAGTAATAAAATAGCTCATATACTGTTAGAAATTGGCATTACATAATTCTATTGATGCTGTAATTTATTTATATTTAGTGCTTTGATTGGATAAAAACACTTTAATGGCGTCTTCTCAGATAATTTATATATCGATATTTCCTCTGAGCGGACTACTTTCAGTATCCAATGTAAACAATATGGCATCCTCCTAGCGTATCGTCAGGGAGAGGGGACAATATTTTCTCTGCCCCAATTATTTCCCATGAAATCGATTGAGATTTCAAATAAAATATAATATATATACAATTTAGTGTTTCGTTTTGTTTTTTTTTTCTTCCTCTCAATATTCTACAAAATCGCGATTCCTTTGGTACCATGTTTTGCATATCCCTATGTTTTCCGGCCTAGGTAGGTTTTGAGGTCTAGATGGGTTTCTGTAACTGTTTTTGCTGTTTTAAAAATCGCAACGATTATTTCACAGAATTGTCAGGATTAAACACTGTGTTTTAGGAAATTATCAATGTGTAAACTCTGGCGACTCCCTCACAAACTTGACATAAAGTCCTTCGGACTTTATTTACTTTGTGAGCGAGTCGCCGGAGTTTACACATTGATAATTTCCTAAAACCCAGTGTTTAATCCTATAATAAGAATGTATAACTCTTATATTTGTGAACTAGGAACAAATTGTATTACAGTGTATGAATTTCAAGTTCGTTGTTTTATAAACTGTGATTTCAAACATGAATTATGTAAAAAAATCCTTGTTAATGTTAATTTGTTATTGTATATTTCACCTGGCTGGCACAGGTAGTTATATTTGTTGATTTTTTTCATCAGATCTTTGTTATTGCATACAATATATTTTATGCTTCTGTGTTTTGTTGTGTTCTAAGGGCTTTGTCATTGTTATTGTCTTTTGAACTACTTACCTGCAGAAATGTTTTTTGGAGGATTTTAAACTACCCACCACAAAAGGTATATAAGGTTTCCCCGTCTTGTTTCAAGATTTTAAACTACAGTCTAATACCACGTATCCAACGTTTCTTCCGTTTGTTTCCAATCTTTTTCTCACCAAATTGCAATGAGTATTAAACAATTTTCAAATACTTTTGAATTTTGTTCTGTATCCCCTTTTATTCTTTTTTATGTTTACAAACGAATAATAAGGTTTTGGTTCACTAAGTTTGTTCTACACATCAAATGTTCACAAGATACTGATATATATTTTCGATTGATACGATATACAATTAGGATAACAATCCGGTTTAACTCACGAGATCTCTTTTATTCTGAACTTGTTTAACTATAACATTCCTGAACTACTGTATTTTTTAAAGGTTCGTGCTGAAAGTAATTTATTGACAACATATCTATTATGTATAAACTCTTCACCGTTTTATTGACCAGAAATTGTACAGATCGTCTCAGGGATATACCATTAAAAAGTATAGGGGATGGAGGATAGAAGTTTAGAATGAGATTGTCAGGGATATACCATTAAAAAGTATGGGGGATGTAGGACAAGTTTATGATGAGATTGTCAGGGATATACCATTAAAAAGTATGGCCTAATCAGCATGGGTGACACTCTTGTCTGAAAAAAAAAACACACTTCCTGTCCCACCACCTTTCAATGGAATAGCCCATAGTATTTCTGTCCTGGGATTAAATTAGGCAATGTCATTTTTGATAATACATTGTTGAAGCTTGCTGTTTATATATAATGTAACCTCATTTTACAATTGAACAGTACTTTTAAAACCGTCTTGAAATGTGTTTAAGATTTGTTCTTTATGTCCATTCAAGTTTTTAGTTGGAAAGTTGGTTTTTAGACATACTAGTTGGTAACGAAACAAATTTTCTGTAGCATGTTTAGACTTGAGCTCAATTTATATGCTAAAATCTCAATTTGGTGTTAAACAAGAGTGACCAATAATGCAACATATTTTATCCTCACTCTTAAGAGAGGGGGCTATATTGCAATCACCTTGTCCGGTGCAAACTTTTGCAAGATTTCTCTGCTGCTACTAAAGGGATTGATTTCAAATTTGGTGCACAGCTTAAGCATGACGAGTTGCCTCGTCGTTTCAGGTCAGTCATTTATTTACTTCCTGTTTTCCGAGCCAAAAAATGGTTGAGTGGGGGTATACTTAGCACAACTTAGTGCTGGTCCATGTTTTCATAAATAAACTGACAGCCAAGATACTGTCTGGCAATTAGCAGTGTTGGTTTATTATAAATACTGGTACAGTTCATAGATTTGTGGTTGAATTTTTATTAATTTGTTTTTTCATTTTTATAAATGAAAAAAAAATTGTTATTGAATGTTTTTTTGTTTTTTTTATACATGAATCTAGATGTCTGAAAAATAAAAAAAAATATTAATGATTTGTTTTTTTCATTTCTTAAGAACCATTTCAGCTTAGTTATTGATTTGTTTTCTGTCAGTTAAATGGTACCATTATTTACAAGTGTTCCATTTTGTGTTTTCAATGATGCAACTTTTTACTTTTTGCATTTGCTGGATTGTCATGATGTCAAATTTCACGGCCACTTTTTTTTAGTGCCACATTCAGATGTAGGGGTTTTTTTTATGTTTGAATGAATTTAATGACATTTTCAGCTTTATCATGGCATCCAGTTCTTATAGGGGGAGGAAGCTCCCGACCTTTAGTACATGTGTAGGAAAACTGGCAATCCATGTCAATCAAAATCGTACTTGAGCACACCCTGCCCACACTAAGCTTTAACGCTTCGGCCACTGAGTACCCATCAGATTTAATAGTATACATCATTCAAATGCATGTCTTATACCTTTAAGAAATGACAGCAATTGAAGATTTTTTTTTATTGGAGGGGCTAGTATAATAATACAAGGTTCTCGAGAGGATATCACTTTATAATAATAACAGCCCACCTGTCCCTTGGGTTTGGGTAAAGTTAGCTAAAAATACAACACACTTATTCTTAAAATATCATTTCATCCAATAAAAATCAAAATGAATAAATTCTTTACACAACTCGGTATTACCAGTAACACTTGATGAGACATACATTGCCCATCACTGCTTTCTAATATGGCTCTATATTTTTTAGTAACAGATAAAAATAAAGCTATTTCTAGGTATCCGGACCACAATTGTCTATATGATCATATTTGTTGCTCTGGATGTATATTGATTTTTAATGGAGAAGATCTTGGTAATGTTGGGCAAACATCAGAAATTCTTTTTGAGTAACTTACTTTTTTGCTCAAAACTGTTAACAATTGACTCATAAGTAAAACAATATATTAAATTTATATCATTAATCAGAAATACATCATTTTTTGTAAAGCTATTTCTTGATCGAAAAAAAAAAATTAAAACAGCGACTTCAATTATGGGTCGGATACCTCAATATGAAAATTAGAATATTTTCAAAATATATCCTCTTCTTTTTTGTATTCATATTTATACAACACATGTATCACAAAAAAAAACATCACCATGTTTTAGCACCAAACTGAAAATAGTTTGTCTGGCTATCTACAACAGAATATGTGCATTTACTCCATTCTTACAATAATACTGGTAAATCATCTTGACACTAAGTGGTACCTAGCATATAAACCATAACTGAACCCATTTGTAATAGCTTACATATAATTAACAACTAAGACAAAATGTTAATTTTCTATTTCGTAGAAAATCTACTACATATATTTCTATAACAGAAACATTTGTTTATTTTGTAAGTGATACTATAGTCAATTTTACCGTGTCTGTCCGACAGGTTTTGCCTGACAAAATAGAATACCTTTTGTAGATCTCATATTACACTTTTTGAAATCAACAATTATATTCCACAGTTAATCGGCGTTTTGAATTGGGCTGAATTTTCATTTTGATAAATCGAATTTCCATAGGAAGTCAGCCATTTTTGTTTCTAAAGGGGTCTAATGTTGTTTACAAACGTTCGTCTGCTTTCGTGACGTTCAATGGTATTCGGACAAACTGCGAGACTTTACCCGCCTTAACGAATAGGCAACAATGGAATTTTCCTAAAGTACACTTCTGTTCAAAACAAGGTCAAAATTTAGTATGGAAATTCGATTTATCAAAATGAAAATTCAGCCGCATTTCAGAACGCCGATTAACTGTGGAAAATAATTGTTGATTTAAAAAAGTGTAATATGAGATCTACAAAAGGACCATAAACTCGACCATACACGGTAAGCAGTATTCTATTTTGTCATGCAAAAACCGTCAGACCGACATGGTAAAATTTACTATAGAATTTTGTTAAGATGTACATGTCAAATAACCAACATTTATTTCAAGGGAAATAACTCATGTACAATACTTGTCAGGACTGCTAAAGAAAATCATCAAAACAAGTGGAAAACAATACTTTATAAAAATGATAACAAGTGTGCACTGAGCACGCTCACAAAGTGATACCCCCTGCTTCGCTTTCAAGAAATCCTTCATGCACATCTACATATAATGTACTTCCTTTATGCTTAGTTTAATTAACTTTTATCAATCGGTTTAGGAGTTACGTTTACAAGAGATGTGGACATATGGACAGACAGAGTGATTCCTATATACTCCCCCTCTCCCCCCCAACAAGTTTGTGGGAGGTATTATAAAAAACACCTCTATTTCAACCACTTGCAACTAGTGAAATGAATTACCTTTTTGACTTTGTACAGTCACAATCTGCTTTCATAATATTCATTGTACAAAGTACAGATTCATTGGCAATCACTCAAGTACATGCTTAAATTTTGAAACAAATATTGTGGTAAGTGTTGTCTTTCTAAAAATCATGCAGACCCTATTATAACAGTAATTAAGAGTAGAACATAACACATGCACATAGTCTCTTCAAAATTTCTCAATATAAATTTGTGTCATGAGTTATCCCCCTTTTCGCAGTTTCTGTAATGCATTCTTTTCTAAACACATTTAAATACAAATCATGTTTAAACCCGTTTATTCCAACAATAAATCATATCCTGCAATATTTTCAGAAATACTGATTCTTAAATTGTCATTTTACTATTTGACATACATATATCATCTACTGGTCCCAGTGATAAATACTGTTCAGTGTAACAGAATTATTAACAACCAATATAACCAGTTAATAAACAGTTCAACAATATAAACATAAAACAATCTTAGAAACCTGACAAAACTGCCAGCATTTTGTTATTGTGATTTTTTAAAAATATTATCATACATGTATATACAACATTCAGACAAGTCTGTCATTCATAAACATCTTTAATAATTTCTTAACATTAAAAAAATTCTATTAAAGTGAACTCTTTTGTGTAAATTTGTTGGAAAATATTTGAAATGCTAAATTGCAATTTCTCAAAATGAAATTGTATTGAATGCTTTTGATAAAAAATATATTTCTGAAAAGATGCTAACAGTATTTTTAAAACAAATTTAAATAAGTAGCAAACTTTATTTTTCCCAAAAAGGACGAGAGAAAAAAAGTGGAACATAATTTGATTGTAGTCATAGTTAAACCAATATATGTTATCAACCAACAGATTTTATACTTTCAACTGGAAAAGTTATGTACTCCATTCTGTCAAAAAAATGTCAATACAAACTTTGGCAATTAGCTGAACCTAATATTTAGTTTGAACACATTGTGGTAACAAAAAAGAACACACTGGTATAATGTAAAACAAAAAAATCGAAGAATGTGTCCATGGGACACAGATGCCCCCGCTATATGAAGTCCCAAACAGGAAGTAGTTGTCCAACAGGTCTGAAAGTTGCTTACGACGTACAATTTGTGATACTGAACCACCCTGCCAAAATTTCAAATTGTTCTCGTGTACCATTTCTGAGAAAAGCTTGACGGAAATTCTTTGGTAAACATATTTACGGACAGATGGGCATGAGTAAAACTTAATGCCCCTTGACATGTTGTCTCGGTGGCATAAAAATCGAAGAATGTGTCAGTGGGACACAGATGCCCCGCTAAATGAAGTCCCAAACAGGAAGTAGATGTTCGACAGGTCTGAAAGTTGCTTAGGACGTACAACTTGTGATACTGAACCACCCTGCCAAATTTCAAATTGTTCTCATGTACGGTTTCCGAGAAAAGACATGTTGTCGCGGGGGCATAATAAAAATGTGTAGAAGAAAATACAAATGGTTGATTTGCATATATACGTAGCCAGGAATGTTTTCAGCAAATTAATTTAGTGACTAGTGAATTCTTTCTATTTACTAGTTTCGTCTCAATTTTCACAGCATAGAATATCAATTATTTCAAGTACTATATGCAGATTTACTACAAAAATGACAGGTTTAAGTCTTAAACTAGCTGTGAAAAATTACAAATAAAACCAAGTATCCAGAAAAGTTATTTGCTTACTGTCAATAAATTTAATTACATTTCACCTGTCTTTATAATCTGCAATAGTTAAAAACAGATTTATCAGATTTTACTAGTTTTATACATCTTTAATACCAAATAATTCTTAGGGCTTTTCCAGAAAAAAAGGTACAGGGGGGCCGGAACGCAGGTCATTTTTTTTTTCCTTGGTAGGGGGGGTTGAGGGTATTTCTATTTTGGTGGGTGTAGGTATGTTCTTATTAAAATAATCGCGGTTGTCGGGTGTTTTTCTATTTCTACATCGCCAAACGCGGTGCTTTCGTCGACGTCCGTGCGATTTTTGACTGACGATTTTGTCGGAATTAACCGATCATCATAAACTTTGAATCGTTTACGCCCGAAAGTTCCGAATGGGACTGGTTGCCGAGTTTCTCTAGATTGCTTTGCTGTCTCATTAACCAGATGTTGTAAAAGCCCGAGTATACCGAAAATGCAACACACTTTTGTCCGATTTTTGTAAGCGTGATAGCGTCTGTTTTCGTTATCGTACGTAGCACTGCCGTAACATACATCAATAAAATGAAATACAGCAAAGTCCTAAGACAATTACCTGTCATTTATAGAAATTTCGTACTGTATAGTTTTAATTTACCTGGTTAAAAAGCCGTTTGAAGTGGCATGCTTTGATCTGAACTCGGCACTCGGCGGACAGAAAACTCTAAATTACAAATATAAATAGGAATGGTGACTAATCGCGACCTATAAATTATTAAATCAATCATAATATTACGTCTTCGGTCCAATTTTCAGCTTGTAAAACCACCGGGAACAAATTTGTGTCAGCTTTTTCGGTGACGAAATGCCGAAAACTGGGGGGTAGGGAGGTGGAGTGTTGGAAGCAACTCGACGTACGCTTTGAAAAATATTTAGCATCTGCCTGTCAAAGTAGAATAGATAACGCATCAGTACTTATTAAATATATAATATATAATAGTATTGCGTCTTTTGTATAATGTGGGTCTCAAAGCCGCTTTGAACAAATTTGTGTCAGCTTTTTCTACAATAAAAGGGGGGGAGGCTGAAATACATTTGCAATTTAATGGTAAATTTTTGGAGCTTTGTGTGCAATAGAGAAAAAAAAGTGTGGTATAATCAAAACAATCATTAAAATGTATTATAGAAATCCCAAATCAACATAATTGTTCAATATATTTACATGTATATAATCAAGACCTGAACAAATTTTTAAACCTTCAATTCAGGAATATTAAACCATGTAGACAAATATTCTTGTCTGCCATTGGAAAACAATGTAAAAGTTAAGGACAAAGAATTTTTGTTGTTGTAGCATTAAAGACCCTATGCTTTTTACACTGACAGCAGCTTGTAGGGTTTGTACAGACTAGGAAAGTTGCACTCCTTGTCCTAGCTAAACACATCAGTTGATATGCTACCCTTAAAATTCTCAATGTCCAAAATTTTCCTTGCAAGAGTTTCAAAGTCCACATAGTAGACACAATGCAAGATACAGTGACCATTAGTGACCCATAAGCAGAATGGAAATAGTGTTTCTTTTTTCTTTTTTTTTATTGATTGATTGACTCAATTACATGACACTTATTTCAGTCAGTATAAATAGTGAAGAAAATTACATAAAACTACTACTATAAAAGATTCAACTTTTTACAGGCCAGCTGAAAAAAATCTTAATTTAACTAGAAGTTGTGGAGGCCACAGTATATGAAATGGTTGGTTATAGATATATAGGCATCATTAAACTGAGATTGTTGGAATTCAATATGAACATTATGACATTATTAATATATGAATTTTTCATTCCTTATAGGTTCACCCTATTAAACGTGTGGGGGGTGTAAGGGGCTATGTCACTCTAGGTGTAATATGAGTTATTAAATGCCAAAAACATATATCAACATTAAATTATCAACAGACAGCACATTTGAAACTATTATATGTCTTACGTAAGCTATGTATACAAATTCACTACAAACACCAAGGCACATGGAGCTTTCCTCAATTCCTGTCAAATTGCACCATGTCTTGGCACAAAATAATTCTTGGAAATTAGTTATATACTAGACTTTTAACCAGTCATGCTTAATGTCAAATTTAAACAAACATTTGTTCTTCAAAACGACAGTTTCATGGATTAAACATGATTTGTGTTCATCAACATTTGAAAACTCGTGGCTTTTTACGATAAATGGAGAAACATTTCAACTGGTATAACGAGAAAAACTATTGATTAATTAAACAAATGGCCTGTGCCATGTTTACATAAAAAAATGATGATTTTCTATCATCGATCTTATGCAAGCAGTTGATTATATCTGCGTCACGTACATACAGTCATGCATCAAAATGTAACCTTGATCAATTCCTGTATTATGTATAAATTGTAACATTTAATTTAAGAAAACATTAACCTCACCAGTTTCTCCTGAACTAAACAATTTGTTTAGATGGCGCTGTTAAGAAATTTTTGTTTTACATACATGTAACTTTTACGGCGTTAAATTGACCTTTATCTGTCAAATCGGGGCCTTCGCTCTCCTACTGTTGAAGAATTGAGTGTTGACGTTGTTTACGGCCTATCACAATATTCACATAAATTTAAGGGTAACTATATTATTGTATATTTAATCCTATATGTGGTTTTAAGATTCGAATATAATCAAATAATCATATTGATATATCAATATTATTTTATAGGTGGGGGGTACATTCCATAAAAACATTTTCTAGGTTGTGCCTCTAAAAAAATTAAAATTTTAGTGGTGGTACCCCATTTTTTGAGCTGCGTTCCGACCCCCCTGTACCTTTTTTTCTGGAAAAGCCCTTAACAAATGCTACGTCATTACAAGTGCTAATTATTTATTTCTGACCAATCAGGACAATCCAGCAATCTCAGTCAGCTCTTTAACATCTTCCTCTGTTACTGACTCTATGTCATCATCATTGTCTATAACTTTGAACAATCTTTCAACCTTATTCTTAGATGTTTTAGCCTGTGCAGATGTCTTCTTGCCTTTAGACTTGGCTGAAATTGCAAAATAAAAATTTAACTTTGGGGTAAATGTGTTTGTCTATCCTGCAATCATGACCTTTCATTTTTATCAAGTTTCAGCTCATATGATAATTTCTTATGTGTGCCATTAAGAATTCATTGTGAAAAAAAATTATCATGCTGTACTTCCTTTCATTCAGGACTGTCTTTTTGTACATATAGAAGCGATGTTAACAATTCCCAATTATACAGGAAGTGTTGTCTACCAGGATATAGGATATATCAAGTCCTTAGAATTGTAGAGTTAAAAAAATTGTGCCTACTTACCTACCAACTTCTCCCTAGAGGGCAGTACATACCTTTCCCTGTAGATGTAAACCAAACAGTCCCTAGAGGACAGTACATACCTTTCAGTGATTTATCACCAGATTTAGCTGTCCATTTCTCCATCAAATCAGATCTGTCTAACATCACTGCAAGGTCCTTATCACTGATGTTTGATTTGTCATCCTTGCCCTTCATTTCCATTTGATGGTCTCTTGATTTAAGAAGGTCTTGTAACTCCTGTGGTGTCAAAGGTTTAAATTCTGTACTGTAATCTTTAATACCTGTCTTGAACTTTTCTGAAAAAGAATATTTGTTTGTTTGAATGGTGTTTTAACGCCACTTTCAGCAATTTCATGGCGTCCAGTTTTTATTGGGGGAGGAAGCCTGAGTACCCGGAGAGAACCCCCAACCTGCGGTAGGAAAACTGGCAATCCTTGTCAATTAAGATAAAAAGAAATATAAAAACCATCCAGTAAACAGAATAGCCACACCTCCTTAAGAGAACATATGAGCCGTCTCATTAGAAAAGGTACAAAAACTTCGTGACATTGTTATCGAGAAAACGTCCTCGGAATGAACGTTATGATTTTAGCGTTGTTCAGTTGCGAGTTGTTTTTGCAGATGACAGTCTATTCGTGAAAAACTTGACAATGGGTTGTCAAAACGTTTCAAAATTTCGGAAAAAGATTATTTAAATATGGATTTATTACTGTGTAATATTAAAAAAAAAAAAACATATGATATTTTTAATTCCATACAAAAGAGTTTACCACAGGTCAATAACCAGTACGTCAGTCACTGGAAACCCGCCTTTGAAGAATTGAACGATTTCCAGATGCAAGCCTGGTATTTTAAGAAATTTGTCATTTATTTGACGAATATGTACAGAGTGAAATGTTTATTTTATCATCCTTGTACTATGTAGTCGTATCCCGGGCTCAAGTGAAGTGAAAGTACTATTTACGGAATCACCACCCTTCATGTACAACATTTCTAAAAATATCTCGAATCAATAAAAGATCGAATTGTTTCTTTTATTATGATCGGATTTGCTATTTGCAGTTTATAAACCTTTATTTTAACAAAACAATTATAGAATAATAGGGAAAAGTCTTTAAACGCGTTAACAATCTTTTGAAAAATTATTTTTGTCACACACACAGGAATTTGAACCCATATTATTTCGGGCGATTCATATTTTTGCAACAACGAAACTTTATCTAGGACGGAAACACTTTTGTTACTTCCCGTGCACACACAATACTTATTAAAATTGACTTGGGCATTTATCGACAACACATAAACTATCTGATTTTTAAATGTTCTTTTTTGTTTGCCCTGTAAGCCAAAATTTGTTTTACATCCCCCACCGCCCCCCAAAAATCGATTAATGAAATCAATAAAAATGATAAAATAAAGTAAGAAGTCATAAACATTGATTATGAAATTAAGTCAAATTATTTGGAGTACATCATTTCAATGAGTTGCATTTCAGTGAAATGTTTACTTATTTACGCTGTTGATAAAACTTTACATCCTCCCAAGTCTGCTCAGGGGTTTTGAGTAAACAATTCACACTACGGAAAAACTACGTCTGCTTTCAACTGAATTAAATGCTGAATCTGATAATAGGTCTATTTAAACTAATAGTGGTGTTTTGACACTGACTTAAATGATGTAGAAGGGGCCTTTTACTAAAGGTTGTTGTTCAAGTAAGCCCCATGAATGCTTGAATCAATTGATTGAAAGGAAATAAAAGATTTTTCTAGTTCGGGAAATGACCAATTCAAACGAGACATGTATTTTATGGAATCCTTATCGTACGAAAATAATAAATATTTTGATAAAACGGAAAGTAAAAGAAAGAGAAGTAGTCTGAGAATCTTGTGCCGACCCACTCCAAAAAGCGTTCGACAGCAGAGGATTCTCTAAGTAGGGGAAAAAGTGCTCATTAACTTTTAAAAGCTGTTAAGTATGCAACGAATGTTTTAAACTTTGTTTTGACATTGTTGAAAAGTATTTCCGAAATTAAAAAATGCATATGGATGAAAATGGTGCTGTTCCTCGTGAACATGAAAATGTCAGTGTTACACCAAAACAAATTTTTTAATAGACTTTGCAAATGAATTCGGACTACCCCAACCTGCAGCTCCACGAGGACGCGATGAAGACCCTCCGATATTTCTTTCTTCGTCTGAAACTATTTTAAATTAAATTTTACATAGTTTTTGGTGTATCCTCTTTTAGAGATATTTGAAAAAAAATGTTGTCCACAAATCAAAATAGCTGCACCAAAAGAAGATGTAAGTGAAAAGTGTGAAAAATTAAAACAGTCAACATTTAAATGATTTGTGACAGCAAACAGATAAGACACAATAAAACAACTAGAGGCTCCCAGGAGCCTGTATCGCTCACCTGAACCTGAAACCAAACAACCCTTTTTTATCCAGCTTTTCGTTGCTATAAGGAATTGCCCAACGCTTCTGCAAAAATCATTAATTTTGACCTTTTAAGGGAAATAACTCCTGTAAGGAGGAGCTTTTGATGCTTAGAGGGAGAAGGGAGGTTCACTTCAAATATGCTGTACCTGTTATACTTTTTTATCTTTCAGTCGAAAACTCTCTCGACTCCCACCCTCCCCCCCCCCCCCCTTTTTTCATTTTTTCTATTTTAAGCCAACTTAGCTATGTAGGTAGTCAGGTGTCATGATTTGCAAAATTTTGGTAGAGGACATCCTAAAGATGATGTGTGCAATGTTTCAAAGCAGTCCTTTCATTGGTTAAAGAGGAGAAGATTTTTTAAAATCAAGTAAAATTGATTAAAAAATTTTCAAGGAGAATAATTCCTAAACAGTTCATCAGACAATCTTGACCCTAAAGTCATTTTTGTAGCCCTCATAGAGCAGAACAATTAAGCAATGCTAAATTTTTCTCTAGTTTTAACAATTTTCAAGATTTTGAGGCAAAAATGTCAAAAATAATCAATTTCTACAAGGGCAATAACTCCTATAAGGAGTCATCATACAACTTCAACTCAATGGAGTGTTTCATAGAGCTTTTGATGCAGATGAAGGCATGTCTCTTCGGTTTTCCTGTATCTGTTACACTTTTTTAAATATAAGCCAAAAACTGTATTTTACCCCCCCCCCCCCCCTTTTCGTCCTATTTTTAGCCATGGTGGTTAATCTGCGGCCATGGTTGGTGCAAACTTGGTTGAGGACATTTGAAAGATGATGTGTACAAAGCTTCAAAGCAGTTCTTTCAGTTGTTTCAGAGGAGAAGATTTTAAAAAATCAATTAAAACCGATTAAAAAAACAGTTCAAGGGGAATAACTCTTAAACAGTTAATCAGACAATCTTGACCCTTAAGTCATTTTTGTAGCCCTCATAGAGCAGAACAATTAAGCAATGCTGACTTTTTCTCTAGTTCTAATAATTTTCAAGATTTTGAGGCAAAAATAGCAAAAATCATCAAGTTTGACAATTAAAGGGCAATAACTCCTACAAGGAGTCATCATACAACTTTGACCCAATGGAGTGTTTTGTAGAGCTTTAGATGCTGAAGAAGGAATGTCGCTTCTGTTTTCCTGTATCTGTTATACTTTTTGAACTATAAGCCAAAAACTGTATTTTGACCCCCCTGTTCTATTTTTAGCCATGGCGGCCATGTTGGTTGGTCTGAGGCCATGATTTGTGCAAACTTGGTAGAGGACATTTTACTGATGATGTGTGCAAAGTTTCAAAGCAATCCCTTCAGTGGTTTTGGAGGAGAAGATTTTTTAAAAAAAGTTAATGACGATGACGACGGACGCCAAGTGATGGCAATAGCTCACATGACCCTTCGGGTCAGGTGAGCTTAAAATGTGACAAAATAACAAGCATATGAGGCTCCCGTACTCATTTCCAATGACTATTTTATGAAGGAGGAAAGACTATGAATTTGCCAAAAAGTTGTGGGGCCTACTTTTTTATTAAACATTCAAGGTTGGGATTTTAGGCTAAAACATTGAAATGTGTTAATAAAGGTTCTCTATAATTTTTATTTTTATTCAAAGTGTAAACAAAAATAAGCTTCATCGTCAATTTTAATTGGCAACAGTTGTTACACATACCGAGTTCCCGAGGAACCCACTTATAAATCCCTTTCTTTCTTCCCTTTATTCGAGGATATGATCAGACAAATCTAATGTTTGTTATAAGTTATAAACAACTGATTATGTATCCTACCGACTCTTTTAAAACATCGAAATTCAAGCAAAATACTTTAATTTGTATGTGTTACTATGTAGCTGACTCTTGCCTACTATGTACAGAACATATGGGGTCACCACGTGATGTCAATCATTAAATCAACTAGACAAAGTTGATCTAGCGATCACCGATACCCCCCCTTTTGTGAAAATTTCTAACGTTTTTCGTGGACTGTGACCTTGAGATTTGATGGATTTCCACCAAAATCAATAGGCTTCTTACCAACAAAATATATAACAATATTTTACAGTTTCATTAAAATCGGATACAAACTTTTTGAGTTATTGTCCGGAAACAACTTTTTTGTAAAAATTTCTAACGTTTTTCGTGGACTGTGACCTTGAAATTTGACGATTTCCCCCAAAATCGATAGGCTTCTTACCAACCTGATATATAACAATATCCCAAAGTTTCATTCAAATCGGATGTAAACTTTTTGAATTATCATCCGGAAACCAAATGTGGAGGACCACTATATACCCCCGACTCTGTCGAGCGGGGGTATAAAAACGCAGGTATTTACAGTATGTAGGATATAATTACAAACGTGAATACATTCACGTGCGTAGTGTATTAATAGTATGTATCTAAAATAGGAGCTACAATACTGTATAGTATTCTTTTTATTATACACTTGAGTGATTGGGTTCAGGGAAGATCCAGGGTGGTGATGATCGCATACACATACATGTAGCAACTACATGTATGTATTTACATACACACAGAGTCTCATTTTAACATGTCACCACGTTATATGTGGCCAGTATTTAAATTTTGCTTGACATTTTTAGGTAAAGAAAAGATGGGTCAAATGTACATATTATATCAATGTTAGATCATGCACTCTCTACTTTTGGTTACGGTGCGAAGGAATGAGGCATACATCACGGGCATGCATGCAGGTAATTGCGCAGGTAAAAATTTGGAACTGCTAATTGCTAACAGAGACATATAATTACATATGTCTCTGTTGCTAAACATCGGAACCCGCTTAAAATCAGGTACCGTAGTAATTTAACAGTAATCCATAATACGTACAATGTCACCGCTGATAAAGTTAGTAAGATTGTTTGTTTGTTTGTTTGAATGGTGTTTTAACGCCACTTTCAGCAATTTTTCAGCTATATCGTGGCGACCAGTTTTTATTGGGGGAGGAAGCCGGAGAGAACCCCCAACCTGTGGTAGGAAAACTGGCAATCCTTGTCAATTAAGATTGGAGTCGAGTGCATCCTGAATGCAGTGAGAATCAAACCCCCAATCTCAGTGTTGACAGACTACGTGATCAATAGTAGAAAAACTACCTTAACCACTCGGCCACCATATCAGCAAATTTATTGGGTCATAAATTACCAATACACTCAGTAACAACAAACTGGGATTAATCGGTCAGAAGCTTATGTAACGAATATATAAAGAGATTTTGTATTTTAAACAGACATTGTAATAGCATAACGTCCTGTGCGCTTTGATACTTTCCGTGATAAAGCCAGCATCAAAAACTAAATTTTCAATATTTGGTATGTATATCCTAAAAAGCACGAAGCTTATTTTTATTCGAATACACCATTAACAAATTCTTTTAATGCGATTTTCGATCTGCATTTTAAACGTTAAACTATGTTATTAATGATTTTATTGTATTTGTGTTGTTTTTGACAATTTTTCATTATCATTTATTTCTTGATCTATTAGGTCGAATTTTACTGTCGTTATAATCCGAAGTTAATTTTGTGATTTGTCGGATTAACGGCAGAATTCAGTCCTATTGCTCGTAATGTAGCAAATAAAAAGTTCTACCTTAGGTCTATTTATGCAAAATTCGCACATAATATTCATCTTCTTTACGTTATAAAGCTGGATAATGTGACCTAAGTTTAGAAAAATCATGCTAATTTGCATACTGTAACAACCAATCCGTAGTAAGAATCCAGTCATTTACATATACTTTTCCCAAGATGCAACACACCATTCAGTTTCGGGTTCGTGTAGACACGAATGTCAATTAATACACAGCGCACAGGGGATTATAAAAAACTTCAAAAACTATCATCACGTATCAATAATGATTGATCTTAAACACGAAACCGATAAAAAAATGATGACACTGTTGAAATATATCAAGATTGACCACGGCGGATTATATATGGAACTTCTTTTTGACGTCAAAGTGACGGACGGGAGGGATTCTCTCCCACTCTGCTACATTAAGAGTAATGGGACTAAATTTGTACCCTCGCCAAAAAAAGAACGCGAGGGTACGATTATTCGTTCTATTGATCTATGTGATCCAGCTTGCATTTTACTCTTTGAATTCAGAACATCAGCTTATGTTGCGAAAACAAGAAAAGGTAACCAATTTTAATTGTTTTATTGCCAAACAATAATTATTGCAAATTAATTTAATTTAGAACGATCGAATCAACAATTCAGAACAATCAAATCAAAACGATACTATTTCCGTGTCAATTAAAAACTTGTTTGTAATAGGTTGTATAAAAAGACCTTCAAAGACCAACTTTGTGTTTCAGAGTTGTGGACGAGGTATGTATTCGCGAAGACTTTCCGTCGTCAAACTCTATTTTTTGACGTTTTTTGTATTTAGCTGCCCAATTTCAAACGTGAATATTTTCCTTATTAATAAAGATACCAACAAACGGAAAAGCGTATATAAATCAGCAGGATTTAAGCTATAATAAAATGTTAAACTCTGAATTTCGGTAAAAAATGAGTTTTTGTACCTTTTCTCATGAGACGGCTCATATATAAAGCAAACATCAGCTAATTAAGATCTTTATGTAGCGACTTTCTTATTAGCTGACCCTGTATTCAATCCAAATGGTTGGATTTTACAGTATCATTTTAGCACAACATACTGGCTTTTGAAAAACTAATTACAATTTGTCTACTTAGCCCTTAGCTTTCCACTCAATATTCTAAAATGCATTTTTTACCAGTCTTGTTCTGTCTACTTGAGAAGAAAAAACAAACCTTTGTGTATCACCATTTTCTCAAGTTTCCTTTTGGCTGCAGCCCTCTCAACTATCCTCTGATCTATGGTGTTAGCTGTGACAAATCTATAAACAACGACAGGAAGTGTCTGTCCAATTCTGTGACATCTATCCTGAGCCTGCAAGTCACACTGTGGATTCTATTTCAGAAAAAATCTTTCAATTATAGGACACTGACTATTGATCACCGGTCTACCAACACATGACAAGGAAATCTGTTGGTCATTCATAATTAGACTACAATTAATTTTCCTGACTAAATTTTTTGTTTGTTTGGTGGAGCTGACATCAGGTAAAAACATAATTTTCAATGTTCATTTACTCAGAAACAAACACAGCTTAAACCATTCTCTACACTATAGTAAACTATCCTGAATTTGCTGTACTGTATCATTCAAGCACTTATATACAGTGAAAAATTACTGCTAGAGATGCCTTAAAATTATTTAAATTTAAGGAAAGCAGTTTTGAAATCAGTATGTTTACCATAATGCATAATTTGTAACAATAACAGAAAATATAGTTGACATCTTATATTAAACTTATCATTGTTAACATGGTCCTTACCCAATCACTGTCATATATAATAACAGTATCCGCAGCAGTCAGGTTTATACCCAAACCTCCAGCTCTGGTACTCAGCAAAAATATGAACATCTCCTTGTCTTTGTTAAAGGAATCCATCTAAAAATATCAGTATGCAAATACACAAATTTTATTAAGACTGGTTGGTGATTTGTTTTTTGGTATTTAGCATCACTTGCAATTAGGTTTTAAATACTGTACAACTATGAACCTGTGAAATGAAAACAAAATATAAAATAATATATAAAGCATCCAATGATAAACTTAGCAGTTAACTAAGGTAATTGAAGACATTCATTAATCGAGCCCCTTGCCGTAAGATAATGAGATGAGGAAATAAAACCAACAGCAATCTGTTTAGAAACTGACAATAATATATCCATATCACAATAGTTAGTGGCAGAGTGGTTAAGGTAGTTCGTCTACTATTGATCTTTTGGTCTGTCAACACTGAGATTGTGGTCGAGTCTCACTACGGGCAGGGTGGGCTCAACTCCAATCTTAATTGACAAGGATTGCTAGTTTTCCTACTTAAGGGTGGGGTTTTTTTATGACTCCCTCCCCCTTAAAAGAACTGGACACCATGATATAGCTGTTATTGCTGAAAGCGGTGTTAAAAATTATTCAAACAAACTAAAAAAACAATTGAGCACTACATAACTATATTATTACTTGGTGATGAAGTGGTAATCTAGTTATTTGTATAAGCCATTTCTGAAAATTACATAAAAATCAGCAAGATACATTGTGTAACAACATACCACTTATACTGTATTCAAACATGTGCATTTTATGTAAATGAACTTCGATGAAAAGCTAATTTGAACTGAACAAAAAGAATTAAGGATACTGTCAGGTGTAAAGCTCCCACCAAGACATATTTTAGCAAGTGCTCCCGCAGATTTCTTAATTAGGTTCTACTGCGAGAATAAAATTTTACACAAAGAAAATACCTGTTCTTTTCTTTCATCAATCGAATATGATCCATCAAGACGGCAATATGGCAACTTCCTATAGTAACAATAGTCTCCAAGGATATCCAACATTTTAGTCATCTGGGAGAATATCAAAACCTGAAATTAATCATTTAAAATTAAATTATCTCGATGTTCGTTTTCGTAGATATCATCCTCCCTTATTGTTTTAAACAATATCCCCAAAAAATATCCCAGAACAATTTTATTTTTATTTTCAGGGGTCAGAACACAATGAAGTTTCTGTACCTAAAGATGCATTAAAATATTTTTTCCTGGAAAAGCATGGAATACCTTGTGGCCATTTTTCTTTAATTCCTTCAGCATCCTGTCTAACAAAACCATCTTCCCACAGGAAGTGACAATTTCTTCATCAACCCTAAATTCTTCATTAGCTGTCAGGGGATATTCTAACAGGTATGGGTGGTTACAACACTTCCTTAGCTGCATCATGATGTTCTGTAAACGTACTGTAACTTGTGCTGTCTTTGGTGTCACAATTTTATTTCTGAAGTAAAGATTGATTAATCCTGTTGGTGGATAGTGAATGCAATTAAGAAAAGACCTTACTTAAATAACAATTCTAAGCCACATTCAGCTATTTCACAAGTTTTATTCTGGTGAAAAAAAGAGTACCCACCAAAAAATCTAGACCTTTGGCAGTAAAACTGGCTTGAACTCCCATCAAAAGGTAGGGAGAGACAAGTGTACTACAGTACAGATAGGTGTCAACCTTTAAATATGCATACCACTCTGCCATGCCAGCCTAATTCAAAAGCAAAGAGAAGAATAACAAACCAAGAAATAGCTACAAAATTATGGTGATTTTATGCTCAGCAAAGTGACAAAAACAGTTAAATATTCAAAACAACAAACATTCTTAATTGAATCATATCACAGCAGTGGCCCAAAAGAATGAAAGGAATTGTCCAGTGATGCCTTACAATCAACAGGTATGAAGCTGTAACCACTTAACACATTCTTACCTAGAGTCTAAAGTTCCTTGATTGTTGATCCAGTGAACCCTTACAATCAGCAGGTACTTAAAAATGTATAAAGTTGTAACACATTCTTACCTAGAGTCTAAAGTCTCTTGATTGTTAATGATTGCCTGTACCCAGCTCTCTAGCTTACCTAGAGTTTGAAGCCTCTTGATTGTTAATGATTGCCTGTACCCAGCTCTCTAGCTTACCTAGAGTTTGAAGTCTCTTGATTGTTAATGATTGCCTGTACCCAGCTCTCTAGCTTACCTAGAGTTTGAAGCCTCTTGATTGTTAATGATTGCCTGTACCCAGCTCTCTAGCTTACCTGGTGTTTGAAGCCTCTTGATTGTTAATGATTGCCTGTACCCAGCTCTCTAGCTTACCTAGAGTTTGAAGCCTCTTGATTGTTAATGATTGCCTGTACCCAGCTCTCTAGCTTACCTAGAGTTTGAAGCCTCTTGATTGTTAATGATTGCCTGTACCCAGCTCTCTAGCTTACCTAGAGTTTGAAGTCTCTTGATTGTTAATGATTGCCTGTACCCAGCTCTCTAGCTTACCTGGTGTTTGAAGTCTCTTGATTGTTAATGATTGCCTGTACCCAGCTCTCTAGCTTACCTGGTGTTTGAAGCCTCTTGATTGTTAATGATTGCCTGTACCCAGCTCTCTAGCTTACATGGAGTTTGAAGCCTCTTGATTGTTAATGATTGCCTGTACCCAGCTCTCTAGTTTACATGGAGTTTGAAGCCTCTTGATTGTTAATGATTGCCTGTACCCAGCTCTCTAGCTTACCTGGAGTTTGAAGCCTCTTGATTGTTAATGATTGCCTGTACCCAGCTCTCTAGCTTACCTAGAGTTTGAAGCCTCTTGATTGTTAATGATTGCCTGTACCCAGCTCTCTTGTTTACCTAGAGTTTGAAGCCTCTTGATTGTTAATGATTGCCTGTACCCAGCTCTCTAGCTTACCTGGAGTTTGAAGCCTCTTGATTGTTAATGATTGCCTGTACCCAGCTATCTAGCTTACCTAGAGTTTGAAGCCTCTTGATTGTTAATGATTGCCTGTACCCAGCTCTCTAGCTTACCTAGAGTTTGAAGCCTCTTGATTGTTAATGATTGCCTGTACCTAGCTCTCTAGCTTACCTAGAGTTTGAAGTCTCTTGATTGTTAATGATTGCCTGTACCCAGCTCTCTTTCTTACCTGGAGTTTGAAGCCTCTTGATTGTTAATGATTGCCTGTACCTAGCTCTCTAGCTTACCTAGAGTTTGAAGCCTCTTGATTGTTAATGATTGCCTGTACCTAGCTCTCTAGCTTACCTAGAGTTTGAAGCCTCTTGATTGTTAATGATTGCCTGTACCCAGCTCTCTAGCTTACCTGGAGTTTGAAGCCTCTTGATTGTTAATGATTGCCTGTACCCAGCTCTCTAGCTTACCTAGAGTTTGAAGCCTCTTGATTGTTAATGATTGCCTGTACCCAGCTCTCTAGCTTACCTCGAGTTTGAAGCCTCTTGATTGTTAATGATTGCCTGTACCCAGCTCTCTAGTTTACCTAGAGTTTGAAGCCTCTTGATTGTTAATGATTGCCTGTACCCAGCTCTCTAGCTTACCTGGAGTTTGAAGCCTCTTGATTGTTAATGATTGCCTGTACCCAGCTCTCTAGCTTACCTAGAGTTTGAAGCCTCTTGATTGTTAATGATTGCCTGTACCCAGCTCTCTAGCTTACCTAGAGTTTGAAGCCTCTTGATTGTTAATGATTGCCTGTACCCAGCTCTCTAGCTTACCTAAAGTTTGAAGCCTCTTGATTGTTAATGATTGCCTGTACCCAGCTCTCTAGCTTACCTAGAGTTTGAAGCCTCTTGATTGTTAATGATTGCCTGTACCCAGCTCTCTAGCTTACCTAGAGTTTGAAGCCTCTTGATTGTTAATGATTGCCTGTACCCAGCTCTCTAGCTTACCTGGAGTTTGAAGCCTCTTGATTGTTAATGATTGCCTGTACCCAGCTCTCTAGCTTACCTGGAGTTTGAAGCCTCTTGATTGTTAATGATTGCCTGTACCCAGCTCTCTAGCTTACCTGGAGTTTGAAGTCTCTTGATTGTTAATGATTGCCTGTACCCAGCTCTCTAGCTTACCTAGAGTATGAAGCCTCTTGATTGTTAATGATTGCCTGTACCCAGCTCTCTAGCTTACCTAAAGTTTGAAGCCTCTTGATTGTTAATGATTGCCTGTACCCAGCTCTCTAGCTTACCTGGTGTTTGAAGCCTCTTGATTGTTAATGATTGCCTGTACCCAGCTCTCTAGCTTACCTAGAGTTTGAAGCCTCTTGATTGTTAATGATTGCCTGTACCCAGCTCTCTAGCTTACCTAGAGTTTGAAGCCTCTTGATTGTTAATGATTGCCTGTACCCAGCTCTCTAGCTTACCTGGAGTTTGAAGCCTCTTGATTGTTAATGATTGCCTGTACCCAGCTCTCTAGCTTACCTAGAGTTTGAAGCCTCTTGATTGTTAATGATTGCCTGTACCCAGCTCTCTAGCTTACCTAGAGTTTGAAGCCTCTTGATTGTTAATGATTGCCTGTACCCAGCTCTCTAGCTTACCTGGAGTTTGAAGCCTCTTGATTGTTAATGATTGCCTGTACCCAGCTCTCTAGCTTACCTAGAGTTTGAAGCCTCTTGATTGTTAATGATTGCCTGTACCCAGCTCTCTAGTTTACCTAGAGTTTGAAGCCTCTTGATTGTTAATGATTGCCTGTACCCAGCTCTCTAGCTTACCTAGAGTTTGAAGCCTCTTGATTGTTAATGATTGCCTGTACCCAGCTCTCTAGCTTACCTAGAGTTTGAAGCCTCTTGATTGTTAATGATTGCCTGTACCCAGCTCTCTAGCTTACCTAGAGTTTGAAGCCTCTTGATTGTTAATGATTGCCTGTACCCAGCTCTCTAGCTTACCTAGAGTTTGAAGCCTCTTGATTGTTAATGATTGCCTGTACCCAGCTCTCTAGCTTACCTAGAGTTTGAAGCCTCTTGATTGTTAATGATTGCCTGTACCCAGCTCTCTAGCTTACCTAGAGTTTGAAGCCTCCTGATTGTTAATGATTGCCTGTACCCAGCTCTCTAGCTTACCTGGAGTTTGAAGTCTCTTGATTGTTAATGATTGCATGTACCCAGCTCTCTAGCTTACCTAGAGTTTGAAGCCTCTTGATTGTTAATGATTGCATGTACCCAGCTCTCTAGCTTACATGGAGTTTGAAGTCTCTTGATTGTTAATGATTTCCTGTACCCAGCTCTCTAGCTTACCTGGAGTTTGAAGCCTCTTGATTGTTAATGATTGCCTTTACCCAGCTCTCTAGCTTACCTGGAGTTTGAAGTCTCTTGATTGTGAATGATTGCCTGTACCCAGCTCTCTAGCTTACCTGGTGTTTGAAGCCTCTTGATTGTTAATGATTGCCTGTACCCAGCTATCTAGCTTACCTAGAGTTTGAAGCCTCTTGATTGTTAATGATTGCCTGTACCCAGCTCTCTAGCTTACCTGGAGTTTGAAGTCTCTTGATTGTTAATGATTGCCTGTACCCAGCTCTCTAGCTTACCTGGAGTTTGAAGCCTCTTGATTGTTAATGATTGCCTGTACCCAGCTCTCTAGCTTACCTAGAGTTTGAAGCCTCTTGATTGTTAATGATTGCCTGTACCCAGCTCTCTAGCTTACCTAGAGTTTGAAGCCTCTTGATTGTTAATGATTGCCTGTACCCAGCTCTCTAGTTTACCTGGAGTTTGAAGCCTCTTGATTGTTAATGATTGCCTGTACCCAGCTCTCTAGCTTACCTGGTGTTTGAAGCCTCTTGATTGTTAATGATTGCCTGTACCCAGCTCTCTAGCTTACCTGGTGTTTGAAGCCTCTTGATTGTTAATGATTGCCTGTACCCAGCTCTCTAGTTTATCTGGAGTTTGAAGCCTCTTGATTGTTAATGATTGCCTGTACCCAGCTCTCTAGCTTACCTGGAGTTTGAAGCCTCTTGATTGTTAATGATTGCCTGTACCCAGCTCTCTAGCTTACATGGAGTTTGAAGCCTCTTGATTGTTAATGATTTCCTGTACCCAGCTCTCTAGCTTACCTTGAGTTTGAAGCCTCTTGATTGTTAATGATTGCCTGTACCTAGCTCTCTAGCTTACCTAGAGTTTGAAGCCTCTTGATTGTTAATGATTGCCTGTACCCAGCTCTCTAGCTTACCTAGAGTTTGAAGCCTCTTGATTGTTAATGATTGCCTGTACCCAGCTCTCTAGCTTACCTGGAGTTTGAAGCCTCTTGATTGTTAATGATTGCCTGTACCCAGCTCTCTAGCTCTTCTTCCTCCTTCTCAATAGCTTTTCCTTTCTTTGGTGTATCATCAAAGTCTTTGTCCGTAGCAATCATCAGCTCATAATTCACTCTCTTCTTTGTAGACTTCCTGATGGGACGACCCTGTTCATTCAATTCTGTTAGTTCCTTAGATGCCTGTAATAGAAGCACAACGTACACTGTAAAACCTGCCCGATAGACCACACAAGCAACAATTTGTGGCTTTTTAAAATTAACCATAGCTGTGCAATTCGTATTAATTATAGATAACTTGATCTGGTTCTGAAAAATGCTGAAATACTGCACACTGGATGTAAGGCAACCATCCAATCAATCAATCATTTTTTTTTAATTGCTGTAAGTGCATATTTGGATTGACTGATTAGTCACTTAATGTCTAGCAGACTTTTTTTCATATATATTTAGGAGGCAATTTACCCTACCACTCACATCTATATTTAGCCTTCTCAGAAGCTGTTATACCTAGCAAGTTGGTTTGTTTGTTTGAATGTAATTTAACACCATTTGCAGCTCCCATTTTTATTGGGGAGGAAGCTGGTGTACCCGTGAAAACCCTTGACCTTCTGTAGGAAAACTGGTAATCCTTGTCAATTAAGATTCCTGCACTCCCTGCACACAATGAGACTTAAACCTGCATTCCCAGCGTTGACACATCACGAGATCAATAGTAGACAAAGTACTCTAACCACTCGGCCCCTAATACCTAGTAAGAACCACAAGCTTCTGTCATTTAAGGTTACAAGTAACAACAACAGTCCGTTAGGATCTAACAATCCCAGTGTCCTAGACCAACAGTGGCCATGTAACAATAACCAACAACCTTTTTTTCCGTTCTTTAGTACAAGAGCTAACTTACATTCTTATCTTCTATCAGCTTGAGAATTGTTCTGTTGACAGTTGCTTCATAAAATTCTGACTGCTGCTTTGACATTGGGGCATAAACTAGAACCTCCTTTTTGGGAGGTATCTTTAAATCAACATCCTGTTTCAGCCTTCGTAACATAAATGGGGTCAAAATCTGTAATAAAAAATGTACATCATCTGTAAAGTATATACTGGAGTTTCTCCCTAATTATTGACACACATTTTTATAATAAAAACATGCTTACAATAGTTTAAAGACAAAAATCAAAACTTTAATAAAACATTTTGAAAAATGGGTCCAACAGGGAACAGTAAAATAAAAGTTGAATGGATGGCCTAAATTTGCCTAAAATAGATGCAGTATTATTGGAGTATAATAGTTATTGAAATATTTATCTGTAAAGATATTCATATTAAATCAAGATTTGTAAATAAAGATCAAACAAACCTTTTTTAAATAAAAAAAGATTCAAATGTTTCCTGTTAAAACAAAGTCTAAAATACAAGTACAGTCTTTTGAACACTTTTCTGTATGATCCTTATAGATTATTTCCTACAGTTCTTGAAACGAGATGCATTTTGTTGTCCCCATCTCATAAATGGGCGCCAGCCCCAGAGAAAAATTTGACCAGAAAATGCATCTCTTTACATAAAATGTAGATAATCTGTTTATCAATGTTTCGTAACATTGTGACGTCACAGTGTTTACTTAGAGATGTCTCGACAGCGAGGTGAGATGGGGCCCATCGCACACCAGTAGAGTAAGATGGGATGATATTACCGCTAATAAAGATCGAAGGAGAGTACTGCAAAATAGGGATAATATGCAAGACATATCACTAGAGAAATATAGATGCTTGTGGACTTGAATCCATATTTAATTTCATTTTCTATTATTTTAATTTCTTTAGTACGAAAGTGGACAGCCGAAAACCACAGAATATCCACACACAAAAAATATAACTGTTGCCAGGTATACAGACAGAAGTACAGAATATTTCTCCACTTGTGCTGTTAATAATTTACCTGATCTTTGACATAAATTTCATAGAAATTTAACAAGACATGTACAAAAAAACCAATTCTCTTTATAATTTACATTTTCAAGGGGAACAACTCTCATAAAATGATTAATTGGCTAAATTTTTAAAACTCATTCAAGATAAACTCTGGATTTAAATTTTAGAAAGATAAGATAATAAATGAAGGTATGACTGCTTACAGAAAAATTTTCCATACAATTTACAATTCTAAGGAGTGTAACTCCTACAGACCAAAGGGTCTTGAGAGCCTGTATCGCTCACCTGATTTGATAGGCAATGAAGATAGCATTTCCCTGATGTAAAACTAAGTTCTGTAATTTTCAATAAACTTTAAAGAGAACCATCCAAATAATATATAAGTTGTGTTTCTCAGGGTTGCCACTCTTTTCTTGACACAAAATTCAAGGACTGTTCAAGGGTTTTTCAAGGGTTTTCATAATTTTTCCAGGATAACTTCAAATGAATTTCTAAACTGATTTATAGATACCAATATCCTTTAAGCTATATAATTTTGTCACGTACACATTCACTCCATATGTCTATTCAATTTCCTATACACCCTTCCAGTGTGACATGATGCAGACTTTGTGTAAACTACAAGTGGTTTTCAATGCAGATTTACCTTATTAATTCACAACACTCGCCAATCTTCAGTCTGAAAACTGTATGTCTTCATGATTTGACCAGAGACATGATATACATGTTTTCTATTTCTCTGATTTGACCAATAAATAAGGAAATAGCTATATGTTCATGTACACGTACGGGATGGAAGTCTTTGGTAGATCATATGATTTTGTTGCAGCCGTTCTGGATTCTGAGTACTGATTTGCAATTGTCAAAGTTCTTGGAAGAAAATCCAGTTGTTTGATGCTCTTACCGGATACCGTTTTAATATATGGGATCAACAAATCGTCTTGTATGGTATTCGAGTTTATAGTGAGCGTAGGAGGAAATAAATTTGAGCCTTTCAACTGGTAATCAAAATATGATTTCATGAAACCTGCCATATTATCTGGATCAATTTGACGACCGCATCATGCTCTACAAATTCCTTAGTGTCAAACGCTGGAAAGACTCAGAATCTTATAAATCTCGACCCATACATTTCGCCCCAAAAACGTCCATTATTTTCAATGTAAAGGACGATCTTCCGTATGGGGCGAACTGTTCTACTTAAGCAAGGGGAAGACAACTTGTGCCGAACTTACTAATCACGATCAAAATTAAGGATTTTTCCCGGATTTGTTAGTTTTTTCGCGTTTTCACGGATGTTTCCCGACCTGGAACGCAAATTTCGAAATTCAAGGACTTTTCCCGTTTTCCCGGGTGCGTGGCAACCCTGGTTTCTATTGGTTACTGGTTTTAGAGAAGAATATATTTTTTTAATTTGCCCAAAGGGTCCCGTGTTAAACTAAGTCTTGAGAAGGCAACCATTTTGAATTTTCAATTGGCAATAAAAAACATAAACTTCAAAGAAGACCATCCAAACAATATTGCCAGCAAGTTTTTATTTCCATTGATTAATTGGTTTCAAAGAAGAAGCCTATTAAAACTCTTTATAGGGTCCAATGTAAATCGTTGTAATGCTGTGGCGGCCATTTTGATTTTCCTATTGGTATAAAAAACATAAACTTCAAAGAGGACCATCCAACCAATATTGCTAGCAAGTTGTGTTTCCATTGGTTAACCAGTTTCAGAGAAGAAGCCTTTTAAAACTTTTTCCCATATGGTACTATGTTAAACTAAGCTTTGTGGTGGTTGCCATATTAGTTTTCCAATCCAAATAAAAAGGACAAACTTTGTAAGGGTCCATCCAAAGAACATTATAGCCAAGTTTGGTTTCAATCAGCCAAATGGTTTCAGAGAAAAAGATTCAAATGTAAAAAGTACAGATGCCGACGACAACAGACGCAAAGTGATAACAAGAGTGGTCAGGTGAGCTAAAAAGGATTGGTCAGTGCCAATGGATATTAACATAAATATCCGATTTAAATATCACAAAATACCTGTTGAGAAATGTACGAATAAGACAGATGCACTGACACCCAGCTTTTGTGTGTCCACAGCGTGTTGCAGCAGGGGACAGAGGTTAATTACCTGATGTAACATGGATAGGATGTTTTTCTGCTGCTCTTCCTGAACAATCTTCTTGTCTGCATCTGCATCAGTAATGCTTTCTACATCTAACCAGGTTTCAAAACTAAAATTTAACAATTGATTTGTACAAGCCCTGTTAATTTTTTATTTTCAACAGTGTTTTAGTCACATGTCCTAAGTCATATTTTTTTCAGGTTATTTGTCCAGAATGTATGGTATCTTAAATGTTCTGGATACTGAAAATGATCATGTCAAAATTATATCCGGCAGGGAACACCACAATCCAAAATAAATGGGTAATTACTTCTCCCTGGCAACCAAACAGGTAGAAGCGAGGCAGTGATAGAGATCTTCGAAATAAGTGAAGGAGACCATATATATACTTAATTTTGCAGTAATGACAAACATTTTTCTTTTATTTACATCAAATTGTTAATAAATGTGGTTTTTCAAGATGATTTTTGATAACACACATATGCATTTTTAGCAATAACATACAAGAGCTCATACCATGACCATTAATAATTGGAAAAACAAACAGCACCAGATATAGTATCTATTTTGCTATCTACTAGAAGCCATACAAAGGTATTTAAAAAATACAGATCAACTAATAAAATGTGTATAGATGTAGACACAGACATCATACATGGAGTTATTCTATACAACAAAATGTTTTAACGGTGGGTTATGAACTTTGAAAGAAATTAAAGTTTTTGACCGATTTAAACCCGTTTGTTTATCAATCAAAAACGATTTTTCATTAAGGGCTGTTGTACTCTAACATTTCTCATTGTTCAAGCTCGGTAATTATATGTATTCCGGAAAAACAAATTGTGCATAATCTATTTGAAACAGGTAAAACATTTGAAAAATGTTAAACACACAAATTTTTTTCTTTTTTTATTTGCATTACATTTTTAACCAAAAGGTGGCAGTCTAGGCAAATCAGTTGGACCAGATATACAAGTATTTTCTGTGAACCATAGCCTTGCTTGTGGAAAGTGTTTAAAATTACAGAGCAACTTGATCTTTGCTTTTGATGTACTTCATTAGCCCTCAGGTTCCATTAGGGCCACTTCACCCAGTTTGGTGAGCCGTGTCCTGTGTACGACATCATTCAAACTTTTGATATAAATAGTATCCAATGAAAAATTTGGGTATCCCCCCAAAAATTTACTAATCAAACATAATCTGTTAAAGTAACTTCTGGTTTTCTGATGAAAAGGTACAATAATGCCAGATCGATTCCGAATAATGAGAGGATTCCCCAACATTACAGTTGGTGAATAGTTTTTGAGTGGTCAATACAGAAGTTCGAATTTATTAACTTGTGTACGACATCATCTTTATTGATTTTTAAATTACCTTCATTTAACAATTCCGAATGATTCTGAATTGTACATTTTTCATTGGTTTGACAAAAAATTGTACACAACCATAATTGCCACTACATCACAATTACAAATTCAAAGGATATTTATATATATATGGGTTTTTATTTTAGATTTTCTAGAAATTGCAAGACAGAATATTGAGTTCAACAGTTGTTCAATTGCAAAATTATCATAGCCAATGAATATTCTGGTATCCTGACGATGATATCCTCATTAGCCCAGAGGCCTTCGGATATAACGTCAGGTCAGGAGCATTGGATTTCAACGATGACAGTTTTGAAATGTGACGTTCCGGTATTCTCTAGACTAATCATTTTGTATCATAGATAAGTTCAAGTAGACCAAACATATTATGAGGTCATTCTCTTTATGACGTTCAATGTTTACATTTCTTAGCTGAGTTTGCATGAAGATTTAATCATTTTAACGTAAAGTTGAATGTAATTTATATTTAAATTTTATCAAGAAAAGGTATTCCCAGCTTTAAAAAAAGATTGACATGTGCATATGATATTAAATGGCGTCATATTATCAACCAATGAAAATGCTTATATTGGAGGTCCTGACCTGGTGTTATATTTGAAGTGAAGCTTGCGTCAATGAAAAATATTGCACCAGGAGACCAGGTTAAGCCAATGAACGGAACTAAAAGACAGTATGTCAGTCATTTTTGACTGCATATTTAAACAACAACAGTCATCCTGAATACAGAACATGAAATTTTCTATTGTTTAAAAAAATAATCGGTCTGATGCCAAGCAGAAACCCTTCGTAACACATGTAAATCAAAGTTTTTCATTGGATAATATGCCCTGACTATCTTTTAACATTACTGGCTTTATCTTAGAAATGACTTTACCTAGCAATACTAGTTACTACATTGTATACCAATTCTCCAAGATTTCCCATGGTTATTTTACCAGGATACTGTAGTATAGGTTCATAATTTCCCATACTTTTAACAGCCAGAGTTATCTCCCTTTAATTGCTATGTTCTTAAGGAGTATGCACATGTTATCCCTTCACAAAAGCTGGGGCTAGGGAGATTTTTAGTTAAAAGACCCCCTTGAAGAACATTTTAAGACATACAAATGAATTACATCAATACATATATAGAGGGAAAATAGAGAGAAAAAATATAAAAATTTTAAATTTTGCACCTTCCCAAGTCATCAAATATTTCTGGTAACAAGAAGTTGAGCAAAGACCATAATTCTGCCAAGTTGTTCTGAAGTGGAGTCCCAGACAGCAAGAGCCTATGTGTGTTTCTGTACATGCGAAGTTCCCTGTAAAACATAACAGAATCAAATATGACTTGTAAATGACTTTGAACTTTATAAAGTTCCCAAAAATTGATAATTTAGTTAATGAAAAGTTTCTGACATCAATTGGTGCTTTTTAAATGCTCCAGAGAAATTCAGCAAAATATCGGTGACAGTAAAAGCTATGTATCACCTGACCTAGGACAGGATATTCTCGACTCCAATGTTCATATTAAGGGCCATGACTGCAGTTCTCCTGCCAGCTTCATTATTCAAGAGGTACCCAGGCTTTCTCCAAATAATAAATATATAATGCAGGACCCCATGATATAGCAGAATACTCGTCACATAGGTATAACATAAATGTTTATATGCTAGACAAGTGGCTCCCATTAACCCACTAGGTAAAAGCCTATGCCATCATCAGTTATATTTTGACAAAAGGTCAGTTGCAATGTCAGATCCCAACTTGTTTTAACTATTAGTCCCAGTTTATTTCAAACCCTGTATATTTATTATGGAAAAAAAAACATAAGTCTTCAACAAACTGACCTACAAAATCAGTAGAACTACTGTCAACGTATTTATATCTGATGGTACTTTTTCACAGAACATATGATACTGTCCAATTCGCAGATACTTACTTTTGCGTTGTAAAACTTGGTTCCATAAGTAATATTATTTGTGCACTTTCGCAGGTACTATTTTTCGTGCCCTTAATTAACCACGAAAATAAGTACATTAACAGTATTACATCTTCAAAATTACCTAATCAGTCTACAGTGGGTATTTTTAATCCTGTGACCTTCATCTACAATAAGATATCTCCATTCAAAATTTTGTAGTAATTTTCTGTCTCGTATAGTAATCTCGTATGAAGTAATGACCACTGGTCTGACCTCTACACCTGGTCTAATTGTGTAGCGTTTGAAGATCTGGCGGCGTAGTTTGGTACGAGTGTCCATGTGACCATGATACAGAACTACAGGAACCTGAAAAAACGTTGAAGCGGTAACAGAAATACCTTTATATGATGGATGCACCAACGAAACAACAAACATATTCAATGATTTATTTCACATTTTAATATTTGGTTCGAGATTTGCTTTGTTCATCATTGCATTTCTAGAAATAAGGAGAAAGTACATGTATAAGTATTTCGACATGCTTTATCACAAAAAATAACTTGATGATGACAAACAATTCTGTTATGAAAATTTCCTTGGTAAAATCACTACCAACACATGTTGCACTCAACTTGACATACAGAAATAGATATACAAGAGAATCTTAATTTTAAGTTTTGCTTAAAAACTAACCTTTGGAGCAAACCTCTGAAATTCAGACTGCCAGTTTGGTAGTGTAGACAGGGGGGCTACTACTAGATAAGGCCCAGGTACGCCCATGTTAACAAGATGGGCCATCATGGCTATACATTGGACTGTTTTACCTAGACCCATCTCATCTGCTAGGATACCATTGACACCGTTTTCATACAAACACTGAAAATAGAAAAGTAACAATTGTTCTGTTTCAGTATAGAAGCACCGACTGAAAGTGTTTCATGCTTCTAGTAGTTCACAATTGATAGGCATTCTTAATATACATTGGATTCTCACAGCAGACAAGGTGTACTCGACTCCAATTTTAATTGACAAGGATTGCCAGTTTTCCTGCCAAAGGTCGGGTTTTCTTCGGGTACTCCAGCTTCCTCCCCCAATAAAAACTGAAAAATTTCTAAAATTGGCTTTAAACATTATTCAAACAAACAAAAATAATATACATTGAGGAAGGTAGCCTGTGTTTATTGAAGGACGTTTAATCAACTGATTGATTGATAATGTGGTATTTACTGGTGAAGGGATTATTTATGTTCACACTTACGATTACAAAGAAGCAATCTTACATGTGACTACTATCAGAAGGCATCCAAATCCTTTTTCATGTTTGATAATGTTATAACTGTCAGCAGGTTTTTTTTCAGAATGTATATATTTCTTAATTATTCCATTATTTGTTGTTTACAACATGTAAACCCTAACCTTTAGCCAATTGTAACCATCTATCTGATACTCTCTAAGATCCCCTCCTGTAAACAACTTTGGAATGCCTGTGTCATCATTTTCATCTTCTTCCTGCAAAACAGAATCAAACAACTCATTTTGAAATTGAAAGGGTCAAAACAAAAAATATTTTTGCTGAAATTAAAGAACTTTTTCCTGTGTATGCAAACTAAACATATATTGATCCAAGTAATAACAGTTCATTTATATTTTCCTTTACATTCATACGAATTTTAACCTCTCATGTTAATTCAGGGCACAGAAATCCTATCCACTAACTAACTGACATTTTTCAGATATGGAAAAATGTTCACATTCTGAAGGCATATATTAGCTGATATATATTGTAACAGAGCTCCAGATAAGCTGCGTATTTGCATTATTACGCAATTAAATTTTCATAAAACCCAATTATTTTGATAGCTTTGCGTTGCAAAACGCAATATCCAAGGCCTAAAACCCAATCAATTTTTAGAAACATGCTTAATTCACTCAGAGTACATAAAATTGTTCAGTGATTTCGTTAATTCATTCAAATAAATACACAAAGTTGAGTAATTATTTTGCAATGAAACAAACGAGTAGTTTCGAATGTAATGTTAGGGATTCCAAGAGAAAAATATCACTATATTACATCTTCATAGCATTTAAAAGACCACAATTTTTAGAGAACAAGACAAAAAACAGACTGAAAATCGGTATACAAATAAAAAAGTTATGCAAGTTTAAAGATGACAATTTTGGCATTTTTTTTGGATTGTATACATGTATTCAGTATCAAAATGGGCTTAAACCCAACTTGAGGGGTTATTTAGGCTTTGTATGTTTATTAATAATAAAGTTTTTTGTAAATATTTAGTGACTTTGTATTGGGTACTGCAAAAAACATCCACCTTTAATGACCTTAATCTTCTCATCTAAAAACTGTTCTTGTCCAAAATCTTCACAAAAGCGGATTTTTAACAGTGGCACCACATATTTTGTATTAAAAATGTGACATAGGACATATTTTACAATAAATTTTTGAAGAAATTATTCACTTGATCTACAAAATATTTAAATCCATAAAAATATAAACTGCAATAAGTATTTAACAAGAATTTAATAGACTTGTACCACAATGCCACATTCAATATGGATGCTGCAACAAGACCCACAACTGCAATTTACTGAGACAAAAACAGCTTTTTCTCTAAGTTTGAGTTCAATTTATAAGCAAATGCTTTGCTTTAAAGGGAAACTTCGCGAAAAAATGAAAATTTGATATGTTATTCTTCAACTAAAAAGAAATACATTTGCCTCTTAATGTTTTATTATATTTTCAGTGGTTAAGTTTCTGCATGGAATTTTTCGTGTAAAAAATGCACTTATGGAGGTCCGCCATCTTGTCACCATCTCGTCACTAGATGGCGATACTAGACATCCTAGTACCTTAAAAGTCGTCGAATGATAATAACGCGAAACGGTCAATAACAGAAGGTTGTACTATAAGACAAGGTTTTGAAAGATTACATTTCGTATTCCTGATCTATATTTAAGCAAAAAACCCCACTTGATTATTTCCACAGCAGCAACAACGGTAAACGGAAAGAAAGTCACAGGAAAAAAGTCACAGGTTTGATAAGAAATAAAGTCCATAAATATTAATTAAATTGAAAATTATTCGTATAACTATTTTCAACTTAATCAGATTAAGCAACTTATTGAACGAAACTTTTGCGAGTGGACTATTTAAGAAATAGCGGTCATTAAATGAAATATTTTTAAATACTCTGGTTTTCGTGCATCAAAATTTCACTTCACCAGAGACATATAATTACATGTCTTTGACTTCACGTTTAGTACATTTATAATTATTATTATTGTTATTATTATAATTATTATTACTGGTAACATTTATTGTGCGTGTGCGTAACACAGTTTCCAAAATTTTACATGTTGTGTATATTTGAGTTAACGTGTAAGTTTTACGTTTCCTCTGACATCTAAAGGTATTCGAAATCTTATATACATCCTGTGTTCTGACACTTCGGTGTATTCAAATCATACCTGTCTTGTCAGGAGGGGGTGTGCCTTTCTAATTTCGAATTACATGATTAACCTTTAATCTGATTAGCTTTTGAAAAAGTCCGAATATTCATACTTCAAAGTCGGCGTCAAATGATCTAGTAATTGCAATAAACATCCTGTTTGTTTACCTGCTAATTCTGTTAATTACCCTTCATAAATGAGTAATGATTTACCTGTAACATTTTCACGTCCAGGTACAACTGCCGTTTAAAGACATGCAAAATTATCCACGGAATTTTATTTTATATATAAAAATAATCATATAAATATATCTTTTATTACAATTATTATTAAGGTAAATTATATCTGAGTTAAATAAAGACAGGTTAAAATTTGTGTCTAAAAATTCTTCTATTAAAACAAAGATCATTAAAACATTAAAACGTATTTGGTAATCTTATGTTGTCAGCCGGTCATTAGTCATCGCCACAGTTTATATATTCTTCAAAGAGCTAATGCAGAAAAACTTATTTTTAAACTGGATTATTTATCATATTTACTGGATAATTACATTTATCACGTCACAAACGCAGTCACATGATAAAATACTGTCAATATGGCGGCCCCCATACACAAAATTTTACCACCTTTAATCCACTTTAGAAGCGGAACGGTAAAGAATACAATAAAACATCAAAAGGCAATAATATTTCTTTTTATTTGAAGAGTAACATATCAAATTTTCATTTTTTCGCGAAGTTTCCCTTTAAACCACAAATATATTTATTTTCAATACATATGTCCAAGTCTCAGTAAGGTGGGTATACCTTAAAGTTTTTTACAACAATGCCACATTCAAAATGGCTGCCACAATATGGCAGACAACAGCAATTTACTACCAATAAAACAGCAGTTTTCTCCAAGTTTGAATCAAATTTCTGAGAAAATGCTTTCCTTCAGAACAATGAAAATTTTTTTGTAACAAATATGGTCTAGTCTCTGTAAGGTAGGTATTCTTAAAGTTAATTTACCAGAAGGCAGTAGTAAATATGGCTCCCATAATATGGCCGACAACTGCAATTTAAGTATGTTTAAATAATAACGAAATTGCAAATTGCAACACTGAGCTGCATTTTTGAGAAATTTAAAATTATAACGTTTAACATGGACAAACAGTGAACTTTAAAACCATGTATGTTTCTTCAGTAAATACTAACTTCTAATTTTTTACTGTATCATTTATTGCATTTTTTTGCTTAGTTTTCAGTTATTTTTTGGTAAAATGAACAGCATATAAGTTTCCCTTTATGAACTTGAGATGAAACATATATTTTAAGAAACAAGACATCATGCTGGTTTTATTCATTTAAAATTAAATCCTGAGAACTGACGGGCTCACTGTTGCAAAAATGGGTAAAAACGTGTAATGTCGTCAAAAACGAGTGCCATGAGTTGCAGCATTGTAGGTAAAATGAACTGGATGCTCAGATCAACATGCCGGTTTTCAGTTAAATAATAACATATTTAAACTTTTAAAATATTATTATAAATGCATGAACAAACTCAATCAGAAGACATATGTATTGCTTTAATGAATAACATTTATTTAAATGAAAGTGAACAGTAAAATAAGGTCCCACTACCTTCATTTGACTGTTCCAAAGATATGACACAGTCACCTGGAATCCCTAGTAATGTATATTTCATGCAGATACGGTTCCCCAGGTATGGAGATTTATTTCACAAGAAGAGATGCAAAACTACAAAAGGTTATCTACACGTATAAAACCATAGTGAAATACTTTTTTTCAGCATAAAAAACCCAATTCAATAAATTTTAGATGGGTGAAAAACCCAATTAACTTTTTTTTGAGTGGGTTAAAAAAAATGATAAAAGTGATATATAAAAAAATACCCAATGAAATAAATCATCAGATGGGTGAAAAACCCAATGAAGAAAATCTTATCTGGAGCTCTGTTGTAATGAAATGAACAACTTAATGCTATTAAGAAGGTGTATTCATTCTGAAACTTAATTCTGAAATAACATAACTGCATTGAAACACATAACTTGGATTGAATTTGTGTTTTTGAGAAATAGAAATAAGATCAGAACACAAAAAAAAACTTTTTATGCGTATGTGATGATGAACTGCTCCACTTTATTTAAATAATAAACACAGTGACATCCTTGGGTACTGTTGATGTCTTAATAGGAAGTGAAAGGGAGGCTTATAGTGCAGGATTATATTCTGAAAAATACATAGGTATCTGTCCTCTGCAACCAAACAAGCCTTCATATTACCTCATTTTTTTTCTCTTCAGAATGTGTGGTGTTTTCTGTGACACTTTGTTTGAGATTGGTTTCAGTCTTTACAGAAATTTGTTGATCTGGACAGTTTTCTTTGTTGTCTTGTATTTTCATTTCCTGGTCAACAGGTTTTTCTTCCTGACTACTATCATCTGGTTTTTGTTTCTATAAACATAAATAAACTTAATTAAAATACTTCAGTATTCAGTTTACTTCAAGTACTGCATTTAAATAAGTGTGGGGTAAAATGAGGACTTTTACTGAACTTGTCGGTTGTTAATTTCTTGATGACATGTAATATAAGTCCATGAATCTTTTAATTTGATTGTTATTCCACCATTTTATTTTACTATAGGTTAGTACTATTTCCTTTTAACCCCATAAAAAGATATAATTCAGACCTCTTTTTCCCCTACCACACTTCATTTCCAAATGTTACTTCAGGGGCTGCTCTGGCTTCTAAAAAGCTGGTGCCAAAAAAAAATTTGCTAACTTCATTTTTCTGTCGCCAATTTTGGTGTTGATAGATTAGAAAAGACTTGATCAGTATATGACCTGGTGAAATTGTTGAACATTATGTGTGACATTTGGTCAGACAGCCTGAAAATAAAAGTTTCCCGGACTCAATAGTTTGGTCTCAATAATTTTATTTTAATCACGAAAAGAGGCATTACTGATTTCTTGTTAGCAGAAAACCAAATTTCTACACAAATTTATTGGAAACATCTATCCCTGTGAATGAACATAAACCTGAAATACTGAAAATCAAACTAAGCCTGTCATGAAATCACTCAACAACAACGACGTTGGTCAGGTCATGAAATCACTCAACAACACAGATGTTGGTCAGTTTTCCTATCTGTATTTTATTACATTATAACAAAAATATTACTACATAAATAAGTTAGTTTTGTTATTTCTATTAATTAATTAACATCGTTAATTGCCTGATTACACGTCTATTCAACTATGCAGGTAAAGCCGCTTTTCATCAGACAACTTTGTTGATTCATTTATTGCCGATTTCCGTTTAACAACTCCAAAAAAACACATGTCACTGGATACACGAGCATTTACAACCATAAAAGCAGATGAAGGATTGTAAATGATGCAATTGCTGATTACTGAATACTGGTAATTTAACACGAGCATGCATTGTTTAGCACTAATACCTAGGCCCCAAAAAAATCGCCCGACACTATATTTTGTTGCCAAATGAAAACAAATCACAATTGGCAACATTGGTGAAGCCCAGCATGACCCCTGCATTATAAAATCCATATCTGCCACTCCTCAGGAAACACATATCAGACATAAGTAACTGCACAAAGTTAGAAAATTTAGACTGTGTCCAAATTTCCATGTTCACTTTTTATCCACGACACGTTTACTGTTTCAATAAAAATCCCAATGAAGGCATATTTTCTGCCCAAATTGTTACTCGTGAAGAATCAAATATCAATCCTCCTTTGTAAGAATATTTAATCACACATAGGAGACGGAAATGACAAGACAGAAAATTGTACCAACAAGACAACTAAAACAGATGCATACAAGGATGTGTTGATGTCTGAAAAGGTGCTTCCAGGACTGCATACAATATGCTTCTAGTAGTGTTCTGAGGATTCCCCAACTAAATCATAATAAAACGGGATGTAAATAAGTAAACAAAAAACTGTCAATCGAAAATCTTGATTGTCCATTTTTATACAACTGACACAATTCATGTTACACAATAATTAACAGCACTTCTTTGACATGTTTATTTGAGTATTTTATGGCTGGTTGCACATTATTATTTATAGAACTAACATTTCTGGACCAAGAAGACACTTACAAGCATATCTGTGAGCTAATGCTCCTTGATGCACCCCCACCCCTCACTCTGAATCTTTATACTGTGAAATACTTTTTATTCGTGGGGTATCAATTTTCGTGGTTTTCGTGGAGGCCTCAGACCACGAAATTAAAAATCCAACGAAGAATAAAACTTCATTAACAGATGGGAACTTGGGAACAACGATCTGAAAATGTCCGAGATTGGACATTTATTTGTAAATGTAATATATGATTTTGTGGTTCGATCCATTACAAATGTTCAGCTCAAAATCCATCTTAATGATTATGTTACAGGTTTCATGTTCGAATTGTGTTTTATTAAATGTAGGTATTATTTAATTGTAAAGCATACGAAGAAACATCGACTTCCGGTCAAGGTGGGATATATGATGTGTTCATTTTCGATGTTAAAAAGTAACAAATTATCGGAATTATGAGTTTGGTTGCTACTATGAACATAAATTAAAATAACAAATAAAATATTTAAAAGATAAGCTATACTTTATCTTTATTAGTGCATATCAATGACACGCTATATCAAATGGATATTGTGATAATACCGATCGTGGCACAAATGACATTACATTACACCTTTGTACTTATTGCTACTCAACACATGAAGTGACAAATGCCCTTCGGCTAGGAATGCTTCTATAGATAACAATTAGAGAATTAAATGGACTCAAAGTAGTTTTTATTGCAATTAATCAATTAATTAATACATTTCTGTGTTTATAAATAGCTATTGATTTCCGTGTTATTAATTTTACATTCGTTACCACGCGCGTAAACAACATCATTTAATGAAACTGTTTTGTCTTCTTTATATGTTGATTTTTATTATCAACAGTGAAATGATTCTGCTGTAATCATTTATTTTTATCGCTACCTCAATTTTTGCATTTTCGGAAACCGTCAATCCACGAATTTAAGAACCCACGAACATGTAAAATTTCACCAAACCTCGAAAATTGATACCCACGAATTTAAGTACTTTCACAGTATACACACATATAACAAAACAGTCCATCAACTATCCCCTATAATACAATATGGCACCATTCTACAAAGCAATTGATAAAATATCAGTATTGTATTAACTCACTCGTAAAATTTACAAACAAATTTAAATCTACGACCCACGATCACGATTTTTGAGAAAAAATATTAATCCACAACTAAATCAGTCATTGAAATCGATATTTCCAAAAGATTTATCAATTTTTCTCTTGCACAAGACCAATTTTTACTCACCCCCCACTAAAAATTTTCTCAACGGATTTGCATGAATCACAAAAACGGCTCAAGAACCCAAAAAACTGGAAATCAGGAAAAATCCGGAAAACTTTCACCCATGCACAATACACAGACCGAAAGCGTATACCTACTATCCCTTATTGGGCACAGTGTATAATTATGAACATAGAAATTGAATAATTCTTCAGAGTGCATTTAAAGTGCCAAAGGAGAAAGGCTCTTCACCAAGTAAATGATACTAACCGGTTATATCCAGTTTCAAATAATACACTGCAAGCTTTAAACAAAAAAGTTATTTCATCAATCATAGGAGAAGACTACGATAAGGTGTAGGGCAGGAATTGTACCCCGTTTTAAAACTTCATGTACATAATCTATGCATAATTGTGAAAAAAAACTGATTAATTGAAAAGTATATGTTTGACAACACATCTAATGTTGTTCTTTAAAAAGTGATAAATTATATATTACGAAAATTCAAATTTGTTTTTTTTTAAATTCAGATAGTATTGGGGAATCAATATGACTGACAAATATGATTCCTCCAACCTTGAATTTTTTCTGTTGTGAACCGTAATAAGAGAAAACGAGGGATTCCCCCTAAAAACCACTCAATATGACTGCACAAGTTAGCATGGAAAAAGTTACATCACTGAAATTCGTCAAAGATATATACAATCCTAAACATACGGTTGTTACCTTGAAAAAGTTGGTAATGTTAGGAGAATTAGCAGCAGAATTAGCTTTTCTTTTTCTTCCTTTTCTGGACCCTATAATAGAAAACATAACATTTCTACTTTTAACAAATTTATCCGGTATAATTTCAACATAATTGTGTAAATATTATGTTTTGACAAAATCTGCTTTACCTACAAATTATTTCATGGCTCACATTGGAGGGCCCATTGAGGGGGAAAAGTAACCTTATTATGGTCACTCTTTACCTTTGTTTATCATTAAAAGTGAGTTGAAATCACCCTGTCACTCTATGACCTTTTTTTACTTAAGAATAGACCTTAGTAATGAAACAAATAACCATGGCTGAATTAATGTAAATCATCAACACACAGCCCTCAAAGTACGTTTTAATATCAGGAAGCCTTCTGGCTACCAACCTCAAAAATTCACTAGCCAAGTCAAAATTTTGGTAGCTAGCAAAAATAATTTTATAGCCAAAAGGAATATGTTATAAGCATTTGATAACCCTGTTAACAAGGATTGTTTACTTGCCATGCTCGCAGGAATTTTTTGGGTATTTTTTTTAAAAGGGAGTGGAATGACAGTTCGGAAGAACAAGAAAAAATGGGATAGACGCTTGAATTTGCATTAAAATCTCACTACTTTCAAACGCTTAAGTGACAAATTACAAAATTCTAGAGGAAAGTCCGTTTGGAAACAATTTTTTCCCCTTATTTTCCCGTTGCCATTAACAAAAATTGGAAGTCGCCTATTGGCGACTGTTTAGCGATTTTTAGTCGACAAAATTTCAATTTAGTCGCCCAGGCAACCATTTTACTAGACTCAATTGAGGGCTGTACATATAAAAAAAAGCTTACATGAGTACATGCCTTATATTATAAATTAAAGGCTTGGAGTTGCATTAAAGGTTCAACAAATTACTAACCGTCATTTAGTCTCATTTATGCGATATCAATACTACTTTCCAACTATTTAAACTGACCACAGGCAGTTTTTATGGTGTAAGCCCACCTCTTGTCATCATTTAAAATACTAAATGAACTGCATAGACCATCTAGCATTTGATGTTTGTCGACATACTATGCCTTACAAATTAAAATATTTAAACAACTTGCCCAGATGCAATTGTTCGTTTAACTAAATTAACTCGTAAAAGGCCAGGGATGGAAAAATGTGTTAGTCCGATGCCCGGGGCAGTGCAGTTGTATCTACGGGCACGCTTTTTTCTATAGAAAAAAGTCCGTCTGGCCTTTCTTTTCAAAAAAACGTATATTTAATTTCTTTTTACATCTTGATTAATAGTTTGCCATTAATTTTGTATTCATTTTAGCATAACAACATCGAGAGATTACTTCCTGCTTTAGTCTATTCGATATCGGAAATAAATGAATATTCTAATTAGAATCCCAAATCATTTCGGCGTTTGAAAGTGACCGGTTTTGAGGTTTCGATTCAAGCGCTTACTTGTTGTTGCTTTATTAAATGTAGTTGATAGGGTCGCGAATGATAAATGTCACTATTCAATTTCAAGTTTACTTCAAGTAAACAGAACGTAACCACAGGATCGGAACAGAATAAAATAAAGGCCACTGATGATGATTATCGTGAATCTAAAGATAAAAAGTATGATCATGAAAAACGAGTCTGAACTTTCAAACCATCTTAAAGACTAAAATCTACTAACTCTGAACCAATACTTTATTACATGCAATAAATAAAACATCTTGATAACAAACTGTTTTTATTACAGAGGAAATGTCAAATATCAATAATATTTTAAATTAATAGAATTAGTTCATTGGCATTCCACACACCTAAAAATAATATGCCTACATTGTATTGTTATATACCAGTTACAAAATATCTTGGTATCAATTGGGCTTTAAATGAAAACAGCTGGGCTTGGGCATTTAAAATCTTTAAAAGCCCTGGGCTTGACCTTAAGTAGAAAATTTTTCCACCCCTGAAAAGGTGTGGTATATATAATACTTGTACCATACTTACTTGATTGAGCATTGTGTGAACACTGTATAAGAAATAAATGCAAGGTGTTTTGGGAAACTAATGTGATGACCAAAAGTAAATCTTAATGTCATGAGATGATGCTAAAAAAAACAAAGAACATGGCACCAAATGTGGAGAGGACAAATAAAGTTAGGGCTGTTCAAGTAAAATTTCCAACTGGGGGTCGAACACCACTTCTTTTTTGGTGTACCACCAATATAATTTTTAAACATTTAAACAACCTTTATAGTACTTCACACTGTGAGAAAAAGGCAAAATACCAGCCACCTATGTAAAAATAATAGTTGTGTTCCCCTCTGGGGTGGGACATTTTTCTGGAATAGCCCTTAAGTCTCCAGTGTTTAATAATGACAACTAATGAAATCTGTAGCCACATTTGAAAGGGCATAAGAATACCTTGACTATTCTGGCTATCCTGAGAATTCGGGGTACCAGGCTTGCTTCCTCTTGTGCTTCTTCTGGGACCAGGTGATGACAGGGTATCAGATGATACACTAGTTTCTTGTATGTTTACTCTAGACTTTGTAGCTGGTTCTTCAGAAGATTGTGTTTGTGGTGATTTTTCAATTCCAATTGTTTGTGAATTTTTTGTATTGTCAGATTCTAGTGTAGCAGAAGTAATACCTGAAAAAAAATCAAATATAAATGTAAGTACATACTTGCAACAATAGTTAATCTCTTGCTCAACTCCATTTACTACCACAGTTTGTAAACAAGTGTGACAAAGAAATATGTCTTGCCTGCATACCGCCTAAGTATAAGCTACCACTAAACCAAATTTGATGGACTTAGGACTTAAGCTTATAAAGTTATAAAGCAAAATGTAAAGTGTTAACGCCCCGCCTATGCAGTCTGATTTCTAAATATATGTCTCCAGTGACGGTTGTCACAGATGAGACAACAACAGTCAATTGTACTAATTTGTGATATTAAAAGGGGAATCTCAGAATCAAGCCTCAAGAAGCAGTACTTTTTTGTTTAAATGATGCACATTGTCAGAACAACAGACTTGATACTTTAAAGCCATATCAAGTAAACAGATGCATGCCAATCATATGCTACCTGCTGATAGCAATCATGTTTAATGTTGTTTTACATAACAACAATATTTAGTTTATGTTCACATACCTGAAGCTTTCTGTGATGCCTGCAAACAAAAGTAAACAATACAGAATTTATCATTTTACAGACAACACACTACATTCATCTTGAAATGCTAAACATTTTGGTTCAGCATCCTGCAGTTGTAATCTTTATTTTTCATTGTTATGAAATGTTTCTGCATGCTAAAGTATAAAATGTGTATAACGGTGACAGGCTTGGGATCTATTTAACTGGTTCAACCTTGCAAGATAATGTTTTATGTGACTCTCTTGTTGGTATTTTTAATAGCTAGTTTGCAGTATTTTTTTCCTTTTGATCTCTTTGTGAGATAATATTATCTTATCTCACTCTACTAGCAGGAGATGAGCCCGTCTCACCGAACTGTCAAGACGTTGTTCAGTAAACACAGTGACATCACAATGTTACAAAACAGCGTTAAACAGATAATTTAGGTTTTAATCAAACTTGTTGCATTTTCTTGTCATCTCATCTCAGGGCTCAGGGCTGTCGCCATTCAATGAGATAAGGACCACTAAATGCATCTTATATAAAAAAAAAAGTAAATAACCTATAAATTTGTATTTCAAGAACTGTTTGTTAATTTAATGTTGTTGATAATAATTAGTGATTAATAATTGAGAAATTGTGTTTGGTTCATCTCTTCATAAGGTGTATATTGATTTGTATGAATCACTGAATTCAACCAGTAAAAGTTTATTTTTACATCAAGTAACTTTTTTTAAGATTATCGAGTGGTTGCATTAGCTCCAGCAAGAAGTAAATAAGCTAAATTCAGTCAGAGAACAAATTAACAAACAATAAATCAAATTGGTTAAGGGGATGGGCTTAAGGAGTTTGTGATATGTGAGGAGATGGAGAATTTTTTGCAGTGCTACAATTGTGCCTAGCCTTTTATCAAAATCTACAATGGCAAAAGGGGGGGGGTGTTTATCCTCAAAGCCCATGTTTTTGTGCTACAAAAGATATGTGAGAAAATACAGTAAACCCAAACATATACCAGGTTTTTTTTCTCTTCTTTTTCCTGCCTTTTCTTGATTCTTTCAGCCTTTTTTTCCTGTTCAGTTTTCTGTTTTTCCATTCTAGAAAGGAGGTACTGTGTGTACATATTACTTTTACTCAGTAAAAATTGTAGTCTTTTGTATCTGTGTTCTCTGTCTTCAGCATCCAAATCCCTCCAGATCTTAAAAATCAAACTTATACTGATAAACACTAAACCTGAGCAATTAAACTCCATACATGAATGCATGAGAAGCAATTTTACAAACAGGAAAACATTCTCTACTTTTAAATGAACTTATATTACTCTATTAGAAATAGATATTTCATGTAACATTCATTGATTTGGTGAAGAACCAATTTCTACAAAAAATGATACCTGAAGGAAATCAATAGAAACATTTTAAATTTCAACAAAAGAACACCAGACAAGACTAGTTGGTCAAGACACAAAAACAAGAAATATTGGTTTTTTTGTTTTGTTGATGTTATTTTTTTTCTTCTTTGAGTAACAGAAGATTTCAGAAAAATCATGCTGAAATACGTATAGTTATTGTTTAATAATTAATTACTTTTCATCTGTGTGTCGTAAATCCATACCATGGTTTTGTATGACTACAGCAATGGAGCACAAAAGTATTTGGATAGCTCAACATATCTACATATGCATCAAAGTTGGAGACAGAGCATGGCACAATATATATTTTCTACAGAAAAACTTTAGAACAACCATAATTACCTTATCATGTTCTTGTTTAATTTTTTGTTCTTCTTTCTCTCCTTGCTTCTCTAATTCCTCTTCTTCACTGATCATTTCTGATGTTATAAGGACTTCCTGCTTGCAAACATCGCCATCTACTTCCTTTATAAAACACAATATTTCAACTTTCATGACCAAAGTGAGATGATTGTAAAACTTAAATTAAATCCAGGTATATATAAAGGAATGACTCTATTGTTAATAGGCACCAAACAAATAATAATAACAGTCAAGATATAGATTAAGCTGAACAACTGTTTCAATTCAAGTTAAATAAAACCAACTAAGAAATTAAGTAAAACACTTTCTCAATATACAGATGTCGTCCAATCCAAACATTATTATGTGATATGTAAAGATGATGTTTTATAAAGACTAGTTGTGTTTCTCTTGATAACAAGACAAAGAGCTCTAGCAATGGGGTGTGGTAACCTTCCATTTATATATGTTCATGTAGTTCATTCAATGTAGCTTTGGTTGGTAAAAGTGGGAGGGGGATACTGTTCCATTGGCTGACCACTTCTGTTCCATTCATCTTGCAACATTTCTTAATTTCAGATTTTAACACAACAACACACTTACATCAACATCTTTACTGGCATCTTTAGTATTTTCTACAAAAAAAATATAACCATTTGCAGTCAATTAAAAGTTATGGTATTTTTAAGTCAATGATTAAGAAATTAACAGCCACTAAAAATAATTAACACATTGCTCACCAGAACAATATACAATGAAACCGAAATCAAATCTGGTCAATATAATTAAACCAAGAATGCATATGTTAAACTAAATATTTTGGTGTTTGCTTTTGTTTTTTTTTCAATTAAAAGAAATGTTGGTAACTTTATTTTTTAATATTGACCTTAATATAACTGTATCCAAACAACAATTTAATATGTGTAAAAAACTAAATCTCTGAAATTTTCATTTTAATCTTTAAAAAATCATCAGCTTTTTCAAACAGAAAATAGACTTAAATTATATTTTTCCTTGTTGCAATTTTGTATGTGAACCCTGAATTTTTTATAGAAACAAAAAATTACATTTCAGCTCATTTTATATATTTTGGCATTTTCTGTATCCCATTGCACGTATTAACTTTTTGGTTCTGAAATTGTTCTTAACCTGAATACAGCTGGATGTTAAGCAACTATTCAATCAATTTATGATTACCAATTTTTTTTTCATTTTCCAAATCATGAGCATCCTCAGCAGGTTCCATGGCAACATCTTTAGGTTTAACAGGTGAGTCATTTAAACTACCACAAACTGCTGCCCTGAAATAAATAGATCAAAATCAAATTAACAGCTGGTCAGTAACTATCATGATTCATTAACAGTGGCCCCATAACTGACAATGCTGCATTAAAGGAAATACAATATTTAGATGGACTAGAAACCACATGTTTGGGGTACAAGATTACTGTTGAGGCTACTGTGAAATTAGTAACTAATTAGAAACTAGAAAAACTGTCAGTAATGCTCACTAATTGATATCCTCCGCTTCCCTGATGTCAATGAAAAAGTCCAGGGTTTTTTGGGGGGAAACCACAAATATTCATTAGAGCTTTTTTTCTCACTTATGAGACAAAGTGGTACCCATTTTAAGCCATCATGGCTTATTTCCTGTTAAATATATCTGTTGGTTCAGCAAAAAAAATCATAAAACATTTGTTTTTGTTTGGTTTGTTTACATTTTAATAACAAATCTGGGTGCCGTTTCATAAAGCGATCATTAGCTTAACATGCACGTTATTCCATTTAAATTGCATGGGATAACAAGCAGGTTAATTAGCGATCGCTTTATGAAACGGCACCCAGAGCTTTCATGACCCAACCTGTAACAATATGGTAACGGAACATATCAAAACAAACATGTTGACATAACCAATTTATAATGGAGATTCAGGATAGATAACTCTTATCTTCCAAAACATCAGCACCAGATTGTTTTTTTTTTTTAATGAACTAGTGAGAAATAGAATCAAACACCGGTGGTAGGACAATACAGGAAAATTTAAGAATTTAAGCCACCCAAGTGCAGTCTTCACGAAATGCGTCGGTCCGACGGACAAAACCGATATAACGCTTGGACCGGTAAAAAAATCGTGTTTAGTCGGTCCAAACGTCCGACATTGTTATTATCGAAGTTCAAGTTGTCCTGATGGTTCGTTCACAGAAAATACTTATATATCTGGTTGTACTGATTCACACAGACTTCCAACTTTTGAGTAAATATGTAAAACCAATAAAAATTGCAAAGATCCTTCGTATTTAACTCATTTTTGAAACATTTTAGTTGGGCAAATGGATTACGCGCCATTTGTTTATTTCCGGGATACGTCTAATTACCAACAGCGAAAATGAGGAAAAAAGTAGACTACAATGGCCTTTAATGAAAAATCGTAACTGTTTGATAAACAAACACTTTAAAATGGGGTTGAAACTCAAAAGTTCATTTAAAACATATTTTATGTTAATAATTGGCTTTGATAATATATAAAATATATACTAGTAAGCTGAAAGTGAAGAATAAAGATAACTAGTTATCAATGACCACATGATGATTTCTGTAGATGGGTGTCCCATTGAGCAGTTGCTTTCAGCTTTGTGAAGTATTGCTGTGTATAATAAATGTTATTTTATTTATATTCTTTAGAGACATTTGTCCAGATATACACAGCTTGTTTATAAGTTATGAATAGTATGATGTTTACAATAACTTTTGTGTATGATATATGTCTGTATCTACATGCATATAAGGTAGCTAGTTAAATGTAAACAATGGCAACATCAGACAAATTTGGTCCGGCAAAAGCTGCTTCGGTCCAGCATTTCTGGGGAAGTTGGTGGACCGAATGTCCACCATTCTTTGGAAAGATTTCGTGAAGACTGCAAGTGAAAGATTTCTTTTGGTCTCCAACTCAGCAGCGCCTTGTTGGAGACAAGAAATCTTTTAACTTGAATTAACGCCTCAAATTTTTCCCGTCTTGCTCTCCCACCAGTGTTTGATCCTTTATTTCTTGGTTGATTATTGGAATATATAACGACTCACCCCACTCAATAACGACTTGTCCCACATATGTAAATTTATAATAAAATGATAATTATAATGATTGCTTGTTTACAATTGTGATTAACTTTGAAGGGATTAGCAGTTCTAAAGAATGAAAATTTAATAGATGTAGTTAATATTATTGGACAGTAGACAAGAGGAGTGTATGGACAAGCTATCCGGACTAACAACGACTGAGCAGGTGGCATAACAGCAGATGCAGACTGAAAAGGATGGCAAAAGGCAACCTCCCCTTCCATCTTCTGGCCACGTTACTATTTCAAGAGGCACGAGACATACAGTTACAGTGCAAACTTGTAAAAGAAAAGAAACTCAGACACTACCAGACGAAACAGACCAGACAGATACATTTAATTATAATTATCATAATTAATTTAAGAAGTGAACACGAGTTCACTTCAATTTCAAGAGATCCACCGCCAATTAAAACACCTAGCAGTAAAATATACACAAATTAAAAAATGTATAATATCAATATATTTATTTAAATTATAAATTTATATATTCTACATATGTGGGGCGAGTCATTATTGAGTGGGGCAAGCTGTTATTAAATGTGTGGCGACTCGAAGAGTTTGTTGAGTTGTTACGATACTGATTATTGTACTGACTTGAAATTAAACATCTTGAATAGTTTTTTTATTTTATTTTATGGGTCTTAAACTGCAACAAGGGATAAACCTGTCTCCACAAATATAAATGTTCCAGCAATATCCTCTTCATAATCAGTGATACCTGTGTGATACTTTTATGATGAGTCCTGGACTTGTCACTTTTGAAAGTGGTGAGTCCCAAAAAATTTTCACGAGTCCCACATATCGCAGATCAGGGCTCGCGTTGGAGGGCGACTCGGGCGAAGAAGTCGCCTTATCGTGGTCCCACTTCGCCGTCGATCATCTTCAAAAGCGAAGTGAAGTCGCCCTTTCATTTTGTAGAATCGCCTAATGTCGCCTTTCAAATTTTATTCCCATTTTGGTAAGAAATCTTCATATTTTTGATACAGCGTCATGTTTATTATGTTTACGCGCCAAAGTTGAACTGGTACCCTTTTAACTTTTATTTGGTGTATAAAGCGTAGGTTTACAATATAACCGAAAACCAGTTCAGAGCACAAGAATTTGTGAAAATTTCCGGAGCGGATATGAATTTGGTGCCGGAGATTGCAAATATACTACGCTGATAGTGGTGAAATGAGTTTTGCAATGATAGACACGTAGTAAAAATAGTATTTTGGCAGTTACTTAAAACAAATTTAAGTTAAATATGTTTAAATACTTTTTAATAGTGAATTTTACAATTTTAAATAATATATTATGTGTCACAATGATGTAATTTTCTTCTTCTAGTTCTAATAGTACTTCATTATAAATCAATCAAATTGTGTATCAATGACAAAGAAACATTTATTTTAATGAACAGTTTTGTGACAGTTGATTCTATTTTTATTGTTATGTTTAATACATGTATTTTTGAAAATGTGTGAAATAAGTATACTGAATAGTTAATCAAATCTTACTTTATCCTCAATAAATTAAACTGCTAAAAAAACATAATAAAAATGCAAATGCCAACACTAATTTAAAAAAAAAAAACAAGTAAACAGGACGCTTTCGCTACATATACTGCAACTTCTCCCTGTTTTCCACCCACTTCTCCCTGTTCTATCCTCACTTCTCCCTGTCAGCCACCCAAAAGAGAAGTGACTTCTCCCTATAATTTTGACCCAGCGTGAGCCCTGGCAGATGAGTCCAGCTAAGAGCTTGCACACAACCGTTTTCTTTGATGACCGATCCATTAAATGTCTTTTCATAAAAAGATATAATATGGCTTGTAGAATGTTTATCCCATGCTATTTTATATCATTAGTAGCTGAGTTTAAGTCTTTTTGAACTGCACTTATTACTTGAAACATGCTGATGTTTGCCCATTAAAGAGAGACTTTTGTCTTACCTGGATATAATATTTCTTCCAAACAACTATTACCCACCAACCCCCCTTTTTCAGATCCTAGTCTATAGCATATCTTATTGATATATACAAAAAAATAAAAGTTTATTAGATAACTAATTAATGTTCATATTGAAGATATCTTTGTACCGGTCAAGAATTCTTACTTAAAAAAAAAATCCTAAGGAGTGCAACTGCAATTTTCCGACAGTGTATTAATATTTAAAACGAGTGTATTGTCAACGCTTAATTTTAACCATAAAAAGTGTCCATCAACACTGCACGTTTATTGTTTAATAAACATCTTAATTAAAGCATATTTGCCGCCTGAGTGATAGCTACCTGCTGAGAATCGGACGAAACAGGTAAAAATCGATCGCCATTTGTAAGAATATGTAATAACGCATCGGAGACGAAACTGACACGACAAATTCGTACGCGTCTGACGACACAGACTCGTACTGGGACACGTTAGATGTTGAAAAGGTGCGTCCAGAACTGAAAAGACGCGTACATTACGCATCTAGACGCATTGCGAGAATCCCTGAATCAAATGTGTGATATTAGTTTTACTAAAAAATCATGCTGCGCATGGCTCTGAGCAATGAGAAATAAATTCTCAATTTTAAAAATAAATCAACCCCCCCCCCCCCCCCAAGTTCCATTAATAAAACCTCTCATTTCATGTTTTTTTTTCAACATATTTTATCGGATATTGATATTTTATGTTTTTAGTGAAATTCGAGGTTTCATTTTTAAACGCATTTTCCTGTGCGCAAAGTTTAAGTTAAGTTTGATATGAAAAAAGTTTGTACAACCATGCAAACTGCGCTAAACTTAAAGAAAAATATCTAAATTTTCTAAAAATTGTCTTACATGTACCTTAGTATATCATGGATTTTTAAAATCCTGTTTAAAGCTTTATTTGAGGTGTCCCTAACTCCCATTGCATTTAATAGATGACCCCAATTAAATCTATCTTATGGCTGTGTTTTTGACAAAACCAATTTTCCATGTGTTACAATTGCGACAAATTGTATTCGTTCCGCCATTAAGTATAACTTGATTCTGTAATGTTGATTAACCGTTAAATTCAAAATGTCAGCTCGTAGAAAAATTTCCTCTCAATATTTAAAACATGGATTACTTAATTGAACACAGTTTAATTCATTTAAAACAGGTATACTGGTCAGAGAGTAGTTCTCGTCATTAAAATGACAGAAGCAATTCTCGCCATTTTGCTGACTGTGCCATTATTTTTCCATTAAAATTGACGGCAAAGGCTTCATTTGATAGATTTCACTTTCTTCCATCCAAAACAAGTTACGTTTATCATTTTTCAAATGACAATTTTTCACAAAAAATTGTCGAAAGATCGGGTGGCGAGAACTACTCTGTGACCAGTAGTCTTTGTGTGTTAGTTTCATGATATTCCATATGTTAAAATATGCAGAACTTCTGAAAAAATTTTGCTCTGAGAAAAATAAACTTACAGATAAAACCTAACATTTCAAATAATAATAAAAAATGTAAAAGTCAGATTAAAATGATACTGGTCACGGAGTAGTTCTCGCCGGCAAGTAATTCTCGCCACCCGATTTTTTGACAGTTTTTGTGAAAAATTAGAATTTTAAAAGGGATAATCGTAATTTGTTTTGGATTTAACATACATAGTGAAATCTATCAAATGAAACCTTTTTTGTCGATTTTAATGGAAAAATAACGGCACAGTCACCAAAATGGCGAGAATTGCTTCTGTCATTTTTATGGCGAGAACTACTCGCTGACCAGTAAATATAAACGTGAAATGGGAGGTTTTATGTTATAGAACTACCCCCCCTCCCCCCCAATATTTCCGAGATGGTTACGTAAACCGACTTTTAAAAAAAAAAGAAATGTAGACTGCACCTGCTGCGACTTACATTTTCAAAGTGATATTCAAAACCACAGAGATTGCGGTTTATAAAATATGTGTCTAGTTATGACTGTTTGGTCTGTATGAGTGTATCAGCCGACTGTCGAGTTCTTGACGTGTTGAACGTCTCGTGCCTTCTGCTTCAGGGATGTCTTCTTCGCAGCAAATAAAAAAACAAATAGCGCGAGGTCAAAAATTACTCCTGACTACAGGAAATGAAGATCAAACGTGATTTAACGGTAATGTTGGCCAGCTGATCTGAGTTATTGTCCCGTCTTTCCCGCCACATTTACCTGTTTACCGAAAGAGGTCACTGTCTATTGATCGGATGTAGAGGCCTCCGGAAGGTTTTTGTAAGTATTGATCTACAAGGTACACATGTAGCTGGTCAAATAGCCCCACGGTAAAACCGCCCCAGTCAAAAACGCCCCCGTTTTGCAAAATCGCCCCCTCTAAAAACGCCCCCATCTAAAGCAAAATCGCCCCACTTAACAAAATCGTCCCATTCAAAAACGCCCCCACTTTATGCAAAATCGCCCCCAACAAAACGACCCCATCTTCAACACTTTTAAAAATGTCTATAGTATAAAATTGTCAAGTTGTTCAAATATTTCCTACTTTTAAGAGTTAATTGTCGCTGATTAAAATTTAGAAATGTTTTGTTAATAATGATCGAGTATGTCGTTATTTTGCTTTAATAATTATACAATTATGATAATTACATTAATGAACTATATCAGTAATGATTCGTTTGTAATTACGATTAAATAATCAAAAATTTGTTAATCTTAATAAACACATATAAAAAATATAAACAAGAAGTCTTCTGTCAGCCAACACGCACTAACAACAGTTGTGGTCTCAAAGCATTTAAAGCACGTCACATTAGAATTATGTGTTTACCTCTTGTTTAATAGTGCAATTAAAAAAAAATAGTGCATAATGTGTTGTTTGTACACACAGGAACCTATACTAGTCCCAGGTACACATTGTTATCTTGTTATCTGCTAAAATAAAAAAGTTGAAATTGTTGTCTTCGTCTTTTCATATAATAAGAAGAACGATTAAAAACTGTAAACATACATAACCAACAAACAAACAAAACCGAAGAAACAGCACAAATTTATCATTTATCTTCACCGAGATCAAAACATATAATCACAGAAAAATGAAATTTTGACCTAATAAGCGATTTGTGTAGGTGGTACGATTTGGCTAAATGTGGGGGCGTTTTTACACGAGGAGACTTTAGAGTGGGGCGATTTTGCAAAAATTGGGGGCGGTTTTGTCAAGTGGGGCGATTTTGCTTCAGGTGGTGGCGTTTTTACAGGGGGCGATTTTGCAAAAAGTGGGGGCGCTTTTGACGGGGGCGATTTTACCGTGGGGCGATTTGACTTGTATTCGATCTACAATATTACTTAATTGATTCGTTGAAATATTATCCATTCAGCGATCAAATTCAGGAAAATTAATATGTTAGACAAATCCAAGCTATAACTTTTTGTCCAATTTCGATATCACTCTTTTACAGTTGGATCTCCGGAAAACACAGGGCTCTATCACAACAGATTGAAAACGTGCACGCCATGGCGTACTAGCGTGGGCGCTATACAAAATTGAAAAAATAAATACGCAAGCCATGCAGTACTAGCGTATATGAGCTACGCCTCTATATTATCTTACTGTATATACGTTTCTGGTATAGACTGGGTAATCTTCCAGATTCTCAGACTACTTTCAGGAGTGATGGAAATTAAGTCTTTCGCGAGTAGAGTGCAGCTGAACGCGCGACAAGAAATACAAATGTGCTAGCACGAGTGGAAGATTACACAATGACAAACATGCTTTTCTTTTGTTTTGTTTGATGAGCAATAAGTGTTCTTCATAAGGAAACACTTACTTAATGGTAATGGTTTCTTACATCACAAGTGTCATCTGTCACTTCTTTGCCGGAGTCACTGGTTTCTGTATCTATATTGCTATTGCCGTATTTTCCGGATATCTCTGCTCTAAAATCCGAGTAGTAAAGGTCCTCACTTCCCAATAACTTGTCTAGATGGTTTTTGAACGAATTTAAGGTAGGAGCATTAGTTGTACGTGTTCATGTAGTTTGTTTCATACTTTGCCATCCTTGCAGTTTAAGAATTCTTCCTGGTGTATGTGCTGAAGCGCTGTTGAACAACCTTGGTAGAATTTGTTCTTGTGCCGTGCCTGGCATTTTTGTCGCTAAATAGTTTTTAAAAAGATCATACATCTGGGTCGTTTCCTCCCTTCTCCACTTTCCTTCAGGACTACGAAAACAGGTATGTCCTTGTTAGGTTGATCTAAAACAACCATAAGGATCATCTTCCCATCTGTCTGACAGTTTATGTCGTCCTTCAAAAGCTAAAATTTTGACAAGAACTCTATCTCCTGTACTTAGAATGGCTCCTCTTATCTTCTCATCATAACATTTTTTCTGTCTCATCTGTGCTTTCTTTGCTGACTCTATGGCAAGTTCATATGATTTCCGTAGTCTCCCTCTCAATGCTTCCACATACTTTGTCGTGCTCTTGTGTTCAATTGTGCTCTCCAAACCAAAGACAATGTCTACTGGTAATCGAGGTTCTCTGCCAAACATCAAGGCAAATGGTGAAAATCCCGTAGTCTCCTGTTTCGTACAATAGTAAGCATGGATGATCGGACCAAGGTACTGTTTCTAACTGCTCTTCTGGTCATTCCGCAGAGTTCATAGCATGTCCAAAAGAGTCCGATTGAACGCTCACATTGGCCATTTCCCATGGGATGGTAAGGGCTGGTTCTTGATTTGCCTATTCCTGTAAGTTGACATAGTTCCTTTATTATTTTGCTCTCATAGTTTCCTCCTTGGTCTGAATGGATACGTAGTGGAAGACCACAGTGAACGACATAGTTGTTAAAAAAATGCATCTGCTGTAGTCTTTGCTGACATATTCTTTGTTGGGATGGCCTGTGCATAGCGTGTAAAATGGTCTGTAATCACTAATATGTAGTTGTATCCTCCTTTTGACGTTTCTAGTGTCCAAAAAGTCCATGCATACTATCTCTTGGGTTGTGATGTCTTGATGTTGGTTAGTGGTGCCCTATCTGTCGCTAGCTTCTTTCTTTTCAAACATCTCGGGCTCTGTTAGGTCCACTTCTCAATATCTTTATGCATTCCGTTCCAAAAGAATCCATCTTTTACTAAACTAATCGTTCGATCACGGCCTTGGTGTCCCATCTCGTTATGCAGATAACGTAGAACTGCATTTATCTGTCATGCTGGTAGAACGAGCTGGTCTTTGGTTTCATCATCTGTAATTGTCCTTCTGAATAAAATTCCATCTTTTAGTATTAGCCTGTTGCAATTGGAATGGAGTAGTCGATGATATGGTACTGCAGGTATATCTTCTTTTCTGGGTAACCTCTTCGCTGATACGTTGTCAATCTAGTATCGTACAACATGGTCTTTTAGCTGTTCTTTTCTTATGTCGATTCTCTCGTTGGTGTCAAAGTCGATAATATCGTCCAGCACTTATGTAGATTTTGCCAGGCATTCAATATATGGTTGTCGTTGTAATAAGCTAGAGATGGACTTAACAGATGTTTGTGGTATCATACTAGCTTCCTGAACAGTTGGTGATTCATCTGAAGTGCATTCATGTCGTTGTAGTAGAGCAGGTAATCTTGATAGAGCGTCTGCGTCATTGTCTTCTTGCCTGGTCTATACTGGATGTAAAAATCATAAGCTGACAATGCCGCTATCCATCTATGCCTTGTCGCATCTAATTTAGCTGACGACAAAACGTAGGTCAATGGGTTATTGTCTGTCAGTACGCTGAACTTGACTCCGTAAAGGTAGTTGTGAAACTTGTCACATACAGCCCATCGCCATGCTAGGAATTCCAGTTTGTATGCAGGATAATTCCTTTCAGATTTAGAAAGTCCTCGACTGGCGTAGGCTAGAACACGTTTCTTTCCCTCTTGTTCTTGGTAAAGAACAGCCCCTAAACCTGTCTGGCATGCATCTGTGTGTAGTTCAAAAGGCTTTCTGTAGTCTGGAAATCCTAAAATCGGTGGGTTGGAAAGATGTTGTTTTAACTCCTGGAATGCCTCTTCTTGTTCCTTATCCCAGCGCCATGGTTTAGCTTCGTGTTTCTTCTTTCCCTTGCCTTTCTTGGTGGATGTTGATGGCATAAAGGCTGCAAAATTCCACTCTACCACATAGTTTCCTCTAATAATTTTATAGGTCTCAATCATATAGATCTCTCCTCATTCCTCTGTAAGTTAAGGTTGGTAGTTTTAGTCTGCCTTATCTTTCAGGTAGCTTAGATTGTTGAAACCTGGTATTTGTTTTGTTGCTCATTTTTGTACACTCTCAAGTTTCTCGATATGGCATTTTTTGTATGGAGCCCAGGCTGAGTTAGCATAATCTAAATGGGTTCTAAGTGTTTTGTACAACGGGAGAAAGAGCTTGGGTGTCATATGTGCGAAGGTCCTTCTCATTGCCCCAAATACTGAGTTTGCTAATAGTTGACTCTTTCGCATATATGTTTCTCAAATGATAGATTTTCGTCTTATATAACCCCAATGTCTTTTTCGTGGTCTACTTTATTAATGTTTGAGCCAAAAAGATTATATCTAGTGTTGTCTTTTTCCTGTGATTTAGAGATATGCATATGCTTGCATTTTTCTGGGTGGAACTTGTGCAGCCAGGTCATTCGGTAACACTATTTTGTCTCTTTCTGGTTCTATAACTCTGAATATTTTGTATGATCTGCGAAAAGGTATGCATCTGAGCTTACTGTGTCTGGGAGATCATTTTTGTATACTACGAATAGCACAGGGCCAAGAACCGTGCCTTGCGGAATACCTGATGTCACTTATTTTGGGTCTGAAGACTCACCATTGACTGGTACTGTTTGAACTCTCTTAGTAAGGGAATCTCTTATCCGTTTTAGTATTGGGTCTTTGTTGTCATAATTTTCTACTTTTTTCATCGGTCTTTTGTGTGGGACTTTATCGAATGCTTTCTGGAAGTCTGTATAAATACAATCCACATCGTAACCATTAACTAGTGCTTCTGTCTATTTATCTAAGGCTTCCAGTAATTGTAGTGATGTTGACCTTTCGTTAATAAAGCCACAGAACAATAATAAACAATACGCCTTTAAGGTTACATAATACAAGCTTTAACAAACTCCCCTGTTAAATTACATTCAGAAGAAGTTTCATTCCGCTTTGAATCACAAATTTATCATTTTAATGTACATTCACAATTTTCTTAATTTGAAAAAAAGTAGAAACCTAGCTATGATTCACTATACCTTATAAATGTATATAAAACAAGCATTTAAATTAAAAAAACAAAATTGTATTATTCCCATGATTATAGTATCTATATTTTCATGCTGCAGAATAAAGAACCATTATCTTTTATAATCCTTGCGTTTATTAAGACGATTTGGGTTCGTTTTTACAATGGGGCGTTTTACTTACTTATACTTACCACCCATTAAGCCCTTTTCCGTTTGGGACAGAATGACGTCTTTCCATTTCTGTCAGTCTTTTGCCAGATTTTTTTAGGCTTCCCCAGGTTTAAATCTCAGCTTCTACTGTGTGCCTCCACGTTATCTTTGGTCTTACTCTGAGTTGTTTTCCTTCTGGCGAAAAGTGTAGGGTAGTTTTTGTTAGGTTTCTTTAATATTTTTAAAGAACATGGCCTATCCATCTCCATTTTCTCTTTCTTATTGTTGTTGTCATGTCTTCAGACTGGCACCGCTTAATAGTTCTTCATTAGTAACCTTGTTTGGCCAAAAGATTCTCATTATTCTCCAAGGCTCTTTGTGTGGAATGTTGACAGCTTTTATTAGTCATTTTCTGTCATTCGCCAGCATTCTTATCCATATACTAATGTTGATATAACACAGCTGTGGTAAAGCTTTAGTTTTGTTCTGTTGGTGTACTGGCTAGATTTCCAGACTTTGTTCAGGTTGTTAAAAACTGCTCGTGCCTTTGTTAGTCTTCTTTTTATATCTGTTAAATATTTCTTACCTGTTTTTATTGTCTCCATTTAGCTGTATTGATGTATCACTGTTGTTATTTAGCATCATTACTTCTGTCTTTTACGTATTAATTTTGAGTCCAATTTGTCCTAAAGTTATGTATCCTTGATGTTTTTTTCTTGAAGATGCTGGTTAGTATGAAAAGCAATGCATAGTGGTTCACATGCCGCGTAGTATATTGTGATCTGGCGCATAACCCAATCTATAGTAACTATAAAGTGTGTTTATGACATTACACATCTTTATCTGTCATCGGTTTTAACTGGGAAGTAGAGATCAGCATTTCAATTCGACGTTATCATAAATATCGTTAACAAAATGGATAAGGTGAGTTGGGATACAATAAGATCTTACAATTTTCCATCAACTATTTCTGTGAATGCTGTCAAAAGCTTTCTCAAAGTCTACAAAATTATGTGGAGTTGTCGTTGCCACTAATTACATTGATCTATTACGTTTTTAAAAATGAAAATCTGGTCGGTACACCCCTTTCCTCTGCGAAATCCTGCTTATTCATATATCAACTTACAATCTATGGCACTTGGTATTCTTTTTAGGATCTTACTTAGTATTTATAGAATAATGGTTAAAGTATGTTTTTAGCAATTTAATATCACCCTCATCTTCGGGGTCTTGTATCATTGGTTCAGTTTCAGGCAGTGGTCTATTTAGTATCTCCTTGAAGTGTCTAGTTCTTCTTTTCTCTTTGTCTTTTTCGGAGGTTATTTCTTAACCGTCTTTATCTTTGACTGGTATGTTTGGTGATGGGTTGCAATTCCCACATTTATATATTATATAGAGTTGCCTGTTGTGTTTATCTTGCTTCTTCTTCAGCACTTTGAGCCAAATTGTTTATGTCTTTTCATTTATACTTCCTGATAAACTTTCTAACGTATTTTAATGTATTCTGTTATAATCTTGTTGGTATTTCTCTTTTAACCTGTCTGATTTTGAATTGTTTACGTCACTTCTAGCTATTATCCTGTTCTCAACTTCTTTTCACGTTTCATTTGTTATTCAGTCCTTCTTTGTTTCTTCCATTTCCGTATATCCAATACATTCTTTCCCACACTTTGTGAAAATTTGTAATGTGTTTTCCCATTTCTGGGTTTATTGACTCATCATTTTCAGGTCGATCTTGAAGTATTTAAAATTTATTTTTGAGTTTTCATTGAAAAATCTCTTGGTACTTTGCTTTTTTAACTTTGTCCACGTCGAACTGCTTCCTAGTTTTCACGTTTTACTATGTGGCTCTAAGTTTCAACTTGTTACCTGCTACTACTAATTGATGGTCACTTCCAACATCACCGCGCCATTTTACTCTTACACCATGTAGTGATCTTCTCCACGTGTTGTTAATCAACAGATGGTCAATCTGATTTTTATCTCTCAAGTAAGGTGAGTACCATGTTAATTTGTGTATATCTCTTTGTGTGGAAATATAGGTGCCTCCGACTACAAGGTTGTTGGTAGAGCAGAATTCCACAAGCCTTTCACCATTTTCATTCATTATACCACAGTAGTGTGTTCCAATTACATGTTCATAATCAGCATTTACGGAACCAACTTTAGCGTTTATGTCTCCCATTATTATCTTTACATCATGTTTAGATGTCTTGTTGGAGTTGCTAATTATTTCTTCTTCTCTATCATTGGAATATACTTAGATTTTTTTGTTTCCATTTAAATCTTGTCATGATGATTCTGCTGCTGATTGGTTTCCATTCTAGTAATGTCTTTTCAACGCATGGTCTTAGTATTAAGGCCTAAACCATTTTTGTGTATATCACCATTTCGCCCAGAGTACAGTACAGTTTTTACTGTAGATGCTTTCATGCGTCCTGATCCTGGCCATCTACTTTCACTTATGCCAAAGATTTGAATATTGTTTCTCCGCATTTCTGATGTTACATGTGCTAGTTTGCCTTTTGCAAACATTGCTCTCACATTCCAAAAGCCTACAAGGTTTTTGTGCTCTGCCATATTAAGTGCGTTACTGTTCCTGTTGTTTGTTTCCTTCTGACTTCTACTATCAACAATCATACTTACTACTTGAGGCCTTCTTCATTAGCATAATTCATCTCCTTCGTTGCTGTTTCGGTAACAAGAACTTAAGCTAGACCTTCTACGTGAAAGGTCTGGTTTTTCTGAAGGGGTTTAATTCCCTTAGACGATTGCTGCTGCTAATGAGTTCCATCTACACGGATTTTCGGTCTGGATTTACTTCCATGTTATTAGTTTTATCACAAAGCGAGTTTTATTTAGACGAAAAGCGCGTCAGGCGTGGTAAATGTTATTATTCTGGTCTCATTTGAAACCACTGGGTCGATGCTTCTGCTGGATTAATAGGGTATCACCAGCCTATTTGTCTCACTTCTATACTGGCACATATATTATTAATTCATTTAGCAAATATTAAGGATTTTCTATTTGAAAGGTGCAGATGGCCCAAGTCGAACCATTTGGAATTTTGATGATAAATAGTCTTTTACATATGAATTATTAGGCTTTTCAAAATTTTTGAGTGAGCTATACTGACAAAGCGTGAGTAGACGAAACGTGTCTCTGGCGTAGTCAGTTTTATACGTTTGGTGTAACATTGATCAATTTAATTTGCGGTGGCTTAAATTTATTCTTTTTTTAAAAGTCAGAATTCTTCCCAGTATTCCTAATCATGGCTATTACTGAAATTACACTGTATAACTCAGTACCTAACAATGATCGTTTGTATGTTTGTCTATCCGGACACTATAATTGTTTACAATTTACATGAAGATAACATTTTCATGATCTTGATAAAAGTGACAGTTTCCGTTTGATATATCATTTGTTGTAGCCTCGTTCCGGTATAATTATATTGTGCAGTAATCTGTACTAAAGGTCAAGGTTCAATGTTTTCGATTTGTCAAAATGGACAAAACATGGTCCTAATCTATTTTGATATTTTGGTCAAATATAAATCTCATTTGATCGTGACATAGAGAAGTAGATTAGATTTGCTGTTATTTTATGTTTTAGTGATTCAACGTTATTTTAGTAATTTACATGTTATTTTCCGGAAAAAAATCTCATGCATTCTTTATATTAAAGGAAGAGAGTTGTTCGATAAAGATTCAATGTTCACATAATCAGACTTTATAATATTATTTTTAGTAATAATGCATTTAAACAATCAAGTTCCTCCACAACTGTAAATGTCCAGTGACTTTTAAATTCTATATTATTGACATCTTCATTAAAATGTCGTAGAAATGTCATAACTTTTAATTCTTCACTTTTTTATTAACTACTTGTCTCATTGGCTTTCAGTCATCTGGAGGTTATGATTTAAACCAACATATAGTAGACATCAAACTACAAGTAGTTTAACACAGAAAAAGGATATACAAATGTATACTCCTTAAGCATATATATGTGCTCTGTAAATTCATTTTAATCGCTACTTTTTTAAATATCTAAATAAGGTCTTCCTACAAACCGAGGGATATACATAAGATCACATAATAGTTACTATGGAACACACTGATTGATGAACATTCTCTCCCCATATATTTTTCACAATTGTACATACGTACACAAGACGCCTATATGGAAAAAACCTCATGCAAAAAGAACTCTTCGCTTAAGGTTCTCTTATTTAAATTGCTGTTATGTGTTTGGGGAAACAAAACAAACGTTAACGGATCCACTTTGATTTCTGTTTTATAAGAATTTACTCCCTAAAATACGCTTTTGGATGTGGTCAAGGTCACGTCAGATGATCTTTAACTTTATTGGATTACCATGGTCTCTTATTTATTTCCGTGCTGTGTAATTAGTTGCCATCAACAATATTTCACAACTTTACTGATAGTTGCATTAGCCGACATGCATTGCGTACTGCAATGGCAAGTAACTTCAGTCTGGATATAAATTTTGATTCCTACGTTTACTTACCCCTAGAAATAGACTCGGGGAAAAACTACAAACTAGACTCTACGACAAACGCGATAACTTCAACCTTCCAACTGTCAACTTCTCGTTCATCGGTAGCAACATTTCATGCATATGGTGTGTAAATTTCATAACTTATACGATATGCTAGATCCTGCTGTCGATATTCCGATTTTCTAGACCGCCCACTGCTGTTGTCTACTGAGCTACTTAAACAAAGGATTGTTGTACCTAGGGTATCCCTTCAGAAGTTATATGGCCGTCACGATGACTTAACTGATCCGTGTGGTTAATCAATCTCTCAAATACGACGAGACATTTTCGCTGTCATAGGTAGTTTTTCCTTTTCCTGGATTTAACCTTTTTCTAGACATGACAATTAGTAACTAGACGAGTGTCTTATTAGAGGCAGGCATTGCTTACTCTTCCGGAGCACCTGAGTGCACTCACGGCTTATTTGGTTCGGGTTACTCCCTTTCTGTTTTGGGTTTTTGTTTCGTGTTGTATATGTTTGTCTTTATCCGAATTTATCATTGTCCTTTGACTTTCGGCTCGCGTTGTTCGGTCGGTTTCCTTACTTTTGAAATCCGATTACAAGTCAAAGTTAAGTGGCAATGATAATATGTGTTTACACTATAACAGTATTATGAGAAAAAAAAAGAAACTAGAATATATATGCTCAGATTCACTGTATAATAATTTCCGATGTGTCATTTCTGGTCACTTTAGCTAGCGGATTTACGAGTCATCTGTTGAATCAGAATTAAAATAACGGCCGATCTTTGGTGACGATAGGTAAGTATGCTTTAGTATATACCTATTAGAAAACACTAACTTCTGAATTTTTTTTGATTTACATACAGATATTTTAGATACTTGTACATTGAACTACCAATAAGACGTGTTAAACGTGTATAATTAATGTATTAATAACAAGAAGATGACGAAAAGGATTCAAAAGTATCGAACGAATGATGAATTATAAACCACAGCTTACGGAAAACTGTTATTGAAAGTATGCAACTAACGTGCAAAATACAACAAATAAACCAAATCAGAAAATACCGAGTACAAAGCCGTGGATAAACTCAACTCGCTTACACAAAGGCAACAAACACACAACAGGCACATCATACGAATATGTAACAAATAACTGCTCTGTCTGAAACAAAGGTGACACCAAATGTTCCGAATGGTACGCATATTCTGTTTAAATCGTAATATTGGTCAAGTCAGTGTGTGGTTCCGAACGAGAAGCAGGCCAGTATGTTACCCAGGAATTAGTAATATAACCTTTGCACGCGATATATGGATTCCGTAAATTTATCCTGCTTGAATAGTGGCACCCACTGTGTTATGGTCAAAATCAGTATAAGGCCATAAACGAGTTATCCAGAAATAACCCGCACACATTCTGTATGACTGATACCTAACACGAATTAACGAATTTATGAAGGCGATCATTTAATTATGTATTGGCGAAACCCTCTGTCAGAGAAAATCACGTTTTAAAAGAAAGATTGTTGAAAAATAAGCGAAGAAATACCAAAAGTGACAAAGCTCGCAGTCCAAAACAAAAACACTAATACCAATGGACAAACAACAATATCCACAGAACAAAACAACACACAAACAAAATCCACGTCACGATCTAAAAGTTTAAGAGTGAACTCAGGTGCCCCTGAAGAGTAAGCAGTTCCTTGCTGATGTGCGACTAACAATCCGGGGTAAGTCAAGTTACACAAGATACTTTACAAACTATACGACTAACCTACATCATGCAGTGCTCTTTTTAGAGATACATATCGTGCATTTTTAGACTAGTCTTCCATAATATTTCTTCAATAATGACAACACCTAAGCCTTCAGTAAAAAACCACGAGTTTGCAGTTTACGCATTAATCGAATAGCTCGATTAAGGAAATAGTAGTATTTTCAACGAGTTATGGAGGTTCAGTTAAGAAACGTAAACTACATATGCTGAAGCGGTTGGAATGTTGAAGTGTTATCGTTTGCAGTATACTAGTAGTTGAGTAGAAGTGTTGATTTCGGGATGTAAATCCAAATATGAAGCGAACCTATAAGTGTCTGTTGTGTCCTTAATCACAAGCTCTTTTGGATAAATGAGATGTAGGAATTCACCAAAGTCCCCCTCATATGAATAGAGGAACAAATTGGCAAGCAATGGAACATTTTAAGTGCCCGCTAGAATACTCATTGTTTATTTTAATAGCACCAAACAAATATGTTGTCTTTAAAAAAATCTAACATTTCAATTATTAGGTCATCAATAAATTGTTTTAGCAATGGACTTGTTAATCACAAATAAGTTGTAGTATGACCGACATCCAAATATTTGTATCTGTGTTCTCAATGTTTTAAGTAAAGAAACGTTAAATCAGAAGTGTCAGTTCTAACTTTAATTGAGAATGTGATGTAGTTGTGTACATGTGGAAACAATCAAATGTTTTATGCTATAAGAAAGCAATCAAGATCAGTTTCTTAAAATTGTTAAGGATCCATAATGATTTGCACCATTTCTAGAGTAACAGGAAGGTCAGATTTGATGAACAGATTTGTGACTGTAAATGATTTCATCTTTAGACAGTGTAGTTGCCTAATATGTAATATTGATGCTAGTACAACTAACGCCGATGTATTCTTTGTCAAGCAATCAATTAAGTGTTTTTATTTGCATACAAGAAGTACATTTTTAGTGCCGTATATGCATGGACGACAACATATTTGTCAAGTAAGCTGGACAGTGCTTGACAACATCAGGGTTTCGAAAATGAATGCATTCAACAGAATCCATTTCAACTTTGAAATTGTGTTTCCAGTTAATGGATTTTAATCACTTATTAAAATTTGAGAATTTGAATACACAAATTTACAAATATTGTTAGCAATTGTTTGTTATCTTTTGTTGTATATTTTGTTTTCAACAGCAGACGACTCATAATCGATGCTAAATATAATAAAGCAGTACAATGCTCAGTGGATCACATATAATTTACATTAGTCTGGCGTTTTCAAGTTTGATTTTGCAACATGGATATGCAGAAAGTAAGCCAGCAAATTATATCTTTAGTCCCTTTCCCTACAAAAGGATACTTAAAGTCACGTGGCCGATAAATATTAATTGTTTATAAGTTTGATGGCACGACATATTTTGACACTAAGTTCCGTGTATAGGCCCTGTATAACTCAGACTTAAATCTGATATTTACGGATCAAAATGGTATACTATGTATTGTTTACGGTGCTCGACCCCCAGAGATGCTAAGTGCATTCCGATGTAGTGGATGAAATCTAGATAGGGTTGTCAGTTATAACAGAAAACTAACCGTTTTGGGAAACGTGTTTGACTAGTTCCAGGCGTCTTATAGCTTTATATAAAGTTTACATTTACGCCAATACCTAAGTGACTATACTTTTATCCTGGCGTTAATAATTTTGTCTTTTTCGCCATAGATGTATTGCTTGTGACTTTGTTCTTCTTCTACTTAGAGCTGAAATACTGCTTGCAAGACGTACAGCAATAATTAAATCGAATTATTGCGTAACCATGACATTCTTAGATGATTTGTCTCGTGACCTCAATAGTTCGTGATAGCTACCCTTGATAACTGTTTTGCTAATAGTGGGCTTGCTAGTGTTAGTCCAACATAAATTAAAACAAGAATTGCACATTTTTCTGCCGAAAGTCGTGGGTTCTCGTGGTACTCCAGCTTCCTTTTCCAAATAATTCTTGACGCCAGAATATAGCTAAAATGTTGAAACACCAATTTAAACAAACATTGCACTACAACTCAATTTTACCTAAAGAATGTTATAAAAGGATCAAAATTTTCTTTAAAATGAAGTTCATAGATGGGCTAATACAGATATCTTCTTCTAATAAAATGTCATCAAAGATACAAAAGTTTATAGAATTTTCGTTTAATCACAACTCATTAATGGCTTTCATAACCCAAAAATATTTAAAATCCAAACGGTTAAGATGCTTTATTGCTTTCATCACTTAAATTCCAAAACGATACACCAAATTCCAGCTATTGCTATCTATACACGTTGAAAATAGAAAAACCTTAGATTTATAATAATTTTCGAAATTTGAGAGCAATAAATCTAGACAATGGCTATATCACCGAAAGAATCTATGATATTCCTGTCAGCACCGACGTCTGACTACTGGGCTGGTGATGTCCTCGGGGACTAACAGTTCATCAGAGGCAACAAGTGGTTGCAAATAAAATGACATCAAAGATACAAAGGTCACTTGAACTTACTACGCCTGACGCGAGTTTCGTCTAATCAAGACTCATCAGTAGCGCGCATACCCCCAAACATAAAGGGACCGATTAATCAATTGTGATAAAAAATAATACAAACATTCCATAACTTAAACAATTTATTTCTCTTATTATATTTTTATTATCAACGTGTACGCAGTTTTTCACTGTTGAAAGCCTTCGTCGCTTTTGGTGATCCTTAGATATGATGATCAGAACAAACAAGCAAACAAGAAAATTTTTAAAAAATTGTTATTTTTTACGTTTTGTAATTGCTTCTCATTTCACAAAATATCTCAAAAGCAAGTCAATTTTTTATGAACTTAATTTATTTAGCTCCACCAACAGTAGTAATACAGCAGGTAGAATACTTGGTATCGACTGGTAATAGTGTCATCTTAAATTGTTCTATAATCTCCACAACACTAGTAGTAAATATATATTGGCAACGAACCGTTAGTGGTACAATTACGAACATTACATCTACCACCAATAACAGCAAATACAGTGGAAGTACTACTGCAAGTCCATCTTTAACCATCATGTATGCTGACCAAAACGATGCTGGACAGTATACATGTTTTGCCACAAACGCCATAGGAACAGGACAGAGTTCAGCTACGACACTCCGGGTCACAGGAAGTAAGTAACAATAAATAATTTCAATGAATGTAATAACAAATAGCCGAGCACCAAGAAAACTGTCAAAATGATAATCCACAAATCAAACTACAAACAACCGTCACACCCAAGAACCAACTACCGAATATACAGCAATTACAAGAATCGTCCTGACTTGATACGGGCATTTCAGAAGATATAGTGGGTACAACCTGGTTTTATGGCATGCCAAACCTCCCGCACTTTTAGTAAATAGAGAATTATTTGGGGTTTTCTATTTCATTTATTGTTAATATGATATACGGCATCATATACTATATGAATAATGGAAAATAATTTATTTTAGTTCCACCAATAGTACAGATCGAGCGCCCAGAATACAATGTTACGACTGGCAGTAATGTGACCTTGTCATGTTCTGTTTCTCTCTCCGTAAGTGATGGAAGTAACATAAGTAGTATATTTTGGCAACGCAACGTGAGTGGCACAATAAGGACTATCACATCTACTACCAATATCAGCAAATACATTGGTAGTACTACCAATATTCCATCCTTGACAATCATCGGTACTGGCCAAAACGACGCTGGACAGTATAGATGCTTTGCCTCAAACAGCGAAGGAACAGGAAGGAGTTTACCCACAACACTGACTGTAGCAGGTAGTATAAATAAATATGTTGTTTTGATGGTTTGTGGATTTTTTCCTGTTTACTTTGTTAGATGTGCTGATTGATGACCGTCGTAGTTTTTATGGACCATACTGGGGGATGGATTCATTTATTACTAAATTGCCTTATACAATCAACACGCCCGATAAGAATGCATATGATCGTTTTTTCTTATAAACCACACATTACATAATTAAAGAGATTCGTATATGTTGTCCTCCATACGCTTTGAGAATTAATTAAGTTTCAATTGAGCACTAGAGCTCAATATGACGTCACAAGTATAATACAAGCTCAACTGAAATTTCAAACTGGAAAAATAGTCTGGGATCCTGACTAAATATTCTTTATACCGTAAGAAGACTTCAGGTTCGAATATACAATCAGGTCACCAGCAATGCATCCGGAGACAATTTTGACCGGTTTTGCAACATTCGACATGCCTCAAATTTACGTCAGTATTAATTGTAATTGACGTTATTCCGATACAAAGCATTACATGACGTAACGTCCGGCGTCTGGTAATCAAAGTCAAAATAAAAATACTGTTTATCAAAAAAATGCTTTTATAGTTGTATGTCTTGTTTGTGGAAATAACTCTATGGGAAAGATCAGTCTAAGTCGAAAGCCGAAAACAAGAAGCAGGTAGCTACTTTATTTAAATGTATTCAGACAGAAATTTCGTACGGAAACAAAACGCGTGAAAAGTTAGCTAAAACATGGAGTTTTAAACTCCCAATCAAACCGGGTAGTAAACTGGTGGTAAACTGGTGGTGACCTGGGGTTATTTTTGAACGTGAAGATTGCGTAAATGAAAAATATTGCATCGGGGAACCAGGATAACTGGAACAATGCAATTTTGCTAAGATTTCACAATAACTGTGCTTGCATAAAAGGTACGTATATTCAATTAAATGACGAGCATGTACATGTGTATGTTCATGTCAATTTTATTTGGATACATCTTTTTAGTTTAAAAAAACAATATTACCATTGAAAGCGTCCTCTTGTACTGCAAGTCATTCCCCAGTTGAGTGCATGTTTTACTTGCATTTTTTCATTATTCCATATTTTACTTTTTTATTACGAAAATCTAGTAGAAAAACTTTTAGTTACGATAACCTGTCTGTGTCATATACTATACTAGATCCCACACCTCCTTGGAAATTTTTTTTCTTGCATGTTTTTATTATTCCATATTCTACCTTTTTATTACGAAAATCCAGTAGAAAAAATTTAGATGCAATAACCTGTCCATGTTTTATACTCGACGCCTCGCTGTTTACTTGTTACAAATCGTCATTGACTTCTACCACGGGAATTTTACATAATAGGTCAGCTATTTTTGTTTCTAAAGGGACCTTGCGTTGTTTACTAGAGTTCGTCTGCGTGACGTTCAATAGTATACGGACAAACCGCGAGATTTTTCCCGCCTTCACTGCAGACGACATTACCCGCAGGATTTCGAACAGACAACAATAAACAATCCATTGTTTCTAACATAAACTTCAGCTCTAATTTAGGTCACATTTTTCTATATCAAATCGCCCTATCAAAGTGAAAAAAACAGCCACATTTCAACACGTCTCTCTTGATCTAGGAACATAAGCTGGACCATATACGCGGTAGGCAGTTTTCATTTGTTACGCCAAAACCCACAACATAAAAACACGTTCACTTGTAGTATAGATCCGCTTCGAAATTTTAACATTTTTAAAACATTTGCTAGACATATTACAATGGAAATAGATTACTGCAATTGGGCTGTATACGAATTAGAACATGGTCAGACCATGCTCCTATTCGCATAGATCTCGCTCGCAATAGTCAAATAATTAAATTCAAATAATGTTTACGTACTGAATCTTAAATGCACACGTTTCAGTAAGACGTAGTCCCAAATTTTGCAACTAAAAACAATTATAACAAAATTAACCATTTCACGTATGAAATATCTCTCTACCTTTATTATTAATTCGTATTGTAGTGCAATGTAATTATTCTGGTATCGCAACAATTTTTCATTACATTCAAAAATGACGTCTAATTTTTTTCTTTATCTTCAGTGTTACATTTAGTGCATACACTACCTTATATACGAGTCTTGACTATATCTATATTAATGTCATATCATGTATACATGAACGGCGAAAATTCTATATTACTCGATCCATCAACTCTATTGATAACACTACATGTATTTTGAAAAATAATGTACTTTTAGCCCCACCTGGAGTAGTGATACTGCATATGGCATACTATGCAACTACTGGCACCAATGTGAGTTTAACGTGTATTTTAATCTCTAAACTACCTATAATTAAAGTATATTGGCAACAAAAAAACGTTTTTGGTACAATTACAAACATCACATCAACCACCAATACCTCTAAATACAGTGGAAGTACTACCAACAATCCGTCTTTGACGATTTTGGATGCTGCACAAAGTGATGCTGGGCAGTATACATGTTTGGCTGCAAACAGTGCTGGAACAGGACAGAGCTCGTCTTCTATGCTCAACGTGACAAACGTGACAGTGAGTAAGTATAAATAATTTGGAAGTTTGCTGACAGATATTATATTGTTTGTAGCCTGTTTTCTAGTTCATTTATTTTAATTAATGCACTTTGAAATCACTTGTATTTATGGATTGCAATTTCCATCAACTTAGGATCAACTATTCTTTTGTTGGATATATATAATATAAATTTAGGTGGGTGTATTGTTCGATACATAATTTAATAGTTCTTTCAATTCTAGTTATAAAAAAGATAGTGTGTGCCCTTTCTACAATAAATACGCTGAAATAAGTCAAAGTAAAATATGACAAGTTGTATGCGTGTAATTTGTCGAATGTTTGTTTTTGTTTGTTTGAATGGTGTTTTAACGCCACTTTCAGCAATTTTTCAGCTATTTCATGGCGTCCACTTTTTATTAGGGGGAGGAAGCCGGAGTATCCGGAGAGAACCCCCGACCTGCGGTAGGAAAACTGGCAATCCTTGTCAATTAAGATTGGAGTCGAGTACACCCTGCCTGCAGTGAGAATCGAACCCGCAATCTCAGTGTTGACAGACCAGGTGGTCAATGATAGACGAACTACCTTGACCACTCGGCCACCGAGGCCCCAATTTGTCGAATGATGTGTAATGACAAAAAATTTAAGATGTATCAGTTATTAATCTCTTTCATAAGTTTCTTATGTGACTAAAAATATGACAAAACACAATTTACTTTTAATAGTCTACTTAATTAAAGATTTTTTAATTTATAGTTTGAAAAATATTCTTCCTGTTTGGTATCGCTTGGGATAATCTTCTTCAGATTGCCTATTAATTGAACGTTTAACATTTGTATAAACTAAAAACTGATAGCTAAAGCATATGTAGCAGATATCAAAAAGAACATGTCAATTAAAAGAGACTAAAAATAGTAGGCTAAGATTAGTCGCTAAAAAAATCTAAATTCCTCGTCACTGCCACTCTACACATTTCAGGTTGGAACATCTCTCTTGCTCAAGTTGAACTTGAATATAGCTAGCTGGACGTTATTTTAGTATTCAATCCATTAATTAATCCATTTTTAAACAACACAAAAATGGGAAATATGCAGTTCGTGATTCTTCTTATTGTATTCTTGAATCCTTGTGGGCGGGTATTGGTAGGGTTTATTTGCAGTTATCTTAGAGCGTTAGTGTATGTGCGTCCATAACTATTTTTCGTCACATTTTTCTCAGCAATGATATATGATACTGTAATTTGTCGATAGCGGTGTATGATCCCGCCATATTGTGGGATTTTTTAAGTTAGAGAGCTAGGCATCATCAGGGACGACAATCAGGTCACAGTAACTTGGTATAGCTAAACAGTGTCGTATTGTTATTTATGGAGTCTCTCATACCAAAAAGGAATACAAATGCACTTTTTGGCATGAAAAGACTACATTTAAATACTTTATTGGCCAGTCGTTTACATTTCTCGCTGTCAAAAAGAGGTATGTATGTTTTCCCTTTTAATATTCCACGCATCGATAGCAAACATAAAATTTACTTGGTATATAAAGTAAAACATATTATGACTACAACGTAGAATTTTTTAAGTTTGAAAGATATGGAGTCTATAAAGGTACGTTATGGAAAAAATAACACTTGTCAATATTTTAATTTCTTATATTTTAATTTCGTTTAAATACTCAATACATGAGCAAAGTTGGTTATTTCGTATAACGTAACTTGGTTTTTCAGCACGTGACTGATTGTGACGTCATAATAAGATTTATATTGATGACGTTGACTATACATGAATTCTTCCGCAAACAACAAGTGACGACACTAAAATTGTGAATTGCAAATATTATATGATTAATTGTAAAATATTGTTCTTGTTACTTCATTTTTACTATAGAATTTAAAATATAAGGTTTGTTTTCAATTGTTGGTTAGATTATTGGATATAAACGACCGCTTCGCGGTTTATTCAGCGTAAATCGACCCAAAGTCGTTTATATCCAATAATCTAACCAGCAATTGAAAACAATCTTAATTAAATTCTCAATACATGAGCAAAGTTGGTTAATATTTCGTATAACCTAACTTGGCTTTTCAGCACGTGACTGATTGTGACGTCATAATAAGATGTATTGATGACGTTGACTACATGAATTCTTCCGCAAACAAGTGACGACACTTAAATTGTGAATTGCAAATATTATTTGATTACTTGTAAAATATTGTTCTTGTTACTTCATTTTTACTATAGAATTTAAAATATAAGGTTTGTTTTCAATTGTTGGTTAGATTATTGGATATAAACGACTTTGGATCGATTTATGACAATTGAAAACAATCCTTAAATCAATTCATGTCATTTAAAAATTGTAGTTATGTATTCACTAGCCAACACTTCATATTTTATAGCAAAAAAATCAATTTTCAGCCGCACCAACATTTAAAATACGCCAAACTGCATACTTTGTAACCATTGGCAACAACGTGACATTGACTTGTCTTGTATTTTCGATATTACCTATAACTAGAATATATTGGGAGCGAAACGTTATGGATATATTAACAAACATTACATCAGGCACAATGAGCAACAAATATCTTGGTAGTACTACCAACAGTCCGTCTTTGACCATCATAGACGCTGCCCAAAGTGATGCAGGAATTTATACATGTTTTGCCGCAAACAGTATTGGAACAGTACAAAGTTCAGCCATGATGCTTATTGTCACAGGAAGCAAGTATAAATATATAATTTTCATTCTGTACTGAATAGGTTTGTAGTTAATTTGAAGTTTGTTTGTTTGTTTGCATAGGATTTTGCGCCCTATTAAACAATTTTGCATCTATATTATGGCATCTCATTTATATTGGACATGAAACCGGAGTTCTCGGTAAGAAGATTCAAACCGATGTAAGTAAAAAAACAGTTGTCTCGTTTTATATCTGCAAGTATTCTCAAAACAAAAGATATATCAGACAATATGTTTAAGGAAAACACACCGACATCATTTGTGACGTCAGCAATAATAGGTTGTATATATTTGTAACAACGAAACGTAAACTGTAAAACTGCAGCCATCACATCTACCACCTCTACGAGCAACTGTAGTGGTAGTACTACCTTCTTTCTTACTCCGTTAAAAATGTTGCTATCCAACATGAAAACGCAGCTGGCATTGTTCATGTTTACGTCCAATGCAATAGGAACAATTTGTAATTCAACCATGCCGAGTATGGTTTATGGGCATATAGTTTTCATTCTTTTACTTTTGCCAAAGACAATCTAAGATTGAAATCGGCAATGTGAGTAGTTATTTTAAATTTGCTTGTCATTCCATATGCACCTTTACATGTATTATTGTTAAAGTATGTAATCATTTATGATATAAAAAAAGTACGCATGTTATAAACTCTATCAAATATTTGCAAAAACATTACAGCTGTACAAGTGTTTAAGTGTTTGATTTTTTTTTTAAATTTTCTTAAGGCGATAATGTGTATCACAATGTTCCAAGTGTTACTATCGGGGCAAATCGATACTTTGTGACAGCAGGCAACTCTATAATTTTGGACTGCACACTTGCTTCCGTCTATGTCGTATCTGTATACTGGATGATAAATGGGTCGGAAGAAATCAAATTTGTTAATTCCTCGACGGACATATCTAAATATGGTGGCAGTACAGTTAACGATCCATCCTTAGTGATATTCAATGCAACACCCAATGATGAAGGACTGTACACGTGTTTCGCCGTTAATGATGTTGGAACAGGAAATAGTCCGTCTACTCGACTTACCGTTTATGGTAAAAACAGATTTTAAAACAATTCTTTTACAGTAACATGTTCATTGTTTTTTTTTTTTTTGTTGTTTTTTTTTTGTATGTTTATGTATGCTTAACCTCTTGGGTTTATTATGCAATAAAGTTTAAAACTTCAAATGCATTATTAACACGGAAACAAACACGGATACATGTACCAGCATTGTATAGTAACACACTTCGACGAATTATATCATTTAAACGATTGTAGCACCTCAATTTTCTCTACATGTACGCAACAGTTGCATTATTTATTATTTCAACAGGGATTGACTCAGCATCTATCAAACTCTATGACAAAATAAACCACGGAGAAACAGATGAACAATAAGGACAGAAAGAAAAGCAGCCCTTTTATTTATTTGCTTTATCATTCAATAAAAACAATTTCAAATTCTTACAGATCACATACGCATTGTCCATAAAACTTGATATATTCGCTTTGAATTCCGGTTTTTTTAATTTCACTTTTAGCACAGAATACTACCAACGAAGAAAGAATGATCAAGCTGCATATAATAGTGGGAATACTTGGAGCAGCAGTAGTTGTACTCATCATTTTAATTATTGTAATTTTCTGCTATCAAAAAGGTAAAATAACAGCAAAAAGCTTAAATTGTTAAATAAACACTCTCTCTGTGTGTTTTTAGGTTTTTTTTAAATCAATCTAGTCTTTTGTTTTGTGTATTTGCCATGTCTGTTTCTTTGCTTGTCAACATAATTCAACATTTGCCTTTATTCTACTTATTCTCTGGTCAATTAGAAAATTGCAAAAATCAAAAACCCGTCAGATAACATGTATAATTGAAAATACATGTACCATTGTGATGACTTGTGTATTTGAAACAACTTAATACTCTATATTCCTACTGAATTTGGTCCATAAACTACATTTGTAGGACACCAATTTGCACATTTTAAATCAAAGTATAAAGGCTGTTATATGCAAAACATGGCTTGTTTAGCCGGAGCTTCCATTGATAATCCCTTATATTTGGTTTAGAGGAAAAAATGGGGTTTTAAAAAGGGTGTTTAAAATAAGAATAGTTTTTGTCCTATTTTAATGGCGCACAGCATCAGTGGTATGCCATCCAAGTTGTATTAATCTTTAGCCGGCATTTTAATAGGGTTCGTAATGCAACACATTTATATCTGTATAAAATATAATTTAAATCTTATTTCTTTCTCTTATTAAAAGATGACTTGTATTTGGATTGCCTAAAGAAGATATCAATTGTACAAAGGTATTTCTTTATGACGAGATTTTTACAATTTTTATCAAAATCCTTCAACAAATTGTTATAAATAGACTGCAGGGAAAAAACTCAACTCGACGGTGAGTGTGTTAACCTCGATTTCTTAATTGTCAATTTTTCGTCCATTGATGTCAATATTCCATTAGCCCGGTCTATGGTTTATCAACTTGTGCGTTATATGCTGTCGGTAATCGGTATGCAATTGGTATTCTAATTTTCTTAATAACTTATTCATACAGGGATTTGTTGCACCTAGTATGTTATTTTATGGCCGCCACCATGACTGATAATCGTCGTTATAGAACATCCCCTCCAAACAAAACGATTAGGCATTTTACAAAGCCTTTCCCCTGACATGACAGGTGAGAGACAGGCAGTGATTGATTGTCTGGAGCACCTGAGTGCATCCATGTAATGTATTTGGTAAGCCTTTTGTTGCCTTTCGTTACTACTTTGTGCCATTGGTCTTCGTCGTATCGTAATTTTAGCTGTAATGTCGACATATGGGTTTTGGTACTGTCTTATGATGTAGTAATCTTGTCTTTGTTATTGTTTCTGTCTTTCTGGTAATCTCTGATTTGTCACTGTCTTCGATAATTTTCTATTCTTATATATATATATTACCTTCTCCTCAATTGTATGCCAGTTTACGATTTAACCATTTGGTTACATGTGAATAGTTGAAAAACATAGATTCGACAAGTTTAAATTTTTAATATAATGTAGACCAGCATACTATTGCAATTACATGTACTTACAATATACAGTATTCTTTGCCACCGTGTGTGCAATAATAGCGGTTAGTAATTTTCAGCAAACCACTTCCGACAAAGGTCTTCTTATTACGAAATAATTCAGAGTCGTATGACGTACTATGTCATACATTATAATTCGAATTTTGTAGCCTAGCGATAACAAATCTAATATGACAAAATCTTGTGCTTTTCGATTCAAGAGGGTCCTAGACGCTATGATTTTTACCCGCCATTTTTGAACAGACCACAAAAAGAATGTTCATATAAAAAAAAAATGAAATACATATATGCAGCATGGGTTCGTCAACTCACCATTTTTATGCATTGCAGACTTTTTTGCGTTTTTGACGTTGAAAGCAATATTAGTTTTAAAAATAGAAAATAGGATAATACATTTTGATTATAATATGTATATTTTCAGAAATCTTATTAAGCATTTATATTACAGGAAACAGGAAACAGAATGATCTGCCAAATAGGTATGGTTTTTGTAGTAATACTTGCTTACAAAATAGTTGTAATTATTGTAAATTCAGAACCACCAAGTTATACACACATGTAACAGTAGTTGCCAATGACGTACAGCAGCAGTTAACATATTATGAACGTACAGATGTATGTGAAACAGTATGATTACACTCCTGCTAATATACCAACTTTAAAAGAGTGCAAAATTAACCGTTGCCAACAAGAATTTCACAAATGTTTTAGTACTACGCTTAGCTAGAAAACTATCCAAGTAAGACATTTTTTCAGGCAAAAAAGCGGTAACCAGGAAAGCCAGAATGAAAATCAAGGTACTATTTTTTTCTTTCTTGAAAATTTAATATTAAGTTTACTTTTTTATACAAAACTTTGTTATACAGGTGGCGTTCAAATATTAACAACATCGTACAACTGACGTAGACCTTCCGAACGTTCATAACATACAACTGGGACCAATAACTCTTTGTTACAGCAGTAATCATCTTGGTCAGACATGTTGGTCTTCTCTAGATTACACCTACATTTGATAAAATGTAGGAAATCCAATAGTGGTCACATTTAAACATTAATTGATAAAACCATATGATAAAGAAAGATAAGATACCGAATTTCATATTTTCATTATTCGTGTTTGGTATGCTTTGTAAAGGCGATGAATACAGGAAAGCAGGAGAGAGAGTATGTTCAATAGGCGAAACAAGACAATGATGCACACATTGAGTCTTTAAACTTACATGAATCAATTCAATAACTAAATATAATCAGGATTAGGGACTAATATCACTCAAAACTTTTCGTCGATTAAACCATGATATAATATGAAATTTTCATTTTTCTAAGAAATTGGCTCGGTATATTTACATTATGTTTTGTATGAATCATCTGGATATGCTAATCGTTCAATGAGAAATAATGTGTTAAGTTGTACTTAGGGGTAGTATTAAGAGTCAACAAATTCTCTTCATGAATCATTTTAGTTCAGTTTTATTTTAATATATCTTGTTTGACCTTTATTTTGTTGTATTTTTTTGTAGGAATTACAAGAACAAAGAGTAGGCAAAGTGAACGTGGGTAAGATAAAAAGTAAACAACAAAACAAGGACAATGCTGAAAATAAGTCACATCCCCATCCCTCAACACTTCTGTCTCATCCCACAAGATAATCAAGAGTAAACGTATCATCCTTTAGTTTCTATTTTATTCTTCAGTTGTAAATTCTTTATCAATTTAAAGTTTTAATTCAAAAGGTCAACTATCTATGGTAAATACACAAAATATCATATAGCAAAAATAATATAGGTCTGCGACAAGAATACAAATGTTACTGTTGGAACAGAACAGTTTAACGAATATAGCAGAGAAAACAGCTACAAATCTGGGTATAGACAAACAAATGCAACGCTAAAAAACAAAAACACAAAAACAGAAAGTGAATAACCCGAACCCAATAAAAATCATGGGTGAACTCATGTGCTCCGGCCGAGAAAGTAGTGCCTGCCTCTAATTAGACACCTTTCGAGTTTCTCATTGTCATCTCATAGGTATATCAAATCAAATTATAAATTGTTTCTGAAGGCGATAAATTGTCCTGCATAAGTACTCAGTACGTATTTTTTATGAAAACAATCAGTGCACATCGCAGAAAATTGTTAACTGTATTTAGTATTGCTTATTGTTTATCTTCTATTTATTTTAGGCATTATAACGAACTGGATCGTCTCACGAGAGACCATGAAATGCATATTTACAGTACAACCCAGGAATCGTCGGATCAGTATGAAACTATATCCGCTCAGCCCCAATACTTAGATGTTTTGTAAAAGCAGCAATAGAAATAAACATAAAAGTTCGGGAAGACAGAAGCAAAAGATGTCTTTACATGTGTCCTGCGCATGGATTATTTGCAGAACTTGGAGACTGTGTGTCGGAAATATATTACTGCAGATTTTATTTTATTTTTAATGTTTTTCATCACAAAGTGCCTTCTGTAGCTTTTCCATTTCTTATGTCTTCCAAACAAAGTTTTGTGAGACATATTGTTTTTGTCCGGTTTCCTATTATTATTATTCTTCTTCTTTCGTCTTTTTTCTTTTTTCTTATTTCCGTTCAATCTTGTCCGGTAATTTTCTCTGCGATGCAATGTCCTATCAATATGAAACTTTGGGAACATGTTAAAAGTGACCCAAAGTTTTGCAATCCATTTTTAGAATTTTCAAGATGGCTGCCGTTGAAGAATAAAGTGCAGTTCTCAGATCTCAGTAATTTTATGAGCAATTTCAATGAAAATTGGTATACTGATACAGCAAAATATCCTGAGCATTTTTGCGAAAAGAAATTGGATGCGGACGACACCATTTTGTAATGGCAGCCGTTTCACCACACTCCCCGACCCAAACGTCAACCGTCCAATTGCAACGTAATATGATATGTAAGTAGATTTTAACGCACAAACTAAGAATATCATGTGTATTTGGGGGTTTTCAAGATGCTAAAGAATACAGTTGAAATGAGGGTTCGTTTGGGAGATATTCTGTGTTTGCATCAAAACAAAAATTGGCACTAGTTATGTCTCCAAAACAAAGTTTTGGGAGACATATTGTTTTCGTCCGGTTTCTTATTAAGTCGCCGACCACGAAGTGTCGGGCGACTTATTGTTTTTACTCCGTTTCTTATTATGTCTCCCAAACGAAGTTTTGGGAGACATATTGTTTTTGTCCGGTTTCTTATTATTATTCTTCTTCTTTCTTTCTTTCTTTTTTCTTTCCGTTCAATCTTGTCCGCACATTTTCTCTGAGACGCAATGTCCAATCAAGATGAAACTTTGGGAACATATTAAGGGTGACCTGAAGTTGTGCAATCCACTTTTGAAATTTTCAAAATGGCGCCATTTTCAAAATGGCCGCCATTGAAAAAAATGGCGACCATTGTCAGATCTCAGTAATGGCCAGAGCAATTTCAATGAAAATTGGTATACTGATACAGCTTGGTATCCTGAGCATTTTTACCAAAAAAAAATAGACGCGAACGACATTTCAAAATGGCCGCCATCCGAACACCACCCCCCCTAAAAATGCAAAAATTTAAATGTCATCCGATTTCGACGAAATTTGGTACACAGGTAGATTATGGCACCCTGAGTGTGCTATTACTTTCAAAATTTTTGTCCGACTTCCGGTTTCAAAATGGCGGCCGTTTCAAAGTTTTAAAAAATGGCGGCCGTTGTCAGATCTCCGTAACGGCCAGACCAATTTCAATGAAAATTGGTATACTGATACAGCTAACTATCCTGAGCATTTTTACCAAAAAGAAATTTTTTCCGACTTCCGGTTTCAAAATGGCGGCCGTTTTAAAGTTTGAAAAAATGGCGGCCGTTGTCAGATCTAAGTAATGGCCAGAGCAATTTCAATGAAAATTGGTATACTGATACAGCTGACTATCCTGAGTATTTTTGCCAAAAAAAAAATGGACGCGAACGACATTTCAAAATAGCCGCCATCCGAACACCACCCCCTAAAAATGCAAAAATTTAAACGTCATCCGATTTCGACGAAATTCGGTACACAGGTATATTATGGTACCCTAAGTGTGCCACTACTTTTAAAATTTTTGTCCGACTTCCGGTTTCAAAATGGCGGCCGTTTTAAAGTTTTCAAAAATGGCGGCCATTGTCAGATCTCAGTAATGGCCAGAGCAATTTCAATGAAAATTGGTATACTGATACAGCTAACTATCCTGAGCATTTTTGCCAAAAAAAAAATTGGATGCGAACGACACCATTTTGTGATGGCAGCCGTTTCACCACACTCCCCCCCCCCCCCTACCGTTAACTTAGTCCGATTGCAACGAAATTTCATATGTAGGTATATTTTAATGCACAAACTAAGAATATCATGTCTATTTGGGGGTTTTCAACATGCACAAGAATAAAGTGGCAATGGGGGTTCGTTTGGGAGACATTCTGTGTTGGCATCCCAACACAATCAGCACTAGTTATTATTAAGTCGCCGACCACGAAGTGTCGGGCGACTTATTGTTTTTACTCCGTTTCTTATTATGTCTCCCAAACGAAGTTTTGGGAGACATATTGTTTTTGTCCGGTTTCTTATTATTATTCTTCTTCTTTCTTTCTTTCTTTCTTTCTTTTTTCTTTCCGTTCAATCTTGTCCGCACATTTTCTCAGAGATGCAATGTCCAATCAAGATGAAACTTTGGGAACATGTTAAGGGTGACCTGAAGTTGTGCAATCCACTTTTGAAATTTTCAAAATGGCCGCCATTTTCAAAATGGCCGCCATTTTCAAAATGGCCGCCGTTGAAAAAAAATGACAGCCGTTGTCAGATCTCAGTAATTGCCAAAGCAATTTCAATGAAAATTGGTATACTGATACAGCTAACTATCCCGAGCATTTTTGCAAAAAAAAATTTGACGCGGCCGACATTTCAAAATGGCCGCCATCCGAACACCACCCTCCTAAAAATGTAAAAATTTAAACGTCATCCGATTTAGACGAAATTTGGTATACAGGTAGCTTATGATACCCTGATTGTGCCACTATTTAAAATTTTTTTGTCCGACTTCCGGTTTCAAAATGGCGGCCATTTTACTGCAGGAAAAAGTCAACTTTGTCCGATTTCAACAAAATTTGATTTCTAGGCATATTTTAATGTACTGATTTGAATGAAATACTATCCATGGGGATTATAGTGGCAATGGGGGTTCGTTTGGGAGACATTCTGTGTTGGCATCCCAACACAATCAGCACTAGTTAAGTCGCCGACCACGAAGTGTCGGGCGACTTATTGTTTTTACTCCGTTTCTTATTATTAAGTCGCCGACCACGAAGTGTCGGGCGACTTATTGTTTTTACTCCGTTTCTTATTATTATTATTATTATTTTCATATTTCTTATGTTTTCCCCTCGCAATGTTGTCCGCTCGTTTTCTCGCTCATCTTTTAACCGATCGAAATGAAACTTTAGGAACATGTTAAGGGTGACCTGAAGTTGTGCAATCCACTTTTGAAATTTTCAAAATGGCCGCCATTTTCAAAATGGCCGCCGTTGAAAAAAATGACGGCCGTTGTCAGATCTCAGTAATTGCCAAAGCAATTTCAATGAAAATTGGTATACTGGTACAGCTAACTATCCCGAGCATTTTTGCAAAAAAAAATTTGACGCGGCCGACATTTCAAAATGGCCGCCATCCGAACACCACCCCCCTAAAAATGTAAAAATTTAAACGTCATCCGATTTAGACGAAATTTGGTATACAGGTAGCTTATGATACCCTAAGTGTGCCACTATTAAAAATGTTTTGTCCGACTTCCGGTTTCAAAATGGCGGCCGTTTTAAAGTTTTACAAAATGGCGGCCGTTGTCAGATCTCAGTTATGGCCAGAGCAATTTCAATGAAAATTGGTATACTGATACAGCTAACTATCCTGAGCATTTTTGCAAAAAAAATTTTTTGTCCGACTTCCGGTTTCAAAATGGCGGCCGTTTTAAAGTTTGCTCGTTTTCTCGCTCATCTTTTAACCGATCCAAATGAAACTTGGCCAACTGAAAGCTCATGTTATGAAGTTGTGCTATTGACTTTTAGTTCCCTCTACTCGGTCAAAAGTGCGGAACGGGAGGCGACTTCAACGTTTCGGGAAACGTAAATTTTAATTATTATTATTATTATTTTCATATTTCTTATGTTTTCCTTTTTCCCCTCGCAATGTTGTCCGCTCGTTTTCTCGCTCATCTTTTAACCGATCGAAATGAAACTTTGGGAACATAATAAGGGTGACCTGAAGTTGTGCAATCCACTTTTGAAATTTTCAAAATGGCCGCCATTTTCAAAATGGCCGCCGTTGAAAAAAAATGACGGCCGTTGTCAGATCTCAGTAATTGCCAAAGCAATTTCAATGAAAATTGGTATACTGATACAGCTCCCTATCCCGAGCATTTTTGTAAAAAAAAATTTGACGCGGCCGACATTTCAAAATGGCCGCCATCCGAACACCACCCCCCTAAAACTGTAAAAATTTAAACGTCATCCGATTTAAACGAAATTATACAGGTAGCTTATGATACCTTGAGTGTGCCACTATTTTCAAAATTTTTGTCCGACTTCCGGTTTCAAAATGGCGGCCGTTTTAAAGTTTTACAAAATGGCGGCCGTTGTCAGATCTCAGTTATGGCGAGAGCAATTTCAATGAAAATTGGTATACTGATACAGCTAACTATCCTGGGCCCGGTTTCATAAAACATCTCAAATTTGAGGATTTCCTCAACTCATCCTCAACTCAAATATTGACCAATCAGATTGCTGGAAATTTCAAATTTGAGGAAAAACTCAAGGATTTGAGGAAAATCTCAATTTGAGAAGTTTTATGAAACTAAGGCCTGAGCATTTTTGCAAAAAAAATTTTTTGTCCGACTTCCGGTTTCAAAATGGCGGCCGTTTTAAAGTTTGCTCGTTTTCTCGCTCATCTTTTAACCGATCGAAATGAAACTTGGCCAACTGAAAGCTCATGTTATGAAGTTGTGCTCTTGACTTTTAGTTCCCTCTACTCGGTCAAAAGTGCGGAACGGGAGGCGACTTCAACGTTTCGGGAAACGTAAATTTTAATTATTATTATTTTCATATTTCTTATGTTTTCCCCTCGCAATGTTGTCCGCTCGTTTTCTCGCTCATCTTTTAACCGATCGAAATGAAACTTTGGGAACATGTTAAGGGTGACCTGAAGTTGTGCAATCCACTTTTGAAATTTTCAAAATGGCCGCCATTTTCAAAATGGCCGCCGTTGAAAAAAATGATGGCCGTTGTCAGATCTCAGTAATTGCCAAAGCAATTTCAATGAAAATTGGTATACTGGTACAGCTAACTATCCCAAGCATTTTTGCAAAAAAAAATTTGACGCGGCCGACATTTCAAAATGGCCGCCATCCGAACACCACCCCCCTAAAACTGTAAAAATTTAAACGTCATCCGATTTAAACGAAATTTGGTATACAGGTAGCTTATGATACCCTGAGTGTGCCACTATTTTTAAAATTTTTGTCCGACTTCCGGTTTCAAAATGGCGGCCGTTTTAAAGTTTTACAAAATGGCGGCCGTTGTCAGATCTCAGTTATGGCCAGAGCAATTTCAATGAAAATTGGTATACTGATACAGCTAACTATCCTGAGCATTTTTGCAAAAAAGAATTTTTGTCCGACTTCCGGTTTCAAAATGGCGGCCGTTTTAAAGTTTGCTCGTTTTCTCGCTCATCTTTTAACCGATCGAAATGAAACTTGGCCAACTGAAAGCTCATGTTATGAAGTTGTGCTCTTGACTTTTAGTTCCCTCTACTCGGTCAAAAGTGCGGAACGGGAGGCGACTTCAACGTTTCGGGAAACGTAAATTTTAATTATTTTCATATTTCTTATGTTTTCCCCTCGCAATGTTGTCCGCTCGTTTTCTCGCTCATCTTTTAACCGATCGAAATGAAACTTTGGGAACATGTTAAGGGTGACCTGAAGTTGTGCAATCCACTTTTGAAATTTTCAAAATGGCCGCCATTTTCAAAATGGCTGCCGTTGAAAAAAATGACGGCCGTTGTCAGATCTCAGTAATTGCCAAAGCAATTTCAATGAAAATTGGTATACTGGTACAGCTAACTATCCCGAGCATTTTTGCAAAAAAAAATTTGACGCGGCCGACATTTCAAAATGGCCGCCATCCGAACACCACCCCCCTAAAAATGTAAAAATTTAAACGTCATCCGATTTAGACGAAATTTGGTATACAGGTAGCTTATAATACCCTGAGTGTGCCACTATTTTCAAAATTTTTGTCCGACTTCCGGTTTCAAAATGGCGGCCGTTTTAAAGTTTTACAAAATGGCAGCCGTTGTCAGATCTCAGTTATGGCCAGAGCAATTTCAATGAAAATTGGTATACTGATACAGCTAACTATCCTGAGCATTTTTGCAAAAAAAATTTTTTGTCCGACTTCCGGTTTCAAAATGGCGGCCGGTTTAAAGTTTGCTTGTTTTCTCGCTCATCTTTTAACCGATCGAAATGAAACTTGGCCAACTGAAAGCTCATGTTATGAAGTTGTGCTCTTGACTTTTAGTTCCCTCTACTCGGTCAAAAGTGCGGAACGGGAGGCGACTTCAACGTTTCGGGAAACGTAAATTTTAATTATTCTTCTTCTTTCTTTTTTCTTTTTTCCGTTCAATCTTGTCCGCACATTTTCTCTGAGATGCAATGTCCAATCAATATGAAATTTTGGGAACATGTTAAGGGTGACCTAAAGTTTTGCAATCCATGTTTGGAATGTTCAAAATGGCCGCCATTGAAGAAAAAAGTGCAGTTCTCAGATCTAAGGAATGGTCAAAGCAATTTCAATGAAAATTTGTATACCGATACAGCTAAATATCCTGAGCATTTTTGCCACAAAAAATGGACGCGAACGACAACATTTCCTAATGGCAGCCGTTTCACCGTACTCCATCCCCCCCCCTAAAAAAAAGGTCAACTTAGTCCAATTGCAACGAAATGTGATATGTAGGTAGATTTTAATGCACAAACTAAGAATAATGTATATGGGGGTTTTCAACATGTTCAAGAATATAGTGGCAATGGGGGTTCGTTTGGGAGACCTTCATTCCAGCACAATCAGCTCTAGTTTTAGTTTGCTTTGCTAGTGCTTTGTTTTCTGGCTTATTCATTTTTATTAAATATATTTGTTTTATTTTATGAATGATCAAGAATAATATTTTACCTGAAATATGCATTGAATTTATACATATTTGCTTTTAGCCGTATGTTATATGTGATTGTCGTCGATTGTGTTAGTTTTGTTTTAATATGCTTTGTAGTCGTAACATGTGTTTCGCTGTGCTATATTTATTTTAAAATTGTAAAGTCCGTGTCCTAGATCCTGCAGATCTTATATATATTATTATGTACTTGCAACCAACTTTAAATAGTCTTTTTTCTGACTTCATGTCATTTCACGTTTTTTCAAAGTGTTCGTTGTATAGTATTTTATAATATTATAAATATAATTGTAAAATGTGTTTCTTAAACCGAGCTGAGCAAATAATACGGATCAAGCATGCAATCAGGTTAAAAAACAGGTTTGTAAAACTCAGAAGAATAGTAGGGTAGGAAATGGTTACCCATTAAAATGTTTGTGAATAAAATGAATTTACATTTAATCATTGTATATCGATTGATTTTTGCTTTACATCAAGCAAACCAGTATGTTTTGATGAAGTGTACAATATATTTGTTTGTTATTTTGAAGTATAATCACATCATTTCTCCGACTTTTCTGTTTGACTTTAGTGCTATAAGCTACTGTTTAGTTTACTGTTTTGACACCAATTACACACGACCACAGCTCTTTCTGACTAATTTATTCTTGTATTTTTCTTGTGTCATGCTGTTGTTTGCTCTTTGTAATAACTACACCATGCTTATTAATGGAATATATATATTGCTGTAATTCCAATATGTATTATACATCATCTATTGTTGTTGTAATTGATTGTTAATGTACTTGTTTTCGCGATCCAATAAAATCAGGGAAAAATAATACAGGCGTAGGTGCATAAATTATATTACACCTTAAGGGATCTCATATTAAAACTGCGAAAAAAAGTACGCGCGAATCTGTTAAAATCGCATGATCGGTGAAAAATAGTATCGCCAAAATAAATGCGTTTACAGTAAGGATCGCTAGTTTTCCTGTTGATGTTCAACCTTGACTTCCTCTCTCAGTAAAAACAAGACGCCATGATCTGAAAATTGCTGAAAATATATTATATGGATATTATATACTAGACTTGTTATTATATAATGTACCTGTTATGACAGAAACCTACTGTGAAAATTTGTGTTTGTTTCTTTGAAGTTTAACGCCATTTTCAGCAATCTGTCAGCTATATCGTGGCGTCAATTTTTTATTGGGGAGGAAGCCGGAATACCAGTAGAAAACCCCGACCCTCGGTAGAAAAACTGGCAATCCTTGTCAATGAAGATTAGAGTCGAGTACACCATACCTATAGTGAGATTCAAACCCGCAACCTCAGTGTGGACAGACCATGTGATCAACAGACGAACTACTTTAACCACTCGGCCGCTGAGGTACCAGAAATGTTTTAAATGAATCTTTGAACCTTAGAACGAGTTATTTAAAACCGAAATTATCTGCAATGTTCTACAGATGTTCTTTAACAATGTTTATGTAATTACTCTAAACGAGAATTAAATATGACCGCAGGCTTTGGTTGCCTTAGAGCCTTATAGGAAAGCGTTTTAATGCAGTCTTCTCAAAAACTACAAAACTGAAAAGCTCATAGAAGCCATACTGCATACGAATGATTATTGGATGGTCTCGGAATCGAATCAATTGCAACATTACTTGTCCAGGTGATATATAAAACCAACAATATTTGAAAAATAGATGACTTACTTGACTTAAGCCTTGTTACTCTATGGAGGAGTATAGACCATCAATGTTACTCCTCTATCTCTGTTTTTGTGCCAGTCTCTCCAGGTCTTGCCACTTGTACCCATTTGTTTTCCTTTCGTTAAGAACTCTGCCAGGTGTTCTTTGGCCTTCCTCTTTTCCTTTTACCTTGAGTGTTCCATTGCAGGACATATATAGTGATGGCATCTTTTCGTAGAATATGTCCAACCCACCACTATTTCGTTTTTTTAGAGTTCCTTTTGTATATGGGTTTAGTGAATTTGCTCCCATAATTCTTCGTTTCTGATCTTTTCAGAACAGCAAATATGCAGAATTCATCTTAAGCAGTTGTTGATAAATGTTTGAAGTTTATTCTGCAGTGATTTGTTTGTGTTCCATGTCTCTGAAAAAAATATATTACATACAAAAATATTTATTATACGTCACTTAAAACGTTGTATTGAAAACAAATATTATTTATCCTTTGAGGGGAACAAGTAATAGTGTTATGATTACATTTCCAACAGTTTTCCATATTTTAATATATTAATCATTCCTGTTAAAAACTATAACTGATCTGAAATTTATTGATTACTTTTTATTACGGTTTTCTATACAACTTCAATCTGGGACTAAAATAACTTACTTGATTTATACGAAATTCTTGTTCAACATAAAAACATTGATGGAGTTCACAGATACAAATATGTGCGCGAGTTATGCCTCTTTGGTTAATAACCAGTTTAGTTATGTTGTCGAAGCTTGGATTTTGCTGTTTTTGTTTGTTGTTGTTTTGATTTGTTTTGTTACAGATTTTTTTACATCTTTTATCTTTTTTTCTGGAACCAAAAGAAACAATCGAAAGATTCATTTCCAGAATTTTCAATTATTTTAGATTGGAATATTCAATTCAGTAAGTGCCCTATAAAGTGAAGGTAATATAATTTGTCGTGCTATTATATAGGCATGTGAATAAATTGTTGTTATATCCCTGTAGTACACTATTACTGACAAAGATTTTTCTGTTGAAAACATTATTTATATTGTTCGGCTCAACATTTAAGACTTCAAACGATAATTTACATTTGAGACGTTGCAGCTACAAACCAGATATGCACGACCAACACTATATAAGAGCACTTGGCTGGCCCTTATATACAGCTTTGTTTTCATTGCAGCGGATCGGACAGGGTCGAATAGGTAAACAAGTCGTAAAACAGGTTCAGTTTTGTAAATGCTGAACTTCTGGCTTTTGACGGAAGTATAAAGCTTGAAAATATCTGTACCAGCTATAGTAATTTTGTAACATTGCCTTTACTGGTCCTCAAACAAGTTGACAAACAAAGCCCCATTAAACCTCATCTAGATCTGCCAAAATCATGTCTCTGGAGAATCTAAATCCAATAAATTTCGTTCACTATAAACACAATTCACACCAAAGGTCGCATTAACCGCAGCAAAAAGCACAGCGATAGAACACAGATGTGTGAAACTTTCTTTTGCGATATTTAAAATGTATACAAAAAATTGCAACGACATAACTAAAGCACGCAAAAACTAAAAACTGCATAAATTTACATATTACAAAGTCACCAATGGTCAGTAACACAACGTGGAAGACCGACCCTGTGCGTTGCATAGTTCTGTGCAAAAACTTCTTATGCGGCATGGAAGCCATGTAATTATTTAGACCGTAGTAATAGGTTTAGATCTTATGATCTCTTAGACCAGATCCAAATGTGCACATTAATTTCCAATGTACGAGTATAATTTTAGAGAAATAGTTTAAATCAATTTGTCTAGACTCCTGGTCAAAAAAAATTTCTTAAGCTGGAAAAGATTTGGGTGTAGGACTTGAAAGCATTGTTAAAAGAAAAACACTTTTAACACACAAGAATACCAACTTAAAGAAAAACGAAATCCTAAAGCCATCTCCTTTTTGAGGAGTATTAATGTTAAAGGGTAATACATCTACATCAATTGTGGTTCCAAAAAAATCCTCATTTCATTTTGATATGCGGACATTTGGCTTTAAATGTAAGACTGTTCAAAGATTAGTCTATTAATGACCATTAATGGCTGCGATTTGATTAAAAATTTAAATTATTGATTTATAAAAATTAACTTCAATTTTTATAAATTTTTACAACAAAATCGACCCCAAATTTCTTTCCAGACTCCCCTCTATGCCTCTACTCTGTAAAATACATGGTGCCCAAAGCGCTTTTCAAAAGTTGTGGTCTGTCTCTGTACATGCATACCAGACCTTACTGACAATTTAAGTGTCACGTGATCTTTATTTATCTCGCAACTGGGCTCTTGATTTTTTGCTCGCCACCCCAAGTATTCTGTGTGCTTTACTTAAACTTTAAAGAGATTTTAATTTATTTTATTTATTTAGGTTGCTTCAAGCCATATTTCGGTCCTGCCACCCCTCCCCCTTTCCCCGTACCCATAACTTTTTTCTGTAAATCGGACTCCTTACTCCGGAAACTTTGGTTCCAATGATCGTTTACATCTCAACACAGCGAAAATTTGTTACTAACCATATATAGCATAGGCGTAGCACCCAGCAAAATAGTGGTACGTAGGAGATGTAACCAAAAAGGGACACTAAGTCATGTCCCTCCGGGACCGCTCAAGGCCCCTGAAGCTCTAAAAGTCAATGAATAAAAACGTCAATGTGTATACCTGACCAGATCAAAACAGTCATTTTTTTATTTCAGTTTGCAAAAAAAAAAAAAACTGGTGGGATTTTCCGTACCAGCAGTTTAAAGTTGTACGGCGAACCGTACCGGTTGTACCGCTTGCTACGGCAGTTAATAGGTATTATTAGAAAACAGAACCTACGTCACTAAAGTACGACGATAGTAGAGTATCGTCGTACTTTAGTTATGAAGGTTCTATCTCTTGGCAATAACTACTTGTAACCATCTAATAGGTGTATTTTTTCTTTGATTTGATTATTTGTTTGTTTGTTTGAATGATGTTTTAACGCCACTTTCAGCAATTTTTCAGCTATTTCATGGCGTCCAGTTTTTATTGGGGGAGGAAGCCGGAGTACCCGGAGAGAACCCCCGACCTGCGGTAGGAAAACTGGCAATCCTTGTCAATTAAGATTGGAGTCGAGTACACCCTGCCTGCAGTGAGAATCGAACCCGCAATCTCAGTGTTGACAGACCACGTGATCAATAGTAGACGAACTACCTTGACCACTCGGCCACCGAGGCCCCTCTTTGATTTGAGAAAACTGACAAAACTATAGTGTAAATTCTGGCGACCCCGCCACCCCCGTCCCCCCCTCCAATTTTTTTTTCTGGACTGCGATTATTACTGAGTAATGCTAAGATTTTTCATAGAGGGAAACATTTTGGAACTGAAACAAGAAGCTGAAGCTGTTCAGTTTTAGCGTCAGTAAAGCTTACCAAGAAAAAATGTGTTTTCTTACACAGTATTGATCAGATCCATTCAAGAACTTTAAAAAAAAATTAAAACAAAACAGGTTCACGCTTTAAAACAAACAATGAAGAAATCCAAGTGAAAAAATTTAAAATTAATTTCGAAAAACACCTATGTCTTTGACTCGAGGTGATATAATTAAAATTAGTTGTTACGCGATAAATCAATCATTGCAAAAAAAAACTCGAAAAGAACTTCAATTTTGGGTGTTAAAAATGTTGTGATTGCAGAGGAAAATAAATCAAAATAATTTCCGGATATACTTAATTATCATGCGGAAATATCCAAAAACAAAAGAAAAAAAATCACCTAAAAATCTGTGATAACTGTTCAATCAATCTATTTTTACACCTGTGATTTTCTAAAAATAGAAACAAATAAAATTTTGTCGTCTGTTCAGATTAAATCCTGTACTCCTTTGTTCCAAACATGTTTATAATGTGTCACAGGTGAAAATTGTCTATACACGGCGCAGATATATTCCCCTAGCCTCCAAAAAATTCAAATTACTTGGCACACAAAAAGAAATTATAAGAAAATACCCGCGCGTGGCGATGTTTTGCAAATGCTCGTGACGTCACAAACTTCTGTCGATCTACATGCGTTCAACCTAAACAATCAAGATTCATCCATATCTTTGAAACAGAAGAAGCTGTGAATTGGCCTGTGTTTTCTCCATTTTTCTTGCTCATTTGTATCAAAAATTAAATACATTACCTAAAGAAATTATGGAATTAACCATAAATTCACAAATAGCTTTAATAAACAAATGCTTTGATGTAGTTTTCATTTATTGATAGCATGTAAGGAAAACATATCATTTTCAATGCTAAGAGATGGTTGTATATTTTACCCATTTTCTCAAATATGATTCAATATTAACAAATTCTGGTAACGGGATGCAAAAGTAGAGGTTTTTATCTTTCCAACGATACCAAACAAGTGTCATTTTCGTTTGTTTACATCAGGAAAAATCGCGTGCAAATTGACGAAATTTTGTCAGGGTTTTGAGTTAGAATATTATTGTCGATTAATTCTCCTGCCTCGATCCATTATCATTTAGTACAACCACCATATTTAAAACTCGCACTGTTTGTTTGTCGACAATCCTTTGTCTACTGTTGTGTTAAATTCGAGAGAAATTTTTCAAATTTAAGGTATGTAAAACAATTAGTTTGTTATTGTGGACGATATTTATGCAAATTAGAAAGGTTATTTTTGATAACTGTTTGTGTAATTACGGATAAAGTTAATTTCTTCAGTTGATAAATACAACATCTAATTCCCAAGTCTATCGAGTGTGTAAGTTGTGTGGAAGCCATTTTTTGATGAAATTAAGTTGTAGACAAGTTTATGAATAATTGGATTGATTTTGAGTAGAGTAGCCATGAGTTTTTCTTCAATGTTTTAAAAAGTGGATTTTGGAGAAAAGGATATACATACAAAGTATCATTGATTTTCTTGTTTTTAGAGATGTAATTCTTGTCAGGGAAATAAAGCTTTGTATTTTTTCAACATAATGATTTTTTTAGCATGCAGACTTGCATTTTAAATTAAATCTATATCTGTAATATTATTGTTGAATATAAAACTGGTTTGCATATTTTATAAAGTAAAATATTCGGTCTCTTCTGGTAAAATTTCATAACAGGTTTATCCTTAGCTAAGATGTGAATTAGATTTTGATAATTCTATGCATGTAAATTACAAAAAGTCAGAGAAATGTTTAAATTTGGTCTGATTTACTGTGATTAAGAAAATAATTTGTAACACCGTTTCCCTCAAATGCTTGTGTTTAGTAAAAACATAAACGTAATAAAAGATCCCTCTTCCCATGTTGGAAGCTGAAAGATAAAATCTTTTTTATACCTAAATCCCTACAAATAAACTCGGTTATATCTGTTTTATGAATGTTAGTAATAATGAAGATGCATACAAAACTTCAACTTAGCCAAACAATTCCTTCTTAATTTTCCTAAATCATTGACCTGAACCAGCGTCTAATGCAAACTATTTTTGTATAAGTTAGCCTATATTAAACTCTTTCCATGCATATGCTTTTGTTTATTATTCAGAAAAAGGGGGGATGGTTTAAAAGATGTAAACTGTAACTGTAACATGTTTTACTATGCATCCCTTACTAAGTGAAGCTTATTATGCTCTGACCAATACAAATCTATGTGATAAGATGAGTACACATGTCACTGACAGTCCATTGTCTCCTGGTATTCCAAACATAAGATTTTAAAATGGCATCAGTGGCATATTCTAGCGGATGTCACACTTTATTTATTTATTATTAAAACCCAAATGTTTGAAACAATCCTTCATGATTTTGATTCCAGTTAATTTTGTTCAAATGGAAATTTTGCATTGAGTTGATTTGCATGCATGCAGGATACACAGTCAAAACAGTGCTACCAGACATGGTATACTATTATACTGTAAGAATTATTCAAAATACAAACTTTAATATTTGCATACTATATTTTATGTGTTTTTGCACACACTTAAAGACATCACCAGCAGTAACATTATGTTTTAATGTATGTTTTCTTATTTTTATATTTTTGTATGTATTGAACTCGGTTTTGCTTTTTGTTTTAATTATATTTGTAGCAAGAATTCCACTTATTGATTGTATTTCAGTTGGTGTTACAAGCTTTTGATTTGAAGATTGTGAAGCTGGTTCACATCTTTTTAACTTAATTAATCAACTTGCAAATAAATATTCAAGATATGTGTTGACCTGACTATATAGCTATTTACTCATTATGACTTTCCCATCCAGTTCAGCATGTCCTTTCAAAATTGCTTTTTCCAGTGTTAAAATATTACCTTCAAATTTTTACCCTGTAAAAATAGCTACATCTACTAATGGTTGTAAATTAAAATTGAAAACTGGATGATCCTCTCCAGGTCACCATGTCCTGACACAAGTTAAGTAATGAACTTATCAAATAGCTAGTGAACACATGGTGATGTCATTATACAGAGATTTATATGCAGATGTGGATTAAAATTGAGTGTAAACCATTTTTAACTGCTCTTTGTTGTCATTATCAGGTTTTACCTGACTGTGGCTCACACATTTGCACTTATTATGAAAATGGACAAGAGTAAAGGATGATAAAAATTCAATATATTTGTTGCAACTGTTTAGTTTGTTATTTTTTGTGATAATATGTAATTGGACAGTTTTTTTAGTGTATAGAGGTTGTAGGTAATAACCAAACAACGTGTGTAATGTCCCATATAGTTACAGAGAAAAAACCAGATAAAATCAATCAGTCATTGTTATAAAAATAAATGAAATGGAAGAATTTGTGAACACCTTGACATGTTAATGTGAATAAGTACAGATGTAAGGAGATCTGTTCAAATAGTACAATCAAGTACAGTATTTCACTGTTGATGTAGGAGATCTGTTCACATAGTACAATCAAGTACAGTATTTCACTGTCGATGAAGGAGATCTGTTCACAAAGTACAATCAAGTACAGTAATTCACGGCAACAATAGCAAAAAGGAGGGGGCCAAGTGCAGATATAATTTAAATTAGAATGGAGGGCCATATGATTTAAACAGGATAACAAATTCTTCCAATGTAGTTATTTGAATATTGTTCATTTTCTCTTTACAGTAAACAAGAAAATAGACTACAGGTTGTGTCTTGTAGCAGCTTTTCTATATGCATTTGTAGTTGTAGATCTTCAGAAATTATGAATGGCAATAAGGCTCTTTTTTTGAAAAAAAAATTCTTTCACTAAGGGCAACTACATATACAGTAGTACAATATTATATGTGAAGGTACATCTGTGTGAGTAAATTCCAAAATACACCAGATCATCAAAATACTTTAAAAAATATTTTTACTGTTATTTGCAGCATCTAATGGGTATATGATGGTTGTATGTTTATGTTAAACTAGGGAATCTTAAGTCAAAGAATTTTCTAAATTACTCTGACAATCATGGCCGTCTAAACAATTTCTCAGCTAAGAATTATTTTATGCCACTGGAGTTACAACTCTCATATCTGAATCACTAATTTACACAGTTAATCTGGAATTTCAAAAACTAAAAATCACTATTTGATGTAAGCCTCCCTCTTTGTGGCCATTTCTCAAAAACATGATCATTAGGAGATTAGGCATCAGAAAAACTAGATGTAGACTGATGCATTATGAAAAATGAACATCCTTCTTGGTTTTTGTAACCAGGATTCTTGAGTACGGTATAAAATTATTGATAGCAAACAAATATACAACATGTTAACTAGTCTAATCAATAGAATCACAGAGTAGGCAGAATATTCAGTTGTATTATCTTGCAAGAATATTGTATTATAACTAAACAGCTCACAGCTACTGCAAGAATTCTTTACAGAAATATTGTTACACATTGTCATTAGGAGGGCTTAAAACTTTCCATAGGAAATGTATACATGATAACCAAAACTAAATAGGCCCGCTATATGTACCTTGTATTATATACCAGTATACATTAAGGACTTGATGAAGGACATATTTCCAGTGCTCGAGGTCCTGCTACATTGTTTCCATGGATCCACATCTGATTTCAGAATTTGAACATTACAATTTTACAGTATTTGTCAATATAATTGAAGTTTTTACTACAAATTTTAATGTTTTATTTTTTTTTACAAAACAGTGGTTATTAGGGCCCCCTAATTTGTTATGTTTTATACAAATAACTGTATCTCTTTCTTATTCAGAACATCAAAAGATATACCTAACAGTCTTTGTACCAGTTATTCATAATGAAGTTCAGTGATTTTCTTTTGCATTAGTTTCTATACCCTATCTCAAATGTTCATACTGTATTTAATTGGAAATTTCTCGATACTTTTATACAATTATTTACCAGAGAGAAACCTCAGAATCAATAAATGTACATAGCATGATCAACAGGATAAATATAGACTGAATTAGCTAATACATGTATGTTTAATATAAATATGTATGATCTGAACACTGTTTAAATGTTATTCATCACAGGTAAAAACACACCTTTATCAGCTAACGGAATAACCTTTGTATATATATTGTACACCTAATAAAAACAAGTGTCTTTTCATCTGGACATAATTTTATGGCACAATATACTTGTTTGAGGTAATGTTCAATTGGGGGAAATGAGGAGTTGTCTCCCTGTCTGCCTTTGATGTTATGATGAAATTTAAAAGAACATTACAGAAGGACATCTTCAGTCTCCCCATAATATAGTTTATGAGATCAGAATGCAGAATTTAGTTCAATTTTCTTCAATAGAACAGCCTGTAAGCAAAAACTGTCATGCATTTGCAGAATATATTTTTATTTTTAAATGTAAAATGTTTGTATTTACTTTAACTTGATGGAGAATAAAAACATTCTACCTTGATATAAGTTAAATGTAAATAAAATTTATATTATATACTAGTAAAATGTTAAAGTATAAGTGTGCAGAAGAAGACAAAGCACACAAAGCCTTGCCTGCCTAGTCTGCAGAAAACAAAGCACACAGAACCTTGCCTGCCTAGTCTGCAGAAAACAAAGCACACAGAACCTTGCCTGCCTTGTCTGCAGAAAAAAAGCACACTGAACCTTGCCTGCCTAGTCTGCTGAAGACAAAGCACACAAAACCTTGCCTGTCTAGTCTGCAGAAGAAGACAGAGCACACAAAACCTTGCCTGCCTAGTCTGCTGAAGAAGACAAAGCACACAAAAACGTGCCTGCCTAGTCTGCTGAAGAAGACAAAAAACACCAAACCTTGCCTGCCTAGTCTGCTGAAGAAGACAAAACACACAAAACCTTGCCTGCCTAGTTTGCTGAAGACAAAACAGAATAAAACATGGTCTTCTTGTTAGAGTACTTGTTCTTATCCTTACTAGAACTGAAATACTGCATGCTTGACATCAATCAATCAACAATCAAGTTTTGTTCCATTTAAAGAACTATTGCTAAAAACTATTCTGGTACAAATAATTTTCATTTTGTTCAGTTAAATCCGAAAAGTCTCTTCTGGATCTCATTTTCAATTTCCAATGATATTTAGAATTTTGTTCTGGTTCACAACTTGATAAAAAAATTATGAACTTTTAAATGTTCAGCACATAAAAAGTTCAACATAAGCCCATTGTCAGAAATATAAAACTTATTTGCACTTGGGTCTTTCTTGTTTCCTACAAATAAACTGTATATTTTCAGACAATTTTCTACCTCTTAGCAACTTCTGTATTCATTTTACTCAATACACATTTTAGTGATGTCAGCAGCTAATTGTGACTGTAGTTGCTTCATGCAAATGTGCTATATATTCAGTACAACTGGGGTGAGTTTGTTTCATCCACCCGTGAACTATTAGTAATGGATAAAGTAATTGTTGATAAACTATCCTTGCTTAGCAGTAGATATGCTGGCTATTTTTATTATTTGTAAAACTTCAAAATAAGACCCATTTAAAAATGTAAATAACTAATTAAGTTCCAGTTTTTTAACTTAGAACGGTGGAAAAAGCAAAAACAACCCTTGATAAAGTAAACACATGCTCTCCGTGGTATAAGTGTGATGATCCTGATTACGTTGACATGTGACACTTGACCAGAAAGGCTTTCCCTGGTATAAGTGTGATAATCCTGATTACATTGACATGTGGCACTTGAACAGTAAAGCTCTCCCTGGTATAAGTGTGATAACCCTGATTACGTTGACATAAGCCCTCCGACCAAGGGCATTAAGTTGTCGGTGTAGGACGTAAAAAACTCCCCAAGCCAAGCTACGTTGACATGTGACATTTGAACAGTAAGGCTCTCCTTGGTATTAGTCTGATAACCCTGATAACGTTTGCATGTGACACTTAACCAGTAAGGATTTTTTTTGTTTTCTATGCTTAGATTGGCTTAAAATTGTTTGTGTTTTAAAAAATTACAGATCATTTATATCCAATCGTGATCAGGGTCTTAACTGTAAGACCAAATGTTTTAAGTTTAGTAAGAAAATCTGGCTTGGCTGGTTACCATAGTAATATTGGTAAAAAATTGCTAAAAAGACATGGCATCAAGTGTTATCAGAGTTTCATAACAGATCTGTAATATATGCTTTAAACTTATTACCCTCAAACCTCTGTTAATGTTGACATGAGGATTCAGGTTTCATTTAACTGTGACAGAAAACATGATAGCCTTTTAAAAGTGAACATTTTTTTAGTTGGGAAGTTTGTAGCCATTTCAAAATTGAGGGGGGGGGGAGGGGGTGCAGGGCAGGTGCAGTTTTATTATTTCAAATGTAGATGTACATGAACTGTAAAAAATGTCATATGTATATGGATATGTCTTAATTATTTATCAAGAACTAATCTCCATCAGTTATATTATATGGATTATAACTTACAATCAATTCAGTGACTTTTCCAAATAGAATTTTTATTGTACAAATTGATTTTCTGCATTAAACTTTAATGTATAGTACATCACAATACGATAGACTAGACGAATATTTAAGAAATGTATCATAATATTTCCTTGATTTTGTTTAACCAGTTTCCTTTCATATAATCACAGTGGGAAAAAACGTGATGTGTATTTAAAAAAAGGTTGAACTAGATTGCTATTTTTTGTCTGTTGTATAGAATAACACTGTATATCAAGTGATAGAAATATTTTAAATTTTATACAAGTGCATACAAATTTAAACACACACAAAAGAAAAACTATAAATTTGTTAGTGACCCCGTTTTAACATATCTCTCATGACTCAGATAAATTCTTTTTATTTTCATATGTAAAGATTTAAGTACAGTTTTACACAGGTAAATTTGGACAAAAATTTTTATTTACTTAATACTCCTTCAAGGTATATCATTTGACAGGAATATATAGTGATATATGGTTTTTATATGTATGTAATATGTACCAAAGTCAATTTTACATGCAGATTCTTTTGTTCATCTTGTTGAAATCTGTCACTTCAAAAAAGATGTTTGTTTTGTTATTTTATTCTTATTTAAAATATTCAAGTTTCTGTATATTGCAGTTTAACATAGTACATATACTTTAAGAATTTTGAATGCTTTCATTTGTTTTTTAAATTGACATAAATTCTTATTTTCTATTTCCAAAATGTCCAACTCTATATTTCCAAGAGTTTAAGTTTTGCAATAATCCTAATTTTTCAGCAGTTTTTTAAAACATTACTTACCTTTTAAATGATCATAAGATACAACACGTGTCAACTCAAAAACACAACAGTAGAAAGAAAGCCTAGCCCTATATATGTTCCCACCAACTGTCCTGGGTTTTCATCTGGTACTCTGACTCTCCCAATAATAACTAGATGCCATGATAAAGCTGAAAAATTGCTGAAAGTGGCATTAAACACCATTAAAGCAAACAACAATATAAATGCAAATGTTTAATATGCATGCATATTATCTCCCCTGTAAATTTTGGATTAAAATATTAAAAACTTTGGCCACTATCAAAAACATGTTATAAAATGGTAAACACTTTAACATCAATGAGGAACACATTTGTGTATATGCATACAGCATTTTAAAGCATTTTCAGAATAATAAATAACATATGAGATACTTGTAACAGACCTAATTCTAAAACAAATTTCTGCCTCACTACAAGACATAAGATATTAAAATCAGTAACACAGGTAATTGTTCACTAGCCAAGCTTTTTGTAATGAATATCAGAAAAGTATCTTATAATTAAATTTGTCTGAGCTTAAAAATATTTCTGCATTTTTGACTGTTGTATGGCAAAAATAACATATTTCCTCTGATATCTGTTTCTTAAAAATCTGTAAAAAGTTTGTCTATAATAGGATTAACCCAAGGGAAAGGGAGGTAAGGAGTATAAAGGTAATTAAATACTTGTGAACAATGTAGACTTGTACAGATACACCCTGACCACTGAGCTAATATACTTAATTCATGTTTGAAGGTAAATAATTAAATAACTTGGAACAGCACAGCATTCATTTGTTATGTTTTCTGTTTCTTGGGAATATCTGATGTCTCGTTCTTGAAAATTTAATGGATATTTTTTAATATAACACCACTTTCAGCTTTTGGGCATATTTTGATTTTTACAGAAAAAAAAGTAAAAAAAATAATATCTCCTCATTTACATGTGTTATGGTTTTTGTTAAACTTAAAAACTTATTTTTAGTCAACTTTATCTCATTCAAACTTTGAAGTCAGTGTTTTGACATGTATAGAAGTGTTTGTAGACTCAACGGTATGTACATGTACCTTTAGGACTAATGTTTTGGTTTGTAATATTTCTATTTTAAAGTTCTTATTTAATTTTCATGTTTATATGTACATGTGATTTGTGTGGGGAACTGTGTTAAACACAAAGTGTCACTCAAAAGAAAAGATATTGCATGTGTACCTCTGTGATACTAGCAGTCCATGAATAATATATATATATATATGGCCAGTTCATTGGAAAGGAAACATGCTGTAGATGATACAGAGGTTGAAACCCTTCTTTAAAAGTGTACCAAAAAAAGATTATCACAAACTTTGTTGTGATTACAGCCATTTTATTCTTGGTACTTACCACTGAAATATTTTGATCATATAAATTTCAAGTTCAGATCAGTCATTTGCACACATTTATATATTATAGCATTAATAATTATGTTATAAAGTCATTTTTCAAATTAAATTAGTATTGGTTTTTTTTTTAATTGCAGACAGAAGATACTAAAAAAGTTATAAATATGGTACAGTAAAGGGAGATAAATCCAGTCAGGTAATTCTCTCCACATTTTAGCAGACATGCTCAGCATTACAAAACTTAAGTTTTCTAACAATTATTTAAACATTGTTTCACATGGTTTGAAGATTATCAGATTTTAATACTGTGCCAATAGTACAGAGCATAAAAAACACACAGATTTTCTTCATTTCTGTAACTTAATGAATCATCAGATTTACCAGATGCACTTTCGTTTGCACTTCTGGGTTGTGATCTACTTATGAAAGTTGCGGATGCTGCAAATCAAGAATTAAACATGATGTTTATGTAATACGAGTTTTTTTTTTATTGCAGTTAGTACTGCATTTTTGTAAATAAAGAATTTTAAAAAAATTACATAAAAGATGTAAGCAGGGCAATTTGAAAATCATCTCAAAAGCCATCTATCACAAATAAACTATTTACAAATGAAGGTAACCAAAAACCAAAACTGAAGCAACTACATGTATGGCAATGGTACTGACTTGGTACAGGCCTAGTAGGTTAACCCTGGTTTCATAAAGTTCGTCTACTATTGATCACGTGGTCTGTCAACACTGAGATTGCGGGTTAGATTCTCACTGCAGGCAGGGTGTACTCGACTCCAATCTTAATTGACAAGGATTGCCAGTTTTCCTACCGCAGGTCGGGGGTTTTCTCCGGGTACTCCGGCTTCCTCCCCCAATAAAAACTGGACGCCATGATATAGCTGAAAAATTGCCGAAAGTGGCGTTAAACACCATCAAACAAAAAAACAAACAAACTGGTTTCATGGCAATGGTACTGACTTGGTATAGGCCTAGTGGGTTAACCCTGGTTTCATGGCAATGGTACTGACTTGGTACAGGCCTAGTGGGTTAACCCTGGTTTCATGGCAATGGTACTGACTTGGTACAGGCCTAGTGGGTTAACCCTGGTTTCATGGCAATGGTACTGACTTGGTACAGGCCTAGTGGGTTAACCCTGGTTTCATGGCAATGGTACTGACTTGGTACAGGCCTAGTGGGTTAACCCTGGTTTCATGGCAATGGTACTGACTTGGTACAGGCCTAGTGGGTTAACTCTGGTTTCATGGCAATGGTACTGACTTGGTACAGGCCTAGTGGGTTAACCCTGGTTTCATGGCAATGGTACTGACTTGGTACAGGCCTAGTGGGTTAACCCTGGTTTCATGGCAATGGTACTGACTTGGTACAGGCCTAGTGGGTTAACTCTGGTTTCATGGCAATGGTACTGACTTGGTACAGGCCTAGTGGGTTAACCCTGGTTTCATGGCAATGGTACTGACTTGTTACAGGCATAGTGGGTTATCCCTGGTTTCATGTCGTGCCAAACCTCCCTCTTTACTGTAGACAGTGTAGTGTGTGAGTTGGTGTGTTAATGAACACAGAGGGATTTCACTATATGCAATTATCTTATTTCTGCTTCTAAATTTTAAACTCATTCCAATTAAATTAAGTATTTTTTTACATTAATTTTGAAAATTCTCTAATTTATGAATTCAATGTTGTCTATCAGCCTGTTGGTACCAAGGGGTCACTGATTTATATGACCTGCTGAAATCATTGATAGGTTTTGGTCAACCTTGTGCAAATTTATTTAAATATTCTCTTTTTATGAGATAATGAAATAACTTGTAACAAAATAGAATCCCTCTTATAGTTTCAATAAAATTTGTCAAATCTATTCAAATGTCAAAATAGTGTCAAGAAAAGGAAATAAGATTCGCTTATGAAATTAACATGATAACAAACAGAAAGGTAAAAAACCATGTAATCTTTTGATCTTATTGACCACCTGTCACTGTCCATTTCACCTGCTCAATCTATTTTATACAGGTGTTAATAGTTTACCTTGATATTTACATGTATTTATTTACAGAAAATGATATGAATGAAAACTACTAGAACATACTTTTTTCAGAATTGTGAATATTACATAAATTTTCTGTTATTTTAAATGATGCACAGGTCAGTTGTTCTACAAGTTATGTAAATAAACAGTTACCCTACTAAGCACTAGTAAGCACACAAATATAAGTACATTCTTTGATATACATGTAGTATATTCTATTGTTTATTAAATGCTAAAAGAATTCATCAGAAAGTGCTGGAAATATTTCAAACAATTGTATTTATGCCATCAGTGATTCTAAAATTTAGACAACAAAATAGGGTATAACACTCACAACTGTACCCCAGATCTGTTTAAAGGAAAATCTGTAAGTTCATTATTGGATTAAAATTTAGTTTAACATGTTGGGTCATTGCAAAAATATAGATTGTTCTAAAAACTGATATTTTGTTGTTTTTAAAGGACCAACCATTTACATAACTTGTATGGGAAACATTGATTTAGGAAACAGATATTTGTCTCTAGCTTGACCAAAAAATTATTATATGCTTTAATATCCCTTTTTTCCCCATATACCATATATGAACCCATGTTGAGTTGAGGGATGCCAAACATTTTCAGTCCAGACTAAAAATTCCATGGCTCCACCAGATAAGGAAATGTTTGGTCATATAATCATAAATTGTATATCTTACACCCACTAGGAACCCCACCAATGACAGATTAGCTGAAGATTATATGTCATGTAGATATAATTTGTTAAACATGATTTCATAATTTATTTACATTTTTACATGTACAGTATATGTATAATTTGTTAAAAAAATGTGATGGAACCTGTTTAAAGCAGTTTTGGGGGTTTGACATTTAACATTATTTACATATAGATTGGTTGAATAATAAGATGAGTCTGACCTTTAATTAGACATTGTTAAACCTTCCATTTTACAATTTAAAAATGGAAGCAACATTTGTTGTAGACAGCAGTTATTTAAATTTTTTCTCTGAATAGTGCAGAATTTGTATTCATTTCCAAAAGGGATGTCTTGGGAATTTTTTTTTTAAACCGTGTACTGTAAAGAATCATAAGAGCCGATCTCAGAAACTTTCATTTTAAAAGGACATAACAGATTCATATGGCTAAGTGAGAATTGTACAACACACTTATGTGCATGTAATCTCAATTTGTACCTGTTTTTGACTAGTTATATTCCAGTGGTCAAAATTTTAACTTAGAGACCCCTTTTTCCTTTCCATTACTAAAATGTATACCAATTGCTTGACAGTATAACAAAAATTCAGAAATTTTATTGACAGACTTTATAAAATCAATTATTACAAGGCTTGTTATTCTCTTTTTTGTACAGTCTGTAAGATAATTTGAAATTTCATTGCTCAACCCTTCAGAAACAAGGTCTACAAATTTTTAATTTGAATTTTGATTACGTGTATACAAAGACTAACTATATGGCAAGTTTAAAGCAAATTCATTGGCTAATTATTTTTAGTGTATATGTCCTGAACCGCTTTATATGGTAGTCAAGATAAAAAGTTAGTTTTAAGAGAAAATAGAATAGAATAGAATAGAACACTAATAATCTTAGGATTTTACATAAATAGAAACTTCAGACAGAATAAAGTGTAACTGATATTTTATTCAAATTGATTTTATGAATAATATCCAGTCCTGCCTTTGGGTGACTGTTGACAATGTCAGCTATAATAATTACTAACAAACCATTGTATTTAAAATGCAAAATTTCTATAGTCAGTAAACAACATTATCCTGAATTCACAGTAAATTAATCCTTATAAACATTATAAATGAAAATGGTATAAAAACTCGTCTTGTGACATCTTCTAAAGACAATTGTTGAAAACCAACACAGTCATTGATTTATATGTCGTAGAGAGAAAATACTTGCTATTCTTGTATCCATGCAAAATATAATTGATCACTGGTATTTTTTTGCCATTTTTCGTTTCCAAGATTAAAGATGAGTTGGTCGCCAGCGAGAAAATTGATCAAGTTTAACTATGATGTCGTTAATTTATCGTCATACAACTTGGTATTGGATTGTTATACAGTGTGAATTTTCTATCATGTCTAAATTGATACAAACAGATGCTTTGGATGTAGGAACTTTAAGCCTTTTCTAGAAATATGGATGATTTTTAATGATATTATTATAATACATTCTAACAAGATACCAGCAGTCTGTCTCAAAAGAACATTATTTTACACTCCCCTATAATAATAACTGAATCTATGTGGAAAAACCTGCATTATTGACCATTTTTTATGCCTCTTTAATGGTCCCGGTTATCAATAGTTTTACTGTAGTTTTAGCTCATCTACCATGCATGGCTGATTCTCTTCACATTTTTTAGGGCAAATGTCCATATGTCACCATTGGTCATCATAGTGCAGTTGCTTGGTTTTAGGACTGATATAGTTCAAAGCTCTCTATCATGGGTTTGTTGTCTTTTTCCTATAATAATATTCTATTATATTCTATAATAAACAGATTGGTGGACAATGTTGTCAGGAATATTTGTTTGTTTGTTTGATATTGTTTAATGCCACTTTGGGCAATTTTTCAGCTATACAATGGCATCCAGTTTTTTATATGGGGAGGAAGCTGGAGTTCCCAGAGAAAAACCCCAACCTGCAGTAAAACTGGCAATCCCTGTCAATTCAGGAATTTTTTAGATAAGTGACAATCCATTCCACTTCTTCTGCTTTATGACAGGGACAGTAGGTAGCTGTTTAGTTCTATTCAGTAGGTTTTAGTTCATGGTCAGCAGATCCAGAAAGATCTGTCATCCACAGATGTTCATGTTGCATTGCAGGAGTTGTAATATGGCTTTGAAGAGTTGTAAGGAAATATCTTTGTAATTAAATGTTTCATAAATCTAAAAATTGTGGTTGTAGAATATTCTGGAACTGAAAATAAAACAGAATGAGCTTAAGGTATCCAACCCATAATTGAAATTACTGTTTAATTTTATTTTTCGACCAAGAAATGTGGCTTTATTAAATAAATATATTGCTAATTAATGATGCAAATTATATATATTGTGCTATTTGAGTCAATGTTAACATTTTTGAACAAAAAATTTAGTTACTCAAATAGTATTTCCGATGTTTGCCGAAGATTACCAAGGTCTGCTCCATTGAAATACAATGGACATCCGGGACACCAAATATGATCACGTGGTCAATTGTGGTCCGGATACCTTAAAAGCATTTATTACTTTGAATCCATATAACATTAAATTATTTGTTTGTTGAAATCCAAACCAGTGGCATAGCTAGGTTCTGATTGCAGTGCATGCAAAACTTACGGCAGGGGGTCTGAGGTCCGCTAAAGGCCCCAGAGTGTCCAGGGCAGGGCGGATATAACCTTTTCGAACTAAATTTTAAGTGTATGTATGAAAGCTTCTAAAACAATTATAAGAAAAATATAAAATTGCCATTTCGTTTGTGCACCCAGGCATGTCATTGCGTAAATGGTAGAGACCTTGCCTGCAAACAGGTGGTGTCTGATTTTGTAGTGCCATTAAATATGTATAGAGAAGGATTTTTGTACACCAGTATAATTTTTTAATAGAGCTCAGAAGGATTTTAATTCTCTGTTCCTCTGGGTGGATGCCCTCCAGATAGAATATTGGCACATTAGGAATTTTGTTTAATCTACCCCCCACCCACCCATCCTCTTCTATACAAAAGGTTGGGGCCTAAGAAATCTTGTGGTTAAAAACAGTTCTGCTTAAAATAGGTCAAATAACCAGAAGATCTGCTGTATAGAATTGATTCAGAATGATGAATAATTAATGTCCCTATGCACATAAACTGGTAATAAAACATTACATTAGGGACTATCTTGACATGTATAAAATGATAACAGAACTGCAGGCTTGAAAACCTCTGCTAACTGTGTATAGATTAAAAGAATTTCTTATGTTTTAATTACTTGTTTGAAATATTGACTGTTTGAAGATTTTTAATAGCGTGTTTTCTTTGAAAAAACTATGTATAAGGATTATGTGGAGTCAATACCAGCATAAGTTTGTTTATTTCTTGGAATTGTACTTACTTTATGGCACAAGTTGTGAAATCATATTGGATAATCATTGTTGAGAAATAATTGGATAGCCAGTTCAGGACAAGCTCTAAAATACTCTATTTTGTGCAGTATAGGACATTTTTTACCAGTATGGCATTGCCAGTTATTGCCCAGTTTAAAACAATCGAATTATAGTTCACATAGATTTATAATGTAGAAAATAAATTGCACAATCAAAGGATTTTCTGTAAAAAAAGGTTTAGGTTTGTTTGTTTAAATTGTATTTGATGTCACTTAAAGCAATTTTTCGGCTATATCATGGCGTCCAGTTTTTTATTGGAGGAGGAAGCCAGAGTAAATGGAGAAAACCCTGACCTTCAGTAGGAAAAATTAAGATGGAGTCCAGTACACCCTGCCTGCAGTGAGACTTTAACCCACAACCTCTGTTTTGACAGAGCATGTGATTAATAGTAGACAAACTACCTTAACCACTGAGGGCCCATGACAATTGTGAGAACCTTGAGTAAGTACCATATATCTGGCCCATTGTACTGTGATATACATGTACCACTTAATCTGCAACTGATCAATGTATACAAATATCTATAACATATAGTCCTTGACAAATATTAGGTTTACTAAAAAATAGCTTCCAACATAATATAACAGTCTAAAGTGTTTAGAAATAGAGCAGGAAAACATACAACTTTGTTATAAGACTTGTCATAAATCTCAGGTTTAATGAAATTGGCCATAGGATATCTGGTCCCGGTTTCAATAAAGGTTTGACTTCATACCTTCAAGTGTTGAGTGTGTTAACCATCAATTCTCTGATCCAGTAGAGGCAGTCTGAACATAATTGTTAGACTTGTATCATTGTTTTAATGTACAAGAACATATAGTCAATAAGGCAGTTTCCAAGTAGTAAACCCATTTTTTTAGCAGACCGATTAACCCATCCCCCCAGATAAGAAAATGGTTGATATCTAACAGACCAGTAAATTTAGCTATGTAACTATCAAGCTGTATTATATGTAAACAATATTTATATTATTTGAATTCTGTATAGAAAATCAAGCATTTTATCCTCAGATTATTGACAACAAATAAATGTGACGCTATTGTTGATTTAAAGAGAAAAATGTGGCCTCACATGAGTGACAAAGGCCATCATATACATTAAGGTGAAAAATCATTTCATCCTAGTTCGAATAATTGATTTTTCTATTGTGTAATTGAGAAGGAGAAATTAGTCATTCTGTAAAAATTCTTGCCATTAAGGTATTATAAACCTGTCTATTAACTGCATATTATGGGATGGATTCCCCAGGATTATTCAATGCAGAATTTAATGATGTGTATGTTGCTTGATACAATATCATTTAACCTTTCTTGAAGGTCACAGAACTTTTTCTGATATTTTTAGTTGGCCATAGTTTAGCATAGACAATATTGTTGACCAGATTCCCCATTTCCATACATATTATTTGTCTCTAATTTCAACAAACCACCAACTTGTATAGGATTTTGATATGGTTGCACATCATGATTGATCTTATTTCTTTTTCCAGTAGGATATGAGGGATACTGCAGTTCCTTCGATGTTATAAATAAACAAAAAACCTAGACTTGCCTTAGATTCTTCTTCTTTTGGGGTCTCTGTGGCCGAGGGTTTGTATATTATTGATAATATATCTGTCAGCACTGAGATTTCAGGTTCGTGTCTCACTGCAAGCAGGGTGTACTTGACTCCAATCTAAATTGACAAGGATTGTGTTTTGCTACCAAAGGTGAGGGGTTTTCTCTGGGTACTCTGTCTTCCGCCCTCAATAAAAACTGGACGCCATGATATTGCTGAAATATTGCTGAAAGTGGCATTAAACAGCATTCAAACAAACAAACAAACAGACAAAATCCTATGTGATGAAAATTTTTACTTTATTTGGCAGCATATTTCATTAAATCTGTACTTGAGGCATAATCACCACATAACATGGGTTTGACTTTAGACTTTATGTAAAGACCACCCATAGTAAGTTACTTTTCTGTTTTATATTTGGTGTGCAATTTAAAAGTTTTTTTTAAAAATATTTTGAGTTTTTTCAAGGTTAAGTAAATACAAACATTTTCATTTTTTCACCATTTTATTTTTTAAACTTTAAACGACCTTTTACATTTGGTGTTATACAAATTAAATGACATTTTGTGTGTAGCAGAACATCATATTCTATTTAAAAATGAAGTTGTTTTATTTGACTGTTTTTCCTGTTATGCTTTACAAAATTACATTTGTACCTAATATAACAAAACCTGCTTTGTATTCAGTGAAATAATAGTACTGGTGTTATATTGTCCTTCAAACCCAAATTTTCTTGTAAAATTTGACAAAAAAGGTGGGGAAAATGATTTAAAAAATACAAGTCAGTTATATGTTAAGATGCTTAAACAAAATGACATGTACAATCTCTGGTACAACACATTAGTTTATTTTTAGATTCATTTTTTGAATTTCATATTAAGACACCATGTCATTACGAGACTTTAGAGGTTTTTTTCCTACCCTGAAGTGGTTGTTTTAGGTATATTAAGCACGGTTAAATGTCTTAAACTTTATATACACGCAAGCGGTTTAACAACCATTTGTAAATAAATATCCTATTTAACTGTTACATATACACAGAGAATTAGGAAAACAGGGGGCTAAATTATATCAAGGTTGAAATCTGATACAAACATATGATATACAAGTGGAGATAAACCAAACTTACATGTGCCTCAGACTTAAAATACAAATAACAAAATCTAACATAAAATTATGTTGAACCGGTAGACAGGATTCTAACCCTCTCAATTTTAAATGTCTAATGTCTTCTTTGTACAAACTCGTATAAAAAAATCTATATTATATTGTATGACTTCATATTGGAAAATAATAATATTTTTAATTATGTTAAAAAATGATAAAATGATAAATTCAGCTACAGAATGTCATAGTTTTAAACAAAATTTAAATAAAGAGTCTTTCAAACTTCAATTGTTTTTTGACAGTTTTACCTATCCAAAGTTGTGTTAACTGTATTGGAAATAGACAGGTGGTTATTGTATAGAGATTAATGTGTCTTTGGCCCTTTGTACTTGTTCAGCTTGCACCAGTTTAGACTGGTTCCCTGAAAATGCATAAATAGTACTGTTAAGAATTCCTTGCTTTGCTTCCTACTTAGTTGGACCCTCTTAAAATTGAGAAATTTATGTTGAAAGTACTTAATTATTGTGAGGAAATTTTTTAAATGAAATATCCTTGTTGATTTTCCAACTTGTCTTGGGCATTATTTTCTTGGTTACTTTCCTCTATAGTTTTTTTATATACAAATTAAGTAATATCAGTTTTAATAAATTTCAAACAAAAAGATTGTTGTTGTTATGTGGTTTTTACACCACCTTAAGCAATTTTGCAGACATCTGTTTGGATGACACTGAAGAAATAACCTGACCTTTTGTCAGGCATTGTCAGTAAATTTGTAGTCAAGCAAACATTGCCCAAAGTTTCTCACAAAATCAGTGTTGACACATGGGTTAGAACCATGGTTAGAACAAAAAAGATATGATACTGCAAATTTTATGGACTTACAAATTATTTATACCAATACTGTTAATTTGGAAACAAAATACTTACATATCTTTGATTTCTTATATATAATTATCCAGACAACAGTTTAAACAAAGTTTAATTCCTGTATCAATACTGTAATTCATTTATACTACAGTATTTCTTTATTTTGTCCCTAAAGGTATCTAAACATGACAGGTTTTGTTAATGAAGCAGGAAATAGTTACCATTCCACATCACCTGAATTCATTCTTGTGTTATAAATGAGTGCATGTTTTCTTTTTCTTCTGTTCATTGTTTTAGTTTGTAGGTCATAGTGTGTCTAATCCATAGGTTATCTCCCCTTCAAATAAAAAAAATATATATATATATGATATACAAATCACTTGTAGTATATCAGTACCATGACTCATTCCACACCAGTAATCAATACAGCATAAATCTGTAGTAATATCTGTGACTGTACACACTTATACAACAAGTGTTTAAAGTATCTTTTCAATGATGTATGTACAAATTTATCAGTAAAAATGAGGCCTGTTTTATTCATGGATGTCTGTTTAGACTTATTGACAAGTAGAGATTTTAAAAATTTGTCATAGCCTTGTTTGTACAAAGAACAGAGGCCTTTCTGCTGCATGTTAGGAATTTCTTATTGACTTAAGGAGGAGAGTGAAGTAATTGACAACCATTCAGCAATTTCCGTGATTTTCATTGTGTAAAAAAACACTTGTAGTTGGGACACATGCATGTGGACACATGTAATCAAAAAGTGTTAGTTTTACTAAAAGTCATTTTATACCCAATTATAATGATGATTCATGTTTTTAAAAAAAACTCTCTGATCTGAATACACATTTAGAATTTCTGCCAGCTACAGATGTCAAACTAACATTGATTTGTATAAATTTTGTCTTGCATTGACAAAAGATTTTGATTGTGCTTTTGATGCACTATATAGAGTTATCTCCTCCATTTTGACAATTTGGTGAATTTTGCACAACTCAATAACTTTTACAATACAAAAAAATTTGCAGTTTTTTTTTTCTTATCATGAAAGATCGACCTCATGCTTTTGGTCATGGGGACCTGTTAAGTACCACAGGTACAGTACTTAACGTGCTTTTGGTCATGGGGTCCTGTTAAGTACCACAGGTACAGTACTTAACGTGCTTTTGGTCATGGGGTCCTGTTAAGCACCACAGGTACATTTTCAATCCAATAAAACTACTTATAAATAGTGAAATTCCTCAAAGGCTTCTAAGGGGCTATTGGTCTGTGGACCAGAGATTTCACTTCCTTTTGTCGGGGCCTCGGTGGCCGAGTGGTCAAGGTAGTTCGTCTACTATTGATCACGTGGTCTGTCAACACTGAGATTGCGGGTTCGATTCTCACTGCAGGCAGGGTGTACTCGGCTCCAATCTTAATTGACAAGGATTGCCAGTTTTCCTACCGCAGGTCGGGGGTTCTCTCCGGTACTCCGGCTTCCTCCCCCAATAAAAACTGGACGCCATGAAATAGCTGAAAAATTGCTGAAAGTGGCGTTAAAACACCATTCAAACAAACAAACAAACAAACTTCCTTTTGTCCAGAGTTTTAAATGTGGGCAGTAGCATTTTATAGTGTAATTTTGCAGATTAGTTGTCATTGGACTACATGAAAATTTTCAAATTTACATAGCATATAGCTAATGTGTAGTTTTAAAGCTGAGAAAGTGATAAAAATCCCCCTTAGCCATCCATACATTGAAATGTAAGACAACTGATATGAAAAAAAGACAGATAAAATATATATAATTAATGTAATAAACAATGTTTACTTTGATATTCCAGGACTTCTTACAAGTATAACTATATATGTCTTAAAAAGGACAATATATATTTTAAAAGTTCTTTTGAATGTCGTTTGTTTCTTGTTGACATATTTTAAGCATACATACATGATTAAGTGCCAAAATTTTTTGGGGTGATATTCTGTCCTATACATGTATGTTATAACTTGTCATCTTCAAAATCTGATTAATGTCTCTGTTGTGCAGTACATATTGTATTGTACAGTGTATGTTTGCTTGCCACTATATTTTGTTCTTGAGTACAAATGCATCATATTTTTTGGAAAATTACATGTATTATTTGTGCAAGTCAAAAAGACAGAATATATTAATTCATGTTTATAAATTATGTAAAAAGGGACCTAAATTTCAATTACAGATTACATGTCTCTTTGGGGGATTGAATATAAAATAATGAACTAAAATTAGAAAAAATTGTATCTACCTGCACAGTTTACCTCATAGCTGTGAAGAGTTAAGCAAACATTTTATCAATCAATCATAGCTGTGAGTTCCCTCCCATTTTTGGAATATTTCATTGAAGTGTGACAGTATGCACACTATGGTTTTGCAGATCCCTTTGACTTCCCCAGCCAGTACAGACCGGTATAATTCCTACATTTTCTAGACTATCAGTCTAATAATTGATGTTTTCCAAAGGCTTATAATGAGAAAGCTCGCAATTAACACAAAAATTTGTTATGACCTACATTTGTATGATATTTTTAGGATGCATTGAAAAGCATGGAACACTTGAACTACCAGTTGAATAAATTAAATATGGAAGATGCCATAATACTTGCAAGTGTTAGACATGTGTTTGGATATTTGTCTTATTCATAGCAGTAGAAGTCAGAAAGTTTCAGTAGTCGAATATATACCATCTACAGATACCTTTGAATGAAAGAGATAAGCTATACATTTCTTTTTAAAATATATATTTGGTATACCGACTGTTTTTGGCAACAAATTTCAACAACAAACACTTCCAGAACTCACAATTGAAGAAGTTGATAGGTATGAAATTTTTTGCAATAAAAACAAGGTATATATTAAATAAAAAACTTAATAATTTATTCCTTAGAGAATTATATATCATATATAAGTTGGATCCAGGTCCAATGTTTCAGCATAATGCATGTATCAAGGATTGGTTCTCACAATAAAGTATATGACTGTCCTATTTATGAATGTTGTTTTGCCATCTTAATTAGGGCTCTATAGAGATTAGTATGTCTGTGCATCCAGCAACTTATCATGTGCAGGCTATAACTTTTTTCTCTTTTGAGGCTGTCTTTTGATATTTGGCATGTGGGTAGAAAATTTCAAGTTGATGTATTCCATACCATGGTTGATGACCTTTGAACTCAATGTCAGCAGGGCCCACAGAGATGGCTAACATGTCACTGATATCTAGATGCTGCTGCAGATATTAAAATTTGAACACCATAAACATCCTTTCAATCATCAATCAATTTTATTGCCAAAAACACACAATTTTTCTCAACTGTTTTTTTATTTATAAAGACCTTTATTTTAACATGGTAGTCCTCATTATGCCTTTCTGTCCATTGGAAGAGTTTTTTTTCACAGTTCATAGATTTTTCTTCGAATATTTAATGCCACCCATGCAGTTTCCTATGATTTCACATTCCAAGTACTCCGGATGATTGTTCTTTATTATTAAACAAAATAGTACACAAGATTGCCTGGAGTTCTTTTGTTTTAATGTCAGATACATTTAGGACTACAATTATGAAGATAAATTCCAATAAATTTTAACATTGTTCTAAAAGTTTTTTTTAAAACCCTAGTCATGTCTTTTTGGTTGGACAGAATTATATGGGTTTGTCAGGAAACAGCAGGCTGGCCGTTTTTTTATTGGTAACAATATTTTTTATTTTGGTAGTATTCTGGGATTTTTTGAGCCAATTATATGATTTGTGACCTTTGAATATTATCTCCAGATCCAGCTATTTCTTATTTCTTATGAAAAAGATTGCATAATAAATGGAAGCATGTGCAAAAACTTTATAATTTGATGTTTTTTATCAAGTGCTAAAATGTGTCACTTTTCTTACGAAGACTGGATTTTTCTTTTGAGTGACAACATTATAGAAATCCAATCATCTATAGCATTCCACATTGTGTAAGTGTTATGATGATTATAGAAATCTTTCATGATGAAATCAATAAAACTGTGTCCTAAAGAAGATTCCGACACTAGCTTGTAATATCTAATTGACACAAAGGAACCTAAAGTTTAATGTAACACAAGGATATAAATATAGAACACTAATTATAGCATTATGGCAGAAGGGAGGTAACTCAAAAAAAAAATTAATCAAAATTTTAATATACAGTTCTGAACAAAACATAATGTTGCAGGGATATGTAATGGAGAACTAATATGGAAACTACATTTTTTGAAAAAAATAGACTTGAAATTAACATCGTTATGGAGGGTATAAATGAGGGAGATCTGTATAGTCAAATTCTATAAAGTCTGCCTATAAAAATGTGTGTGTCTCCTTTTAAAACTATTCTTACAGCTTGAGAATTTCATTTTTTTTTAAAGATAATTACCCTGTGTTCTAAAGATTGATTGACTGATTTTTATTCAATTTCCTTCAAACCACAATCACCTTTTGTGTATTGATTTTAAAGTTTTTTTTAAAAAATTATGAATAAAATATTGTGTAACAGAAAACAAATAACATTAATTTAGGCATAAGAACTGATTTTGCCCTTGATTCAAAGCTAGGTTTTCTCTCCATTTCCGTCTGGTTTTCTCTCCATTTCCGTCTAGCGTCTCTGTTTTCATTTATTTGAAAGGATGGTCTTTTTCATGGTTTTCTAGTATTTTTTATAAAATTTACAGGTAAATGCTAGTGTTTGGAGATTAAAGTGATTATCGTTTATATGACTGGATTAGCTGAACTGATCAACTTTCAGTCACAAGATCAGATCACAAGCAGCTTTAAAGTTACTTAATTATTTCCTTCAGTATTGGCTTTATATGCTGTACATGGTAAAAAAGATTAGGAAATTAAATTCTTTCAATTAATTAATTATCCTAGATTAAATAGGTTCAAGGAGGGGATCTCAGTGGCCAAATGGTTAAAGTTGTTAGTCTGCTATTGATCGTGTGCCTGTAAACACTTAGTTTGTGTTTTAGAGTCTTACTTCGAGTGCATTCTCAATTGACAAGAATTGCCAGTTTGCCTACTGATGGTCAGGTGCTTTCTCATGGGACAATGCTTCTGCCACAATAAAAACTGAAAACCAAATTATTGCTTAAAAATTGCTGAAAGTGATGTAAAACATTCAAACAAACAAACAATAATATTTAACAATACATTTGCTTAATTGAAAATATGAACCTTCCATTTTCTACTATGTAACTCTGACCAATTATCCAATCAGATTACCCTGATCAGCTTTCAATTATAGTTAACAATTTCCCCATTTAACAGCAGAATCACATTCTATTTTACCCATCCAGCTGATATAAATATTTATACTAGTAAACAATTTTTTTTCAGAATTTATAGTCCTGCCATAATGGACAAGGGGGAGAAGGATGACCCTACTAGTCCTAATAGAAATAATTTGTTTGAGAATGCGGCAGCCAGCCTACTGGGTAAGTTTTATGCAGTAAAGTTGTCTGGATTTTGTTCCTATACAATGCTACGTTTTCATAATGAATTTCGACAGCTTCTAGACTTTTATACCATTATATACATTAGTTGGTTAATACATGTACAATTTTCATTACTGTTGAAGGAAAGGTGGAAAAGATGACATATGTTTTAGTCAAACTGTTTTATTGTGTGTAGCTCATGGAAAAGCTGGACAAGATGGCATAATTTTTATTCTAATTTTTATATTGTGATTGGCTCATGTAAATTCATTCTAACAAGTGGATACTTTCAACATCATACATGTAATTATTGTACATTCAGATCGATTTATTGATTGATTAAATTGTTGCTCAAAGTCCAATTAGCAGTATTATTGTACATGTAGCTATATGAGGTTGAGAACAAGTTAATAACTAGAACTTAATGGTTTTTCACTGTCTCTAGAACAGTATATATAGGTGTGGAGGGATGAAGCATTAAGCTTTTAACTCTATTCTACTCTTGTTTGAAATATACTAAAGGGATCTTTAACACGCAAAGAGCACATCATGAATTGTTTGGTGTGTCATGTGTGTAACCAGGCCTCGATAATTTAGTGATGTGAATTGATCTAAAGTTGTGATTTCTATTTTCAGGAGTTTCCCCTTTTGGTCTCCCCTATGCCGCCCACTTGGCCCACCTGCCAGGTGCTTTTCTGATGGGACATCCTGCATTTCCTGTCACATCTTTGTTTGGAGGTCTTGGAGACAGCATGCTTGGACACTTTCCAACATCATTGGCCACATCCACAGGTAATGACATTTACATTTAAAGGGAAATAACTCCTACTGGTTGAAGTAAATAAATAGCCGTAGCACTATCAGTAAACTGCCTATTTTTTTAACTTTTGATATTTAATAATTAAGAAGTTTTAATCTTTATGACAGTTTCAAAAATTTATTAATATATAATTTCCTAGTGAAAAGTTTAGAAAGGAGACAGAATGTTTCAATTAAGAATTATATATTTCTTTTATTGTACAGACAAAAAAAAGGTACTAATATATTTAAGCTTATTTGTTGAAAATATTATTTACTGTAAATATTTTTGAAGGGGTAGGAGGGGGGAACAATTTTGTTTTTTAAATGCAAATATGTAACATAGTATTATATATTTTTAATTATTTTATTACCAAGTCTTACACAATGATTTAAAAGGAAAGAACAAACAAACACCAACAAGGGATAAAACAAAAATTTAGCCTTATGCCAAGCTGAAATCTCTTTTTTAGCTCACCTGACCCAAAGGGTCATGTGAGCTATTGTTATCACTTTGCGTCCGTCGGCATCGTCGGCGGCGGCGGCGGCGGCGTCTGTAAACTTTTTACATTTTAATCTTCTTCTCTGAAACCACTTGCCCAATTGAAACCAAACTTGGCCATAATGTTCATTGGATGGACCTTTACAAAGTTTGTGTTTTTTATTTTGATTGGTAAACCAATATGGCCGCCACCTCAAGACTTAGTTTAACATAGGACCCTATGGGAAAAAAGTTAAAAAGGGCTTCTTCTCTGAAACCGTTTAACCAATCAAAACAAAACTTACTAGCAATATTGTTTGGATGGTCCTCTATAAAGTTTGTGTTTTTGATGGGAATTGGAAATTCAAAATGGCCGCCACCGCAGGACTTAGTTTAACATAGAACCCTATGGGAAAAAGTTTTAAAAGGCTTCTTCTCTGAAACCGGTTAATCAATGGAAACAAAAACTTACTAGCAATATTGTTTGGATGGTCCTCTATAAAGTTTGTGTTTTTTATGGCAATTGGAAATTCAAAATGGCTGCCACCGCAGGACTTAATTTAACATAGGACCCTATGGGAAAAAGTTTGAAAGGCTTCTTTTCTGAAACCAGTCAACCAATGGAAACAAAACTTACTAGCAATATTGTTTGGATGGTCCTCTATAAAATTAATGTTTTTTATCCCAATCGGAAATTCAAAATGGCCACCACCGCAGGACTTGGTTTAACATTCGACCCTATGAGAAAAAAGTTTAAAAGGGCTTCTTCTCTGAAACCGTTTAACCAATCAAAACAAAACTTTCTAGCAATATTGTTTGGATGGTCCTCTATAAAGTTTATGTTTTTTATGGCAATTGGAAATTCAAAATGGCCGCTACCGCAGGACTTAGTTTAACATAGGACCCTATGGGAAAAAGTTTTTAAAGGCTTCTTCTCTGAATAATCAATGGAAACAAAAACTTACTAGCAATATTGTTTGGATGGTCCTTTATAAAGTTTATGTTTTTTATGGCAATTGGAAATTCAAAATGGCCACCACGGCGCAGGACTTAGTTTAACATAGGACCCTATGGGCAAATAAAAAAAATCTTCTCTATACAACCGGTTAACCAATGAAACAAAGCTTTCTAGTAATATTGTTTGGATGGTCCTATTTAAAGTTTATTGAAAATTACAGGACTTAGTTTAACATCAGGGAAATGCCATCTTCATTGCCTATAAAATCAGGTGAGCGATACAGGCTCTTAAGAGCCTCTGGTTTATCATTTTATCAAAATATGAAATTTCAGGGACATTGAGTACCTTGCTAGCCGCACCTCCGTTAAATCTCAGCTTAGCTTGTAATGGAGTTCCACTTAGTATAACTATCCCCACCCTCAGCACTGCTACAAGTCTCCCACAGGATGAGTCATGTAAGGGGTGTGGTCAAGCCATTCTTGATGTTGTCCATTTCACACATGCATTTAAAGAATTTTTAGTTTTGTTATTCCATTATTTGTAATAATAGGCTATTAAATATACACAGGAATTATCTTCAAACTTACAGCAGAAATCTTATAAGAGTTATCTCCCATAAGAGTATATATTTGTATATAATTACAGTAGAAATTAGTAGATTTTCCGTATTATTGTTAAACTCAAAAACAAATTTAAATTATTTCTATATTATTGTAAGTCTGTATATTTTCCAAAAATGGTACATAGGGTTAATGCTAAAATGAATTAATTAACAGATTTTATGTACAAATTGACATTACTATTGTTTATATTCATAACCATTGTATTCCACAAAATGCAGGGGCATGACATGGGGTTTATTATCTGCTTTATGTCCTTTGTGGTTAAGCGCAGGTGAATTTTATTACACTTGACAAATTCCAAAAAAGACATTTTTGCAAGAAATTTTTGCTTTTTAAGTGTTTGCATGAATGAATGAAGTGTTTAAAATTTTATTGAGATTTTGTTTCCACAAGAATGACTTAATGATTTGGTTATTGAAAACAGTTTTAACATTGTTTCAGTTTGCTTGGAAATGAAGACTAAAGTTATTTAGTTAATGTTGTGCTAATTTTTTTCCAAAGTTTGTAACAATTTTTCTTTGTTTGATTATGTGCATATATTGCATCTGTAGCATGAGGATTTAGTTATCTATATTGTGTACAAAATTTTAGAATGGAGTTATCTCCCATATCAGCAGGTACAGAATAGCTCAGGTTGATTTTGTTTATTCAACTGTTCACAGATCAAGTCAACCAATGTCCACTTTTCATGTGACCATTTGACATATTACTTAAAAAAAAATGAATGTTAATGAATTTTACTTGCAAGTCTGATGTTTAAGCAAATTGACAACATTTTAGCTAAATACTGCTGCTTAGGCATAAAACAACCATGTAAAGTATCAATCCAATTATGCAGAAATTATGGCGAACATTTTATATTTTAAAAATTTCTTAAAAGTATTTTTACTTTAAATGAGTGGATTCAAGCAAAATATTTGATGGATTTCAAGAAAAGCCTTTGTTATTAAAATGATTGTATTTCCCATGTTATATACCCTGTAGAGACAAATTAGTCATTATATAGTCATACCAGCTTGTGATGCCCAAACTTGTTTTTTTTAAGACTTAGACCATTATTTGGTGGTCCAGTTATAGCTAATTTCATATTAGAACCTATATTAAAGGACAACCTGTCTAATGAGACCACTTTTCACTGTCTCTTGATTGGTCTTATAAAGACAGGTGTGGCTACAGTTAAGTATTTAATGTTTTACTTTGTGATTTCCAGCCGCATACAACAGCCTATTCAGTACAGCTTCAAGAGGGTCACCACAGCATAGGTCATCTCCTAAGACTTCAAGGTCACCAGCCTCATCTTCAAATTCAACTGCCAAAACCACCATCACCAAGGCAACTACTACCATAGCAACTACCACAACATCCAGTTGTACAAATAGTACCAGTACCAATAAAAAAATGTTCACAACACCTGTTGTTGCAGGGTCAACAGGGGTCAGTCTACTGAGTGGAAAGGTCAAAAAGTCACCGGGAAGACCACCAAAATCAGATTCAGGAAATATGCCCACATTGAGTTCCAAGACAAATGGGTCATCATCTTATTCCCCAACTGGTTCTTCTGGGATGTTGTCACCCTCTTCTAAATCTGTATTGAATCTGTCAACAAAAGAACAGGTAACAGTTACAATTAATTTATCTTGAAATGCAGCGTAGGATATCTCATTGTTGTGTAGATGAAACATTTTAATAAAAAAAAATGTTATGCTAAGTCAATCTTTTCCGGTTCAATGATAGTAGTTCCATAATTGCTATAGATTCATTATTGTTCTTGGAAAAAAAGGCAAACTATCAAATTCAGTACACAACCAAATACAATTTTTCATTTGATCAAAAAGGTATTAGATAATATCATGAAGTTATTGTGGCAAAACCATCTATTTATCAAACATGAAAATGAGTATCTATGAATTAAATCATTCTGCAGTAATCAGAAACAAGGAATATAGAAAATTTTAATCTTCATTAAGAATTGAATGTGGACTTAAAAGCACAATACACATGTCTTGTAGGGTTCTAGAACCAAACAGTTTTTACAAATGTTATTATGAGTTTCTTTGATTTTCCTTGATTAGTTGCTTATAGACAATGAATTCCTTATAAGAAAGGCACCATAATTTTTTCAATTGATGAAATATATCTTAAACTCACTATCTTTGTAGAAAAAGGAGAATGGAGTTCTAGACAATGACAGCCACTCTGATATCAGTTCTGGTAGTTCTAGTCTGAGCGATGACAGCTCGATAGCAAATGGGGATAGCAAATCAAAAGTAAGTCAACTGTCTTGATGACAGATATTGGGTAAAGTTGTGTTACAGTGGCATGAAATTTATTTAACTAATACTAATAATCTATTTCTGATAGGTACTAGAAATTACCTAAAAGACACACATTTGTGAGTTCATGGGCATTAATGTAAACTAGACATGGTGCCCTAGGGTTTAAGTACTTATTCTGCTTGTGTAAGCTGTAGTGAGAGGTTGTTCCATTGTTAGTTCAGTGTTGGTAATATTTCTCCCTTAGTACAGTATCAGAATTAATGACATAATATGTATAGGTTAATATTATGGGAACAATAATTCAGTCATTTAAAAACTAAAGTGTACTCTTACTAGATTGTTCACAACAATTAAATTATAATGCACACAATACATTGATGAGTATTTCTCAAATTACACAAGTGGGTCCATTCAATACTCTACTGGACTTTGTATATAGAATGAATTATTTACCAAAATTAAGCTAAGTACTTTGGGAATTGTTTCTTTGTAGTGCAATTCTTCCAAAACAGAAAGTGCAGATCTCTCAGTATCAAAACAGAATTCTGGGCCAACAATACATATTGATGGCCTAAAGAAGAAATTAATAGCAGACCAGATTCGTCAACGAGTTCAGAGTAAACCCATGCAGAATGCAGCGCCTTCTATTCTGCAACCCATAAAGAGAGGAAGAGGAAGACCACCTAAATCAGGATCAAATGATGGCATCTCAGTCGAGGAAATTCAGGTTTGCTTGACAGAAGTTAATTAGTTTCGTTGGGTGCATGTATGAAGAAAATATAATTTGGAATTTCTTTGGAGATTTATAATTTAACAGTAATTCTTCAATACCAAGAAAATGTTAGCCTGAAGTTTTGGAAAATAATTATTTATTATTGAAAAGTGGCTGTCACCAACTGCCACCAAGTGATTTTGACTGGTGATGCCTTTGTGGATCCATTAGAATGAATCTTTGTGATTTATGGTGATTTGTGTTGGATTTGGGGAAATTAATTCCTAAGCTGAATTCAAAATAGTTCAAATACTGTTGATTGTACTTAAATTATCACCTGCATTGGGAACCTTCCCCTCTCCCCAAGGCTGGGAAAGCCCTTAAAATTTTTTATGTGATGCAACATCAGAAATATTTGATGAAAACTGAAAGGTACAGCTTACATTTTTTACAGGAATATAGAAAACAACAGGAAGAATTAAAGAAACAGTTTGAAGCCAGTCTGAAAGATCAACAAATGAATCTGAAAATGTTTAAAAAGGCACAGCAACTGAAAGACATCGAGACATCAGCTAAAATTAACCAACTATTGGAGGCCCATGCTGTTCTGGGTAAAAACGATCAAGGGGAACAGTCGGAAAAATGTGATGGTCAGGCAGCGCACCAAGGAACATCAAAACCAAAGGTCAAAAGCCTGCAGGTAAGACTGAACTACCTGGAAACTTTACAGTACCTCAAAAATTTCAACACAACACAATAGAATATCAGTTTAAGAGTTGTTGGAGTATTTTTTGTGTTGGAAGAAACAGGCTTTTTTTCTTAATAAAAATGAATGGTTTTTTAAACAAGGAAATAGGCACAACTGTCACATGATACGTTGTCATGCACTAGGCTTGTTTTATGTTCACATATCTTATTTTTGGTTTTAAATATTAAATGTTTCTGTGATTCAGGCTTCTATTGAAAAACTGAAAGCAGCATCAAAGATTTCTACTCAAGAAACAAAGAATTCATCTATAACCCACAAACCCAGGTTGTCCTCACCAACCAATCGAATGAAAGTCACATCTCCAACTCAAAATCAACATACATCCCCAACACATAAATCTAAATTAGGATCGCCAACACACAATAACATGGACACACCATTATCTCCTAAGTTGCCGTCACCAAATCAGAAGTCAAAATTGTTTGCTGAGACCTTGTTTAATAAGATCAGAATGGAGAGTGAGCAGGAGAACAACAGTGACAACAATGTTTTCACAAGGGTACGGAATGACTCAGGACAACAGGAGAACAACAGTGACAATGTTTTCACAAGGATTCGAAATGACTCGGGACAAGACCATACTCTAGATGATGAGGAGGAGACGAGTGACAGTGACGATATGGATTACGACTCTGAGGATCGAACTGGAGAGAGCGATACATCCAACCGAGCACCCAAGAGGAGTGCAGATGAAATGTCTGAAGGTAAGGAGAAATTAAATATCAATAGGACTACCAAACCAGGTAGTTGAAACAATATGGGTGGAGAGGAACAGAGATGGAGGAAAAAGTGTCTCCATGTGTAGGATTAAATGCATTTCTATCTGAAAATACTACATTGTACTCAAATACATTTAACATTCCAGGGAAAATACCCAAATGGTCACTAGTGTTCTGCCCATCAAGATATTTTCAACTGGAAAAGATAGAAGTTTATTTATTATGTTTGGTGGTTTTTTTTTCATCAACTTCTGGCAAGTTCTTAAATAGTGAAGCGAATAATAACATATGATTTTCACAATCTGTGTTTATGTCACATAAAAACCTTTCATTTTCACCATGATATACATGATAAATAACCTATTTTCCATTTAACAACATACTGTGGATTTATTTGTATTCATTGGTATCAATTTTCCAGGATTGAGAACAAAATGCATTTCTTTGGATACATTAAGTTCTGGATTGCCAAATAATAAAAATAGTCGAGGGATTTTCTTCTATTGTGACAATGAAGACAAACTAATGCTTTAATTATTAAAATCTAAATATTCTTGTATAAGTCACACATATATAATTTTGTTCGAAGATCTTTTCCAGACTGCATTGTTCTAGACAAACTGGTTGATTGGTCCATGATTAACATGTATTTTGTAACCCTCTGCAATATGTCAGCTTTTTTCTTGATGACACATTTATTACAAAAAAAAATTACATTTAAAATTGTGAACTGTTATGGTTTTTTTGTTAATAGATAACTGTGATGGCTTATCTGCCAATAAAAGGCCAAGAGTGCAAACAGATGAGCGTGAGTTGAAGGTTCCTTTGGAACGCGGGTGGAAGAGGTCAACAACGATACTAGCTATTGGTAAACGAGGATTTATAGGAGAAGTGCTGTATTTTGCTCCTTGTGGGAAGAAAATGAAAACAATTCCAGATGTTATGAGAGTAAGTACCTTCATAATATAATTATAAAACCCAGACACAATATAAAAGACCCGTTTCATGGTTGGACAATGAGGATAATAGACCACTTGCCAGTTAGGTCAAATAAAAAAAAATCATTAAAAGCATAGGGTGACACTTATTAGAGATAAATTTTCTTTAAGAATGTTCATTTGCCTTTGTTAAATCAGAAGGAAATAGGTTAACATGTGTGGTTAAACATCTTTCAAGGTTTACCTAGTAGAAGAGCGACAACAACACTAGGATGCTTAAGTTTGCAATTTTTATTGGTTGGCTAGTTTTAGCAATTACCTGCCATCATGAGGACAATTTTACACAAAATTTCACAGAATATTTAGGAGCATGGTCTACAGATCTACTTTAACAGTGTTGGTTCAGTTATATAATTTCTACTTTTCAAGGTTTGTAATATATGATCGTAGGGCTTTTGACAAACTTTTTTTTGTTTCCAGTAATATCTTGTTTATCCTTTTCAGTACATTGACAAACACGTAATCACCAACCTCGGCAGAGAGAATTTCTCCTTCAATACACGTGTTAATGTTGGTGAATTCTTTGAACAAAGAGGTGAAGAAAATGTAAGTATTTTACTGATGATCTGTAAAAATTCCTTACACATAGTATAATGGAAAGACTTCCATTTGAACCCCCACTAAAAATGCATTATTTCAAATGTAAATAAAAGAATTTGGCACCCCACAGTCATGCATTGCCAATTGGGCAAGTGCGAGCCGTGTGAACTCCATGTATCTTATGATAGTCTAATGCATTGCATATTTTTTATTGGGGGGGTTCAATAACCCCCCCCCCCCCCCCCCCCCCCCCGAACACATGTCGGGGGGCATTAAGTTTTACTCATCCGTACGTACGTATGTCCGAACAAATTTCCATCAAGCTTTTCTCAGAAACCGTACATGAGAACAATTTGAAATTTGGCAGGGTAGTTCAGTATCACAAGTTGTACGTCCTAAGCGATTTTCAGACCTTTGGGACAGCTACTTCCTGTTTGGGACTTCATTTAGCGGATGCATCTGTGTACCATGGACACATTCTTCGATTTTTATCTACTGAGATAGTCTTTTTATATTTGGTATGTGGGCAGATAATATCAAGGTAATGTGTTGCATACCTTGGTTGATAACCCCCCCCCCCCCCCCCCCCCCCCCCCCCCCCGAAACTAGTATAGGTCTGTCCACATCCCTTGTAAGCGCTTCTCCTCCTTAACCTCTTGACAGATTTTGATGAAACTTTACATGAAGGAAGTACATCATATATAGATGTGCATGAAGAATTTTCGTCGCTGTCGGATATTATTCAAGGGAGATAATTGGACTTGAAGCGAAGTGGGGGGTATTCCTTTGTGAGCTTGCTCACAGTCAACACTTGTTATTTTTATTATTAGTACTTGATATATCTGGTTACATTTACTTGTTTATTCAGTTGACATCAAATTACTTCCTATATGTTGGCAATGAAATTTTGCATCTAAACATAAGAAACAAATGTCATTTTTTCAATACTATTCTTTGTAGGGTACCGTAAAACTTACACAAGAAGAAATTGAACAAAGAATGGCTTTAATTGAAAGCAAACGGCAGAAATTACGTAAGTTAAAAGAGCAGCGAGGAAGGAAGAGATCGGAGAAACAGAATAAACAGATCTTACTGGCCAAACAAATGATGGAACAAAAGTTCAAAAAGAAAGTTGAGCAGCAGGGTAGGTTGTGGGATATACAATGGTAAAAGATGTATCAAGCCTCATGCTTCTGAGAAAGCAATTATAATGTGGAGTCGGGGAAGCCAAGTATCTGGTCCTCTACTGGTATTCATAGTAGAGCCACATTTAGAAGCATGCTTGTTTTTCCTACTCCTGCCCTATCTTTTCAAGCAGAGATTGGATTTTTTGGGTCTATACCCATTTCTTTCAAATATTTCTTTAGTTAATGTATGTTGCATATGGTAAAAATTTAACATAAAATAATTCATCGAGTATGAGTTTTACGTAATTAAATGTCTAGAATAGATTTTCCAATGGGGATGGGTGGGGGTTATCTCTAGTGTGAGTTGGTTCCCTGCTTTGTATGTGTCATTGTATCATACTGGGTATCCGGTGCCACAGAGGGATTCTAATTAGGCAGAGCCATACACTGGCAACAATATAGGCGAATGGTGGATTTAAAATAATGTTATATGGCCTAAGTTGTTGCTGGTTTTTGGCTCTGCCGTATTTAGATCTTGTGGATTTTGGATTTGTATACTTGGTGTGTGTATGGTTAAATCTGAAAACCACATTGTCCATTGATGTACAGGCACTTGTTTTCCAAAGTTATGAGGTCCTACTGGGATAACATGACAGAATTGACTTACATGTTTGTAAGTTATTGGTTAAGTACTGAGAAGCGTACATTTTTAAAAAAGACCTATTACTTCAATATCTTTGTATTTATAAAAGTTCATCTATTGGGTCCGTTTTCAATTTCCCCTTTGCCAGATGTTTCAGGAGATGGACATTGTACAAATTGCTATGTACATGTGCATTTTAACTACCCATTGATATAGATTTACAGATAAATGAAATTCAGAAATTCAGGATTAGTAAGATTCCTATCAAACATCTTTATTTTCATGCAAACCACAGTTACATGCATATTAATTTGCACATGTCAGAAGTTTTTTTTTTTTTACAACAATGCTTTACTCCTACCTTCATTGTATGTAAGATATTTATATACATGTCATCCTATGAAAATTTGTGTTACATCACTTGTTGCATTAGAATTTGAAAATTACCTGGGTTGTCGATGCCCCGAAACTTTTTTACTTAAAAGTTTTTTTGTCTCGCCCAGATATGGCTAGAAAAGCTGCAGAGTACAAGCTACAGAAAACACTGGAGAAACAAAGACTAAAGGATATGGCCCACAGAATCAAACACTTGAAAGGTGGTCATTTCATACGTACGTGATAGCTAACAGTTTCACTAGGTCAAATAGGCTGTCTTTTTTACTAAGACGAGAAAACGTAAACAACAGTCATTAGATTTAAAATTGAAATACATATTAGCATTGCATACTGTTTGAACATTGTACAGTCAATCCTGCCTTAGTGACCACCTCTCCTATATAATAAATTGTCTTATCTGACCTCAGTTAGCAGTATATTTTATATTGACCTGTGTTAAGTGACCACCTACATGTATCTTATGTGAACCTATTTCAAGGAAGGTCACATAAGACAGGTTTGACTGTAGTGAAAAAATAACCAACCTGTTTGGCTAAAGCTTGCAATATTCTGGTTGAGAACCTGTTTGACCTAACATTTAATTCACATTGATCTAACATGGTGACTGGGTATTTCTTACGTATTCATGACCTTAAACTGAATATTTCATTCTCAGTTGTTTTGATTTTTCACTTAAGTGTAAGGTCCATGAATACAAGTTCATACTTAACAAGTTTGTATTCTTATTTACCATTTGTGCCTTGGATTTTGAGATAGAACAGTGCCTTTTTCCAATGCTGGTTAAAATTTCCCACCTCTAAGCTTGTTCGAAGTAACACCGCCTCATAGTACACAAATGAGGTTGCCTACAACTATTATGGCAAATAAAGTCTCCTCTTTTTTGATAAATTTAGTTACTTCCTGCTTTAAATGTTAAAGTTTTCATATTCTAGTGCAACATTTGAGAAAAACTATAAAAATGGTAAAAGTTGTGATTTTATTGCATTATTGGATTTTTAAAAAAAATCAAAACTTTGTTAAAATACTGGTCATTATTTACTTTTTAATATCAACAGCTATGGAAAAGAAGAAGCAACAGGAACAGTTACGACTTTTGAAAGAACAAGAAAAAATTCAAAGACAAGAACAAATGAGAATTGAGAGAGAACTGAGAGCCCAACAGATTCTTGAGGTTTGTATCTCCATATTGAAGAGTTCTGTGGGACTTTTTGTAATTTTATTTTGAAGAGCTCTGTATTCATGATTAAATCCACACGATTGGCATTAGTTCACTGTATTGATTACATTTACTAACTTAGGCACTTTACTTTTATTGAATATACAAAATGAATTTATAATTTGAAAATACTTTAAATTTTATTTAAAGATTTGATTGGGTGTGAAAAGAAACAAAGAAGGTTTTCAATAATTCCTTAACAGTTTGTATTGAGAACTGAAGATTTTCTACATTTTCAATAAAAAAAGCAGTGTAGTTCTGTATGCAAAGCAGAAAAGTATTTCATATGAAATTACATAGATGTATTAATACAGTTTTATTGGGGTATACTTTAGATAGTTTGTAGTTAAATATAGATATGTTTTTTTCTTAGGGAGAGCACAATGCATGGGTTTGTATGCATGGCATCAGTATACTCAGGTGAAGGGCAATTGAATGACGTTCTTCATGTAATCACAGTCATTCAAAACATCAAATTTGGTTTAAAAAATGCTCTAGGGCTATATATTCATCTGTACTAATGCCCATAGATTACTAGGATGATACATTTTAGCAATGTATTTTATATCTTAATTTCAAATTCCATGGAGATTTTATTTCATATCCAGTAATCTAGTTATACAATAAGTTCTGAGACTGTTTTCACTGAATATTCAAATTCAGTTGGCAGAAAAATAATATAGGTATATCCCCAGAATTTGATGAATCATTATAAAATGATCCATGACAGATACACTTATCTACTTGTAGAACTGTCTACAAAACAGGTAGCAGTGTTGACCTGGGAAACTGGTACCCAGTGGCATTGTGTTGAACTATATAATATTGACTTTTTATGTTTAAAATTTTTCCAGACAAATTTACTATGGTATCATATGGAGCGTGTAAGTTGACATAACCAAATCTATATTTCTGTGTTATCCTTTCTTTGCTAACAACCAATTATTTGCAGGAATTTGCTTTTCTCTTATTTTAATTTGCATAATGAGACTTCAGTATATAGCTTAAAAGTTTATATTATTCTTAGGATATGCTTGTATGACCCCAAAATTATTGGTTTGTTGTTTTTTTTAACAAAGTTCATGTTACAATATATAATTGTAATTTCCTGTACTATGAATGAGCCAATTGGGATAACTTCCTGTCTTTGAGCTGATTAGGGTAATTTTGCACTAATTGGGACATTTTCATGTCTTTATAAAATATCATCCAGTTTCCAGTCTACAATGTATTTTGTCTTATTTGATAACATACGTGTAATGGCAACATAATTTTTGAAGACTTCTTGTCAAAAGACAGCTTTATGCAAGCCCAAAAGACAAATTGTTTATTTTTTTAAACATTCATGTAATATTTCAGCTTCAGTGTTCTGAAAACAACAAACCAGTAATTTTGATGGTACCCTTTATACTACTTGAAAATGATGTACTTTATATTTAGTAATACTGGAGTTCAAAGGTCAATATAACCATTATATAACACCAGGTTTATGGATAAATAGTATACAAAATAAACATACATATTTCATTGGGGGCCTCAGTGGCTGAGTGGTCAAGGTAGTTCATTTACTATTGATCATGTGGTCTGTCAACACTGAGATTGCAGGTTCGATTCTCATTGCAGGCAGGGTGTACTCAACTCCAATCTTAATTGACAAGGATTGCCAGTTTTCCTACCGAAGTTCGGGTTTTCTTAGGGTACTCTGGCTTCTTCCCCCAATAAAAACTGGACGCCATGATATAGCTGAAAAATTGCTGAAAGTTGCATTAACCACCATTAAACAAACAAACAAACATATTTCATTGTTATTTTCATTCAATGAAAGTTGTAGAATATATTGAATAGTTTACTTGAGAGAGTTAGGAATAAATGCCTTGATTTTGACCTCTGAACTTGAGTTTTGAGAAGAAAAATAAACTAAATAAGATGATCAAAATTAAGAATTCATTTTGCCTTTCTTCGAGGCATTACACAAACTTGATTGTCAGTTTTTCTGCTGAAGGGAGGATTTCTCACCCGATACTCTCCCTTGATTGTCAGTTTTTCTGCTGAAGGGAGGATTTCTCACCCGATACTCTCCCTTGATTGTCAGTTTTTCTGCTGAAGGGCAGGATTTCACGATATTCTCAAAAATTTGATAAAAGAGTCGAAAGCCCCATGCAAACAAACAGAGGAATACACCTTTTCTGCTAATTGTCTTGCTTAGTACTATTAGTCTTATTGAATCTTTATTAGCTTAATTTTCTGTAAATCTTTAGGTGTTGTTCATAATATTTTAGCTTTCTAATATTTATTTAACATTAATTACAGAAAAAATATTGATTGCATTTAAATTTGTACAGTGAAAGTATGTTAAAATGTTCATGGTATATGAGAAGTTATGTTGTCAGAAACATTATGTGAACTTAAAATGATAACAAATAAATCTTGAAATTGTGTTGGTATTTCAAAAATTTATGACTAGCTAGTCACGAAATAAGTGAAAATTAGTATTGACTTCACAATATTGTTGTAATGTTTTTATGTATAGAAGATAATGTGTATTGTAGGAGTATTAAATTGTTTTATAGTGAACATGCCTAAACCAAATCTGGAATAAAATATTTGTTTGAAATATACAGACTTGGGTTACAGCTCAGATTACAGAATTCAAATGTTACATAAATTAAATCAAAATTTAGTTAGGACAGACAAGTTTCACTGCATATTTCAATGTCCATGTAATTCCCTTTTTACATTTACTAAGTAAATGTAACGAAAATTTGTATCATCAGAACTATTTAAATAATGTTTGTAGTAAATCCGATTTTTGTCAATGGTTAAAAGTTAAAATCTATTTTCATCAAATAAAGACTATGTATATACATATAATTGTTTATAATTACAAGAATCTATCGCATTTATATATAAATTAGTTTCACACTCAATTTTTTTCAAGTTTCAAACTCCCAACTGTGAGCGTAATGATGTGATTAGTATCAAAGCATGATTGATTATATGTAAATGTTTGTATTGCTATGAGCTCAGATAATCAAAACAATAAATAAGCCTGACTAATTGTTTTTTGAAAAACTGAGCCCCCGATATCAGTTTTTTAAACAAGCTCATTTCTTTTAACAGGAGAGGGAAATGAAAAGACATCAAGCCATGTTGATGAAAGAACAGGTTAACACGGTAAAATTCAGTTACAAATTACATTATCAATTTCAGTTATGCAGTACACAAGTGTAATGAAGAGATTGCAGTATTTACATCTTTCTCTGATACATAAATTTATAATAAGAAAAATAATACTACAAGAATAGATGGCATTGGAATATACTAGTTATTCCAAAATAATTAGATTCTCAGGTTAATTGTCAATTTTTAAATGACTGCTATTTTGAACATTAACAATTAGGCCTTTCAGTTTGACTCATTTTATACAGTTTGCTTTATATTTGGACGACATGTAAAATTGCAAAAAATATGGACAATCAGGCTTGGTTCATAATGGATAACATGTCTGTATGGACTAAGATATAATTGGTATTTATTCCATAAATGTATATGGCTTAAATTTAGAGCATGTAAGTTCCGACCTAGAATAAAAACTACAGTAATAAAAACAGAGAATTGTATTCTAGAAGAGAGAGAATAGCATCATTGAAATTCATGTACTGAAAACTTGGAATGGATATTTAAACCCTCGTTACAGTTCAAAGATAACAGTTGTCAGGCTGTTCTGTTACAACATATGCTTAAAACAAGTCCGCCACTAATTATTTGCTTTAATTGGTTGATTTTGATTGGTAAATATTAACCCATTTAAGTAATTTGTTTTTTTATGATAATGTCCGGACAACAGTTTCCCTGTCCACATTGGTTTCACTACGAATTAGAAATTTTCCTCATATGTTTGGGATCTCCGTATATGAAAGAATGGAATTAAAACAAATTAAACAGGGGGCCTCAGTGGCCAAGTGGTTAGGGTAGTTCACTGAGGTTAAGGTTCAAGACTCCCTATGAACAGGGTATACTTGACCCCAATCTCGATGGAAAACGATTGCCAGTTTTCCTACAGAAGGTCGTGGGTTTTCTCCATAATAATTCCCCCCCCCCCCCCCCCAATACAAATTTGAGGCCATGATATAGTTGAAAAATAAAATCAAAATTAAGCAGTTGGTTCACTGTTTCCTGACTGACCAGTTAATTTCTGTTCCGATTTAAAAGTTTTGTAAGAGGTCTTGAACACAAGTTTAATATTATTTGTAGCATCTGCTTATATCCTTTTGTAATTTTGAAAGTAAAAAAAAAAATTTCTTCTCAAACTGTCTGGATGCAGCCAGACTAACAATTTTTCAAGAATGGCAGCTGTCGGGTAGAACAATATGAAAATTTCTTTAACCCTTTGGTTTTATTATACATATTTTGCATTGAAGCCAACACTTTATATTTATAGGATAGAGAGAGAAGACGACAACACATCCTTCTTGTTAAAGCTCTAGAAGCACAGAAAAAGCAACATGTAAGTTGACAATAACATGTTGATATTGTCTCCCTTTAATCAAGACTGAAGGGGCTGAAGGACAGAAAATTGAAGGGGCTGTAGAGGGACAGGAAAGATACAGCATCAATTTTCATATTATTTGATTCAAGTTCTGACATGTTGTTAATCAAGACCTTTTAGAAAACTAATTTTGGGAAAGGATCTGGAACTACATAATTTATATATTGTTCATGTAATTACATCAAGTTTTGTCAACTTTCAAAACCTTTTGAACAACTTTTTTGTGGGGAGGGGGGAATAGTAACTGGAGCAGACTGGATAGATTTTGATTTGTTACCTTTTTTTCACTTTTTAGTTTGATCTTTTCTAAAACTAATTTTAAAAGATACTTTCAGGGAGATTCGACAATGAGTCAATTAAATCTTATGGGAACAAAATGTCAAATGTAAAAAATTAACCAAACAAATATGTCAAAATGTCAGTAATTCTGTGCACACTAGTTAATTTCATTGAGTATTGCGACAAGACTTTTTTAACATTTGTCAGTATGTAAACTTTTATTTCTTTCGGACAATATAATATAACTGAACTTTTGGTACGATAAATTATGAATTATCTTGATTGTACTCTTTTTTATACATATTTTTTGTGCTTGGTGCTTTATAGGAGAAGGAAAAAATGAAAGAATCAAAAATGGTTGAGAAGAAAATGTCAAGAGAAAGAAAAATGGTAATGTTAACATAGATTCTTTGTTCTCAATAGAAAATCAATATAAAACTATTTACAAATTGATACAAAATGCATTTGCACCTTGAATTGTTTGAGTTTAGTCCATTTAAATTATGAGGGAAGTTTTTAATAATTGTGTGGATGTTCATTACGGGTATATTGTACTAATTCAGTAAACAAATTGTTTGAAAGATGTTATTATTTGTGAGGTAATTATTTCAAGTCATTTCAATTTGAGGAATTTAAATACAATTAAACTCTCAGTTTTCTTGAATGATTTATTAACATCCAGTAACAGTTTATCAGCTATATTCAGAACAAGACTAACTTAACAGTACATCAATTGAAATGGATCAAAGGGGCAGACAATTCTACTTCTAGTAGAAAAGTGTACATCTGCTAGTGTGGGTATTGAGAATTTGACCTTTTTCATAGATGCTTCAATGTTCTTTCTAATGTTCAACATCTACAAATGTGTTCACAAGGAACATGGCACTCTCCTAATTTGTAAAGCCATTGTAGTCTGCGGCAGTTGGACTATAATAACCCAAAGTTTAAATAATATGATTCTATGTTCATTTTCTTTACATTTCCAGGAACAGAGAAGAATGGAATTGCAGTTATTAAGAGAATTGAAGAGACCGGTGGATGATATGGAGTTAAAAGATTCTAGGGCTAGTACATTGTCATGTTGCTCATTTGGAGCTGCAGATGTTACATGAAGTGTAGTGGTTTCTAATTGTAAATTATACAATAAGCAAATGTAACAGTTGAGGAGAAGTGTTTCAAATATGTTCAAGTATTTTTAGTTTAATATAATTATTAATAAGTATTAACCTAGTAGGGTTAATTGTGAATGAACCATCATAAAAAAAAATTTGTGTCCCATCAAAACCCCAGCCTAAATAATTCTAAGTAGCATTGTATAATATGCTTCAATGTAGTTCATGCACCCAACAAATATACAATATTTGTGGATTGTCAGAAAATATAAGATATATTTGTACAAGCCTTATAAATAGCTATAAATGCAAGGCTTTGCTATCACTTGGTATAAAATATTGACAATTATATATGATCTAACCATTTCTAATTCACATTGCAATAATCTATTTCTTAAATAAATCATGGCTTTTCTACATACTTATAGGTTTTACCAGAATATCCAAGGATTAAGGGAATAGAGTTAAATGGAACTGCCTTTGCTGATATTCTTATGGTTCTTGAGTTTTTACATAACTTTGCGGAAGCATTGGGATTTGGTGAGTAGTTAACTTTGAGTCTTTTGTGTATCACACCTGTTGTATTTGTTAAAGGGTTTATTGCCTCATTCAGCAAGCTTTCAGCTTAATCATAGTTTCAGTTTTTAAAGCTCACTTGGACAGAGTCTAAGAGAACTTTTGTCTGTTTTTTCATTGTCCGTGTTCTGTCTGACTTTCAAAAATAACTTCTCCTAAACCACTTTGCCAAATTTGGCCAGTTATTCTTAGGGTGCCTAGTTTCATATTTGTATGCAGTGTGTTGATCCTTAGACAAACATGACCTCTGTTACTAAAAACATATGAGGTCAACACATGCTTTTGGTCAATATCTCAAAAATTAAATAAGCTGTAGAAAAACTGTTCCTCAATTGATCAGCTCATCAAGTCGTATGATGATGACTTCTTATAGGAGTTATTGTCCTTTTATTAGGTTTTTGACAAAATGGACAATTTTTACAATATAACTTGAAAAATATAAGAGCCAGATTGATATTTTTAATTTCTAAAATTATCTGAAAGAAAATACCAAAGTTATTGTTGTTAATGAACATTTTGGATGAATTTTACAGTTTTTGACTTGCACCTTAACAGCTAGACAGAAACTAATTTTCAAAAATGATGAGCAATAAAAGGCCAAGTAACCACTTATTCAGTCCAAATATGTCAGATGACACATGATAAGAGATATTGTTTTTAATGACATATTTTGATGAAATATTTAGCATTTGCCCTGTAATAGCTAGGGAGAAACTGATCAGCAATACAAGTTGTATAAATCACTGAATAAGTCGAACATAATTAAATAACTCCTTGTTGGAGTTTTTGCCACAGACTGATAATATTTCATGAAATTTTAGTTTTTGCTTCTTTTTTTTTACTGTAAAATAAAAATTGGAGTGAAACTGTAAATTGCTAAAATGATCAGCAAATTAAGATGTACAAAATTCTTCATTAATCTAATACTATTGATTTTTTGTCATAGTTCTTGTTTGTTATTTATGATTCTTGCCTAGCCTTTGTGGTTTTTGTACATACAAAATCCTGAATCTAGATTTAACATGTAAATTGACAAGATTTGTTCTTCAACTTTCACTGAGTTATTCATTTTTATAGACTATTTTTCATATTTTTGATGCTTTTGGTTATAACCTGTTAACCTAATTAGAGAGAAACTGTAAACAGCAGAAAACCTTTACATATTAATCAAGCAATATGTTATCTCACCAACTCATCTTGTGTAGATCTAAGTTACATGTCATCCAGTTGATTGATTACAGGCTCCTGTGAGCCTCCAGTTTTTATGGGATAAAATGTTAGTACCTGTTGAAAACCCAGACCTTCTAAAGTAGGGCTGGAACTCACAACCTCAATGTGGACATGTCAGTGATGTATAGAAGTTGACTATCTTAACCACACTAATAGTTTTTTAGAACTTTTTAGAAGGCATAAAATCACAGAAAGTTAATTAGGGCACCTTTAGTGATCAGTCTGTCCATCTGTCCAAAACAAATCCTGTCCAGGCTGTAACTTTTTTGATCTTTTGAGGTAACTTTTGATATTTGGTTTGTGGGTAGATAATATCAAGGTGATGTGTTGCATACCATGGTTGATGACCTATTGACCTTGAACTGAGACCTCAAGGTCAGAAAGGCCCACAGAGATTGAACCATCTCACTGATATCAAGTCAATTAATGTTATGATAGATATTTTATCATTAATAAAATCACTTTAAAATTTGTCTTTTAGACAATGAAACATTACCTACACTGAGAACATTACAAGAAGCTGTAATTGGTAAGAATGAGGAGGACATGGAGGATTATATCGCCCTCGTGTCACATCTGACGAGGTATGCTGTAATGGACCCTGGTGTACCCAATCCAAAAGAGGTAATTATTGCATAGTAATTGCTGTTAAAAAATTTAATTTAAATTTGAATGCAATTATCGATATTACGTCAATTCTGATCGGACAACGGGCATAATTTCATGGCATCAATTCCAGGATTGATGCTGTCAGAATTTAACGCAAGCACAGATATTATTTCTGGCAAATAAAAAATTCCCATTTTAGTCAGTTTATTTAGTTTTTTATTGCCGTAGCATTAGAATAGAGATAACCATAATGAATTTGAATATTTGCAGAGTTGCCAGTAAACTAAACTTCTGACCATCAAATCATGACTTGATACCTGCAAATATTCAAATACAATACAGTTATCTCCTAATTGACACATATATTTTGACTTTTACTGTATTTTTGATTTATTTGGTTAAACCCAGTAAGCTACAAGATTTATTCATAGTTTTATATGCCTGCTTTTATCAAATTTGGGTTAACGTTGTATAATCTTGTCTGCAAGCGAGAGCAAAAATGTAGTGTTGCAAGTTATTTGGTTTTAAAAGATTGGTTAATATGCAATTCTGTGTTCCGGGCTCCTAAAATAATGGTCTGATACAGGTATTGCTCAGTACAGGTGGCCTCCTGAACAGGTTTTACTGTATTTTACTGTTTTTTAAGTTCTGTAGGAGTTAGGTTAAATAGTATTTTATAATATTTAACAGGCTACTACCAAACTGGGACAGAAGCTTATAGATGTAGATATCACAGATGGTGTCGTGTCTGAAGTCCTTCGCATCTTCATCACTGCCAGAAATGGGAAACCAAATGAGGTATTTTTTTTATTAAGTTATTGTTTTTACAGGATTTTAAGTGGTAGATAATATTTTTAGAAAATTTTATGTCAGTCCATTCAAATTATTTTTGGTGCAGAAAATATAAATTTTTAGATATACTTTGCATGCCAGTTTGCTTTATACCAAAGACATCAAATCTATTACCAATGAAAGTGATGTGGCATTTGACTTAATCTTTATTTGTAGATGAGTGATTGGTTCAAAGAGAAGTCTTTAGAATCTTTAGACCAAAACCAGAGGGCCTCAGTCCTAGCTTTCATATGTAATGAGTTGTTGTGTGGAAAGTCTATCTCATCGTAAGTTGGACATAAATATCACATATCTTGTATGTTTGTCACATTTATGAAGTTCTATTAGAAATAAAAATGCTGTAAATAGAAGTAAGGAAAAATATCATGCAAACTTGAATGCCTCCATGTTTTTTTGAGGTTATAAAATAATTAATAGTTCATATTTTTCAGTGAAATAGAGAAGAACCTTGATCACATGGGAGATATAAGGAGGGACAAATGGGTGATTGAAGGAAAACTTCGAAGGTAGGAGTCTTTTTTATCATGTTTGCAATAAGAACCAGATTTTTACCGGAAAAGCCCGGATAGAGATTTGTTTATAAGTAGTGAATATGCAAAATTATTTATTATGATTAAATGTAAAGCCACCTAGCCAATAAAGCTCCCTTAGACAGTTATTTAGAGTCCAAAAATTTTCTGACATTGACTTCAAAATCATATTTATGTTTTTTTTGTCCTGAATGACAGAATCACATCAAGATTTGAGACATTGTGTTGACAGTCGAAATTGGAAATGTCAGCCATAAAAATGGCCATTTGTCGTACTTCACAATTTGTTGCATGACAGCATATATTATTATTTTTCCTAAAATGTGAAAAAAATAAAAGCAGTTGAAACAAATATTCTATACTTTATCCTCAACGGAGCCCCACAAAAGCCAACCGGTAAAATTGTCATCGACCTTCAATTGCTCTGTAACGAAAATCCACATATAGTATTGGTAAAATAAACACAACAGAACACTGGGATATTTCACAACTTTTTGATAAACAAAAAATGAAAATGAAGGTGAAGGTGAAAAAATGTAAGTCTTTGTGACATATTTTAAGGACCAAGAAGATCCACTTACAATTTGATATTTTGATAGGAGCTACTGAACAGAACATTAAGAGCTTTGCTTACTTATTTTGCAGACTAAGGGTAATACAGGCCAAGAAGTTACATTGCCCTAAACCTATTCAGGATGATGAAAATTCAATGATGACAAAAGACACAGAGGATAGCTTACTGACCGGTCAGGATGGCGATGAAAGTATGTGTATGAGTATCAGTAAACGTGGCAGTGATGAGGAAGAGGAAAAAGATGATGAAAGTGGCAATGAATTCGATGAAAAACAGTCAGCTAAGGATAATGATGGAGAGCAAGAGGTACAGTTTGATTTTGGGCTAATTAATTATACATAGATTATTATATAGATAGAGATGAAATATCGAATTTTCCGAGTGATAGAAATCACGGTAAATCACATGTGAAAATTATCGTTTATTTTCACTCTCAGGTTTTTTCCCGCCAAAACGTCACAATGGTTTTGTACTATACAGATATTCATCCGCCGTTCATAAAATGTAGGATTAAGCATGAACATTTTACGAAAACAATTTTGATCTATAAAATAAATAGGATAATCAATTGGGCATCGTGAATATCCAAAATATGATCACTCGTGCCGCATAACGCATCTGATTAAACGAGTGCGCGGAACTTGTTCCGCGCACGAGTTTAATCTGATGCTTTATGCGGCACGAGTGATCATATTTTGGATATTCACTCCGCCCAATTAATTATCCTATAATGATTTAATTTTTAATTTATTGTGAATTACACGTGGTAATCATGTTATTTTGTCTGTGTCGCCATATTCTGACCAAATTAATTACTGCTACTTACTCTCTTTGTGGTCTTTGGACATAAGTTCCTTCTCATTATCTTATTTTTTTAATATGGAACATCATGTGTTCATTTTATACCACTTGTCTTTCTGCTTTCTACATTCTTACTTTTATTATTTATAGGAAGATGAAAATTTAACTTTGGAGGAATGTGAGAAAAAGATAGAGAAGTTACAAAAGGTATGCAATAGGTCATGCGACTAGTCGATCTATATTATTAAACAGGACGTAATAGTGTTTCTTCGTTCTTTTGTATGTTAAATGTTTTCTGACATTTTATTTAAGGATATGATGCAATCAGTTTTATATTTTGTTATGCCCCCGCGACGACATGTCGGGGGGCATTAAGTTTTACTCATGTCCGTCCGTCCGTACGTACGTACGTACGTACGTCCGAACAAATTTCCGTCAAGCTTTTCTCAGAAACCGTACATGAGAACAATTTTGAATTTGGCAGAGTGGTTCAGTATCACAAGTTGTACGTCCTAAGCGAATTTCAGACCTGTCGGACAACTACTTCCTGTTTGGGACTTCATTTGTACGTAAATACGTCCGTCTGTATGTACAAATTTCCGTCAAGCTTTTCTCAGAAACCGTACATGAGAACAATTTGAAATTTGACAGGGTTGTTCAGTATCACAAGTTGTATGTCCTAAGCGACTTTCAGACCTGTCGGACAACTACTTCCTGTTTGGGACTTACTTTAGCGGGGGCATCCGTGTCCCATGGACACATTCTTCAATTTTTGTTCATATGTTCGCATTGTGTTGGTTATTGCTGTCATTCAGGACCCTTTTCAGAGTATCATTTTCACTTTATTGTTATCTAATTAAAGGGATAAAAGAAATGTAATGTAGGGTTATCTTCTCAAATATTATTAAACTATTATTAAAACTACTTTGAGCTGTGAAATAATAATGAAAAACTTGCTGTAACTACTTGAAAAGTCGAAAAATAGGTTAACTCTTAATTAATTTATGTATTTTTTGTTTGTCAGCAACATGCTCAACACAGAGCAAAAGTGTTCAAAGCCTCTCACAGGGTTCGTGCAATAACATTAGGACAGGATCGCTACAAACGTAGATATTGGGTGCTCCCTAAGGCTGGAGGAATATACGTGGAAGGATTAGAGTCTGGGCATTTTGAGGAAGTTAACATATGTTCAGATAACAAAACTGAATCTGAATTAAATTCAAATAATGTAAAATCAGAAAATAAAAACAATGAAAGTTTTATGGAAACAAATTCTGTGGATGAAAAAACACCATGCAAATTATTTAAAGTGGAAAAAAGTGAGAATTTGAATTGCACAGTTTCAGAAATTTCTGATGGTGTAAATGTGAAATCAGAGAAAAATGATACTGTAGTAAAATTGGAAACTGATGCAGAAATGAAGGATATGAATGAAGAGACAAAACCTTCTTGTAACGGGCATACAACGCCTACCTCGACAGTGGATAGTGCAATGAATCAGTCAGCCGATTCAGACAATATATTCCTTCAAAGTCCATCATCAAACAAGCTGAGTGAATTGTGCAATCTATCAGCTGTGAAGTCTGAACCCAGTGAGGACTCTAAACTCATCATACCACAGGCACATTCGTCCCCTCTCATTACACCATACTCATCTGCACCATCACCATTCCACATGTTTTTCAACTCATTTCGTAATCCAGGAAATGATTCACCGTCTGTCTCAACATCAAGCCCACTGCCAGCCCACCAACATCCGAAATCATCAACACCATCAACTGAAACAAAGTCCAGTTTCCTTAGTATTGACACTCTACTTAAGAAGGAAAATGGACCTTCGAAAAATTCACAATCATCATCTATGATTTCTACCTTTCCATTAGTTCTAGATCAGGTTACAAAAACCACAAATGATGAACAAAAGCCATGGTTTAGTATATTACCCAGAATCCCTTGTGATGATTTATCAATGGCACAAGTGACCTCACAATTGGGCATGCCTAGTCCATTCAGTTCTCTGCCATTTTTCTCGCCATTCTCAGTTGGTGCCTTTCCTCTACAAAATCAAACATTCGCAGCATTCCAAATGGGACAGATTTCAGAAGCACCCAAAGAAATGGAGGATGTAAAAAACAGTTCTAAACTCTCAGACAATGAATATTCTTTCAAAGTTCCAAGTACACCAATGACAGAACCAAACACTCCAAGTCTGTTTGACCAAGGAGAAATAAACACCTACAGTGAGGCCCAGCCTATTCCAGAAGGTTCGTATGTTTTATAGTAGTTTATTCATGACCAAGCAGGGGTGGATACAGGATTTTCGAAAGGGGGGGGGGGTGTAAACGGGGGATATCGGAAAAGGAGGGCCACGAACAAGGTTTTTATAGTGTTCAGTAACCTGTATTTGGTACAGTATATACAACAGAGATATCATAATAAACAAATTAGTACCATTAATGCATTAATCTATGGTGAGGACGAGCCATTGGCGCTGGTTGTTACCCTCCCTGTTCTCTTTTTTTTTCCTTTCCTTTTTTTAAAGGGGGGCATATGCCCCTATGCCCCCCTGGATCCGCCACGGCCAATGGATGTGAGATTTATAACAGGGGACATAACTTTTGGTCAAATAATAATTATTGTTTTGGGAAGGATTCTGAAAACTATACATACTCTATCCTTTGAATTGTCTGAATGAAATCTTAATGGGAATCTATTTAAAATACTGTTCTTTGACATTGGAGTGAAAATCATACATATTTTTCTATGTAAAATACCTGTCTAATGCAAACATGCTGTCTTTCTTATAAATGGTTAATTTATACAGTTTCAGCATAAATGTCAGAAACTGTTTTGGTTTTGCTTTGTATTCATATACAAACCTTTCATTTAAGCAGAAATTTATTGAATTTTGTTAGATAAGAAATCAGGTTGGTGGAGAATTGTAGAACAAGATCAGGTGAGAGAAGTAATGAGATGCTGCCATCCTCGCGGAATCCGTGAGAAACATCTACAGAAGACGTTACAGAAGTTCCAGGAATATGCTTGTGAATCTTGTTCAAAGGGAGATAAACAAGGTTATTATTATAATAAATTTTTATTAATGTGCAGTTATTGAAAGAAAGATGGAGTCTGTGGGGCTGAATTCTTGTCTTCTTTTGAATTAATATTGGGCTAAAAAATATCATAAGTTTATTTTTCTGTAATTTATTTAGAAATGTATGCATCTTTCTATAGTTAAATTGGTCAATCTGCACTCCATTTGGGTCATGTGACCATAATAGTATCTTTGATAACATTTTATTTACTTATACATATCAAATTTTGCAGTGATTTCCCTTGAAGCATTAGATTCTTCAGATTCTGAAGTAGAAAATGATGAAACTGATGCTGAAAATAAGAAAGAAGAGGATGGAGAAAAAGAGAAGCAAGGGAAGCAAAAACGAAAAAGAAAAGAATCTCAGGAACAGCCTAAAATAGACCATGATTACCAGGTAGAACTGGCAGTTCTTGATGCAGTTGAAAATCTGGAGGAAAGAGTGGCTTCTGCTAGTCTACAGGTTAAGGTGTGTTTACATAAATGGTTCAACTTTACATTTGATTATAAGATATGATAGATTCGTGAACTCTGCTTAAAGGCTACAATAACACATTCACTTGTAATACTGTGCTTAAGAAATTACACATAAGGAATTTGAAAATAATTTTAATTTTTAAATTTTACTAAAATGGGGAGAGACTACAACCAATTTAAATGACTGAAAGAATTTATTTTACTTGTTTTTTTAGTTGAGTGATTACAGGCTCAAAGTTTCAATCAAATTAGGACAATCATTTTCTTTCATAATAATAAGTGATATTTTTTTACTGTGAATTAGAATTGCAATAATGGGGTTAAATATAGCCAAAAATAACATAATACACTAAGTGATGAGTCATTTATTTCTATGAACAGACATTGTCAAAATAAAACAAAATTAAATATTTCATAAATAATATATGCTATTTCTTATGCATGTAGTTAGACAACACCTAGAAGGGTTGTTCATGTACATATTTGTTCTATTTTTAGATTCATGTACATATTTGTTCTATTTTTAGATTCACGTTCATATTTGTTCTATTTTTAAAATCATGTACAAATTTGTTCTATTTTTAGGGTTGGAAAGTTCCACAGAGAATCTCCGATGAGTCGGATGTTAAACTAGTCGATAGATCTCATACAGTTCTTAAAGAAAATGAAAATTATCCTCTAGATGTAGCCAGAGCTAAACTGATCAAGTTAGAGCCAAATATAGAAAGAAGATATCTTAAACCTCCTTTGTGTAAAAAGTAAGTTACAATCCCATTGATGAATGCTTTCAGGAAATTGGCCAATGGAGATTTTTTCTTATTTTTAGCTCACCTGACCAAAAGGGTCATGTGAGCTATTGCCATCACTTGGCGTCCATGGTCGTCGTCCGTTGTCGTCGTCGTCGTCGTTAACTTTTCTTTAAAAATCTTCTCCTCCAAAACCACTGAAGGGATTGGTTTGAAATTTTGCACACATCATCAGTAAAATGTCCTCTGCCAAGTTTGCACAAATCATGGCCTCAGACCAACATGGCCGCCATGGCTAAAAATAGAATGGGGGTTAAAATACAGTTTTTGGCTTATAGTTCAAAAAGTATAACAGATACAGGAAAACCAAACAGACTATCCTTCTTCAGCATCAAAAGCTCTACAAAACACTCATTTGGGTCAAAGTTGTATGATGACCCCTTATAGGAGTTATTGCCCTTTAATTGTCGAAATTGATTATTTTTGACATTTTTGCCTCAAAATCTTGAAAATTATTAGAACAAGAGAAAAAGTTAGCATTGCTTAATTGTTCTGCTTTATGAGGGCTACAAAAATGACTGTAGGGTTAATATTGTCTGATGAACCGTTTAAGAGTTATTCCCCTTGAACAGAATTTTTTAATCGGTTTTAATTGATTTTTTTAAAATCTTCTCCTCTGAAACCACTGAAAGTACTGCTTTGAAACTTTGTACTCATCATCCGTCAAATGTCCTCAACCAAGTTTGCACCAACCATGGCTGCAGATTAACCAACATGTCTGCCATGGCCAAAAATAGAATGGAGGGGGGGGGGGTAAAATACAGTGTTTGGCTTATATTTAAAAAAGTGTAACAGATACAGGAAAACCGAAGAGACATGCCTTCATCTGCATCAAAAGCTCTACGAAACACTCCATTTGGTTGAAGTTGTATGATGACTCCTTATAGGAGTTATTGCCCTTTAATTGTCAAAATTGATTATTTTTGACATTTTTTCCTCAAAATTATTAGAACTAGACAAAAAGTTACTTAATTGTTCTGCTCTATGAGGGCTACAAAAATGACATAGGGTCAAGTTGTCTGATGAACTGTTTAGGAATTATTCTCCTTGAACATTTTGTTAATCAATTTTACTTGCTTTTAAAAAATCTTCTCCTCTTTAGGACTGCTTTGAAACATTGCACACATCATCTTTAGGACGTCCTCTACCAAAATTGTGCAAATCATGACACCTGACTACCGACATAGCTACGTTGGCTTAAAATAGAAAAGGGGGGGAGTCAAGAGAGTTTTCGACTGATAGTTAAAAAAGTATAACAGGTACAGCAAATTTGAAGTGAACCTCCCTTCTCCCTCTAAGCATCAAAAGCTCCTCCTTATTGGAGTTATTTCCCTTAAAAGGTCAAAATTAATGACTTTTGCAGAAGTGTTGGTCAATTCCTTATAGCAAAGAAAAGCTGGATAAAAAAGAGTTGTTTGATTTCAGGTTCAGGTGAGCGATACAGGCTCCTGGGAGCCTCTAGTTTTATTCATTCACTCTTGCATTCTACGATGCAATCCTTTTTGAGGAACCTCTGAAAGAAAGGACAGTCTCTTGCATTGTAAGCACTGTTATGCTTAAATTATTGTTTAATTTGTTTGAAATTTACATCAAAGGCTTAATCAGCGGATTGTCTTACAAGTTTGAAAACCAGTGCTGTTGAACTTGTTTTACAGGAGTTTCAGTACTTTGGCTGTGGATTCATGAAAATCAGTGCTTTTTAGCTCACCTGACCCAAAGGGTCATGTGAGCTATTGTTATCACTTTGCGTCCGTCGGCGTTGTCGTCGTCGGCGGCGTCTGTAAACTTTTTACATTTTAATCTTCTTCTCTGAAACCACTTGGCCAATTGCAACCAAACTTGGCCATAATGTTCATTGGATGGACCTTTACAAAGTTTGTGTTTTTTATTTTGATTGGTAAACCAATATGGCCGCCACCTCAAGACTTAGTTTAACATAGGACCCTATGGGAAAAAAGTTTAAAAGGGCTTCTTCTCTGAAACCGTTTAACCAATCAAAACAAAACTTACTAGCAATATTGTTTGGATGGTCCTCTATAAAGTTTGTGTTTTTTATGGCAATTGGAAATTCAAGATGGCCGCCATCGCAGGACTAGTTTAACATAGGACCCTATGGGAAAAAGTTTTAAAAGGCTTCTTCTCTGAAACCGGTTAATCAATGGAAACAAAAACTTACTAGCAATATTGTTTGGATGGTCCTCTATAAAGTTTGTGTTTTTTATGGCAATTGGAAATTCAAAATGGCTGCCACCACAGGACTTAATTTAACATTGGACCCTATGGGAAAAAGTTTAAAAGGCTTCTTCTCTGAAACCGGTCAACCAATGGAAACAAAACTTACTAGCTATATTGTTTGGATGGTCCTCTATAAAGTTTGTGTTTTTTATCCCTATAGGAAATTCAAAATGGCCACCACCGCAGGACTTTGTTTAACATTGAACCCTATGGGAAAAAAGTTTAAAATGGCTTCTTCTCTGAAACCGGTTAACCAATCGAATCAAAACTTACTACCAATATTGTTTGGATGGTCCTTTATAAAGTTAAGGTTTTTTATGCCTATTGGAAAATCAAAATGGATGCCACAGAAGGACTTAGTTTAACATAGGACCCTATGGGGAAAAGTTAAAAAAGGCGTCTTCTCTGAAACTGGTTAGCCAATGTAAACAATACTTACTACCAATATTGTTTGGATGGTCCTCTATAAAGTTTATGTTTTTTATGACAATTGGAAATTCAAAATGGCCACCAACGCAGGACGTAGTTTAACATAGGACCCTATGGGAAAAAAGTTAAAAAGGCTTCTTCGCTGAAATCTGTTAACCAATCGAAACAAAACTTACTAGCAATATTGTTTGGATGGTCCTCTATGAAGTTCATGTTTTTTATCCCAATTAGAAATTCAAAATGGCCACCCCTGCAGGACTTGGTTTAACATTGGACCCTATGAGAAAAAAGTTTAAAAGGGCTTTTTCTCTGAAACTGTTTAACCAATCAAAACAAAACTTACTAGCAATATTGTTTGGATGGTCCTGTATAAAGTTCGTGTTTTTTATGGCAATTGGAAATTCAAAATGACTGCTACCGCAGGACTTAGTTTAACATAGGACCCTATGGGAAAAAGTTTTTAAAGGCTTCTTCTCTGAAACCGGTTAATCAATGGAAACAAAAACTTACTAGCAATATCGTTTGGATGGTCCTCTATAAAGTTTATGTTTTTTATGGCAATTGGAAATTCAAAATGGCCTCCACCGCCGCAGGACTTAGTTTAACATAGAACCCTATGGGCAAATAAAAAAAATCTTCTCTATACAACCGGTTAACCAATGCAAACAAAGGTTTTTAGTAATATTGTTTGGATGGTCCTATTTAAAGTTTATTGAAAATTATAGGACTTACTTTAACATCGGGGAAATGCCATTTTCATTGCCTATAAAATCAGGTGAGCGATACAGGCTCTTAAGAGCCTCTGGTTTTAACTTGTTTTACAGGAGTTACAGTACTTTGGCTGTGGATTCATGAAAACCAGTGCTGTTGAACTTGTTTTTACAGGAGTTACAGTACTTTGGCTGTGGATTCATGAAAACCAGTGCTGTTGAACTTGTTTTACAGGAGTTACAGTACTTTGGCTGTGGATTCATGAAAACCAGTGCTGTTGAACTTGTTTTACATATGTTACAGTACTTTGGCTGTGGATTCATTTTATTTCATGGATACCAATATTTTTGTGGTTTGAGATAAAGTTGTTGTTTTGGATATACATAATTTTGGGGTTTTATCATTTGCTGCTATTAAATGGGTAATGGTATTTCATTGAGAATTAAATATTTGTGGTTTGCCTAAAATCCACATAAAGCATTATCAAAAGAATAATCATGAACCACCAGTGTTAGTTTATTTAATGTTTTCATCCTTTTTTTACAGTCAACAAATCAACTTAGCTAATATAACAGCCTCTAGTTTTAATGAAAGTCGAGATTCAAGTCATTTAGATGAAAATGATGATGAGGACAACGACAATCAGGATCAGCCTGCAACACCAGTTCATGTGCCGTCTGGTCTGCTAACATGGCGGAATGCTGTTGTTTCTGCAACATCACCAGCACAGCTGACAATGTGTGTTTATCAGCTGAACAATTCTATATCATGGGAAAAATCTATAATGAAAGTGGTAAGTGCAGACCTGGTTTGTTTCCTTACTTTTTGACATTTTTCTTTAACTTTTTTGGCATCAGATTTTCCCCATTGTTTTTAGTTGAAAATTAACTTTTATATCAAATGTAGACAAGGAAAAATTTGTAAAATTGAATACAATACATATAATAATGTAGTATGGTACATATTGTGTTGCATTCTGGGATAACTCGTAAAATTGTTCATTTATGGGAGGTTTAGAAATTGGTCTAGTTTTCTGATATCATTTTTGATTGATTGATGTTGTATGTACAGCTAACAATATTCCAGCTTTATTCAGGATGATGTGGTCATTTTTAATGATATCTGTATGTAACATTGATACATTATGATTTAATGGATTTTTTTAAACTTCAATACCATTTGCTGAATGTAGGTAGCAACATTTTTACTTTAAAACAAGCATTTCTCAGTGTAATCCATTAGAGGAAGATCATATTACAGACCTATAATCTACATCGCCTTATAGACCAGATAATACGGTAGCAGAGAGAGTGATTTCTTACACTGTGTAATTATTTTGCAGCTGTGTCAGATATGCCGTAAAGATGACAATGAGGCTGAGCTATTATTATGTGATGGATGTGATAAGGGCTATCACACTTACTGCTTTAAGGTATGTTCATCTAATGCATAATATCCTTGGAGTGCTAAAGGTCAAGGTTAATGTCTAACAAAACATATTAAAATTGAAACTGGCACTTACTAGTTCTCCAGAAAGCATGCAAGAGGTAGGAGGCAATTCAAGATTCTTACAATGAAAAAGATGAATTTTAATTGCAGCTTTGATGTGGAAAACCAAGGGAATTATTAGTTGATATTAACCTGGAAAACTAAGGGAAGAATCAGTTGACAGTAATGTGGAAAACCACGGGAATTATCAGTTGATATTTTGCGTCTTCTGTTAGTTTTGTTTATGTCAACGATGTAGTCAGAATTTTTTACAGATTCAATATGTTAACTTGTTGCAATGTTTTTTAAACATTTTTTGTTTCATTTTTAGATAAAAAAAATTGGCAAGTAAATTTAGTTAAATTCTTCTTTTTCAGCCTAAAATGGATATTATTCCAGAGGGAGATTGGTACTGTTATGCATGTATTTCTAAGGTATAATGAAAATATACAATAATGATAATAATTATTTTTCCAAGATCTGCAATAACTCTTTCGAGATTTAATCATTTGGATAATTACCTGAAGTCGATTAAAGGCCATAACTGTATTAGTTTATTGAACTAAACACAAAGAAGAACACATTAATACTTTGATGGGGACCGTGTAATTATAATTCAGTAACCCTTTTAAATTTTGCTTGCTTTTGCAAGTAGAACAAATAACTAGTTTGTACCCCTTTCAAATTTGGTGCACTTTTCCACTTCAAACAAATAAACTAGTTATTTTGTCTACGTGCAAATTCCCAGACAGTTATTTTACCCAGGTGCAGTGAGCAAGAACAAATAGTTATTGCTTCTAACATCTAATTCATTATAATTTTTGTATGACCTATTTGTGTTATTTGTTTATATTTACTTGTTAGCCTTTAACTTCTCAGTTATAAATATAGATACAATAAAATAAATAAATATGCATTTAAATGTATAGTGTTTATAAAAATCATGAAGTGGCATATTATAAAAGTTAGATGAGCATTTTGTATACATGTATGTGCATAATAATTGTTTGTGATTTGTCATGAGGACAGTACATGTATATACAAGTAAAACCCGTTTTTTTATGTTACAAAACAATGATAAAACATTGTTTTGTAACAGAAAACAACATGTATATACTGTCCCATCCAAGCACATCCTTTATTTTATTTTGAAATCATGTTATAAACAAGCATGGACTGTATAACATTGTTTTATTTAAACAGGCCACAGGAGAACCATGTTGTATAGTTTGTGGAAAAAAGAATGGGAAGATTATAGAATGTGATCATTGTCCTAGAGCTGTACATATCGACTGTTTAGACCCACCATTACCTCGTATGCCAAGAAAATATGCCTGTCCGTCTTGTTTAGCCAATCAGGTAAATGTAAGTTCTGCTCCTAATTCTGTAACATAAAACCCCAAACTAAACAAATTCTTAACTATGTAATGTGAAGTTTGTCACCAGAGTTTCATATTTCACACAGTATTAAGGTATCCGGACCACAATTGACCACATGATCATATTTGATGTCCCGGATGTCCATTGTATTTCAATGGAGCAGACTTCGGTAAATTTCGGCAAACATCGGAAATACGATTTGAGTAACCATTTTGTTTTGCTTAAAACTGTTAAATTGACTCAAAATTAAAGAAATATATTTAATTGGTATCATTAATTGGCAGTACATGGATTTAATAAAGGTGTATTTCTTGGTCGAAAAATAAAATTGAACGGTGACTTTAATTATGGGTCGGATACCTTAAGTGATATTATAAGCCCATCAGGTAAAGCAGAACCACATAATAAAAGAATCTCAGTGTGGGTTCTAATTCAATGGTCTCTTAAAATAAAAATATTGAACCTGCTCTCTTATAGAAAATAATTACACTATTTATAAACATATTATTGAAATTAATGTGTTATTTAAAATAGGGTATTAAGAAAAGACAAAAGAGAAGCCCAAAGAAACAAAGAGAAAGTTTTGTCGGCCGAGAACGAGAGCGAAAAGATTCTGAAACCTCTGTCAAAGCTATAGAAGTTCCTGTAGTGGAAAAGAAACGTGGTAAAAATGCAGAGAAATTAAGAACAGCTGAGCAGTCTGATGATATGACGATTTGCAGGTACATCAATAATAAGTTACAAATATTGCTGCTTATAGACTTGACTTTTAGAATGAATATCCTTATATCCACTCTTTGAACCTTTGTTTGTTAAATAGCATTCATGGGCCTCAGTGGCCAGTGGTTAGAGTAGTTTGCCATATCCTATTGATCACATGTGTTTTAACACTGAGGTGCAGATTTCAGTTTCATGGTGGGCAGAGTGTTCTTGACTCCAATCTCATTAACAATGACTGCCAGTTTTCCTTCTGAAGGTTGGTAGTTTTCTGTAGGTTTTCTGGCTCCCTCCCCCAATAAAGTCTTGTTCTTCAAGACATAGCTGAAAAATTGTTCAAAGTGGTGTTAAACATCATTAAAAAAAACTAAAATTAGCATTGAATAAACTTACATCTTCTGTATATTAATAGACTTAACATTAAAATTTGTGATAACCTGTCCTACCCCACCTCAGATGTTTTAATGTAATAGTCCTTATTTAATTTCAATATCAGCTCTAACTACAGGGGATTTCTCACTATTCCTATTTAGTGTATCAAAATTTATCTTTAAAAAATAATGGAGATTCATTGATCTGCTAAATACTCCTAGAAAAAATGTGATGAATATTAATACCTTTAAATTAGTAGATTAGTTAGAGTTTGTATTTCAGCTAAATTTGATTCGGGACAACAAAGAGAAATGATAATAGGTTATTAAAAATGATATTTTATAACTCTGACATCAGTATATTTTTCATCCAACTTTCACCTGTCACACCATCTAATGTTTACAATTAATTCAGAAAAATTTCTTGGAGACAAATTAATTCTTGAGAAAAAATATTTAATTCATAAACCAATGAAGATATATTTGGTACTGTATATACATATGAATTATTTTTCACACAATACATTGAGAGAGCCTTAACTAAATGTATAAATCGTCAATGGTACCAGTGAAAATTAAACCCACAATCTCTGGATCTGAAGTAAGAAATCTAACAGTAAGCTAAAGAAGTAACTTCCCTAATGCAACAGATCAAGGCTAGATATATATATTTATCCTGCTATCATTACATTTACTGTCTAATAAAGGTAGCCGAATAAATTTTTGCTTTATTCGGCAGGGCCGAATAAAATCTCCTGGTACCCTTGACCTCACTTCTTATGACATTTAGTATTCTGTTCTGGTTTACGACGTTTGTGACGTCAGTATCACTAGAATACGCGCTGAAAATTTTAACTCATAAATCGGCTAAAAGTGAACGTTTTTCAGTATTATAAAATGTATTTTAGGGTTGCAGGATAAAAACAATATTCGTACAGTGTAAGAAAATCTAAAGTTTATTTGTACTCGCCGCGAAACAGGTGAGAAATGCTTGGCAGAGCCTCGCATTTCTACCCATTTCTAAGGCTCGTACAAATAAATTATATATTTTCTGACACTGTACGAATATTGTGTATATATTACACAACACTAATGTAAAGTGTTTTTGAGGACTACTAAACACAGATCAAGAACTTGTGTTGTTCTAGAGTTTTGGCCCCTTAAAATGCTGAGAATAGAATTGGTGGTTTTCACATGATAACTTGAGGCTGACATGACCAAATCATTAAAAATTAGGGACTTGACTTAACGTGCTTATGATAGGGGCATCAATCAATGTCCTAAAAAAAACCTATTCCGACTTAATGAGCTTATGGTGGGGGCATCAATATCGGATACACCCATTCTTTTTTCATTCATATATTCCTTACACACTTGTTATGTTTATAGATTGGTATTAACAGAGATGGAGAAACATGAAGATGGATGGCCATTCCTAAAACCAGTCAACTTTAAACAGTTTCCAACATACAAAAAATATATAAAAAATCCCATGGATTTCACCACCATGAGAAACAAACTCAGGGATAACATGTAAGTCTGAAAATTCATTTGTATTGATATTCCATAATTGTAATAAATTTATCTACATTATTACTGTAATTATGGATCAATGCAAGCTTATTATTGATTTAAGAACTAATCATCACCTATCTATTATAAAATCAGCTATGTCATTTACAGCTAGTTATGGGCAGATATATATATAATTGTACCTGGAATAAGTACATAATACATGTGTGTAAATATTCTGTAATGTATCCAGTGAATCACAACAATATGATTGGTTAATCAAGATGGGGGATATCAGACCATATTCCCTGTGAAAGGGATATTGAAACCAGTTTCAAAATGGCATCTAATCATTGTTTAATTTATTTGTTTTAAATAATATAGCTATTTATACAAAATATAAATATATAAAAAATATATACATACACTTTACAGAATCTGTTATCTCTGCCTGCGATTTGTCTTGAAATTAACATGGAGATAACCGATAACTTGTAGTCTGCTAAAATGGCAAACAAAAGCTTTAGCATCACACTTCAGAAGTGAAATTTATCATTAAAAGTTTTGTTGGGAATAAAAAGTCGTCAAAAAAACAAGGTTATAAAAAGTTTCGTTTGAATTTAACTATGAAAATTTATTAGTTCAAGTAATAACTATAACACCAACATTTTCCGTTTTCATATTATATACAATACACATGAAAGTATTTGTAACAGTGTGTATTGACCAGTCAAAAATCATTTATGAAACAGGTATGGCGCAGTATTCGTCAGCTTAAATGTGTTGGATTGTCAGTTCTTCAATGTTGGGGGTCTAAACTAGGTTTTACCTTCAAGCATGTAAAATGTAAATGATATTCTAATGAATAGTAGTACAAGAAGACTTAACAGAATATAATTGTTATTGTGATTTTAATTTGTAATGTTTTTGGATCTACAAAAGGAGCACAAGCTCAACAATATGTGGCAAACATTTTTTATTGGTCAACAAAAATACCTCTACCAAAACATGCTAACCTTTACCCTAGTTTAATGTTTTTCTCATCTGTTCTTCAAAAATTGATTTTTTTTTTATTAATAGATATAAAACAAGAGGAGACTTTTCATCAGACGTTAGACTTGTATTCAATAACTGTATGATTTTCAATGAGGATGAATCAGACGTTGGGAAAGCTGGACATACTATGAGAAAAGTTTTTGAAAGTCGCTGGAAAGAACTGTTACTGTCATCTGATTCTTCTCAGTGTACACCAGCTGCGGATGATTCGTAGTAGTAGTAGTGATTTTGTTGTTACAAACTTGTGTTCCAGACTGTGTATTATAACTACTGGATATTCTGGATAGCTTCATTGATTGTCAAATGAACAACTGTTTTTTTTTAATTTATTTATGTCTGACAAAGTTTGACTGTCAACAGAACTACTGTACATTTATTTATTTCTATTTGTCGGACAATGTTTCAAATAACTGTATGACTTAAATTTCAAGGTCAAAAATATTTTTATACTATTTCCATCTTTTTGGTCATTTTCTAAATGTTTTGAAAGGAATTTTATACAAAATTACCTACTGGACGGGTGTATTTTCTTTTATAGTTAATGAGTTCTCTTTTCTTTCACAGTTTTCAAGTTGTCAAGGTACTAATTGAATTTTAAATTTAAATTTAAAATATATGAATGTTCAGGTTTATTATATTTTTCTACAAAATAATGTTCCTGACCTTCTGTGTTTACAAACAATTTATATGAATGACATTTGGAAAGTAGATATACATACCAGAATATGCAGGTGGATTGGTGAAATAAACAAGTGAAAGATGTTGTATTTTATTTATACACATGATTAGAGCTCATTGGACCAAATAATCTGAGATATTTAAATTATTTCTCAAATATATTCTTAAGATAATGTGCAGCAATTTTTTAATCAAACTAGCTTTTAAATTTTTTGACTTTATTCTTTTACAACAAGAAATGGCTTAATTTAATAATTTTCGTTGGCAGCAGATTTTTCGAGCTTAAAATTTTTTAAATAATTACGAAATTATAACTGATCTTGATGTGCTTTCCCCCATAGAAACCCCCTTTGTATGTTCTGCAGGTGAACAGAAGTCAGTTTTAAAATAAAAAGATTGGAAATTGTTTCTGTATATTAAATGTTACATACAAAATATAATTCTAAAATTAATAAAAAATTTTTATATGCAGTCAAGTCCTACAAGTTCTGATGTTCATTATGTATTTATTAAAGCAAACTTATCTGACAAACAATCTAACCAATCAGAGTCATACTGGGAATATTTAATTACGACATTTTTGTAGACGGACAGTAGTTATATTGTAATGTCATGCTTGTATGTATAAGCTTTTATTTATGTTGGTAAATGTGTACATTGACTTAACAGGGGTACATATATGTTATGATCGGAAAAAAATTAACTTTTAGTTGTCTTCAGATATAAGTTCTAGACACTATATTTCTAAGAGTTTTTGAATATGAAAAGAAGAATTAGTAGAAAGGTTTAACCTGACATTAATTGACAATTATATTTGATAAATGTGTTCTATTACATACATATCACAGAAAAGTGCTTTTAAGATGTAAGTAGGATTTATATAGGATATAAACATTTAAAGGAAAACTTTTCATTTCTGTTCTCATCAAAATCTGTTTGTAAACATGGAAACCAAATATTATTTTTCATATTTTTTCTTGAAATCATCTTCTAAGATGTCTGTCAGACAATAATTGTGAAGTCCTATTTATTATATACTGAACAGAATTGTTGGCAGTGCTGTTGTCATAGTGACCAGTATTGGTTGTAAGATGTGAAAAGAAATTTCACCTTTTTTCAGGACAAATGAATTGTTTCCCCCAAAAGAACCAATTTTATAGTCAGAACAATTTGTGAATGCATTTCTCTGGTTAATGAATCATTATCCTATCACTTAACAGGATAACGCTAAATTTTTTTAATGTTGTAATTTTTTGTATAATGTATTTTATTTATTTATTTTTGAAATGCTTTGGTAATCACCTCACTTTGTAGAACTGTCAGAAAAAACATAAAAATGTTTTTTGGAGAAAGATATTTGTATGTTTTTTTGATTGGAAATGCATTTAGTTTTTGTCAATTGCATAACAATATTTTGTATAAAAAGGAGCATGTTGATTGGTTCATGTGACCTCCATTTTACACAACCTGTTTTAACCAAGTAACACTGCCTGTTTTATTACAAATAAAAATAAAGTTAAGCTTTGTATGTTTTCCTCATGTAGATGTGGTATACATGTACAGAAAGGTGTTAAAAAATTTGGAAATGAAATAAAATTTACAAATTGTGTTTGGTTGTAATCATTTAACTGACTTCCTATTGGCTGAACCAGAGGTCAGAGGGCACTTGTTTCAGCACCCATTACTCATACAGTAAGACATAACAAGTTCTTTATGATTCCTTTGCAATAATATCTAGAAACAAATCCCACATAACATATCATAAATCTAATGGTAAACATTTCAATCTGTTGAGATGTGGCCAGATTTCTCTGATACTAGTCTGTGTAATTATATATATTGCCAGTCCAAGAAGACAGCAGCATGTAGATTGTGTAACAAATGAATAAATCATTGTATCTGGAGATGTTGGATCTTCCTACAACCAGGTACAACTTTTTCAGGCATCAGACTGATGTTGACATTGTAGATTTGTGTCATGGACTGATGTTGACTTAGTAGATCTCTGTCACAGTCTGATGTTGACATTGTAGATTTGTGTCATGGACTGATGTTGACATAGTAGATCTCTGTCACAGTCTGATGTTGACATTGTAGATTTGTGTCATGGACTGATGTTGACATTGTAGATCTGTCAAAGTCTGATGTTGACATTGTAGATTTGTGTCATGGACTGATGTTGACATAGTAGATCTCTGTCATAGTCTGATGTTGACATAGTAGATCTCTGTCACAGTCTGATGTTGACATAGTAGATCTCTGTCACAGTCTGAATTTGACATTTTAGATTTGTGTCATGGACTGATGTTGACATAGTAGATCTCTGTCACAGTCTGATGTTGACATTTTAGATTTGTGTCATGGACTGATGTTGACATAGTAGATCTCTGTCACAGTCTGATGTTGACATTGTAGATTTGTGTCATGGACTGATGTTGACATTGTAGATCTGTCAAAGTCTGATGTTGACATTGTAGATTTGTGTCATGGACTGATGTTGACATAGTAGATCTCTGTCATAGTCTGATGTTGACATAGTAGATCTCTGTCACAGTCTGATGTTGACATAGTAGATCTCTGTCACAGTCTGAATTTGACATTTTAGATTTGTGTCATGGACTGATGTTGACATAGTAGATCTCTGTCATAGTCTGATGTTGACATAGTAGATCTCTGTCACAGTCTGATGTTGACATAGTAGATCTCTGTCACAGTCTGAATTTGACATTTTAGATTTGTGTCATGGACTGATGTTGACATAGTAGATCTCTGTCATAGTCTGATGTTGACATAGTAGATCTCTGTCACAGTCTGAATTTGACATTTTAGATTTGTGTCATGGACTGATGTTGACATAGTAGATCTCTGTCATAGTCTGATGTTGACATAGTAGATCTCTGTCACAGTCTGAATTTGACATTTTAGATTTGTGTCATGGACTGATGTTGACATAGTAGATCTCTGTCATAGTCTGATGTTGACATAGTAGATCTCTGTCACAGTCTGAATTTGACATTTTAGATTTGTGTCATGGACTGATGTTGACATAGTAGATCTCTGTCATAGTCTGATGTTGACATAGTAGATCTCTGTCACAGTCTGAATTTGACATTTTAGATTTGTGTCATGGACTGATGTTGACATAGTAGATCTCTGTCATAGTCTGATGTTGACATAGTAGATCTCTGTCACAGTCTGAATTTGACATTTTAGATTTGTGTCATGGACTGATGTTGACATAGTAGATCTCTGTCATAGTCTGATGTTGACATAGTAGATCTCTGTCATAGTCTGAATTTGACATTTTAGATTTGTGTCATGGACTGATGTTGACATGGTAGATCTCTGTCACAGTCTGATGTTGACATTGTAGATCTCTGTCACAGTCTGATGTTGACATGGTAGATCTCTGTCACAGTCTGATGTTGACATTGTAGATTTGTGTCATAGTCTGATGTTGACATGGTAGATCTCTGTCACAGTCTGATGTTGACATTGTAGATCTCTGTCACAGTCTGATGTTGACATGGTAGATTTGTGTCATAGTCTGATGTTGACATGGTAGATCTCTGTCACAGTCTGATGTTGACATGGTAGATCTCTGTCACAGTCTGATGTTGACATTGTAGATTTGTGTCATAGTCTGATGTTGACATAGTAGATCTCTGTCACAGTCTGATGTTGACATTGTAGATTTGTGTCATGGACTGATGTTGACATAGTAGATCTCTGTCACAGTCTGATGTTGACATTGTAGATTTGTGTCATGGACTGATGTTGACATAGTAGATCTCTGTCACAGTCTGATGTTGACATTGTAGATTTGTGTCATGGACTGATGTTGACATAGTAGATCTCTGTCACAGTCTGATGTTGACATTGTAGATTTGTGTCATGGACTGATGTTGACATAGTAGATCTCTGTCATAGTCTGATGTTGACATTTTAGATTTGTGTCATGGACTGATGTTGACATAGTAGATCTCTGTCATAGTCTGATGTTGACATTGTAGATCTCTGTCATAGTCTGATGTTGACATTGTAGATTTGTGTCATGGACTGATGTTGACATAGTAGATCTCTGTCATAGTCTGATGTTGACATTGTAGATCTCTGTCATAGTCTGATGTTGACATTGTAGATTTGTGTCATGGACTGATGTTGACATAGTAGATCTCTGTCACAGTCTGATGTTGAAATTGTAGATCTCTGTCGCAGTCTGATGTTGACATAGTATATCTCTGTAATAGTCTGATGTTGACATTTTAGATTTGTGTCATGGACTGATGTTGACATGGTAGATCTCTGTCACAGTCTGATGTTGAAATTGTAGATCTCTGTCACAGTCTGATGTTGAAATTGTAGATCTCTGTCACAGTCTGATGTTGACATAGTATATCTCTGTCACAGTCGGATGTTGAAATTGTAGATCTCTGTCACAGTCTGATGTTGACATAGTATATCTCTGTCATAGTCTGATGTTGACATAGTAGATCTCTGTCACAGTCTGATGTTGACATTTTAGATTTGTGTCGTGGACTGATGTTGACATAGTAGATCTCTGTCACAGTCTGATGTTGACATTGTAGATTTGTGTCATGGACTGATGTTGACATAGTAGATCTCTGTCACAGTCTGATGTTGACATTGTAGATTTGTGTCATGGACTGATGTTGACATAGTAGATCTCTGTCACAGTCTGATGTTGACATTGTAGATTTGTGTCATGGACTGATGTTGACATAGTAGATCTCTGTCATAGTCTGATGTTGACATTTTAGATTTGTGTCATGGACTGATGTTGACATAGTAGATCTCTGTCATAGTCTGATGTTGACATTGTAGATCTCTGTCATAGTCTGATGTTGACATTGTAGATTTGTGTCATGGACTGATGTTGACATAGTAGATCTCTGTCATAGTCTGATGTTGACATTGTAGATCTCTGTCATAGTCTGATGTTGACATTGTAGATTTGTGTCATGGACTGATGTTGACATAGTAGATCTCTGTCATAGTCTGATGTTGACATTGTAGATTTGTGTCATGGACTGATGTTGACATAGTAGATCTCGGTCACAGTCTGATGTTGACATTTTAGATTTGTGTCATGGACTGATGTTGACATGGTAGATCTCTGTCACAGTCTGATGTTGAAATTGTAGATCTCTGTCACAGTCTGATGTTGAAATTGTAGATCTCTGTCACAGTCTGATGTTGACATAGTATATCTCTGTCACAGTCTGATGTTGAAATTGTAGATCTCTGTCACAGTCTGATGTTGACATAGTATATCTCTGTCATAGTCTGATGTTGACATAGTATATCTCTGTCACAGTCTGATGTTGACATTTTAGATTTGTGTCATGGACTGATGTTGACATAGTAGATCTCTGTCACAGTCTGATGTTGAAATTGTAGATCTCTGTCGCAGTCTGATGTTGACATAGTATATCTCTGTAATAGTCTGATGTTGACATTTTAGATTTGTGTCATGGACTGATGTTGACATAGTAGATCTCTGTCACAGTCTGATGTTGAAATTGTAGATCTCTGTCACAGTCTGATGTTGACATAGTATATCTCTGTCATAGTCTGATGTTGACATTTTAGATCTCTGTCATAGTCTGATGTTGACATTGTAGATTTGTGTCATGGACTGATGTTGACATAGTAGATCTCTGTCACAGTCTGATGTTGAAATTGTAGATCTCTGTCGCAGTCTGATGTTGACATAGTATATCTCTGTAATAGTCTGATGTTGACATTTTAGATTTGTGTCATGGACTGATGTTGACATGGTAGATCTCTGTCACAGTCTGATGTTGAAATTGTAGATCTCTGTCACAGTCTGATGTTGAAATTGTAGATCTCTGTCACAGTCTGATGTTGACATAGTATATCTCTGTCACAGTCGGATGTTGAAATTGTAGATCTCTGTCACAGTCTGATGTTGACATAGTATATCTCTGTCATAGTCTGATGTTGACATAGTATATCTCTGTCACAGTCTGATGTTGACATTTTAGATTTGTGTCATGGACTGATGTTGACATAGTAGATCTCTGTCACAGTCTGATGTTGACATTGTAGATTTGTGTCATGGACTGATGTTGACATAGTAGATCTCTGTCACAGTCTGATGTTGACATTGTAGATTTGTGTCATGGACTGATGTTGACATAGTAGATCTCTGTCACAGTCTGATGTTGACATTGTAGATTTGTGTCATGGACTGATGTTGACATAGTAGATCTCTGTCATAGTCTGATGTTGACATTTTAGATTTGTGTCATGGACTGATGTTGACATAGTAGATCTCTGTCATAGTCTGATGTTGACATTGTAGATCTCTGTCATAGTCTGATGTTGACATTGTAGATTTGTGTCATGGACTGATGTTGACATAGTAGATCTCTGTCATAGTCTGATGTTGACATTGTAGATCTCTGTCATAGTCTGATGTTGACATTGTAGATTTGTGTCATGGACTGATGTTGACATAGTAGATCTCTGTCATAGTCTGATGTTGACATTGTAGATTTGTGTCATGGACTGATGTTGATATAGTAGATCTCGGTCACAGTCTGATGTTGACATTTTAGATTTGTGTCATGGACTGATGTTGACATGGTAGATCTCTGTCACAGTCTGATGTTGAAATTGTAGATCTCTGTCACAGTCTGATGTTGAAATTGTAGATCTCTGTCACAGTCTGATGTTGACATAGTATATCTCTGTCACAGTCTGATGTTGAAATTGTAGATCTCTGTCACAGTCTGATGTTGACATAGTATATCTCTGTCATAGTCTGATGTTGACATAGTATATCTCTGTCACAGTCTGATGTTGACATTTTAGATTTGTGTCATGGACTGATGTTGACATAGTAGATCTCTGTCACAGTCTGATGTTGAAATTGTAGATCTCTGTCGCAGTCTGATGTTGACATAGTATATCTCTGTAATAGTCTGATGTTGACATTTTAGATTTGTGTCATGGACTGATGTTGACATAGTAGATCTCTGTCACAGTCTGATGTTGAAATTGTAGATCTCTGTCACAGTCTGATGTTGACATAGTATATCTCTGTCATAGTCTGATGTTGACATTTTAGATTTGTGTCATGGACTGATGTTGACATAGTAGATCTCTGTCACAGTCTGATATTGAAATTGTAGATCTCTGTCACAGTCTGATGTTGACATAGTATATCTCTGTCATAGTCTGATGTTGACATTTTAGATTTGTGTCATGGACTGATGTTGACATAGTAGATCTCTGTCACAGTCTGATGTTGAAATTGTAGATCTCTGTCACAGTCTGATGTTGACATAGTATATCTCTGTCATAGTCTGATGTTGACATTTTAGATTTGTGTCATGGACTGATGTTGACATAGTAGATCTCTGTCACAGTCTGATGTTGAAATTGTAGATCTCTGTCACAGTCTGATGTTGACATAGTATATCTCTGTCATAGTCTGATGTTGACATTTTAGATTTGTGTCATGGACTGATGTTGACATAGTAGATCTCTGTCACAGTCTGATGTTGAAATTGTAGATCTCTGTCACAGTCTGATGTTGACATAGTATATCTCTGTCATAGTCTGATGTTGACATTTTAGATTTGTGTCATGGACTGATGTTGACATAGTAGATCTCTGTCACAGTCTGATGTTGAAATTGTAGATCTCTGTCACAGTCTGATGTTGACATAGTAGATCTCTGTCACAGTCTGATGTTGACATTTTAGATTTGTGTCATGGACTGATGTTGACATAGTAGATCTCTGTCACAGTCTGATGTTGAAATTGTAGATCTCTGTCACAGTCTGATGTTGACATAGTATATCTCTGTCATAGTCTGATGTTGACATTTTAGATTTGTGTCATGGACTGATGTTGACATAGTAGATCTCTGTCACAGTCTGATGTTGAAATTGTAGATCTCTGTCACAGTCTGATGTTGACATAGTATATCTCTGTCATAGTCTGATGTTGACATTTTAGATTTGTGTCATGGACTGATGTTGACATAGTAGATCTCTGTCACAGTCTGATGTTGAAATTGTAGATCTCTGTCACAGTCTGATGTTGACATAGTATATCTCTGTCATAGTCTGATGTTGACATTTTAGATTTGTGTCATGGACTGATGTTGACATAGTAGATCTCTGTCACAGTCTGATGTTGAAATTGTAGATCTCTGTCACAGTCTGATGTTGACATAGTATATCTCTGTCATAGTCTGATGTTGACATTTTAGATTTGTGTCATGGACTGATGTTGACATAGTAGATCTCTGTCACAGTCTGATGTTGAAATTGTAGATCTCTGTCACAGTCTGATGTTGACATAGTATATCTCTGTCATAGTCTGATGTTGACATTTTAGATTTGTGTCATGGACTGATGTTGACATAGTAGATCTCTGTCACAGTCTGATGTTGAAATTGTAGATCTCTGTCACAGTCTGATGTTGACATAGTAGATCTCTGTCACAGTCTGATGTTGACATAGTAGATCTCTGTCACAGTCTGATGTTGACATTTTAGATTTGTGTCATGGACTGATGTTGACATAGTAGATCTCTGTCACAGTCTGATGTTGACATTTTAGATTTGTGTCATGGACTGATGTTGACATAGTAGATCTCTGTCACAGTCTGATGTTGACATTTTAGATTTGTGTCATGGACTGATGTTGACATAGTAGATCTCTGTCACAGTCTGATGTTGACATTTTAGATTTGTGTCATGGACTGATGTTGACATAGTAGATCTCTGTCACAGTCTGAATTTGACATTTTAGATTTGTGTCATGGACTGATGTTGACATAGTAGATCTCTGTCACAGTCTGATGTTGACATTGTAGATTTGTGTCATGGACTGATGTTGACATTGTAGATCTCTGTCACAGTCTGATGTTGACATTGTAGATTTGTGTCATGGACTGATGTTGACATTGTAGATCTCTGTCAGTCTGATGTTGACATTGTAGATCTCTGTCACAGTCTGATGTTGACATTGTAGATTTGTGTCATGGACTGATGTTGACATTGTAGATCTCTGTCACAGTGTTGACATTGTAGATTTGTGTCTTGGACTGATGTTGACATTGTAGATCTCTGTCACAGTCTGATGTTGAGATTGTAGATTTGTGTACTGATGTTGACATGGTAGATCTCTGTCACAGTCTGATGTTGAAATTGTAGATTTGTGTCATGGACTGATGTTGACATTGTAGATTTCTGTCACAGTCTGATGTTGAAATTGTAGATCTCTGTCAAAGTCTGATGTTGACATTGTAGATCTGTCACAATATGATGTTGACATTGAAGATCTGTGTCACAGTACGATGTTGACATAAAGGATCTGTCGCATTATGTTGCCATTGTCCATGTGTGTAACAGTTTAATGATGACATGTAGATCTGTCACAGTATGATGTTGACATTGTAGATCTGTCACAGTATTATGTTGACATTGAAGATGTGTCACATTATGTCGACATAGTAGATATGTTACATTATGATGTTGACATTGTAGATATGTCCCATTATGTTGACATTGTAGATATGTTACATTATGATGTTGACATTGTAGATATGTTACATTATGTTGACATAGTAGATATGTTACATTATGATGTTGACATTGTAGATATGTCACATTATGTTGACATTGTAGATATGTTACATTATGATGTTGACATTGTAGATATGTTACATTATGTTGACATAGAAGATATGCTACATTATGATGTTGACATTGTAGATTTGTCACATTATGTTGACATTGTAGATATGTTACATTATGATGTTGACATTGTAGATGTTACATTATGTTGACATAGTAGATATGTTACCTTATGATGTTGACATTGTAGATATGTCACATTATGTTGACATTGTAGATATGTCACAGTATGATGTTGACACTGTGGATCTGTGTCACAGCATGTTATCTTATAACATGTGTCACATTATGATGTTGACATTTTAGATATGTGTCACATGACGTTGGCATTGTAGTTCTGTCATCTTTATTTATACATATTTCAGAAAAGTATTTCTGTTGCTGCAGGACCATATGGAAAGTTTAGAAAAATGTCACCATGACTTGGATACCAGTTTTAAAAAAAAGATATATATATATATATATTTTTTTTAAACTGGTATCCAAGTATTTGCCTTCAAAGTTCAAACTTAATATACTATTACCGTAACCCAATATAAAGTTGGTTGATACCCTGCCACGTTGCATTGTTTTTTATATTCATTAACACATTTTACTGAATTCATTTACAGGAAAAGCTAAGCATAATAACAGTCCATCTCAAAAGACAATTTTTACCCCGACCCTGGACCTATAAAAATTATTTCAAATTGGCACAACTCAAAAACCACAAATAGGATTGTGCTGAAAATTCAACCCAATCTTCATTTTATAGTACTCACAGCTGTGCAAATTTTTTTTAAAAATCTGTTGATGCATTTTCAAGTTATCATCTGGAAACCTCCAATTGTTCACCAAAAAAACCCTTGAATTTGCCCAAGTCAAAAACTACCAATTGGGATTGTGCTGAAAATAGAACTTGATCTTCATTTTATGGTATTTAATAGCTTTTCAAGTTATCATCTGGAAACCACAGAGACACTGACAGACGGATGGATGATATTACGAATAAAGATTTGTGCTATTTGTTAATCCTATCAGTTCATATTTTTACTTAATCACAATATGGTTTACTTAGAAAAAGCAATTAATTTTACCTCCAGTACATATTCTGCCAAAAAGTGTGGCTGATTGGTTAGATTAGTTCGGTCTACTATTGATCACATGGTATCAACACTGAGATTGTGGGTTCAAGTCTAACTGCAGGCAGGATGTTCTGGATGCCAATCTTAACAAGAATTGCCATTTTTCGTACTGAAGGTCGAGGGTTTTCTCCTTGTACTCTGGCTTGCTCCCCATTAAAAATGGGACAACATGATACAGCTGAAAACTTGCTAAATGTGGGGTTTAACAACATTAAAACAAAAAAAATCAAATTTAATGAATTGTTGCATATTGCAAGAAAATAATGCAATGAGGGGTAGCTTGTTTAAAGTAAATAAATATCCAGGTTGTATATTACAATAAAATACCCAAAAGTAGAGTAAAACATAGTACGTCGCCACTTCAAGTGGTGAGGTATAAAAAACAAACTAAAAAGGAGGAAAGTGTACCTGACCTCAGAAAATGCTGCACTTGATCTTCATCTAAAATCTGACAACTAAATATCACACGTAAATCTGAGCAGCTGTACCACAAAGACCAATAAAAATATGTCTATATTGATCATGTGTCTGGATTGATGCAAACTGCTGGAGACAACCTTAATTAACAAAAATTGTCAGTTTTCCTGCTTAATGTTGGGGGTTCTTCAGCTTACTTTACTAATAAAAACTCAACTCCAAGATGTACAGTCGAACTTCAGTAGCTCGAACTCGGATGGCTCGAACACCCGGGATTTCTCGAACACCTATCAAAGTACGGATTTTTCCCCCTATATAATCAATGTTAAAATAACTTCGATTTCTCGAACAACGATTTCTCGAAAACTCGAACTAAATCAGCAGTCCCAATACTAAAAATCCATTGAAAAAACCATGAATAACTCGAACTAAAATTATTGACAGCTTGCATCACTAATTGGTCGTAAAAGGTGTAAAGATCGAAGCCATACCTGAAAAATGCCAAGCTTGATCTTTAATGATATAATCCCTAATAATTAACCTAATTTTATCAATTTGTATTTATGTACTCATTTGTAGGCAAATTTGTTGAAGTAGGTTTTAATTAATTTAAATGTGCGCCAATAAATTGCTATCAAATCCGAATCGAGGCCATTGACATAATTACGTAATGCAATTATACTTATCAATCCTCGTGTATAAAATTAAACAAGAAATATAACAGTAAACATTTTTATTTTAATAAAAATCAAAATACGTACTTAAAAATAAGATTTATATATGAAATGCAATGAAGAAATTCAATTTTATTAATCCAATGTAACACAGGAAATTAACTGAAATACATAAACCGATATCGATTCCGGTGAGAACATGAATCATTTCCGGACATCACAAGCCCCGGTTTCTCGAACTCCCGATTTCTCGAACTATTTTTGTCGGCCCCTTCGAGTTCGAGCCATCGCAGTTCGACTGTAGCTGAAAAATGTCTGAAAGTGGCATCAAACCCTATTCAAACAAAAGACCAATATGTTTATTAAAATATTTTATTTTCATTTTTCTTTGTTGAAGAAAAATGTATATATGTACACATCAAAGGTTATTCTTGAATAATCATACAGTCTGAAGCAAGCATGGATCATAATGGAAATAAATTACTATTGTTTCAGCTATGAATTATATTCAAACACACATCTAGTTTTCTTTTTCGAAATTCAACATAGCTTAACTGTTGACCCATATCTTTGATTGGTTCATTCAGTCACATGCTTACTCAAGAAATAGGGATCATCACCAGCTATTCTACTAAACACTCAGCCTTCCTATTCTGAAAGGTATTTTACTCAATTTGGTTGATTTCTTACATCAAAACAATGGTAAGAAAGTTCTTGAATGTAATGTAATAAAGTAAAGCACAATGTGAATGAAAAATTGTATACCATGTTGTGATTTAATGCATTTAACAATAAACTCTTTTAAAGAAAAAAAATATTATATTTAAGTTTCATTAACAAGTATACACCCCTATATTATAATTGCTTTCATGATATTTCCTTAAGTAACAATTAGACAAAGATACATCTGTTTCTCATTTTTCAATCTATATCTAAAAATTTGAATAAAATGCATCTATAACTACCTTTAGTTCACATATAAAATGTACAAAATTTGATTACTTAATCAACAATATTTAATGTAAGTCTCTCTTATTTAATAAACTTCATTAACGAATACCACTAAATTCTTGTGTATTATTACATCTCACATCAGGACCTACAGTTTGTCTCCTTAATGAACCATTCCCCATATTTATGTAAACAACTTACATGAAGACTATAGATATTTAATTCACAAGATGCCTAATCCAGTATATTTTTGTAATTTTTACATTGAAATGTCTGAAATATAATCTGTTTCAAATATTTACCTTGTAATCTACAATGAATATAGTCTGTTTCAGATATTTACCTTAAAATCTACAAGGAATATAGTCTGTTTCAGACATTTACCTTGTAATCTACAATGACAGATCCTAAGGTTAGTTTGTCCTAACAGACATATATTTCTATTCCTGATGACATATATTAGGTCATAATACAATAACTAATCAAATTTAAAAATCTGTTTAAATCAACTTATCCTACAGATTAATGTTGATCTTCCATTGTGGCAGCACTTTTCACATTAATTAAATCATAAACATGATAAATACAATTGTAGAAATAATTTGAATAAATAATAACTTATTTCTACCAATGAGGACCAAGTTTAATTTAAACATACATAATGAAATAATGTTTTCACCCCGTCCATGATTTAATGACTGTCAAAGGAATATTTCTGCAATAATGATATTAAAATCAATTAAATGCTTTTGTGGTGAAATTTTTTCTTTTCACCATCTACAATTTCCAACAAAAAACCACAAATTCACTGTGATTCATCTTCATCTTCAGCATCATCTTCATCTTCTAATAGCCCAGCAAATTTGTTTTGTTGACTAAAATCCTGCAAATAGAAATAAAATTTGAATGAAATAATAATTGATAATAGGTGTCTTTTGTTGCTTAAAAGATTAACATAGGCAAGTTTTCTACACAAGAAGTCAAAAAGGGGAAAGTTAAACAAATCACTTGCAATAGTGTGCATTATGTGTCCACAGAAAATTAAGGTAATTGATTGATTGGACAGGAACCAACATCCTACTACAGTAATCATTGTCTTATAATGTGACCCTATAAAGTGGTGACCTGGTGATGTGTTTTGGTGCCTGCATTCCTTATGTGACCCTATAATGTGGTGACCTGGTGATATGTTTTGGTGCCTGCATTCCTTATAATGTGACCCTATAAAGTGGTGACCTGGTGATGTGTTTTGGTGCCTGCATTCCTTATAATGTGACCCTATAATGTGGTGACCTGGTGATATGTTTTGGTGCCTGCATTCCTTATAATGTGACCCTATAAAGGGGTGACCTGGTGATATGTTTTGGTGCCTGCACTCCTTATAATGTGACCCTATAAAGTGGTGACCTGGTGATGTGTTTTGGTGCCTGCATTCCTTATAATGTGACCCTACAAAGTGGTGACCTGGTGATGTGTTTTGGTGCCTGCATTCCTTATAATGTGACCCTATAAAGTGGTGACCTGGTGATGTGTTTTGGTGCCTGCATTCCTTATAATGTGACCCTACAAAGTGGTGACCTGGTGATATGTTTTGGTGCCCGCACTCCTTATAATGTGACCCTATAAAGTGGTGATGTTTTGGTGCCTGCATTCCTTATAATGTGACCCTATAAAGTGGTGACCTGGTGATGTGTTTTGGTGCCTGCATTCCTTATAATGTGACCCTACAAAGTGGTGACCTGGTGATATGTTTTGGTGCCCGCACTCCTTATAATGTGACCCTATAAAGTGGTGATATGTTTTGGTGCCTGCACTCCTTATAATGTGACCCTATAAAGTGGTGATATGTTTTGGTGCATGCACTACTTATAATGTGACACTATAAAGTGGTGACCTGGTGTTGTTTTGGTGCCTGCACTCCTTATAATGTGACCCTGTAATGTGGTGACCTGGTGATATGTTTTGGTGCCTGCACTACTTATAATGTGACTCTATAAAGTGGTGATCTTGTTGATATGTTTTGGTGCCTGCACTCCTTATAATGTGACCCTATAACGTGGTGACCTGGTGATATGTTTTGGTGCATGCACTACTTATAATGTGACACTATTAAGTGGTGACCTGGTGATATGTTTTGGTGCATGCACTCCTTATAATGTGACCCTATAATGTGGTGACCTGGTGTTGTTTTGGTGCCTGCACTCCTTATAATGTGACCCTATAAAGTGGTGACCTGGTGTTTTGGTGCCTGCACTCCTTATAATGTGACCCTATAATGTCGTGACCTGGTGTTGTTTTGGTGCCTGCACTCCTTATAATGTGACCCTATAAAGTGGTGACCTGGTGTTTTGGAGCCTGCACTACTTATAATGTGACCCTATAATGTGGTGACCTGGTGTTCTTTTGGTGCCTGCACTCCTTATAATGTGACCCTATAAAGTGGTGACCTGGTGATATGTTTTGGTGCCTGCACTCCTTATAATGTGACCCTATAATGTGGTGACCTGGTGATATGTTTTGGTGCATGCACTACTTATAATTTGACACTATTAAGTGGTGACCTGGTGATATGTTTTGGTGCCTGCACTTCTTATAATGTGACCCTATAAAGTGGTGATATGTTTTGGTGCCTGCACTCCTTATAATGTGACTCTGTAATGTGGTGACCTGGTGTTGTTTTGGTGCCTGCTCTCCTTATAATGTGACCCTATAATGTGGTGACCTGGTGTTGTTTTGGTGCCTGCACTCCTTATAATGTGACCCTATAAAGTGGTGACCTGGTGTTGTTTTGGTGCCTGCACTACTTATAATGTGACCCTATAAATAGGTGACCTGGTGATATGTTTTGGTGCCTGCACTTCTTATAATGTGACCCTATAAAGTGGTGATATGTTTTGGTGCCTGCACTCCTTATAATGTGACTCTGTAATGTGGTGACCTGGTGATATCTTTTGGTGCCTGCACTCCTTATAATGTGACCCTATAATGTGGTGACCTGGTGATATGTTTTGGTGCATGCACTACTTGTAATGTGACACTATTAAGTGGTGACCTGGTGATATGTTTTGGTGCCTGCACTTCTTATAATGTGACCCTATAAAGTGGTGATATGTTTTGGTGCCTGCACTCCTTTTACTCTGTAATGTGGTGACCTGGTGATATCTTTTGGTGCCTGCACTCCTTATAATGTGACCCTATAATGTGGTGACCTGGTGATATGTTTTGGTGCCTGCACTCCTTATAATGTGACCATATAAAGTGGTGACGTTTTGGTGCCTGCACTCCTTATAATGTGACCCTATAATTTGGTGACCTGGTGATATGTTTTGGTGCATGCACTCCTTATAATGTGACCCTATAAAGTGGTGACCTGGTGATTTTTTGGTGCCTGATCTCCTTACAATGTGACCCTGTAAAGTGGTGACCTGGTGATGTTTTGGTGCTTGCACTCCTTTTAATGTGACCCTATAAAGTGGTGACCTGGTGATGTTTTGGTGCCTGCACTCCTTATAAGGTGACCCTATAAAGTGGTGACCAGGTGATGTTTTGGTGCCAGCACTCCTTATAATGTGACCCTATAAAGTGGTGATCTGGTGATATGTTTTGGTGCCTGCTTCCCTTATAATGTGACCCTATAAAGGGGTGACCTGGTGATATGTTTTGGTGCCTGCAATCCTTATAATGTGACCCTATAATGTGGTGACCTGCTGATATGTTTTGGTGCCTGCACTCCTTATAATGTGACCCTGTAATGTGGTGACCTGGTGATATGTTTTGGTGCCTGCACTACTTATAATGTGACACTATTAAGTGGTGACCTGGTGTTGTTTTGGTGCCTGCACTCCTTATAAGGTGACCCTATAATGTGGTGACCTGGTGATATGTTTTGGTGCCTGCACTCCTTATGTGACCCTGTAATGTGGTGACCTGGTAATATGTTTTGGTGCCTGCACTACTTATAATATGACACTATTAGGTGGTGACCTGGTGTTGTTTTGGTGCCTGCACTCCTTATAAGGTGACCCTATAATGTGGTGACCTGGTGATATGTTTTGGTGCCTGCACTCCTTATGTGACCCTGTAATGTGGTGACCTGGTGATATGTTTTGGTGCCTGCACTCCTTATAATGTGACACTATAAAGTGGTGACCTGGTGATAGGTTTTGGTGCCTGCTCTCCTTACAATGTGACCCTGTAATGTGGTGACATGATGATATGTTTTGGTGCTTGCACTCCTTATAATGTGACCCTATAAAGTGGTGACTTGGTGATAATCTTTGGTGCCTGCACTCCTTATAATGTGATCCTATAATGTGGTGACCTGGTGATATGTTTTGGTGCCTGCACTCCTTATAATGTGACCCTATAAAGTGGTGACCTGGTGATAGGTTTTGGTGCCTGCTCTCCTTACAATGTGACCCTGTAATGTGGTGACATGATGATATGTTTTGGTGCTTGCACTCCTTATAATGTGACCCTATAAAGTGGTGACTTGGTGATAATCTTTGGTGCCTGCACTCCTTATAATGTGATCCTATAATGTGGTGACCTGGTGATATGTTTTGGTGCCTGCACTCCTTATAATGTGACCCTATAATGTGGTGACCTGTTGATATGTTTTGGTGCATGCACTACTTATAATGTGACACTATTAAGTGGTGACCTGGTGTTGTTTTTGTGCCTGCACTCCTTATGTGACGCTATAAAGTGGTGATATGTTTTTGTGCCTGCACTCCTTAAAATGTGACCCTATAAAGTGGTGATATGTTTTGGTGCCTGCACTCCTTATAATGTGACCCTATAATGTGGTGACCTGCTGATGTTTTGGTGCCTGCACTCCTTATAATGTTACCCTATAATGTGGTGACCTGGTGATATGTTTTGGTGCCTGCACTCCTTATAATGTGACCCTGTAATGTGGTGACCTGGTGATATGTTTTGGTGCCTGCACTCCTTATAATGTGACACTATAAAGTGGTGACCTGGTGACATGTTTTGGTGCCTGCACCCCTTATGATGTGACCTTGTAATGTGGTGACCTGGTGATATGTTTTGGTGCATGCACTACTTATAATGTGACACTATAAAGTGGTGACCTGGTGTTGTTATGGTGCCTGCACTCCTTATAATGTGACCCTATAACGTGGTGACCTGGTGATATGTTTTTGTGCCTGCACTCCTTATAATGTGACACTATAAAGTGGTGACCTGGTGATATGTTTTGGTGCCTGCACTCCTTATAATGTGACCCTATAAAGTGGTGACCTGGTGATATGTTTTGGTGCCTGCACTCCTTATAATGTGGTGACCTGGTGATGTGTTTTGGTGCCTGCTCTCCTTATAATGTGACCCTGTAATGTGGTGACCTGGTGATATGTTTTGGTGCCTGCACTCCTTATAATGTGACACTATAAAGTGGTGACCTGGTGATATGTTTTGGTGCCTGCACTCCTTATAATGTGACCCTATAAAGTGGTGACCTGGTGATATGTTTTGGTGCCTGCACTCCTTATAATGTGACCCTATAATGTGGTGACCTGGTGATGTGTTTTGGTGCCTGCTCTCCTTATAATAAGACCCTGTAATGTGGTGACCTGGTGATATGTTTTGGTGCCTGCTCTCCTTATAATGTGACACTATAAAGTGGTGACCTGGTGATATGTTTTGGTGACTGCACTCCTTATAATGTGACCCTATAAAGTGGTGACCTGGTGATATGTTTTGGTGCCTGAAAATGATGGGATGGTCAACATTAATTGTGGGTTAAGGACATTTTTCTACCGACTTGCCTTCGATGTCCCAACAGTACAGAATGCCAAGTGACCATTTTTAACAACACCATTAACAGAACTAAAAAATTAACACATAAAAGACAAGAACTAAACTAGTGACATAAAAGTCACCTAACATGTATACACATATATGTATGATTAAAAAAATGTGTCTTGGCGACACTAATGTCCTGCTTTGCACATATTTGTAAACGCCCCCTTTTTTCTAATGTGTCTTCGCAACACTGATGTCACCATTCGCACATATTTGTAACCACCCCCCATTTTCTAAACTTACCAAAGCCTGAAGTATCAGCAGAGCCCTACAGAATTTAACAGAGTTCTCATTATGTTAAAACTTGCAACCAGGTTTCATAAAGATAGAAGTCATCTTAATAAAAAACATGAAAAAAAAAGCTTGAAACATAAGGTAACTCAACCTGGAATTAACCAAAAAAAAAATATGTTCCCCAACTTTCGATGGTGGGACATTAGAAAGAAAATTTATATTGTCTTTCAAAACCTGACTGCAGTGTAAATGGCATTGTTCAAACATGGGAAATCATATTTTGCATCAACAATCAACACGTTCTCTCACAACTACACATGCCTCATGACATTTACTAATAATCAGACTATGTTTCAGGTATTTCTTTATAATCCTATGTTCCTCCTAGTATTATGGTGTACAAACATGAAAAGCTCAGTTTAGGTGTAATGTTCCTTAAAAGACATTTATCATATATTACTTGGTTGTTTGTAGGACACTCTACCTTGTGTGTCGGTGCTTCGTATTTAGGCATTTCGTCTATAGATTTTGGAATTTTCTTCTCATGCTGTTGTCTGTAAAAAAAGTTACAATCAACCAATACAGTTATCATCACTGACATTGTATATTTAAGAAATAATTAACGGAGGCTGTGGTTTATCATTGTTTTACCACGTGGTGACCATTTATGTCGTATTATTTTATCCTGCTAAAAAATACAACATAAATGGTCATCCCATGGTAAAACAATGATAAATCACAGCCTCCGTGAATTATTTCTATTCTAATAGGACAATTAAAGTACATTTATAATATTTTTCGTACCTATAGAAAACATCATTTCCACCATAAACTGGCTGTTCCATCAATGTAACACACAATATATTGCAACGGATAATTATAGCGTGTGTCGCTATTTATAAGATTTATACGTCATATGCAATATTTTTATGGTGGGAGTTACAGATTTGTAATTGGAACAGCCATTTAAAACACGCCCTTTTCAGCGTGTGTTGCTCATAGAGAAATCATTTTTTTACCACAGTTGTGGTCTCAAAGCCTTTAAAGCATGTCATATTAGAATAAAAATATCCCTCTCCCCAGAGACCAGTGCTCAATAAAGGCCAAACATAACATTTCTATAATAAAATATCCCTCTCCCCAGAGACCAAATCTAATTCTAACCTCAACTTAGTTATAAGTCAACTCAATTGCATGGGTTTCCCCTTTATATATGAAAATAAAACTTTGTGTGCTGGTTTTAAATGATTAAGACGTAACTTGTGTTCCTTGGTCTGTTCAACAGACATTTGAAATATTTCTGACTATAAAGCAATGCAATCCAATTTTAGTGGATTGCTGGTAAAAATATTATATTTGAAACTTAAAACAGATTTGAAGCATACAGGTTTTGGATTTGGTAGCCTTAACATAGAAAGAAGAATTATTTTGGTATTTTTTAGGGGGGGGGGGGGATTAAAGAATATATAGTAAACATACCAAGCTCCAGGTCAGTGCATACATACAATTTAAGGACTTACTATAACACAACATGTTCATACCTTGGTTTGCCAACACCTCTGCCTCTACCTCTTTCTGGTTGACCTCCACGACCTCTACCACGACCTGAATTTTCACCTCTACCAGCAGTTTTACCAAAAGAACTACTGCTAACAGGTTCATCTGCAAAAAACGAAAGATATTTATTCAGGATAGACAAGACAGAAGTTTTTAATAACCTGTGTCCACTTACTTTAATAAACCAGGCCTGGGCGCCATAAAACCTTCTTGAGTAAAAATGTTTTGCTCAGCATGAGAATTTTCTCAACTACCATGACAACAAGGGAAAAGGAAAGATTTGATTGGATGAAATTGAGAATAAAAATATTCTCAGCAAAGAAAATGTTTATGGCACTCGGCCCAGGACTGTACAGTAATTATTTACTGACATGTTTAACAGACAATACACTTAACAAATGTAATACATAGCAGTTACATGTCTGTTACATGGGGGAAGGACAAAATTCACCCCGACAAAATACCGTTTGGGGGGATAAAACATAAAACAATTTATTTAACATATGTGGAACTATTCTCTTTATTTGCCATGTTTTACAGAAGAGTTACTTATGGATAAATAAATGAGAAAATTAGATGAGAATTAATGGTTGATATGTTAGTGGCAATTTAGTTTTTTTAATCGCCATTCGATTCTACTGCCATTCAGCTTGGAAACGGTGAGGTTCTCAAACACCAAATGGGGGAAAAAGTTGGTATGCATTTAATATAATTGGTACAAAAACTATAAATCAAAACACTCATTATTGTATCTTTGTCAATTTGTAATGACATGAAATAAATGTCATTTTATACTTATACAGTTCATTCTTTGACAAGTTGACAACATGCCTATGTTAACAGCAAACATACATCATGTATATACAAGGCCCCCTTGTGTGACATCTGTATATACAAGGCCCCCTGTGTGACATCTGTATATACAAGGCCCCCTGTGAGCTGATGACATCTGTATATACAAGGCCCCCTGTGAGCTGATGACATTGGTATATATAAGGCCCCCTGTGAGCTGATGACATCTGTATATACAAGGCCCCCTGTGAGCTGATGACATTGGTATATATAAGGCCCCCTGTGAGCTGATGACATCTGTATATACAAGGCCCCCTGTGTGACATCTGTATATACAAGGCCCCATGTGTGACATCTGTATATACAAGGCCCCCTGTGAGCTGATGACATCGGTATGTACAAGGCCCCCTGTGTGACATCTGTATATACAAGGCCCCATGTGTGACATCTGTATATACAAGGCCCCATGTGTGACATCTGTATATACAAGGCCCCCTGTGAGCTGTTTTACAATTTCCCTTCAAAGGTAGCTTAAGACAGCTTTGACTGTTATCATTTACTAGAATCATGTCTATTCCACTAATCTACATAGGACTAATTCTAAGATATAAACTTTCAAAACAAATATACAATCCTTAATTTCCAATAGTGAATGTTTGCACAGCAGTATGTGGAAAGAAAGTGTAACAACAATGGGGGAGGACAATCCTACCTGGTTTTGTTTCCTTGTTATATTGCCTTTTTGTCCAGGGGTTTTCTTTAGGAGGGGGAGCTGCCTTGTTTTCGGGAGAATGTGATGTGGACGATGATTCCGATGATGAACTCTGGAAAGAAAAATTAGCAAAACTGTTCATCCATTAATTCTGATAATAATCAACAACTAGATATCAATGAGATGGTACCCATCTCTGTGGGCTCCGCTGACCTTGAGGTCAAGGTCAAAGGTCATCAACCGTGGTATGCGACACGTCACCTTGACCTTATCTAACCACATTCCAAATATCAAAATTCTACCTAGAAAGATAAAAAAAAGTAACAGCCCGGACACGATTAGTTTCGGACGGACAGACTGATCACTATAGGGTGTCCGCCACCTTGTGGCGGGGCCCTAATAACCAGTTTAAGTGCAGAGCCCCTATAGCTGCCAAGAAGTGTGCAGTTAATTCATAAAGTATTATTATTATCATTATCATCATAATTATTATTATTTGTTAACAATAGGTGTTTCTGTGTCAAAGTTAATGGATTCTCACCAGTTACTATGGCTTCCCCTTGTCAGGTAAAAATAAGGATTTATTTTAAATAGCTTAAAAATTGTTGTAAGTCACAAAATTCCCTTATCAATCAAATAAAAGATAAAAATCAGTAATGAAGAACATATATTAGTAGATTATTGTTAAATGTTTGTTTGTTCAAAAGGTGTTCACTTCAGCCAATTTTTAACTATATTGGTCAAAGAAGTAATTCTGGCCATAACATATGTTGACAAATTTCAAGAAAAACTGTCATTTTAAAAATGAACAGCATAACTTGTTTTTTGATGCAAGATAGTGAAATCGATTCAATGAAGCCTTTGCCATCGATTTTAATGGGAAAATAACAGTGCTGCCTGCAGTAAGTCTCGAACCTGCAACCTCTGTGATGAACGGCACCTAATCAATAGTAAATGACTAAATACTTTAGCCACCAAGGCACCCTTTTTTATTTGCATATTAAAATTTCACGCTTGGCAACAAGTGATCAATGCGAATGAACGCCTGATGTGCTGCAATCTTTGCAGTACAAGTCACCCCACTTTATTAATAATTCATCAGGACTGCTTTATCACAAATAAACGCCACACACTTAACATGTCAGCTGCAAGTTTTTTTGTGTTATTCCATCCTCTCACTGCCAACAGATATGCTGGCTAAAAAAGCAGTCGACTTATTAAAATAATCAAACATGGGTCTTAACAGAGCTCATACCAACCAGTCCGTTAACACAAAAAAAACTTAACTTACTGGTGCATCTGCTATAGACCTAACTTCTGATTTGACGTGAGTATGGGACTCCATGGGAGACTTCACTGACACTACAGCTGTCTTGACATTAGTTTCTGTTTTTCTCTTTTCCCAGATATTTACTGGCGGTGGAGGAGCTGGTACCAGTTTGGCTTGAGGTTCGTCTCTGTGTGCCGGAGACACTGGACTACGAGGTTCATCCTTTGCTTCCTCTCCTCCAGAAAACACTTCTTGTGAATGATTAGAATGGTCGCTATCTCTTCTGGACTTTCCACCACCAGGTGAAGTAACGGGAGGAGGACCTAAATACAAATAAACTGGAAAATTGGGGTGCTATTACAGTGACATCTATATGAACTGAATACTTAATATGTGTAAATCAAAACCCTGTGTTAACCGACATTAATTAAATTACGATATAAGGAACAGAACCGATTACAACTGAATATCTGTTCGTTCAGTCCAAAAGGGGTTTGACCATGACATGTGACTGTATTGTCTCAATTGATTTATTGATTGGATGTTTGCTTTACGTCCAGCGAGCAGTATTTCAGCAATATTCAGGACCGTAACAAGTTAACAAACAATAAATCAATGGAAAAAGGGGTGGGATGGGACACAGGGAACACAATTTTGACTGCCACTGGAAAACTATGGAGTATTGGGTAGGGTCAAAGAATTTAGCCTTTTGTAGCGGCTACAATGAGCCTACTCTTTTTCGAAATCTACACAAGGGGTCTTTATCGTGCAAGGAGTGTGGCACTCTACAAACATGTTACCCACTATGGTCCCCGGCCAGGCTTTCCATATCATGTCCTGACAACCCCCCAACAACAGGGTCTCCCCTATAAACCACCCAGGGACGTGCTGGGCTGCTCTGTGGGTTGAGCACTGGGATGTCTAAATAAGAAACTTATTCATTTTATGGATGTAATAAGGAAAATGCAATGGATAAATTGAAAAGTTTCATTGCTTCTGGAAAAATAAGGTATCAATTAGACAGCCTGGCAGCAATTCAATTTTATTTATATACGGTCAGGCATTATATTCATAATATTTACAAGTATAATTCCCACTCATATTTAAATTATCAATAAAACACAGGCAGCCATGAATTATTTCTTGAAGTCATTTATTTTTGGGCAACCAATATGACTCAACAGTGCATGTTCCAATCAATTCGATGCAAGTTACAATATTAGAACACTATCTATATACATACACACTACAAGGACCCAAGATGCTAAGTGAGGGGGATTTTTTCGTCAAAAATTATCTGAATGAACTTGAACTTGATCTGTAATTCATGATTGTTGACTCTCGTATCAAATATCAGCTAAATATCATATAGCATCTAGAAAAAAAGTCTGTAAAAAGTTTGTAAAAGACTCATGAACAGACTCTTAGATTTAAAACAACTATAGTCCCTGTCACTATTGCCAGTAACAACTATAGTCCCTGTCACTTAGAGTTAAAACAACTATAGTTCCTGTCACTATTGCCAGTAGGAGAATACATTTAATAATGTTAACAATAAAAAGTTTTTCCTACATTATTGCAGACACTCCACAAAAACTTGCACTAAAATTGCATGTACTGGTTAGTCTAATAACAACAAACTAGAAAAACTTCACTAATTGATACCCCCTGCTTCCCAATTTAAAAAAAAAATTTAAATATTAATCTGATCAAAATGTTCAATATCAGGTGCACAATGGGACTATGTGACAAAGATTCTGTGTAAGTTTCATTTATTCAGTAGTGAAAGTGGAGTTGCAATGGACAGACAGACACCCCATTCACTATATAATAATAACAATAAATACACAGAACACAGACGATTTGATCATCAAGACTCCACAATACAATCCAATAATACATTTTCTGGATTACATTAGATATGGACTATAAATAAAATTATGTGGACTAAAAGTCTGAATGTCTATGTAAATTAAAAAGATTAAGTAGATTTTCAGCAATTTTTAAGCTATATCACATCATTCAGTTTTTATTGGGTGCAGAATCCAGATTTATAAGTCCACAAATCAATGCAAACTACAAGATTATCTGGGAAAATGTTTATGTAGGCTGTAAGTCTATGCCAACAAAACAGTCAAGATCATTCTAAGCAGGCAATAACCTAAGTGACTGCTGCTTATTACATAAGTTTTCTTACTTTCAGAGGTTACATTTACGCCAAATATTGCATTTTTTATGCAATTTAAAAAAATGTTCACACAAAAATATTAGACCCTGCATGAAAATGCATGCAAGGACAGCAAGGACGAATTGTAATTGTAATGGTTAAATCAATGAAATAGTATAACAAATCAAATTAAATTGATTGTAACCTGTATGTTGTTTGTTCATCTTCATTTTAATGCCAGTGTCCGCGAATCGGTTGCATCAAGGAATTTTGTTTTTGTTTATAATTAGAAATGGTAATGATAAAAGTAAGAGAACTTCTAAGAATGTATTATTGGACAATCCAATTCAGATTTGTTCAAATAATATTGATAAACATTTTGAAATAAGCTGATTTAGTTCTTATCCAACCCCATGTGTTTAAACATTCTGAGAAAGACCCCAATAATAATTATTTATATCAACCAATCAGATCTTTACAATGGTCAATACACAAGTGTCTCTTGGTGAATAAAACAGTGCAGATGCTATTACATTAATATAATTATACAGATCAAACCTTTAAATAAACCGATGATATCCAACTGATCTGATACAGAAGAGTAAATTTTTAACCTCACAAATCAATAGGTACACATGTCATACTGTGTTTTGGGTCATGCTAATTTCAATGACTTGCATGCAGACTTTTACCATTACTGCTTTGTTTAACGCAGAGATTTATAGCCTAGCGCACTGCAGATTTGATATGCAAGGATGGCATATAAATCTTGGAAAAAGGCACTGTGAAGTGGGTTTGTCAGAGAAGCAGCCAATGGGGAAGGGACTAGGAAACGAGGGAAGTATATGCATTTGAATCATGGTTAAGGGGATAGGCAACTCACAGATATGGCAGCATAACACGGGAGCAACTACTGACATTATTATTTGGTGGAAAGTAAAAAACTATTGAAGCTTGTTAAAATGATAATAGAAGGGTAAAAAGGTCAAAATGTAGAACACCGTCTACTGACCTGGCCTTCCTTTACCTGAACTGTTACTACTATGTCGTCGCTGTCTGCCACCACCTTCCTCAGCACTGTCACGATGAGGTCGATAAGCAGGACTAGTATTTCTGAAAGATAAATGATCTATCAAATATTTTTTGTTGTTTGAAATTTTGTTGACAACACATAATGTAGTTAAAGCTACACACACAACTATGTTATGTTAACTGAGGAATTTTGTTGCAATTCGAATACACCGCCTTTGTAATCTTGATCCCATTCATGTACTGTACTATAGCAAACTCTTCAAAAACCCAATATGTATGGTAGTCATCTCCAAATGAACTCAATGCATACTGAAGATATGAGATGTTTATAATTCTATATTTACAGACTACCACAAATTTTTTTATTTTCACCAAATACCAAAAAAAAATCTTACACATTTCTATTTTCTTTTTCTTCTTCAGCTTTTCGTCGCCCTTCATCTTCACGTTCTCTCCTCAATCTTTCTTCAATCTCTCGTTCTTTTGCTGCTGTGTCTACAGGTTTAGCATCGCCAAATATATTAGCTGATGGCTTTCTTTCTGATGGTTTTTCAGAGGGTGCACTTTCCTCTGCTGGCTTTGATCGAGGTTTCAAATTTAACCTAGGTCTTTCTGCAGGAGGTTCTGAAAATGTACAATGATTCATGACTAGTGAACAGTTTTCTACGGTTACTCAGGCTCTCCCCACCGTTAATAAAAAAAGGATGCCATGATATAGCTGAAAATTACTGTAAGGGGTGTTAAACACCATTTAAACAAACAAACAGTGACTCCCCATTTCTGTGTACTAGAAAAAAATTCTTACCATATTAGTAACTTCTCCATTTGTTAAACAGTTGGTCAGGCCCTGTGCTGGTCAGACAAGTATATGGACAGTTATAAAGGTCACCACAGTTACCCATTGTCAAACAGTTGGTCAGGCCCTGCACTGGTCAGACATGTATATGGACAGTTATAAAGGTCACCACAGTTACCCATTGTCAAACAGTTGGTCAGGCCCTACGCTGGTCAGACAAGTATATGGACAGTGTTAAAGGTCACCACAGTTACCCATTGTCAAACAGTTGGTCAGGCCCTACGCTGGTCAGACAAGTATATGGACAGTGTTAAAGGTCACCACAGTTACCCATTGTCAAACAGTTGGTCAGGCCCTACGCTGGTCAGACAAGTATATGGACAGTTATAAAGGTCACCACAGTTACCCATTGTCAAACAGTTGGTCAGGCCCTGCGCTGGTCAGACAAGTATATGGACAGTGTTTTAAATTCACCACAGTTACCCATTGTCAAACAGTTGGTCAGGCCCTACGCTGGTCAGACAAGTATATGGACAGTGTTAAAGGTCACCACAGTTACCCATTGTCAAACAGTTGGTCAGGCCCTACGCTGGTCAGACAAGTATATGGACAGTGTTAAAGGTCACCACAGTTACCCATTGTCAAACAGTTGGTCAGGCCCTACGCTGGTCAGACAAGTATATGGACAGTGTTCAAGGTCACCACAGTTACCCATTGTCAAACAGTTGGTCAGGCCCTACGCTGGTCAGACAAGTATATGGACAGTGTTAAAGGTCACCACAGTTACCCACTGTCAAACAGTTGGTCAGGCCCTACGCTGGTCAGACAAGTATATGGACAGTGTTCAAGGTCACCACATTTACCCATTGTCAAACAGTTGGTCAGGCCCTGCACTGGTCAGACAAGTATATGGACAGTTATAAAGGTCACCACAGTTACCCATTGTCAAACAGTTGGTCAGGCCCTGCACTGGTCAGACATGTATATGGACAGTGTTAAAGGTCACCAGTTACCCATTGTCAAACAGTTGGTCAGGCCCTGCACTGGTCAGACAAGTATATAGACAGTGTTCAAGGTCACCACAGTTACCCATTGTTAAACAGTTGGTCAGGCCCTACGCTGGTCAGACAAGTATATGGACAGTGTTTTAAATTCACCACAGTTACCCATTGTCAAACAGTTGGTCAGGCCCTGCGCTGGTCAGACAAGTATATGGACAGTGTTAAAGGTCACCACAGTTACCCATTGTCAAACAGTTGGTCAGGCCCTACGCTGGTCAGACAAGTATATGGACAGTGTTAAAGGTCACCACAGTTACCCATTGTCAAACAGTTGGTCAGGCCCTACGCTGGTCAGACAAGTATATGGACAGTGTTCAAGGTCACCACAGTTACCCATTGTCAAACAGTTGGTCAGGCCCTGCGCTGGTCAGACAAGTATATGTACAGTGTTAAAGGTCACCACAGTTACCCATTGTCAAACAGTTGGTCAGGACCTACGCTGGTCAGACAAGTATATGGACAGTGTTAAAGGTCACCACAGTTACCCATTGTCAAACAGTTGGTCAGGCCCTGCGCTGGTCAGACAAGTATATGGACAGTGTTCAAGGTCACCAGTCACCCATTGTCAAACAGTTGGTCAGGCCCTACGCTGGTCAGACAAGTATATGGACAGTGTTAAAGGTCACCACAGTTACCCATTGTCAAACAGTTGGTCAGGCCCTGCACTGGTCAGACAAGTATATGGACAGTTATAAAGGTCACCACAGTTACCCATTGTCAAACAGTTGGTCAGGCCCTGCTCTGGTCAGACAAGTATATGGACAGTTATAAAGGTCACCACAGTTACCCATTGTCAAACAGTTGGTCAGGCCCTGCACTGGTCAGACAAGTATATGGACAGTGTTAAAGGTCACCACAGTTACCCATTGTCAAACAGTTGGTCAGGCCCTGGGCTGGTCAGACAAGTATATGGACAGTGTTAAAGGTCACCACAGTTACCCATTGTCAAACAGTTGCTCAGGCCCTGCGCTGGTCAGACAAGTATATGGACAGTGTTAAAGGTCACCACAGTTACCCATTGTCAAACAGTTGGTCAGGCCCTACGCTGGTCAGACAAGTATATGGACAGTGTTAAAGGTCACCACAGTTACCCATTGTCAAACAGTTGGTCAGGCCCTGCGCTGGTCAGACAAGTATATGGACAGTGTTAAAGGTCACCACAGTTACCCATTGTCAAACAGTTGGTCAGGCCCTACGCTGGTCAGACAAGTATATGGACAGTGTTAAAGGTCACCACAGTTACCCATTGTCAAACAGTTGGTCAGGCCCTGCGCTGGTCAGACAAGTATATGGACAGTGTTAAAGGTCACCACAGTTACCCATTGGGTGAAAAATGTTCTGTTTGCTACACAATAAAAAAATTGTTGTAAATACTTACCTTTGTTGGAATTTGGACTTGGAGGTCTGTCATGTCTACAAAATAACAATTATATGTTAATTCAGAACTTTCCAGTATTACTCAACCAAACTTTTATGAAATATAGTTAAACACTAGTTTAATATTTTATTTTCTGAACATTTAATGGTACAGCATAGAACATTTGTATTCACCAGATAACACGTTTGAATACAAATTTTACAAAAAACAATATTAATGCTTAAAATTAAGCTATCAAGTATACTGATTTTTTGTGGACATAAGTTTCATCCTCTTCCGACTCCAAGTATGTTTTATGCCCAATCAAATGATGTTTAACAGTTAAAATTTACCAGAATAAGCAAAAAACTCATTTTATTTACATTTCTTCTTATAATTAGAAATTTCTCCAAAACCAAACAATATGGTAGCTAGCTAGTAAGTAAATTTTCTAACTTCACTAAATATTGAAAAAAATTATATATATGAAATATATGATACAAGAAGTATGTTTTATTTGTCATGATCATAAGATATGCACTGTCATTGATAGAATGATGAAATAACACCATTAATGAATGAGTAATTGATGGGTTGCACTTTAGTTTTACTCCCGAGAAATGATACTGACCTTGACATTGCAGCAACAGCTAACACCAATCGTATAGTAAATTTGTTTATCATTCAAATTACCAAATGGGCTTGTGGCTTTATAGGTTTTAAAAATGGTGAACACAAATTACAAATTACCTCCTGCAAATTTTTATTGGCATAGTGCTGACCAAATCTGATTTGAACAGATGACTATGTTAACAATCATACAAATAAAACATACTTCATAAAATGGACGATGTACATGAGCAGGTCGTAACCCACCTGTACCTATACCTGTCGTCACGACGATCGTCACGATTATATCCACTACCAAAAGGTCTTCTTCCTCCACCATCTAAAATTAATTAATTGAAAATAACACAACAATGGATATGATTTGCTTTTATTCTATTTTGGTATGCTTTCTTATCATGAAAACTTTATCCCAAGACAAAAATAGAGCTGTCCATCAACTATATCTATGCCAACTTGAAGTATACAGAATTTAACAAATTAGTGAAAGCAAAAGGACAGACACTGGACCATTTAAAATAAATTATATGGTTCTCTGACAACTGATTTTATTAAATTACAAGCTAGGTAGGGAATTAGATTTTTTCGTTTTTAGCCTAGGAAAATATGGCAAGGTATTTTCTGTTATTTTGGTCGATAATCATGTAATAGTAAGCTGTGTTTAGGGCAGTATCCAGAATACAGGGCTCACCACACTGGGCAAAGTGCGCCCTATGGCGCCTAAAAAGCGAAGTCGAAGTCGCCCTGTTATTTCCCTCAAGTCGCTCGATGGTACACAGAAGATACTTGTATATGATCTAGTCCAAATAATTCACCCAGACTACCAATTTATCAGTAAATGTGTAATTCCAATAAAAATAGGCAAACAATATGTGTATTTAAAATTTTTGCAAACGATTTACGTCTTTCAACTGGATTACGCGCCATTTGTTTATTTACCAGATGTGACTAATTACCGGAAGTGAACAACGAAGAAAAGTAAAGGCCCACAATGAAAAATCGATTTTTTTTTTTTATAAACAAACACTTTCAATCGGTTTCAAACTTCAGTTCTTTCAAAGTGCATTGTATTTTAACAACTTTCTTTGATAAATATATTAGCTGCACTTGAAAGAATAAAGATTTATAGTAATTATTGACTTAATGATAAGTTCTGTAGATTGGTGTCCCATGAAGCAATTTTGATCAGCACAACTTTGTTCAAGTGGAAGTGTGCTGAACAGAAGAATTATTTCTGGGTTTAATGTTATGTTATTCTATCTATCTTCTTTGAAAATTTTGCTCAGATAAACATGGCATGTTCATAACAAACTGTTAGAAATATTATGATGTATATAAGAACTTCATGAATGATGTTTATATCTACACCTATACAAATATCTTTAGTTGATCTATTATTATTTGTGAATACCTTGTATGGCTACAAGTACTGAAGTAGATAGAAAAATAGTCGCAATATCTGGTGCTTTTTTTCAATGATTTTATAATGATAAGGTTATGTGCTAGTTGATATTGTATACCTTGAATAAAAATGAAAAAGAAAGGAAAAAACTGAATCTAAGTGTGTTATGGTTTAAAAACACAAGAGAAACAAGTGTGGACACAGAAAAACATCTCGCCTGAATTCCACATCAGTAACGAAAATAAATTTCGTCATTAGCATTACGTAAATAGCATTAATTATGAGCAGCGGCCTGTATACCAAATATTGTCACCATACTATGCATAGTTACAGGGGAACAGCCGTAACCCAAAAACTTTAACGTAGTCGCTGGACCGTGAAATTGAGGTCAAGGTCAGGTGGAACCTACCAGACAGTCATGTACTATTCATCAGCAACCTATATACCAAATATTGTCATCCTACCATGCGTAGTTACAGAGGAACTATCGTAACCCAAAAACTTTAAGGTAGTCGCTGGACCGTGAAATTGAGGTCAAGGTCAGGTGACACCTACCAGACAGTCATGTACTAGTCATCAGCAACCTATACACCAAATATTGTCATCCTATCATGTGTAGTTACAGAGGAACTGTCGTAACCCAAAAGCTTTAATGTAGTCACTGGACTGTGAAATTGAGGTCAAGGTCAGGTGACACCTACCAGACAGTCATGTACTAGTCATCAGCAACCTATACACCAAATATTGTCATCCTTCCATGCATAGTTACAGAGGAACTGTCGTAACCCCAAAACTTTAACGTAGTCGCTGGACCGTGAAATTGAGGTCATGGTCAGGTGACACCTACCAGACAGTCATGTACTAGTCATCAGCAACCTATACACCAAATATTGTCATCCTACCATGCATAGTTACAGAGGAACTGTCGTAACCCCAAAACTTTAACGTAGTCGCTGGACCGTGAAATTGAGGTCAAGGTCAGGTGACACCTACCAGACAGTCATGTACTAGTCATCAGCAACCTATACACCAAATATTGTCATCCTACCATGCGTAGTTACAGAGGAACTGTCGTAACCCAAAAACTTTAACGTAGTCGCTGGACCGTGAAATTGAGGTCAAGGTCAGGTGACACCTACCAGACAGTCATGTACTAGTCATCAGCAACCTATGCACCAAATATTGTCATCCTACCATGCGTAGTTACAGAGGAACTGTCGTAACCCAAAAACTTCAACGTAGTCGCTGGACCGTGAAATTGAGGTCAAGGTCAGGTGACACCTACCAGACAGTCATGTACTAGTCATCAGCAACCTATACACCAAATATTGTCATCCTACCATGCGTAGTTACAGAGGAACTGTCGTAACCCAAAAACTTTAACGTAGTCACTGGACCGTGAAATTGAGGTCAAGGTCAGGTGACAGGTGACTGACTGGCAAGTACTCATCATAAGCTACCTCTGGACCAAATTTGATGGACCTAGGGCTTGGGCTTACAAAGATATGAAGCAAGATGTCAAGTGTTTACGCCGCCGCCGCCGCCGCCGGATTCCCATACATATGTCTCGCCTCCAGCGACTTTTGTCGCAGGCGAGACAATAATCCTGGAAATCCACAATTATAAAAAACAAGTGTGGACACAGAAAAACGTCTCGCCTGCATTCCGCATCAGTAACGAAAATAAATTTCGTCATAAGCATTACGTAAATAGCATTAAATATCAGCAGCAGCCTGTATACAAAATATTGTCACCATATCCTGCATAGTTACAGGGGAACAGCCGTAACCCAAAAACTTTAACGTAGTCGCTGGACCGTGAAATTGAGGTCAAGGTCAGGTGGAACCTACCAGACAGTCATGTACTATTCATCAGCAACCTATACACCAAATATTGTCATCCTACTATGTGTAGTTACAGAGGAACTGTCGTAACCCAAAAACTTTAACGTAGTCGCTGGACGGTGAAATTGAGGTCAAGGTCAGGTGACACCTACCAGACAGTCATGTACTAGTCATCAGCAACCTATACACCAAATATTGTCATCCTGCCATGCATAGTTACAGAGGAACTGTCGTAACCCAAAAACTTTAACGTAGTCGCTGGACCGTGAAATTGAGGTCAAGGTCAGGTGACACCTACCAGACAGTCATGTACTAGTCATCAGCAACCTATACACCAAATATTGTCATCCTACCATGCGTAGTTACAGAGGAACTGTCGTAACCCCAAAAATTTAACGTAGTCGCTGGACCGTGAAATTGAGGTCAAGGTCAGGTGACACCTACCAGACAGTCATGTACTAGTCATCAGCAACCTATACACCAAATATTGTCATCCTACCATGCGTAGTTACAGAGGAACTGTCGTAACCCAAAAACTTTTACGTAGTCGCTGGACCGTGAAATTGAGGTCAAGGTCAGGTGACACCTACCAGACAGTCATGTACTAGTCATCAGCAACCTATACACCAAATATTGTCATCCTACCATGCATAGTTACAGAGGAACTGTCGTAACCCCAAAACTTTAACGTAGTCGCTGGACCGTGAAATTGAGGTCAAGGTCAGGTGACACCTACCAGACAGTCATGTACTAGTCATCAGCAACCTATGCACCAAATATTGTCATCCTACCATGCGTAGTTACAGAGGAACTGTCGTAACCCAAAAACTTTAACGTAGTCACTGGACCGTGTAATTGAGGTCAAAGTCAGGTGACAGGTGACTGACTGGCAAGTACTCATCATAAGCTACCTCTGGACCAAATTTGATGGACCTAGGGCTTGGGCTTACAAAGATATGACGCAAGATGTCAAGTGTTTACGCCGCCGCCGCCGGATTCCCATACATATGTCTCGCCAGCGACTTTGTCGCAGGCGAGACAAAAATAATGTAAATAACAAAAAATGTATGTAACTACTGGGAAAATTAATTATTTGTACCGTCCCCTTGACTTCTCCCTAATGTCTCCCTATCAGGGCCTCACTTCTCCCTGTTTGGCTGCCAGAACGAAGTCACTTCTCCCTACTTTTTTAGAGTGTGGTGACCCTTTAGAATTATGGACTGATGAAATGTTTATCTATTTATAGCGCATGCAAAGACAAGGTTCACTCAATTGTAATTCTCCTAGGTAACTGAGCTAAGCGAAGGAAAGCTAATTTAATTACCTCTGTCATCATGTCTATCTCGTGGAGGTCCTCTATCATCATATCCCCTATCCCTTGGAGGGCCTCTATCATCATATCCCCTATCCCTTGGAGGTCCTCTGTCATCATATCTCTCCCTTGGTGGACCCCTGTCATCATATCTTTCTCTGTTATAGCCCCCTCGGTCTCCATAGCCTCTTGATGGCCCTCGATCATCATAGCCCCTTGACTGGCCCCTGTCTTCGTATCTGTCTCTTCCATATCCCCCTCTTGACCCTCTGTCATCATAACCTCTTTGTGAGCCTCTGTCATCATATCTCCCACCACCTCTTGGGGGCCCTCTGTCATCATAACCTCCCCTTGATGAGCCTCTGTCATCATAACCTCCTCTTGGTGGTCCCCTATCATCATAACCTCCTCTTTGTGAGCCTCGGTTGTCAAAATCTAAATAAACAGAAAATATTAAATGTATTAAATATCATCAATACTTTTAATTCATATTTGTTAAATTAGGGGTACATGAAATTTTTTGAAACTAAAAGATACATAGCAAAGTCAGATTACAGCAGAAAATACAACATACAATGGATTTTGTAGGTGATTGAGTACCATTGAAAGTCAACAGAGAAATTTGCTTAGCTACCATTATAGCAAGAATAATCCTGTTTCAGAATGTTACTGCAATTGATTTAATTCTATACTTAAAGCTATGTTAAAACACCCACAAACCTATAAGCTTATATTAAATAGCCCTTAGTCATGTCACTACATTCTGATATATTATTCCAACTCCTTGTATTTGTCTGAAGTCTTAAATCCTTATATATAAAACTTAGACCAAACTGATGTTACTGTAAACTCCTAGGCAAGCGAGAGCTTACCTCAACCTGGAACTGGCTGAGGATATTTCGAACCGCAGGCAAGCTAGAATTTATCCCAACATTTAACTGAACTGACATTATTGCAAAACAAAGGCAAGCTAGAACTTATCCCAACCTCGATCAGAACAAATTGAAAGTCAAGCAAATAAATTTGGGGTTTTTTGTCTGTGTAATGAATACAATGTAACATAGTACCATCATAATTAGTTTTTGGTGCAGATCTCCAGTTTCCTTCTGTTCTATCTGGGTCTCCACCACTCTGCTGTCTGTCAAAGCCTCCACTACGTTTATCTGCAATTGTAAACAGATGTCATAATAATCAAAGGGTTTTTCATCCATTTTCTTATCTTCTTTTGCTTCTTTTTTTTGTTTAGTTTTTATGTCCATTACACTATATAAAGCATGCATTTCTACAATGTTGTTGATCATTCTGACTGGAGCATTGTATCCTTATTTTCTAAGGGTTATTCCAGGAAAAAAATGTCTCCTGGGTGCAGAACACACTTGAAATTAAGGGGTACCACCAATACTGTGGTTTCATTTATTTTCGTTGGTATCAATTTTCGTGGTTGGAGGAAAAAGACATTTCGTGGGATTCTTATATTTGTGGTGCACGGTATCAAACAAAACATAAAAAATTAAAAATGGGTGAATTGCTTACAAATTTTCTGTATTCATAAAGGGTTAGTCTGGACATTTTCTAATACGTCATTTTCAAGATATAATCGCTCTCGGGAGGTGACAATTGTAATGCTGATCACGGGATTTCATAGAAATTTACGGTACTTTTATTGGAAAGCGGCGACATTTAAACGAAATGGAATGGCTTAAGAAAGACGATGCAAAACGAAACCTGTTTTTGTTGTGGCGTGGTGCAAAGCCCACACTAAACATAAATTTATGAAGGAGTCGCGGTTTATGCCGTATTATGTCGTTTGTAAACACAATTTTATAAGACGGTGCGTTGAATCAAATTCCCTGAATAAAATCATGCGATACCATATTTCCCGTGATAGTGTACATCTAGCTAACTATCTTGAAAACGGCGTAATGACTGTTTTGTTTTCAAAGAAACATGAAGTAATAAAGATTAAACAGATTTTGTTTTGAAGCCGTAAACACAATTAACATAATTAATAAACATGTCATTTTATAAAACCCAATCTAAGTAAACAGTTCATTATAAATCCGTCGTACATTCCCTGGGGCAAAGATTAAGTTTGTTTGTTTGAAAATAAACTTGATGGTATAATTAGTGGTTTTTTTTAGATGGAATCATGATAAAAGTTGTTAAAGATAGATTGCTTTATTGAGCTTTTTTTAAATTGAAACAGTTACTTTAATATTTGTGTATACATTAACACTTTACAAAGAAAAAGCACAACAGGAAGTACGTTCACTACTGACGGGATTACGCAATTAAAAATAACGATGTTTTCTTTAATAATATTATTTTTATTTAGTGTCATCAAATCACTAAAGTCGTTCATAATGCAAAATTGTCATATCTATTCAAAACATATCAATATAACGATGCATCTGAACATCAGGCGTCATTATCCATGTAAACAATTGTCCCATAGCAGTTTCTTATGTCGGCTTACCGTCATTATAGATTCCTTGAGATCATTATTCGTTGAATTCTTTATTTTGTGGTTTGTCTCCACCCACGAAAATGACGAAAATTGGTACCCCAAAAATGAAACCACAGTAGATTTAAATTTAAATTTAACCCCCACCTACAATTTTCCTATATCAGATTATTATTTTTTAATTGTTTTTACACCCACCAAACAAATTTCAATATGCCATTTTACCCCCCACCTACACATTATTTTATCAACAGTGTCCTGCCCCCAGGGTATATTTTTTTCCGGAATAGCCCTAACCAATGAAATAATGTAAACTTAAAGATAATGTTAAAGCTTAAAATGATTGATGTTCTCAGATCTGTGGATATTCCTAATATTAATAAGTCCGTTTTTAAATATCTTACCATTCTGTTGATGCTGGTCAGCTAAATCCACTCTGACTTTTCTGCCCATCATGTTCTATAAACAAATACATTTGTTTAACAATGCTATTTAGCAATTTGTTATTAGGGTTGGCAGATACTTTTCAAAACCCATTATCCATATAGTTAGAAATACAATTTCTTTATCAGTAATTTACAATTTAGTTTCAGACCCTACATTTGTAGGTTAATTGTCTGCCAACCCCGCACAATTACTGGTATCGTAGGTTAGAAAATATTGAACATATATTGTATGAGCATTAGAAGCAGTTGTGGATTACAGAGGCAGAGGGAGCAAATGTGCCCAATGAAAACCTCTGACCTCCTTTGACATATGAAAAACTACCAATTAAACTGTAGTACAAAAAAACCCCATTCATTTTACATGTATTTAATTTATGCTAATTTGTATATAACATCAGTATATCAATATACCTCCTCATTCATGTTTAAGGCATCCAGAAGGTTCTGACGGTCAGCAAATTCTACATAACCAAATCCTCGAAGACGCCCTCTGTCTTCAGGTAATCTGACATTAAGTACCTATAAATATCAGAAAATAGTAAAGCTTAATTTGAAACAATAAACAGAAACTTTCCTCTCAGATTTTGGGTAATTAAGAAACTTTTGGATAAGTACATTTTCGTTTCATTTGTCCCTAGTACAAATATGCATTAATGACAAATTTTAAATGGATGGAGAAATAAAATGTTTTAATTTTCACCACGAGAAGTTAAAATATTGTAATTCTTTTAAGCCTAACAAAGCAACTGACACGAAATGAAATTAAACCATCCATCACTGTAACTTCAGAAAAATGTTGATTGATGCAAACAAGTGACGATGAACTTCTACAATTTAAAAAAAAAAGAGAATAGGTATTGCCTATTTTTGATTGTTTTACATTGGTACTAAAAATAGCCAAATCTGTTTGCAGTGACAGTAGTTGAGGTAAACAAAAGGTTGACATATTAGTGAACTAATAAAACTGAGCCATAATGTACCTGCAGTTTCTTAAAAAAGTTCATAATGTTTTCCTCTGTTGTTTCATAAGCTAAGTTGCCAATAAATGCTGTGAATGGGGGTTCTGTTGGCACTTTATTCATATCAACATCAGGTCCTCGTGCTGCTTTAGGTGCTGTAGGTAACTTTGATCTGTCTATTCTGGGTTTTAAAAGGTCTATATCTGCATCTGTTATCGAAAAACGGAAAATATTTATATTGTCTTTTTTATATTTTTTCCTGATTTTTTTAGTATATTATGTTATTCTGTAGTACTATATTGAGGTTATATCAGAATTAAATTACTCTACTTCAATTTTATGGTTGACTGTTTATTCGGGAAGTAAGCCAGAGCACCTGGAGAAAACCCCGACCTGGTAGGAAAACTGGCAATCCTTGTCAATTAAGATTGGAGTCGAGTGCACCATGCCAATCTCAGTGTAGAAAGACCATGTGATCAATAATAGATCAACTAACTTAACCACTTGCAGGGTTTAAGATAGGATTTTTGAACCATTAGTCACTTTTGCGTGCGACAATTTTTAAGTGCTAATACGTGTGTGTGTATAATTATTATATGTATAAATGCATGCAAGATCATTAATTAATAAATACAATAAACATCAATAAATAGTTAATATTTCCCTGCATCATTTTATAACATGTATTGTGTATTCAATGTAATATTGACATATTAAAACATTTGGAATTAAAAACTTTAAAAGTGATTGCCAAAATATTCATTTTTGTTTATGTGTAAATTTTTGCAATAGTCATTTAACTTCTAGCAGCATCGTATTTTGCAATCTTCGGCACCGAGTTCATATACGCTCTGAAAACTGTCGGTATTATCTTTGCTTTGAACTGGTTTCCGCTAATTTATTAACCTATGCTTTATGTACAAAGTAAAATTACATGGGAACCAGCATTAAAAATGGCGCATAAATGAGGTTATGACAAAAATATGAGGATTTCTGACAGGAATGGCAATAAAATTAAAAGGAGACTTAAGGCTACTTTAATAAAATGACAGGGCAACTTCCACTTCCTTTTAAAGATGAACAAGGCAATGTGTGACCACGATAAGGTCGCCCGAGTTGCCATCCAGCTGGCTATGCTTGATCGCGTGTGACAGTGTGTACACAATAATTAAGTGTTTAATTATCAAATACAATCCGGTGGCATGCCCATTAAATAATTACTTTTATTACATAATATATATTTTTGACTTTTTCCTATTGGCCTAAACCAATACACGTGACTTTCCATTTCATATCATATTGGTTTGCAAAAAACTCATTCTACTCAATAAAAAACCATATTGCACTCTCGTGAGAAATTTATGAATGAAAATACCTAGCACGTGCTGTTTCCCCCAACGGAAATACGATAGCCAATCAAATCTTCTTTCTTTAATCCCCTAAACCAATCAAAATTATCGTTCTGACTGATGTTCGGATTATATTGTTGTTTGTGAACATGGTAACGTTGTAACGTCATCGAGTGAACGTTATGCGGATAGTTCTGGTGCTAATAAGCGAAGATTTGCAGACATTACTAACTTGGAAATTAATGAAATCATTAAGAAAAGAGATGCTGTCAACACTTGCAAATCGAAAGAGCAAGCGATTATTTTGTTTTCCAAATATTTACGTGAAACGGATATGTCAGTTAGTTTGGAAATGGCGGACCCTCGGGAATTAGACTCAAATCTTTGTAAACTTTAAGCAGAAGCAAGGTCTGAGGATGGGACATTATACAAGAAATAATCACTGCAAACATTTCGTCATGGATTATGTCGATATTTTACCGATTTTTGAGAAATAAATATTATGGAAGACAGTCACTTTCGGGAATAAAAAAAACTTGTATATTCCATTTATTGACTCAATAAATTATGTAATAAAACAATTACTACACTCAAACTCGATCAATATGAGGTTTTATGGAGCAGGGTAGAATAATATTGAACTCGGCTTTGCCTCGTTCAATATTATTCTAACCTGCTCCATAAAACCTCATATTGATCTCGTTCAAGTGCAGTAATTGTATATGATAGCCTTGGGTCATTAACTTGTACCTTAGGTAATATGTTTGGATTTTCCTGTGTCGATATTGACGAGGAATATATTCGTCATTTCTGAAAAGGATTCGAAAATTGCGAAAGTGTCCACCGCGAGCTAAATCACTGCACTTGGCCACCAAGGCCTCGTTTCTATTAGCTATAGATTTGTTATTTAGGTCTGGGATCATGTACTTTTGTTTTGTTTCCATTTCATACCTTCTAAATCATTATTATCCATTTCTGCTGCCCAGTCAAGTTTGACAGTTGGAGCTGGATTGGACGAGCCATCAGCCAAAAAGTCTGTCAGGGCCAACTTGGTCCCCTTCATTTTTTGTTTCTTTTTACCTATAAAATAAAATACTAAATAAAACCAAAAGTATTTAATAGTACATGTATGTACTGTTACTATTAGTAGCAGGAAATGCTGCATATTCTTGTTACTTATTCAGTAATCAATCAGGGTTCAAATCAGGGGCAGTCAGAGGTCCAGAGTCCTTTCAAATTTATGATCAGACTTGTTGTTTGGTTATTAGCTGAACCCACCGCACCTTAATTTTTTTATAGGCAGATCTTATATGTATAAATATATGTAATTGTAATTCAAATTGATATTTGTTAAACTATTTTTAACTTAACTTACTTCCTTGTTTATGTTTCACATAGCAAGTGCCATGTGAAGACTGTCTAAAATGTGATTTCAAAAAGAAACATGAAAGTTAGTTTCATCTCATTGTAACAGGTAACCCCTTCATCCCCACCCCCCCCCCCTTCCCAAAAAAAAAAAAAAAAAATAGTACAACAGTTTAGTTCTGTAGTTTGTAGCTGTTGAAATTTTAATAATTTGTTGATATATCTACCGTAATAACTTGTGTTTTCAAATGTCGTTTCAATAAACTTTATTATGTATTTGGTCGTACTTGTTTGTAGGACCTAGATATGGCACAATAATATACAATGTATACTAGTAATAATGCAGAACCAGAAAATCTAGTCATATAACATATTTTCAAATACAAGGTTAAAACACAAAGAAAAATGTTGAAGGCAATAAAAAATGTTTGCATGTTAAGCATCTTTCGAACTTTTTTACAATTATATTATACCAGTTATTTACTGAGCAATTGTACTCAAATTTAACAAAATAGGAGGTCAAAGTTGAATGGACATGAAATGTATGCATTTAGGATTTTGTTTTTATAGAGTGTATCAGACTGTATTGTATACTATTACCAAACCAAAAAGGATGAAAATCTTGTACCCTGCAAGATCTTACATTTGGTTACTTCTTAATGTTAAATAACAACAGGTGGAGCTTTTTTAGGCCGTAAGTGATCTCTATTTTGAACTATTTTCAGTTATCATAAATGAATCTTACATCATGACTTCGTTGTGATGTTTTGGTTCATTTGTTTGATTAGTCAGTGATAATTAGCTCATTGCCACTGATTGAAAACAAATTTATCAACCAAAATGTTGTCATGGAAGGATTTTTATGCACCTTGTGTGTAAACAGGCTAACCGTATCACATTTGGACAGAGTTTTGGACAATATCCATACAATTACCTATGAGAGTACTTTACGACTATAGGGAACAAACATGGTGACCTGATTGCTTTTTAAGGAAACACTGGTTAATTGACCCATTTCCAGTTTTACACGATTTATCTCCCTGTTTACTTCCAGTTAAAAAAACTACGGCTATCATCACTAAAAGACAATGATACTGAAATCAAGATTTTGCATTGTTTTTTGTATTGTCACTGGTAAGCTTGTTTAATTAAGCTATAAAACAGCTGGGGTTCTACCTTTGATTAGCATCAGGTAAGTGGGGTAATAAACATTATGGTTAATTAATTAACAATCATGTTTACACAGCATGGGGTTTTAATAACATCTTCAATCAGATTTTGACACTTGTAATTAACATAAAGCGTTAAAATTTATCAAAGGTAATTGTCTATTTCATAAGTTTTCAACAGAACAAACTACAGCCGCAGTTTTTAGTATCGGAAGTGGACACTAGGTGGCGTGTTTTAAATTGGAAAGTCATCAATTGACCCATTTCCAGTTTTACATGATTTATCTCCCTTTTTACTTCCAGTTAAAAAAACTACGGCTATCATCACTAAAAGACTATGATATTGAAATAAAGATTTTGCAGTTGTTTTTTGTATTGTTCGTAAATGCCAATTAAATTATCTAATTATCCTCATTAGTAGATGTTACTATAGCCATAGGCAAAAGGTGAGTTTGAATATTGGAACGTTTGTCACTGGTAAGCTTGTTTAATTAAGCAGTATAAAACAGCTGGGGTTCTACCTTTGATTAGCATCAGGTAAATGGGGTAATAAACATTATGGATAATTAATAAACAATCATGTTTACCTAAGCATGGGGTTTTAATAACATCTTCAATTAGATTTTGACACCTGTCAGTGGTTTCCTTTGAAGCCGGTAGCCGGCTATATTGCCGTGTATTTTTGTATTTTGACCGGCTACTTTTTTGCCAAATTTATGTTACCTATTGCTAAAAAAAATTATGAATGAAAATTTATTCTTAATGATGTAGAGAAATCGGCAGCTGAAGTTTGTTTTTCTCGTAGCGTGTTCGTTTTTTTAATGGTGCTCTCGGCAAGGTCCGCGTTCGATGCAAAACATATAATTTACGGAATTTCTTTGTGTCAACACCGGTATAGCTTTACCGGAAACGCATGTAAAACTATACCGGTGTTGATACAACGGGTGTACAGCAATGAATAAACGGGTTGCTGGAAAAATTACAGACTATTTTACTAAAAGAACGAAACTCACCGATGGTAAGAAAGGATGGTAATATGTCTTTTACCTTTTACGAAGTTGCAAATAATGATAATTTTGAAACCTGTGTTTGGATAAATTAATTCTAGCATATTGAAACTACATGTAAGTCAGTCCATACCAGTCTTAGTGACCTGTTATAATTTTACTTTTTCTAAATTTGATATTAGTCTATTACTGTCTATTTAATAAATTATTTTAACGATACATTTTTTGAGTCATGAAAATTCCAGATACAAATAAAAATTTTCAAAATTAATTTAATAACTTGCTATGGAACAGATATTAATTTAAAGTAAAACATATATAATTTGGAAATCAATATATATGATTTCAAAAAGAGGAATGTTAATGACTTGTGAAACTAGTTACCCGTAGTCCTGGCCACCTCCTACAGGTTCTGGTACCATTATATTTAACATATTTTTCATGAAAATTTAATGCATTTTAAAATCATTTATTTTTTTAAATAATTAAAATAATGCTGCCAGGAGAGGTGTCCACATCACATTCAAAATAGCTTAAAACCATTTTCGGCCGGGGGGCTTTGCCCCCCTGGTTCCCCTTTAACCCCGCAGGGGGCCTTGGGCGGCCCCCAGACCCCCTGCCTTCTACTTTAGTAATTCAGCCTTTTACTATAAAAGGTGTGGAGAACCCTGCCTGTAATTAACATAAAGCTTTAAAATTTATCAAAGGTAATTGTCTACTTCATAAGTTTTCAATAGAACAAACTGCAGCTGTAGCCGCAGTTTTTAGTACTGGAAGTGGACACTAGGTGGCGATTTTTAAATTGGAAAGTCGTCAATTCTTAACCACAAGCATCGTGCATTTATTTTGAGTACCAGTTTAGTAACAATTCTCTGCATTGAGCATCAAAGCCCAACCTTGCATAAACTGACATTGCTACAAGTTTGAAGTCTGGTCAGTTTATTTGTGCGAGTGTGTGTGTGATGTGATCCCATGCAAAAACCCCACATTTTCTATATCTGTAATAGGCTGAAGATATCAATCAACAATACAAAGCTGACAATTTCCTTAACGAAATAAACCCCAAGCGATCCACATCTCTATTTTTACAACTTTCTCAAAATTTGAATTCATATTTATATATTTTAATGCATAATTGAACAATTTTATCTAACATAATAAATGCAGATCATTTATCTGTAGTAGTTTTGATTCAAACATGATCCGACTGTTGACGTCGTAAGAAGCATACAGTAGGACACGTAAAAACTTTGCCCACATGGCACTATTTTCTTGCATAGTACATTGAGGATCGTGCAAAATAAAAAAAATATTTCAAATGAATAAAATATGAAAGTGTTTTTGATTCATTTTTGTATGATTTTAAGTGTGTTAAAGGGATTTAATCAGTCTTTTTTTAGGCACATGTTTCTTTACCCTGCGCCGCCATTTTGCAGTGAATAAATATATTGAAAAGTTATCACTAACATTAAAAGTAAGATGCACGAAAACACACATAATATATCATTTATATTATCCGATTATATTTTATAGAAGAATAAATAATTTATTTAAAAAAAGTAAATCGCATGTTTTTCCATTTGTTGCGAGACTAATATATCGGTCGCATCCGTCCACAATCCTATTTTCCAACATCTATCGAATTTGCCTTATATTCTCTTGATTACAAAGCGAAGATCATGGTAATGAAATTAAGTTCAATGAACTTATACTTTTATACTGTTGATCTGCAGCGCGGGTGCATTATGTAGATTAACTGTACGTGCAGGCGTCAACTGTATTGTATAGGTCCTAAAGTAGGGAGGTCAGTCAAAAAATGAACATCATGGAATATTTGTCTTGTTTTGATAACTTTAAAGACCTTAAAAAATGAGGAATTTAGCTGAAAAAATTTTGGAAATCGGTTGAGCGGTTCAAAAGTTATGACCATTTTAAGGGGCTGAAAAATGGCCATTTTCCGATTTTTGCCATAAGTACCAAATTTTGCCAATATTTGAAGTCAAATTTTGTTGTTGCTTTACCAAGTAAATATGGTTTTTTTATTTCTTTATGTAGTACTCTACTTGTGCTTTCACATGAATGATAATTTTAGGCATGCAGTTTATTTTGGGAAAAAATTATGAAGCGTCCAAAACTACCAAAAATGACTTTGGACTTAGTCTTTTTTATTTGTGTGTCAGCCACCCCCATGTCTGGACTAGCATGTTCTAGTACACAAATCTATGTAATGGCTTAACTAGAAAGACTGAATATTTGCGTACTTGTTTAAAGAAGTCCATTTTATAGGAAATATTATTTATAATTGAATTAAATTTAATATTTTATAAAATATTTTATATTAATTTTCATTATTTAATCCTTCAAATTAATAGCGGCATTTTTTTGAAAAAAATTCACATTTTTCATCATAAAATTAACCAAAAAAATTCTAAAATTTTTTTAATGACAGATTTTTAATGACAAACTAGTTCTTAAACAATTCAACTTAAAATTTTGTGAATAAAAAATTTTTGTACGGAAATATTTTAATTTATTTATATATACATATTTAATAAATAAAGGGGCACCAATAGGGAAAAAGGTGACAGGTAAGGCTATATCTCATACCATGCTTATGAAACTGTTGTTTAATTGGTAAGTATTAATTGTGTGCATGCACAAATATCTCTTCTTTTCTCAGTCTGTCAAATTATTTATAAGAAATTAATGCAAAATGGGTTTTTTTCAGTAGTTTTTCAAAACTCGTGAAAAATCCTGAAAATTCCATTATTTTACTTGTATACAAATAATTAAAGGTGGTATGAACAAGCGTATGGTATCATTTTTATCACAGAGCTGTAGACTATCAAAGATACATGAAATACTTTCTTAATCATTATTTTGGAAGTAACTGGGCTCCCAGTTATCAGCCCTCCCCCAATTATTTACAGTATTAAAAAACTCAATTATTGACCTTTTATCCTTCAGAATAATCTGTCGCAGAAAAACACATCAGTTCAAATAAAAAAATTATATTATTTTGAATCAAATACACAATGTTTACCCCCAATATTTCAAATAACTGCTAAAATACCTTTAAAAATGTATTTTGACCCTAGTTTTTAAATTTTCAAAAAAAATGTGAAAAATTCAGCAATTTAGAAAGTTTAGTAATATATACTGATAAAAAGTACAAGTGTATGGTGTCATTTTGAAGACCAAAATATACCCAATAAAGAAAATGTAGAATATTTATGTAATTATGACAATAAAAATAGCTGTATTACAGTATATCAACCCTCTACCAAGCAATTTCGATTTTTTAGAAGTCTAATTGCCTCCCTTTAGTCGTCAAAATGACGTACTGACCAAAAATGGACAATTGTAGTAAAAGTCTCTGCTCAGATTGCTGCTATGAAGAACATGTAAAGGCTTCAACAGTTAATGTAGATGAAGTTAGTTGCAAGAAATATGTATATTTACTGAAACTATATCAATCTTACACCTCACGCTTTCAGTGAAGTCGTTGCCATCAAATTTTCGCAAGTATGGAGCTTTCATACACTTGGGTTTTTTTTTTTTTTTTGTTTGGTTTTTTTTAAATAACAGGTTATCACAAAGTACATGAAATGTACCAGTAAATATATGACACAAGCAAATTTGAAGTGCCATAGTCTACTAACTGTAGATTATTTTAAGCAAGAGTAAACAATATAATAAGTTATTATTAAAATTATTAACAGAAAAAAATGGCAATAGTTATTGTAATAAATAAAAACTACATGAATACTAAGTTACAGGTAGTTACATAAAACTAATACAATTAAAGATTAAATGATATTATTCATTTAAAATGTATGTTCCCAGAAGTTCTATTAAAATCTTCATTTTAAACATATTAATAATATTTATTAATGTATTTATTATGTTGAAACATAATTGATATTGGTATTAATTCATATTTTTGGACAACATCTACAAAGAATTGTTTGTTTACATTCAATAAAAGTATTAATTCTGTTTAATTGTATATTAATATAATTTAAAGTATTGGGCAATTCTACTTTTGTACATCCACCCAATAAATCTTTAAAAAGATAACCAACATGGAAATATTTATTTTCATTTCAAACTAAATATAGTATTTTGTATTCTATCGAATATGCAATGTTACCATGTAAATTAAGAAAACACACGAGAACGACGAAAGGACTCTAGTAAGGTGAATCGATAGGACATAAGTTATTCCGAATGAATCAAATTGCGTCATACAAATTTCTGATTGGTTCAACTTGTTGTCCTGTTGGGAGAATTTACCTACTTAATATTCATGACTGTTATTTTTAATCTTTTCTCAAAATAATAAATAAATCATGTAAGAACATACATATCTCTACTAAAAAGGATGCAAATTATACATATATTATTTGTGTATACAACGTTCAGGTATTTGTATAGATATTTTCTACTTTAGGGGTCAACGTAGCTTGACCCTGCGGTAACACGATTCTGTTTAAGATACTTTTTAGAGGTTAATCTGCTACTTACCGTTTGTGATTGGCCTCCATGGCCGAGGTCCATCGTTGTTAGTCAATTTGTTCGTCAGTCCATGAAGGAAAACTTCAATAACACTAAATTTTGCCAGTCAAACGTTTTTTCAGCGTCTTGTATCAACTGCGCATCCGGGTGAGCACAGTTCAACGTCCGATAACTCTACCCGCCACAACCAGACGATCAATTTCGAAAATATGGTCCATACGTTCAGTGATTTCCGCGAGTTAGCTTAGTTAATCCATTGAAACTATGCAGACATATCTCTAGCTGAAGGTTACAGTTATTAATATCCGTTTGTGCTGCTATTGCGCTAAAGCGAAAATGACGATTTTGATCACTGTTTTGTAAATTTAATATTTTTTCACTTCGATTTCGATTTTCTTTTTAACCAGCACATTCAAAATTAAAAAATTCAAGAAATAATGCAAATTTTAAGCCATCGATGGACAAAATCGGCCGTATAATAGCTAGCGGATTTAATTTTGAAAACGGGTCATTCATTGACACACAAATCATCATGGCGGCCGATTTTCTGGCAACGACTCCACTTCGGACGTTCGGCAAATATGCTTCAACATGAATTTATTTAAAAAATATCACATATTCTGAATTTTTAAAAGCTCTACTTTCATCAGATATATTTTTTATAACAAAACTCCGATTTTTTGTTGGTTTTCTGCTGAAATGAAAAAGTGCTAAAACAACCATTTTCTCGTTTGTCAGAATATAAATAACGTTATCGAGGCCAACCTTCGACCACCCTACCTAAAGTGCAGGGGTTAAAAACTGGTATTGTTCAATACCAACGGTATTTACAAAAGAAAACTGAGTGCATATACAGATTACATTGTCAGATGGCTCCACATTGCTCCCTTGAAGCAACCCGTGGATGTTCACTGCAGTGAATTCATGCCAGATTGCCGAACCCCAAATTGCCGATCACCAAGTTGCCGAGTCCTTATAGCCGAACCCCAGTTTGCCGACATTTTTTTATTTTTAGTTTTTACCGAGAGTCCCTAATTGCCGAACCCATATTGCCGAACCCAGTTTGCCGAATTCTTGTTTATGTGGTTTATTTTCATCTATCATGTTAACATTATTATTATGGATGTATCGGATTATAACGACAGAACCACGACAGAAGTACATGATCGTTTCTGGAAGTGTGTCAATGTGTAACATATACACTCAACAAAATAAGTAACAAACCAATAATAAATATACAAACATTGATATGTATATTATTTATTTCAGCACTGCATATAATAACACTATCTTAAGCACTGGATTAACATTGAATGTATAGCAAATATTGAAACATGTATAACAATAAAACAAATAATAATTGTCACAAATTGTCACTAGTGCTTCTTGTAACCAACATGTCGTCGCATCGCTGCCAAGTAATCGTCGATGGAACGCAGACCGGTGTCTAGCTCTCTTTCCAGGGTGCTGATCTTTTGCTGTCTTTCTCTTGCCTTTGGTCGCATTGGTGGAGGCTGGGCACCTAGACGGGCACTTCGGACGGAACGTTCTGTGGTAGACTGTTCGGTTTTAAGGACATTAAGCAACTCGTAGATGTTAGGGTGACATTTCTTTACTGATTTGTTAAGGGAGTTGTGCCAGCCTTCTACTTTGTTGTTGGTACGTATGTCTTGTTGGTAAACATTCCACATGACGACTGGGTACTGTCCATTTAACCAAGTGTCGCTGAAGTACTGTAACAGTTCGGCAATCGCTGGAAGACTTCCGTTGTTCATTATGGTGATTGTTGCAAACGCTTGACGAACCCATATGCGTGGTATGAACGGTAGTGCCATGAGCGACTTGATGATTCGTCTAGGGATACCGGACTCGTAGTGAGTGACCAAACCCAGTGATTGTACTTTGCGCCATACTGCTTGAGTGAAATGGAAGTTGCACCCTTTAATCGTTGCGGTAGGAAAATGTTGTCTGAGGCAGGGTTGTATACCACTCTCGAAGTCTAACATCAGGCTTACTGGGTTCAGTATAAGGTTGAGTTCAGCCATCTTCCTGCGTATGTGAGCAAACATATGGTAGTAGGTCTCAGCTGACTTGTCTTTAAGGAGTCCATAGACCAAGGGTACGAAGAAACCCATGTGTATGATGTGTAGGGTGAAGAGTTGGACAAACTGTCTTGGAGATATCTTGAAGGTGCCGTCCATGAAGATTGTGTCTGCTGTAGATAACAAATGCAGGTTGCTGTCGGTACCCAGTAGTACCATATCATTGTCTTGGTGCAGAATGAATGGCTCATTGTCATTGGTCACCGCCCACTGGCCCTCCAAGACGATGTCATCACGGGTTACAGGTAGTGGTGGCATGTTTTGTCGTCTGGCCCTATACATTTGGCTGGTACATGATCTGAGTTGTGGCTCAAGGATGTCATCATCTACAGTGGGTGCATCTGCTGAGTTCATGTACTCGTTGTATACTTCTTTCATGGGCTGAGTTGGATTTGCTGCTGCCCTCTTGCAAAGATCGGCTTTGATCTTAGCTGATATGGTGGCTTCCATCTCGGGCTCATGGTCATGCTCAGTAGACTTTAACAGCTGAAGTCCATTTGTGTCTGATGTGTGGGCTCGACCGGAACAGTCGCGGTTGGTACATTTCCAGTATTGGACACCCGCATCATTTCTTTTATCTTTGGAGTAGCGATAACCATTGTGTAAGAGATTGAAACCTCTGCCTTTTTTTACGATAGATGGTGAATCCATGTTATGTTTTGCAATAATGGTCATTTTATTTTTGGACCTATATTTATACCTCATTACAAAGTTTAATGCAAGCTAATTATTTTAATCATAATTAATTATCACTGTTTTATGTCTTTGAAGGTCTTCAGTAAGCGTGTTTTTATGTTGTTTTATTGCCATTTCTTTGTTTACACAAAACTTCTCAGTTAGCATAATTCATCGTTTGAAAAACATTTATTTTCAAACCCTACCGCAAAATCTTATCAAAACATATGGACAAGCCGCGTGTATGTGTTGTTAAAGCATTCAATGCAATTGTTAATTATTAATTAACTTTTTATCTAATTAGAACACTGCATACATTTTCAATCGGAAATTGGCAATTTAGAAGTCGGCATTTTGTTTCATTCGACTTCGACATAAACAATTCGGCAATTTGGAAGTCGGCAAAAAGGATTCGGCAAATTGAAAATTATATTTGAAAACAGAAATCTGAAAAAATCGGCAATTTGGGTGTCGGCTAAATGGACGCGGCAATCTGGGAATCGGCAATTTGAAATTCGGCAATTTGGAATGTCACCACTGCAGTATCTAATGTGGCACAGTGTCGCTGAACGGGTCATTTTCGACCTGGGCACTATATCAGCGTACCCTGGGTACTTAAAATTTGAGAAATGGTACCCTATCGGACTTTTTCAGATGTAATGGTACCCAGGGTACTTTCCCTTAACATAAACGTACCTGGTGTGGTAAGTATTGCGAGATTACGTTCATTTCCTTCCCGTATTTGGTCCACAACTAATATGAATGTAGGCGCAGCCTAAATGCGAGCATCGCACATTGTTCATTTCGTTACTTCATAGACCCCTAACTGTGCCTCTACATTCCATTGATGACGTGACGTCTTATTTAATGTGTTGGTGATGTCACAAAACTCAATTTCAAATACAGGGTTTCAGATTAAACAAAATTTGTCTGGCATTTTTGTAGTAATTTAAAAAATAAACACTTTGATTTTATCGATGTCAAAATTATTTTTGTCTATTTTTATATTTTATATTTTTTCGTTCGTCTACAATATTTTCTTCTGATAGCTCAGCTACCATCTGAAATGGATTTGTTCATATGGATCACGTGACTTTTTTTACACACACGCATGTAACCGTATAGCTTGCATCTGCGATGCTCGCTATAAATAGAAGAATGGCGGTTTGTTACAGTTTACAGTTAAGTTTGTTTTTATTATGTGCATGTTTATGAACACTGTTGAAAAATAATGGATTTGATTCTACAATATTTATCTGGGTACATTTATGTTAATGCTTTGGAGAAATCTAATGCAGGCATATCGATTTGTTGTAGTTTGTCCACTGATCTTGCAATATCCTCTAGACTATGGTGTTGAAAAATACTCTGCTGTCCGCGATAGGTGACACAATTAGCTGTGCCAATTGCCCAAATGATAAAGCTAAGTCCTATTTGAAATTGAAACAATTCTTACTTCTAATTTGGTACTGACTACTGTACTTTGATTGTAATCCTAGCAACTTGAAACATAGGAATACAATCAATTGTATTAGATGATCATATAAATAACATTAAATGCTTAAGATATACATGTGTATTATGAGTAATAAGGCATGGACTTCAGAATTCAACTTTTATAACAGTTTCTTTTCAGGACCTACTTGACATAATATGAATATCAGAAATCAGGATAAAGAGGCACGGTGCATTATTTTTCCATTACAATAAAAAATTGAGGTGTTGATATGCTCTATAAATTAATCGACTAAGTTGCTTTCCTGGACAAATGGTACAGAAATCGTTTTATTTATCTAGTTATAAATGCAACATAATATCTGATACAATTTAATGAAATCTGTTTCTTGACTGACATGTTCTGTGTTTTTAACTTTTTATGCAGCATAGTGTAAAAACAATATCCAACGCAAGATGAAAGCTTTGCCACATAAAATTTGAGCATCTCTAGAGCAAATATGATTTTTCCCTGAGGTCGAATAAATGACTGATGCTTATTTGATGTCATACAAGTTGGTCTTTTTCAATACAAGATGATATAATGATTTATTGTATAGTGCAGTTTTGCAAAAGTTAATTCTTGTAATTTTTTATATTTATGGAAATATGTAATAAAAATGTACCTGGTACAAAAGGCTAAATATTTCTGCCCTACCTTCCAGTGGCATTCAGAATTTTTGCCCTATACCTTCATTCATCTTCATCTTTTTCAAACTGATTTATTGTTTAACTTATTCTAGTCCTGAATATAGCTTAAATACTGCTTGCTGCATTTAAAGCAAACATCCAATGAATCAATCAATTATTTATAATTTGATGGTAAAAATAAATATGGATAATATCCTGCCTTATCACTCAGACCTTGCTTCGTAATAAAGGTAACATCGTAGCAGTAATGGAGCTGGTGCAGACTCGGGCTTACATCATCATATCTATAGATTCAGACTAATTGCCACTGAAATAAATTGTTCTTTTATCAATCTATTATGTCATTCAAATAAACATAAACAGGGTACAATGCTTAATGAACAAGGGAGGTACATGTAAATAAATAACTTGGCAATATGGACATGACTTTGGCTTCCTAGCTTTGTGATTCAGTATGACCACCATTCTGTGTTAGGTGGACTGACTGCTGCAATGAAAGATAAAGTGATTTCACATAGGTTGTCTTTTCTAATATTCATTTTTTCATAAGATCACCTGGAATAAGTGGTATTTACAAGATATGCAGTCAAATACCATAGTAACCATGACAAAACTATTTGGTCTAACAAATGCAAGCATAACTTTATATCCAATGTTTTGTCTTTGCAGGCTGACAAGAAGTTAGGAATTAATGAACATCATCAAGCACAGATTCTCAACTTTCTGAGATTTTCTCGGTACCAGAGAGGTCAAAGGCTTAGAGCTGTAGAGATGTGTTTTGAAGAATTAAAATCTAGCAGGTAGACTAATATACAAATCAAGCATCTACTAAAGGACATCTTTGTATATCAAATCCATGTCCATGAGGGCACTTTAATAATATCTTTTAGAAATTTAACCAGTATGTGTAATACACGCATGTGTGTATGTATTTAGTTCATCCACTTTTCAGTCTGAAAAATTGTAGAAAAACAATATCAAAATAGTATAGAAACAGGAAAATTTATAGCATACATCTTTTCCTCTATATTGCTTATTATAGCAAGCTCCACTTATAGCTATAGCATTCTGTATCATGTGACCAAAATCTGCCAAAGGCTGATATTGATTTTTAATTGTCTAAAGTTGGTACCCTTATAAAGTGAATTTTAAAATAAAAAATAATTTGAAATCATCGTTGGAAGAAAAAAAATACAGTGTTAAACAAAAATTTACTTCTACAAATAGCAAAAAAAATTTCAGACTAAATTTCTACAAACACTTACAATGCTCAGTTGTTTGGCACTCATGTGACCATCATTAGAGAAAGAGGTCACACAGAGTCAGTACAAAATATAATTATTGTCTTGGAGGCAATATTTTTTACAAAATTTTTCCTTTTCAGACTTGATGAGACAACATACACCATAGATGAAGTAACTGATATGTTAGATGGTTTATTAGCAGTGGTACGAGGGGAAGTGGAGTCGGAGCTCATTAACACCTCACATACAAACATTTTGTGTATGAGACAGATGTTCCAGCAGGCAGAAAAATGGCATTTGAAACTAGCAGCAGACATTTCAGAATTAGAAAACAAGTAACAGCTGTTCTTTGTTTCCTTTCCGGCTTTTAAAAATATTTTTTATACATTGCCATTTTTTAGACCAACAATTTCCTTATTCAGAGATAACAGGGATTTGAGCTTCAGTCACATAAATATTTTTTTGTCGTCTAGTCAATACACAATTATTTGGTTTTTAGCTCACCTGACCCAAAGGCTCAGGTGAGCTATTGTTATCACTTTGCGTCCATCGTTGTCGTCGTTGTCGTCGTCTGTAAAATGTTTACATTTTAATCTTCTTCTCTGAAACCACTTGGCCAATTGAAACCAAACTTGGCCATAATGTTCATTGGATGGACCTTTACAAAGTTTGTGTTTTATATTTGGATTGGTAAACAAATATGGCCACTACCGCAAGACTTAGTTTAACATAGGACCCTATGGGAAAAAAGTTTAAAAGGGCTTCTTCTCTGAAACCGTTTAACCAATCAAAACAAAACTTACTAGCAATTTTTGGATGGTCCTCTATAAAGTTTGTGTTTTTTATGGCAATTGGAAATTCAAATTTCCCGCCACCGCAGGACTTAGTTTAACATAGGACCCTATGGGAAAAAGTTTTAAAAGGCTTCTTCTCTGAAACCGGTTAATCAATGGAAACAAAAACTTACTAGCAATATTGTTTGGATGATCCTCTATAAAGTTTGTGTTTTTTATGGCAATTGGAAATTCAAAATGGCCACCACCCCAGGACTTAGTTTAACATTGGACCCTATGGGAAAAAGTTTAAAAGGCTTCTTCTCTGAAACCAGTTAACCAATAGAAACAAAACTTACCAGCAATATTGTTTGGATGGTCATCTTGAAAGTTTACGTTTTTTATCCCAATAGGAAATTCAAATTGGCCACCACCGCAGGACTTAGTTTAACATTGGACCCTATGGGGAAAAAGTTAAAAATGGCTTCTTCTCTGAAACCAGTTAACCAATCGAATCAAAACTTACTAGCAATATTGTTTGGATGGTCGTTTATAAAGTTTATCAATTATGTTTTTAATGCCAATTGAAAAATCAAAAAGGACGCCACCTCAGGACTTAGTTTAACATAGGATCCTATGAGGAAAAGTTAAAAAAGGTGTCTTCTCTGAAACCGGTTAACCAAAGTAAACAAAACTTACTAGCAATATTGTTTGGATGGTCTTCTATAAAGTTTATGTTTTTTTTTTGACAATTGGAAATTCAAAATGTCCACCAACACAGGACGTAGTTTAACAAAGGACCCTATGGGAAAACAGTTTAAAAGGCTTCTTCTCTGAAACTGATTAACCAATCGAAACAAAACTTACTAGCAATATTGTTTGGATGGTCCTCTATAAATTTCTTGTTTTTTATCCCAACCAGAAATTCAAAATGGCCGCCACCGCAGGACTTGGTTTAACATTGGACCCTATGGGAAAAGGGTTAAAAAAGGCTTCTTTTCTGAAACCGTTTAACCAATGGAAACAAAAATTACTACCAATATTATTTTGGATGGTCATTTATAAAGTTTGTGTTTTTTATGCCAATTGGAAAATCAAAATGGCCACCACAGCAGGACTTAGTTTAACATGGGACCCTTTGGGAACAATTTTAAAATGGCTTCTTTTCTAAAACTGGTTAACCAATGGAAACAAAACTTACTAGCAATATAGTTTGGATGGTCCTCTTTAAAGTTTATGTTTTTTATGCCAATAGGAAAATCAAAATTGCCACCACAGCATTACATAGATTAATAGTAGACCCTATGGGAAAAAGTTTTATTAGTTTTCTTTTCTAAAACTGATTAACCAATGGAAATAAAACTTACTGACAATATTGTTTGGATGGTCTTCTTTAAAGTTAATGTTTTTTTATTGCCAATTGGACTTAGCTTAACATAGGAACCTTTGGGCAAATAAAAAATATCTTCAAGATCTTCTCTATACAACCGGTTACCCAATGGAAGCAAAATTTTCTAGTAATATTGTTTGGATGGTCCTATTTAAAGTTTATTGAAAATTACAGGACTTACTTTAACATCAGGGAAATGCCATCTTCATTGCCTATAAAGTCTGGTGAGCGATACAGGCTCTTTAGAGCCTCTGGTTACATTTGTAATATGGACAAATAATTCTACATTCCATTACGTATGCAGCAGACGACAGTTCAATCTTGAATATATCGTACTGCATAAAGGTTTTAATTGGTTATTTTTGTGGGGGTAATTACAATTTTTTGTCAGGTTTAGTTATTTCAGTAGTCTTTGATAGGTTAGATAGATATTTATTTTAAAATATGGATTGTAGGCAATCAGTGTTCAAAATAACAGATAAAGAAAGCATGTACAAATTGAATTTTTTCTTCTAAAGCACTGTATACTTTATTGGGTCTCATGTATTACTCCATGTAGTAGTGGAATAAAACTGACATAGATTGTTCACTTTTAAACATCCTTAACAATATCAAATTATTGTTCAAAACTGGTTTCCACAGTAACATTGAAAATAAAAGGAGCATTTGAAGCAGTGCTATCATAGCCAATTATTCTAGATCTGTATCATTGAAATTTGATGTTATAATATAAATTTTATTTTATCCTATCAGAGAACTTTTAGAAAGTATAGCAGAATTTGAGGAGACTAATTTCCGAGGAACCAAGAGAGATACTGATTTGAACAGTGTATTAAAAAATGTGAAACTAGTCCCATTAAATGAAACTGGTGGAACAGCATTGTTACATATGGTAATAGAAATATTATTTTTTATTTGGAGCTAAATGGTTATTTAAGCTTTTGGCAACACTTCTCAATTTTTGTCAGTTTTTATTGTCTCGCCTGCGACGAAAGTCACTGGAGGCGAGACATATGTATGGGAATCCGGCAGCGGCGGCGGCATAAACACTTGACATCTTGCTTCATATATTTGTAAGCCGAAGCCCTAGGTCCATCAAATTTGGTCCAGAGGTAGCTTATGATGAGTACTTGCCAGTCAGTCACCTGTCACCTGACCTTGACCTCAATTTCACGGTCCAGCGACTACGTTAAAGTTTTTGGGTTACGACTGTTACTCTGTAACTACGCATGGTAGGATGACAATATTTGGTGTATAGGTTGCTGATGACTAGTACTTGACTCTCTGGTAGGTGTCACCTGACCTTGACCTTTGGGTTACGACTGTTACTCTGTAACTACGCATGGTAGGATGACAATATTTGGTGTATAGGTTGCTGATGACTAGCACATTACTGTTTGGTAGGTGTCACCTGACCTTGACCTCAATTTCACGGTCCAGCGACTACGTTAAAGTTTTTGGGTTACGACAGTTCCTCTGTAACTACGCATGGTAGGATGACAATATTTGGTGTATAGGTTGCTGATGACTAGTACTTGACTCTCTGGTAGGTGTCACCTGACCTTGACCTCAATTTCACGGTCCAGCGACTACGTTAAAGTTTTTGGGTTACGACTGTTACTCTGTAACTACGCATGGTAGGATGACAATATTTGGTATATAGGTTGCTGATGACTAGTACTTGACTCTCTGGTAGGTGTCACCTGACCTTGACCTTTGGGTTACGACTGTTACTCTGTAACTACGCATGGTAGGATGACAATATTTGGTGTATAGGTTGCTGATGACTAGCACATTACTGTTTGGTAGGTGTCACCTGACCTTGACCTCAATTTCACGGTCCAGCGACTACGTTAAAGTTTTTGGGTTACGACAGTTCCTCTGTAACTACGCATGGTAGGATGACAATATTTGGTGTATAGGTTGCTGATGACTAGTACTTGACTCTCTGGTAGGTGTCACCTGACCTTGACCTCAATTTCACGGTCCAGCGACTACGTTAGAGTTTTTGGGTTACGACTGTGCCTCTGTAACTACGCATGGTAGGATGACAATATTTGGTGTATAGGTTGCTGATGACTATTACATGACTGTCTGGTAGGTGTCACCTGACCTTGACCTCAATTTCACGTTCCAGCAACAACGTTAATGTTTTTGGGTTACGACAGTTCCTCTGTAACTACGCATGGTAGGATGACAATATTTGGTGTATAGGTTGCTGATGACTAGTACATGACTGTCTGGTGGGTGTCACCTGACCTTGACCTCAATTTCACGGTCCAGCGACTACGTTAAAGTTTTTGGGTTAGGACAGTTCCTCTGTAACCACGCATGGTAGGATGACAATATTTGGTATATAGGTTGCTGATGACTAGTACATGACTGTCTGGTAGGTGTCACCTGACCTTGACCTCAATTTCACGGTCCAGTGACTACGTTAAAGTTTTTGGGTTACGGCAGTTACTCTTTTACCACGCATGGTAGGATGACAATATTTGGTATATATGTTGCTGATGACTAGTACATGACTGTCTGGTAGGTGTCACCTGACCTTGACCTCAATTTCACAGTCAAGCGACTATGTTAAAGTTTTTTGGGTTACGGCTGTTCCCCTGTAACCATGCATGTTAGGATGACAATATTTGTTATATAAGTTGCTGATAAATAGTACATGACTGTCTGGTAGGTGTCACCTGACCTTGACCTCAATTTCACAGTCCAGCGACCACGTTAAAGTTTTTGTATTAGGACAGGTCCTCTGTAACTATGCATAGTATGGTGACAATATTTGGTATACAGGCAGCTGCTGATATTTAATGCTATTTACGTAATGCTTATGACGAAATTATTTTCGTTACTGATGCTGAATGCAGGCGTGACATTTTTCTGTGTCCACACTTGTCTGTATTCTTTTACATTTCATTCTTCTCTGAAACCACCAGATGAATAGAAATATAGGATCTTGCAACGGTACGAGTGGATTATCGGATTTCTCGAATCGAGATAGTTAAATTAACAAAATTTAACTGTCAAGATTGGAGAAGTCCAATAATCCAAGAGTACTAATATAAGATTCTGTTTCTCTAATTTAAAAAAAATTGTAAATTTGTGAACTGAAGTACAAATTCTCCCACCAACATTTTTACATTCATAACTTGAATATGCTGTAAATGTAAGGTGTTTTGTTTATGATGTCATTAGTTCTTATAATGACATTATTATTTTAAACTAATCAACTGCAGAGAAGCATTTTCACTAGAGGCAAGAATTATTTTTTTCCACACAGATCAAGCAGTTTGAATATAATGCAAAACAGAGAAATATTGGACAAGGGTCTGGAAACGGTCATATTTGCTGGACATGTCTCGACATTTGCATTAAAATGTCCGATTAAGGTTTAGTCAAATTGGACATCTAAAATTTTACTTGGTCAATAATATAAATATCTTTTAGTTGGTTTTAATACCTTTAATTTCCTCTAGATATAAATATTTTATTAAAAAATCAACCCTAAGGCTATTTCCAGTCACTGACACATGTGTTTATTGAGTTATCATTCACTCCAGTCAAGTGTTAATTACATAATATGGTTAACACAACAGGTGATAACTAATTATGAGTACAGATCTGTTTCATCCATTTCATAGAATATGTTATTGCAACAGTACTTTGAAGCAATAGGAATGAATTTTTTGTATGTTATATTGCTAAGAAAATATGAAACTTGATGGAAAAACTTGTGTGGTCAAAATTGTACATCACGCATGTGCCAATGTACCTGACGTACATAACTCTGGGGAAAATCAATTTAAATTGAATTCTATTGAAATGATGAGAACAAAAGGAATATTTAATTCTATAAATAATAACTTGTAAAAAACATGGTCCATCGCAGAATATCGTATAAATTCAATTCTGTTCCGAACTTGTTGTAATTTTGTAACAACTTCCTACTTCCGGTTAATGAAAATGTCTCATGAATGTTCATAAAAAAACCGTTGTTTGCCATTACTTTGTTGAATAGACAACATGTCATCTTATAACAAAGAAATTTTAGGAAGGAGAATGTTTTCCTACATATATTTCCTTTCTTGCACGATGCATACATCATAGGAACCCATCACAAAACAACTAATATTTACTATGGTATTGAAAATAATTAAAAAGACCTTAATTCCGAACTTTAAGGAAAAGCACATACACATCCCAGCTTAAGCAAACACAATAAAAAGCAAGTATTAATGCTAAACCTTACTTTTTTTTTTTTTTTTTTTTTTTTTTAATTATATTACATATGTATAGTTTTAAAGAACAATGAAGGAAATATAGACAAGAAGTGTTACATACATTCGCTCACACTTTCACACACCAAATTCACTAAACCAGTTAAAGACTTTTTTGTATGTATAACAAGGTGCCTTATTAAATTAACAATATTGAATTAACAATATAGGATAAATAGCATAACATACATTTGAAGTTTTAAAGTGGTAAAAAAAGTAAATAAATAAATAAAAATCAAATAAGATGAAGGGAAGGGGCCCAAAACTTTTCAAAAAGTAAAATGTTACCCTGGTTTAAAGCTATTTGATGTTGACAACATTTATAATATTTAATTTTGCACTGAAATTCAATAATACTAGGTTTGGTTTCATTCAGTTTACATTTATAAATATACTTTTTGGCTAAAATAACTAGTAAGTTTACTAAAAGGGGTTCGTTTGTAAAGCCCAAAAATATATTCTTCTTAATAAATTCAGTATTTACAAATAGTTCATTGAAGAGTATTTGAAACAAATTCCAAAATTCTTTTGTAATATTACAGTCATAAAAAAGATGTGAGACAGTTTCTACACTATCAATGCAAAAAGTACACATCTTTGTTTCTTTAAATTTTATCTTGTACAAAAAATCATTGGTTGGAATAATTCTATGTAAAAACTTGTATTGAAAATAGTATGAGTAAGGATCTTTACATGCCTTTTTTGCAATATTGAAAAACACTGACCAATCATTGGTTTCTGATTCAAAATGCTCTTCCCATTGAAAAAATTTGTGAGACGGCAGTTGAACAACTCTATTTCTTATATCAATATAAACAAATTTTGGCTTCTTACAAGACAAGAGTCTTTCAATAAATTTGTCACTATTGTTAAGTGAAGTAGCATTAGAGTCAAATATTCGACAGTTTTCTTTTAAAAAAGCTTTTGTATCCTTTGGTACGTTGGCAACAATACTATAATATTTAAGAAAGTTTTCTAAATTAAGTTTATTCCTTACTTGAGGAAATGTAAGAAATTCACCATTTTCTAGATTAATAATGTCTGAGATAAATTGTACACCTTTTGATTTCCAGGTAGCATAATAAGAAGATTCAGAAATATTACAAAAATTTAAGATATCACAAGACAGTATATCTTCTAATACATTTTTGGGATATGGTTTGACATAATGCAGACAAGCAAACACGTCTTTCCAAAAAGGGTTTTGGATAGCATTAGACACCTCCTTAAGTTTTTCTTTTTGTAAATAAAGAGATCTCTCGCCACCACAAGGTTTTAAAGTATAGCAGAGTAATTTTTGCCAGCTCCCTTCTAAGTTGTTTAAAAATCTTCGAACCCAGCTTACCTTAAGGTAAGCCATAAAAGATTGCAAGTGAAGCATTTTTAAGCCTCCTTGCCCTATATCCCCAATTAATGTGTTTCGTTTAATCTTGTCTGGTTTTCCATCCCAAATAAAAGAAAAAAATTTTGTATTAAGTTCATTAATCATTTTTTCTGGAATATTTGGAAGTGCAGTAAGTAAATGAATCAATTTTGGAAAAGCGAGTGATTTTACTACTGTAATCTTTCCTACCAGGGTTAATTTTCTATGTTGCCAACTTTTGAGTACTCCAGTTAATTCTTTTATTTTTTGTGAAAAATTAATGTCAATCATACTTTCAAGATCTAATGAAAAATCAATGCCTAATAACCTAAAATTTGAGTGTGACCAATTAAGTTTTTGATCTGGGCAGAGAATAAGGTCTGAGTACTTTTTGCTTCCAACCCATACTGCTCTTGTTTTTGTAGGATTCATCCTTAAACCTGATATGTTACCAAAATCTTTAAAACAAATCAGTGATTCTTTAAGGGACTTTTCAGTCCCATCTAACATCAAAAAAGTATCGTCAGCGTATTGACTAACCAAAGATTCAGCATTATCTCGAAGAACACCTTTGATATTTTTGTTAGCTTTTAACTGCATAGACAGTAATTCAACTCCTATAATAAATAAATAAGGAGATAACGGATCCCCTTGCCTACAACCACGTTTAAGATAAAAAAAATCAGAAAGGTGTCCATTGTTTATGACACAGCTAGAAGCCTTGGTGTAAAGACATTTGAACCATTCACATATTGAAGGTCCAAAGTTAAAACTTTCAAGAGCTTTGATCAAAAATTTCCATTCTATAGAGTCAAAAGCTTTTTCAAAGTCAATAAGTAATAATAAACCAGATTGATTATTTTCCTCGAGGTAATGCATTAGATCATAGAGAAGGCGTGTGTTCTCACCAATAAATCTGTCTTTTATAAACCCTTTTTGTGTATCACTTATGACTGAAGGCAAAACTTCCTTAATTCTGTTTGCAACTACTGCTGAAGCTATTTTCATATCAGTGTTTAGAAGACTAATTGGACGCCAGTTACTTATATACCGCCTGTCTTTCCCCTCTTTTGGGATACAGGTTATAACACTTTGATATTGAAACTGAGAAAAGTTCCCAATTTCATACCCATAGTGTAGAGATCTGTACAAAAATGGTCCAATGTGTTTCCAAAAATATTTATAGAAATCTACAGTAAATCCATCTGAACCAGGGCTCTTACCATTTTGCATAAATTTTAATACAGTAGCACACTCTTTATAAGTTATGTTACCCTCACAGGATTCTTTTTGTTCCCTTGAGAGTTTTATATTGTGTTGAAAAAAGGGACTGGCATCGCAGTCTAGATTTCTACTTTGATAGAGTTTAGCATAGAAGTTTTTTTCCTCAAGAAGAATGTCTTGCTGCGATGTCAGATGCCTTCCCTCATCATCAATAAGTTCGGTTATAGTTTTTTTAATAAAATTTTTCTTTTCTAACTTACAAAAATATTCAGTGCACTTTTCACCATTCTCATGCCAGTTAGCTCTGGCTCTCAGCAATAAACCTTGAATCTTCTGATCTCTAGCATCTTTAAGCTCATTTTTCTTGTCTTGAAGAGACCTTAAGACAGCATCATCAGGTTTAAGGTTCAAAGAGTTTTCTAGTATTTTAATATCATTTTCAAGTTCAACAATATGTTTCTTGTCATCTCGTGACTTAGCAATACTATAATCAATAGACAAGGATCTAATCTTCATCTTCAAGATTTCAAAAAATAATTGATCATCACAAGAAAGTGCAACTTTAAAGTAATCATCATCATTATCCGATACTAAATATTCATTAACTGTCTCTTTAATGCATACTTTAACTTTTTCTACATAAACACTGTCTCTCAGCAAGTGAGAGTTAAATTTCCAATAACCTTTACCCCTTTTTTCTAAGCTGGCAGAGAATGTGAAAATGATAGCTGAATGGTCAGTTCTATAACCAGGAAGTATATTTGTCTTTTTCATAAGTGAATACAAGTCCTCTGATACTAAAAAGTAGTCCAGTCGACTTTGTTTTAATGGTGAGGGTTGTCTCCAAGTGTATTTTCTATCATTTGGATTACCAATACGCCACGGATCTACTAATTCATAAGTTTTTAAGATTTCTTCTATCATATCTCTTGAACTAGGGTTTCTGACATGTAAAATATTAAAATTATCCATACTTGGGTCAAGGACAACATTCCAGTCACCACACATTAGAATGCTTGTGTTTGAGTAAGTTCCTATAACTCGTGAAATTTCCTTAAAAAAATTTGGGTCATCATGATTATGACCATATAAACAAACCAACGTAAAACGTTGATTATAAATAGATAAATCTAGTATAATAAATCTTCCATTTGTATCTATGGTTGACATATGGACTTCAAAGTCTAAATTATTTCTAAACATTACACTCACACCTGCACTTCTATTTGTGAAATGACTGAAAAAACATTGCCCACCCCATTCGTCTGACCATATGGATTCAACTTCTTTACTACTATGAGTTTCTTGGAAGCAAACAATAGAAGCATTCTTATCCTTTACCCACTCAAAAACATCAGTTCTCTTTTCTAGGTTTGATAAGCCCCTAACATTCATAGACAAAATTGATACATCACACATGATATTGAGTTACATGAACAGTGTAAGTAAATAAAAGGCAAAAGTTAAAACCTTTCAAAAGTCTGTCTTTAACATGATTCACAACCATACTAACAAGAAAAACATGCATACAGATACATACAGCAAGATAGCACATTTGTTTTGGCATAATGTACATTGAGTTGACATGCTCATTGCAGGTTAATGTAGTTATCATCTAAATTGTAATATATTGAATTAGAGTTATCTCTCTTTAGGTTACCAACAAGCTTTCATAGATCATTATTAGTGACAAATAATAAAAATTGCAAATAATTAAGGATTTGAATTGTAAAAATGTTTTTGGTTTTTTTTTTAAGAGAAAAAAAAATTATGTGTATATTACGCTAATAAACTAGTTTTATACCCAAGTATAAAAAAGTATATAAAGTATTTAAATACTACGAGAGAGTTTACCAACAACTGGCATTGATTCTACATGTATGCATAGGTGTAATTCTAAAAGTTTATCAAAGATATATAAGAAATCAAACAAAAAGAGGAGGAAAACAGAACAAAAATATGCAAAAAAATCAGTTCAGCAAGACAAATAAATAGTGAATAAATAAGTAAATAAAAAGGGGAGATTATGATAATAAAAGGTTTAAGTAGGTGAACTGATAAATATTTAAGTAAATTTACCACAAGCATTGCATTTACTTTATTTACCTATAATTAGGGAAATGCATATTAGCTACAGAAAAGGTTAATTAAATATGAAGATAATTGTCATGTACTTTTAGATATTTACATTAAAATACATAGATTGACTGACTGTTTAGAACTCTTAATTAAGTTAATTATTTGTTACTGTCGTCAGCTGTGGTGGTTTTCTTCAGACGTGAGTTTTCTAAGCTTTTGATTAATGTCATCAAATAATTCAAATTTAATTCTTTTGCCTTTTGGAAGTTTGGCAAACACATTACAGTTATAAAACCACACATTTTCAAAGAGTTCGGTGTTTTTCAGTCTAGTCATCAAACCAAGATTGCGTTGTGAAATATCATCATGAAATTTGACATTATTCTTTAACAGTTTCTTTTGTTTCATGATGCTGATCTTAAGTTCTGTATTTCTCACTTTCACTATCACAGGTTTTACATCTCCCTTACCTGGTATTCTATGGATGGCTACTACATCACTGTTGTCCAGCTCTATATCTAAATCTGATTTGACCAGTCCTATAAACTCTTTCCTCAAATCTTCACCTCTTTTCTCTGGCAAGTTCATCATTCTGATGTTATGCTTTCTACTATATTGTTCATTGTAATTTGCCATTTTCATTGCCTCTGTTGCTCTATAATGATTGTTCTTGATCTCCTCTGTTAATTTTTCAATTGTTTTGTCTTGTGACCTAATCCTCTCTTTCAAATTTTCATTGTCCATCAATAATGAATCTACTTGATCTTGTAATCTTCCAGTTCTCTCCCTTATTACATTTTCCATCTTCTTTTCTGAGTTTTCCAATAACTGTTTCACTATGTCTGTGACAATAGATTTTAAATCAGCTTGTTTCACTAAACAATTTAAATCGGATGTTTTAACAGTGCCCTCCAGGCTTTTCTTAATGTCCAACAGATCATGATGAATGTTCACTAAATCAACTTCTATACTGTCTTCTGATACTTCTGAATGACCTCTTTTCACAACTTTAGCAGGTTTTTCTTTTCCTGAATCCTTGTCACTCTTGTCCTTGTCACTCTCTTTTAAAGGTGCAAGTAAAGTCTGAACAGTTTTATCTCCAGACATAATGTTGTTACTACAGCTCAGAATGGATAATATTACAATGGAAGTTCTTCTAGATAGAATATATAAGAAAACAAACAAGTCCAATATCAAAAGTTCTTTTCAGCAAATTTCAACACAAAAGTCTCACATAATGAAGTAAAGATGATGCTGAATCCAATGATACTTTTTTTAATCCATAACTCTAAGTATTTCACAAAGAAAACACCAAAAAACTGCAGAGCTAAAAAACTGCTCACACTCTACCGGCGGCCATCTTGTAACTCCTAAAAAATGCTAAACCTTACTTAGCCTGCCTTTTTTTAAGTACTTTGTACTTTTATATGATGACCGTTAAAATGTCCAGCATGACTCAGGAAAATTTCCAGGGCCTTGATATAGGATCTTACATGAGTACAAGTGGATTTCTTCAACAGAGATAGTTAAATTATGGAATTTTAAGTCCAAGCCTTGGCGGGGACTTAAATTTCCATAATTTAACTATTGAGATTGGAGAAATCCGATAATCCAAGAGTACTAATGTAATATTCTGTTTCTCTAATTTTAAAAAGTAGTAAATTTGAGAAATGAAGTACAAATTCTCCCAACCCCAATTTTACGTTCATGACTTGAATACGCGGTAAATGGAAGGTGTTTGTTTATGATGTCATGCGTTCCTATTATGACGTTATTATTTTAAACCAATCAACTGCTGAGAACAACAAATTCACTAGTGACAAGAACTATATTTTCCACACCCGTAAGCGGTTGAAATATTACATCTAAATTAGAGAAACTTGGTTTCAATGTTCATTGGATGGTCTAATACAAAGTTTTATTTTGTTCTGATTGAAATATTTTTAAATGGCTGCCATACCTCACACAAACATATGTGTGGTTACCTTATTTACACTGTGTGTTTACAGATCACTTCACATTTGAACTGAACAGATTTCATGTTTTCTGTATTTTTATGTCAAAATGTTGTTTTTGTTTATTTGCTGATCTTTGTATTCCAAGAGTATTTGCTTATTGTTTAATTTAGAAATTAAACTGAAAGAATCTATTGTTTATCTTTTCCAGAAAATAGAAGAACTGGAGCAGGAAAACTACAAATTAATGAATGAAAATATGAAAGCAAAGGAAAAACTTGTAGCCTTGGGAGGACCAGTGAGTACAGACACAGCATGCCACATTGTACTAGCAATACAAATATATTTGAAGAAACAAACTAAACTTGTTTTTTTTGTTTGTATATCCATTAGAAACTATTCAAATTATGACACTCTGAATTAACTCTTTATTGCTTTGTATTTCAGCAATACCAACATAAAAACAAATAAAAACAAACATGCAAATGAAGTTGGGCAACCGTTGCATGAGTGGTTCAAAAGCTATCTTTTTCCAGAATTCAAAACTAACTTAAATTAAGTTGTGTTACTATGGACTTATTATTTTGTAATCCAAGGCTTTTTACAGATGGGAAATTACAATAATCAACTCAATATATGTCATGTTTTCTTTAGGCAGCAATAAAAGATCTTGCCTCAGCAGTTAAAACAGTGGGAAAGGTTTGTATACAATTAATTCAACATTTAACCAATTTATGATATATCTTGTTGGTATCACACCCCTGGACCTGTTGAATTGTATTTGTATTTAGCTTGTTCATCATCCAGGTTTCTATGATAGGAGCTTGATTTTGGTTGCAATAGTGATATGTAGGTGGCTTTTAAGACAAATCTTACTATTGTTATGCACATTTTGTTTTTTAACGTTATTGTTTTGTAATTCGTTTATGACGTGTCTGCACATTCTGCAAAATTTCCATTTAGTAACCTTAGGCTTTATAGACAGACTCAAGTTCAATTTATATGTAAAAGGCAATAGAGCCTTAAGATATTGGAGGAAAAAACAATAATTATTCACTTTGCAACATCAAACATACACAAAAAAGAATTATTGTTCTTTCTTAATTATATTTTGGTCTGCAAATCTAGAAAATCTTTTCTTCTTGCCATTTGTGGTATTTACACGTTTTAAATATTGGAACTAATGATGAACATGTTCCCCCACATGGAGCAGTTCATAGTTCTGGGAGGATATTTAAAAATTACAAATGTGTAGTGCCTTACCTGGATTTCCTGCCACCACATAAATGTTTTAACATAATGTGTTATGTTATAATGTTAATATTATTTATTTTGGGGTTTTTTCAGCCTTCAGATGAAGATCTTGCAGAAACGAGGGAAAAAATGGCAAAATTACAATTAGAACTGGAAAAGGTTATATGCTTTCTGTTTTTAGATCATATACTTATAATTTAGTAAAAGAGACATAAATGTTTTGTGCACTTCATATTTCACAGTATTATCAAAATATAACCATGGACTTGTTTACACAGTTTATAGTTTTTATTTATGCTATTTTTATTGCCTAGACCAACAGTTAGCATACATAAAAAATGTGTGGAAGATTGTGAATTCAGTAGATTAATATTATTTGTTTGGAGAGAGTGGGACAGTAATGAAAAAAGGGGAGGGTTGTTCAGGAAAGTGGGGATTATTTACTAAAAAAAGTATAGGATTGTGGGTTTTAAGTATGGTAGAATTTATGGTTTTTGAATGACAAGATCATTGGCCTAGTAAAATTAAGACCTTTAAAAATGATACTTTTTGCTTCTCTACTTTGAACCTAAGTATTTTACACTTTTTAGAAATTAATTTATACTTGAATGTAGGATGATTACACAGAGTTATTGTTAAAAGCAATAATCATTTAAAATATGGTGAACCTGTTATTTTTCATACCGAAGGTCTAGGGTTTACTCCAGTAAAAGCTCGACACCATGATAAAGCTGAAAAATTCCTGAATGTAGCATTAAACAAACTATGAACCTGTTACTTTGAATACAACGTTTGTAAAAGAAGTTTTGTAAGTCAGTGAGTTATGTTATTTTTGTTTTTGTTTATTTCCTGAGTTAATTATTTATGTTGTTTATATGCTGTACAAGGTATTAATTATAAGAACATCCTGTTCATGTTAAGACACCTATAGTCCAATTGTACAAGTTATTGATTGTACCAATGATATGTTATAAAAATTGATCAAAGAAGGTACAATTAATTGCATTCATTTCAGAGTAAGAAATCTTCTGAAACAGCAGGTGAAATGGAATCTGATTTAGTATCAACGAAACATGAATTACTACGCATCAGGGAAATGTTAGAGATGGCTGAAAAGGTAATTTACCCTTAAAAAATGCTCTGTTTGTTGTTTCCCAACTCACAGTTAGAAAGGTGTTATGTAGATAGACAATTAATATTTTGTTTCAAAGTTAAAAAATTACACCTGTTTTGAAGTAAAAACATGTACTTGTCAGTGTCCAATTTCATCGGAAATTAAACATGCTCCAATTTCAACAATATTTGGATTATGGGTTGACTTTAGTATTCCATTTAGAATGCTACATTTTAACCATGCATTTCATAATGGCTGCTAAAAACATGTTAAATTTTTAACGTTGTCCAATTTCAACTTATTTAAATGTGTAAGTATATTTTAGTGCCCACGGTGGAATACATTACTATCAAGGGTGATTTTGGTTAACATGGATGTTGGCATCCCTACACAATTTTTCCTAATTTTTAATAGCATATTGTCAAATTAGTCATAACTTTTAAATTATAATATTGATAACAATGATAATATTTGTAATATCAATTAATGGTAGATCTTAGAAAATTGCTTTGCTCAAGTGTTACTTATTGATTTTGGTTTATTTCTAAGAGCTATTAGAATTCGACATTTCAGAGGAATTTTCTTGATGGATTCAGAATATCACTAAGTTTTTGAAAATTAAAACTCTAAGAAATTTAAGAGTTCACCTTTTTTGTTATCTCTTCTTGTTCCCTGCATGTTTGGTACAATCTCCAGTCCTCTCTATTGACACAATATATAGGTACCAGTTTCTTCGACAGATACAAGATAGACTTATTCTTCAATTTTATGCCAACTCAATTAGTTTGGCTTTATTAAAAAAATATCATGCTGACCTGAAAACTAAACATTTCGTTAGAAAACTTTTTTTTTAAAACTTAACTTCATTTGTGTACACATTACAGGAATTAGAAAAGAAAGTCAGTCAAACAAATCCATTTAAAAATCTGAAGAAGATGTTACTGTCAAAGAATGATCAACTGAAACAACTAAGGAAGAGATTGTCAAAGTAAGTTCTTACGAAAAACTTTTTTTCAAAGAAAAAAAAAAAAAAAAAACAAAAACAAAAAAACAAAAAACAAAAAACAAAACAATAAACAAGATATTGCACATGTACATTTCAGTTTCATCTGTTGATTACAGAAAAAAAATATTTCCATGCTTGTTTAGTGTTGAAAAAGATAAATGAACAGTAATTTATGGTGTGTAAAAAAACATCCACCAAAACACGCTGACTTTACAATAGTTTCACTCTGACCCCTACCAGGACGCTTCCCTGTACCCGCCAAGTTGGGTTTTGTCTTGCACATTAATTTATCTTAAGCTGCCAGCTGTGTGATGGATATAACCTAACAATGTGATCTTATTTACAGACACATGATAGAATTTGGACGAACCAATGTCCTTTTGGATTTTTCTATCTACATGGTGAAAGTTTCCATGTTCAATGTTGAAAAAACTATGCATTCTAAAATAATCATTTTTTCCTTCACTCAACACAGATTGTGCTCAGTATGAGGTGATATTATTGCTGTTAAACTGATTGAAATTTTCTGACTTTCTCCTATTAAGCAGCAAAATTTGTTTGTGGGGTTTTACTTAGCAGGACTCAGTGCTGGTCCATGTTTTATATTCAAGTAGCAGTAGATGAGCTAGTAGCCAGCAGTTTTTGCTGGTTGCGGCCTTCTAATAACATCCCTGGTATAAGCTATGTTTAAATGGAAAACTCTCTTATTACATGTACTTCTTCAATTACTATACAATTCATGTAAAAGTGGCATGGCTGTATGTAATGGCTATCACTTTACTCTAGTTTTATATAGGAAGTAAATAGTCTGTTAACACAAGATAACCGACTAAGTTAGAATCTGTTAAGTAAATATTAAACTGCCCAAAATTGATAAATAAAAAAAAAATATTCAACCAGTCATGCTTTTCCCAAAGTATGTACCATGCTGCACACTTTTACTCGTAAATTTGTATTTTTCAGATACGAAAGTGTGGGAGATGAAGATGATTAAAGAAAATTACAGCAATATAGATACTATTAACTTTTCATTTAACTTTCTTCTCAATGTGTTCATAAATGTATGCCTATAAATATATGTATGTATTTCTTTTGTTGTTCTGTGACCTATCCAGGTCAAAGCATAATACAAGTCTAGTTGATGAGAGAAAACACAAATAATGTCTATATATTTTTTTACTTCAACATAGATCTATAAACACACTCAACATTTTTACTCTAGGAAGACACTGTAGGAAGACAAGTTGAATGTTGCAAAGATTTAAATATACAGTTTTTGAGGTATAAACTGAAAACCATTTCTGATGTAATATTTGGGACAAATAAAAGACCAATCAACATCAAGTTAATAAAAACATTTTGTAACCATTAGTAAAAATAATTAAAGTTTTAATTACAATAAAACAATAAGAACCTGTCATCCCTTTTCATGGCCACACAAGTATATAACATTAAAACAAAAAAATCATAAATGGTCTAGCGTACAGAATACACAGAATTTCAAAAAGCTTTTAGCGTTTAATGTTAAAGAAATATATAAATTTGTACACACATTTCAGTTTAATTTATGTGGAAACAACAATATTGTATTATACATACATGTACAGTATTGTATAAATAAATATATTGTAGTATGCATACAGTGTGTATTAGAACAGGGTTGTATCCCTGCTACAGGACGAAAACTATATAGCTGCCAATGTTTCAAAAAATGTCTTATCAGCAAAGCAGGTTTTGTATTGAATTTTTTACTTCTTGCAACCTTAGTATCTGCACAACTTATTTTTTTTTCCATTATAACTGCGAAATTAATGCTTTAGATTTTGTATTATCAATATTTGCAGTATTTTATAAATGTTGCCCACAGATTGTAACACATTTAATTCAGGAGCAGAGAAGATCTATTGTGTTGAATGTTTATTTTTTTGTAGAACAAAAACTTTATTACGATAATATCTGTGATAACTTTGGTGTATGGACAGTGTTTTTTATTAGTAGTCTGTTGTACTTATGTGAAAGTTGTTTTCATTACTGGTATCTGAGTGTATGTACCAACTATTTGGGTTCTGTTTCTCTGTACAGTTTCAAAAATCAATCATTTTAACTAAATTCTGTGATTGTTTACTGATCTTTTTATTGTTAAGATTTATTTTTGTACATTTATTTATCCTAATCATAAGATATTAGAGTAAACACAGATTTGAGTAGAACTTGCATTTGTAAACCTTTAATCACATAGGTAATATTTTTATAGTGCACAAATTCCTTGATGATTGAATGATGTGTAAAGAAATATCTGAAAAGTTCTCAAATAGACAAAGAGGAAATTTTAAGATCTTTTAGTACTTATTTCATTAATAAAGAATATAAAGAAAATAAACAGATTTTAATTTGACAAAAATCGTTATGTAAGTAAATGGTTAGGCCAACAATCATCAATATTTAAATAATTTTTTTAATTTTAAAATGTTTGTTATCCATCCACTTTACTATATAGACATATCGAAAACAAGTATATTTGAAATATGATTCAGTGTCTGTTTGCAACACAGATACCAATGTGTAATTTACATGAATCTCATGAAAAATCAATGTGTTAGCTTGCCTAAAGTGAACACATAATGTGTTCTGTATATGAAAATTATTATGAAGTAATGACATAAATTTCTCAATTTATGTAAATTTTAAATACATTATAGTTGAGTTTTCAATGAAACATTTTGTCATCAAATTCACACACAAGCTCAACTCAGTTAAAAATTCATTTTTTGGTGAAATTTACATCAAATAGATTTTTTTATAAATGGAAGAGCTTTGTAATTTCATTTCATTGAAGAGCTTTGTAATTTCATTTAATTTGGTGCATGCAGTGTGTGTTGTGATGGTGGTGGTAACATTGTATAAAATAGGAATGATTGGCCCCACTAAATACATGAGTGGGCTTCTGTCATAACTTAGTCTTCACTGTACGTTTACAGCCCTAATTATTTGAAGTTCATATTTTGATTTCTTACTGAGTCAGTTGGAATCTTAGTCTTCCTAACTTTTTTGAAAAATTGGTTCACATTTCAAGTTTGAATTGTAAAATCATTAAAATCTTCAAACCACGGAAATAATAAACTCCATAAGAGCTTGATATATGTATTAGAATTGATTTACAACATAAACTCAAATGTTACAAAATTAAGACCAGTAAACTATACTTACAAAATTATGTGTTGTCATAGTAATGTTGGGCCATTGACCAATAATGATTCAGTTACGGTGGTACGATTCTGATAGTCAAAAGTCCTGTTTATAATCTGTTAGTTGGAAACAAATTAGAAAGGATAATATTTATATATAATTGAGTGTAGTATTGAATCCATTTCAATGAGGTGTATTACTTCATTTTTTTTAATTTCAAATTACTGTTACTGGAACTTTAACCATAAAGTTTTTTATCAAATAATTGCATAACAGGAAGTTAATGAGTTTAGCACATATAATTATTAACCAATGATTGGTTGTGATTTTTTACAAATATTCAGACACTATTTCATAGTACATGATAAAATGACATTGTGATCACATAAAACTTCATAAACAAAAAAATAGTATTTAAGGACTTTAATGTTTCGACAGGCAATAACCCCCTACTATTTATATAAAATGTATGCTGTACCATTCCTTGTAATATTTATTATATAAATAGAAATAAATAGTACTGTAGACACATGTTTGCATATCTATTCTGTTTGAGTGGATTGACAAGATATGTGATGACTTGTATTCCAATAATCCCCACTAACCAAGATGGATGGTAAACCCCCTCCCCTAACCAAGATGGATGGCACTACAAAAAAAGAAAGCCTTCATTGTTTTTTCCCCATAATTGTTTACCAAACAAGCTCAAAATAAAACTGTAGTTAAAAGAAGTATGGCGGCTTTTATTGGAGAGAAAGCTTTGGTTACCAAACGACAATCCTTGATCTCTACAAATTTGTAAAACATTTTTTTTATCCAGTTCATCTGATTCCATGACATTTTTGTATAATTTGTCAAGTCTTTCTGTTTCGTATTTACGCATAGCTTGTCTATATTTTCTTTTTTTTTGACAATTTCGCCTAAATACATAACTTTTTTTCTGTTGTTATTTGTCCATCATTCCTCTCTCCCTACTTATTGACTTTTTTTTTCAATGATAGGCATCGGTTCTTTATGAGCCTTTGTTATTGAAGAATCATACGGATCTATTCCCATTGTTTCATCAGCACAGTTTTTCAGAATATTCGCCAGTTATAAAATTATTATCAATGTTGCCTTTCTTGAGATCTAAATTTTGTAAATTTTCTTTTACCAGAGTTTTTTTCTTATCACTTTAATCCCACTTCAGCTTGCTTTGAATAATTTGAGGAGTACCATCATTTGACAGTTCATACTGAGTTCCTGATTTCAGCTATATTCCCACACATGTTGATAGATTCAAAGGTGAGTGATATAAAATTTGTATATTCGTTTAAGATCTTTAGACCACGACATAGTCAATTTGGTAAGCACTAACATCGGTACAGTGTATTATGAAAGAATGTTTGCCTCAATGGATAATTATTCGGATGTACTAACCCAATCTCAATAAATTAGATTTAAAAAAGCCTGTCCCTATTTGTGAAGCGATGATGCATTCATGTCCCCTAATAATAACGTGACGTAAATTCCTCTGCATAATTTTATGTATTTCGTTTAGACATTGACTAATTTTTCTATCATTATCACTGCTACCCGTACCTGGCATGTTTAAAACCAAAACAATACAACTTGGAATTGGAAAAGTGTCAATCGTCATAACGCAAATATGTTCAGATATATAATGATCAAATTTTGAATTCCAAATTAATCCACACCCACACTCGAATTTTCTATTGAAAGTTATGGGGTCATATTCATCGGTGCACTTTATAAAACAGCTGCATGTAAGGACTACTGTTTTAACTAATTTATTTTTTCGTAAGACCATAAGCAAAGGTTTTGGATTGCGAGTATATCTACCTTCTTAGGAACCCGAGTAAGTTTACTGATTTGCTTGTGATATTCTCGATTTTTAATGTGGCAATACGTAAGGATTCAATGGGATATAAATGTTTTGATTCTGTGGGATTATAAATGGCCTCTCATAAGGATTTGGATTGTTAAGTTGTTGAACAGGACCGATCTGAAATGTGTTCTGTAGACTGGAGTTCGCCAGAGTACTCAAGAAACCTGACTAGCATCCTTCTCATTTTCTTCTTTATTAACTCCCTTTTGTACAGATACAGTGGTTTTACTACATTTACCACTCTCAGTGTTTATTATCTTAGATATGTTTTTAACATTTAGATTTCCTGGTGCATTTATATGTGGATCTCTTAAAACGGAATCGCTGGCTCGATTTTCAGCTTTTTGAAATTCAGTAGATTTAGCATCTCTTTAAAGTTATTGATCACAATCCTTTTGTCGGCAATAAGATGAAGAATTTGACTCTCTTATATACTAAATCTCGATTAAATGTTAGCCCTATCTATATATGTTACAAGTACGTCAACAGGATTGATGTCTAGAGTTGTTTACATTTACATCATATTTAGTGGGGTTTTTAATAGATAATGATACTTCCAAGTTCGTAAATATTGTTAGAGTTAGAATATAGGGTTGGGCACTGGACAGTTTTTAGCAATTTTCATTGAAAATTTTCTCTTTGTTCTTTAGTGCTACCTCTAAGCTTTCTTTCTGTTTCCTCGAGGGCTAGTTTTTTCCCCAATAATTGCTACTATCTACTGAGTTTATCACTTGACATATCTGTATTAATAGCTTTAATGGTTCCTACACTTCTATTCGAGTTTGGATTGGAGATTTCATACATAGGAGTTATTTTGCATTCCAGTTTCTTACAGCTACCGTTGTAGAGCAATACTTCTGGTCAACAAATCTTTCACTGCTTATAAGTTAATCTGTCGAACTGGTAGTGTAACAACGAGTTACATCCATGACAGACAATTGCTTTACTTCAGTTTGTGTATTTCTTTTTGCAAATGTTGCCAGATATTGTTTGTTTAATCTACACTCTGATCAAAAGTTAATACGCATGTACTAACCAGACTTGAAATGTCATTCAAGTTATGTTGCTGCTGGTGAGAAGTTACGTCTTGTGTTAGTAAATTTTCAATCTTGATTTTTACTTGTATTACTTTCGATCTCAGATAATAGATCTCTTATCTTTTCATGTATGTTATGATTTATTCCAATTAATTGAAAATTCCTAGCTTTTTCTTCTGTTATTATAAATTTCTTTATAGAAGACTGTGAAGTTTTTACCATTGACACATACCACTGTAGTTAAATATTGGTTAATTCTATATTGTTTTTTTATCATGGTGATATACAATATCTGATTCTTCTTCTGACTTTATTGAGCAATTTTCGATAACAAGACATTCTGTTTTAAACGAATACCCATCATCTTTGAGATTTGAATTGATAATCATAAGTAAGACACATCTTAAAGCTTCAAAAGCGACAGTTAAACAAGTTAATACAATATTAACATTGACAGTTTCGAATTGAATATAATCGCGGTGGCTGCTTCTGCCTTTTGTTGTAGTACTTTTCATTTCTTAACGTAATATCGGTCAACACAACAACAACAACAAAAGAAAAAATCCTACAAGTTGGAGTAATATTTTAATAGAACAAATACTAGTAAAATTCAAGCAATACTTACACATCCACTACGCTTTCAAAAAAAGGAGGTTATTAAAAATCACAAATCGGTGTTGGCATCCTTTGGCTCTAGATCAAAGTCGAAGTTGTTATTTCCCTTTTTTGTATTGGATACCAAAATCTTCACAAAAATCCATACAACAGCGTTTCATAGCAGGATCGTCTAAGTGTACCACCAAAACAATATCGCAACCCTTGACCACTATTTTAACAATAAAAACGGGACATCAAAAATACAGTGACACTTTCTATTCCAGGAGTGGTATAAATGAGGTGATTCCTGATTGACAGCATATATGCCATGTTTGGAGGACATGTTTTTCAACAGACTGTTTGTATTCATGGGTACTAATTGTGCTCCTCTCCTTGCCGATTTGTTCTTTTACTCTTATGAGTTTCTAGAAGGCATGCTGAAGAAGACAGAAAAGACACTGGCCCAGATCTTTACTTCCACATTCCACTATATTGTTGATGTTTTGTCAATCAACAATACTAAATTTGGTGACTATTTGCATTCAATTAACCATAGCGAGCTTGAAATTAAAGACCCCACGAATACACTTAGGTTGGCCTCTTACTTGGGCATACTTCTAGAAATAATAGACTTTAAGACAAACGTGATGACTTTCAAATTGTCAACTTCCCTTTCATCGATAGCAATATTCCAGCAGCTACAACGTATGGTGTGTACATTTCACAACTTGTACGTTACTTTAGATCCTGCGATCGGTATTCCGATTTTCTTCACCGCTAACTGCTGTTGACTACTAAACTATTCAAAAAGTGTGTGTTGTACCAAGGTTGATGTTGTCTCTCCAGAAGTTCTATGGTCGCCAAAATGACTTAATTGATCGTTGTAGGAAATCAATATCTCAAATACGATCGGACCTTTTCGGTGAGTCATATGTAGTCTTTCCTATTCATGGATTTGACTTTTTAATGACATGGCAATGAATAACTCGGAGGGTGTCTAGTTAAAGGCAGCACTGCTTACTCGTCAGAAGAACCCATGGTTTTTATTGGGTTCGGGTTACTCACTGTCTGGTCTGTGTTTTTAGTTTTTTGTTTTGCGTCTATATCCGAATTTGTAATTTTCCCTTGACTTTCGGCTCTTGTTTTTCTATTTTTCAAATGTTTTGGCTCTGGTAAAATTTCCCCAAATAGATCAAAAGTGTATATTTATGGTAGAAGGACAGGACTAAAACACTAGTGTTGGTGGTGATTAAAGCTGATTATAATAGTCTGTAAGAAGAATTTCATGACATTTGTTAGCCAACCTTTGCCAAGGCCCGAACTTAAAATACCATAATTAAACTATCTCGATTGTAAAAATCCGATAATACACTCGTAGCAATGCGAGATCCTATATTTATCTATTGTTATTTGTTAAGTTGCTATGGGATTTCTTCAAGATTTGGTGCACTCATATCGCAATGTTTATAATGTCAAGGCATGGCCCGTCATTTGCTAACGATTGACAGGTCCAGTAAGTCTGAAGGGACACGCTTATAACGTTCACCTGGTTGGAAAACGTACCCAGGCCATTCAATCTCCGATTCATTCTTCAACATTAACAAGAATATTGAACAAAACGTCGGTTCTTTGTTTCGTTTTCTATCAGTATTGATTGTTGTAATGAAATCGCATCCTTTCTGTTGCAGAAGATATTCGCAGTTTGGAGACAAATTTCCGTGTAAATTCCATACGTCAGTTTCCCTCTCGTTCGCCTTGTAACGTATGGTTACACCACAAGAAAAACAATGGATAAGATTAAATGCTTTGTAATAAAAACCGGCCTTTGCTAACAAGCTTCTCTGAGAATCTGTAACTAGTATTCCTATATCTATATGTTTTAGTGATTGAAGCGACAACAATCTTATCTCTTCTGCTGCATATGCATCGTTCTTGGCTATAAATTTCATTTTCATTGTCGGCATTAATTCAGCGGGCAGATTTTCTCTTACAAATTTATATCCGGGCGTAGTTTGGGCATGAAGGATTAATGGATTTTGATCAAAATCGCATCGGCCCATATAGTAACCACACGAAAAACATTGTACTAAGCACGGCTTCATCATATAAACAAAACCAGACTTTGCCATAACTTCTGCCGGCGGACCACTTTTGTTATTCCAGACAACAGGAAAGGTCTCCATTCGTTTTTGCTCATCGGTATAATCGGGAAAATGAATCTTCTCATCATGACTGTACTCCGTCCTGTGATGTGTCTCGACAGCGAATTTCGTTTCTGCATATAGCTCACTGACGTAACGTTGCACTTCCTTCTCGAACAACCCTGATACGGAACAGACGATTAGCCATTCTTTATCGCAACAGGTTTTTAGAAGCCCGACGCAAAGTTTTGTAATGTCTTATTTAATGTCTACGATTTTTTTTCTCTGAAAACTCTTTGCAAACTGAAAATTGATTGTTGTATTAATACTGCAAAGTTACTGGTGTTTATTTTGTGATGAACATCCAGGTGTTTTGAATATTCAACGAGATCTTCTTTCAAGTAACGATTTTTAGCTACAAGAAGAAGTCCATAAATGTCCAATCGCAAATGTAGTAAGCACAGCCCCCTCAAGAGGAGATAATCAGAAACATTTCCGTTTTCAAGCAACGAACAAAAATCTAACGGTACTGATTGTATCGCTCGAATTATGTCTTTTTTCCATTCTTTCTGTCTAGTGGAATATTTTGCTGTAGAGTTTAGGCAGTATAGACCACTTCTCGGTGAAGTAATCCCGTCTGTTATTAAAGTAATAATTTTTTGCCCATCATGATCAAGAATGTCAAATGCCATTGTCGCCATGAAAACTAACTCTTCGTTAAGGTTGAAATGTTTTGAAATAACAAACATAACTTTTTTTATTGACGTATCAAATTTTGGTAGTCTTCAAAAATTGTGCTGCCCGGATTTCCATGTCTTTCCATGCAACAGAACAGTATCTGTTCCGACTCTAGGGTTGCTAATACTTCATCTCTAGCGAAATCATCGCTTTCATCATACAAAACAAAAATATCGCATATTTGTTCCTCTTTTGGAATATCTTTTAAATGAAGAGTATCTACTTTTTTAAGATTGTGGATCAAATCTCCAGATGCTTCCATTTTTTCCCTGAAATAAACACGGAGAAGAAAATAATGACATGTACATTAGCAGCTCACCATGGAGAGAAAAACGATAGGTTTGGTCTGCAAGTAAAGAGGGGAGGGGTAAGATCTTTTCTGTTAGTGCGGTTTTTTTGGCATTTTTACACGTCTGTTAACCTTTTTTTTTAGAAAATTAACCAACGGTTAACTATGTTTTAACCATTATCTGTTATCTGTTTTCTTAAAAATTGACATTGCTGTTAACCGCTATAATGGTAAAAACCCTGTTAGCTGTTAATAGGCAGAACACTGTTAACTGTTTTACAGATTTTTCTCTGTCAATCCATTTAAATTTCTCAGTTCTGCTGTTATCTGATTTTCTATTTTTATTTTAAATTCACCGTTTTCTGTTTTCCAATGTAAATTGCTGTTACCTATTATCATTATTTTAAATTTACTGTAAGTAAAAAATTGTTAACCTGTTAATGGACCCCTTCTTGCCCCCAACCAAAGTGGCTGTTTTACACTGTAAGAAAGACCCACACTGTAAACTTGCACACCAAAATATTTTCAATTACAATTGGTATTCAATTGGTATTGCATCGAGGTTGACCGTATTGGTCCCGAACGGACATACTTTACGAAGACTATGTGCTCTGTGCCCCCCCCCCCCCCCCGGGCAAAAAAAAATACAAAATCAAATAAAATCAGCCCTAACATGATAAAATCCGCAAGTTCTATATCTTTATGATAAAAGTGGCATGATCAATATCATGATTTCTTAATTAATGTTAAAAGGCTACACTGTTACTAATTTTCATCTTATTGCCTCGCGGCAGAACGAGTGGGGTCGCCCCGATATTCCGGCATCCCATTAGTCCGACACCCCAATAGTCATACACCACATTCCGACACCCAATTGTCAAAAATCGTAATAGTTCAACACTTTCCATTATAAAAATAAAATGTGTAAGAAATTTTTCCTCATATTTTCATAGATAAAACTATGTCCTGCAGTGGTGGTGATTTTTAAAATTTCTTATTGGAATATAAATATAAACGTTGTAAAGGACCTAATATAAATATTGCTGACAAGTGTTGTTTCTATTGTATCGCCAGTTTCAGAAAAGAAGCCATTAAAAATGCTATAGACGTCTATGTTTGATAAAGCCTAGTCCGAGGATCCTCTATCGACCACCCAACGCATTTTGATTGACTTCGATGGGAGCGTTGGACCCCGCTCCTAAAAAATTATAAAAAAAAATAGCATTATCGGACTAAATAAAGCCCTGCGTGGACAGCCATCTTGTATTTTGTATTAAAAACATAAACTTTGTAGAAGACTAACAAATAAATATTTAAATACCATTGACCTTTTCGAAATCATATAGTCACGTAGTCCGGAAGGGGGTAAGATCGGTAGATAGATTTGTTCAGCCTTGAAGTTTAAGAAGATAGTAATTTACATTCTTCACATAGAATTCTTCATTAAACCATAGACCAATAAGCATTGTGAACAAGTTTGGTTTCAGTTAGCCCAGTGGTATACGACTATGTAAACAATTATTAGACAGCGACAATGGTAACGTCAACGGACGCAAGCTAATGACAATAGCTATAGCTAATCTGACCTACACATCGTAGAAAATCGCTTAAATTCATTAACCTATTCATTGTTACAATTGCTTTAATGAAACCCATTAATCCATTTTGATAAAGAGCATGTGACGAATTTTGTTCGTTTTATCCTATGGAAAGGCAATATTTACATCATAATCAAATATATGACGTCCTTATAACGTCAAACGTTATACTCTTAGCTATATACGTTCGCATCCATAGATATTGAAATTTTAACACCTGAAGTGACCCAATTACGTCCTCGGGCGAAGCTGAAGGGAGTACAAGGATGATGAAGGTGTTAAAATCTCCATATCTACGATATTCCCGGTTTTAGCTTGAAATGATGGATTTGTATGTACATCGTCAGCGCAATGGCGGACGTTAACGTAACGTTTTCTTTATTATCGAAGAAACTGCATGTGATGGAAATTTGGTAAAAATAACGTTTTTCCACCAGGTGTAGGGTAAGTACATTTGATAGATAGAACCCTCCAGTTTTCGAAAAACAACCAGTTTTCGTGTTGGATTCAAACAGATGTTGAAAAAATATGTTTAAATGGCGCTGAATGTCTTAGAGTCGTCATAATATTGTGTCGTCGTTGTTTGTCAAAAATGCATATGTTTTGTTTCTTTTTCTGCTAAAAAATAAAACACATTTGGACCTTTTGTCCCACTCTCCGACACAGAGAACATAACTGGTTCCCAGATATAACCTTAGCCACACGTCATTCCCCATTTACTGCGGGACTACATTTACTTGTGATTGTGGTAGACGTAGGATACCTTATAGAATCCTTTGCGTGGAGATAGATTTTGTCCAAGATTTTATCTTAAATTAAGTATGTATTTTGTCAAAATCTGAAAATTAGGGATTTAAACATGTTTGATTCAAAACCTTATATCATTAATATATGTGTTACAATGTGTACTTTTGTCGGACCTACTTGTTGACGTCATAATGAATGTTATAAAAAAAATGATGGTGAATCCCAGTCTATGAATGAAATGTGACGCTATGGACTATATTTTATGTCAGAATTCTTCGATGAATATAAAAAAATTTTGATTTTAAACTTTTACATTTTTTGTATACTTCTTAATTTTAGATAAACTTATTACATACATTAAATTGCAGGAAAAACTAACTGTATCACGTATAATTTTGATAATTCCGCGGAGACTTTGAAATTGACTCGGTAGAAATCTCAATCAGAGTTTGAAGTTTTGAAGGAATATTTGACGGAAGTAAAAGGACTGGTACTTGAAATCGTCAAAAGTACCGATTGTGTATCGCAAAAATTTGACCCATCTCTTTAATCTTTAATCTTTTATTCTTTGCCGTTGCCCCTCTCAGAGTCTAAAAAAGCGTTGCACGGCAGAGGATTCTGGATTTTTGGATTATAAAATTACAAATATCAGTAGAACCACCGATAGACGTTTCAAATACTGTAACTAAAACGGACAATGACCAAAACTAACTACAGTCGAACCTCGATGTGTCGAACTCGGATTATTCGAATACTCGGTTTACTCGAACTATTTCAAAAGTCCCGGCAAAATTTCCACTAACCCAAAGCAATTTTACATTTGATTACTCGAACTTTGATAATTCGAATTCTCGGTTAAGTCGAGGTGATTTGTCAGTCCTCACACCTTGAAAATAACAGTAATTAACCCTGATTAGTCGAAGTCGGCTATTCAAATTCTTTGATGTCATTTTAATTGATTTATGAACGCTCTATGGCTTCAAAAGGTGTTAATCCGGACATGTTTACTTAATGATTGGTCACGCGTGTATGAATAAAATGTTGACATATGCACCTGTTTGTATTGATCACCCAAGCGTTTCAATCATTATCAATTGTGTGTTTGTATACAATCTGAGGAAACGAATTTAATTGGTAACGCTGATATTTTTATTGATGTTTTGATTTTAATTTTAAAAATTATGATGATTAATTGATATAAATTAAAAATAAGACAAATCGGTGTCTTTTAATCCTGAACACCAGTTCACCGTCCAATTTAACAAATTAATTTAAAACGTATAAAAAGAGCGCATTAAGAGCAAATATGGACCATAACAAAAACGGAATTCCGAAATTATGAACTACTAGTAGTTAATTACTATGCTAATAGTTGAATAATTATGATATAAGATGAAATTTTTATTTAAAAATAATTTTGGCCAGGTTTCACGAAGTGCAAACCCGGTTGGGTTATATAGTATATGGTGAAGTCAGGTGGTCACGCGGGCAAAATACAGTATCAATATTTTGTAATCATCTTCTATACTTGTGACCTCTTTCAAGGGTAAATGATGACCAACTGTGAAATCCCAAGTCTCTATCACTTCTGGTTCATGAGTTACCAAATTTCACTATCAACTTCCAATAAAGAAAGGGAAATAACTCTTATAAGGAGGTAAAAAAATTTTTAATGTCTAATACAGCCATAGTACACAATGTCACGAAACAAAATTTATAATGTGAAAAGAAAATTTGGCGGACAAAAATGAGAATAAGAAACAGACTAATAACAATTAAACCACCTATTGTTCTGAGAACAAATGAGAAGGTCTTTCCCACTGTTCCTCTTAAGTCTGAAAATTTAGGTGATGATACAAATATATACTACAAATATATTGTTGCTAGGGACTTTTTATAACAGTTACCTTGTTGCTAGCGCACGACCTTGATCTATGACCTTTGACCATGGCTCAAATTGAAGCTCTTTTCCTGATCACTTTAAACCTATATGTTTACTATATTATCTCTAACCGTTTTCAAGTTTTAACCAACAAACCGATTAACCGAAACGCGTAACCAAAAGAGCAGTAATTCGAAAATGGTTCATCGCGCAGCTTCGGGTCAATTGTACCAAAGACGGTCTCAAAAAGAGGAATATTTTCCCCATTTATTGCCTGCTTCTATCTTTTATGGTTTGCGAGATATAGTGCTTACAAGACCTATGGTGACCTTTGACCTTGACATTTTTAAATGTAATACATGTCACATAGGATCAATGGTGGTGGTCCCAAGTCTCTGGGACTTATTGTTTCTGAGAAAACAATTTTGACGTGTTGCGACATTTTTCAGGTCAAAAATGCGTAAACAGGAAGTCGATTGGAAAAAAAAAATTTGCATGACAAATCATAGCCATAAATCCAGCGACATTTTGTACACTTCAGATTTTGAGAATCGGTTACGGTTTCTGAGTTTATCTGCTAACAAGGGTTTGCGGTGTTGGGGCAGATAACTCTGTTACTAAAAATAGATCGGTTTCACAGGGTGAACCAAGTCATCTCTGGATATGACAGATAAATTGTATCAAGTATCGAAATATGTCGCAACACATTTTGGCAAACTTCAGCAGAAAAAAATAATCATCATAAGAAATACAGTAAGGTCTTTTCCTCGGAAAAGGGAAAGACCTTAATAAGTCTTTCCACTCGGAAAGTGGAAAGCCTTGATAAGAAACCTACTAATAACAATAAGTCTTTCCACTCGGAAAGTGGAATGCCTTAATAATAAGAAACAGACTGGGGTAGCCTTTTTTTATTCATTCAATAATCAAGATATTGATCATGCCGATTGTTAAGAACTATTTAAAAAAAACAAATACCAAAGCACCAATATTATACCTTTAGTTGACAATGCTCCAGAATGTTTTGTTTTGTTTCGACCACTTTCTCTTTACATTTGGGAAAGATATCCAACTTTAGAGGAAATTACATGTTAGTTATATTTAGCCTGGAAGTTAGCCAAATAGTTGAACTTCAATCTTCAAAATAAATCGAACGACATTTATTGACCTCTTTGTTAACTATTTGTAAATATATATTGAAGATCACTTCCCATCATATCAGTTATTGTCGTATTGGAAAGAAAAAGATAAAGAATGACATTTTACGAGTGTGTCGGTATATATGACAAATTTTACAGGAATAACAGAAAACAAGATTGTAATTTACATTAAGATAAAGGTCATGTTTCTTTTAAAAGTTATCTACAAATGCACAAGAGGAAAAATAAAAAAATTAAACCGACATCTGTTCTGAAAACAAATGTTTAAGTCGTTCCCGTTATCGTCTGAAGTCAGAAAATATATATGGTTCTATGAACGTTTTGTCTGTTGCAAAGCATAAGATGTCACTTCCAGTCATAAAAATGTGTTATTTGAATTAAGAAAGTGGTCCCGATTTAAACAATATATGGTTATTAAGAAGTTGTATTCCCGTTTCTGGGAACTGGGACTAGTATAACTAACTTGTTCGGTAATTAAGTATGAAAAGTATACGATATCGTTAGATTCCAGTCCCGTTGATTTATAGGTTCCTGCTGGGAACAAAAGATAACTTCCAGTTGTAAAATGAAAAGGTGACATTTACCTTGACTTTTGACGTTTTACATGGACCCGAAGCTGCAAAATGACGTAAAGCTGGCAAAGAAAACTGCACGACATACCGTAACAAAATGACTTTAAATTGATTGATATTCAACATTTAATGGTAAAAATATTAATTAAGCTGTTTAAATATTTTCGTTTGCATAGGCTAGGTCTTTTATTTTAAGTTAAATTCGTTCGGCACAATGCAATGCACATATCAAAAATAGCACATGCCACGTCTTCGTAAAATGTCATCTACACGTGCCAGGCCCAAGTCATCGTAAAATGTTATCCACACATGCCAGGCCCACGTCATCGTAAAATGTCATCTACACATGTAAGTCTTGTAAGAGGAAACCATCCTCAAAAAATAATAACTTCTCTCCTGCATTCAGCTGTGAAGATAATATATTGTAGTAATATAACATATGTAGCATAAGTTTGATGCAGACTACTGTATAGTTTTGATGAGCAACCTACTAGTATATACTTATAGATTTTATAATGAGCGATCGAGAGTTGAAAATCTCAAAATCTCGGATAATTTCAGTGTTATAACAAGCAAGTGTATGACGAGCTAACTATTACATTCAGATTACACAAAGATGATATAAAAGCGATTTTGTACACTCGTGAATTATGAAACTACCTTCTCGTATGATAACGTACTGATATTTCATTTTTATTTTAACATTCAAGCAGTGCCTACTTCTATGACACTAGGCTAAGCAACCTGGATAGTCTTTCTAGATCGACTGAATCATTTTAATATTTCTGAACCCAATTGTTAACTTCCTCCAACAAAACGAACCCGCACTCTCTGAGTGTTGACAGACCACTTGATCAATAGTAGACGAACTAACTTGACACTTCGGCCACCTCATGGAATATTAAATACCGGGATTGTATAACACTCCATGAAGAACAGTTCACAGAATATTGACTACTTGGATGGTATTACACTCTGTGAGGGGCCTCGGTGGCCGAGTGGTAAAGGCAGTTCGTCTACTATTGATCACGTGGTCCATGCCACCTCATGGAATATTAAATACCGGGATGGTGTAACACTCCATGAAGAACAGTTCACAAAATATTGACTACTTGGATGTTATTACACTCTGTGAGGGGCCTCGGTGGCCGAGGCAGTTCGTCTACTATTGATCACGTGGTCTGTCAACACTGAGATTGCGTGTTCGATTCTCACTGCAGGCAGGGTGTACTCGACTCCAATCTTAATTGACAGGTATTGCCAGTTTTCCTACCGCAGGTCGGGGGTTTTCTCCGGTACTCCGGCTTCCTCCCCCAATAAAAACTGGACGCCATGATAGTAGTGTGCAAAGGGGGTTTCTGCCGCACTAAGGGAAAATCCTGCTTGGAAATGCCGATCCGGACCAAAAATGCAAACGGGGAGGGGTTCCTATTAACTATGGGGTAAATACAATCATGGCAGACAAGTCGCCCCTGAAGATAGTTAGGACACCTTAAAGACAAGTGTGTGACAAGGTAAATACAAGAATGAGTGTGGAACACAATGCTTTCATCAACACGCCCCAGCCCCAAGACAAGGAAGATGACTTCATCAGTGAAGGTGCCTTTCAGGAAAAGGTGCAGGACCAGAATCAGGAAGCCATCAAATGGAAGGACTTACCAATCGGAGTGATCTATAAAATCATGGAGGTGATTGAAGTGGATGGTAAGTTTGGGAAATGCAAAATCCTTACCCTGAAAGACAGAGAAGGAGAGACATCCAAAGTATGGGCTTGCCCCACGCTCAGCAAAGAGATTACTCCCTTGGAAGGAGCTTTCGTCCGCAGCACGGGATTCAAGCTGAGCAAGAAGTCCAAGCAACAGTACCTCTCATACGATCTGGTGAGGAAATGAGGGGTGCAAAACCAATCTCTTGGGGGGTGGGAACGCAAAATTTTTTTTGACCACTTTGATCTGGAGGGTTCTGAATGAGCGCCGCTCTCCGCTCATGTAAGAACCCTCCAGATCAAAGTGGTCAAAAAAAATTTCTCGATCCAAACGGATCGGGGAATTTGACTGAAAGGAATCTGAATGAAATGGGAGAGATAGGAGCGAATGGAATAACACAACTTACGATGCATGCGCATCCAGTTCTTCACTAAATAGGGTAGAAGGTTGACGCAACTGACCCTTTTCATCGTAGTAGTTTTTCAGACAGATTGCAGGAGCACCGTCTTCACCGGCCAGCTGGGACTTGTAGGATCTGGCTAATCGCACGGTATCTTGATGCTTCTTTTTCTTCTTGGCGACTCGGCGTGAGATCAAGGAAAATACTAAGGTACCGGTGGCACATAGGCAGGCTAGGGTTCCAAGGGGGATGGATGCCACAATACCTACGCCAGTCAGGGCAGATCCTATGGTACCACTAGTCAGCTGTAGACTGCCCACGGAACACCCACCCTGTGCAATGGAGATGACCTTATCCAAACGGTTATAGATTCTCAAGGCATGCTCATACCTCTGGATCTCTGAGGTGAGTTCTTCTTCCATGCGTGCGATACGACTGGCATTGATTTCATCCATTTATTTATAAGAGCATGCCGAGCAAGGGGATATTCTTAAATGGACTATCGGGTCCTAAGATCAGACCGGAGCCTCGTGGAACTGCCGACCCTGCTTCAAGTAGAGCCCATCCCTCTGGACGATTCGTGCGGTCGAAGGCTTCAGGTAGAGTCCATCCCCGCTGGGTTGCACGGTGCAGATGCATCCGCCGCGTTTCAAGTACAACCCCGAACCGACTGCTTTGGATACGGCGGCATTACCTAACCCACTCAAAGCTCCAATGCCTAGGGCGGGCAATACGGTCTTCGCGATCATGGGAAGAGCCCTCGCAGCTAGCCCGGCCAGCATGGGTAGGAAACCTCCTACCTTCTGCATGTTCGCCTTCAACTGAGAGGTGCTCATCTTCAGAGTCATACCACCGGTACCCTTCTGCAGGAGCTTGGAGATCTTTTGGATCTGCTGCGTGGTGAGCATCATCTTGTGGTCGCCTTGCAAGTTCGCGTAGGACAAACGAATGGCGATCGGGCAGCCTTTCTTCACAGCCGCTGGAGCTTATCGGCCTGACCTTGCGTCAAGCTCAAACTGTATTCGGAGTAACTCATTTATTTATACTTCGCGAAGATGAAAACGAATGGTGAGATTCTCACCCCTGAGATCGATGGGGGTGCCGTTCTGATCGGTGAGATGAGTCTCCATACGATTGATGGTTCGCAAAGTCACGGGCAAGTACACTAGATTTTGGGGGGTCTGAAGGATCTTCATGCCTGGGTCCACGTCGGGGAAGAAACTGTAGATGGTGGACTGCTGGGTTCCGTTCAGGTAACTTCCATGGATGATGTCGCTATTCACCAGAATGCTGTTGATGCTGATGATGTTGACGATGAGATCACCCTCCGTGTAACCGTTCATGCCTCGGTCATAAGCGTAGACCTTGCGCCCGAAGCCCAGCACGGTGTTGATGCTATTTTCGACGTCGAAGTCCACTTGATAATCTCTGGCGAGGGTTAGAGTGGCTCTCAGCGTCGCGCGGTTGGCGTCGAGAATGATCTTGGTCTTGTGACCGTTGAGACGCAGTTGCCGCTGAATCTCATTGTTGATGTCTTCAATGCCATAGGACCCGGTACTCAGTGCGATGGGGAACCAGTTGGCACCACCGTCCGCGGAGTAGCGGAAGGAATTGTTACCCGCATGGATATTGGGAAAAGAGTAGTACGTCTCCAGATTGACCAAAGCCATCTCGTAACTTTTCCCCTCGCTCAGTTGCAGGGGTGGGCTGAATTGAGTGAGAATCCGACTTCGGTTGTCGGACACAATGAAGGAAAACCCCTGCTTAGGGGCAGTGTTCTCGACGATTCGCTGTAGCAAGGATTGATCCATTTATTTATACTAGAATACGACGCTCATCTTCTGGCCGTCGGACTCGAACTGAAGGATCCTATCAGAGATTACGAGGGCGAACGCTTGAGTATTGGCTGGCACGTTACGCTCGAATTCGGCGCGGACCTGAATGTCGACCGTAGACTCTTTCAACCGCTCGGACTGATGACTTACGTCGATTACGAACAGTGGGTACAGGTCGATGTAGTCGTTGGGTGTTATGTTGCAGTTACTGTGGCGAGGATCCATGTTGTAGTAATTCTTCCGGAAATCTGCCGCGTTCTTATAGAGTCTAGCAGTCCGATTTTGGGTGAAACCTGCATTAAAGTCTACAGCGGGGTAGCGGTCAGCGTTGAGAGTGACGTAGATGTTTCGCAAGCGGCAGTGGTCGAACACAGCAGCATTTTGGGTCTGGTCGTTGCTCTTGCCGGTTTGAAAGGCCACGATGACGTATCTGGGTTTCTCTCGACCGCTCTTGGCTGTCAACCGCCAGTTGAACTGAGACGTTTCGGGGACGGCTATGGAATCGCACTGTCGCATTCGGAAACCGCAATCGATTTTACCCTCGCTCTGGATGGTCTTGTACAACCGCAGTTTCTCCTGATCGGAGGGGGTGACGTGGGGAATGAACCAGGAGATCTTACTCAGGATGATTCTTGCCGGGTCATTGACGGCTGCAGCCCTCAGAACGGCATTGGCATCCGAATCGCGCACGAGAGACAGTTCATGCTTGAACCCGTACACGATCTTATCGTAGTCGTCCGCAAAGCCGAAGATGTGCTTCAGGGGAATGGCGAAGGAGAACGACCCCTTGTTGGCAGGTTTGACGATGATATACCCGTGGCGAGTTGCAAAACCGGAGTTCTCTGCGTCGGCGATAGCGGTGGAATCCTTGAACCACAGTTGGTTGAGACCTTGAGATTTGGAGAAATCGTCGGGATAGGTCAGCATCCCTAGCATGGTGGTGGCGATGCCAGGGTCGTTGATGTGCTCGATCTGTTGACCGGAGAGCCTGTAAGTGATGGTTCGAAACAGATACATGATACCGTTGTGGGCGAGCGAGACGAGATCCGCATTGGCATAGGCGGTCCCATCATTCTTCTGGAGCCTTCCTTCCACCAAAAGGTAACTCTCAGCGGGATGAAGGAAGAGATCCTGGGTCTCAATATTGATGCGTATTTCAGCACCGGCGTTATTCAGTTGAGCCCCGGCTTGAGGTTCGTATTCGTGGACTTGATATTCCTGGAGGCTTTCATCGAAAGCTAGGGGTTCGACGATGTCGAGAATGTTTGACATATATTTATTTATAGCGGCGGACGAAGTCGTGAATTGTGGCAATACCACTTCCAGAAATTAGATTGTTCAGCCAGGCTTGCTGATGGGGGGTCATCGTGGAATTATTTCCCGAGATCAGATTGTTCAACCAAGCTTGCTGATGGGGAGTCATCGTATGGTTACTTGGCTTGACGAGGTTGCGAGGTTTGGAGGTCGCTTTATCGATCATATAGTCCACAGCTTTGGAGGCCCCCTTTTCAACCCCTTTCAGGGCGGCATTGGTGGCGGCGCTCATGGCCTTGCTTCCCAAGGTCTTCGCGGCTGAGGAGGTGAATATGCGTCCGGCCAAGTTAGCGACCGTATCGAATAGCCCCCGCCCGCCGACGACGTATTTTCGGCGATATCCGTGCTTAATCAACAATGGCATTGTATATTTATTTATAGGAGAAGGCTGCGATGGAGTTCTCTGTAATAGGAGTCGTCGATGTGACCGAACGTCCTCATAGCATCGAGGATGGCCACCATCTCGTTGCGCACCCCATTATTACCAGCCTTATAGGCGGCGGCGCAAAGTTCGAGGCGATCTATCAACGAATCGAGGTCTTTCGGTAAGAATACCGTTTGGAGTCCGGAGCCATGTCTGTCTTGCCGGTAGAGATGAGAAACGATCTCCTTCCATTTGTAACTTCGGCTCGACTTGGGGGTCCGCGAGAGAACGGAGTTTCCTTGGTACATGGCACCCGAGGTTCGCAGGATATCTCCATATGTCATCAAATCTTCGGGATCGAACGATTCTGGGCGCTTCTTGACAATGAGCTCCCAAAGACCGGGGGTTCCCTTGTGGCGCACGCCATCGACGAAGATATCATCTCCATCGAAGGTGACGGGCCGACTTCCCATCATGATGGTATCGTCCTCTACCCTCAATCCAAAGGTATGGTCGGCTGCTGGAGTCATGCTGAGCTGCAGATACTGAGTCGCCCGGGGGCCTAGGCGGGTGTCTTGAGGTGGTTCAATGGCTAATGGATGGGCTAAATCGGTTGGGGGAGGTAGCGCAGGCATCGGCGCAGGCAGTTCCTCGATCGTTTTAGTGATCTGCGAGGCCGCTTCCTTTTGAGCTTCCACCACGGGCTTGAACATCCTGGCGAGGTCGCGGTCGAGTCCGATATTGTCGAGGCGATGCTGCATATTGCTAGTCTGAATACTTCGCTTGAGATCCTGCAATTCCCTAGCGAGCGCCTCACGTTGCTTGGGGTCGGTGATCTTAATGAATGTCATTTATTTATAGCGTTGATCGCTGTTGAACGCCCCCGAGCGTTTGGTCCAACGCCCCTAAGCGTTCGACTGAACACCCCTAAGCGTTCGAGAGCTTTTGACGGAACGCCCCTAAGCGTTCGAGAGCGTTTGACGGAACGCCCCCTAAGCGTTGGAGAGCGTTTGAATATCGACTGCCAGCGTGGAGGAAGCTGATAAGGGTCGATCCTTGAAGGATTCAAGTGCCTTCTGCATTTATCGCTACCCGGCTGGCATGGGAATGTGCATTGGTGTCCACGGGCCGTTTTGACTGAACATGGAGGTTGGAGGGATCTGGCAGGGTTTCTCACCCCGTTATGGCGACGAGCATTCAGTGTATCAAAATCTGCTTCATCTTCATCGAACATAGGTCTCTTTGACTCCATTCCACACTTCATACAGTAAGATGACTTTGTGTTCGGTGACCATACCATTTCATGAGGATGACCACACTTCATACAGTAAGATGACTTTGTGTTCGGTGACCATACCATTTCATGAGGATGACAGAGACTCTCTCTGAGTTCCGCAGGTATCGACTGGCAGAAGCCGCAGAGTGGGTATACATCGCTGGGGTCTCCGATCTCCGTTCGGCACTCGCACCTATTCTTGAGGTAATCCTCAAACTCCCACTTAAACTCAGGGGCACCTAAAGGACTCTTCAGCATGATCTGTAGCTCGACGGTGGATGGTGGTCTACCTAACTCCAGCTCGATCTGCTCCACCCAAGATTCGTACTTCAGCAGTATATGATTAAGCAAAAAGATAGGTTCCAGCTTGATCATGCGCTCCCTCTGCTCGATCTGATCCATCAAAGATTCGTAGTTCATGATTTTATCTTAGACTAAATAGAACTCTTCTAATTTGTATCGATATTTTCCAGCCGCCTTGGGACTCGTGAGGTCGATCGTCATGAATCCGTAAGGTTCGGACCAGCAGCGGTCGCAAAGGACGTCAAACTGCTCCTTGGTGAGGTCATTGCAGTGATCGCGACGGATGTGCTCGCGGTTCTTAGCATCTTGCTCGAAGAGGCAGATGAAGTTGGTATTTTCACGGATCGATTGCCGGGGCAGCTTGAAATAGTTTTGGCAGAGGTAGAAGCAGTCCACGTTGTTGTGACGACCTCTCACGTAGTAATCTTCACACTTACTCTGCTTGCTCATCATCAAGTCGTCGAAGATCATGAGATTCTCATGGGTGGGATCGAGTTCGCGGGGGTCTGGCACATCGTCTCCATGCTCAAAGAAGAAGGCTTCGATACCGCCAGGGTTAGGCGATGGATTCAGTACTTCCACCACATCGATCAATGGGTAGGGGCATCTATCCTTGATGGAGAGTATTTCTCGGATATCGTCCTTCGAGAATCCCCTTTCCAGCGCCCGCCGCAGCAGCTGGTAGATCGGTTGGTGGAGCGATTTTCCGAAGACGTATAGTTGATCGTAGTCTAACCACCCTTCGCGCAAGAGGAGGTTATTCAGCAGCGTCGTCTTGCCGCAGTCCGACTTGCCTATGATTAAGCCTAGGATTGATCGCTGCGGGAGAAGGTAGTGATTGCACCTGGTCGAGGTGGACTCGTTATACGAAATATCTTCAACGTCCATTTTTATATATAAATGGGAATGTACTGTTTGAAGTGCAAAACGAAGACCGAGACGAATAGCCGCGGAGTGATCCCGACCAGCAACGGACGACGGAGGAAGGTGGGTATCTGCGCCGTATGCGGTTCTAGGAAATCTCAGTTCATCCGGTCCGTGGAGGGTACTGGGTTCATGAACCACCTGATCAACCGACTACCCATAGAGATGCACCTTCCAGGCCACAATTTCACCGGACCTGGGACCAACCTCGCCAAGCGGCTGAACGCCGATGGTACCCCCAAGGATTGGTCGAAACCCATCAATCGAGTGGATGAGGCCGCGTATCACCACGATCTCTGCTACGCCAAGCATAAGGATACGGCCTCGCGCAACTCCATCTGCGACGCGACCATGCTGGCCTCCCTCGATGCCATTTCCGACCCCACCGCACGCGAACGCCTGGACCGTAGCATCGTCAAGCCCATCATCGGTACCAAAGCGCGATTTGGATTGGGGGTTAAAAAAAAACCCTCGTCTGGTCGGACGAACTAGCCGAGGAACTGCACAAGCCAATCCGCCGCAAATTTCAGAAGCGTCGCGTGGTGGTGGGTGGAATAGATGCAACCTGGGCGGCCGATCTCGTGGATATGAGTGCCTTTTCCCGAGACAACAAAGGCCATAAGTTCATCCTGAGCATCATCGATGTCTTCTCCAAGTATGGGTGGCTAGTGCCGCTCATGGATAAGAAGGGGACTACGGTGCGCGACGCCGTCCATGCGGTCTTCAAGTCTCGCATCCCCAAGAAGCTATGGACGGACAAAGGAACGGAATTCTACAACAAGGAGGTGAAGGAGCTTCTCCAGAAGCATGACGTCGAGCTCTACTCCACCGAAAACGAAGAGAAGTCGAGCGTCGTGGAGCGTTGGAACCGCACCATGAAGGAGAAGATGTTCAAGTACTTTTCCGCCAACTCCACGCGAACCTATATCGATGTGCTAAGCGATCTGGTTCATCAGTATAATACCACCAAGCACCGCTCCATCAAGATGACTCCCACTGCCGCCAGTCAGAAGGAGAACGAAACCAAAGTCTTCTGGAACCTTTACGGAGATCTCCCTTCCATGCAACCACCGCGATTCAAGGTTGGCGATAAGGTTCGAATCACCAAGAAGAAGGGCGTGTTCGAGAAAGGATATACTCCACGCTGGACCGAAGAAGTCTTCACCGTATCCACGGTCTTAGGAACGCAACCGCCCACGTATCGTCTCAAGGACCTCAACGACGAGGAGATTCAGGGATCTTTCTACGAGCCTGAGCTCCAGAAGACCACCCAGGAACTCTTTCGCATCGAAAGGATCTTGCGGCGACGCACCCGACAAGGAGAACGGGAAGTCTACGTCAAATGGCGAGGCTATCCCAAGACGTTCAATTCATGGGTAAAGGCTTCCGAGCTCCAATAGTCCTTCGATTTTCCAGTCCCTGGAGTGGGGGACTAGAGAAGCGGAGGAGGGGTCAACCGATCCTGCCGGGAGTAGGAGGCTTAAACTTCACGTACTTTTCAAGAGCTTCAATCTTTTCCTGCTTATCAGCCATCTGCTTTTCGAGGGTTTTATATCTAGATTCTACAGCGTTTATCTTCTCCTGCATGGTTAAGGCTAAATCCTGCCAGTTCTTTGCATACCAACCATTCGTCACGGGATCCTTGGAGTCGGTTGCCTCGGGAAGGTTACGAATAGCATGGCCCTGCATATCTATCGCGCCGGTCGTCTTACCACCGATCGTGGGCAGGTACTTTGCCACGTCTTTCTCGATGCCATTCAAGCGTTTCTCCTTATCATCGAGCACTTTCAAGACCTTGTCGATCTTTGCCGCGAGCTCAGCGATATCCTTCTGACCCTCTTTCAATTGCAGATTGACCCAGTGTCTCGTCGCAGCGTCCGACCCCTCTCGCGGTGCCCCCAGGCCGGTGATGCGGTTGTCGTTCATATCGAGATCTTGGGACCAGACCAATGCGCGTTTTCTCGAGTGAGATCCGAATTTGTCCATTTATTTATAGCGAGAATATCACGTCATCGAACGATCTACCCTCCGACAGCATCTTCAGTACGTAGAGGCAAAAGTGACCGCACACCACGTCCCCGCGATACTGCAGCTCATCGGTGTTGTATTGGATCTTCGGACGCAGATAGTCGACCATCTCGTCGGGCGGAGGCAGACCGTAAGAGTCGAAGTAGTCCGCGCTTGTGCCAGCAGGTCCAGTGCGTTCCGGGACCTTGGAAGTCATCGTGGTTCAAGATGCCGCATTCATTAGCTCGTGGCGCTGGTGGTAGGGCATCTCTCATGAATACCCCTCTGAATCGATGGATCCCTAGGGCCGAGGCAGCTTCTTCAAGCTCTACATTTGAGAGGGGTTTGCGTGGGAGAGTTAAGTGGTAAACTCGTACGCTGCTCATTTATTTAGATTCGATAGTGACCGTGAGCAAGGGTGCTGATTCCATCAGGTAGGATGTGGCGCTTGTCGTCCTTAGCTGAGAGTGCGATCTTGTTGATCTCCTCGGCGTAGATCTGATGGAGGTGGCTCCGGATGATGTTCATCGGTCGGTAGATCTCCTTCTGAGTGTCGAGACATCGCTTGTAATCCTCGAAGGCGATGTTGCGCTTGATGACGCTCTTGGTGACTCCCTTCGCCTTCTTGGTGGTCTGACCGTCATCCATCTTGAAGGCGTATAGCTTCGCTCGGAGCCCCACGAATTCGGTCATGGCCATGCCACCGCACTCGTCCTTAAACATCCCGATCACCTTCTTGTTCGCACCGGTTGGGATGCCGGAGGGATGCTCGGCGGGATAGTTGGAAGTGTCGAACTTCGCTTGGACGTGCGGGGCGATGTCTTGGTAGAAATCGGCGGTCTGGATCTCATAGGCCAAGCTATCGGTGTCGGTGAAGAGCAGCCGGGCGTTGTCACCGTACATCTTCTTCACGAATCCGTAGTGGAAGTCGTACATCAGGAGCTTCGAGATGTCCAAGATGCAGGCTCCCAGGTAGACTGGCTTATCGAACTTCAGCTTCGTCTTCTTCATGTGGACGGCTACCATGCTTTCGGTGAAGACGACCCGACGATCGAAGTTGGGCTTAGCCACGAGCTTCAGCGCCTGCTTTTCTGTGGTAACCAGTCGGACGTCGACCCGCTTTCGGATGTTCTCCATGGTCTTGCCGAAGACTGTGTTGACCATGAGTTTGAAGAAATCCTTCTCTGATTCAGTCTTGGCCTCGGCTCGAAGAGCAGTGTTCAGGTCGACGTACTGCTTCAGCCACGGAGATTGCCTGAACCCGATGATTCGGTGGACTTTGGTGAGCTTCATGCCCATCTTCAAGTACAGCTTGAGATTCCTGTAGTGGAGCGTATACTTCTCACGCTTACCTAGATGAGGCACCAGCTTGCGCACCTTGTTGATCTCCACGTTCTCCGGCGCGAGTGGGTAGTCGTTGTGGGCGTTGTGGAGATCATGCGGGTATTCCAGATCACATTCCACCATGGCACCGTACTCGTGATCGTCGGGGTACCTCAAGACGTCCTCGATCGCCTCCGGCTCCATCCACTCGAAGTCTCCCGTGGGAAGGGGCTGTGCCATTGCCCACCCGTAGAGGTTATTGGCGTCGAGGTAGGTCAGGTACTTCGTGGGCTGGGAGCGATCGTAGGTCTCCATGTAAGGGTTGTTGGCACGGGCGTGGCGGTGAGAGATCATGGCCACCCCTCCTCTGGTTCCTCGCTCGATCATCAGGAGCATGTCTGGGTCGGACAATAGCTCCAATCTGATCCCAGTGGTTTTGAGAGCAGCATTCCATGAAAGTCCGGGGGAGGTGTAGTAGTGGGCAGGATCGAGCATATAATGCTTCATGCATACATCCCTGAAGTTCTCCATGATGTCGGTCAGCAGCAGTACGTCGGTTTCGAGGTAGAGGTTGTGGTAGTCGCGCATGATCTTGCACCCGAAGACCTCCCAGACTCTCTCAGCGTGTGCATAGTCCTCATCACTGATATGCTCGCCGGATAGTGTGCTGTAGAAAGCTTCTTTGGGTGGGAGCTGGGCGTCCTCCAGCTTGGACGGTCCATCCATATAATCGTAGGGGAATACTCCCTTACGGATCATCAGCTCGTAGCGGTCGCCAAATCTCGCCTTCACGGTCTTGAACTGGTCGGGGTGAGGTTCTTGGCCAGGGTATCTAACGAGCAGAGCATGAAGCGCATCGAATCGATGAACCTCATCTCCAGATCATCCACCTGCTTTGTGAAGCTGATGTATTTCTCGTCGGTATTGGGGATGCAGTTGATCTTACCTGCTGTGTTCCCTAACTCTTTGACGAAGATGTGGGCATCATATCCGCTCAAGTTGTGAAAGATGATGGGGACGTGTTTTGGAAGCTGGAATTCCAGATTGCACTGGTTGTGTGCTGCGCCGCGGTACTTGCCGGTGAGATGGTCGTGGTCACGGACCTTATCCCCATTCAATGCGCCACCGCAAATGTGGCAGTTCGTACTTGCTTTGAAACTCTCCTTGTCCTTGTCGGTCATCTCCATGGGTTTCGTCTCACTGTATAGTTTGGCGATTGCTCGCACTTCCTCCTCCATGCACTGTACGAACTTCTTGGCCGCATCCTCCCCACAGTAGATGACCGATTCTTTGTAGTCGCCGTGAGCGTACTTCACGCGATAGCAGAAACCCGAGGGTCTCTGTAGTTGGTACGCCTTCGTGTAGGATTGTAAAGGATCTGGCTGGCAGGTGTCGAGCTTCTCCGTGAAGCACTCGAAGTCCGCATAGATCACGAATGGGACTCTCATCATTTTCTTGTAGTCGCTGAAGGCTATGGTGGATCCTTCTTCCGGCATCTCGATCCTAACTGCATCCTTCTGACTGCAGTATTCCATGTGTGTGTCGAGAATGTCCTGCCTGGAGAAATGGGACAAGCACCGGCGGCAGAAGTAAACTGACTCTTTGTGACCAGTAACTTGGGAGGTCAAAAGACGCGATAGGCTCTTGATCCAGCAGTAATGCTGCTTGCCTTCGCAGGTCAGGAAGAGGAGATCTACGTGGGTAGAACCAGTGTTCTTGGATATCCTGAGGGGATATACCTGGAGATCTTCTTCACCGTCCTCACCCTTCTTTACGCCATCGAAGCCGAAGACGTTAACGTTGATGGTAACGTTCTGCTTCTCGTACCTGTCGATCGCCTTGAGTGAGACTGGGAATTCGATACCATCGAATTTCAGCTCCTCCTCCCATCTCTTATACTGAGTCACGCGGTGTGTTGACTTCTGGTCGACTTCATCATAGTGTAGGGCTGCCAGCACCGCCCACTGGAAACAACGATCATCCTCTTTTTCACATTGATGATCGCCTTCTTTTTCGCCAGTATCGATGGGGTTGGTATATACGAGCTACCTGCGAGCGGCTTGAATTTACTCAGGTGGATTTCTAGCCGCTCGATGTGTCCGAAGGTCCATCCGCTCCCTTCACGCATGTACTTACCCATATTCTCCCTGACCTTCTCCATCATGAATGCGATCTCCAAATCGAGGTCTGATGACTGGGTGAGGGTAACTTGGTCTGACCAGAAATAGGGGATGACGTAAGTATTCTCTCCAGTCGCGGGGTTCGTTTTCACTAGCTCTACTCGGAGCAATAATTGCACCTTCAATCCCTTCTTTTGGGCGAGTGCTTCCGAGATGGTGCTGGCGATGGTGCTAGCGATGGTGCTCCGACTTATTTTCTGAAAGGTGACCATGTCGTGCAGCTTCAATGGTTCGATGACGACCGTACCAAAGACGCCATTCAGTGCTTGGCGCCGATCAACTACTTTCATTTCCTCCTCTACCGGAGCATTTTTGATGTTCTCTTCCACCAATCGGAGCAGATCCTCTCTCCTGAGCCTGGAGTACTTGGTGATACCGCGGCTCTTCGCGAGTGTTTTGAGCTGCTTCTTGCTGAAGACCTCCTCGCGAGTGAATTTCCTGTTAGTTTTCTCCTCGATGAGCTTCACCAAGGCCTCCTTACTTTTCCGACTATATCCCTTCAGACCCTCATCCTTAGCTATTTGATGGAGGGTCTTCATGGTCTCTCTTACCACGATTTTTCCTCCGCTTTGGATGCTCCCGTCTTCTGCGGGCTGCTTCCTGTGCCTCGCGCAGAGACCGTCGATTCCAGGCTTGCTCTTACAGTGTCCCTTCTTCCGCTTCAGTGGGTATTCGCAGGTACGTTTCGCACCATTAGATTCCATCATTTCGATCTCGGGGGTTGGGGTTGGGGTTGATGTTGATATAATATTCATGTTCATACTATTAGATTTCATTGTTCTATCGTATAATATTTCAATCTGGGAGGTTTGGGTTGGGGTTGGGGTTGATGTTGATGTGCTATCCATGTTCATGTTCATACCATTAGATTCCATTCTTCTATCGTATAATATTTCAATCTGGGAGGTTGGGATTGGGGTTGGGGTTGATGTTGATGTGCTATCCATGTTCATACCATTAGATTCCATTCTTCTATCGTATAATATTTCAATCTGGGAGGTTGGGGTTGGGGTTGATGTTGATGTGCTATCCATGTTCATACCATTAGATTCCATTCTTCCATCATGCAACATTTCAACATTTCAATTTTCGATGCCATGCTTGTATTTACCCCATAGTTAATAGGAACCCCTCCCCGTTTGCATTTTTGGTCCGGATCGGCATTTCCAAGCAGGATTTTCCCTTAGTGCGGCAGAAACCCCCTTTGCACACTACTCATGATATAGCTGAAAAATTGCTGAAAGTGGCGTTAAATACCATAAAACAAACAAAACACTCCGTGAAGAACATTTCACGGAATATTGACTACCGGAATGGTATTACAATCCGTTAAGAACATTTCTTTTTACATAATATATCTACTGGGATGGTTTTCCACTCCATGTAGAACATTTCACGGAATATTGACTACCGGAATGGTATGACACTCCGTGAAGAACATTTCAAGGAATATTGACTACAGGGATGGTATAACACTCCGTGAAGAACATTTCAAGGAATATTGACTACAGGGATGGTATTACACTCTGTGAAGAACATTTTACACAATATTGACTACCGGGATGGTAGTACATCCCATAAAGAACAATTCGCGGAATATTGACTACAGGAATGGTATTACAATCCATTAAGAACATTTCATTTCATTGAATATTTCTACTGCAATGGTATTAAACACTCGGTGAAGAACATTTCACGGAATATTTACTATTGGGATGGGCATTACACACCAATAAGAACAATTCACGGAATATTGAATACTTGTATGGTATTACACTTTGTGAATAACATTTCACAGAATATTAACTACCTGCATAGTAGTACACTCCTGTGAAGAACATTTCATGGAGTATTTACAAACGGGATGGTATTACACTCCTTGAAGATCATTTCACTGAATATTGACTATTGGTATGGTATTACACTTTGTGAAGAACATTTCACAGAATATTCACTATTGGTATGATAATACACTCCATGAAGAAAATTTCACGAAATATTGATTATTGGTATGGTATTAAACTCTGTGAAGAACATTTCGCTGAATATCAACTTCTACAAGGTATTACTGGGTACATTTAATGACCAATATCCAATATACAACAATAAAGTCAAAGAGTTTCTGTAATTTATTTCAACAGAAATTGTCAATTTTTAAATTTTTTTCCATGTTTACACAATTAACTTAAAAGGGATATTCAGGCTGACCATATTGTATGCAGACTACTATAATCCACAACACACACAGACATCCACATCAGTCTTCCACACCCACAATTACCATTCACACATCATTCATTCTTTGTTAACACTTATTACCAGATCAGTTACAACCGTTAATATGCACAAATGCTAAGCTGGTATTTGCCTTGAATGAAACAATGTGATTAACAATAAAATGAGTATATCTTAGTATGGGACCAGAAATGTTTGATTGTATTCAATAAAATTATCCCTTCCATTATTTTTTATCCTAATGCAACTGAGAGAGAAAACTGTTCATTTTTTATAGCATAAACTTGCCCCTGAATAACATTTTTTCTCCAAAAATTTTTAACATTTATAAGAACAGTCTTTCAGTATAAGCCTTGCCTAGTTTTGGCTTTGTTTTTGATACAAATCGGATTGTTAGAAAACAAATTATTTCAACTTGAAATTTATATAGTAGGCCAATCTTCAAACAAAGCCTAATTTAACAATTTCACAGCTTTACGTTATTTTTAATGTCAGAATTAAATTTTTAATAGAATTTGTAATGTCAGAATTAAATTTTTAATAGAATTTTTAATGTCAGAATTAAATTGTTAATAGAATTTATAATGTCAGAATTAAATTTTTAATAGAATTTTTAATGTCAGAATTAAATTGTTAATAGAATTTTTAATGTCAGAATTAAATTTTTAATAGAATTTGTAATGTCAGAATTTAATTTTTAATAGAATTTGTAATGTCAGAATTTAATTTTTAATAGAATTTTTAATGTCAGAATTAAATTTTCAATAGAATTTTTAATGCCATAATTAAATTTATAATAGAATTTGTAATGTCAAAATAAAATTTTAAATGGAATTTGTAGTCATAATTAAATTTGTGACTGAATTTTATTTCTTTACTACACTTGCAAGATAATGTTATCTTACTTTTAGGTATATGATATTTTGTATTATTGACCTCTTGTATAAATCAACATTTTTCAACCTTTTATTACCGATAGATAATAATTATAATATGTAAGTGTATATTATTACTATTTATAACAATTACTTGTTACATTTTAGCACTTTATACTTTTCACAACTTTCCAGCGTAATTTGAATTCTTTGTTTTAGCAGATGAAGCTTTTCTGGATAAAAACTTCCAGAACCAATTGATATTCCATGTAAAAGTAAATAAATATGATGATTTGGATAAAATTCTCAACGTCTTTGTTATACACAACTATTAAATTAAATATCCTTGGGTTATAAATAGATAAAAAATTGATAAAATATTTGCCAACCACAGCATATAATCAGATATGCACTAAAACTCATAAAATACATTGATTTAGAAATATTCATGATCTTACAATGGCATTATATGATTTGTCAGTTGGATTATTGTGCCATTTAAAAAAACTCTATAATTAAAGTACATTTTAATATGTAAACTATATGTAGTATCGACAGCTTATTCAAATACTACCATATTTTCTTAATATATGACAATATTTAATATTGCAAATGTGTACATTCGTTTTCATGGTTAATGGTGGAAATCCAGATTAGATATGGTATATTCAAATAAGAAATATAAGAACATATTTTGTTTATTTTGGTGCATAGAAACAAAATATTTAAGCCAGCAATATAATGCAGATGAGAACATAAAATAGAGCCATCATCAAAATTTCTGGAATTGTTTTTTTGAACAGCATATCACACAATATGACTTTAATCACCAATGGCAGTGGATAGCATTGAAAAAATTAATTATTTAAAAAATGATGATATATTTTATAAAACTGTTAACAGACGTCGTGCATTCTCATAGTGTATTACTGATACCTGCAGAACCTTTAACAGATGACTAAAAATGAAAAATCAATCATTTTATTTGTAAATGCATATCCTTATACAGACCTATGAAACCCTGTATGATCAAATAGTAACACAGACCCGTCTAACCTCTTCATGTGTCATCAGTAGCCTTAGACTAATTTGTCAGTAGATTTATATTTTTTAATTTAAAATGCATTAGATTTAGTCACAAGAAGATGCCAAGGACCTCGAGTCTCATTATTGTTCTGATCTGATTGATTTAACCTCTTCTTACATTGTAAGCTAGCTACTATATTCCAAACTTCAGGATCAATATCACCGAGATGCTTTATTTCAATTGAATTTCCTTTCAATTCAATCACTAACCAACTGAGATTTTTTTCAACACATCTACGTCAATTGTAGTTTTAATGCACAACTGATAAACTACATTTGTAATTTGTAGAATCTATAGTGAAATCGTAGAAGTAAACACCCCTGGTAACAGCATTCTGGGTGTAGTTCTCTAAGATTTTAGGTTTTATGAGAATTAAACCCCTTAGTTTATCTTCAAGACTTTCATAAAGCTGCTTTACTCTAACAACAGAATAAACAGAACAAATATAAATTACCCTGAAAATAGACTAGAACCATTTTTGTGCTCCTAGTTTTTTTTTCCTACTTTAAGAAGACAAATCACACTATTTGTTGGCCTTAAAAATAAAAAAATTGATGAGTTGACAGGTCTAATATTATTCTCAATACTTGTATGTAGCTTTTTAATGATTCAAATATTGGTAAAGAAATGCACTTTACTTATAAATATTGTCTGTGTATAGTACATGTTAATACCTTAAAAATCCAATTATAATGATTAAATAAACTCAAATCTTTAAAACTTGCAGGATGAATCTTTTAAACAGATCTGTAAGTGTTCAAGAACCTAAGCACCTTCAAATGACTGCATTAAATGCAATAAAGCTTCAATGTACAATGAAGTGCAATAGAGTTGTATACCTAACAATTTTAGTTTGCAACTGTCTTATTTCAAATTAACAATGATAAATTATGCAAATGAAAATATGAGTAACTGATAATATGTGAATTGTATATTTGTTAATTGTAATAAATAAATGATTTACTATACAACCTGGTACAATTTTTATGGATAAATGTACACAGCTGCCAAACCATTGTAATGTAGGAAGCCACAGGTCTGGGGACCATATACCAACAGGAGTTATAACCTAAGTACATGTAGTAATGTAGGAAGCCACAGGTCTGGGGACCATATACCAACAGGAGTTATAACCTAAGTACATGTAGTAATGTAGGAAGCCACAGGTCTGGGGACCATATACCAACAGGAGTTATAACCTAAGTACATGTAGTAATGTAGGAAGCCACAGGTCTGGGGACCATATACCAACAGGAGTTATAACCCAAGTACATGTAGTAATGTAGGAAGCCACAGGTCTGGGGACCATATACCAACAGGAGTTATAATCCAAGTACATTTAGAAGAATTCTGGCTTGTTTCATTTAAATAAGGAATATATATTTTTTGCATAATTAACACAAATATAATATCTAGACTAGTCAGTAGTGTTACAATAAACAACATGTCATCTGGCTGCACTGTCAAAACAGTGTTAAATTAAATTGGACTGCACTACTAAATGAAAATAGTATACATTGTGGAATATGTTCACAATTATCACTTGAACAAGTAAAGAAAATATGGCTTAGTTTTAGCATCAAATATACATCATGGTTGGCAGCTCTGAATGTAATAAATGTAATAAATGTAATAATTGCACAATTTTGCACATTCCCCTGACAAATCATATACCACTAATCACAGCACTTAAAATGATTGTAATAATTAATTAAATAAGCCTAATCAACATGATAATGATCAAATTACACTTGCAGGCAATTTTTCAAATACATCGTTTTTTCCTGCTTGAACACTAGTTCTTCTCCGAGGCAATGTTGGATGTTCGGGACATCCATTATTAGTTAAAAGTTCTACACATTCCATAGATCCTGAACTCTTGGCATACCACAATGCATTCCTTCCCTCATGATCCACAACCTTTACATTGGCACTATACTGTAAATACAAAGTGGTCTAGTTATGGTTAGAGCTGTTCTAATTATGACTGCATACTATATAAACAAACTTTGTATTTTTTTTGTAGTTGTAAAGATTCAACATAACCATGACCTGTTACAGGGTTTAGGCATTGCCTATTTGTTGTAAGATTTTAACTTACATACTTGACCAGCTATTTGTTGAAGCCGATAGCTTTGACTTGTTATTTTTTTTAAATTTAGACATAAGAGCCTATTTGTTGTAATTTGTATGGTTTCCACACATAGTATTTACCTGGTATTTGTTGTAAGGGTTTAAACCTATAGCCTTGACCTGTTAATTATTATCAGGTTTAAACCTATAGCCTTGATCTGTTAATTATTATCAGGTTTAAACCTATAGCCTTGACCTCTTAATGCTATCAGGTTTAAACCTATAACCTTGACCTGTTAATTATTATCAGGTTTTAACCTATAGCCTTGACCTGTTAATTATTATCAGGTTTAAACCATAAGCCTTGACCTGTTAATTATTATCAGGTTTAAACCATAAGCCTTGACCTGTTAATTATTATCAGGTTTAAACCTATAGCCTTGATCTGTTAATTATTATCAGGTATAAACCTATAGCCTTGACCTCTTAATGCTATCAGGTTTAAACCTATAGCCTTGACCTGTTAATTATTATCAGGTTTAAACCTATAGCCTTGATCTGTTAATTATTATCAGGTTTAAACCTATAGCCTTGACCTCTTAATGCTATCAGGTTTAAACCTATAGCCTTGACCTGTTAATTGCTATCAGGTTTAAACCTATAGCCTTGACCTGTTAATTATTATCAGGTTTAAACCTATAGCCTTGATCTGTTAATTATTATCAGGTTTAAACCTATAGCCTTGACCTCTTAATGCTATCAGGTTTAAACCTATAGCCTTGACCTGTTAATTATTATCAGGTTTAAACCTATAGCCTTGATCTGTTAATTATTATCAGGTTTAAACCTATAGCCTTGACCTCTTAATGCTATCAGGTTTAAACCTATAGCCTTGACCTGTTAATTGCTATCAGGTTTAAACCTATAGCCTTGACCTGTTAATTGCTATCAGGTTTAAACCTATAGCCTTGACCTGTTAATAGCTATCAGGTTTAAGCCTATAGCCTTGACCTGTTAATTATTATCAGGTATAAACCTATAGCCTTGACCTGTTAATTATTATCAGGTTTAAACCTATAGCCTTGACCTGTTAATTATTATCAGGTTTAAACATATAGCCTTGACCTGTTAATTATTATCAGGTTTAAACCTATAGCCTTGACCTGTTAATTGCTATCAGGTTTAAACCTATAGCCTTGACCTGTTAATTATTATCAGGTTTAAACCTACAGCCTTGACCTGTTAATTGCTATCAGGTTAAAACCTATAGCCTTGACCTGTTAATTGCTATCAGGTTTAAACCTATAGCCTTGACCTGTTAATTGCTATCAGGTTTAAACCTATAGCCTTGAACTGTTAATTGTTATCTAGTTTCAATATATAGCTTGACCTGTTAGCTGTTTTGAGATTTTAACCTATGGCCTTGGCCAGTTAGTTATAACAATCTTTTAACCTAGTCTTGACCTGTAAGTTGTAATAAGGTTTCAAATTTTAGCCTTGACCTGAATTCTACACACAATAAGTACAAATACAGAGTATTATTTTGCAGACTTACCCATAATAATAATTGTACAAATACAACATTTCCTAAGGCGGCCGCTATATGTAGTGCTGTTCTGCCATCATCCTTGCTGTACGGTGAGTTAATGTCATCAGGATGACTGTGTCCTAATACAAGTATTATATTTCTTATATCTTCACGCACCAATGCATCTATCAATTGCTGTAAAAGAAACACCAACATCATTTTTTTGGAATAGATTTATATAAGTGACAAAGCAGGTCAACATGTTATTATTACTTATTGTAATGAGATGAATTACACGTGATGTTTTAATTTTGCAGACATAGTGGAGTTTTTTTGTTTGAATTTCTATGCCAAATAGATTTTTGACAGTTAAACTGACAATCAATGTCAATATATGTTCAGCATGTTTTTCGCAGCCAGCCTACATAATGCAAACATAGTGTTATCCCTGGAAATTAGAGTTTGAATCTACCATATCCTGCAGAAAAAATGGCTCGAACTCAAAACCTCAGTATTGACATGCAGGTGATTAATAGTAGATGACACACTACATTAACCACTTGGTCACTAAGGCTCTGTCAGTAGTCTATGGCCACTTAAATATCAGAAAACTAAAATGGTGTCTTCATCTACTTTGCAAATCATCCAAGTCTGGTTTCCTACCTGGTTTAAAGGAATATCTACATAAGGAGCTGGAGGGAGATAATCTTTTGTTTCATATTTACATCTTATCCATCGTTCTTTTTCTTCTCTGCAATAAAAATTATATTTCTACTATATTGCATTCCATCAAATTAAATAACTGTGAGAAATTCTCACTGATACCCCCTACTTCCATATTTTCAAAACACCTGGGTTGAAAACTGTAGGATTAGTTAATTACACAAAATAGGAACCTACTGAACATTTTTTGAAAAATAAATTAATTAGTCTGGAAAATTGGTTTCAAAATCCTCAAACAATTCCATAATAGCAAGTGCACAACTTCTAAACAATCTTTTTGTGAAATTTCAGAAGTCTGGTTTGAAAACTGTAAGATGAGTTGATTACACAAAATATCTGTCTTTTGTATATTTTCCATGTCTGGGAAGTTAGGAAAAACATCCTCAAACAAATTCCATGAAAGCAGGTGCATTACTTAAATAATTGTGCAATCTTTCCATGAAGTTTCAGAGACATGGGTTGAAAACTGTAGCAAAATCAATTTTTTAAATTTCTGGCCCATAACATGAAAGATGCGTTTAAATTTATAGCACATTCTGTTAGTTTCTCATTTATCGCCCTTCTGACAGTTTTCTCTAAAAACCAATATCTGAATTCGAATTTTCACCCTCACTTTATTAGTTTTTTTCTACGCAATGCCTTCGACAGTATGCAGTTTAAATTATTGCTTGTGTAATTTGTGACAAATTTCAACCAATAGACTATTTACCTAGAAGAGGAAGGTATTACTTTAGGGCGACCTTTGACATTGGCCTCCCACACACTGTTGGCTGTACTGTTCCCTATGGACATCATCACTCTCATTAAATCGGGCCTGAAATAATAAAACCTTCTTGTACAATATGTGTTTATAATCTATATATTGTTTAAATACTTAGTTATATAAACAAAAGGACAACAACAGCTTTCAATACACTTAAGAAAATTACTATCTGTGTTCTGTAGTCAAGAATGACATACCTATTAGAGGTATTCCATTAAAAAGTTTGTGCTGGGTGTGACTGTTGGGACATGGGTTGTTGGTCATCCAATTGGCTGTGTAAACACAATCTAATGTTCTTATAACCAGTTATGATATTAACTCTAGTCATACTGCAGGCAGGATGTGCTCAACAAACTTAATTGACAAGGATATCTAAATTTCCAGCCAAAGGTTAGGTGTTTTCACAGTGTACCTAAGCTTCCTTACAAACCATAACTGGATGCCATGATGTGGCTTTAAACTGCTAAAAATTCAATATCCACATTTGTTTGTTTAACAATCTCTGAGGCTACTTACGGCCATTCATCTAAATCTAAAGATCTAACTCTAGATAAATGTGTTCCCAAGTTTCTGTGGATCCCTGAGCATTCTATACATATTAAGGTTCCTAAATTAAGACTAGCCCAATCAGGATCTGAAAAGTATGAACAAAGCATTTTCAAAAATAAAGCTTTACAAAAATTAAATTAATATGTAATGACTGATATACAACAAATGAAATGGAGGTTCAAAAGTACATATACAAAAAGGATAAGTTTGTTTGTAAGTACAAATATTTGTCAAACATATACTTTGAAAAATAAATACTTTTTGTCTAGCCTTAAACCTTCCTACTAGTATTATGAAACACTTCAAAAATATTTTGAGGGTCAAATATGTGTCCTAAAATACACATGACCTCTGGTATCATAATACTTACTTGGTGTCCCACAATCAGCACAGCTATTGTTCCCCCTGACCCCTCGTATTGTCTGTACTCCTGCAGGATCCACTGTGGACTGTTTTTTGGATTTACAACTTTCGTTGCCTTGAAGACAATTGAGTATTTGTTGTTCTATTGCATTAACCCATTCATCTCGCTCCTGAAATTCCAACATCAGATATACAGAAGATCTCATTTCACAGTATTGTGTTCACAGCAGTAACACAAAAATTTTCCTTCACAACAATTAAGACAAAAATGTTTCAACTGCAGCGTTGAAATGTATTTATTTTGTTTTTTTAATGATGTTAAATGCAACTTTGTAGAATCTACAAACAGTTCTAATCTTACATCAACTTATTAAGAAATCCACATGTTTATTAAGGCAGAATTGTCATTAGTTTCTTCAAATGTTGTCATAATAGGAATTATTAGAATTTATCTTACCATGAAAAGTGAAATTTGAATAACAGTACTTACATCACAATTTGTAGCTTCAAAATGCCACTGTTTATTTTCTAATGAGATTATCAAAAATTCATAACCATCAGAATCTGAAAAGAAAACTCTACACATCACTCACTTTTTCTGTGCAAACTTGCATCTAACACTCAAATATTATTTGACAAGGCTTGCTGTTTCCCTGTTGAAGGTTGGGTATCACACCTAATTTTGACAAGGCTTGCTGTTTCCCTGTTGAAGGGTATCACACCTAATTTCTTGCAACACTAAAAACTACACCCCATGATATAGATGAAAGATTGCTAAAAGAAGAGTAAAACTATATGACAATTTGAAATTCTTGTATCCTACGGTGTGATCCATCAACCTCAACTTCCGTGTACTTCAATGAGTATTCTTATTCTTTATTCTCCATTACTTTTGTATTTTATAATGAAGTCTTATTTCTTTACTAATATAGCAAAAGAAGGGAAACAATTGCACTTATAACACAAATTGTCCTTACCATCTCCATCACCAGGACCAACATTTTTTATTCCTCCACTTTTCGCTCGCCGGTGCCTTTTCTTGACATTCGGAGTTTCTATTTTTGACCCAATACTACTGCCATTTACACCAAGTTTGGTTAACATACCATCACCATTAGGAATTCCTACAATAAAATATCAGCATTCACGTCAAGATGGCATAGAGAAGCTTACATGAACTAGTCATATTCAGCTGTTATCATCTTTTGTAACATTTTATACAACCACCATCCTCAACTTTGTACGTCTCCAACGAGCTTACAACTATAAATCCTACTTATTATTTCCTGAACATATCCCAAATTATTATTATCAAACACCACAAACTTAAAATTAATTGAATAAATTATTAAAAATTTTGCTGACATTAACAAGAAAGAAACAATCAGCATTCCAAATGTCTTAATCAAGATTTGAACAAAAGTATAAGTTGAATCAGGGCCTGGTCCTAATCTCCCATGGAAAGATAATTCTTACTTATCACGTGTAGTTCAGATGGAAAAAAAATCATGCAAATCACAACATGCAGGAATCATGCTTTCCACATCCACATCAAAAATAGCGATAGAAAACCTGTACAGATCACATGTAACATTGTCGTATCCTTAGATGTCTCGACTACCAAAATTAAGATTAAATTTTAATAATTCAAATTTTACAAAAATATTGTAATGCAACTACAGCTGTTTTAGATCAGGCCCCATCCTACTGGACCCTGTTTGATTTTAACAGTGTTAGAATAGTAGAATGTCTACAGCAAATCAACACGTTCTGACACAACTACAAGATGACCTACTGACAATAGCAGTACCAGACAGATTTTTACACCCTTAATGCATGATGCAAAATATTTACAGAAATTCATCAAGACATCATTATTGTCTACCTGATGACACAATGCCTGTTTGCACTATATAAATTTACAGAATTCATTCATGTATGAAAATGTTGATTAAAGAATATTAGGAACCTTGAGGCTGTGTGAATGTATGACTATCAGAATTTGATGTGTGTCGCTGTCTGACGATATCAAAGCCAGTTAACTGTACATTTTCTTTGTCTTTGTTGGACTTGCCTGTAAATAAAGGTGTCGAGGTGTCACACACAACAAACAAACATGCAAATATACCACCATCCTTCACAAAACATGAGTCGAAATGCAGTTCTGCTGTTTTTACAGACTAAAATCAATTTTTTTTTAGGGAGTGTCATTTTTTTGGCATGACACATAGTTTATGTCAAGCAGTAATTTACTTCAAGTTAGTCTTCATGGCACTTGACAACAGCTCCTCCATATAGGAAAATTTACATGTCTGAAAAAAGCCTAACAGTATTTTGCGGACTTGTAAAAGGGCTGACATCTCTGTGTTGGAAGTAAATATATATTATTTAAAAAATAGGAACAAAGAACAGTAAAGTTTCGACTAGAAAAAAAATAATTATACTTTAAAATGAAAAAAAAAAAAAAATCATATAAGAATGGCATTTTGACTCAATTTTCAATTAAATTTATAAACAACAGCAATACTCCCATGCACAGTGTTCACCATACAAAAATGCTAGTTTTCCCTTGGTTTCACACAATATCATAATTTACAGTAAAAGTACAGTATGAGTAATGTAAGACAACTATACAATTATCAAAGCAAAATTTTGTGTTTATTCGACCGATGTTTTTCTAGGAAAGTGTTCATATGATCTAATACATCAGGTTAATACAGACACACATAAATGACTTGTGTAATACACAAATTGTGGATCAGTCTAGCCCATTGAAACTCATGCCACCAATATCCAACTGTTTCATTGACATACTATGTTGCTATGTAAATACAATGGTATTACAGGTGATTGTCAACAATAAAAGCATGCTCCCATTTCTGTGTAATTTTTCACGATTCCTTTTTTAATTTCGGCACTAAATTCTACAAACAATACTTGCACTACAACCAATTATTTCTTAGCAATGTCAGGTAACACAAGATAGAGCTCTTTTTATAGTGTAAATAACCATGAATTAAATAAGGGTTTGAAAGAGAGTGCCAGATTAAACTGAAAAAAACACAGTACAAAGCCTAAGAGTTAGCTGACAATGCTTTTATAGTATAGCCTGAAAGACTTCATGGTGCTATAGAATTTAATAAATGACAATGACAAGCAGATTTTTGGAGAATTCAACAACCTGACTATTTGGCACCCTTAAATTTAAAATATTCTTAATTATGATGACAACAAATGCAATCTAATGTCTATGTTTTAAACTGGCTGACACTGCCTGAGCTCAGAAACATTTTTGGCACATGACATTCACCAGGAAGAAAAATCATTTTCACAAATAAACAAACTAAGGTTCATTTGCACACAAAAAAAAAACAAAAAATAAACTAGAGGCTCCCAGGAGCCTGTATCGCTCACCTGAACCCAAACAACCCTTTTTTATCCAGCTTTTCGTTGATATAAGGAATTGCCCAACACTTCTGCAAAAATCATTAATTTTGACCTTTTAAGGGAAATAACTCCTATAAGGAGGAGCTTTTGATGCTTAGAGGGAGAAGGGAGGTTCACTTCAAATTTGCTGTACCTTTTTTTAACTATCAGTCGAAAACTCTCTCGACTCCTACCCCCCCCCCCCCCTTTTTCATTTTTTCTATTTTAAGCCAACGTAGCTATGTAGGTAGTCAGGTGTCATGATTTGCAAAATTTTGGTAGAGGACGTCCTAAAGATGATGTGTGCCATGTTTCAAAGCAGTCCTTTCATTGGTTAAAGAGGAGAAGATTTTTTAAAATCAAGTAAAATTGATTAAAAAAATGTTCAAGGAGAACAATTCCTAAACGGTTCATCAGACAATCTTGACCCTTAAGTCATTTAGTAGCCCTCATAGAGCAGAACAATTAAGCAATGCTAACTTTTTCTCTAGTTTTAATAATTTTTAAGATTTTGAGGTAAAAATGTGAAAAATAATCAATTTGGACAATTAAAGGGCAATAGCTCCTATAAGGAGTCATCATACAACTTCAACCTAATGGAGTGTTTCGTAGAGCTTTTGATGCAGATGAAGGCATGTCTCTTTGGTTTTCCTGTATCTGTTACACTTTTTTAAATATAAGCCAAAAACTGTATTTTACCCCCCCCCCACCCCCCTTTCCATCCTATTTTTAGCCATGGTGGCCATGTTGGTTAATCTGCAGCCATGGTTGGTACAAACTTGGTTGAGGAAATTTGGCTGATGATGTGTACAAAGTTCCAAAGCAGTACTTTCAGTTGTTTCAGAGGAGAAGATTTTAAAAAATCAATTAAAACCGATTAAAAAAAACAGTTCAAGGGGAATAACCCTTAAACGGTTAATCAGACAATCTTGACCCTTAAGTCATTTTTGTAGATCTCATAGAGCAGAACAATTAAGCAATGCTAAAAACTTTTTCTCTAGTTCTAATAATTTTCAAGATTTTGAGGCAAAAATGGCAAAAATCATCAATTTTGACAATTAAAGGGCAATAACTCTACAAGGAGTCATCATACAACTTTGACCCAATGGAGTGTTTTGTAGATGCTGAAGAAGGAAGGTCTGTTCAGTTTTCCTGTATCTGTTATACTTTTTGAACTATAAGCAAAAAACTGTATTTTGACCACCTGTTCTATTTTTAGCCATGGTGGCCATGTTGGTTGGTCTGAGGCCATGATTTGGGCAAACTTGGTAGAGGGCATTTTACTGATGATGTATGCAAAGTATCAAAGCAATCCCTTCAGTGGTTTTGGAGAAGATTTTTGAAGAAAAGTTAACGACGACGACGACGGACAACAACGGACGCCAAGTGATGGCAATAGCTCACATGAACCTTCGGGTCGGGTGAGCTAAAAAACCCAACAATTGTTTGCCATGGCCATTAATGGCCTCCATGCTTCTAAAAAAAAATTAATTTTTGGCAAATACACATAATTCTAACATGGTCCAAAAAACAAATAGAAGCTTGAAAAAAAATTTTGCTGAATAAAAAATTTAAAACACCTTATAATGTATATAAAACCTTAAATAGGAAGTGTCTATTAAACTTGTAGTACACATTGAGTCATTGTCAAGAAATTTATGGTAAATGTTAACTATGAAGTCTTTCAGAATACATGTACCAGCAAGCATTACAACATCAACACACCTTTGACAACATGATTTGTATCACCTTTTATACCCCCATTGGCCTCTTGGTTAGGATGCTGGGCAGGATAGTTTGGTATTGTCTTTGTTGTCCTAGGCCGCAGTCCTGGGATTTTGACCGTTGTATGCATCAAGGTTATTTCTTTTTTATGTACATCATCCATGTAGTCCTGAATAAAAAAATATTGTAAAATCTGGCACATTAAACAGCAGTTAAAACAATAAAAAAGGTGTTCAGGCCTGTTTTTGTCATTTTAGACTAGGGCCTTGATTTATGAATTTGTTCTGAGGTGGGGTTTTGCATTAATTTTACATGAACATTAACACAACAAACTGTACAAATAGTTGTTCTTAACATTGTTTTGAGCACTGAACATATTTCAATATTTGCAATTGTTCAGCTGGACAAGGTGGGTCTTACAAGACTACTGTTATTGAGGCAGTGACAGTAAAACTTAAAGAGCCATTAAAAGCTTGTATTTTTAAAGTTATTTTTTAGTTGCTGTTATTAAACTTACATGTAGACTTGGATGATATGACAATTTCCCATCATCACTCAATGTGACATATTTCTTCTTCCATTCTTTGTTGAGTCCATGACTTTTCTTGTATAAATAACCCTGGAAACACAAAGTAATGTGAATACAATAAAGTATAAGTAACCAAGAGTAATGACAGATTGACAGACTGATGTTAGCAGCAATCGTTTGAATATATTCATTTCAAAGGGACCAATGTTTTTAGTTTAAGAAAAAGCTTCAAGTAACTACATCTGTGATAGTATCATTTGCTTCTATTGGAGAATCGGAAAAATTAGTACAGAATTTCAGAGTTTGTCAGTCCCCAGGAAATCCATGAAAACTGGTATCCTACATATGAATCTACATTACATGCAAAAAAAACAGTAATTTCGTTTTCATTGTATTCTGAACTGTGTGAACAAGGATGCCTCAAACTTCTCTCTTAACAAACCTGTTTTAATGGAATAGCTCGACCACTTCCGACCTTCTCTCCTTCTGATGCCTTTTTGTCATCTTCTTTGCCCTTCGGCTGTAAAAGGCCAAAAAACACATATACATGGTATACCAATTACATCTTGAAATAAATAAATGATCAATATTTATAGTGTCTTCATTTTCAACAAATAGTTTATATTAGTTCTGGTCAAATGAACTGGCCACTATCAATAAAAATAACCAACTTTTGAAGTTGTTAAATGTATCATTAACCAGCATTTTAAGGCATAAATTTTCTATGAGCTTCATTCCAAACTAAACTTCAACCAGAAGGCTTTAATACTGCAAGGCATACAATTAACAGAGCACCCAAAAAAAAAAAAAAATTAGGAGGAATTTCATGCCTGTCTTGAACTGCTTGTATATATATATTTATTTATATTTACAGTGAAATAAATGCTACCAATCAATGGAAATTTTGTGTAGATTTTATACATTGGAAACTGACAAGACCAGACAGCAGTCACCAACCATGGTATGTTACACGTTTCTATAAAATGACCCACATGTCAAATATCAAAGCCTACATTGAAAGACATTTCGTACGGATGGATGCATGAGCGTATGCATGGATGGACAGACTGATCATTATAGGGAGTCCTCCATTGTTAGTGACAGGGCTCTAAATGACCCCAACACCTTGTAATTTTGTTCATGCTTATACAAGTACCATAGTACATGCAAAAATGCCATTCAGTAATTCAAGTTAATAAATAAATAAATATCGTAAGTTAATTAAGTATTACTACATGTAATAACAATTTAAGTAAATTTAAGACAGTCTATAAATAGATACTTAGAACACTATAAATAGATACTTAGAACAATTACTGAAAGCAAACTGACACTTAAAGTTATTTATTTATATTTTTTTTTTTAATAAAACAGTTTTTCTCTTTTTGTTAGTTTAAAATAATTCTCAAGAATGAACACAACAAGTAAATCTGAGAGAATAAATGAACAATAAAAATGGAGTCAACACAGTTACCAACTGTCATCTTGACTGTAGTGCCACATTTCTAAATACTACAGAATTTTTCTAAAAACTAAAATGGAGAAATAAGTGTTCACCAGCTGAAAATAATAAGTTTCTGAAATAATTTGAAAAATAATTTTCTTGCTACATTTGTTCCCGGTGGAAAATTATACTCTGAACTTAAAAATCTCGGTGGGGAAACATGCATCATATTTCTAAGAGACATGCACTAAAGGGAAATTTCTCATGAATCCATTTCTAAATGTAGACATATTTTTTCTTTTTGTCAATCTGTACTCAAAATTAAAAAAAAATGTAAAGAAATCAGAACATGAAGAAGTAATCATGCAGTGAATACAACAAACAAATCCCTACACAATTTATCAGAAATAACTTATAACAGTATTGATAACTAACATTATAAACATGCTTTTTATATATTCAACAGCTGGAATTCTTACTAAAGGCAGTGACAAACATGCAAATACAACAGTCGTGTGGCACTACCACCAACTGACGGTTGAAAACCAATCACTTGTTTTTATCTTACATTATTAAACAAGTTGGAGCGTCGTCGATTTTTTCGACTCTGTGTTGGTGTACTGCTTGGTGTCGGTAGATCTTTGGAGTCGGATTTGTCCTGTAAACATGGCAGGGTTAGAATCGTGTCAGTAAATAGCCTATAGTGTTAACTACAACATACCATCATATACAAACAATGAACATGGACTAAAAAAAATACAAATAATTTCAAGTTTAAAATTTTGAGAAACATAAGCTCTGAATTTAAGAAGATATCAAATAAAATGTGACCTCTTTTTCTCGTTTTAATTAAGGACTATTTTGAGCTTTCTTGGTTATAAATATTTCTCTCAAAAAATAAACATTTTTTTTATTTTAACACATGTTCATTGTCTTGCTCTGTTAGATATATACATGTATTATACTGTACAACAACGAAAAATTCTCTTTAAACTGAATAAACATAATGCATCAAATTCAACAAAATTAAATATGCAAATTAATTAGTTTTTGTGATTCAACCAAAAAACAAAACATAAAAAACTTAAATATAAGGCAATGCTTTTGTAAAGGACAACATATAAGAAGCAGAATGGAAGAATAATGAATTATTCAATATTATTTAATTCTTTAGGTGCATTTCTTATACACACCATACCAATTATCAATACAGAAACAGTGACCTTATCTGACATTAATTTAGTAAATGAATACTGTTTTTATGGACAGGTCAATACTGGTAAATGAATGCATTATATTGTTCTGATATATAGTTTTTTTTAAACCCAATTTTTAAGCTCACAAGGATGTTAGATAGCAAATTTATTCTATTTCTGAATAATGTTTGATATATGGGAAATATCCTGTTGTTTATATACTGTATACATGTTTGTTTTAAATATAATTAATATAATAACAAATATTTTAAAGTATTCCTAAACACAGACATTTTAACATGCTGGGGGTCAAACAGAGCCATGCTAAAAGTCTGCAGTCAGTTTAATTATCAACTTATATTCAAGTTTTCCTTATTCATATTTTTTTCATGATAAGAACTTATTGCATTTAAATCTTAGAATTTAAATGCTTTATGCTTTAATGAATGTAATCATTATTTATCAATGCTATAATAGAAAATTTGGAATCTTCATTCTCTGGGGACGCTTCCAAGACAGATATTTGATTCAACTATATGGTTCCATAAATTTAAACAGTAAACTGGAGGAAACAAAATTTCCATTCCTTTTTAATTCTACATGCTAAAATATTGATAAACAAATAAATACAAATATATTTTAGTAATATTAAGCATGGGTTGCATAAACCTGGGAGAGCATTAAAAATAAGTGAAAAAAATACAGAATGAAAAGAGTAGTAGCGCAGCAGATTACTGAACTGTTGTCATAGCAATAACACAGGGGAGATCACCACGGCAATAAAAAGTGGAGATAACTATAAGAAAATCCAGCAAAGTGAACATATGCAAACGAAAGAGGGGAATAAAGGCAAATATTAATACACGTCAAGAGAGAACTTACGAGAACAAGACTGGAGCGTACTCGCGTCATTCGATTCAGAAGTGGTGTAAAAGGAGAATTTTCGTGTACATGTAATTCCATCATATACTTATCCAGTTTGTCCTAAAGTAGCCAAAGAAAAAAAAAACATGTAAAAAATTTCTAGATGTATATATAACATCATTTAATATTTCTGAAATGCTGAAATACCGTTTTTAATTAACAAAATAATACACTTTTTTAGTTTACAAAAAAAAAAAAAAAATTCCTGAAAGCGAACATTTTTTCAAGCAATATCTTGTCTTGCATACAATCTTCATTGTCTAATGTACACATAAGTAATATATATATACTAAATAGGGATATTGTTTAAAAAAAAGATACAAGTTAAAACAAAAATAAACATTTTAACAAGGATTTTAAACTAATTGTAAGGGTCACAGTGACAGATTTATCAACTAATGGAAAACTAGAAAAAAATCTTAAATATCCTTATAGAACTAAAATTTCCCCAATAATAAGTGTTTGTTTATAAATTTGTTGGTTGAAGTTTAAAACCACTTTCCAGCCCCTAAATTAGTGGAAATAAGCCAGAGTAGAGAAGGAGCCGCTAACCTTGAAACTGCTGCTGGTAAATGTTATAACAGGTTCATTTTGTAAATGACAAAAAAAAAAAAAAAAAAAAAAAAAAAAAAAAAAAACTCAAAAAACAGCAAAAACCCCAATATTCCAATAAAAAAAAGAAGAAAATCCATAGATTCCACCACCATCGTTACAGGAAGTTGTTCCTAACACCTGCAGTATCTAGCTACCTTAATGACTCCATATATCCCAGTACTTCGTCTATGGTACTCGGGCTGAAGAAAGTAGCACTCGTTTAACAATAAAATTCATAGCCATAAAGTATACATTTAAATTCATTTGAGAGATAATTATCTAGCTTTCTTTCACAAAAAATTCAAACATATATTCATAAATAAAGGAAAAGTGGGAAATGAAATAAAACTTGGACATAATTTCAAAGTAAACCAAGTGAAAATTTACATCACAACATTAAAACTATTAAAATATTCTGTTTACTCACAAAAAAGATTTTTTCAGTGGCTCAGTTTTAGGAATTCTGATATTGCTTTACAACACTAGGGACATGTTCACTAAATGATACCCCATGCTTGCCTATGTAACAGAGGCCATGTACATGTTTTGCTATGGGAAACCCTAAATATCATTCTGATCAAATTGTCAAATATCAGGTTCATTGTGTGACAAAGATTGTGTAACAGTTTCAATTCCATTCCGTAGTGTATGAGAAGTAGCAGGTAAGATACAAAAGGGACAGACAATTATTTTTCAAGGGGTATACATCAATTTCCATTTTAAGAATCCTCATTTTATAGACAGCACTAGAGAGACCAATGTTACTAAAAACTTACAAATCATTTCTATCTCATGAAGAAAACCTGTTCATTACTAAGTGTTCTTAATTTTTATTACCAGTTTCTTAAAACCTCTTTATTTTGCATGTTTTCTATTTTGTCTTTTTTCATTATATTAATTTTTTTAAGGGGGGGGGGGGGGGGGAGGCATACAACAAACAAAGAAAACATCGCAGAAGTCAACTTTCATTAAATATGACATAAGATGTAATTATTAGATCACTGAAATTTTTGAAACGTAATACACAACTGTACTTACACAGTTTCTAAACTTTACATGTAATATATATATTATGTTAACAAAGTTAGATTTTCCTTACATATTTTTGTTTTAACTCTACAATAATAAATAATGGAGGTACAGTCTCTGATGCTTTCACATAAGTAAAAACAAATTGTAATAAAGAAAGTAAATAAAAAGTCCAAAACATGTAAGTAGCAGAGACACAGCAAAAGATGAATGTAAATGAGTAAGCCAGACATCACCCCAGCTGCATACAAATTGTTATTATAAAGCCAATTCTACACATGAGGTGCCATTAGAGTCTTTAAATCCTATGTTTGTGTTTCCTTTAGCAAATAAAGACTATCTGCCAAGCTTGTCATTAGTTAGCTTTTAGGAACTAGTGAATCATTGTTAGAACCCCTCTATGGCACCTCGTATTGCAGCAACGCCTAAAGCTTTCACACCCGCACTGCAATGGGAAAATACAGCAACACAAAATATCACTTGTTAAACACTGAACAGAAATCACACAACTTTTTTGCCACTGAAAATTAAATTCTCTGTTTTTTTTTAAATTTTGTGGTCAGTTGAAACATTTATAGACAACTTATTGCAATTAATCTCTTGAAAACATCTAAAGATTCTTGTCAAGCAGAGCTATAGAGATTCAAGCATATCTAGAAGTCACTTGTTATTATGGTACAAATTAAATACCACATTACAGACTTCTTGGACATGTATCAAGTTATATATAACTGAGAGAAGACAAAATTGTAAACACATTAATTACATTTATATGTAAATTATAACAAATAAAACATAAACATATAATTTTTGAAGCAAAGAATAGTCTACAGAAGGTTCATTTTAACAAGAGAAACTTAAAAAGTGTAAAAAAAGATTACAACCAACGTATAAAATGCAAATAAAGTTTTAAAAAAAGCAAAAAAAATATTTAAGACTACTAAAGAATGTTTTAAACGTGAGGCTCTTTACTAATAAAAAAAAGTTGTTCACCTAAGTCAACAAATCATACCTGGTAATCAACTTACAGTATTTTTGTGAAAAAAATTAAATTGAAACCAAAACAAAGACTTTTATTATTACCAAATTCTAAAATCCTGAACATTTCATTCATTCTTTTTTTTTTAAAATAAAAATTAATATAAAAAGACATTTTGTTTAAGTAATTGTGACAGAATCGTAAGGAAAATAAAACAAAAGGTTTTCAAAATTGAAACAATAATGAACTTAGGGTCAATTGTCATTCCTATTTGATAAAATGATCAGGAGTTATAAATTTGGCAATATAGGCTATATAACTGATGTTAGTGATTTAAACTAGCACAGCCTTCTATATCTCATCGCTCACTTACACTTAGGAAGGAGGGTTTTAAAAACTTAGAATTTTTCCGACTCAGAATGGGCGTCGTCATTGAAGGGCTCATTGTCTGTTGTCTCAGTTCTGTTGCACCCTGGGGATGAACAAAAACAAAAGCATGGCATGCAAAGAAAAACAAAAGCCAAAAAAAAACTCATGAACATGATGAGTGTAATGATAATTTGTTACAATAAAAAACATCTCCTGATCCAATCAAGGGAAATAACAAATTTATCAAATGGAGGTAAATACATGCAGCTTGTTTTAATTATCTCCCTTTGACAATTTATTACCCCCCTTTTCCCCATTTTGGCATAAGAGTTTCTTATTGATTATGTTCCAAGATGCTTCCGATGTTAAAAGTTAGAAATCCTTCACCTTGTATAATCTTGGTAAATAAGAGAGTACCCAAAAGAAAAAAAAGATAAATATGATACATTAAGAAACAATTTCAGTAGAAACATCTTGGAACATACATATGAACAGAACCATTAACATGCAATATTCATGCTGGTTTTTTTAAAGTATTCATAATATTGGACTAGTGGAGGAAATTCTTTTCAGTAGTTCCAGGAAAAATGACAACATTAAAACAATTTGTAACCTTCAAACTTTTGTAGGAAAATATCGATTATAAGGTAAATGTTTTATTCTTTCCTGGAGTACCTTGTAATTGGGCTACATATGTGTTACTTTAAATATCTTAAGATAAGTTTGACTTCGTCAGTTGGGAAACATGCATAGCAAATACATTTGTTAGAAAGTATGGATTTCTTAATTCTCTATTCCTCCTATTTAATAATTCTAGTACATTTTTTTAATTTAAAAAAAAAAAAATTAAAGCAAATTATTAATTTAAAAAAAAATCATTTTCGTAATTTGGGATATTTTATTATAAAAATAGTGCATGCTTTATCTAAGGGAGACAATAACTTGTTTATGACAATTATTTCCCTTTACTACTTCTGAAACTCCTCGTTTCATAATGAAAATAAAAAGACTATTTTACAATGAATTGAAAATCTAGCTGCATTGTGCAATCTTCATGGCAAGCTTCTAGAGAATCACAGATGTGAATGCAAAGCTGTATTCGTGAAAGAGAATTTATTTCTTCCGATTATCAATTTTTACAGAAAAGGACATTTAAATTTCTGGCCAGTAAAATCATTCTAAAATCAATAGCAATTTATCTTGGCATTTTATCTTGTCAACAGAAACATAAAATGAATTATTTTTCATGTCTAAATATCAGTTATCCTAACAAAACTTTATTTCCTTTCATATTCAAATTTTACACATTGAAATGAAAATGAAATACAGCACTTATTATTCCTTTTGTGTTGTGCTCGTTAAAATTCCAATAAAGGCTAAGCTAGATTGTTTTTATTTTATCTTTTCAAAATGTTATTGATTAAGCCAAGATTTATTCAGTACAGATAGCATTGTTTTCACTACTTGATTGAATAAAAAGGATTCCTCAAAAGGCACACATGCTTTAACAGCTAACAACTTGGATTTATATAGAACAACAAAAATCTTGTTTGATCAGTTGAGGTTTCCAGAAACTTTGTTTAATTATGTCAGGGACATGAACAATTTAAGCTTATAGCATTTCAAATTACAGGGCACTAAATATAAGTCAGAAACAAGGGCTTTCAGAACACAAATCCTGTCAACAAGCCAAGCTTTATTTATATTTTAAAAGTTGATATGGGATATTTGGGGTGGGAATTTCCAGGTCAAAATCATCATCCCATCAATCCAAGCAGCCTAACAAACATGTTTTTGTTAAAAAATTCTTCCATTCTTGAGATATGCAACAATATGAAAGAGCGACAAACAACACGAGGAAGATTCTGGACACACAATTAACATTGCTAGCAGTGTTTATACAGCACAGCAGTTATAACCTGTATTCAAAGATCACCGATATCACCAAATTATAAAGAGTACCTGCTTATATCCAGGTCAGATTTGCTTGGGCTGCTTGCTTTTCAGACCTTTTTTTTAAATTTAAATAAAGAAAGAAATTTTTTGCCCTCCTAAAGTCAAAGCTTATATAATAAATGAACAGCAATGGATAGAAAAGCCTGTATCAGCCCCCTCCCCCCCCCCCCCCCCCAATGATGGCAATCTTAACACTTAAGTTGGCATAAAGAGATAATATACTGCATTCCTGTCTCAATTCGTTAAGGGGTTCTCTGATTGATTTAATCACTGTTTAACGCTGTGCTAATTTCAGCAATATTTAGGACATAGAAGTTTCCTCTATAAAAACATGATAAATTTCATCAAAAACAACCAAATCCCATGGTGCCAACATTTCATGTCATCATGGCGAAATGATTGATTGATTGATTGATTAGATGTCTGCTTTACGTCCAGCGAGCAATATTTCAGCTATATTCAGGACGGTTACAAGTTAACAAACAATAAATCAACGGAAAATGGGAGTGGGATGGGTCAAAGGTAATACAATTTTGACTGCCACTGGAAAAGTATGGAGTTTTAGGTAGGGGCGGAACATTTAGCCTTTTGTAGCGGCTAGCCTACTTTTTTTCGAAATCTACAAAAGGGATCTTTATCGTGCAAGGAGCGTGGCACTCTCCAAACACGTTACCCACTACGGTCGGCGGTCAGGCTTTCCGTATTATGACCTGACAACCCCCCAAAGAGAGGGTCTCCCCTATCCGCCACCCGGGGACACGCTGGGCTGCTCTGTGGGTCTCATGGTGAAATGTGCAATATTGTAAAAGCTACCAATACATCATTTGTTTTGGTTAAAGAAAACTTGGATTTATACTTTAAGGTAAGAGGATATTTAAAATGTCAGCAAAGTTTCATGAAATTTTTTTCAGTAGTTCTAAAGAATTTTCTAAATAGAAAATGTTAATGTTTAGAGAAGATGGAAGACAAATGCCAAGTGATTTTAATACCAACAAAACACAAAAAACAAAAAAAAACCAGCATAACCTATAAATAAAATATATAGAAACAGATTATGAGCCAAATAATTCCACTCAATTTACATACAAAGTTATCTTGGTTAAAATAGGTAAAAGAAAACAATGTCTTATGATTGGAGGATCTTTTAAAATATAGGAATTAATTACTTCCTCAAGTCAAAGGGCAAATCTAGATCTTGCTTTGTAATCTCCCAAAGCAGTTTCAGAACTGAACCATCACTACCTAAAATGGTGTTTCCAAAGAAAGCTACAAAACTCCAATGTGTCTCATTAACAGAGATGACCTTTGAATACAGGATTAACTTGCTGGTAACCAGTAGTGACCTCTTTATACAGGTTGTTACAAGAGCAGAATTTTCAGACTGATCTACTAAAAGCAAGCTAGAAGGACTTACACTGAAGGAATTGGACTTCTGTATGACAGACATTTTCTTGTTTTTACGTGAGGATAACGGTGTTGAGGTAGTGATATCGTTTAAGTCCACTCTGTCTGCCTACAACGACAAAAATCCACAGCACATGCAACATGCATTAGTCAGGTGAAGGAATAAATAATAATAAATGATGTGATGAAATTAAAAACACCTCCACAATGGTTCAAAGTTCCTCATAAGTATCTGAATTAGGTGAAAAACTAGTGTGAGAGAATTATTATTTATCTCTGGAAAGGATAAATTATAAGTGAATTTTGTGTGTAAACAAGTCTTATATCTATCATCAACACCAAAGAAAAGACAGCACTATGACTCCTATATCTTAGCAAATAGTTTATTATGACTGCTATTTAATTCTACAATTGACTGAACAAATAGATACGTTTTTTTTGTGCCTTGGTACAGCTATGGACTCGAGATTCCTTATCTAAAAGTTTATTGTGACCTTTTTTGTAAAATGTAGCTGAAGTAGGAGAAAAAAAAAATTATTAAATTTTGACCTGGAAATGTTATGCATGTATAGAATGCAATGTCAGTTGTCTTTACAAAATGTTAAGATACCAGCATTTAACTGAAAGCCTGTACAATTCGGGTCGAAGTTAAGCATTTTCAGCTTAAAAAAATAAAACTGGTAATATATTTATTGACCGTTTATATTTTAATTTCTCCAGATATGTTCAGGAGAAGGGACAAGATTGCATATAAAAAAAAGAGATGTGTGGTCCTGCACTTGAAATATGCAAAGCAATTTTCAAGGAGAACGTTTAGAATTGCAACAAAAGTGACAAAGCTGCAGAGGCAAATAATTTCGAGAAAACGATGCAGCAAATGAGGCACAACAGTCAAAGCATTTCAAGGAACAACAATGAAGATATGAATTTGCATTGGAAAACATGAAAAAAAAATTGAAGAGTGTGTCCATGGGACACGGATGCCCCCGCTAAATGAAGTCCCAAACAGGAAGTAGTTGTCCGACAGGTCTGAAAGCCGCTTAGGACGTACAACTTGTGATACTGAACCACCCTGCCAAATTTCAAATTGTGCTCATGTACGGTTTCTGAGAAAAGCTTGACGGAAATTTTCATACTCATGTTAACACATTTTCATATCGGCCCAGTCGCAAACAGGAAGTAGTTGTAGACAGGTCTGAAAGTCGCTTAGGACGTACAACTTGTGATACTGAACCACCCTGCCAAATTTCAAATTGTGCTGATGTACGGTTTCTGAGAAAAGCTTGACGGAAATTTTCATACTCATGTTAACACATTTTCATATCGGCCCAGTCGCAAACAGGAAGTAGTTGTCCGACAGGTCTGAAAGTCGCTTAGGACGTAGAACTTGTGATACTGAACCACCCTGCCTAATTTCAAATTGTTCTGATGTACGGTTTCTGAGAAAAGCTTGACGGAAATTTTCATACTCATGTTAACACATTTTCATATCGGCCCAGTCGCAAACAGGAAGTAGTTGTCCGACAGGTCTGAAAGTCGCTTAGGACGTACAACTTGTGATACTTAACCACCCTGCCAAATTTCAAATTGTTCTGACGTACGGTTTCTGTGAAAAGCTTGACGGAAATTTTCATACTCATGTTAACACATTTTCATATCGGCCCAGTCGCAAACAGGAAGTAGTTGTCCGACAGGTCTGAAAGTCGCTTAGGACGTACAACTTGTGATACTAAACCACCCTGCCAAATTTCAAATTGTTCTGATGTACGGTTTCTGAGAAAAGCTTGACGGAAATTTTCATACTCATGTTAACACATTTTCATATCGGCCCAGTCGCAAACAGGAAGTAGTTGTCCGACAGGTCTGAAAGTCGCTTAGGACGTACAACTTGTGATACTGAACCACCCTTCCAAATTTCAAATTGTTCTGATGTACGGTTTCTGAGAAAAGCTTGACGGAAATTTTCATACTCATGTTAACACATTTTCATATCGGCCCAGTCGCAAACAGGAAGTAGTTGTCCGACAGGTCTGAAAGTCGCTTAGGACGTACAACTTGTGATACTGAACCACCCTGCCAAATTTCAAATTGTTCTGATGTACAGTTTCTGAGAAAAGCTTGACGGAAATTTTCATACTCATGTTAACACATTTTCATATCGGCCCAGTCGCAAACAGGAAGTAGTTGTGCGACAGGTCTGAAAGTCGCTTAGGACGTACAACTTGTGATACTGAACCACACTGCCAAATTTCAAATTGTTCTAATGTACGGTTTCTGAGAAAAGCTTGATGGAAATTTGTACATACAGACGGTCGTATTTACGTACAAATGAAGTCCCAAACAGGAAGTAGTTGTCCGACAGGTCTGAAATTCGCTTAGGACATACAACTTGTGATACTGAACCACTCTGCCAAATTTAAAATTGTTCTCATGTACGGTTTCTGAGAAAAGCTTGACGGAAATTTGTTCGGACGTACGTACGTACTACGTACGGACGGACGGACGGACGGACGGACATGAGTAAAACTTAATGCCCCCCGACATGTCGTCGCGGGGGCATAAAAAGAAGATATTTCAATTGAAGGAAGTGTATATTGACTAGCAAATCTAACAAATCTATTCAAGACTTTCAAACCCTATCAGGAAAACCTTTGTTTTAATTTGATAACATTTTTGTAAATGCAGCTCTGCCAAGAACTGAATGTAAGCTTTAAATGATTATAATTCTTTATTAATGTCTGGTCTTTGCAGAAATTAAGTTTACATCAAGATTAAAATGCTTGTTTTAAATGTCAAATGAAAATTAATCTGACTGGTAGTTTGTAATTTCCATAAATGTGGCCATATAACATTTCATTGGTACAGAAAAAACTCCAGCAGAAATCCATTAGACATTATAAGAATAAATACCAGCCGATAAAGAAGCTCGCTATTTCTTACTGAACATAAAGATCAATAAAATGTTTTAGTGTTTTCAAATTTAATCTGAAAAGACTGACATTAAATGTACTCTTCTGTACAAGTACACAAATATGGATTGAAAACTTCATGTATACAAAGATGAAAACTCTAAAACAAAAAAACAAAAACAAAAAAACACCTCAAATTTAGAAACTTATTAATTTTTTCGGATCACTGATTTAAAATTTTAAGCAAGGAATGTGTCTTGGCACAAACAGGCAACCACCACTTTTTTTCTAAGTTCATTCAAGGGTTAAGTATTGGGTGAAGTCCCACAGTATTTTGCGATGCTGTAACTGTGTACCAAATTTCATAGATGGAAAGACATTTTTATAAAAAAAAAAAACTAGACAAAGTTGATCTAGAGATCACGGATACCTGACTTTATTTTGCAGAACTGTTTTTGTAAAAAAAATTTTTGTCAACTACCTTGACTTTGACAGAATTCCTCCAGCATGAAAAGGCTTCTTGCCAACCTAATGTAACAATATCCCATAGTTTCATTGAAATCGGATGCAAGCTTTTTGAATTATCATCCCGAAACCAAATCTGGATGGATGAACGGACAGATGGACATTAGGATCACAATATACCCCTGATACTCGTTGAGCGGGGGTATAAAAAAGCTTCAACACAGAGGCAAACCTGAGGCAGAAAGGACTCACAAATAAACAGATCCAACTTTTTGTTGGTGGGACATAAATTATGAACCTTTTCTTCTAAAACAACTTCCAGTTTCACTGCCAAGTTCTGGGTTTTCACCTGGCACTCCAATTCTCCCACAAAACAAACTGGACGTTATGATATAGCTGCAAATTTGCTAAAATTGGCTTTAAAACAAAAACATTAACAACCAAAAGTACTTTCAAAGTCTACCGAAAAGTCAAAATTAACAAATTTAAATAAACCTTAAAAATTTTAAACTGACCTGGTACAATATTCTGCAACCTTAAATATTTTAATAAAACCCCAAACAAACAGCAAGATTTAGTGTTTTCAACTTTGCATACATTTTTACTATTAACCTGTAAATATAACCTCTGTGTGTAAAATTATTATAAATCCAGAAAAATAAAATCACCTCATCTTGTTGCTGTTGAATCTGTTTCTCTTTCTTTCTATCAGCCTTCTCTTGTTTCTCTGACTTTCCTTCTTTCTCTTTACTCTTTTCTTCTTTTGTTTGACTCTGAATTAAAGGTGTTTGTTGCAATGAAAACTGTCAGTGTTACTTTTCATTAAAGTGTCACTTCAAGTCTTGCTTGGGGCAAAGTGTGCACCAACCTTATTGTTTACTAAGACTTTCTTTTTTATTTCTGCCGAAGTTTGAGTGTTTTCATGAAATCCTCTGCCTTCTTCTACAGCAACTCAATGATATAAAAACGACCTTGGTGGCTGAGTGATTAAGGTAGTCATCTAATATTAATTATGTGGTCTGTCAACAATAAGTTTACAGGTTCGAGTCTCACGGCGGGCAGGGTGCACTTGACTCCAATCTTAATTGACAAGGATTGCCAGTTTCCTACAGAAGGTCAGGTTTGAGTCTCACTGTCGGCAGGGTGCGCTCGACTCCAATCTTAATTAACAAGGATTGCTGAATTGTGCTAGTACATATATCGAATACAAATTGCAAATCATTTTCTTTTAAATCTTAACAGACTTCAGTAAAACAATCATATTGATTTTTTTAGACATTTTTTTATTTAAAATATAAAATGTCTTTTGATGTGTACAAACAGAAAATTTGATCTTTCTGGTTTTACATATTTCTTTAAATTAAATTTAAAACCAGTTTCCAGAACATTTAATTTCAAGTCTTTGGAAATCATACACTGAACATTTAACTTAAAGGCAGAAATTTCACAGCAATATGTTTCATGCTTTTTCCTCATCAACAAGAGTATACCCCATATAATAATGTATACCCTGTCATTAAATTATTCGTAACTAGAATCGTAGGAGTAAGTTAAAAAAAAAGGTTTATTATTTAAACACATCATTTATCTTGAACAACCAGCTAACAGAAGTATTATATATATATATATTAAACTTTACCTCAACAAATTTCATTTCCAGTTATTTTTTAAAAGGTTTAACCTGTCCCATGAATTCAATACACTTTCATAACACCTTCATGTATTTTCCTTTAAAATAGTACAAAATTGCAGACTTTGTCAAATTCCTACAGTATGACCCCTGGCTACATGTGCGTTACTATATACAAATGTTATCATAATGTGATCAGGTTGATTTTAGGTGATAACAGATTGATTTAGTCACCTGCAGGGGCAAAATTATCAACTATTGCTTAATACACATCTATATCTGTAACATTACCTGTAAGGTCAAGGTACATGTAACATGTATACTTCTCTTTCTATGAATACCCCAGTATAACACAATTCTGATGTAACCATAGTCTGACAATGTAATTTTAGTCAATGCAGTGTTTAAATTGATCAGAGATGGCTGAGCACTCTAGATAGCTGATCTCTGGTAATTTATCACCAGCAAATTAACAACCTGGTTGTGAATTTGGTGCAAGACTGTAACAAGGTGTGTGCACAACTCCAATCTTCATTGATTGTTTTTTGAGGTAGGAAGCTGGATATGTGGTAGGAAAACTAGCAACCCTTGTCAATTAAAATTTGAGTCGAGTATACCCTGCCTGCCGTGAGACTTAAACCACCAACCTTAGTGTTAACACACTTTGTGCTCAATAAAAGATGACTACCAAACTTATCCACTTGGCCACCGAGGCCCCCAATTTTCATTGACAACGAAGCTGTCCTGTTCAATCTACTCCCCTATCTGTTCCAAACTAATAGCGCTTCTGGAAAGATTTAATGTAAACAGGGTACTGATAGTGGACTGTCACCAAAGTACCAGCTCAAGATGTGGACTAAAGGTACCAGAACTAGACTTACCTGTACAATACTACTGGTACTACTAGTAGGAGTGACTGTCACCTGGGTACCAGAACTAGACTTACCTGTACAATACTACTGGTACTACCAGTAGGAGTGACTGTCACCTGGGTACCAGAACTAGACTTACCTGTACAATACTACTGGTACTACCAGTAGGAGTGACTGTCACCAGGGTACCAGAACTAGACTTACCTGTACAATACTACTGGTACTACCAGTAGGAGTGACTGTCACCTGGGTACCAGAACTAGACTTACCTGTACAATACTACTGGTACTACTGGAAGGAGTGACTGTCACCAGGATACCAGAACTAGACCTACCTGTACAATACTACTGGTAGGAGTGACTGTCACCGAGGTACCAGAACTAGACTTACCTGTACAATACTACTGGTACTACTGGTAGGAGTGACTGTCACCAGGGTACCAGAACTAGACGTGGACTGACTACTGGTACTATGTGTGTCGTATGGTTTGTTGGCTTGTGATTGTGAGATGAAGTAGGCTCGATGAGCATGGACTGGAGTCATAGGAACACTAGGCATGGGTGATGAAGAAAGTGATGGGTAACGAGTCTGAACTATTTTCTGGCAAGCTGAAAATAATAGGAAAATGTTAAGAGAACTGGAATTACTTGTAATGTATATATTTTGTCAGATTAAACAAAAATTTTTGGGAACATTATCCAAGGTTTCCAGCATTTACCAGATGTGAACAATGAGACAAAGTACAGTGGACCACAATGAAAAATTGTACCAATTGATTCACAAACACTTTTAAATTGCTTTGAAACATTAAGTTTATTCAAAATTTTTTTTCTTTAATAAATATATATGCTGCAATTGAAAGAATAAAATAAATTAGTCATAAATGACCTCTTGATATTTTCTAGGTGTCCCATGATCAGCACAGCTTTGTGCAAGTGAAAGTGCTGAACACAATAATTATTTCTTGGTTTAATAAAATGTTAACTTGTTTATTTTCTTTGGACATTTTTGTCAAGATAAACATGGCATGTTGATGACAAGCTGTTAGGATCATTATATTGATGTTTATGTCTAAATGGAAATATTTTTTAGCTGATCTTTTTTTATTTGTTAATACCTTGTTTGGTTGCCAGGTTGGTTACACATTTTTGAAAAAACATGCAACATTTCATTCAACTTAAAATATCCTATTTTTGAAAGGACCCCATTAATTAGGACGAATTTTACTGCCGTTATAATCCGAAGTTAGTTTTGTGATTTGTCGGATTAACGGCAGAATTCAGTCCTATTGCTTGTAATGAAGCAAATAAAAAATTCTAACTATTTATACAAAATTCAAACCTAATATTCCTCTTCTTTACATTATTAAAGCTTTAGACATTGCAAAACTAACGGGAAACGTTCTTTATTGAAGAAATTTCTTTTTTCGTCTTTGAAGATGCACATGGAAAATGCTATGTTTATCAGTTTTCTGTATATGGATAATGTGACCTTATTTTGTTATAAACATGCTAATTTGCATACTATAACAACCATTCCGTAGTAAGAATCCAGCAATTTACATATGTATTACCCAAGAGGTAACACGCCATTCATTTTCAGGTTTCTCAATGTTTTTCATGTAATAAACGTAATTAAAAAGAGACACGAATGTCAATTAATACACAATGCACAGCGGGTTATTAAAAACGGCAATAACTATAATAACATATCAATAATGATCGATTTTATACACGAAACCGATAAAGAAATGGTGACACTGTAGAAAGATATCAAGATCGACCACATCTGATTGTATATGCTACTTCTTTTGGACATCAAAGTGCCGGGAGTGATTCACTCCCGCTCTGCTACATTACAAGTAATGGGACTGAATTCGTACCTTCGCCAAAAAAAAAAAAAAAAAAAAAAAAAAAACGAGGGAAAGATTATTCGTTCTACCCATTAATAAGTGTAAAAGTAAAGCAATTGTATTGACAGATATCATAGTAGTGAATAAAAAGTTATATATTTGAAGTCTTTGATTTTTATTGAAAACAAGATTTTGGAACTTTTGACAAAACATTCCTCAATAAATCAATATCCTTATTTAAAAAAACACATTCACTTCGATTTCATAGACATTGCATAGTATAGACACTTAAAGCAGGTTTTCCTTTATCCTGTCTATATCCTATTTGTATTATTTCTCTGTGTTAAATCATTAGACATGTTTATAATCTTTGATGTCCTACATACAAATAGTTTAGCATTATTTTTCTCTGACACCTACTCAATGATCCTTTAAATATTTTCTAATAAAAGGAATCTGTAAGTTAATGTATCTTACAATCACATTAAAACAAAGATAAATAGGAAATAAAGAAAGTATTTACCATCTTGAAATACTCGTTCCACATTCAAACCATAAGTTGCACACGTTTCATAATATGAGCATCGTTTGAGGTCATTGGCGAGTTTTCTGGCTCTCGTATCGTCAATCACGCGAGGGTTACTCTCACTGATTGCATCTGAAAAAAATAAAACTGTAATAATATTTGTTTTTAGGCTGGTCCATCTGCCACAGTGATAACAATATCCATCATCAACACATAACAGTATGGGTAAGGACAGCTACAAAATTAAGATTCTTCAATGTAAAATAACTATTCTCAAGGAATCATCATAACATGCTTTATAATGACATTTTTTGTACCTACACACACCTCTTTAAATTGAAACAAACCATATAAAATGACTCTTATTAGTCTATTATCAAACAACATTTCTATTAGTAATTATTTGTTTATAATTTGACAGCCCATTCAAACCATTCATGTCCAATATTCATACATGTATATTGATCACAGTACTGCTGAATGTTATATACTTTTTGTATTATCTTTGGAATCTGTAATTGGGCATGTCTTTCACCTGTTTATCTGTAGTAACCCTTCTTTTTATTGCTGTATTAGATTCAAAGTGAACTCCAAACTAATAAAGTTGAATTCACCAGTCAAATCTTTATTTTATTTGGTATGTTATCTAAGAACTAGATTTAAGTAAGACTGATAAGAGACTATCCTTACTGTGATTCAGACTCACTCAACTATACAAATAGGGATCCATCATTGTTTTATCTGGTGGGGGGGTACCAGAAAATTGTTGAAAAAAAATTGATCCCAGACAGACCTTTTTCTTGTGTTACAATACCCCCCTCCCCCCCTTCTTTTTTACCTCTACATGTCTGTAACAGGTTGTAATACCCAAAGTGTGACCATAACATGAGAGTTCCTTGAAAAATAAAGACCTGAGTAGGCACATAGTTGTTTCTTGAATGATGTTTAATGCCACTTTAGGCAATATTTCAGCTATATCATGGCGTCCAGTTTTTGATTGGGGGAAGATTAGCCGCAGTACCAGAAAACTCCAGACCTTCAGTAGGAAAACTAGCAATCCTTGTCAATTAAGATTGGAGTTGAGTGCACCCTGCCTCCAGTGAGCCACTATATTTTATTGTTTTTTAATGCAGTTATAAAATAAATGCACAATACCTCAGTAAACAAAAAAATTTTAACCAGGAAATTGAATGTAGCTCTTAATTTAATAGCACATTTAAAAATTCAGTTTAATGCTAATGAGTTAAGACTTATTTGAAGACTGTATGTTTGACAGAACTAAAATTATACATCTTAAAGTTTATAAGTAATTACACATTTCTTGACTAATATACTGTGACATATTTGGAGACCTTTTTATGCTCCCAAAAAATCTCAACATTAAATCCCCAAAACTTCAATAATATGAGTACGAGTTCAAAATGCACATTTGAGTGGTCTATTATTATTATAGGAATCCATGCCGAAAGTTCTCTAAACATTAAAATTGGGATGCACCAATTTGTAAACATTTATAGAAAACATAATATATTTTTAATTACCTTTTAACACATCAGATTCCACATAAAGTCAACAACACACATAATTAAGTAATTTTCTATTCAGATAGTTAGACCCTGCCCATCTTGCACACATGTTCAGAAATGACTTAATTTATCAACATCCCAAACATTTTATCAATTCCAGACCATCAGAATCAAGCTGTAAGTTTCAAAGCTTATTTATTTTCATCACAAAGACACTATATGCCATGAACAGATCTCCATCAAAACAAACTTCCTTTAATGGGTAACATGTGTGTTAAATATTTCCTTTGTGTGTTTTGATATGAAAAAAAACTCTTTTTGTATTTGTACCTTTGAATTTTAAAAAAATATTGGTTGATTGTTAACATTCAGGTTTAGAGCAAGCTATTCAATAAATAAATTGAGTCAACAAATACCTTGTGGGGGGTCAACAAGTATTCAACAATATATTACTAGAGGCGAAAGACTAGAAGTGGCCCTAGAAATCCAGGAAAAATTCCATGTTTGTTAAGCATAATACATGGACAAAAAATTCTTGCAATCCGAAAATCCCATTTATTGCCAGTTTTTCTGCCAGATGGAACAGCAGACCCTACCTTTTGCAATCCTAGACAAAATCTAAATCATGAAGCTACTACATCTACAGACCAGGACTGCACCAAATGTTGAAATAATATTTTTTGGACCACCAACAACAAAAGAAACAACCAGATAATACATTCCTATTTCAAACCCATGACTTTCTTTGTCTTTGTTTTAGACTCTGTTAATTCAACGAAGAAAATCCTGAGTTCCTTAAAAAATTCATTTATACATGGATTCCAACACTACTAGAAAATGGCACATTTTCTCCAATAAATTTCTTAACATAAATGATTTTAACAAAGTATATAATTTCTACCAGCATAATAATAACATAGAACTTACGGTTGTAAGGCAAGAGGGATCCCTGACAATACAGTTCTTAGGCACTCAACTATTTCCTGTTTAATTCAAAGAGCTTCTCCATCAAATAATTTTATAATGACATAAACATTTAATGGCATGGTAACCCACTGCCATAACAAGTTATTTGCATACTATCGGCACCCATGGCCAGATAACTATAGCAAAAAGATATCTTTATCAATGGGTTTGAAGTTCACCACAAATTACCTGGTTTCTTATTTCCATGCACAGATTTTTTGCTTGATGTATAACCCAAATGTTTGAGAGAGGCTGACATGAGAGGGCAATCAAAGATTGAAGACTTGACACTAGAAAGTCACAGCGTGAGGTCTATCATCTAAAGCAATACACATTTTGAAAAATATGGAATGCATTTGCAGGCATCTTAGATGCAATGCACACTAACAAATAATCTATCTACCACTAGTAATGGCATAAATATGTTTAAAATTAATACAATTGTCATCTGTTAAGCATATAAAAGGATAATGTGACAACTGAAAACAAAATTCACCTCTTAGTTTTCAAATTTCAACAAGAAAAATGTAGATTAAATTTGAAAATTTATCTAGAGGCTCCCAGGAGCCTGTATCGCTCACCTGAACCTAACCCTTTTTTATCCAGCTTTTCTTTGCTATAAGGAATTGCCGAAGACTTCTGCAAAAATCATTAATTTTGACCTTTTAAGGGAATTAACTCCAATAAGAAGGAGCTTTTGATGCTTAGAGGGAGAAGGGAGGTTCACTTCAAATTTGCTGTACCTGTTATACTTTTTTAACTATTAGTCGAAAACTCTCTCTACTCCTCCCCTCCCCCCCCCTTTTTCGTTTCTTCTATTTTTAGCCAATGTAGCTATGTAGGTAGTCAGGTGTCATGATTTACACAATTTTGGTAGAGAACGTCCTAAAGATGATGTGTGCAATGTTTCAAAGCAGTCCTTTTATGGTTAAAGAGGAGGAGATTTGTTAAAATCAAGTAAAATTGATTAAAAAAATGTTCAAGGAGAATAATTCCTAAATGGTTCATCGGACAATCTTGACCCTTGGGTCATTTTTTTAGCCCTCATAGAGCAGAACAATTAAGCAATGCTAACTTTTTCTTTAGTTCTAATAATTTTCAAGATTTTCAGCAAAAATGTTAAAAATAATCAATTTCGAAAATTAAAGGGGAATAATTCCTATAAGGAGTCATCAAACAACTTCAACCCAATGGAGTGTTTCGTAGAGCTTTTGATGCAGATGAAGGCATGTCACTTTCCTGTCAGTTTTCCTGTATCTGTTAAACTTTTTTTAAATATAAGCCAAAAACTGTATTTTATCCCCCCCCCCCCTTTCCGTCCTATTTTCCTTTCACTGGTGGCCATGTTGGTTAATCTGCAGCCATGGTTGGTGCAAACTTGGTTGAGGACATTTGACGGATGATGTGTACAAAGTTTCAAAGTTTCAAAGCAGTACTTTCAGTTGTTTCAGAGGAGAAGATTTTAAAAAATCAATTAAAACCGATTAAAAAAACAGTTCAAGGGGAATAACTCTTAAACGATTAATCAGACAATCTTGACCCTTAAGTCATTTTTGTAGCCCTCATAGAGCAGAACAATTAAGCAATGCTAACTTTTTCTCTAGTTCTAATAATTTTCAAGATTTTGAGGCAAAAATGGCAAAAATCATCAATTTTGACAATTAAAGGACAATAACTCCTACAAGGAGTCATCATCCAACTTTGACCCAATGGGGTGTTTTGTAGAGCTTTAGATGCTGAGGAAGGAAAGTCTCGTAGGTATTCCTGTATCTGTTAATCTGTTATACTTTTTGAACTATAAGCAAAAAACTGTATTTTGACCCCCCTGTTCTATTTTTAGGCATGGCGGCCATGTTGGTTGGTCTGAGGCCATGATTTGTGCAAACTTGGTAGTGGACATTTTACTGATGATGTGTGCAAAGTTTCAATGCAATCCCTTCAGCGGTTTTGGAGGAGAAGATTTTTGAAGAAAAGTTAACGACGACGACTATGATGCCGGACAACGATGACGACAGACGATGATGACAGACGACGATGACGGATGACAACGACGGACGCCAAGTGATGGCAATAGCTCACATGACCCTTCAGTTCAGGTGAGCTAAAAATGATGCTTAGCTTAAGGAACGATTGATATTACTGCACCAGTTGACAATGGGAATAGAATGGCTCTTTTGAATTTGTTTGTGCTATTAGAGATGTCGAAGAACAGGAACAGATCACCCCACTACAACATCACAATCTTTATGTGATTAATAAGAATTTACAAATACTATAAAATGAAAACAGTAAATCCTTCTTATTTCTGACGCTGGAGGTAAAGCAAACATCCAATCAATCAATCTTATTTCTGAAGAAATATAAAGTAGATGGCAGTGAAATTTATAGTGTATGTATATAGTACATGCATCATCAAAACACAGACGCCCCTGATTGTATGAATTGCTCAAGAATTATTTCCAGAAATCTGCTAAAAACAAATCACAAGTGTGGACACAAAAAAACGTCTCGCCTACATTCCGCACCAGTAATGAAAACTAGACTAAAAAAAAAAAACTGTGAGCAATGCTCACCATTGATACCCCCACTTCATGATTTCTTCAAAAATGCACGTTTTTACTTATGAACTTAATCTAGTGTAGGAAGAGTTGCAGATAAAACATGGGAACCCCCATCCCTCCCTCACCTCAAAGAATAGCAATGTCCATTTTTTTCTGTGGGGAAAACCCAAATATCATTCCGATCAAAATGTTAAATATCAGGTGCACAATGGCACTATGTGACAAAGATTTTGTTTAAGTTTCATCAAATTCCATACAGTGGTGTAGGAGGAGTTGCGCATAAGAGATGGGTATCCCTTTATGTCAATGACAATGTCCATGTTATTCTATGGGAAACCCTAAATATCATTCCGATCAAAATGTTAAATATCTCCAGCACAATGGCAGTATGTGACAAGGATTCTGTGTAAGTTTCATCAAATTCCATTCAGTGGTGTAGGAGGAGTTGCACATAAGAGAAAGTGTAAAGGACGGACGGACGGACAGACACCATGATCACTATATAACCCTTGCTTTTCAAGCGGGGGGTTTAATAAATTTAGTCATAAGCATTACATAAATAGCATTAAATATCAGCAGCGGCCTGTATACCAAATATTGTCCCCATACCATGCATAGTTACAGAGAAACTACAAAAACTTGAACACTGAGATTGCGGGTTCGATTCTCACTGCAGGCAGGGTGTACTCGACTCCAATCTTAATTGACAAGGATTGCCAGTTTTCCTACCGCAGGTCGGGGGTTCTCTCCGGGTACTCCGGCTTCCTCCCCCAATAAAAACTGGACGCCATGAAATAGCTGAAAAATTGCTGAAAGTGGCGTTAAAACACCATTCAAACAAACAAACAAAAACTTTAACGCAGTCGCTGGACCGTGAAATTGAGGTCAAGGTCAGGTGACACCTACCAGACAGTCATGTACTATTCATCAGCAACCTATATACCAAATATTGTCATCCTACCATACATGGTTACAGGGGAACAGCAGTAACCCAAAAACTGTAACGTAGTCGCTGGACCGTGAAATTGAGGTATAGGCAAGACAAAAATCAACTGCCATTCTTACTTCGAGGTCTTACTTTACACCAAGACTGACAAAATAATACTTTGAATCATACCTCTGTACATTATATAAACAACCCCCTTGTGATTAATACTGTTACATAAATCTCAACTATTACATCAATTTAAATGTTTTCTACGGTAACAGTATTGCAATTGTTATTACAATATATTTGTGGCAGAAACATGATACACTGCTCAACTGAATCAAGGAATCAGAAAGCAGAAACTAGTTGTTCTGGAAAAATGATTTTTACTGTCAGTTGTAAAGTTGATCGTTCTGCTATATTTTGGGATAACCTGTTTTTATTCAATTTCATTTCTTAGAAAAGTATGAGGAAATAAAAAAACACTGATTTTGGTTATTTTCATTTTGAGAGTAACTTTGTTTAAATTACGCTGAAGACACCAGTAAAGATATATTTAGTTTTAGATGTACATTTTTTTCCTTATATCAAACAAAAGAAATGATAGTCAAGTTCACAGATTTTATCATAAACTGAACTGTTTTTCTGTGAATTGTTATCCTCACATGTGGACACAGAAACCCTGACAAACTTAGCTAGGAAATTCTTGAGTGGGAAGAAAACGTAACACAACTAATAACGTGGTAATAACAACCTATTTACACTACTGTACAAAATACACTGATTTTCACATGGTCTATGCAATGCATTCGATTGGTTTTTTTTACAATCGACATCGGGATATCCCCTAACCAAGTTGTGAATGAAAGCGAGCGCTTGATTGGCTACATGCAGGTATAATGTAGCCAATCAAAATTGTGACTTCTAGCCCGGGAATTTCCTACCCAAGTTTGTCAGGGTTTCGTGGATTCATGACACAAACTCTGACTTGTGAGGATGGTGAAATGTGCCAGTATTCCCATATTTAATTTATGATTTGAAAACTTCAGACGACTATCTCAAATATTGAGCTGGAATTTTTCCAGATGATATCCACAGTTGGAGTTAGGCTCTAGCTGTGACTTTCATACCAGTAAAGATTTTAAATTGTTTGTTATTTCATAATCTTTCAGCCATTTTGAAGCTGAAAGCTTTATCTACCTGCCAATAAGGACTGGAGCTACGCACACTATGCCGCAAATTAGGCTCACATTAATAGATCAAAGTAGCTACCTCAGATAATTTAGACCTCAAATTGGGCTCACATTAATAGATCAAAGTAGCTACCTCAGATAATTTAGACCTCAAATTGGGCTCACATTAATAGATCAAAGTAGCTACCTCAGATAATTTAGACCTCAAATTAGGCTCACATTAATAGATCAAAGTAGCTACCTCAGATAATTTAGACCTCAAATTGGGCTCACATTAATAGATCAAAGTAGCTACCTCAGATAATTTAGACCTCAAATTAGGCTCACATTAATAGATCAAAGTAGCTACCTCAGATAATTTAGACCTCAAATTAGGCTCACATTAATAGATCAAAGTAGCTACCTCAGATAATTTAGACCAACTCTTATAAGGTCATTTCGATTTAACAATGATGATTTCATGTTTCTATAAATATTGTTGTAACTCAATACCTTATAACAGTTAAGACATGTGTCTGCTACAATTTATTGTGAACAACCAAGTGTATCCCATATACAACATTTCCATGTACAGTAAACCTGTGTAAGAGACTTCTGACGTCTGGACTCAAGAAGTGATTTGACAAGGCAGATGATTTTTACCCAATACACATTATGTTAATATTTAATTAGCTGCAGAACCAGAGGTACCTAGAAATAATGGTCTTATAAGACAGGCTTATATATATGATCTCTAGAATCTCTCCAGCAGATTTTACTGTAATTTTGTGATATCTCTCATTGGGCAATTGTTCTAGAAGGTTACAAAATACCAATAAAGATATATCATGGGATAAAACAATAAAAAGTGTACCCCTTCCACTGTCATAACCCATTAACTTACCTCCCCTGAGTAAAATAAATGTCCAAAGTATGTCAAATAATTGGTTGTAAACCAACATGCAACAAGTTTTATGAATGATAGGCTTCTTATCAAACTATTTACTAATGATTACTTTTTAAAAAATGCATCAGTTTGTCATGTTTGTAAATAGAAACGCTTGTCATCTGAGAATTACTCATTTGGCAAGCAGAGATACCCAGGAATGATGAAGTTGAACAAGTGAATGAGGATTTACTATTATGCAATCCAATAGATCTCATCTATTTCAGGCTAAATGTATATTGCATAACTTCTGTATTATCATCTAAAATGAAATAAACACAGCATGTGTGACTTCCACAGTAAATAATAAATCTTCAATAAATCAATTAGGAAAACATAGGAAAACATCCAGTTTCAATTCCTATACATTCTTCAAGATGGATTTAGAGGCATAAAATGCTACCCTATTCATTTTACAGACATGATCATTTGATATTTTATTAGTTTGCAAATGGCCGATTTTTTATGCATATGACCCAATACAGATGAGCTCACACACACATATCTCTACTTGTTGTGTCATCCAATCAAAATGCATGAAACAATAAAATTGTTCTAGTAACATATCAACGTTCTTATTCAATGTTCTTATTAGGGGTTCAGATGTCTGATATTGACACCATGGAGTCTTAAACAATGGAAAGTCTTCAGAATATAAGTGATGCCAAAGTCATTGGTTTATGATTGATTTATTGATTGTTTGTTGTTAAACGTCCAGCAAGCAATATTCAGCTATATTCAGGACGTTGTTGGTTTATGGAAAAAATGGGTACCTACATGCCCTTTTGGGAAAACCCTTGTGAGAGAGATTTTATGTTTTTCTATCTCTTGTGGAAGATAACCCAGCCTTACCTAAAAATGTTTGTAATAATGAAGAATCGTATTCATTTATTGTTGTTTCTTTAAATGGTGTTTATTACCCCTTTCAGTAAAAAAATCTCCAAAGCATTGAAAATTCAACTTATGCTAAAAATTAGCAAATAGATCAAAAATGCATTTTGTTTGTATTTAAAAAAAAAATTGTTTCAATATATATTCCACAAAATTGGCAAAAGAGTTAAAACCAAAAGTTTAAAATTAGCCTGATGGACTTTTATCCAAGTAACTACTTTTTACTTTTCCAATTTAAAAGGGGGTAAGGATTTAAAAATTATAAAGGACTAAATCTGACTAAATAAACAAGTCCAATTATCTCCCCTTAAGGATATCCTAGGTCAATAAAAATCATTCATGCACATCTACATAAAAATGTACTTCCTTTATGCTAAGTTTTATTAAATTTCATCAAGTCGTTTAGGAGGAGTTGCGCTTACAAGGGATGTGGACAGATGGACAGACAGACAGACACAGTGATTCCTATATAAACCCCCCCCCCCCCCCCCCCCCCAAACAAGTGGTGGGTATAAAAATTAAAAATACAAATTAAATATAGTATGGGATTTATCTATACTAAGTGTTTGTGGAGAGGGTTTTTTGCGTGAAAAATGAAAACTGCTTACCGGGTATGGTTCAGCTTATGCTCCTTTTGTAGATCAAGATAACTACTTTTTGAAATCAATAATTATTTCCTCGAGATATTCAGTGTTTTGAAATATGAGTTTTTATATTTTGAAAGGGCGATTTTCCCTACTAAAATTTGACCTTAATTAGAACGGAAGTGTACTTTAGGAACAATCGAGTGTTGTCTACTCGAAATCCTTCGGGTGATGTTGTCTGCAGTTAAGGCGGAAAAAGTCTCGCGGTTTGTCCGAATACCCTTGAAAGTCACGAAAGCAGACGAACATTTGTAAACATCGTAAGGTTCCTTCAGAAACAAAAATGGCTGACTTATTATGTAAAATTCCCGTAGCAAAAGTCAAGGACGATTTGATAAAAATTAACACCAGAGGCATATTATAAAACATGGACAGGTTATCGTATCTACATTTTTTCTACTGACTTTTCGTAATAAAAAGGTAAAATATAGAATAATGAATAAATGCAAGCAAACTTATTTTCCCAAGGGGGTTTAGTATTTAGTATAGAGAAAATACTTTCCACTGATGTTTGAATCAACTCTTTTCAATCCAATACCTCATTCCAAACTGATGAATTTCAAACCATAATGACCAATTAAAACAAAAGTGCCATTAATTATGTCAAATCCTGTACAGCATTTGACTTATTATCATGGGAAATATAAATGTAAACTATCTTTCAGAATAAACTGGAAAACACTAGACCAGATTTCTATGTAAAACACACACTAAGGATAATACTTAATAGCTATTCATTTCCTCCCCAAAGTCCTGGGTTTTCATCTGGTAATCCGGCTTCCTCCACCAATAAACTTGAAGCCATGATATAGCTGAAAAATTGCTGAAAGTGGCATAAAACACCATTTAAACAAACAAACAAACAAGCTTTTTATAAAATTAAATTTCAATATGACTATGTCATTTTCTCCCAACATGCATTTGTTCCCAAGAATCACAATCATCAAAAATTAAATACACAGGCTGAAACCCTCTTTGGAGCCTCTAAACAAAAAAATAACATTTCCTATCACTATGATATCTTAATTATTCAGTTAAAGTTAAATAACGATTGCCATCTTACAAAACAGCACAAAAAAGTCTACACACATCATTTATCAAGGGACAAGGACAGGTGCTGTACTCAAATTCACAAATATGTTTATTTGATGTGCTTAAAGTTCTCTCTCAATAAAAAAAAACTATATACTCTTTATCCTTAGATCCATAGGCACCAATCCTGTTATTATGTCAGGAGTTGTGTGATTAAATAGAAACTAAGGAATAATCCCACTGTATGTTTTAGACTGGTCCAGACTAGACTATTTCCAGCAATAAGTATTAACATGAATCTGAAAAACCTGGTTTATATGACCATTTCATTTTAAATGCCTCTACCTATTCAGGAGCATTGCTGTTACTTATTGCTTCATTTTGTTTTTTAGATCTTGAGATTTGTGGATTGTCTTTTTTGATAGTTTCCTTGGTTTTCTGCATTTTTTGCGATGAACTATGGCTTTCTTCTGTGGAAAATAGTGTCAGCGCAGATTACTCTAAACATCTGTGCACACTTATTTAATTGATTCTGATTAATTTCCAGCAAACTAAACTCTATTCTTTGCCTCTGTACTACAGGAATAACATTCTGTAACAGAGTGTTTCAACTGTTCTTTCTAAGAATTTCAATCAGTTACAGCACTATGAGACCGAATACACTCATAGAGTGAAGAATATGGTCATACGAAGTAGGACAATCCAAGCTGTAGGGATACAAACTTGAGTGCCCACTAGTATTAAAGGGATTTCTGCTCAAAGTAGGACAATCCAAGATGTAGGGATACAAACCTTGAGTGCTGACTAGTATTAAAGGGATTTCTGCTCAAAGTAGGATAATCCAGCTGTAGGGATACAAACTTGAGTGCCGACTAGTATTAAAGGGATTTCTGCTCAAAGTAGGACAATCCAAGCTGTACAGATACAAACTTGAGTGCCGACTAGTATTAAAGGGATTTCTGCTCAAAGTAGGACAATCCAAGCTGTAGGGATGCCAACCTTGAGTGCCGACTAGTATTAAAGGGATTTCTGCTCAAAGTAGGACAATCCAAGCTGTACAGATACAAACTTGAGTGCCGACTAGTATTAAAGGGATTTCTGCTCAAAGTAGGACAATCCAAGATGTAGGGATACAAACCTTGAGTGCTGACTAGTATTAAAGGGATTTCTGCTCAAAGTAGGATAATCCAGCTGTAGGGATACAAACTTGAGTGCCGACTAGTATTAAAGGGATTTCTGCTCAAAGTAGGACAATCCAAGCTGTACAGATACAAACTTGAGTGCCGACTAGTATTAAAGGGATTTCTGCTCAAAGTAGGACAATCCAAGCTGTAGGGATGCCAACCTTGAGTGCCGACTAGTATTAAAGGGATTTCTGCTCAAAGTAGGACAATCCAAGCTGTACAGATACAAACTTGAGTGCCGACTAGTATTAAAGGGATTTCTGCTCAAAGTAGGACAATCCAAGATGTAGGGATACAAACTTGAGTGCCGACTAGTATTAAAGGGATTTCTGCTCAAAGTAGGACAATCCAAGCTGTAGGGATACAAACTTGAGTGCCGACTAGTATTAAAGGGATTTCTGCTCGAAGTAGGACAATCCAAGCTGTAGGGATACAAACTTGAGTGCCAACTAGTATTAAAGGGATTTCTGCTCAAAGTAGGACAATCCAAGCTGTACGGATACCAACCTTGAGTGCCAACTAGTATTAAAGGGATTTCTGCTGAAAGTAGGACAATCCAAGCTGTAGGGATACCAACCTTTAGAGACGACTAGTATTTAAGGGATTTCTGTTCAAAGTAGGACAATCCAAGCTGTACGGATACCAACCATGAGTGCCGACTAGTATTAAAGGGATTTCTGCTCAAAGTAGGAAAATCCAAGCTGTAGGGATACCAACCTTGAGTGCTGACTAGTATTAAAGGGATTTCTGCTCAAAGTAGGACAATCCAAGATGTAGGGATACAAACTTGAGTGCCGACTAGTATTAAAGGGATTTCTGCTCAAAGTAGGACAATCCAAGCTGTACAGATACAAACTTGAGTGCCGACTAGTATTAAAGGGATTTCTGCTCAAAGTAGGACAATCCAAGCTGTAGGGATACCAACCATGAGTGCCGACTAGTATTAAAGGGATTTCTGCTCAAAGTAGGACAATCCAAGATGTAGGGATACAAACTTGAGTGCCGACTAGTATTAAAGGGATTTCTGCTCAAAGTAGGACAATCCAAGCTGTACGGATACCAACCATGAGTGCCGACTAGTATTAAAGGGATTTCTGCTCAAAGTAGGACAATCCAAGCTGTAGGGATACAAACTTGAGTGCCGACTAATATTAAAGGAATTTCTGCTCAAAGTAGGACAATCCAAGCTGTAGGGATACAAACTTGAGTGCCGACTAATATTAAAGGAATTTCTGCTCAAAGTAGGAAAATCCAAGATGTAGGGATACAAACTTGAGTGCCGACTAGTATTAAAGGGATTTCTGCTCAAAGTAGGACAATCCAAGCTGTAGGGATACTAACCTTGAGTGCCATCTAGTATTAAAGGGATTTCTGCTCAAAGTAGGACAATCCAAGCTGTAGGGATGCTAACCTTGAGTGCCAACTAGTATTAAAGGGATTTCTGCTAAAAGTAGCACAATCCAAGCTGTACGGATACCAACCTTGAGTGCCGACTAGTATTAAAGGGATTTCTGCTGCATTGCGGTAATGGGCCATCTTGGCAAAGTAGCTGTACACAGTCTGGAAGCTGATCTCATTTTCCAAACTGAACACAAATATCACAGCGTCAACCCAATGAGTAAACTGAAAAGAAATAAAAATTGTATTTAAATTCTTTTACATTATCCCCAGCAATTAATTTTGTTAATTTCAAGCTTATGGTGATTCAAATAGCAGACCCTGTGGTGTAGGCAAGAAACATCAAATTACATGTGACATGACTTTCTTGAGGGTTGATTCAGTAGTTTCAACTGTTTTTTTTTTACCAGTTAAAAAAATTCACCCAAGTTTTCAGCATTTCACTCACACAATTTGACCATTACTATTTGAGTGATTTATTCATTATATCAAAGAGATAATCAGAACACAGTTACATCAGCAAAGTTTCATGAAAAAAAGAAATAGATCCAGGATAGACATGCTAGAATTGCCTAAGACCACTCTTTGTATCCCACATGCCATGCCATGGCCGATTACAATAAGATTCTGCTTAAAGTTCTCAACACAAATATCCCAAACAGCAAACTCAGCATTTCTGCAGACAGACAATGAATGTTGTCACTCTAACATTAATCTCTAATATCCAAGTCAGTTATTATTGTCATTGCTGATGATGTAATCTACATCGATTATTTAGTCCTGTATACAATATGTAATTCAGAAATCTTAAAATAGCTTAATATATTATTCCACATTAATATTGTTTGGCACTGACTTGGCAATATACATCAATTTGATGACGAATCCTAAAAAAACATTTCCACAAATATTAAAACAGCTTCCACAGGAACGGGATCCATGTCTAAAACTTACCCATTTACCTTTTATGTCAAACAAATAGCATAAAAAAATTAGTAGTTTATTAGGCATTGTTTAAAAAATATTTTTATTTTCTGGTAAGTCAACAGTTTACATACAAACATCTACACGTAGCACAGTACATAACACGACAATGTATCTTGGCATCCTGATGTCCTGTACAATATCAAACACCTACCTTTTTGAAGTTCACTAAAACATGAAATACTTGGTACAGCCCTACAGAATTTTGCCAGTAGTTAAGTTGCATGTGTATGAAGTTTCCTGAAGATGTGAAGTAATCTTCATAAAAAAAAAAACTTCAACAAAAGATAAACCGGATGTTGGAAGAACAAATGGATAAAAAGACCTAAATTCTACGGAATATATAAGGGGTCGTCCATAATTGTCAACCATTTTCACAAGTGTGCAAAAAGCACACTTTTCGAGACCCCCCACCCCCCATCAAAAAGTGTACATCAACCATTAAACTAATATAAAAACCAAACTGCACATAAACAAAAAATTTCTGAAGATAAAAAAAAGTGTACGCAAATATGTTGAAATATTTAACCCCCTCCCTCAAGTGTGTGGTTTGCACACTTATGAAAATGGTTGACAATTATGGACGACCCCTAAAATATCACAATACTATACTCATCCTAAGTATTTGGAAGGTTCACACTCCAGTCGTTTATTTTCGTAACATACCTGCATTTCTGGTGATCCTCCTTCATCCCTTATCAGGAGGAGATAACTCTGACCATCGATTATAACTTCCTTCTTGAAACGACCACCTGAAATCAAAATATTTCATGAAAAGAAAAAATAATAATAAAACTTACACATTTAGAGTGTATGGTTCAGGGGACACAACTCTGTATTCAACAATATCAATTTTACAGTAAAACTTGTTTTTTAACTCCAATTTTGTTATTATTACTGGTTCTGGTATTAAATACTGGTACGTACATATACACCAGTCATGCGGCAGTTTCCTAATTTATTTGTTGAAACCATCAGTTTTATTGCCTATTGAAGAACATCTATTCAAGAATTTTGGCTTTACCCTATCTTTATAATTATTGTCAATATTAGTTATTGACATAAATTACACACTAAAATAGAGATGGCTAAGCTTCATGTTATGGTGACTTCGACAAATACACTTTAATATAATAATTAAATCAGAAACAAGGAAATGGCTAAGCATGAGAACACCATATATATTTTTGTATTTGTTAATTATGAAGTTTAACATTTCAACTTACACAATCAACTGGGGGTTTAAACTGAGTGGATTTAAAATCTTAATTGCAGGTACCCCCATATGGAAAATGCATGTCAAATATTTGGTTTATTGTAACCTAAGGTATTAGTTTATCTATAACAAGCTTTTAACTGTTGTTTTAATCTGTGTCAGACAGATGCATTAATATAAAAGAAACTAACTGACCATTACTGCAGTCAATAAATATTCCTGTCACATATTTATATAGATCTAATACTAGACAAATGATGGACTTTTAATTAAAAACTAAAGCTTTTATTGTGATTAGTTTTTCTACAAATTTGGTAAAAACTATAGAGCATGATTCAACTCTGATACAGACAAAAGCCATTCCATCCAGCCCCTACCCCCAGCAAAACAAGTGTGGACTGTGATCAAGCTCACAAAGGGATACACCCCGCTTTCAAAACATACTAAGTCAAATTATCTCCCCTTAATGATATCCGAGGGTCAATAAAAATCCTTCATGTACATCTACATATAATGTACTTCCTTTATGCTAAGTTTCATTAAATTTCATCAAGCGGTTTAGGAGTTGTGCTTACAAGGGTTGTGGACAGACAGACAGAAAGACAGACAGACAGACAGACAGACAGAGTGATTCGTATATACCCCCCAAACAAGTTGTGTATAAAAATTATTATCTAGAGAGCTTTCTATTTTAAAATTTAACAATTTTTGACTCGAAACAAAATTAACACCAACACTGATTGTTAATAACTAATTATATAAACCACAAATGTTTTTTTTCCATAAAGACACATTTAACCATTTGTTCAGTTTAGTAGGGCAACATTCTAAGATTATTTATATTTATAATTAATTAATTATAATTAAGTTTTTGCAAAAAGAAATGCGTTCAATGTTTTGATTAAGGCACATGTGTCCTGTGTTACACTGTACAGTTGTACATTACTTCAGGAAATGCAACAAGCAAAACAAAAATAAATTCATGCAAATCTACTTTTTTTAAAAATTGGCATTTAACTATATTTACAAAGTTCAATCACCCCCATTAAAACAATAATAAAAATCTCCTTAAAGTGTCAAATTTTATTGATAAAAGGTATTAAAAAGACCAACATTTCACAGCTTAGATCTTAAAAAAATCTTTGAACCATAAAATGAGCCAATTAGAATTCAGTTGTGTCAAAACACAGTGGGAACATCACTTATCAACTGTTTTTTATCTATGTAACATTCCAGACATGTAACTGCTAACTATTTTTGTATCAGATCTTTATACTAAAGCATCTGCTGACTGCTAGATCTTGTCTTTGTATTAAGTTCAAATGAATTTCTTTGGGAGTTAGTTTTGATGTAATCTAATGTATTTTCAAAACTGTATTTTGTTGTTGTTGGTTTGTTTTTTATGCTACATGCATTTATCAAATTTTTTAGATGTGAAATAAAATAGAAGCATTACAAAAAATAGTAAACAAATAAATACCTTACAAAAATAGTAAATAAAAAGCCCAATACACATATGAAAACTTCCCTGTATTGAACATTTAGCTGTAACTGACTAATTACTTCAATCAATAGATCATTACTACTGAAATATCAATGACTGTACCAAAAGGGTGGAAATGATGACAAAAATCTGCCGGAAGCATGTGGGATTGTTACAATCATGAATGAATAATTGTTCCCCTACTCCTACACGTTTTACACTTCCAGAATCATTTATATTATAACCTAACGACAGAGAACTAAACATTTCTGAAGGTTTTCAATACAGTCTCCATCTAAAATTTTACCACTGACTGGTTTGGTGATGTACAAGTAGAAATCTAGTTTTATAGAACCATTACTCTTAGCAAGTGAAATTATATGTAGAACAGGTTGCTAAGTTAGTAGTGAAAGGAGTGTGGTAAGGAGGGTCACCCCTATTGTAATACAGGTCTTCAAATTTGTTTGGAATAGTCTGTAAACATACCTTCCGGAGATTCTTCTTGCATGTAGGAACCAGTCAGATATCGGTGAACCAATGCAGACTTCCCACTGTGAACACTTCCCAAAATCCCCTGAAATTACAAAAATAGTCCCAAACAGCTGTACGTTTTGTTAGCTTATTGCTATGACCTTAGGGACACAGGGAATTTTTTAGCGCTCGCCACTTTCGTCATTGACGAAATCATTTGAAAATTGACGATAGATTTCTAAATCAATTTCGTCACCTGATTTCCAACAAGTACTAAAATTTTTCGTTACAAATTCATTCTACTATGTGTAAAACGACATATTTATGACCCCAAAGCCAATTAACAGGAAATTTAATTATTTCACCTTGATAGTTTTACACAGCAGGTGTCAATCGTCGAATCGATGTTTTTACTGTTTTTACAGGTAATCCGATTAACATAATTAAGTGGTGCTCCTGGTCAGTATACGCAAACAAAAGTGTCGTAGATCGAACTGATGCCTACAGACTTCCACCTTTTGATTAAATATGTAATGCAAATAAAAATTGCAAAGATTTTGCGTATTTAACTCATTTTTCGTATGTTTTGCTGGTTTCAAATGGATTACGCGCCATTTGTGTACATCCGAGATACGTCTAATTACCGATGGCTTCCACTTAGAAAATGCAGAGTACAACGACCCTTAATGAAAAATTGTAACCGATTGATATACAAACGCTTTTTAAATAAGTTTTAAAATTAAAATTCTTTGAAAATTTATAAACATTTTGTTATAATCATTTTTTAAAACAAATTTATACACTGCAATTGAAAGAATATAGTTTTTTATACTATGATATTTCACCAGTACAATGAATGCATGCTTCTGAGCAGATGCTTATAATATACAGCTCATCCGCTAAAGTGACTAAAGCCCTCAAAATCCTAAAAAATTCCCTGGGGACAGACCATTTAACTTGAAGGGGGGGGCCTTGGTTTTTTGTTTTGGTCAGAAAATTTTTTTCCACGGATAAAATATTTATTTTTTGAAGGTGTCGCGACAGAATTTTTTTTTTTCATTATTAGCATTATTTTATATAGCAGAAATCCTTCTTCAGAATATTTTTTTTCTTACCCTCTGCTTCCAAAATATTTTTTTCATCAAAATCATTTTCAAAATATTTTTTTAGGAAAAAACCAAGGCCCCCCCCCCCTGCAAGTTAAATGGTCGGTCCCTTACCAGGCTGACAGGGTAGGCCATTGTCCCTACATGGCCTTACCAGGCTGACATGGTAGGCCATTGTAGAATTGTTGTACACATCAATTTCAGCTTGAGTTTGGTCAATATGAGATCCTGAGAACTCTACCTCTGATCAAGATTTATTTCTTGATAAAAAAAGAATCTGTTTGTCAAGACCATGTCTGCCATTTCTTTCCATTTTTCATATTTTACCAAGTATTTCCTGTTGCATGCAAAGATACGGATCATGATTTAAAGGCAATGCGAACATTGTCAAATCACATTTCATTAAGAGTTTAATGGATAAAGACTAAGCAAATGAAACATATCATGCAAATAAAAGGCAATTTAATGGTCTTTATTTTAAACATGGAAGTTTCATGGGTAATTTTCACCTGCTTTACCCTCACTGTTGCTGCCCCCCCCCCCCCCCCCCCCAACCCCGACTTCTTGAACATGAAAACTTGTTGAAGTTAAACTTCGGTTCTGACTGATCAAATTTTACACATCCCTTTTGACCAATCATTGTAATTTGTACATACCAGTTTGAGGTCTGGTACTGATCTGCTCAATGTCCATTCCTGACTGTTTACAAACGAGTCTGAAAATAGAAAATAGTTAACATTAATGAATTAAAAGTACATCTGTGTTGTAAATTATAAGAACCAAGGTTTCCTGTTGTTTGGCTACTGTTTGACCATCTGCCAGGTAATTTACAGGAATATCTGGTAAAGTCTGTATTATACAAACACTACTTTGTGATCATACAGTACATGTTTACCACCAGTGGGGAGTCCTACAATGTCTAATCTACAATGTTGTACATGTATGCAGTGAATTATACCTATATGACAAACCAAGGAGAAAAATTTTTTATTCTCTTTAACTCTCTGTATTATAATAACTTTCAAGAACAAACGCACTTTTATCTCAGGTAAAATTATTTTGGAAACAAGGAAGTTTTCCTACTGATGTTCAGAGTTTACTCCAGGTACTGCAGCTCCTCAGCTTATTAAAAATGGATGCCATGATATAACTGAATTGCTGCAAGTGGCATAAACAAAATTAAATGAAGGTAATAACAAAATACAGAACATCAAGGAAACTGTCACAAATCAAGTTCAAAAACTCCGCAAACTTGAGAACCAACAACCAAAAATATAGCCAGTAAAACTATGGTCCTGACTTTCTACAGGCATTTCAAACAAAATGGTAATGGTAAAACAAACAAATAAATAATTTGGAAACAATGATGAAGATTCCCATTTCATTTGTTCCATAATATTCATACAAGAAGCAGCCGATACAAGTAAAACCATTATTTCTGCTAAGGATATTATATAACACTCTGTATATATTATACCAATCAATTGCTTCTTTAGCAGAATCAATATCACACAATGTGCAGTTTGACATTTACATAAATACTGTCAACACTGCATCCTAAAGGTCAAGATATTGCAAGTTACATTAGACTGAATCAATGCTTCATTAAAAGAAACATCAACATATAAACTGATAGACCAAACATTGATTTGTCTGAAAATGTGTCTGCAACCCAAATAAAACAATTCTGATGACTGATGTCAGCAAAAATCTGAATAAAATAGTAAGATATGTAACTCATGATTACAAGTGTTATACGCTAAAGGGAAGCAACTCTTCTGGACAATATCTCAATGGTTAATAATATGTGCAATAACAAGACAAGTCAACACAAAATATGCAACAGCCCAGTCATTAACTTCAATGGCCCCCATTTTTTAAGCTTATTGTTTATAAAAAAAATAATATATAGTTGCAGCAAAGGGTGATTTTCTTATTTTAATACTGAAGATAGTGGTTGATATGTTTGGAGAGTACCACTTCATTTGCATGTTAAAGATCATTTTAGATGCCTTAAGAGTTAAAGTAATGTAGCCATTACAACGGTTCAAATTTGTCATCCCTATCTAACTATCCAACTTTTCCTAGGATTTATTGTTTGCTAACTTGTTCTCCATCCTGAATACAGCTGCAATACTAACTGGAGATGAAGCAACCAATCAAACTACATGTACACCAGCATATTCAACCAATCAAACTACATGTACAGCAGCATATTCAACCAATCAAACTACATGTACACCAGCATATTCAACCAATCAAACTACATGTACACCAGCATATTCAACAATCAGTTTCCTTATTTATCAATCATTTTATTGTTTACATAAAGCAGTGGTTATCATTATTTTATAGGATGCAATAAAATTCCTTTGAAAGTTCATATAAAGGCCAAAAGCTAATGAAGAACATTCCATAGAGAAGGCACACACAGAACAATGTTATTCTTATGAACTAAGCTTTTTTCTCCAACTGTCTACAACAGATGATTCTGGTTTCCAATCTGTTATTACATGCATATGTAGAATTGAGTTTGTGGTTATATTTTTTTCTATTTTACTAAAAACATGCATCTTAATGCGTATTTTTTCCATTTTCTTAAAATTGCAAAAAGACAGTTCTATTACAGGGGTTAAGAACACATACACTGAAAATAATTTGTCAATAGAGTTTCATAAAACTTGCCATATAGTTAGTTTTTATACAAGAATCATAATTCATATTAAAAAATCAAAGAATGTGTCCATGGAACACAGATGCCCCTGCCAAATTTCAAATTGTTCTTATGTACAGTTTCTGAGAAAAGCTTGACAGAAATTTTATGGACGTACGTACATGTACGTACAAATGAGGTCCCAAACAGGAAGTAGTTGTCTGACAGGTCTGAAAGTCGCTTAGGTCGTACAACTTGTGATACTGAACCTCCCTGCCAAATTTCAAATTGTTCTCATGTACGGTTTCTGAGAAAAGTTGACAGAAATTCGTAAAGACCTACGGACAAACAGACGGATGGATGGACATAAGTAAAACGTATTAGTCACGGGGGCATAAAAACAATGGTCTTTGAGCTTATATTTCTCAACAGATAAGCATTAGAATGTCAAACTTTGTAAAAAAAAATAATAAAATTGCTATATAACAATGTATTTACAAATGTTTGTTTGTTGTAAAATAACTAGACAAAAGTACCAAAAATTTGAATTTTTTACACACAGTTACCTCCCTTGTTACAAAAATGTCATTTTTCTTAGTTTGCAAATAATAAACTTGTTACAGCTACAACTTTGCATTTAAACCATTAATAAATGGATATGATATTGTATGTACAAATCTTTTTATAATATTTTAACTGTATGGAATTTGTGGGTAAATAATCATTCTTAGTTTTGTAGAAACTATAGAAAATGGCGTCTAAACTCCCCTTAAAATCTCCAAAACAACCATCATACAATTTGTAGGTAAGGGCCTAGTGTAGTGGGTCTGGAGGTATTCACAGTAAACCAGAAATTTTTTATGAATGACCTTATGTTTGCTGTGACTGAAATACATGACATAAAAATCTATTTTGTGTTTGTAAAGTACTTACAAGATCTGCGTGTAAGAATTGACCCATCAGTTTTAGTTCTTCGATACGGCAATGACAAGCGTTTTAACGTGCCAAACATCACACTATCCAACAATGTGATATTTAGACAATATCATTATTAACTTCCCAGGTAGACTGCTTTTATTTCCTGATACAATATTTGTTGACTGCAAATTTTTTTACTTTATTAACTCAACTTCCTTCACAATAAAAAGAAAACCAGCGTTTTGGCTGCAGAAATCTCATTTCAGCAACCAACTCAAATGTGTGTCAACATACAAATCGCAACCAACTAAAATGTGTGTCAACATACAAATCGCAACCAACTAAAATGTTTGTCAACATACAAATCGCAACCAACTCAAATGTGTGTCAACATACAAATAAAGTATTTCCCTTCACACGACTGGCATGTCCGAGTGATTTCCTAAATAATGTATGTTATTGAAATTTAATATTGGATTAATATACAGAATTGTATTATTTCCTCACAAATTTTTCACAGCTGAAATGATCTTCATCATTTGACTTTCATCAATCACTTTTTGGAACGAATCAAATCATAATTCACTTAAAAATCCCCCCAAAAATGAATGAATGTAACAAAGCAGTATATCACATTACATTACAGAACAATTCCAATGATTTAAAATATGTGAATGTCAGCAAGACTAGACACCATATTCCTAAAACTAGCTGTTTCCATAGTGAATATATAAATATACATGTTCATGTATATAAATGATAATGTTCCAGTAATTGCAAATTCTGAAAAAAATCCTGTTTCCTTTAATTCTTACTATTGTCATGAACAGAAACTTTTGTTTTCACTTCCCACCTTGTTCCTGGCAAAGAAAGTAGTGGTACCTGCTCATGTGATATTATTGTATGTTAGGTATTTTAATCCACGGTTCTTTGATACCAATCATTTATCAAAGGGTTTCATCATCATGTCAAGTAGTTCTTTTTTTATTTAATTCAATCTATCCTATTTCAGATAACTGCAGTTAAGTTCACATGATATATCTGTCTCTGCGATGAAAAGATTTCCAGTAACACACAGTGTTTACTTGGGAGAAATTGACTCAAATTGTAAAAAAAAAACTTTTTTCCTTCAGTTAAATCTACTTATTTCAGATAAATGCATAAATGTCACTGCATTATAGCTCTCTGCAATTATACTTTTATAAACAAAACAAACTGTTCCTGTTTTTCTCTCAATCCATTGATTAATACTGAAGAAATGAACATGCTACATAATTTATTTATCAGATACTAACAGAAGAACTACAACAAAAGACACAATAACAATCCAACAGTAACTTAATTATTTTCCTTGATGTGAATTTGTGGTCATTCAATTATTCCAATTATTTCAAAGAAAGCAAACCATAACAGCTCAAAACACTATCACCAGTGCTATGTATGAAAGCACAAACACAGGTCCCTTATCATCGGATGAATTTATATTCCACCTGTTGTAGTAAAAAATATTCAAGAAATCAATTACATCTCATATATTTCAAAAGTTGGAAAATTATAGTTTTTAATATGTTGCAGAAGCTTCAAACCCCAGCTCCATCACAGATAAAACACACACCAAAATCTGCAAATTGGCAGAAATATGACATTCTGATAAAATTATTATTTAACCTCAAGAACCATATCTTTCATATAAAAGATTGAAACTAGTTATCTCTGTGCAATCACGATTGATTCACTGATAACCAAGAGATGCACAGAGAGAAACCTATTTAAGAATTCTGTTTCTTTATTTATTAAATATGATATTATCATTGGTAATTTTTCTCCTTAACTAGATATCAGTGAGATGGTACCCATCTCTGTTGGCCACGCCGATCTTGAGGTCAAATGTCTTTAACCATGGTATGTGCCTACCATCTGGATTGTTCCTCCAGTAGGGCAGGGTGGTCTAGCTTGCCTACCCTGCCTACCCTCTGAACTGACCTCCTATAACAATTCTTGGATTCCTGTTTTCTGACTGACCCACCAAATTCAGCCTTTTTAAAAAATTGTATACAGATATTTGATGTATTTATTATTTCTTGTTGTTACTGCATGTCTTTTGTAATTTTAAAAGAAGAAAAACTTGCTTACAGTACATGTATCTAATACTAGTACCTCCTTTGAATTGTAAATCAAGACAGACAACCAGCTATTTTAGGACTGGCTTAAGTTAAGATACAAACTTATACTGTTATGAACACCACAAGACAAAGGACCCAACATTCAAAACCATCTTTCTTTGGGCACCAATTTAACATGCTAGAAATTAAATTGATGCAAATCTTCTAGCATTCCAAATATCTTTCTGACTGAGTAACTTCAATGCCACAAAAAAGATCAAGATAGACAGGAATTTTGTCTGTTGTTACGTAACAAAGCTCTTTCATCCATTGTCAAAAACATGCACACAAATAAATCACCCCAATGCAGCAGCCAGCATGCATATAGTAACTTCTAATAAACATCCATCATTTCTATTTCTTTATAATTAGTGTTTGGTATTTAATGGATCAATGTTTTTTTTCAACAAAGCCAACTAAAGCTTCAGTTACTTAATACAGTAATTACATTTTGACATTAAAGAGAAATTCTTATGTATCATATGCTGCCTTTGCTTCATTAGATACCAAGTTATTCAAGCACCATTTCATCTACATTCAGATCAATCAATCAATCAATTAATTAAATCAATCAACTGCCAATCAATCAATCATGTTAAGGTAAAGGTTAATTTACATGTACAAAAGTATAATTAAAATAAGTTGTGTCATACTTCTGCAGCCATTTTTCTAGCTATATTGTACTGACATTAATTAGTCAACTAAATCTAGGTCATTTCAATCATGGTCTGTGAGACAGATTCCATTACAACTAGTATCATTCCATAGATAAAATCAATCAACAGTCTGAAGATCAGTAAGTAAGGAATCATTACAGCCACAGGCACTTAAAACAACTCATGATTTTGTGTAACTAGGACATTAAGAAGAACTAGGAGATATATCTGTAAACCATTATAGACTAGCTTCAAAAAGTAGTGTACCTTAAAGCAAGTTTGTTTTTTGGAGGAAGCCAACTATGAAATAAACTATATTTTCAAAAAATCGCAGACTCTTCTTCCTTCAGGTACAAGGCAGGGTTTCCAGGGCTCCATCAACATAATAGTAGCTGCTCCACAGGTCCAAAGGTGGTACCGTAGATATGGGGAGATTCACTAGTACGGTTGGGATACAGTAAGTCAGACCATGGACCATGTAGTGGGAAACATGTGGAAAGAGAACAGCCACATTTTAGCCCCATCAAAGGGTAAATGTCCAATTGTTTTACAGTGAAAGTCAACATAGTCTGGCCCTTTGTCCATCTTTCCCAAAATGATTTATTGTTTCTCATCCAGAATATAGCTGAAATACTTCTTACTGGACAATCAATCTATGCTATACTATACCCCAGCCAGGACAATCAATTTATACCCCAGCTAGGACAATCAATCTATACCCCAGCCAGGACAATCAATCTATACCCCAGCCAGGACAAATCAATCTATACCCCAGCCAGGACAATCAATCTATACCCCAGCCAGGACAATCAATCTATACCCCAGCCAGGACAATCAATCTATACCCCAGCCAGAACAATCAATCTATACCCCAGACAGAACATCTGTACCCAAGACATGAAACAGGAAACGTTTAATGTCACAAAATATATGCAGACAGAAAATATAGCCCCAGAGACTGTCATTAATGACCACTATTCTATGTACATGTAACAACCTTTCTGTTCACAACCTTTTACATTTTACATTTAAAGGCATATTGTCTACGAAAAGCGTAATTTTTTTGTCAAGTGTTTTGTTTTATTAATTTCAAGCTCTCATGCACTGTATATACATGCAAACTAACTACAGAACTCAACCTACAAATACTGGTGCAGTTGTTAAACTAGAAATATTTCAGTAGTTAGACAACCTAATTAGCAGTAAAAAACATCAACTGAACACTTCAAGTATGTCAGAACTTTACAAGTCTTTGTTTACTGATTATCAATTAGCAGAGTAAAGAAATTTCTATTACTTCTGCAACAATGCATGAAATTCCACTCTAGAAAGACAGAAGCATTGAGTGTACAGATGGCAAATAAACATTTAAATATTGGTTTTAAGTACACAACCTTTAACAGAATTGTTTTATTTTAAAGGTTTATATTACAGTATTGTGATGGTCTACAGTAAAATCCTTTTGTTAGTTTAAATACCTTTGATTGCGGCTAGATTGAAATATTTTTTATTACAAAATTAACCATAATGGTATATCCTGTCACTGTTTCTTAGTTATATTTCTAAGAAAATATGACAACTTAATAAAAAATTGAAGAATGTGTCCATGGGACATGGATGCCCCCGCTTAAGGGAATTCCTTAACAGGAAGTAGTTGTCCAACAGGTCTGAAAGTAGGACATACTACTTGTGATACTTAACCACCCTGTCAAATTTCAAATTGTTCTTGTGTACAGTTTCTGAGAAAAGTTTGACAAAAATTTTCATACTCGTGTTAACACATTTTCAAATCGACCCAGTCGAAAACAGGAAGTAGTTGTCCGACAGGTCTGAAATCGCTTAGGACGTACAACTTGTGATACTGAACCAACCCTGCCAAATTTCAACTTGTTCTGATGTACGGTTTCTGAGAAAAGCTTGACGGAAATTCGTACAGACGGACGGACGGACATGAGTAAAACTTAATGCCCCCCGACATGTTGTCGCGGGGGCATAAAAATGTGCAGTAAAAATTGTGCACTATTCATGCATCAATGTGACTAGAAGTACATAAAACTGGAGATAACCAATGTGAATTGAATTCTGTTGAAATGATGAAAACAAAAATGGTTATTTCAGTATATAAATTAAACTTGTCCATGGTAGAACATGGTTAAAGTTCAAATCTATTCAAACTCTTGGTAATTAGGTAACAACTTTCTACTTCCAGTTTATGAAAATGAATATTCATCAAAATAACATTGTTTGCCATTATTTTGATGCATAGACAACATGCCATCTTATAATAACAAAGTTTTAGATAGAAGAATGTATCTCTCCATATATTTTCTTTTTCAAACAAAATATATTTACAGTGGTTTCCTTTGAAGCCGGTAGCCAGCTATATTGCCGTGTATTTTTGTATTTTGACCGGCTACTTTTTTGCCAAATTTATGTTACCTATTGCTAAAAAAATTATGAATGAAAATTTAATCTTTATAATGTAGAGAAATCGGCAGCTGAAGTTTGTTTTTCTCGTAGCGTGTTCGTTTTTTTAATGGTGCTCTCGGCGAGGTCCGCGTTCGATGCAAAATATAATTTACGGTATTTCTTTGTGTCAACACCGGTATAGTTTTACATGCGTTTCCGGTGTATAAAACTGCAATGAATAAACGGGTAGCTGGAAATAAAAATATTACAGACTATTTCACTAAAAGGCAGAAACTAACCGATGGTAAGAAAGGATGGTAATATGTCTTTTACCTTTTACGAAGTTGCAAATAATGATAATAATGATAACCTACGATATCCACCGGTGTTTGGATAAATTAATTACATGGGATTTTTTTTCCGCTGAGAATACGACGTCTTATAACATGTATAGACTTAAAATAAAGTAAAGCTGTTACGTTATACTTTTATTCACTCTAACAGTGAAAACATTTATCTGTCTGCTCATGCCAGGAGAGGTGTCCAAATCACATTCAAAATAGCTTAAAACCATTTTCGGACGAAGCCCCCCTGGACCCTCTATAGGGGCGCTGCCTCTTAACCCCACTGGGGGCCTTGAGCCGCCCCCAGACCCCCCTGCCTTCTACTTTAGTGATTCAGCCTTTTACTCTAAAAAGTGTGGAGAACCCTGTATTTATAGCTTATTACATGGTTATTCTCAAATTGGCCAAGGTATCAGCCCAGAGACTCCCATACCAGCCACAAATGCCTCCCCCCCCCCCTCCCCAAGGCTGATATGGGTTAAGAGCTAACACTAGAGCCAATATGGAAATGATCATATAATAACCAATTTATTATATATTTATAGGCCTAGCAGCCAGTACAGCAAGGCTTCCACAGTACCAATAACTTTTTCAGGTACAGCATGCCGCACCAATAATTTTCAGAAATAAAAAAAAAATGTTTATATTTTTCTATTTTCATTGGTGTCTTTTGACTCTCCTCTCATCACAAATACATAGGCATAGCAGCAATGGCAGGTAATGTAATTATGGCCTCCACCGTACCAATATCAATGCGATGCTATGCCTCTGATATTTGAGGATTCTCGACCTATATCTAAGCCTGCTATTACATGTACTATATTGTGTAAATATGCTTATTAAATTGATTCATGGCACAAGTTAATTTTCTAAAACAACTTCTGTCCCATCTGTAGAATTTTCTACTACAAATATTTCATTAAAAAATATACTATGCTATTTTTAGCCCCTTATTTAATTTTTAATTTCCTGGTATGAGGATTTCATATAATTTTTAATTTCATGAGCAAATGCATCATTACTCCTTATTCACAAGAACTCCTAGGGATGGATATGTTACATTCATTATGAACATTTATACCTGCTATGCAAACCAGGTGATCAATTTCTGTTGTCATTTTCATCCATTATATATAGAGATCAATTTCTGATATTGATGAAGAATAAATAACCTTTTTGTAAGCCTAAGACCCATTATAATCAATAACACTGAATGAAGCTTTTGGCCTCAAAATTCTTAGAATGTTCTAGTACAACAATGGACACCAAACAATGGCAACAACTTAATAGACCTTTGGTTATGTGAGCTAAAAATGACTCCTGGAAATTGGACCTTACAGGAACATATTATATACTGAGAACTATCAACCCAAAATGTGTTGTTTCTAATACACTGTAAAGGAGTCTATTTGTTTTCCATACGAGAATTTTCTGCATCATTTTAAACAATCTGGAAACTCTGGATTAAAAGGTATATAATAGAAGTTAAGACAGAAAAGGTTCCTAGTTACAACTGCTGTCATTATAGACTGTATTCCTTACAGTTAAACCCATGAACCAAACATAGTTTTTTTTTATCAAATAAGACAGGTATTGGAACAGACATGTCCAATTTCAAATGTTTCCACCACAATTTTAATCTGACATACATAGCAGTCCATTTTTTTCAGACTTCAGTATGGCATGTTACACTGCATCAATTTTTCATCCTACAAATGAAATTTGTCTTGTCGTAAACATAGTTTTTCTAGTGAAGACAATGAAAAGTAAGTCCAACTGAATAAATAACATATATGTATACTCACCAGATTCAATAATCACTTTCATATATACCCCACAAATTTTGCCAAACATGGTGCTTGTGAATAACATAGATTACAATGAGTTTTTGTTGAGCACAGAATCCACAAAAATGCAAGAACAATTCCTAATAATCTCCAATCAAACTTAATTCCAGTTATACTAGTACAAGTTCCTTTAATAGATCACTATTAGAATCCATGCCCATGCATTTCCTTTAAAATATCACTATTAGAATCCATGCCAGTTTCAGTAAACATTTCATCATTATTACGGTTAAATAAGTCCAATGTTTTCCTTTTTACAAAAAAACAATTTCATCAATACGAGGACCTTGGCAAAAAACGTTATTCCCAAGATTAATCAATCGCTAGCGTCAACCAGGATAGCAATTTCACATCTCGAGTCCTCATGTCAATACAACTTTGATTTTTTGTTGTCCATAATCTTATGTAATTGTGCTACTAAACTAGTACTGTCTATTAAAGTTTCTAATATTGGTGGATTATTCAGTAAGTCAAATAATCCTGAAAGACCCTTTTTTTATTGTGATTAAAGACATTACATTTTTTTCCAATTTAGTATTCCAACACAATGTAACTGAATTTCTGTTCTGTTTTGTTAAAGAAATAAAGATTCAACAATATATCCCTCAAAAAAATTAATATTTCCAATCTATATTTCATCTGACTCAGTAATAATAACTGGTTAATAGATTCTCAAAAATCAATTGTGTCCATCAATAGTTTGAAAACATGTACATGCACATCATGGGTTACATAGGAAATATTTATAATTTTTGTAAATCAGAATCAAATGTAATAGCACAATAATGCACAAGACATGTAAATGGTTCACATAAAAAAACTTTATCCAGATGAATCAATTTCTGGTCCTTCAAATTAGAATTTCAGTAATTATCCAAAATGTCTTTTTTTTTTCTCCATTTTTTAATTTGCCACAATTATTTAAAACAACACTGAATCTCTAAGCAAAGACGTTTTTAATGTCACAATTTCTTTATGTATGCATTTCTTAAGACCTATCAATAAATTGTCCAAGTAGTTCATTCACAATATTGGCTAAGAACTTGAGAAGCTGTCACAAAACAGCTTTAACATAATTTCCATCTATTGATTGGCGTATGCTTACTTAAATAAACAGCATCTGTGACAAATGACAATTCGTCATCGTAACATGTATGGTTGTATGCTGTATGCAGTATGTAAGCACACACACCTGTTACACATAATAATTTAAATACACTTTTTCTTCAATCAATTAATTGTATTCAGTGACAGTAGTGTACATTCAGAACCAGTCATTACTATGTATAGGCATTACGTTCATATTTCTACCTACTTACAGGTCATGCATATTGGTCAAAACTTATGCTCAAGTTTCTGCCTATTTAGAAGTCATGCGTAATGACAGGTTATTCTAAACAGCTCTGCTATTAAAAGAATTGTATAGTATTTTTCCAATGTCTTAAAATGGTCATGATACACACAAGATCCGGTAATCTAAGAAATTTTAGATTAAATAAACTGCAACCACTCGTGTCTATAAAGCCATCGCATACAACTTTCTGTTCCAACTTTAAATCATAAAAACTATTCCAAGGATTTTTCTTCATGCAAAATATTTAAATTACACAAACAAACCATTTCCATCATTTCAGACCAATCCATGTTAATCATATCATCATGCTAAGTACTTCTGATTAGCATTGAAATTGTTTTTGTTAAATGTCATTAGCTTTGCCTTGTAATGGAGACAATCCTACTTAAATTGCTTATGAAGGCCAGAACAGACAATCATTGTTGACCAACATGTTTAATATATAGTAAAAATAATACATATACAGAACTAAAACGAGACACTATTAAGTAACTTTCTTATCCTTTTACAACATAAAATCCCATACTGAAAGCTGTATTATAATTTTAAATTTTGTCACTATGCAACTGAGTCAGTAAATGTCTTCCTTGTACCTGCATGGACCACATCAGAACACTGGTAATTTATATTATCACGTCTCCATGTGAAGACTTTAAATATCCTTCAAATATTTCCTACTTGCAAAAAAACTATAAAACTCTAGCTAATGGCTGAACCTCTTTACACCAATAAACACTCTAGTCTAAACAATGAACTATTCATATACAATTCTCAATCAAAAGTACCTGTTTACATTTTTTTCTCCACTTAGGAAATAATACACCTGGACCTACATGTTATTTTCCTTTAATACATTTTGTAGCACTTCTTGTTTCCATGGAAACAAATTTCTTCCTTTTATGACAGATAATATCATTTACCTTTAAACAAAACACAGGTACATGATAATTCTATGTTTTTTTCCAAACACACTTATTTAACATCAGCAACAAAGCAAATTTAACATCTTTATAAGGTATATCAATATTCAGTCTTACCGATCAATAATCTCAAATGACATTCTAAAAATGATCGTATTACAATGTCTGGATTTATTTTATTATTTATTGGACACTCTTTTTCGTGGACTTTAAGTACTACAAATAGTTTTACAGTTGCTGTTATAAAATCAAGAAATTATGCATCCTTAAGACAGTTACTGTATTTAAACAAAGAAATCTTAACCAATTTCATGAATCCAGTTTAATCATCATCAATATTAACAAAACACACAGTTGAAAGTGCCAACATTCAGCAGTAAAACTTGAGTTCAACCCACCCTGCCTTAGGTCCTTCTAACACCCTGTCCACCTGTATACTATGTGGTCCTCCTACAGGGCAGAAAGCTTTTAACTACAATGTAATACACCCTGTCCACCTGTATACTATGTGATTCGTCGTACAGGTGGAAAGCTTAACTACAATGTAATACACCCTGTCCACCTGAAAACTATGTGGTCCTCCATACAGGGTGTAAAGCTTTCAACTACAATTTAGTACACAATGCCTCCAGTCCCTTTCGATACAATTTCTGTTGCTTTATTACTGAGAATTAGTATTTATGCTCTCTTTTTTTAGACTATACACCACGTACAGGGTGGAAAGCTTTCCACTACAATGTAATACACCCTGTCCACCGGTATACTATGTGGTTTGGCGTACAGAGAGGAAAGCTTTCAACTACAATGTAATACATTCTGTCCACCTGTATACTATGTGGTCCCGGTACACGGTGGAAAGCTTTCAACTACAATGTAATACACTCTGTCCACCTGTATACTATGTGGTCTTCGTACAGAGAGGAAAGCTTTCCACTACAATGTAATACACCCTGTCCACCTGTATACTATGTGGTCTTCGTACAGAGAGGAAAGCTTTCCACTACAATGTAATACACCCTGTCCACCTGTATACTATGTGGTCCCCGTACAGGGTGGAAAGCTTTCAACTACAATGTAATACACCCTGTCCACCTGTATACTATGTGGTTCAGCGTACAGGGTGGAAAGCTTAACAACAATGTAATACACTCTGTCCACCTGAAAACTATGTGGTCCTCCATACAGGGTGGGAAGCTTTCCACTACAATGTAATACACTCTGTCCACCTGAAAACTATGTGGTCCTCCATACAGGGTGGGGAAGCTTTCCACTACAATGTAATACACCCTGTCCACCTGAAAACTATGTGGTCCTCCATACAGGGTGGGAAGCTTTCCACTACAATGTAATACACCCTGTCCACCTGAAAACTATGTGGTCCTCCATACAGGGTGGAAAGCTTTCAACTACAATTTAGTACACAATGCCTCCCTTTCGATACAATTTCTGTTGCTTTATTACTGAGAATTAGTATTTATGCTCTCTTTTTTTAGACTATAAACACTGTGAATTAAACAGATATATCAAGTCTGGGCAGGGTATTTTTCCACAGAAAACCGTCCTCGACAGAATCTGTTTATTTAAACTTTTGAAAATGTTTTTGTTAACTTAACCCTACCTAAAAGTTTCGTGCAAATTTAATAATTCATATGAGTGGAGTGATTAACATCTAACAAAAAAGACAAAATTTATGAAAAGAAAAATCGATACCATGGATACAACATTTATTTATGAAAATATGTAATGGTAAAACCTGAATAATAACAAAGATAATAAATGCTTATAATTAATTAGTAAATATCATCCAAAGATGTATTTGTCTTTAAATAATGCATTTGTAGTTGTAGATCTAAGGGAGATAATTCTAATTAATACCATCTAGTAAATTTTGTTTTTTTAATCACTTTTAGCTTACATCTATGGCAGTCTTTGGTATAGAGATTATAATTTGTTTTGTTTTATCATAAGATTTTGCAGTATACTGATCAGAATTTGTGTTCACTATTAGTACAAAACAAAACCCATTGTGGAATGGATGAATCAGAAGAATCCTGCAAAGAGGTGTTTGTGGTAAAGTTTGATGTACCTTCGTGAATATTTTACTTGAAATGTTTTACAGCCATTTAAGGACAATTTTTTTTTAATAAATAAAACACCAGAACTTGCTATTTGAGGTATTTATATATTAATCTAATCAAAGACATAATGCAAAGTGGAGAAACAATTTTCTTATTTGTCCTCAAATTACACCAAATTTTTTTTTTAAGTCTTGCTGAATTTATTTCTAACTCAAACTATATAAACCGATACCAAAACCTTAAATTTGGTTTAAGAGTTTTAATTTATAGAATATTTTAACTTTGTGGTTAAATATTAATTTATTCAGAATAGAATTTAGTTAATTGTCTAAACAAGGATCAACCATGTGAGCATTAAACAAACATTAATTATTCATATTGACAACATTATAATACATGAAAATTTTCTACAATTATGAAAAAATTATGAGTGTGGTGTTAGATACCAATGCTTCTGATAACAGAGGTTGTTATAGGATTAAACAATGTGTTTTAGGAAGTTATCAATGTAAAAAAACTGGTGACTCACCCACAACTAAATAAAGCAGGGTTTGACATGAACTTTTTTTACTGCTGGACTAGCGGTCTTGGCAACATTAGAATTCACTAGACCTACCTAATGTAAACTAGACCACATACAAAGCATTAAGAAATTGGGAGTAAAGATTTGGTTTATGGGAACGGTTCTTTATCAGGAAATCATACCACAAGAATGAAGTCGTGAAGAGGTAGGAAAGAATTCCATTGAAGTTTGAAGACCCAAGTAGACCACCAAAACTAGAAAGAAGTTGACAGACAGATCTCTGTTTAACTATGCTAAATCAGGCATATTTATTATTAAAGATTTTTTACTTGTGCATTATTTATTTTATCCAGTTTATTTCCATGTTTGCAACCATATTTCCCAGCATTTACAAAATGACATCATATATCCAGTGATGTCATGATGTCTTCAATTAAATAAAAAAACAAAGCAACATTTTAACTTGTTAAACGTGAGAAACAAATAATTAATAGAACGTCATTTTGATCTGTAGTAAACACATAGAAAAACTGAAGATTTTTTTCTTTTCTCGATGAAGATTTTGTCTCTCATTATCAGCACGACCAGTTGGACCAGCTTCCGGGCATGTATACTAGACCGCAGCCTACATTTACTGGACAATGTCGTTCAGTCTTGCCTTAGTGTCGAATAGTGTTGGGGAATCGGAAAATTTTCATAATCGATTATCGGAAATAATCGAAAAGACATAATCGATTAATAATCGGAAAATCTTTTTTAGTGTATCAATTAACATTGCTTAAATTGTCTCTTTACTAAAACATTGTTTTTTTCTGCTTAATAAAACAATTTTTAAATTTTTGGGCTTTTAGTCTCGTAGTTGTTGTTATTTGGGTCATGATCGACCGCTTCGACCTTGTCATCCATTTTACTATACCCGGAAACGGATCGGACAGGTTAATTACAGAACAAAACCGGACAGAATTGAATTTCCGTATTTCGATCGGTGATGTCTGCGACATTCGATTTTTATTTTGAACATCGATTAGTAAGATCGACAGTTTATCGATTGTAGGCGATAATCGTTCCATCACTAGTGTCGAACACTGTAAAGTTCGAAAATAAAATCCTTTTGTTTCTCATAAATCATAAATTGTCCTTGTGATTTTTAAAGCTGCAAAAAAGGTTGCAGAAACCCATCAAGATATCAAAATTTACTGAGGAATATACAAAACAAAGGAATCTTGGTACTATATTAATAGAAAACATCAAAATGAAACCTAATTTTTTATTTATTTGAAATCTTAATCTGATTAATTAGATATCATTAAGACAGACAAAACATTGTTCCCCCTCCATTACAATATGCTAAAACTAAAAAGGGTGCCATCTTGTTTACATTGATACTAAAAGTAGTCCACTTAGAGGAAATATCGATTTATAAATTGCAAAGATGATGTAATTTATGGTTTTTATCCTATCGTTGCACCTTTTATAAATAAATTACTGCAAGAATAGTATTATTGTGAAGTAAAAGTGTACTAAAACAACTCTGGGATTGGTCAACAGACCGTTATAAAAAAGTACACAGTAACAAGGGTTAGTTTAATCAAAGATAAATAAACAGTTGTAAGGGAAGCAACCCTTTCAGAATTATATAAATTCAACAATCAATTTTTCATTCACTGTTACTTAAAAACTTACGATGAGATTTGAATTAGTCTATTAAAAACCTTCCCATTATTAAAATTAGTGGTATGTGAACTTAATAAATGGCCACATATTTGTAACTTTGTTGGATATTTTTTTAATATTACCTCTTCTTGAAACCAAATAGACAATCTTTGAAATGCTCTGTACTAACATAGAGTTAGAAAGACTTCAAAAAGTTTAAAATCTCGGCCTGAAATTTGACCAGCTTTTTAAAAACCTGTCTAACCACACTAATTTTAAAATTAATATATAACGCAATGATATTGAGACCCATAACATCTCTTGTGTCCGATATTAAGACATCTTTAAAAAGTCTGTATCAAAATTTGCTTATCAGATCCTGGTTACTTCTTATTAACATGCATTTCTAGTATAGTCTATAAAATGTTTATTCACTATGAGTAATGACTCTCATACATGTTATATTGAAAAGTTATTAAGTTATTAAAGAAAAACATTCTGTATACATGTTTAAAAAACTTTTCCACCAAACCCCAGAAATCATTAATATTACTTAATGTAAACAACAACACATAGTGATTCATCTGAAGGTAATGACAAACTTTTGTATTGTACCTAAAACCCATCATTACAAAATCAAATTGACAATCATTATCAACTAAAAGATGGTTTCCTCTTATATAAACCAGATCATAAACTGGTACCCCCTACTGGTAGCATGCAGGTGTAATCTCACGGCAATCTATTGCTACATCAGATTCATGTTTTGATGATTTTAACATAATGTATACAACACAGGAATTTATTTGATAAGTAATATACAGCTTCCATGCAATACATGTTTCAATACATGCACATAATTCTTCATACCACAAGGATAAAAGACATGAAATTGTTTCGTAACTATTTGTCTACTTTGACTGTGGATCCAAAAAAAACCAACCTGCCTTTACCATGATTTTGATTAAAAATTTAACAATGACTCATTAAAACTTACAGTATTCTTAGATAACAGACAAAAACATATTTAAAAAACCTTTGAAAAATATATGTGAAGGGGCAATAACTGTTAAGAAGTCACTAGACTATTGTGAACAAGGCAAGATCAAGCTGACTGTTCATAGTATCATATATTTCCAGTTCCATATCTCTCTCTCTCTCTACTAGATTTATTTATTCAGTCAAAAACAGCAAGGTTTTTAATTAGACAACAAAAACACCTATTACAAGTTGTAACACATCTATTAAAAAATAGTTGGTTCCTCAATACATCCACACAAAAGGAAAAACAAGATTTTTTCAATGTTTTCATTAAAGGGCAATTCTTGATGTCTTGCTCACAATTTTTATACAATGTCTACATAGTATAGTAACCTTAGAATGAAAATTCTTTTTTTTTTTTTGGGGGGGGGGGGGGGGGGGGAGACAAATCCCAAAAGTAAAAATTCTGCCTAGGTTAACGTAAGCTCAAGGTTTGTTTTTAGATTCTTGTAAATGGCAAGTGACGCCAACAGCTTACTTACATGTAGTCTTTTGTCAAGTGAGCTTAAAATATAGACATTATCACCATGCTTTGTCTTTCTCTAAACTTTCTGTTAGTCATATATATACTAAAATATTTCAAAGGTCATCTTGTATAATTGTACATAAGCAAAACACAAGTACTAATAATAGCAGGAACAACAAACAGACAACATGAGATATCTGTACAGACACCTCAATCATAACAAATTATCTGATAATTATATGTCATAAAAGATACAAACAAGGCCATTCTCAAACAATAATGAGTATCCTGTTCTCAACTATGTGGATAGCAGTGTGAGACACCTGTTTTGATTTTGACCAACTTGGAAGGTGGTTTTATGTTTAACTCACCTGCAAATTAAAGTAAACCTTCATGAGCCAGATCTGGTAAAGATTGTTTGTTTGAATGGTGTTTAATGCCACTTTCAGCAACTTTTCAGATATATCTTGGCATCCAGTTTTTTTGGGGAAAACCCCCAACCTTTAGTAGGAAAACTAGCAATCCTTGTCAAGAGTTGAGTCAAGCACACCCTGCCTGCAGTGAGACTTGAACCAGCAATCTCATGTTGACATACCATGTGATCTATAGAAAACCACCTACCTTAACCCTTGGCAACCCAGGACCATCTCTTTTAAGATTTGTTTTTACTCACCATATATTTTTAATCCAACATAATCAAGCATACTTATCTTTGGATTTTTGTCTTTGGTTCATTTGGATTGTTTCTCTTTAATATTTGACTTACAACATTTTCAAATTGAGGGTGACAGCTCTTATTTGACACAAACTTTACATTTTATAAACTTTTTCTTATACTGAAATATACTAATATTAATGTACATAGGGACGATTGTTTCCCTCACACTACATGTACACAAAATGGGAAACCTACTGTGTAACATCACTGAATTGGGAAAATATTATTTTGCATTTTAAGTTAAGGTATTAGTTGGTTTTTTTCATTTTATGTCAATAATATGTACAAGTGCTCAGCTGTAGTGTAAAAAAGACAGTGATTGATTTATAGGTGTGGCAAAAGTAGACTGCAGTTAGAACAATTTTGCCATAATATTGTTCTGAGCCTACATGTAATCTTTTGCAAGAAAAAAATATGCAAGTGATAGAGATAAAAGAACTTTAGATGAAGGATAAAATAATTGAGTTACTAAAACAGACCAGATTTCAGAATCAATATTTCTGGCATTTGAATATTATTAGAACAATAATCCTGCTCTATTTTGTTTTTGGCAAGGTTACAAATTTAGTCCAATTGCTCGTTATGTAGCAGAGCGGGAGTGAATCCAGCACTTTGATATTCAAAAGTAGTTACATACATCATCAGCCATGGTCAATGTTAATATCTTTTGACAGTGTCACCATTTTTTTATCGGTTTCACTTTTAAAACTGATCATTATTAATACATGATTATTGCCTTTTTTAATAACCAGTTGTGCGTTGTGTATTTATTGACATTCGTGTCTCTGTTTACTTACCTTTATTATATGAAAAACATTGAGAACCCAGAATATTGTGTGTTGCATCTTGGGAAGGTGTTGTATGTCAATTAATGGATTCTTACTACAAGATGGTTGTTACAATATGCAAATTAGCATGATTTTACTCAAATTAGGTCACATTATCCATATATGTAAAAAAGATAAACATAACATTTTCCACATGCATTTTCAAAGACAGAAAAAGAAATTTCATCAATAAAGATTGTTTCGAATTAGTTTCGCAATGTATAAAGCTTTAAAAATGTTAAAGAGATCTATAATATGTTTGAATTTTGTATAAATAGATCCAAATAACAAATTTGAAATGGGACTTAATTCTGCTGTTAATCTGACAAATAACAAAATTAACATCAGATTATAACCATAGTAAAATTTGGCCTAGGATATTATGTATTATAAAAATTGTAAGACTAACATGGACCAGCACTAAGTCGTGCTAAGTATACCCCTCTCGACCATTTTTCGGCTCAAAAAACAGGAAGTAGATAACTGACTGACCTGGATGGAGAGGCATGGTACAACTCATCATGCTAAAGCTGTGCACCAAATTTGAAATCAATCCTTTTAGTAGAAGCTTAGAAATCTGTTATGAAAAATTTTCCTATTATGACCCTTGAAACAGTCTAAGTCGGCTCAGAAAACAGGAAGTGGATAACTGACTGACCTGGAAAGGGGAGGCAGTACAACTCATTATGCTAAAGCTGTGCAAAAAATATGAAATCAATCCCTTTAGTAGAAGCCAAGAAATCTGTTACAAAATTGTGCAAAGGATGGGCAGACGGACAAGGTGATTGCAATATAGCCCCCTCTCTAACGAGTGGGGGTATAAAAAGGTCTTATCTAAAAACAAAATATAGCTGAACTATGTTTTTTTAATATGTGTGGCATTACGGTATAATTGTGTTCTAATTGAATGTAATAAAATATACATATAAATAGAATAGCACAGTAATGGATTACATGTAGGTTAGGATAGGATTAAAAGGACAAGTCATAGCCAATGGCTACTGATGTGATCTGACAAATTATGCATCATTTTAGTAGCCCAGAAAATGATGAAAAAAGGAGACAGAGCTCAAATGATTACTTTACATTTTAATACTTTTACCCAAAGAAAATTTGAGCTAAGTTTCCCATGTGAAATCAGCCTAATCAAATTTTTAAAGTTTTCACACAAATTTGGTATGAAAGGCTGTCTTTCTCTCAGTTAAGCTAGAGAACTTGAAGGTTTCTGAAGGCTGCTTATTAGTTTGACAACTATCTGCTATGCTTATTTCTACAAAATTCAATTTTTTTAAGGCTTAAGAAACAAGAAAGAAACGAGTCTCTGTTGACCTTGCTTCAAAGCAAGTAAAAAACATCTTATATTTTCTCACAATGTACATTTGAAGGTTTCTATGTTTTATGCTGAACTCAATGAGACCTTTTACTATTTCTACTAAACAGTAAAAGGAAAACAACATTAATATAGTTTACACATTTATAATAACAACAAATCAGATACTAGTACAAATAGACAAAGTTGGTCTTGCGATCACTGATACCCTTGCTTAAATTTTTTTTCTTAAAATTTCGAACATTTTTGGTTGACTGCCTTGTGACCTTGACCATTGATGAAATTCATCCAGCATAATATTGGAAAGTTTCATTGAAATGAAATGCACACTTTTTGAATTATTATTCAGAAACATTTTTTTATTGATTTCCCCAAATATCAATCTAATTTAAGTCTAATATAAAACTATATTCCAAAGTTTCATTGAAATCAAATGCAAACTGATTTAGTTTATAGTCCAGAATTATCTTTTTTGTAAAAATTTCTTTCATTTTTTATCGACTGTGACGAAATTTGACAGATTTCCTCCAAAATTGATAGGCTTCTTACCAACCTACAATATCCCATAGTTTTATTCAAATCGGATGCAAGCTTTTTGAATTATCATCCAGAAACCGAACATGGACAGACACGAGGACCACTACTAGTGTGATGTATGCATTTGATTATCCACTGTAGCTAACTGATACATAAGGAGGCCAGAAGTTTAAACATCCTTGATAAAGAAGCAACATACAAATTGTGAATTTTTGTTGTACATCAATGATATGATTACAGGATATAGTATATTATATTTACATCATGTATTCCGTCTTTTCTTTCATGCATAGTTACATCTTTTTGTTCATTCTCCTATTTAAAGCATACAGCACTATGCACATGTTCATTAGGACTAATAAGGACACAAGCAGCTTTACAGACATTACTACTGTGTACACAAGAACTGATATGCACTCTGTCAAGTTTCGTGAAAGGTCTTCAGGTTCTGCCAGACATAAGTCAGACACCATGTAAAATTTTTGCTAGACCCTTAAAATCTGCAGGACAGATACCTTTTTCCCTGTAAAAATTTTTGAATGGTTTTTATTAATAAAGGTGCTGAAAAAATATGCTCAAAGTAGAGAACCAGTCTTAGGATCTAACAAAAAATGACACCATAAATTACAACGATGCAACAACACACCAAAACATAAGGATAAATGTCACACATCAGGACTGGCTAAACAGGTGAAAATACCAGAAAACTTGTTCGGGGTTATGTCTCACGATCATTGCCAACTCTTCTCTAGATATTGTTTACATTTTACAGTTTATATAAACAGCAATTTAAACATTTAAGCTTTGATGGGTTTGGATTTTAACACTGACCCACAGTGGTCAGAGCAATACTAGTATGTTGCTTAAGAAATCAATTTGAAATCAAATACATTGCACAACATACACCATTGTCTGTTTACCGACTAAAGTAATGGTAAAACAAAACTGGCCTTTGGCAGTGGCACAAAATTATAAGTTAACATAACAAAACAGTTTATAGCTTTCCATAATCTCCTGTGCACACACCAAAAAATTAGTAACTTGCCTCAGTATAAGGTAAGGGTCATAACTTGTTTGTTGTTTTTGAAGTATTATTGTAACCCCAAGGGTAGAATAAGTAATAGGATTACACATTCCACTGCAATATCATTCATCCAAGTTCAGGCCTTATCAAATTACATAACAAAAAAAAATGTTTGCATTTTCAAAAAGCAGAGTGTTTCAACTCAAATTTAGGTAGGGAGGTTTTACATTTTGGATTATATACAAAGTTTGTTTGTTTGTAGATATAAACAAATTATGTGAACACTACTTAGACAACAAGTAAGGACAAGAGCAATACACATTTTATGGGATTTATTATAAGTATAACCTTCATTTGAACATCTTCGGCCACACTGATGCATACCAGCCACAACACTACTGTGAATGCCCTTTCTGTTGATATCTATCAGGCCGTGGCACAAATTGGTTATTTAACTGTGAATTTCCTTTCTGTTTATATATCAGGCTATGGCACAACTTTGTTATTTTAAGCAGTTATTAAGAACCAATATTATCGCAACTAGTTAATACCAAAATCTTTTCTTTTTTAAATACGGCTTCTTTGGTTGATGCTTAAACTAAATTTACTGTTAATAAAAGAATGAGTGTTTTCTGGGTGTCATTAAACCTTGATATTTTGTATTTACATTTTATATTATATTTGATTTTCAGTATTAAACAGTAATTCAGTTTGTATCATTTACAAATAAGATTTATTACCCATTCAGGAATACTTTTACAAGTCAAACATTAATATTGAGAAACAATCATATGACTTTTACAAGTCAAACATTAATATAGAGAAGAAACAATCAAATTAATCTTAGTGAAAAGCTGATGATAAGTAGTCCTCAAAATAAAGTTGGGTGAGTAAAAACAAAAGACCTTTGCCATAGTTATGATTTTTATTGATAAATTTGTTGAATGTATGTAAACCATTTGCCAACTTTTTTGCCTCTCATACACATAAATACCATAGTGAGGTGTAGCCACAAAATGTAAAATAAATATTATTAAAAATCTTTAATTTACATGTATTTTACTGTTTCACCAGTATGGGGCAATTCCTTAACCAATATTCTCCAAGCAACTGTTTACATGTTTCAATCCTTTGTCTAATATTTCAAGCAACAATATGTCTAGATTGTTAAAGTAATAGAAGAAGAAGATATGGTAGCCTCGAACCTTATTGTTCATGTACAATTGTACATCCTGCTAATCCCACTAATAGGTGGAAAAACAATACATGAGGATACATGTACTTTTTCCTTATCAGCAATGGCAAGCTACTGTGTATCGAATAATTCCTCAATTCAATCTCTGAGGGTCATTCTTTTTTTCATGTATGGGGTAATTACAAGCTACCATGTACATGTATCTGCTTTTTGTTAAATCTGATGCTGGAGCAAATGTTCCAGTTTATGTAGGGAATCCTTGTTTCTAATGACTTAATATCTGACTACTTATACTCGGCTGTGGCAAGAACACATACTGAACAGAGGCCTAGACCTCCATATACAGCACATGTACATGTATACTGAATGAGGCCTAGACCTCCATATACAGCACGAGTACATGTATACTGAACAGAGTCCTAGACCTTCATATACAGCACATGAACAAATATACTGAACAGGTGTCCTAGACCTCCATATACAGCACATGTACATGTATACTGAATGAGGCCTAGACCTCCATATACAGCACGATTACACATATACTAAACAGTCCTAGACCTCCATATACAGCACATGTACAAATATACTGAACAGGTGTCCTAGACTGCCATATACAGCACGAGTACATGTATACTGAACAGAGTCCTAGACCTCCATATACAGCACATGCACAAATATACTGAACAGAGTCCTAGACCTCCATATACAGCACATGTACAAATATACTGAACAGAGTCCTAGACTGCCATATACAGCACATGTACATGTATACTGAACAGAGTCCTAGACTGCCATATACAGCCCATGTACATGTATACTAAACAGAGTCCTAGACCTCCATATACAGCACACGTACAGGTATACTGAACAGAGGCCTAGACCTCCATATACAGCACATGTACATATATACTGAACGGAGGCCTAGACCTCCATATACAGCACATGTACACATATACTGAAAAGAGGCCTAGACCTCCATATACAGCACATGTAAACGTATACTGAACAGAGGCCTAGACCTCCATATAGAGCACATGTACACGTATACTGAACCGAGGCCTAGACCTCCATATACAGCACATGTGTTTGGCCTCCATTTACAGCACATGTACATGTATACTGAACAGAGGCCTAGACCTCCATATGAACACGTATACTGAACAGAGTCCTAGACCTCCATATACAGCACATGTACACATACTGAACATAGGCCTAAACTTCCATATACAGCACATGTAAATGTATACTGAACATAGGCCTAGACCTCCATATACAGCACATGTACATGTATACTGAACCGAGGCCTAGACCTTGATATACAGCACATGTACACGTATACTGAACCGCTAAGACCTCCATATATAGCACATGTACACATATACTGAACAGAGGCCTAGACCTCCATATACAGCACATGTTCATGTATACTGAACAGAGTATTAGACCCCCATTAACAGCACATGTACATGTATACTGAACAGAGGCCTAGACCTCCATATGAGCATGTATACTGAACCGAGTCCTAGTCCTCCATATACAGCAAATGAACATGTACATGTATACTGAACAGAGTCCTAGACCTCCATGAACAGCACATGTACACGTATACTGAACCAAGGCCTAGACCTCCATATAAGCACATGTACATATATACTGAACCGTGTACACGTATAATGAACTGAGACTTACATCTCCATATACAGCACATGTAAACATATACTGAACAGAGGCCTAGACCTACATATACAGCACATGTACACATATACTGAACAGTCCTAGACCTACATATACAGCACATGTACACATATACTGAACAGAGGCCTAGACCTCCATATACAGCACATGTACATGTATACTGAACAGAGTCCTAGACCTCCATATACAGCACATGTTCATGAATACTGAAACAGAGGCATTGACCTCCATATACAGCACATGTACACATATACTGAACAGAGGCCTAGACCTCCATATACAACACATGTAAAACGTATACTGAACCGAGGCCTAGACCTTCATTTACAGCACATGTTCATGTATACTGAACAGAGGCCTAGACCTCCATATACAGCACATGTACATCTGATGGTTATATATACAAGAACATAAAAATGACAGGTGGATTTAAAATACCAATAAAAAATACACAAACTGTGTCCCAAAAAAGAGGAATTACAGAGTTTATATTGTGATTGATGTGTGGCTATACTGAACTTTATCCCTGCAGTGAACTGTTCTGTAATTCAAGTAATTTGTTTCACCTCAATTATCACTGCAAATTAACTTCTTGTGCCAATTTCCTTCACACAATACACAAACAAAATTCAGCAGTAGGCTTTTGCCAAAAAATTCCAATTCACACCTGTTTTTTCTTCCACATTATGGAAATCTTGTAGATATTTTACAATGAACACAATACCTGGCAAGCAACTTTATTGATAATTCATATTTTGTGTTACACTGCTATGGTATCTACTTGATTGATAGACACACGAGTAAAGCATCTTTACCTATAGATTGAAATCCAATAGACTTGTCAGCACAGCTCAGTGTTTACTACAAGGCATTCCATGAATTTTAGAATTCCTTTAGTAATTTAAGAGCTAACCTTAAATTTACCTAGGATACATGTATATGTATTGGTTTATAGGTTTATACTGCCTATGTCCACCCAATATAATAAAGGCTAAAGCAATCAGGTGCATTTTTCAAGGGTATGCAGGACACCATTCAGCATTTTTGTGAAAAGTATCAGAACAGATAAGCATTTTTGTGAAACAGATATGGAAAAATTAATACATTTCTTTCAATCTAATTATTAACTCTTAATTTCCATAAAATTAAACAAAATAAAAGAAGACTTATTACCGTCTCCCATGGGAGACAGTATACATAGTCAAATGAAGATCAGTCTTCGGAGTAAATTACTCTCTGTTACTTGATTGGATGGTTTACTAAATCTATAAATATTTTTGTCATTTCATTGGGTTACATCAAGATCGCACTAGTATGTGTTGCTGAAATTTCGATATATTCTTAGGTTGAATGGGGGTTGTAATCAGTAATTTAGTGTAGTAATGTAACGTTCCACATATTGACTTCTATTTCATTCAATGCATTGGTCAGTGAACAATTATAAGGTAAACATTGTACCAAAATCTCCCTACTTTATAAAGCTGCTTTGGAAAAAATTATATGTTGTATATCTTTATTTTCGTTAAATCAGTATTTTAGTGTGGTAATGTTACGTTCCACATATTGACTTCTATTTCATTCAATGCATTGGTCAATGAACGATTAAAAGGTAAACATTGTTCCATATTCTCCCTACTCTTCAAAGCTGTTTGGATTAGGCAAAAATTATATGTTCTGTATCTTTATTTTCGTTTAGATATTGATGCAAATTTAACAAAAAATATTTTTACGGCTCATTTTTAACATTTGTTTAGAGTGTCGACTTTTGTTTAATTATTTTTTTTTTAAAAGCACGTGTGAAGTGACGACAGGCATTTAAATCTCTCAAGCACCATTGGATAATAGTTTAGCGTAAACAATGTCCTTACAAGGTACATGTACATTGTTTAACTATCCTACATATAAATTACAAAAAAAGATACTTTAATAAATCCATAAAATTATTAATGCAGCTAAGATGGTTAGCTTTTTAGAAAAGCTAAACTTGTTCTTACACTATTAAATCAATTTATATATGGTTTAAATGGAAAGTTATAGCTAAGCTTAAATGAGTTGGATATGCCTAGGCAACAACAACATTAAATTAAACAAGGGAGGTAACTTAAGTCTTAACCAAAACCAATTTTAAGTATTTTCTTAATAGACAAATATTTAACTCGAGACCATTATTATTTTTTTCAATCACAAAAAAATTACTGATTGCTTGACATTATATAGAACAAACTTGGTGAATTAATTAGCAGAACATTGTAAATTAATTATTTTTGTGCTTTTTTATTCTCTTCTCTGTGTCTATTAGAAAATTTGAAATTCCAGTCAAGTTCAACCCCTGGAAAGTAATCTTGATCTGAAACCCTAATTTTTATTTTGAAGCTACATATATGGCAAGTTAAAAGAAAATTCAATCAAAGTGAAAGCCTCAAATGAAAATGAAATGAGATCAAGTGCCACTTGACAGGCTACTTTCTTGACTAAAACTTAGACCAAAACATGCATGTAATGGTTATAACATGTTTACCGTAACATTTTATTATCTAAAACTTGCTTTGTCAATCTCATCTTAGTAAAAACCTGAAACTCCTTACAAGAAAAAAAGAAAACAGTCAATACACAAAATTACTGGTTGACCGACATTCATAAAGTCAAACATACAAGAATATAGATCATTATTACCACAGCTACAAACAATGATATAATCACGAGATCAATATTCACATTACAGCAAATTAACATGAAAAACATTTCCAACTATGCCGAGATTCAGTTCTGGCTTGGGATATTGACATTCAATGTACTTGTACTGTTAACTATGTTGAGATTCAGTTCTGGCTAGGGATGTTTACATTCAATGTACTTGTACTGTTAACTATGTTGAGATTCAGTTCTAGCTAGGGATGTCTACATACAATGTACTTGTACTGTTAACTATGTTGAGATTCAGTTCTGGCTAGGGATGTTTACATTCAATGTACTTGTACTGTTAACTGTGTTGAGATTCAGTTCTAGCTAGGGATGTCTACATACAATGTACTTGTACTGTTAACTATGTTGAGATTCAGTTCTGGCTAGGGATGTTTACATTCAATATACTTGTACTGTTGACTTTTTTGAGATTCAGTTCTGGCTAGGGATGTCGACATACAATGTACTTGTACTGTTAACTGTGTTGAGATTCAGTTCTGGCTAGGGATGTCGACATACAATGTACTTGTACTGTTAACTATGTTTAGATTCAGTTCTGGCTAGGGATGTCTTCATACAATGTACTTGTACTGTTGACTTTTTTGAGATTCGGTTCTGGCTAGGGATGTCGACATACAATGTACTTGTACTGTTAACTATGTTTAGATTCAGTTCTGGCCAGGCATGTTTACATTCAATGTACATATAATAGTACTCTCCACATAAGAAGACATAACCAGGGGTCACCACACTCTAAAAAAGTAGGGAGAAGTGACTTCTCCCTGGCAGCCTGTTCAGCACACTTCCACCTTGTCAAAATTGTGCTGATCCAAATTGCTTCATGGGACACCCATCTACAGAACATACCAGTAATAGTCAATAATTACTATACATCATTATTCTTTCATGTGGAGCTCGTACAAAGAAAATTGTTAAAGTACTATATTTTTTTAAAGAACTGAAGTTTGAAACCAATTAAAAGTTTTTGTTTATAAAAATAAAACGATTTTTCATTATGGGCCATTGTACATTACTTTTCTTCGTTGTGCACTTCCGGTAATTGGTCACATCCGGTAAATAAACAAATGGCAGGTAATACATTTTAAAGACATAAATAGTTTGAAAATATGTTAAATACGCATATTGTTTGCCGTTTTTTATTGGAATTACACATTTACTGATAAATTGGTAGTCTGGGTGAAGTATTTGGACCAGATTTACAAGTATCTAATGTGAACCATTTGGCGGCTTAAGGGAAATGACTTTTGAGGCGCCTTATGGCGACTTCAGGTCCTAGTAGGGCGACTTTGTCGCCCACTTCGCCCAGTGTGGTGAGCCCTGATAACTACAGGAAAAAAGTCATCATAAAAAAGTCCTTGGTGGTCATACTAGTACATGTGTCATGTACAAGTTAAATAAAAATGTCTATAATTTAAATGCTATCACAGTATACATATGTGTACATACCCATCCAAAACAGGTGTTTTACATAAATAAAAGAATGGCAGGAAAAAATAAATTTGTTGATTTACATGTATCTGCCAATTGTATTTGTTCATCAGCACTTCAACATACATGTAATATATTAAACCAACAGCTTTTATGTTATTTTAAGTAGAACAACAAATAAAGATCACCAATTTGATAAACCTAGACAAATATATTTCCCACGAGCTTCAATATGGAAATGAACTTTTTGACAAGAAGCTACTGATAGCAGACCATTATAAGACCACTTCACAATATCCTGGACTACTTAACCCAAGTATTTCATATCCTTTGTCCTAAAGTATGTTCTTTATATATATACATGTACAATGCATATATTTAAAAAATAAACTAAGCATGCAATTTTAGCCAGAACATGTACATAAAGGACATTCTGGCCCCAGTTTCATAAAACCTCTCAAACTGAGGTTGTGTTTTTTTTCTCAAATTTTCCCGCAATCTGATTGATTCATATTTGTTTTTTGTCTTTATTTCATAAAGCCCACTTTGCCAAATGTAAGGAACAAACTAACAACCTTGGTACTAATTGTGGAGCCCTGTGCTAGCCTCAGTATTGTAAATACACTGTTAAGCATGTTCAGCTAGCATAGAAAAAAGGACATTTTTTATGAATTGTTTTTACTGTACATGTTGTATGATATTTTGATAACTTAAGGTTATGATGGAATAATGAATTCAGATTCAACTGCTTTATTAAAGCTGAAATCTTCTAGTTGTTGGATCATTTATGTATATGTACATGTAGCCTGTAGACCTACACCTTTTCTGTATTCAGTTTTCAAAGAAAGTCTTATTGTAATCTAGATGTTTATGTACTGTTGATTCATCACAAAAATTTTCCAGCTGGCATTTCACTTTCAAATTGTAAAATCTGTTTTATTTTGAACTGACTGACTTCAATGACTATATAAATTGAACTGCACCCTTCAAGATTTTAATGTTGTACAGTGTATATATACTAGTAGACAGCAGAGACATTTTCAGTTATCTAATATAATTCCTATACATACATGTTATTTTATACATAACATACAGTACATGTATTTTGTACAGGTACATTTTCAATGTTTACAAAACCTCAACCAATGAGGAAACGTCATGTAGTTACACACCACTGACACTGTGCTCATATTCTTCAAGATTATGTCGAACAGATTCTCTTGAAATTTTGTGAAAATCTCAGCTTTAAATCAGAAAGCAATTCTAGTGAAAGTCTAGTTTATAATCCAGATACTGTACATGTAAACTTAGTATTGAATGCATGTTAAAATAGTCACTGAAAAAAAATACTTACAAATGTCTTAAATGTACCTGCTACATTACACGAAAAATATTATGTTCACATGCAGCTACATAGTACAGAAATTCTTGTAGTTAACATTATGGAATAGTAGATTAACCAAATAATTTCAATTACAAGTACATGTTACAGTGTATGCTTCTTTCATCATTAATAAACTCCTTGTACATGTATATGGAATAACTTCTGCAAACTAATACTTGGACATTTAAAAACCTCTTGTGTTTGCAATTTGTGGAAACTAAAAATGAATACAGAACCTGTGGTATTAGTAGATATTTAACTTGTCTACATTGATAAATACTGAATCAATACCATCTCTTAACAATAATGTACCACAAAAACAGTATTTGGTTGTAGTGTCTTCACTCTACTGAGAAACAAAACTTTGGGTCACGCAATATCAAAAATCAATACATTTGTCTGATGCAAGTTGTTTGGTGTTCTGTCTCACATGTATGGTGACCTCGGATGCCTTGACCAGTCAACCAGAACCACCAATACAAAACAGGACAACATGAGATTACTTATTCACTTATATTATGTAAATGAAAATAAATATCTAAAGACAGATTACAACCTGAACATGTGACCTATCAAAGCATGCTGAGGTTATGTTTATAAATGTAAAATTGTCAACAATTATTTTAAAGCCGAAATGCCCCCTGAACTGATCATGAATTTGCCAACATGAGTACAAACTCGTTTATTGTACAATGTAAATGTATTTCAGTTCACTCCATTCCATAACATAATGTGCAACAAAGTATTAGCATATTTGCATGATTAAGGATATATGTGCCATAATACATAATGTTGTACAAATGTAAGAAATCTGTAGTACACATATACAACATGTCATGAATCTGATATTAAACACCAATTTTCTCTTCAAGCTAATGTTTTTTGGGGGTAATCCTGTTGGATGTTTAAGTTGCCCTAAGGTACAATGTACTACTAGATTTGAGACCTCTGGTCAAGGCATAATCCTGGATATCAGCTGCAATATTATGCATTACCACTGATTCAATTGTATGTCTTATTAATGTAACATTGCCATGGTCTTGCGATATGTTATATATGTACTTGTATATAAGTTTTGGTGACAATCCAATTGTTTGGATTTTATTCCAATAAAATTTCTGATTCTGATTCTGATTTTTAATTTACCAGTAGTCGTTTCCACTGACTGGTAGACATCAACCCTTTTCTTTATTTACATGTTCTTACAATGTAGTAGACAGTGACAACCAGTATTTCTTGTGGGTAAACATTGGTCCCACAGTACATGTACATAATGATTGGAATGAAAATACAATAAAAAATAATCGAATTTGATAAGACATACATACATATGTGTTATAATAAATGAAAATAGAGATGGACAACATCAATTTACATGCACTATTTCATACAATCCAACAGCTCAAGGAAAACAGCAGACTACTTACTGTTTGTGGTCAATGATTTCAAAGCAATTGTTAGTCTTGTATGCATGATATTGCAAAATATTTCAACAAGTGTGTGTGTACATGTATTGTAGCAAAGTGCTTGAATAACAATGGACATTTTATTTTTCTATGCAACAATTAATGTTACAACCATTTTTTGCCATCTGCAAAATCATCAACATCTGTAAATTACAATCCACATTGGAATTTTGTAACAAAACAAGGAAGGATGCTTGAATAATAATGGGCATGCATTATTTTTTTACCTCATATACTTGGCACCATTTAAAATGTAACTACTAAATGGATGATACAGTTTAAATGTTTTTTTGTTATTGTATTATTACATTTCTCAAAATTTCATTTACTTTAATGTTAGTTGTAAGGACTTCACAGGGGTCACCACACTCCAAAAAAGTAGGGAGAAGTCAGTAGGGAGAAGTGACTTCTCCCTGGCAGACAAACAGGGAAGTCAGGCCCTGATAAGGAGACTTCAGAGACACACTAGGGAGAAGTCAGGGGAACCATACAAATAATTAATTTTGCAGTAGTTACATACATTTTTCATTATTTACATTAATTTCCAGGATTATTTCTCTTGTGTTTTTAAACCATAACACATTTCGATAGTTTTTTTTTCTTTCTTTTTCATTATTATTCATGGTATGCAATATCAAACAACACATAGTAACCTTTATCATTAATCAATGAAAAAAGTACCAGATATAGGGACTATTTTTCTATCTACTTCAGTACTTGTAGCCTTACAAGGAATTCACAACTTTATTCTTTCAAATGCAGCTGATATATTTTCCCAAGAAAACTGTTGTACACTTTGAAAGAACTGAAGTTTGAAACCAATTAAAAGTGTTTGTTTATCAAAAAAATTACGATTTTTCATTATGGGCAGTTCTACATTACTTTTCTTCGTTGTTCACTTCCGGTAATTAGTCACATGCTGTAAATAAACAAATGGCGCGTAATACATTTAAAGACGTAAATCATTTTAAATTATGTTAAATACGCATTTGACGGTTTTTATTGGAATTACACATTTATTGATAAATTGATAGTCTCGGTGAATTATTTGGACCAGATTTACATGTATCTTATGTGAACCATCAGGCGACTTTAGGAAAATAACAGGGTGACTTTGACTTCGCTTTTGAGGCACCTTAGGGCGACTTCAGGTCCTAGTAGGGCAACTTTGTCACCCACTTCGCCCAGTGTGGTGAGCCCTGCTCAATAAATGATACTTTGTATGTTTTTATCTCATAAAAATATCCCTTCTCCCCTTCTCCAGCACAGAGAACATAACTTGTTCCCAGATATACTAGTAATCTCTGCCACACTTCATCCCATTTACTGCGGGAATACAATTGTCGTCTGTACGTGACTTTTGTTAACTAAGAAAACACATACCTTATTTATTTTTATATGGTTTATTTATACACTTTTGATACACTTACATTAAAGTTATTGTGTTTGTGAATCTTATCTCTCATGAGAGATCTCTCAACCATAATGTGGCAGAGATGATAGTTGTTGACACATGTGTAGGTTACCCAGAATACTTTGTGCAGAGAGATTGAAATATATCTTGCATTTTTTAAGTATGGGATGTGTAGGCAATATAACAGAGCAAAAATACAGTGAATCATCAATTTTTTATGGGTTATGAGAATTCTGACCCTCTAATTGTTGTCAATTTAAATGTATAGTATATAAAGATTTTATACAAAAACATGGAACAACCATTAATTCTAGGAATTACTTCACGACTTCATTTTGGTTTTAAAAGCTCATCAGAGATTATAGTAAGTGTTGACGTAGGTTGTATAGTGTTTTTTGCGTTACAAATGAAAACTGCTTACCGCGTATGGTTCAGCTTATGCTCCTTTTTTAGATCAAGAAGGGACCTTTTTGAAATCAATAATTATTTCCCCGAGAAAGCGTTTTGAAATAAAGTGGTTTTTTAGTTTTGAACGGGCGATTTTTCATACTAAAATTTGACCTTAATTAGACCGGAACTGTACTTTAGGAACAATCGATTGTTGTCTACTCGAAATCCTTCGGGTGATGTCGTCTGCAGTTTAGGCGGGAAAAGTCTCGCGGTTTGTCCGAATACCATTGAACATCACGAAAGCAGACGAACATTTGTAAACATCCTACAGGGGTCACCACACTCTAAAAAAGTAGGGAGAGGTGACTTCTCCCTGGCAGCCAAACAGGGAGAAGTCAGGCCCTGATAGGGAGACTTCAGGAGACACTAGGGAGAAGTCAGGGGGCCGTACAAATAACTATATTCGCAGTAGTTACATACATTTTTCATTATTTACATCAATTTCCAGGATTGTTTCTCTCGTGTTTTAAAACCATAACACACTTAGATTCTGTTTTTTTTCTTTCTTTTTCATTATTATTCATGGTATTCAATATCAAGCAGCACATAACCTTTATCATTAATCAAAGTTGTACTGATCCATATTGCTTCATAGGACACCCATCGACAGAACTTATCATGATGTCAATAATTACTATACATCTTTATTCTTTCAAGTGAAAGTCAAATACTTATCAAAGATAATTGTTAAAGTACAATTCTCTTTGAAAGAACTGAAGTTTGAAACCAATTTAAAGTGTTTGTTTATCAAAAATATTACGATTTTTCATTATGGGCCGTTGTACATTACTTTTCTTCGTTGTTCACTTCAGCTAATTAGTCACATCCGGTAAATAAACAAATGGCGCGTAATACATTTGAAAGACGTAAATCGTTTGAAAATATGTTAAATACGCATATTGTTTGCCGGGTTTATTTTGGAATTACACATTTACTGATAAATTGGTAGTCATCAGGGTGAAGTATTTGGACCAGATTTACAAGTATCTTATGTGAACCATCGGGCGACTTGAGGGAAATGACAGGGCGACTTCGACTTCGCTTTTGAGGTGCATTAGGGCGACTTCAGGTCCTAGTAGGGCGACCTTGTCGCCCACTTCGCCCAGTGTGGTGAGCCCTGATCGTAAGGTCCCTTAAGAAACAAAAATGGCTGACTTGTTATGTGAAATTTCCGTAGCAAAAGTCAAGGACGATTTGTAACAACTTAAATACAGAGGCATACTATAAAACATGGACAGATTGTTGTATCTACGTTTTTTCTACTGAATTTTCGTAATAACAAGGTAAAATATAAAATAATGAAAAAATGCTAGCAAACAATTTTTTCCAAGGGGGGTTGGCATTTAGTATAGGTTATAATATGTATGTCCATTTGATTTTTTACTGACTATAAATAAAATTTACTTTACTTGACAGTATGTTTTTAAGCACACATCTTAATGATTGTCACTAGGAGGCCACTGCAAGATGCAGAAAAGACGTGATGTCTAGACACTAAAAATTAATGTTACACCTAAGCCTAGGCCACACATCATGTTTGCTTAACATTTAAATTTGAAATGAACTGGCAATTATTTGTTTGTTGTGACAATAAATTAATTATGGGAGAAAATGACATTAAAACAATATCTTTTGCATAGTCTCAGTACGATCCGTAAGTAATGACATGGATTTGTTTACAAATGGCTTCCCATGATAAACCGTTCAACTTTTGACTGAATATACCCCGAGATGTCAGGTAATATAAATGCCACAAAATATAATTACTTACCTTCGATACAAACCACATGTTCTCGTATTTGCTGCTGAATAAGAGGATCGGGAATAGCATCTATTAAATCATAAATAGCATAAATACTGGGGTGCACCGACTCGAATCTCTGGATTTCCTGTCGGATCGCCAAAGAATTACTTAAATATGGCTGCATTGGTCCCCTTGAATTCATTTTCTAATAATTCTACGTTCATCTTTTACACAACAGATCCATAATTGATAAGATACAGAAAGAAGAATCGGATGCAATATCCTGAAAAATTAGTCAATATGAATTTCTATCAAAATGGCCTTTTTCGTCGCGCGTGCGCATTGTGAAATTTTACGCATGCGTTACTGTTTAATTTTTACTTCCGGTGTACTTCCTGTATGGTGAAAGTTGAGAAAGTCACTTTACAACTTCAATCTGTTTTGTTACCATGTAGGAATGATGCCACAATTTGCACAGTTTAATCAAAACATATCCTTCCCCTCAATAAAATTAAAATTTAAAATGGAGTTTAGGGAAACTCAAAGTGTCTTTTACTTTAGTTAAGGAGTGTCTGTTAATGTTATGTTGTGTGTATGGCCATAGGTCTTTTATTGTGGAATGGTTGGTTAAGTTTTGTGGAATTGATTGTCTTAGTTTTCTGTGAATAAAAAGGTGTTCCGTGCAAGGGGTGGAGCATGTATGGCAACAACTGTTCAATAACTAATGTTCCCCCTATTTCATCATTGAAAATTTCATCATGGGATCAAGCACTACCAGACTCGGTGACATGTAATTATGTCTCTTGGGATCATCTGAACTTGGCGACAACAATACTCGAATACAAGTCAAATCGCCCCACGGTAAAATCGCCCCAGTCAAAAACGCCCCCACTTTTTGCAAAATCGCCCCCACTGTAAAATCGCCCCCTGTAAAAACGCCCCCACCTGAACCAAAATCGCCCCACTTTACAAAATCGCCCCATTCAAAAACGCCCCCAATTGTTGCAAAATCGTCCCACTGTAAAATCTCCCAGTGAAAAAACGCCCCACTTACAAAAATCGCTTATTAGGTCATAATTTCATTTTTCTGTAATTATATGTTATGATCTCAGCTAAGATAAATGATAACTATGTGCCGCTTCTTCGGTCTTGTTTGTTTGTTATTTATGTTTACAGTTTTTAATCGTTCTTCTTATATGAAAAGACGAAGACACGACGACAACAATTTCAACTTTTTTATTATAGCAGATAACAAGATAACAACGTGTATACTATACAAACAACACATTATGCACTACTGTTATTTTTTAATTTGCACTATTAAACAAGAGGTAAATACATAATTCCAATTTGACGTGCTTTAAAGGCTTTGAGACCACAACTGTGGTTTAATCTTTGATGCCAGCCCTCAACATCGTTGATAGTGTGTGTTGGCTGACTGAAGACTTCTTGTTTGTTTTTTTATTTATTTTTTTTATGTGTTTATTAATATTAACAAATCTTTGATTATTTAATCGTAATTACAAAAGAATAATTACTAATATAGTTTATTATGGTAATTATCATAGTTGTATAATTATGTTGAAGATAGGGCCGTTTAGGTGGGGGCATCTTCGCTAGCCAAGTGTTACGATCAGGTCCCCCCTCTCGTGAAGATAAAGAGTATCAGATCGTAACCCTTGGCTAGCGAAGATGAGGTGGGGGCGATTTTGCAAAAGTGGGAGCGTTTTTGATTTTGTTAAGTGGGGCGATTTTGCTTTAGGTGGAGGCGTTTTTACAGGGGGCGATTTATGAATGGTGTAAACAGACCCAAACCATATTATATCGTATAATCTGTTCAGAAATTTGAAATATTCCTTATAATTTAATTTAAACTATAAATCTTATCAATTTTTGCGGTAAAAGCGTCGATGACGTTGTGGAACTATTTGAATTTTAACGGCGTTAGAATAGGTCAAAGGTCACGCAAGTTATTTCTTATAATATGGTTTGCCCCATATAAATTGACCAATCAGATTTCAGCTTACAAAGCAAATTAAATTATATAGATATACATTTACAATACTCGTACAATACTCCTATACAGTACTCGTATAGTCTTTATATACGAGTATTGTATACAATACTCGTATACGAGTATTTTTGTCGCCAAGTTCAGGTGATCCGTCTCTTGTACTGTACAAACTTTTTTTTTAAGATTCAATACATCAAAAATGTTATCCCCATGGAACACTCTAAAATCCCCCAATTTTATTGTGAAAACCATCAGAAATAGATATATGTACATGTAACCATTATTTACAATAATAAACACATTTTTTCAAACAAAAAGTTCTTTCCCCCGGGTTGGGGGATCAATAGCAAATGGAGAGCACTCCAACATCAAAGTGGAAATTACTGTAACATAAATCTGAAATTGTTGAACTGAATAATACATGTACATTTTTTTGGAAAATATATCTATTTTAGAATAGTATTCTGTTACACATTTTGGTAAATAATATCCTATTTATTTTTAGTATGACTAACAGTACTTTACAATACCTTAATATTCCATATTAGATTTAGAATTATTGCCCTGTGCTATTTGACTGTCATTACTTTCCAAAGGGAATGGGTATCGATTGGTTACAAATATCAATTCTGGTGGGGAAACTGAATAATTTTACAGTTTTGGGGGGATTTTGCATTTTGATGTACCTATTCACTTCCATACAATAACATCTAGTCTCGAAAAAAAATCTCGGTAACCAATAACTTGTTTTGGCTTTCATGTATGAACTTCACACCATTTGTTTAATACCACCTATCTTTCCATTTTAAAAAGCTGGCACCAAAAAAATCACCAACTGCAATTTTCTGTCCCCAATTTTCAAAATCTGGTGCACAAGTTACAAATTTTTTTTCTCATATATGTTTAGGGGGCCTCGGTGGCCGAGTGGTTAAGGTAGTTCGTCTATTGATCATGTGGTCTGTCAACACTGAGATTGCGGTGTCTATTCTCACTGCAGGCAGGGTGTACTCCACTCCAATCTTAATTAACAAGGAAGGGATTGCCAGTTTTCCTACCACAGGTCGGGGTTCTCTCCAGGTACTCCGGCTTCCTCCCCCAATAAAAACTGGATGCCACGATATAGGTGAAAATTGCTGCAAGTGGTGTTAAAACACCAGTCAAAAAAACAAAACATATGTTTAACTTCGTCAATATATTCTACTTGTGTATTGGTACCACTTTTGCTGTATATGATCACTGAAGTTTCATAGCTGAGCAGATTCTTCTATTGCGCTAGATGGTATTAAGATAAGACATTAGCAGCACAATAATTTTTCTCAGTTCTTCCAATTTTGATAATTAATTACTCGTGTTAAATAGGAAAAAAGTTAAAAAACAAAGAATGGAGGATAGTAAATTCAATGTTATGGATGGACCAGGGTTCACCACAGGCTATTCAAGGGCAGTGCTCCTCCACTCTTGAATTTGTTTCCTCCACCCTTGAATGTTGAACTCCATACTAAAGTTTGACTTTATTCCTAAAACAGTGAAGTTTTTAAAAATAAAAATACATGTATATTGAGACTGGTAGCAAAAACATAAGTGGGAAAACAAAAACAAGAACTGATAATACTATTATGAATAAATAAATGTCACTCAAAAATTTTTATGAGTAAGGAAATGGAACTGTCCGACTTGCACCACCCTTGGATTTTGAGCTGTGGTGATCCCTGGATGGACCTTACAGCTGCATTAATATATTGCTTCTAATTTTGATTAAGGAGGCCTTGGTGGCCCAGTGGTTGAGGTAGTTCGTCTACTCTTGATCACATGGCCTGTCAACACTTAGATTGAGGGTTGGAGTCTTACTGCATGCAGGATGTACTCCACTTCAATCTTAATTGACAATGATTGCCAGTTTTCCTACCAAAGGTCTGGGGTTTTCTCTGGGTACACTGGCTTCCTACCTCAATAAAAACTGAACACCATGCTATAGCTGAAAAATCGCTGAAAGTGGCATTAAACAACATAACAAAAAAATAATAATTTTTAATAATTAAAGGTTTAATACTCTGTCCAAGTAGTGGAAATATTTCAAGAAATTCACTTCCACAAGTTATAAGTTAACATTGTTGTGTATGTGATTGATTAATGCATGGTTTTTAACATCTTTAATTCCATAAACAGTCTTGCATGGACTTTTTTTGTATGTGTCTTGATTTGTGGGAGTTTTTTAATGTTCTACACTGACAACCTTATGCCCATGGTCGGACAGTTGTGTTTGCGTCTTGATTTGTGGGAGTTTTTTAATGTTCTACACTGACAACCTTATGCCCATGGTCGGACAGTTGTGTTTGCGTCTTGATTTGTGGGAGTTTTTTAATGTTCTACACTGACAACCTTATGCCCATGGTCGGACAGTTGTGTTTGCGTCTTGATTTGTGGGAGTTTTTTAATGTTCTACACTGACAACCTTATGCCCGTGGTCGGACAGTTGTGTTTGTGTCTTGTGAGTTTTTAACATTATACACCAAGAACCTAATGCCCTTGTTTGGTTGGTGTATATTTCTCCTTGTATATATATTAAGGTATCCGACCCATAATTGACCACGTGATCATATTTGGTGTCCCGGATGTCCATTGTTTGTCAATGGAGCAGACCTCGGTAATGTTCGGCAAACATCGGAACTACTATTTGAGCAACTAAATTTTTTTCTCAAAACTGTTAACATTGACTCAAAGTAAAACAATATATTTACTTTGTATCATTAATTAGTAATATATTGAGTAAATAAATTTGCATTTCTTGGTCTAAAAATAAAATTAAACGGTGACTTCAATTATGGGTCGGATACCTTAAATTGTAGTTACTACAGCACTAAAGTTAAAATATTTAATTTTATTTTTGTCTCGCCTGCGACGTTTCGTACTTGCCAGTCAGTCACCTGTCACCTGACCTTGACCTCAATTTCATGGTCCAGCGACTACGTTAAAGTTTTGGGGTTACGACATTTCCTCTGTAACTACGCATGGTAGGATCACAATATTTGGTGTATAGATTGCTGATGACTAGTACTTGACTGTCTGGTAGGTGTCACATGACCTTGACCTCAATTTCACGGTCCAGCGACTACGTTAAAGTTTTTGGGTTACGACAGTTCCTCTGTAACCACGCATGGTAGGATGACAATATTTGGTATATAGGTTGCTGATGACTAGTACATGACTGTCTGGTAGGTTCCACCTGACCTTGACCTCAATTTCACGGTCCAGCGACTACGTTAAAATTTTTGGGTTACGACAGTTCCTCTATAACCACACATGGTAGGATGACAATATTTGGTATATAGGTTGCTAATGACTAGTACATGACTGTCTGGTAGGTGTCACTTGACCTTGACCTCAATTTCATGGTATAGCGACTACATTAAAGTTTTTGGGTTACGGCTGTTTCTCTGTAACTGCATGGTAGGATGACAATATTTGGTATATAGGTTGCTGATGAATAGTACATGACTGTCTATTAGTTTCCACCTGACCTTGACCTCAATTTCACGGTCCAGCGACTACATTAAAGTTTTTGGGTTACGGCTGTTCCCCTGTAACTATGCATGGTATGGTGACAATATTTCGTATACAGGCCGCTGCTGATATTTAATGCTATTTACGTAATGCTTATGATGAAATTTATTTTCATTACTGATGCGGAATGCAGGCGAGACATTTTTCTGTGTCCACACTTGTCATAGTTTAATTTAAAACGTAATTAATCCCCAAATTTCTTGAAATCTAAGCAAGGGAGGTAACTGCATTGTTAAATTTATTTTTAGAAATTTGTTAACAACATTTTGTCCTGGATCTGTTTCTAACCCAAAGTTAAAAAGACTCAAGAACCATTCAGAAACTTTTATCCAGAAGTATTTTGAGATTTCCTTTCTTAGCAATTTACATGTTCTTCATGAAGTAAGATAAAAAGTATTTTGCATCAACCATGACTGCAAACACTACGCTTCATTAGACAACTGGTTTCATGACAAAAACTGTCTATAAATGATGTTCAATTTTAACCCTTATGGGTGTGTCAACAAAAATATATGCTTTTTTATTGTACTGTGTCTGGTTGAAGACTGTTGTGACCTGTCCTGTATTTTGATATAGCAATTTAATTTTGAGAACAAAAATTGTATATGCAGATTGTGATTATATAATTCTTGTTTGTCTTTTTTTCAGAGGGGAAATGAATGTGGAAGCTGAAATAAAGCATTTGATTGCAGCCATTCAAAGATTGGGGACAGAAAGTAAGTATAGTTTGTTGAGCTTGAAAACACAAGTTTTGTATCTTTTGATTTAAAATATAGGTTTTTTTTAATTATTGTTGCAAGTTTGGCAAAATTCAACAGTAATTTGTACTATGGATGAAAAGATAAGAGTTTGATGGCACTTAAAAACAATCACTGACCTAATACCAGAAGTAATATTGTCTAGATCAAGTCTGACTTGGGCATGATGTGCTTGACGCCGAGCTTGACACCGATTGCCAGTTTTCCTGTCAAGGTCAAGGTTTTACCAGGTACTTTGGCTTTCTTCCCCAGTAAATACAAGATGCCATGATATAGTTGAAAAATTGCTGAAATTGTCTTTAAACCAATTCGAGGGTACGATTATTCGTTCTAGTAGGGACAAGTTTTCTTTGCCAAAAACTAAATTTCTTTGAGGAAACACATTATTTTTGAGATTTGCAATTTTCATTTGCCAAATTTTATTTATTTTGACCAGTTTAATTTTATGCCAATAACTAAACCTTAAAGAAGAGACATGTATATGTGCTTGTTGTGTCGGACATAAGCCAATAGTTGAATAGGATTTATACAGGCATAGCTGTGAAAGTGTTTGAAGAAACGGTGTTTTTCTAAAAAAAAATCTTGTACTTTTCTACAAATACACAGATTTCTTTATAATCATAGACACCTCGGAATGAGTGGTAAAGATTAAAAAAAATTAAAATTTACAAATTACACAACTCTAACTCATGTTATTTTATTTAGAATTAAATAAATATGAATGGCTATACATTTTGTACATGTCCAATTTTTATGCATTTCTAGATGTGCTTACCTTTAATCTTACTTGACAAGGATTTTAATTTTTCTGCCAAAATTGGTAGGGTACTTGTCCTTTCCTCAGCAACTTCCCCCAGTAAAACTGAATGTCATGATGAAGCCGAATATTCATGACAGTGGTATAAACTAGAGTATACTCGAAATAAAGAACAATACATTCAGTAGATGTTGAACAAGAACAGGCTTATTGTAGCATTACAAAAGGTACACATCTTTTCTCCATATCTCCATACTTTTCTGGGTGCAGTCACAACAATTTCTTGTTCATCCTCTTTCCCAAATTGTTTACACATGGTTCATAATTTGAATACATGTTTAGCTGAAATACTGTTTTATTTTACAATTTAAGATTCAAAGCAGCAACATGAAGTGACGTTTGGTGTACTTTTCAACGATGATGAATGTGCCAATCTGTTTGAAGCAATCGTTGGAACTCTGAAGGCAGCTAAAAGGAAGAAGATTGTTGCCTATGATGCAGAACTCTTGTTACAAGGAGTACATGATAATGTTAAAATAACACTGTTAAAAACAGAAGTTTGATAATGATGACATTTAGGACTTCAATTATACTTGGTGCATTATTTTTTGCAGTTAAGGCTATGAATTGTTTTGTTCGGTTCCAAAGGCAGTTTAATATTCTTCTATCTATTGTCTATTCATTATTTTCTTTTATTCTGATCAGGATCCATTAAATTTTATGTAATAGCTGAGATGAGAATTTGTACCCATCTGCCCTTAGACAGTTGGGTTGTTGAAAATTAGTCATATATCATATTAAGTATAGATATTTTACAGTTTAATTACCGGTAGCTCAAGATGAAAATATCATAATCTTGGATATATGAAAAACTGGCTGGTATTTTGAATTACATTTTAACTGTGTATTCATTTCAGGGTTGTACAAATATCCTGGCAATCTGCAATTTCTCATCCAATTCATATCTTTGCTGGCAAAAAATAGAAAATTGAAATTTGTGTTAATATACATAACATAAGTGCCACCTTCATTTGTCAATTCAACCACCTACATAAAATTAGAATCCTGGCTGTTTTGATAGTACTTTTGTGGTTTAGTATAAGAAATCCAGAGATTTAATTTTGCTCTAAACCGTTTTTATTTGAATAAAATATCACTTCCATAGAAGAGTGAAGACAAGAGATTTTAGACAGAATAAGTGTATTATTTTTGTTTTGGAATGTCAGTTATAAGTGTTCATTTTTTTAACTGAGCTTTTTTATCAAATGTGCAATTTATAATTAAATGTTCTTAGAGTAAGATATTTCTAGAATGTTTATAGCTAGCAGATAAATGTATTTTCTATTATTTATCTTTTGTTTAAAAAATAAATAAATATAGTTTTGTTTGTATTGTATTATTTAGTTTTCTTACGACTAATGCATATTTTCAGCAAATGACACAAAATGGTTAACCAGAATTAATTATAAGAAGGCATTGTACTTCCCAGGCATACAATTTAATAATTTTGTTCTTCTAATTTTTACACATCTTCCAGCACTTACCACAACCTATCAAATATTAATGAAAGCGCTGTCGTGTGTTTTCATAATCATTTTAAATTTTACATTTTAGCATAATATGTCAGTTTTAGCTCAAATCACCAGCACTTCCATAATAGAAAGTAAATATATTAAAACGTTACAGTAGAACTATTGACTGATTTGCATGAGTTGTTATAATCCTAAACAAATAACACCTGGATACTTCATCTTTGATCAATACAAGCATGGTTTTCTGACATTATTCTAATGGCGTAGTAGTGAAGCTTATTAAAGTAGAAAGTTTATCGCACTTCAAGCAAAGCTAGGTAATGTTTATGAAGTATAAATTGGTGCTTAGTTTAGTATTGGTCATTCGAAGCTCTGCCCTGGCATATACTGCACTTCACGTTACTAACCCCTCTCCACTCAAGGGTCTAGTATAATATGAATATTAATTATAATCTTGTGTTTTGTAGATTTTTATTTTGGAAAATGTTGGCTTCTGGATTTATGATTAATGAATGTGTGATTTATGGATCATTTGTGATGGTCCGGATGCTGAAAAAATGGATTTTTAGCTCACCTGACCCAAAGGGTCAGTGTGAGCTGTTCTCATCACTTTGCATCTGATGTCATCGTCATACGTTGTCGGCTGTAAACTTTTCACATTTCAATGTTCTTCTCCAAAACTCTTTGGCCAATTGGAACCAAACTTGGCATGAATGTTTATTGGGTGGTTCTTTACAAAGTTTGAGTTTTTGGTGCTGATAAAATATTAAACATAGCTGCCAGAGCCATTAATGTGTTCTGATTGGCTGAATTTCAAAAATCTTCTTCTCATAAACTGCTTGGCAGATTGATTTAAAATATTGCAGAAATGCACCTTAGATGGTCCTCTGAAGCTATTCCACACAATGAAGACAAATTATTAAGGAAATGAAGGTTGGATAATTATCTTATTGTTTTGGGTTTTTCGAGCCAATTGCAAATTCAACATGTCTTCCAGGGCCATGAATGCGTTCTGATTGGCTGAATTTCAAAAATCTTCTCATAAACTGCTTGGCAGATTGATTTGAAATATTGCACAAATGTACCTTTATAGATAGTCCTCTACAAAGTTTGAGTTTTTTGTGCCGATTTAAAATCCAAGATGGCCACCATCGCAGGATATAGTTTAACATGGGACCCTATGGGAAAAACATATAAACAACTTCTTCTCTGAAACTGTTCCGCACAATGAAGCCAAATTAATAAAGAAATGAAGGTTGGATAATTATCGTATTATTTTGGGTTTTTCGAGCCAATTGCAAATTCAACATGGCTTTCAGGGCCATTAATGCGGTCTGATTGGCTGAAATTCAAAAATCTTCTTATCATAAACTGCTTGGCAGATTGATTTGAAATATTGCACAAATGTACCTTAGATGGTCCTCTACAAAATTTGAGGTTTTTTGTGGCGATCAAAATTCCAAGATTCCAAATTCCACGGTGGAACACAGCTTAACATAGGTCCCTATGGGAAAACCATACAAACAGCTTTTTCTCTGAAACTCATTTCCACACAATTTAACCAAATAACATTGTAAATTCAACATGGCAACATTCTAGAAACAGCATCTTCACATGAACTCTTTAGCATTTAATATCAAAGTTTGCAAGAAAAGTCTTGTCTTAAAAAGTTTTTTGTAAGTCAGTTAGACTTTTGTGATGAGTTAATTTGTTCTGGATATATGCCACCTCATGAGCTGTTTTCCTAAATAAAAAGTTTGAAGTTTACGCCTTGAGAATAAGAATAAAAATGTGAGTTGTTGTACATTCCTGTACAATGTGTTTATTACACTCTTATACAAAACTTGCATAATTACTTAAACCATACTGCATTTTGGCAAGAATCCTTATTTGGAAATATAATATGGCAATCATACGCCAATAAGTTCTGATCTTCACATCTTGGGTTGTATAACAAATAAATACATGTATATAGAAGCAAACACAATTCACAGCAAAGGAAACGACTTCTTTTGGTAGATTTAATACCGGTATTCCGTATACCTGCCACTAGAATATAATTGGACTGGTTGCAGGAAGTGCAAACCGATGGTGAAGTCCCGCGGGCAGGGAAAATAAGGTATTTTTTGTGTAATCAACTCCTACAGTTTTTAATCCAGATCTATGAAACTTTAAAGAAAGATTAAAAGTGTGCACCTGCTATTATGGAATTGTTCGATGATTTTTTCCTAGTTTTCTAGACTTGGGAACTTAATCATTTATTAGAACATTTGCCGACGACGGTGCTTCTTTTGTGTAATCAACTCCTCCTATATTTTTTACACAAACCTAAAACCTTCCAACAAATTGGAAACCATTCCCTTTTTATTAGCCATTGCTTTGCAAACCTGTCATTTCTTTTTAATATGAAACCTTGTAAAAATACTCGTACAGATATAGATTTTATTTTACATGAATGAAAAGAAGATGCTTGTGAACAAAGTTTCTTACTGATCTACAGAAGCCTGGTAGTGCCATGTTGTGTTCTATTTTTAAGTCGTTATAACGACTTAGTTACTCGTTATAACGACTTAGTAACTCATTAAAACGACTAAATTTACTGGTTATAACGACTAAATTTACTGGTTATAACGACTAAATTTACTGGTTATAACGTCTTAGCCTACTCGTTATAACGACAGCTGACTGGTTATAACGACTTAGCTTACTCCTTATATCGACTTAGCTTAATTACTCGTTATAAAGACTTATCTTACTCGTTAAAACGACTTAGCTTACTCGTTATAACGACTTAGCTTTCCTTCATGCAGTTGCACATCTCCCTTTTGATGTACTCCCTTCATGTAAAGTTTCATCAAAATCCACCAAGCGGTTTACGAGGAGTTGCACTTATAGTTATGTGGACAGACGGACAGACACACAGACAGGGAGATGGCTTTTTACCCCTTTTAGTGAAAAAAGTGGACGTTACAGGATTTGTAATAAAGGTAGAGATCGCGCCTACATTCGTTTATGAAGCGTTAAATCATTCTTACGGAAATAAAACATATTTACTGTATCATTTTCTACATAAAAATAATCGTTTACAATGTTGATGGGTGTGACCCAAATGAAAATGATTTAGATTTGTACTTTCATGATTTATTATCATTTTTAAAATCTGTTAAATGTATATATTACATTTCGGCCTCGCATTAGGGAGCAACCATTTAATTTTTTTTGGAGGGAGGTGAAATGGATATTTTTTTTCATCCGGCCTTTTTATTTTCGGAAAAATCGAAGCCTGGCTTTTTTATTCTAAATTTATTATAATTATTTCTGCCATGAACACCATCCTGCCTTTTTTTTAATTTAAACTACTATCCTGCCTTTTTATTTCAAATATCGCAATGGCCTCATAAAAATCAAATGGTTGATCTCTTATAACAATCGTTGATTAAGTTTTATAAGTCTTATAGGGCCCCACTGACTACGCCTCGGTAGGTGCCCTATGTTATATAATCGGCTATTCCGTACGTTAACGGTTTGTCCAAGAATTTTTTCTTGCAGTTTCTCAACAACTACTATTCGCTGACCTGAAATGTATCTGGCATGCAATATCAGTAATGGGTTTTGTGGACGATATCGATGGATAATAACAAAACATTCTCGAAAACATTCGATCATGTTACGTTTATCTTGTATTTAATTTTTTATTAATTTTTTAGACATATGGACCTCGCCCGAAATGAGGCTAAAGCCTACTTCATATTATTCTTAAAACGAGTTAGGTAAGTTGTTATAACAAGTAAGCTAAGTCTTGATATCGAGTAAGCTTAGTCGTTATAACGACTTAAAAATAAAACACAACATGGCACTAACGGGCTTGTCCAACAATGACAAATAAGCTTGTGATGTTTCAAGGTTACAATTGTGTCCATTAGGTTTCCACCAATCTATAAATTTGCAAAGCTCATTTTGGTCATAAATCAGGTAAAGTATACCAAATACCAGATAAGCTATTTTGAAGAGTGATGGGTTTATATATGTTTGTACATGAGGAGCTTAAAATTGTTTGTATGCACTTCATTTAATCTAATAAACCATCTACCCACATAAACGTCCGTATCAATTTTGGCAGTAAGAGATCCTACTTCTTTTAGTTGGCGTGATTTTGTGGCAAGCTTAAATTTAATTAGAAGAAGAACCAGAGATGTCCAAAACGTCATTTGGCAAATATTTCATGAGGGTTATAACTACTACTTCTAGTTGGCGTGATTTTCTGGCATGCTTAAATTTAATTAGAAGAAGAACCAGAGATGTCCAAAACGTCATTTGGCAAATATTTCATGAGGGTTATAACTACTACTTCTAGTTGGCGTGATTTTCTGGCATGCTTAAATTAAATTGGAGGAAGAACCAGAGATGTCCAAAACGTCATTTGGCAAATATTTCATGGAGGTTATAACTACTACTTCTAGTTGGCGTGATTTTGTGGCATGCTTAAATTAAATTAGAGGAAGAACCAGAGATGTGCAAAACGTCATTTGACAAATATTTCACGAAGGTTATAACAATATCAAAGCGGTTTATTAATGGTGTAAACAGACACAAGCTAGGTTATATCGAGTATAACAGTAACGGGACTATTTGAATTAACAGCGTAAGAATAGGTCATGTGACGAACGCAAGTTATATCGTATAATATGGGCTGCACCATTTGAATAAGCCAATCATTGGACTTCTTTCTGATGTCGAGGACATCGACGAAATGTGAAGTATATTTACCAACACGTTTCGTGACATCGCTAGGGAAAGTATTCCATCTAAAATAGTTACCATACGAAATAATGATAAGCCATGGTTCAATAATGAACTTGGGAGAGAAATTCGTAGAAGAGATCGATTTAGAAAAAACAGCATTTAAGTCTAAAAAACAGCAGATCTAATAAAGTATAAGAAACAAAGAAATAAAGTTAATAACTTGAAAAAGGCTGCAAAGGAAAATTGTGAAAAGAATCTTGATAACATTATACAAGATAATGCTACAAACTCTAAAACATACTGGAAAATTATGAAAATGCTTATCAAATCAAATAAAGGATGTTCTAATATACCCCCACTTCAAAATATTATTCAAGATCATAGTTTAGGAGATGTAGTCTATGGGGACGACGAGAAATGTAATTTATTGAATAAGTATTTTAGCAAAATTTCCTCATTAGAGGATGAAAATGTCACTCTCACGGATTTTAAACTTCGAACAAATATAAATTTAAATAATATTGTGATTAGTACAGAAGAAATTGTTGACATAATAACAATTTTAGAACCTAATAAAGCTTCAGGGCCAGACATAATAAGCCACAAAATGTTAAAATTGTGTCCTGAAAAAATAGCAATACCACTTCAATTAATTTTTAATAAATCACTGTACCAATGCAAATATCCATCCAGTTGGAAAATTGCAAATGTTATTGCAATATTCAAAAAGGGCGACAGCTCAATACCGTCTTATTATAGACCAATATCCCTCATTAGCTGCATAGGGAAGATAATGGAACGGGTTATTTATAAATATGTTTATAATCACATGCAAAAAAAATCTAATATATAAATATCAGTCTGGCTTTCTTCCTAACTGTTCCACTGTCCATCAGTTGTTAGACATATATAATTGTATTTTAAATTCACCCGAGAAGAAAGAAATAAACTGTTTTGTTTTCTGTGACCTTTCCAAAGCATTCGACAAAGTTTGGCATAAAGGATTATTATATAAATTAAAATCCTATGGTGTTGACGAAAATTTATTAGAATGGTTTAAAAGCTATTTAAATAATAGGCAACAGAGAGTAGTTATCAAGCAATCGTCGTCGGAGCTTTGCAATGTATATGCTGGTGTTCCTCAAGGATCGGTACTAGGACCATTATTATTTATTATATATATTAATGATATAGCTGAAAATCTTGTTTCTCTTTGCAGACTTTTTGCTGACGACACGTCGTTCAGCTATGCTAGCCGTGATGTTTCACAGATACAATCTGTGATTGATCACGATTTGAGAGAGCTGAGCGATTGGTCACGAAAATGGTTAATGTCGTTTAACCCTGACAAAACTGAAATTATGTTATTCTCAAATATATTACCACCAAATATAAGATTTACACTAAATGACATAGATATTCCAGTTACTACTTTTCATAAACATCTAGGAGTCACTTTAAGCAGTGATGCTAAGTGGAACATACATGTAGAAAATATAATATGTAGTGTTTCTAGGCACCTGAACGTACTCAGGAAACTTAAATATAAATTAAAAAGAAAAAATCTAGAAAAACTATATTTGGTCTTCATAAGACCACTTTTTGAGTATGCATGTGAAGTTTGGGATAACGTTGGTGTGGGTTACTGCAATAAACTTAAGCAATTGCAGATAGAGGCGGCTCGAATCGTCACAGGCCTACCAAATTTTACCAATTTAATTAATATTTATACCGAAACGAGGTGGGAGCCTTTGGCTGAGCGTAGAAAACGTAGGAAACTACAAATGTTTAGTTCTGCACCAGCATATCTTTGTAATTTAATACCACCAACTATACAAAGCACGTCCGTGTATCCCTTGCGTAACGGTAAAAACATAATGACCCCTTATTGTAAATTGTCCCTGACTAACGAATCTTTCATACCGTCAACTATTCGACAGTGGAACAGCTTAGATATGTCAATCCGTAATGTCGAATCTATCTTGAAATTTAAATCCGAATTAAAAAAACCTGAACCGACATCGAAAAGTCCCGAAGCATTATGAATACGGACAGCGCAAATTCAATATTGTCCTAACACAACTTAGATGCTTTGCTTCATTTTTAAACTATGATCTGTACAAAGTTAATATTATTTCTGATCCATCCTGTCGTTGTGGGTCTAACCGTGAAGATTCGTATCATTATTTCTTTGCATGTTCTAAATATACTAATATTAGAGACAGATTATTTGATAACCTTGCCTGGCTACCAAATTACTGTCCAGTAAATCTAGAACTTTTAACATCTGGCAACCCGTTATTGTCCACCGAACAGAACGAACAAGTTTTTAAACATGTATATGAATATATCAAAGGGTCAGATGGATTCCATATTGTTTAATGCATTAAACACAAGGTTTTTGAATCGCACATATCATCACATCATCCTTATTCTTTATTTTTTTCTAATATCTGTAATATTTTTTTCTTTCCTTATACCTTCTCTCTTTCTACTTGTACATATTTTACTTTGCACATATGATATACTATAAATTATATTTAATTTTATGCATGCTCCACGAACGTTCTTATTGTAATATATTGTATATTTGGAGAAGACTTCATAAGTTTGTTTAACTTGTGTCTTATCCTATATGCATATTTGAGCAAATAAAATATGTTTAAACTATAAGCCAATCAGATTTCAGCTTACAAAGAAAAATAAATTATTTTAAAATGTCTCGTTAAGTTAAAATACGCATGATCAGTCGTTCTCTGTAAAAGACGAATGGGTATGATTTTATCCTCTCAAATATTCTCCAGAGTTGAATAATATTTTTACGCGTTTCGTAGTAATAGCAAAATATATAGTCTTGAGGTTGGTTATAGCTAATCAAGGCAGTTTGTATAGTCATGTGGTAGAGGCTTTCCTTATTACGATTGAGCAGTTTTGGCGGGTTGAAATGTAATCGTGGGCTTCATAAGCTGACGTCGCATATCAACACTTATCAAATATTTTTTTTATGAATATTGTACATTTTCATTTATATATACTATATCGTGGAGTTCGGCATCATAACCTTGAGACATTTCTTGCATTTCTCCGAACACGGGTTTCCACGCATTCAACAGTTTTTCCCGTCTAATTTGAAATTTCGGTCGTGCATTAACTTGTTCCGAATGTTACTCAACTGTATGAACCTGGTAACCTCACACATATTGTGTGATAATTAAAGTTTGTAAAAGAAACAGGGTATTGGAGAAAAAGAGCGATGTTAAAGTGCGACTATTGAAAACTTGAGACAGGGCACTTATGAGTAGCGAAAGACTGTGTGGTCTTGCAAGGCTTCATGAACATCGCGACAAGGATGTGAGCAAATCAAACATAAAAGGATCGGATAAAACAGAGAATTTTCAATAAATTTTTTTCTAACTGCAGACTTTAATTGATATTATTTTTAGATATTTATCATAGTTATTAAAATTATAAAAGAAATGAATTGTGTTATTAATATGTAATAGTACATGTTATCTAAAAACACACGAATCTATATACACATACTGAGTCTCCAAAATATTAAGCTTTAAACGGGGTTTTCGTGGCTAGTGTTTCATTTATGGTCATTTATAAATGCAAAGAACGAGTCTACGTTTTGTGTTACGGTTTGGACCAATAGAAATCTAGGATAATGACGAAAACATAGGTAATGTATTTGCTATATACCAATAACAAACATAACGACTAAGTCTATCTGTAAGGCTTTGTGTTTGTTTTATGCCTTTAAAGGTTGATTAAAAACCCTTTCTTTGTTTATGTTTGCCTAATTTGCACAGTATTCCGAACGATATTTGGAATTAAATAAAAGACTAATGCAGAGATGATGTTATTTTGAGTCTTTTTACTTATTCTATTACATTTCCAGTCTTCACGAAATCTTTCCAGAGAATGGTGGACATTCGGTCCATTAATTTTTCCAGAAATACTGGACCGAAACACCTTTTACCGGACAAAATTTGTCTGATGTTGCCATTGTTTTACATTTAGCTACATTATATACATTACAGACCAGGGCTCACGCTGAGTCAAAATTGTAGAGAGAAGTCACTTCTCTGTTGGGCGGCTGCCAGGGATAAGTGAGGATAGAACAGGGAGAAGATGGACAACAGGGAGAAGTTGCATTATATGTCGCGAAAGCGTCCTGTTTACTTTGTTTTATTTAATTAGTGTTGGCATTTGCATTTTTATTGTTATAATGATTTCATTCAACTGTTGGCTTTTCCTATCAATGATAATAAGTAGACTTTCCGAATTCAAGATGTCATCGTCAGAAATCAATAATTTGTCAACAAAACAGCCTAATTCACTTATCTCTTGACCTCGTGAAAGTGACCGCCAAACAGCGATAAGACACGGGCATCTTCAATTGTACAGATACAACGAAAATGTGGTTTGTTACCTTTGTTTTCTTCTGTCTGTGGAATTACTATGCGCGTGCTCAAACGTGCTCGGTTACTGCAGCATGTAAGTAATATAACGTTCTATTGATTTGCTCAACTGCACTATCTATGTGCTTTTACTTTAGGTAGAATTTTAATATTTGAACACGTAAAACAGTTCTAGGAAAAATTTATCATAATATATAAATATTATTATTTCCACTTAGCATGGTGGTTCGTGGTTGAACAAAACACAGGAATGTATTTTTAGAATTGCTATCAGAGACACAGATGACCAAACCAAAACTTATTTTATATTTTGTTGCAGTTTCTTGCTTTCTTGCGTTGTTTTAAACCTTTTAGCAGTTTGTAGCACATTCCATTGAATTTATTTCTTTCAAAATCAAAATGGAGAACAAAAGTGATTTACACTCATTCGGACGACTTGAAATACTTAAAATTCGTATGATCTGACCATTTATCAATTCTACAAATAAAGAATAGTAAATTAGGATCTGCATAACGAATCATGGTTAAAACAGAACTTAAAATCACAAGTCACTGTAAAAAAACACCCCAAAACTAGTATCTTCTGAAAGCGAACACTTTCACAATTTCATTATGAACAGGACGATAGACAGCTTCAAGTCTCTCACGTTCGTGTATAAATAAATTTAGTTAGTGCTTTAATAGTTTTTTCCATAGACAAATTTATTGGAAAGTATTCCCGAGTTGGTAATAACTGCGACGACTGCATTGTCAGTAACTGGTTACGACGACTGCATTGTCAGTAACTGGTAGCGACGACTGCATTGTCAGTAACTGGTAGCGTCCGTAGCGTTCTTGCTTTGCTATCACCTGGTAGCAAAGCGAGAACGCGACCAAGGATGTGACGACTGAGATTAAATTCATTTTTATTGTAGCTTTTGAAACGGAGTTTTGTACCATGAAACAGGAAATCGAGGCTGTGAAGCAATTTGACTCGAGAATTTCGAGTGCTGAGCACGAACTACTTACCTTGAAGCACACAGTCCAGACAGAAACAGCTGAACTGAAGAATAATCAGAACGTACTTCAGAACATACAGACAAATATAACAGACTTAGTAAGCGGATAGTTGTATTGATATTGGTGAATGTTGCTTTGTTGCCTCCAAATTCAGATTAATACCCGTCTGAATAAAATGTCTGTCGTGGGAATGTTACTTAGTGCTTCATGAAATAAGTTCAGTTCGGTCAGATTGTCAAAATAATATCTAACAAAGACATTACAATTCTGCATGAAAATGACCCGACTTTGTGGAGGTTTTTAGGCTGCGCCCAATTCGGTTATCTGGTAAAATAATGTCTTATGCGCGTGTTTTCTGGGTTCGACTTCCATTTCATACTTCAGATGTATACGTTCTTTACCTCTAGAAATACTCATAATTAGTTAATTAACTATTTAATTTTGTATATTATCCAAGAATAAAGTATTTTATTTGAATGTCTTAGTTGTCTGGAGGGGGACATTTTGACAGTAACTCAACAGAGGAGCTAAAACAGAAGATGGACAAACTTCTTACGATGTTCAAAGACTTACAAGATAAACTAGATCACATTGAAGGTATAGAAAATTACTGTGGTGTATATTAATTATAGTTGTCAACATCATATGGGGTTTAAATCGCCAATTTAGTTTTGACAACATTCCGATGCAACGGGTTGCACATGGTCCACAACAACCAACTAACATTTAAAGTTAAGACTTCGACTGAGAATAATTTTCGGACAGGTCTAAACCCATACACATTTTTGGTTTTTCGCATCTATTATTTTTTGTGTATTGTTTTGTTTAGTTTTTTTATTGTTTGTTGTTGTTTTTTTGCGAGGTAATTAGACAAATCACGAAATTATCATCGATTATTACAGCAATAAAATTCGATATAGGTGTGTGTGTGTGTATGTGTGTGTGTATTTATTTGCTGCGATTATGCTATTTCCTGTGTGAATGATGATTACGGGGTATTTTCTACACTAGCTACAATAATGTTTTACATCTTTCGTTTTTTTAGTTCTTTCGATTGGTTTATATATACCAATTTATTGTTCTCGTTTATTTTTAATCTAATTAAAATTAAATTTATAACGTAAAAAGTCGACAATTCAAAAGGGGGTGCAAATGACGGATATTTATTATTTTTATTTTATTTTATTTTTATTAAGTATATTGTTTGATTATATTGTTTTGGGGTACGACTGATAACTTTTTGATGTATCATTGTTCTATAAATGTATTTCTATCTTATGTCATTGCAGTGAAATGTCAAGTCTGTGGGAACAACGGTAGTTCGTCGGGACACCCATGTGATGCTAATCCATGTCAAAATAGTGGTGAGATGATGTGTTTTTATATTACTATAATTTGAACTTTTATAGTTTGTCATATACAATTTAAGAGCTTGATCATTTCTGCCCACAGGGGCTTGTAAAAACGATTTGCTTGCGCTTTCGAATGATAATGGGTCGATTTTGTTATAGTGTGGGAGCCAGTATCATTAACCTATTTGGTTGTATCTTCACCATGAACCGTGCAAACTAAAAACACTAGCGATGGCAGTGACAAGTTTCGTATTTGCTTCTTTGTAGTTACAGTTAATAATATAAGGTCCTATTGTATAGGAGTCATCTTTAACGCATGCTTAAGTTACCAAATCCTGATGCGTAGCAAACTATGAACCTTTTCTAAAACTATATAGCAGCTATAATTTGCAGTGATGCAAACAATAACAACACATATCTTTGTACACAGTAGATTTACAATTGCTGCGTACTTACATAGATTGCCGTTTTGTCCCAATATAATAGAAAAACTAATTATGCTCGTTTAAATACGAGGTGGGATCACTATAGCTCAGTTTAAACAATCAAATATAAAGCCCCCATGTATAAATACCTACAATTTAAATTATCCCTCTTAACGTCCGAATTTAAATTATTTCTACTCTATGGCAAATGGCATGAAAGACAACAAATATCTAGGCTTAGTTGCTCGCAGTAACTTCTAATATTTTCTCTCCACGAGCAAAATTTATTACATAGAACATTTTTAACAAAATAACAGAACTTCATAAAGACAAAAACTTCAATCATATATTCATTACAATGAAAATATAGTAAGCAAAAGTAGAAAAAACCATCCGATTCTTTTAGGTTACTGCCAACGTCGATACCCGTAATACCTGTCAACACTATTTATATCAGTCCGTGTCCGCCCATATCATGCAAATCGTGCACTGTAAAAGCGGGTATTCTACCACACTTAATTATACAACTGACAAAACAACTTCAAAACTGACCAAACAGTTATTTATAATTTATATGTATCAACTTAGATAAAAACCCATTCTACGCGGAAATTTCTTTTCCAATAGAATTATTTCTGAGGCATAAAATTTCAGCTTGCAACCAAAAAATTATCACATGACTTGTGGCGGAGAACAGCAAAACAATATCATATTTACAAATTTATTTCGGTTATTTTTCACTTCCACATTGAGTAATCATGCATAGTCAATGTTTTTATTACGGAGTAAAATTTTTCACCTGGAAGTGAATCGCGTTACAAATATTAAAGAAAATTATCTAAGTTGCCCAACCTTTAAATGTCCCAAAAGTTATAAAAGTCTGAAATTACCAAAAATTATGAGAAATTATCCTTAACCTATAGAAAAATTAACACAAAAATAAAATATTCTCGCGTACTTCGCGACACTGCCAACAAAAGAGAAAAAGTCCCTTAAAGTCTCATATTAATTCAAAAAAATTAAACTGTCACAAATCACAAAGAATTAATCAATATTCAGAAGTCCACTGTTTGATCTTTTCTCTTTCCCGAGCAGCTGCACGTCGAGTCGGTTTCATCTCATTGTCGGTGATCGGTTTAATTTCACTTTTCGCAGTTTCGTTGGAATCTACATCATTATTGAGTTCTTCACACTCTAGCGGATAAAGAAAATTCAATGTTCTATTAAGACATCTCTTTGTTGGTAACAAAACTTTTGCTGATCTTGTTTGTCCATCGAAACTAGAGTACAGTTCAACAATTTTTCCTAATTTCCCCTCGGAAGATCACGAAGGCTTAGCAAATAGTCACATTTCCATATTGCCAGAATCTATTAAGATGTTTCTATCCCTTTTTCCAAATTTGTAAGAGATTATCCTTAGAGCTCATCTGCGGTCTAAAATCTGGATCTGAGTAATCCTTTACTTCAGGTACTCCTGTTGTTTTGTTCGGTGTCAGGAAACACGAAGGTGTTAATACAGTTTGTGAGGAAATGTCATCTCCGATATTTATTATATAGATAGAGATGAAATATCGAATTTTCCGAATGACAGAAATCACGGTAAATCACATGTGAAAATTATCGTTTATTTTCAATCTCGGGGTTTTTTCCCGCCAAAATTCTGTACTGTACAGATATTCATCCGCCGTTCATAAAATTTAGGATAAAGCATTAAAATTTTACGAAAACAATTTTGATCTATATAATAAATAGGATAATCAAAATGGGCATCGTGAATATCCAAAATATGATCACTCGTGCCGCATAAACTCGTGCGCGGAACAAGTTCCTCGCACTCGTTTAATCAGATGCATTATGCGGCACGAGTGATCATATTTTGGATATTCACTCCGCTCAATTAATTATCCTATAAATACCAACGGTCGACTATTCACAACAGCTTCAATCTCTATCAGAAGTGTTCGCAACTGTTCTACGGTAAAGAGTGATCTTCCCATTGTCTTACGAAGTGATCTTTTCACCAATCCCACTAGGCGCTTCTTATACCCGCCCGTCCAAGGAGAGAGCTCCACAATGAACTTCCACTCAATTCCTTTGTTCGAAACATAGTTAAGCGTATCTTTATCTGAAATCACATTAGTCCATTCCTGTTCGACAACAACACTAGCAGCCTTGAATTGCATCGCGTTATCTGAAATTATCTGCTTGGGAGTACCACAACGTGCAATACACCGTCTGAATCCTAGTGAGAATTGTTCGGTCGACATATCTAGCATCAACTCCAGATGAATTGCTCGAACGACGAGACAAGTAAACAGACATACCCACATTTTCCGAGGTTCATTGTCAGTCTTGACATACAATGGTCCAAAGCAATCTATTCCAGTGTACGTGTACACTCGCTTGCCGGGCAGAGGTGGGAACAACGGCATCTTGTACGGACCACCTTCCCATCTAATACAACTCTTGCAGTTTCGTAACACATTGCGGACTACAGATCTACCACTTGGGATCCAGTAACACTGACGTATCTGTGATAATGTTTGTGCAACTCCCACATGAAACAACTTGCAATGAAATGAGTTTATAATCAGATTTGTAAATTCTGTCTTTCTTTGGAATCAGAATCGGACGTTTCGCATCCTCGGTAATTTCCGCGTATTCCAATCTGCCGGTACACCTGATTAATCCGGAATTATTGTCCACGGTGAGTCCCAACTGACGGATCAAGTTGTTCGTTTTGTACTTTTTCAACAATTTGATCTCATTCGAGAAATGCTTTCTTTGAATGTAGGAAATCCAACGGTATCTAGCTTGTTCTATCTCCTTCGCGGTTAACGGACCTGACACAATTTCCTTTTTATGTTTTCGAATGAAACGCATTATCCACACGGTTACTCTCAACATTTACATCAAACTCGAATATTTCTCATAATCTATTCCGAATGGTGTGATTAGATTTTCTATTTGAACACTAACACTTCCTTTAGGAGGCTCCCCAGCAAAACACTCAACGGATTGTTGCTCTTTAAGATGAGTATCATATGACCACTTTGGCCATTCTTCCTCTGACGACATTAACCAAGATGGTCCATTCCACCATAACACATAGATTTTAATTCGGTTACATGAATACCACGACTAGCTAAGTCTGCGGGGTTGTCATGTGAGGAAACATAACGGATATCGATGTCTCTATTTCGTCTAATTTCTCGCAATCGGTTATTTACGAACGTGTCTACTTTCTTATCGGAGGCAATCCAGTGTATCACACATTGCGAGTCAGTCCATAGAATCGTTTTTTTGACAGTAACTTTCAACTGTTGCTTAACAAACGCTAAGCACCGCAAGCCTATCACTACGGCTAAGGGTTAAGTCTCGGAATAATAAGTTTCTTTACCGGAGCAAATCTAGTTTATGAGAATATCAATTCTGTCCTTGTTCACTTGTCGCAAGTAAATCGCACACGCGTAAGCCTTCGTTGAGGCATCATTGAAGCAAAGTAACTGAAATTCTTGTGTTTCGCTAATTCCAACACAACGGTCAATCGAAACGGTGTGAAGTTGTTTCAAGTCATATGCTAACTCGGTCCAAATGTAATTATCATCTTCACTGATTTTTTCATCCCATTCAGGTTGTTCATTCCACAAGTTTTGAAAGAAAAAATTACCTAAAAGCGTCACTGGGGCGCACAAACCTAATGGATTGAACACAGAAGCAATTGACTGTAAGACTTCTAGCTTTGTCGGTCTCATGTCATTGGCGGTGAATTTCGGTGATGAAATCGTCATTTTATCGGTTGGCACGTTTCATTGCATCCCGAGCACTTTTACGGTTTCACGATTATCTCTATCAGTTTCTGGAATTTCCTTCATGAATTCAGCTGAATTTGAGCACCAATCTCTCAAGTTCATAGAAGCGTCGGTAAACATTCTCTTCGATTCGCTGTATAACTGTCTTATCTCGTCTAGCGAATCAGCACCGGTGATAACATTGTCCACATATATATTGTCTTTCACCTTTCTTGCGGTCGCGGTATCATATTTCTGTAAATGTAGGTCAACGATCGCAGCTAATAGAAACGGACTTGCCACTACGCCAAACGGTACACGACAGAATCGGTAAGTTTGCACATTGTTTATATCAAATAACGGTAAAGTCCTGTCTTTAATCCAATAGAACCGTGTTGCATCACGATCACCTTTTCTCAAACCAAGCTGCAGGAAAGCCTTTTCTATATCGGCTATGACGGCCAATTGGTACATCCGGAATTGCATCAACAAACCACAAAGATCTTTTAATAAGACGGGTCCCCTATACATGCTCTCGTTTAAACTAGCACTTTTGCATTTTGACTTCGCTGACGCGTCATACACGATTCGAACCTTCGTTGGTATCGTCGAATCCACGACCGGATGATGCGGAATGTAGTGCATGATAGTCATGTCGTTATCGTCACGTGGTTCAACATTCTCGTTAACTCCGTGTTTTAACTGATCATTAATTGTATCGCAGTACTTCAGAAAGGGTTCCGGTTTGTTCTTTAATCGGTATAACAGAGAGCGGAAACGTCCATTTGACACATCTTTGTTGTCCGGTAACTGACATTGTTCGTTTTTCCAAGGCCATAGTATCATCGGAAAGTACTTCATCACATTCACGGATTCCGATTGTCTCGAGATTCCAGAAATCGTCTATCGGTGGGTTAACAGGTAACGATTGATCAACGGAGGTAATACAGTACGATTCAGGCAACGGTTGTGTTTGAATTCCACAGTTCATAATCAACATAATGTATTCGTCGCGACGTTCAGTTTGTTCAGCGGTGCGTCCTGTAATGATCCAACCAAGTTTCGAGCCGAGTAAATATAATCCAGGTTGTATCTCGAACTTTTCCGGTAAGATCACATCAAGATAATAATCATTCCATATTAGCAGTTCAATTGTTGACGTCTCCTGTTCGGTAGGAAGCGTATCTGCAAGTTTAAAATTACTCCATAAGTATTCCCAATTCTGTGACTGTTCAATTAAAATCGGGTTTCGACAAATACTTCCTGTGATCCTTGGTACTACGTTCGCATGTATCTTTATGAAAGTTCCATCTGCGACTTTTATCTGTAGCGCGACTTTCACAGTTTTGACAATTTTTGATTTTTCAGACCAGAAGGTTACCACAGGAATTTCTTCGACGGTTTCGGTTTTTGACATAAGTCGCTTCGCTAAGGTTTCGGTGATATAAGTTCTTTGACTTCCGCAGTCTAACAGTATACGAGTCAGTTCATCACGCGTATTTGAAACATTACTGAGAACAGTTTGCGCGGTCTGCATCAAGACAATATCTCCGGAGAAAAGAAGGTTCGACTCTGTACTCGGAACTTCAGTAGATTCTTCGACTACATCCGCTACTTCATTGTTCAAAAATCTTTTCAGACATAAACTACGGTGATATTTTTTCACAGTAAACACATTTTCGGTCACTTTTATAATCCTGTAAACGGTGTCCCGATTTCAAACACACGTAACACAATCCTGCTACCTGTCTCTTACGCTCTTCGACGGTTCTATAAGCAGTACATTCATCGGACCAATGATCACCTTTACAATAGATACATAGTTTTGTCTGTTTGCTTCCTCGACTGATCCTGTATATTCGCAACTAACGCCTCGGCTGAGCCTCGCGGTTTAAACTGATTTGTCGCTGGTGATTTAAATTTGGAAGGCGCAAACTGCGTAGGAGCTTGTACATGCGGTTTAGGTTCGTTCGGTTTGTCTTGTCTCAAGTGACTTTCCGCGTATTCTCGTGCCTGGATGTGTACTTTCAACAACTCGCGAAGTCCACTTAGTACCTGTGCCTTTCTGCATTTCGAGTTGTATCATTACGTCACGCGGTAGTTTTGATGTAATCATCGATATAAATACTTCCTGGTCGATATTTTGTCCCAGTGCCTCTAAACTTCTCAGGTTTCTCTCTATTTTATCGTACAAAACACGAAGTTCAAATGTGCGATTAGTTGCGGGTTGGAGGTTTATCAGTTCTATATAATGAGAATCTACTGCTGATTGTTTATCCCCGAAACGTTCCTCAAGAATGCCCACAGCTACGTTGTAATTTTCAGTTGTTAATGCCAGTCCAGAAATCGCAGTCTGAGCTATGCCAAATAATCTTCCTTTAAATAGGTGAACTTTTCAATATTTGAGAGTCGTGGGTTTTTATGTATAGTACACTCGAACTGATCCCAGAATTTTTGTTTGTCACCATTGTACGATATAATTTCAAGTTTCGGAAGATTCACTGAGTTTATCCAGGCACTGTCTGTTTTCATTTGTAACTCACGTTCTTGGTGTTGTATTCGCATTTGTTGTAGCATTTGTGATTGTAAGTCAATGAGTCTATCTAATCTGTGATCGCTTTCCATGTGTGTTACTTCTCTGTGACGTTTTGTGAGTTCAATTTCTAGTGCTTTTAGTTCATCTTGTCTACTTGAAACTTCAGTTAATAAATTAAAAAACACATTACTTTCATCCTGGAATTTTTCAACTCGTCTGACGACTTCGATTGCAAGTGACAGTTTTTCTAATGTGTCTTCTAATTTTGGACCAAATTCACATTGTCTACTGTAGCTTGTATTTACCTTACGAATCTGTGGTTCATAATCCAAATCAGAAATAGGAGAAAGCAACAGTTGTTCAGCCTTTTTAATTTCAGCGTCTTACAAGTTCTTATACCTTGTTTTAAGTCCTTTCAAATATACAATCGACATTGTCAGTATTTTTGGATTTCTCAAGTATCAAAATGTTAATTCACTGTCATGAAATTTCACAGCTTTATCAGTTTATCAACATCCTTCCCGGGTTCCAGCACCATTCAATGTGGAAAATTATCCAAGTTGCCCTAACGTTTAAATGTCCGAAAAGTTATAAAAGTTTGGAATTACCAAAAATTATGAGAAATTATCATTAACCGATAGAAAAATTAACACAAAAATAAATAATCTCGCGTACTTCGCGACATGACTTATTTATATACGATTTCAAAATTGGTATAAGAATAGGTCAAGACTTTACGGGCGGGTCCGTGGTTGTGGGGATAAACAGTCATGTCCGTCATGGTGATCTCTGTTCAATATTTAAATCTCAAGAATAAGAAATTGTGTATATTAAAAATGATCTGAACATTCTGATATAAAAAACAATGATCTGAATATTCTGGTATAATCGATTTTATTATTACAAGCAATACATTTTCTAAATTTAAAACTCGTTTAGTTAAAAAATATATCTGTATTCATGCGAGGCTAAGTAAGAAAATTAAGATGATATTTTTGGTGTGTCTTTTGTATCATGGGAGAGGCCTCGAGAGGTCTAGCTGGTAAATAACCTATACATCCCTAAACACAGGATGTGTCATGGGAGGGGACTGGAGAGGTCTAGCTTGTAAATAACTTATATATCCCTAAACACAGGTTGTGTCATGGGAGGGGCCTAAAGATGTTAAGCTTGTAAATACATCCCTAATCACAGGGTTGTGTCATGGGAGGGGCCCTGGAGAGGTCTAGCTGGTAAATAACCTATACATCGCTAAACACAGGTTGTGTCATGGGAGGGGACTGAAGAGGTCTAGCTTGTAAATACATCCCTAATCACAGGTTTGTGTCATGGTAGTGACCTGGAGAGGTCTTGCTTGTAAATAACCTATACATTCATAAACACAGGTTGTGTCATGGGAGGGGCCTGGAGAGGTCTAGCTTGTAAATAACTTATACATCCTTAAACTCAGGTTTGTGCCATGGGAGGGGCCTGGAGAGGTTAAGCTTGAAATACATCCCTAATCACAGGTTTGTGTCATGGGAGGGGCCTGGAGAGGTCTAGCTTGTAAATACATCTCTAATCACAGGTTTGTGTAATGGGAGGGGACTGGACAGGTCTAGCTTGTAAATACATCTCTAATCACAGGTTTGTGTAATGGGATGGGCCTGGAGAGGTCTAGCTTGTAAATACGTCTCTAATCACAGGTTTGTGTAATGGGAGGGGACTGGACAGGTCTAGCTTGTAAATACATCTCTAATCACAGGTTTGTGTAATGGGATGGGCCTGGAGAGGTCTAGCTTGTAAATACGTCTCTAATCACAGGTTTGTGTAATGGGAGGGGACTGGACAGGTCTAGCTTGTAAATACATCTCTAATCACAGGTTTGTGTAATGGGATGGGCCTGGAGAGGTCTAGCTTGTAAATACGTCTCTAATCACAGGTTTGTGTAATGGAAGGGGACTGGAGAGGTCTAGCTTGTACATAACCTATACATCACTAAACACAGGTTTGTGTCATGGGAGGGGAATGGAGAGGTTAAGTTTGTGAAAAAAAACTCCTTACTACTGATTTGTGTCATGGGAGGGGCCTGGAGAGGTTTAGCTTGTGAATAAACTACTTATACATACCGTAACGCATGCTTGTGAGTTAAAACAGGACTTTGGTGCACTGTGGGCTTTTGTACAATCTGATTTCTCAAGGTTTATATCAATATCCAGGACTTGAACATTTACCAAATACCGGAAATAAATTAGTAACATAAAATAGACCAATGGATACTATTTGTTTAGACTGTATAGCTGTTACAGTGCGTCCATTTTTTTACCAAACTTTTAAAAAATGTCTTTATCGTGCAATTAGTATGGCACTCAAATCATAACCTCATCACAACATAGAAAGGCATCCATCCCACATGAAGTTGCACATTGGAGCACTGTAGTTTTAGCACAGTCTATCATGTCGTGACTTCACTTCGTTCAACCAGCAATTTTCATAATAGAGGAGCAAAATGTAACAATATCTTTTACAAACATATCGACTATCGAATTGTTAGTTTTCTAAGGAAGCTACAAAGCTCATATAGCCATATTAAAATGATCAAATTTTTAATATATTTCTAGGAAAATGCTTGGAGTTATCAAAAGACTTTCAGTGTGTTTGCGCATCGGGCTTCACGGGAGAACGATGCCAATTTACAGATCATTGCGCTACAGCGCCATGTAAAAATAACGGAAATTGCTCTTCAAATATCCTCGGGCATGTTTGTCATTGCTCAGTGGAGTTCACAGGCCCATACTGCGAGATCAAGCTAAATGCATGTGACTCAAACCCATGCAAACATGGAACATGCATTGTAGACTTGTCATCTTATAAATGCGTATGTGACACTGGATATAATGGACCTAACTGCGAGACGCCGAGTGGTCCACAGGGAGTAATGACAACCCAAACTGCAACCAATCCGACAACAGCTACAACTGCTATGCCTAGCACAGCCACGCATACTGACCCATGTGCAAAGTCGTCTGTCTGTAATGAACCTGCTACGTGCAAAGCTGTTGGTCCACAAGATTTCATCTGTGTTTGTCCCGAGACTGATCGAACAACAAATGACAAATGCCTTAAACCATATTATTATGAGCAATACGGCTTTTGTTGTGCCAAGAATACTTGTAAAAATGACGAAATTGTATGCTAATTAAAATATTCTAGTACGTGAAGTTTTCACAGTTGATTTTTAGTTTTCTTGTTTGGCATTTTCCTTCAAGGTCACACGACTGCACAATTGATTTTGATTGAGCACAATTGAATCAAGGTAATTAAAAATAGCCTCCGTTGTTCAAAATAATAATTTCATAATTTATAACGAGGTTTGAAGTCTTATCAAATGGCAATATACACAAATAGATTTTTCAAAAATGATGGCCATAATGAATTCTTGAATGCTAAGGTTATCAGATGATAATATTTTTAACTAATAAGAGCTGTGTGTCATATTTAGCAATGACCTTCTTATTAGTTAGAGTCAAGAAAGACCAAGTACAAAAATTTTTGCAGAAAAGGTTTTTTTAGGGCAAGGACAAAACCAAACAAAACGGAAAACGCTAGTTATATGTGGGAACTTAATTACTGATAGAAAAATTCAGTTAAGCTGATCGAAAAATTCAATGGACCAAACTTTATTGTGGTATCTTTTTCAGTTTCAAATGTCTTAGCCGTATCAGCAACATAGTAATTAATGAGACGGATTGCCGAATACAGTTCTAAACGAGACCAATCTACGATAGATTCGGTACAACAGTGGTTACAATTGTGTCAGAATTTGTTTTGAGTTCAAAATTTGTGTAGCTGGATATTTTTAGTAACGGCGACCATAGTAATGACATATGTGAAACAAAAACGAAAAACAAAGTTATTATCCTTCTTTATTATTTTGAAAGACATATTAGAAGAAGAAGCATACATGAGAATGTAAATAATTATGTTACAAGAGGTCCATATTGTCCGTAATTGTCTATCTGGTCAGTGTAATGCAATTTTATAAGAAATTAGCTGGTATAAAAATTCACAACTTCAATAATACGATGGGTAGTTTTACAAATGGCGAGCGATATTTATAGGTGCCTCACATTAATTTTGACGATCAGTAACACTAAGGGTGTAACAATCAAATAGGATATGCTGAACCAACAGATATTTCCCCTTTTTAATAGGCTTTGTGTTGCGTATTTGTTTGTTCTATGTTTTCAGTGTTTGTTGGTTGTGTTCGTCATTTTACTCTAAACAACAGTTTTATAATTTCATATGCGACATTTTTTTTGCCTTGTGATTATATTCTTAATTTTTAATTTAGTGCCATACATTTGTCACATTCCGGGTGTAGACGGCTTTATCTGGATTTGACATAACCTTGATTTTGTGTGATAAAAGCTTTCCAAACGTTCTGTTTATTTCATTCTTTTAATATTTTGCATTTAAGCGCCACTGACGAGTCTTGATCGGCCAAAATGGACGTCTTCATTAGTATATTTTAGAACTTTGTTATTTTTTTATTAATTTTTTTTGTATTTGTGTGTGTCGGTGCTTCTGCGGGTGGTAGTCCCCCGAGAAAAATATTTGTATGCATTAATTACATGGTCTTAAAAGAAGTGCCTTTAAATTGCGAAAACCTTTATTAATTCTAAGGTTCTTCAACCAATGTGTAGAAGGCTTTTGTAGAGTTTGGCAAAAATTTGTAAATTGGTGATAACAGATCGTTCTTTAACATCTTTATTTGACATGTCAATATTTTGGGTTTAAGCGCGACTGAGGAGTCTTGATCTTTAATGACTTTTATTATTTAAACCTTATTTGTTGTAAAGAAAAAATAAATAATGTCGATGTTTAAATATCGGTACGTTTATTACAATATATTGTAGTTAAATATGTGTGGCAACTTACATAAAAACGTAAATTACAAAATTACAAATGTATTAAAATAGATACACTGTGGAGAAACTCTACATCTGTGTGGCAACTAACATAAAAACGTTAATTGCAATATTATGAATAATCGGACTGAACTGTCAAAAATATAGCCAATATGTCTGTGTAACATTTCAACATTTGAAAAGGGAGGCTGAAATTATGGTCACTACAGACTGGTGATCTTTACTTAATGCACTGGTAGTTGGGATGCTAGCTTAAGTCCGGCGGGTGTGCTTTACTCCAAACTTATTTGATAATCAGAAGTGGAAGCCATGTAAGAATATCAGCTGTTTATATACCATACTAAATTATAGTCTGTATAGTTTGTTTATCAAATGTATTTCTTAGTTTTATGTTATCCGCTCTAATCTATCCATAAAAATTACACATCGTCTACATTTGATCACGAGGTCTGTCAATAAACAAAATGAGATATATTAGAAGCGTTTATTTAAAAAAGACGTCGTGTTTCTTTTTGATAGTTTGATGCTTAAATGAAGATATATCGGTCTCAATATACAAATGAAGATCAAATGGTGGCAACAACATGACTTCATTATTGAATTTGGGGATGGGGGGGGGGGCTAGATGGGGGTCCTTTAACAGGTTAACACTTTTTTATTTTTCCCAAAACAGATAACAGTAAATTTAAAATAATGATAACAGATAACAGCAATTTACATGAAAAAACAGAATAAAGTGAGTACAAAAATAAATATAAAACAACAGATAACAGCAGAATCGTGTCGAAGGGCGAGACGTCGAGAAAATGCATACATTAATCAGTGTTTCCGAAGTAACTAGTATGGGATCTTATGTATTCATAGGAAGACTCAATTACATTTAAAAAAGTGGTGAATAAAATGAATAAACAGAAAACAGAAAACAAAATCTGTAAAACAGTTTACAGTGTTCTGACTATAAACAGCAAACAGGGTTTTATTTTCATTACAACAGTTAACAACCATGTCAATTTTTAACAAATAACAGATAATGGTTGAAAAAAAGTTAACAGTTGCTTTATTTAAACAAAAACAGTTAACAGTTGCTTTGTTTATACAAAAAAGTTAACAGAACATTAAAAATGCCCAAAACACTTTAACAGAAAAGATCTTGCCCCTCCTAATTATTTGCAAATAACATGTTACCTTACATCAACGTGCAGGAAACTTATAATATGAAGTTTATGTGCTAAACTACATTGACTAAAAACTGCCAATAACTATTTACATATTCAGACCTTTTCTTATAAATAACATACATTTTAACAACGTTGATAATATAAAAAAAGTAAAGAGTAAAATTGGAACAGTGCTATAGTCTATTACAAGTACAAGGACTGTATATAATTACAGCATACGACAGGGGCGTAGCTAGACTAGTTACAATGCGGATTCACAAAATAACTTAAACTAGGGAGGGGTCCCTTAATTTTGAAAACAAAGGTGCAATTTGGCGTATTTTTGAGGGTTCTAATGTTTATTTTATACCGAAAATGGAGAGTTTATTGATTAAAGGGATATATTGCATTGTTTTGTCAAAATCATGTGGATTCGGCCGCTTACTCTCGTATAGGCAGCGACGCCCCTGTACAGTCCTTGGTATATAAAACTTTTTAACTTGGTTTAAAACAGAACGGTAGAAAAGGTTAAAATGCTGCAAAGAACTATTGGAGGAAACATATAACTCAGGACCGAGGCCGTAGACGTGTCCGTCAACATTCCTGCAACACGTGACCACGTACCATTATTGGGTGATGGTTTGATGTCTAGCACGTGACACATTAATTGGTAAATATCAACAGCATCTATGGGTTTCGTTATGACGTTCTTCCTGATGCCTGCAAAATAATTAAAAAATAATTTATTATTAAACTGAAATTAATTTTAAAGAAACAAAGACATTTTTGTTGGCATAATTTCCAACGTCGATAAATACTCGCCATACAAACTGAACGAAATGTTAAGTCAAACGTATTCATAAAACAAACAAATTATATACGGATAAAATACGAACCTAAGTCTGTTTCCTTATACCCTTCCTCCGTCCGTAAAAAATCGCAGGTCTTTAGGCAACTATAAGATGCCGAAGCCTAAAATTTTGCATTTTGCTTTATCCTATAGTACCATATGGTGTATTGCAACTTTATGCTACTTGGTCATCTACTCCTGTTTACCGAATACTTTTTGTGAAAGCGGGGGTATCACTAGTGAGCATTTACTCACATATTTATTTCTTTAATTTTACATCTGAGCCATTATCCTGTCACCACTGATGTTGCAGGGTTCGAGTCTTTATGTGGACAGGGTGTGCTCGACTCCAATCTGGATTGAGAATAGCCATTTTCCTACCGAAGTTAGGGGTTTTTTCCGGATATTCCGGTTTTCTCCTCCAATAAAACTTGGACGCCACGATATAGATGAAAAACTGCTGAAAGTGTCATTAAAGACCATTCAACAACACGGGGGAATTCCTAAATTGGCTAGAAGTATTGATATTATGGTTATGTATTTTGTATTTGGGTCGGGTTGAGATTTAGTTTTGTCGAAATACCGGTTCCGGTAATGGACTTTATACACCGTAAAACCGTCAACAAAATTCGCACCAGTTACATGCTAAACTGGTAAACAGTCGCTTTGTTATTGCGGCCACTCATAAAACTTTATTTAATTGAGGGTTTGATTCTTTTCTTATATATTGTTATGTCATACTTGACAATTGATTGAAAAAGGCTTCATTAAAAACAAATTATCCGGCTCATCCATGCTACATATTGTATATCCAAACAATATAGTTTGTGATCTATTTTATTATTTGTTGTTTTGTCTGTTACCGACCTCCATTGTAATTGTTAGATTTGTTATTTTAGTCACCAACCATTTTTTTTAGTTTAGGGATTTCAGACCTGATACGTTTTTAATGTACTTACGGAAAAGCAGGCGGAGAAGGCTGCTATTTAAGCATTATAATTGTCAGATTAGAGACAAAATATGTTTAAAAACGTATCAGCACCTTTTTATAATAGGAAAATAGTGTGTCGCCTATATTAATATGCTATCCAGAAATCAGTGCACAATTATTTTAAACACAGTTTCTCAAATGGTTGGTTGAGGCTAATTTTACTATATTGTTTTACTCTGCAATCTGTGCGATATTTTTCATGAATTACTGATCTGTGTACCTGGTCCAGCTGCAGCAAATATTCCTCTCATATCCGGGTTTGTTGGATCGTAACCATGGTATCCCTTTAATGGTCCGCTAGCAGGTTTTGATGGAAAGTCTTTATAGGAGGGCTGCAAATATTTACATTCTTTAAATAGCAATGAATTGCATATTGGTTGTTTATGACATTGGTTTGGTATCAAGCATTTCAAAGTTAGTGTCAAATTTGTAGGGCAAATTTAAGATTTTTTCATATTTGCGTAGTTTAAGGCATAAATACACTACTCCTTCGTAACATAACTTTAATTAACAGTTTTTTGCTAAACTTAGTTTTGTTATTACCATTAGATAATAGTCTTATATATTTGTTTATAATACCATTTTTTGCATTGCATTTGCCAGTTGTTTTTTTTTAATATTACAAGAAGTCTTTATTCTGCATAGTATTAAATGTCACCTGTAAAATGAACCAGCCAACTTCAGCCACGGCGACTAGTGGCGCCACCCTTCTGTGATTCTTGTAATGCCAGCTGTCTGGGATGTCGTTTTTTCTGTACACAGTAAAATGTCCGACTTGTGTTACAGCATACATCAAATCATTGTGCACCTAGAAAAAACAACAAAAGTCCACTCATTTTGTTGTTCAGTTTTTCCGACATTTCTATATACGCTCTGATTTGTACTTCTAGTCCGTTCATATTCTTCTATGTTAAAAAGAGGGTAGCAGAAATAGTAGAAATTTTCAGATTGTAATTCTTCAAATTCTTTAAATTCTGCGTATTTAGAGTTTTATGTTTCTAATTATTATCAAATTATGAATTAACTTTGTGTTACATAACTGAAATAGTAAAAATAAATATGTCACAACAGTTGACAATATCGTGCCAGCAGAGCTTAAACTTGCGCGAATGATGTCTACCCTGTATATCATTCACAGAGATCGTGAAAGCATTGAAGATGAATGCTGTTTTTTAAGGGTTCGAGTTTTGAAATAAGCAAACTGTTAAAGAATTGTGTGATGTTTGTTTTACAAAACATTTTCGGGTGTTTCTTGTATTTCAAAATTTCAATAACCCACTACTTTTTTTACCTTTTCCAATTTATCATCTTTCGGATAAATAGTACATAATGGCCCAGCTTCGATCATTAACGCTTTCAAATCATTGGGATCTATATAAGCTGTAAAAACAAACGATTATAACCTTTAATTAAAAAAAAATAATGAGTTATTAATCAAACACGGTCCATTTATAACACTGGTTAAAATGTTAATGCGTGAAACATGGCTTATGATAGACTTTTTCAAGAAGGGGGATGCCTCAATACCTAATCATCCTCACAAGTCAGGGTTTCTGTGTCCACATGTTTCGTGTACACATGTGGACACATAAACCCTGACTAGTGAGGATGATAACTAATAGACCTATTTCTTTTATTAGGTTTGTAGGTAAGGTTATGGAAAGGGTCATTACAAACATGTGTATGACTATTTATTCGAAACAAATTGATTTACCCATATCAGAACTTTGTGCTTTCTACCAAAAGACTCAACTGTTTATCAATTAATCAAAATCTACAACTTTATTTTCAACTCATTAGATAAGAATGAGTTTAGTTGATTCGTTTTCTGTGAATTCTCCAAAGCTTTTGATACATATTGGCATCTGGGTCTTCTTCATAAACTTAAATCTTACGGCTTAATCAACCGCCGTAAATATCTGTTTCAAAATTATCGGTTTAAAAAAGTCTTAAAGAGTGGTTAAACAATATGTCCTCTATATCAAATGTGAATGGAAGTGTTCTATAGAGGTTGTAAATTAAATTAATCGTGATTTAAATGAACAAAATAACAGGTTAACAAATGGTTAATGTCCTTTAACCCGGGAAAAACCGGGATTTTTTTATCAAATTTACCGTCTGATAACTTATCAAACGTTCATAAGGTTATTCTTCACGTGACTTCAGAAATGATAGTTCGTTGTTTACAAATAAACCAAGTTCCCGTAGTTTTGTTTTAACACGTGTCCGATCCGGGTTGTAAAATAAATTTGGGAAAATTTAGGGTGTTTACAACTGTGTAACAGCGGATTTATACTATACAAGTGAACGTATTTTGGTGAGGTTTTTTGCGTGACAAATGAAAACTCCTTTCCACGTATGGTTTGAAATCAACAATTATTTTCTCGGAATATTTCTGCGTTTTGAAATATGGCGGTATTTAAATAGGGCGATTTTCCATACTAAAATTTGACCTAAATTAGAACGGAAGTCTACTTTAGGAACAGTCGATTGTTGTCTGTTCGAAATCCTTCTGGTGAACTAGTCTGCATTTAAGGCGGGAGATGTGTCGCAGATTGTTCGAATACCATTGAACGCCACGAACACTTTCCGGCACAGATAACATAAGCCATAAGATATAAACTCTGCCACACGTCATCCTCCATTTACTGTGGGATTACATTTGTTACACAATGTCACCCAATGGTATGGCAGAGGTGATTGTGGTTGACGTAGGATACCCAGAATCATTTGCATGCAGATTGCGTCACGAATGCAGACGAAAATTTTTAACGAACGCAAGGTCCCTTTAGAAACGAAATTGGTTGACTTATTATGTAAAATTACTGTAGCAAAAGTCAAGGACGATTTGTAACAAGTAAACAACAGTAGCATAGTATAAAACATGAACAGGTTATATCGTATCTAATTTTTTTCTACTGAATTTTCGTAATAAAATGATAAAATATGGCATAATAAAAAAATGCAAGACAAAAATAGTGGGTTTTACATCCCAATAAAAAAATAAAAATTAGATACTTGTAAATAACTATAAGACAGGGTAAGAAAACTGGTATAATTGAATAAACAAAACAATAAACATTTTAACAAGGATTTAAATAAATGGCGTATTAATACGCACGCGGCGAGTTCCGATCCCCAGGAAACTTTTTGAATGGTAAATCAAAGAAAATGATTATGTCCAATTAAAACACATTATTTCATCAATATTTATTTATTGCCATATATGAAAATAATCATAAATTTGGCAAACACAATTTTTCAAAGTTCTTTTCAGTGTTATCATGACGCCCCAATTTGTATTTGTATCGACGTTAGGAAGATCAGCAGGCAATCCTTGTTAATTACGACACACATTCAAGCGATAGATTTAAAAGTGATATGCTCGGAACAGAGAGAGTAATAAGTTTATGCTAAAAGTATACAATCTATTAAACTCTTCACATATGTTAACGATAATGCACTGGTCAAAAGAACCATGAATCTGACCATTTAAAAATTGCTGCATTAGTTTAATAGTCTTAGTAAAGTTTCCGCCAATGTCAATCCAGACTTTTACCATCACACATACTTGTTTTACTGGCTGCACTATTGTTACACGTAAAATCACGACCACCAGAGGAAATTCTCAACTGCAATAAACAATAGATCCACCATATTATAGCACCAATGTGCTGCATTGACACTCAAAAGAACAAATCCCCTCAATGAAATTTTTCAATTGTATAACTTTAGTACAAATACGCGTACTGACCTGTTAAATTAATAACCCGTTCCGGTTGTATTCCGGTCATTCCGTGATCAGAGAAGATCATGAACACAACATCATCGGCGAGACCCTCAGCTGTCAGATTGTCTTGGAGCTGCATAAATACTGAATCTAGTTCCACAAGCTTTTGATTTAAAGTCGTAGACTTAGGTCCATAACTATGTCCTAGTGCGTCAGTAGGTTCAAAGTAAATGGCTAAAATTAAATGTTTTGTCCATTTATAGTAGTTAAAAAAGAAAACTAAAAGATGAAAGATGTAACATGAAAAAAAATAATAAACAAGGAAAAAAAGAAAAAGGAAAGAAAGAAAGAATAAAAGAAAGAAACGCGTGACGACAAACTCAAACTACAATCATGGAGAACAAAAACGAAACTACATATTAGCAACCCGAAATTACAAAAGGGTCTTTCTCAGGCAATGAACTGACACGTTACCCACTATGGTCCGCGGCCAGGCTTTTCGTATTTTAACCTCAACTCCAATGATATGGCCTCCTTAATTCACCACTTGGCGAGGTCATGGGCAGCCCTGTTGATTAAGGACTGGGAATCTCACTGAATGATACCAGTGTACCAAAACCGTAAAGATTGTAAAAACAGAATACATGTGAGAAAATAAAACTTGAGCCAATTAAAAAACATCAAAAAATCTCACCGTATGATAAGGGATCACAGATTTTATTATCTTCGGACCTGATTTTTTTCGAAACTCTTTTGCGACTCCCCCAAAAATACTGCTTTCAAATTGCCTCCTTTCTGTTAATTTTTTTGGAAAACATTATTGTCCGCATTTAATTTAGCAAAACAAAAAAAAATCTGTTTGAGCAAAAAAATTCACCCTCCAAATAATAAAATTGCGCCATATGCAGATATCGATTCACAGAGAAAATGACGTAAGAACAGTTCATTATGTACACCATGAAACAAGTTTTATCTAAAGATGTCGCTTGGTTTCTGACTACTGTAAATCTTTGTTGATTTACGGTGTAAGGACAAACAAATGTCGGATAATTTCTTTTTTAATTTGATGCTTGACATACCAACAAACGTATGTTGGCTTTTTTTCTAATTCGGTGAATTAGAATATGGATGCAAAATACGAAATGCGGATGTGTGCATAATGACAAAGATGAATCTATTAATAAGTACTGTACAACGCATGTCGGCTGAATACTTACAACCGTGAATTGAATTTATTGCGTGCCATACAACGGGTAGTTTGCATATTATGCCATGAAATACATGTAAAACCATCCTCACAAGTCAGGGTTTCTGTGTCCACACGTGGACAAATGTGGACACATAAACCCTGACTTGTGAGGATGATGAAAAACATACCAGCAAAATGATGCCTGCTGTTTGTTCAGAGTTGATATTGCCTGTTTGTTAACAACATTTGGATTAGATGGACAGTGGAAGGGGATTTCGTCTACTAGTGATTTAAATGTTTGGCGTACCAAACAGTTGAGGCGTCGTGTCAGTTTATTTTGGTGGCAGGGGATTTCCCCTAATGTTGTAATTTACATGTATAAACAATGGAGTTTGAGTGTCACCAATCAATATTGTTGTTGCTTTCTATAATATATACCAGAAAATGCATGTCGGATGTAAACTTACTACCGCGTTTTCTACGTATATTGACCAAACACCGGATGTTGAATGTCTATTACCGTGAAATGTACTACTTTTTGCTCACCAACTAAATCAGCAGCATCTTTCTTAAAAAGGTCAATTCCTTTCCGAATCGAAGCTGCCGTTTCCTGCACGTCTGGAATTCTTCCGTTATCATAAAAATACGGCTCATAAAATGTTGGTCTAACTCCATTAATGACAACACCCCCTCCTAACCAATAGTACATGTAAGACTTTTTGCCCTTGAAAAAAGATTGATCGTTAGATAATTACATAAACCTTGAGGTTTTTTGTGTTTATGTATAAAGGTGTTAGTTATTTAGTTAATTGTTTGTATTTTGGTTATTGTGTCAACAGGGCATCACAAAAGACACGACTGTTTCTGTTCTGAGAAGCGTCTAAACTTTGTTCCTAGCAAATTAGTCCAAATTCATTCATTGACTTTATTTGGTTTTGATGTGATCAAGTATTTTAAACCATTGAACTTGCTGTTATGCCAACTAAATAAAACATTTAATTCTACGTGCTCTTGAATTCGATAATTATCTGTTGTTTGCTTTATTGAATTCTTGGATGCCATATGCTTCAGAAGAAGCGTTTTAAAACATTTTTACCTTGGGGAAATTATGCTACAATTTCTAAGGTGTCGGCCATTTTTTATTTCAGTCAAAATATAAAAAACCCATATAATGTCGAGAAATATCCAGTTATTCAGAGCAGACCATTGTAATGTGCAGAGGACGATGCCACCGACAACAACTTCGGTAAGGGCAATAGCCTATTACCAATAATAAAACTGAAAGTGTTTATATTAATGCATTTGTATCAACGGAAATTACCAGTTCTATCTGAATTACGTTGTAAAACCAGTCTTATTAAAATCAGGGCCTTGACAGGATTACCACTTTTCCTGCAAAAGTTGGAGTTTTTTTAGGGTACTCCGGCTTCCTCCTCCTAGACGCCAAGCGGCGTTAACAAAATTCAAACGAATGAGTTCTTGCATCGACGCCACAAGACGTACATAGTTTTTGTTTAAATGGTGTTTTAACTCCACTTTCAACATTTTTTTATATCTTGGCGTCCAGTTTAAATTGAAAAGGAAGTCGGGGTAGACGGTGAAAATTACCCGAACTGGGAGTGGTTGTCAATAAAGATTGGAGGCGAGAAAACTCTGAGCGCAATGAAACTCGAAACCGTAGTTTTTAACTTCAATTTTGCATTTTTATCTTTATCATGGCGGGAATAAGACTTTGGCTTTGCATAGTTGCTGCAGTTCATGATTCTACTGGAATGTGTTTTTTAACTGTCCACATCCGGGTACTTTATTATGGCTTTGCCCACCGATCTCACATTAATGCACTGGAAACAAAAATCAAATACTAATATGACAAAAATCGTAAATCAATACGAAAAGCAAGCAAATAGCAAAAACAAAAAATAAAAATACGAAACAGTTGTAAAACAATCATTAAAAAGAACATTCCCGTCCTGAATATAGCTGAATTATTGCTTGCTGGACGACGTTAAACAACAATCAATCAATAATAAAAATAACACAGCAATCTAACAATGAGCTAAACGAGGATAAATAAAAAGCTGTAACACTTGTGGCTAAACGGGGAGCTATTGGAAAGTCCAAGGTGAACTTACCTGTCTCTCGGCTGATACCCATAAAGGGTCGGCATCATTCCAAAATAATGGATCGTCATAAGTTGTTAAGTTAGACAACAAGAAATACTTGTTACTTTGTGGGTCATAAATGTTATTTCCAATCATGCCATGGTTCTCTGTATGAAGACCTAAGATCAAATAAAAACATAACACGATTTGATGGTCGTATATATACGTCATTAGACATATGAAATCTAAGTTAACTATAAGAGTGCCCATAAATCATTCGGATAATATTTTGAAGTAAAAAAAAACTTTTAAAAATAAGAAATGAGGTAAAAGCAAGTGCAAATGATCGAGTCTTTGTGAGGCAACAAAAAGAAAGGTTTATACGGGGAGGGAAAATTAATGACTCGTTTACAAACATTAAACGAAAATTTGCACAATAATAATCATGAGAAAACAATATACAAGGCACACAGTTTAGCCTAATCTGTAAAACAGTGACCTTGACCTAGAAAGCTGATTGTCATTTACTGACCTGTCATAATAGTATAATAGTTTGGTAGAGACAATGACGGAAAATCAACTGTTGTATATTCCGCTTTAATTCCATTACTAAACATCCTTTTGAAGCCAGGAAGGTCAAGGTTTTGCTGATCAAAATAATCCCATCGTAGTCCGTCCAACAGGAACAGCATTAGTTTTGACCCTTTACCCTCAGCTCCTTTCCCGCTTAGAAGATACAGAACCACATACAAATAAGCTTTCAACATGGCTGCACTGAAATAAGCAAACTATAGCATAAAGTATACAATAAGTGAACAACCACGTGATAACCAGATGTTATAAATTTGAGGTCCTTGTTAAAAAATACCACACAAACCGCTAGACTGTTTGACCTAAATTTTTCATCGAACAGCCAGACACAATGATAAGGTTGCATTAACATACATAAATAATACAAGGTCGGAAAACTGTATGTTTACAGCATATTTATATTTGAACTTATTCGTTTGTGAAACTCAAAATCTGAAACGAACAAGATGGTGGAATGTCGTATTAAAAGGGGAGATTCAGTTATGGTAACAAATGGGATATAATTATATGCAAACCATTAAAATGAGCCACAGACTACATACCCTAATACATTTCGCATTAAATATGATCTTTCGTTCGATGTTTCGAATAAAAGACGCCCAGAAGCTTCAATTAATTGACAGGTTATTTTTACACAAATTTTAGTGGAATACAACACATTATATAAACAAATCAGATAGTGTCTTCTCATTTATTTTTGTCATATAAAAAAATGGTATCCTTAAAAATATCTAAAACGTGTTTGACAGTTTGAATAAGTATAAGAAGGAATATGGAAAGCAGAATATACCATGACGTTGTCATTATTAGGCAGATACTCCATTCAACCAGGACAAATATATTTAATAAATGAGAAACTCTATTCAAGAAATACATCAATAAGCAACTTGCACCTTTACTGTAAGTTGCATGTTAGAGGGTGGGGGGGGGGCGTGGTCAGTTGCTCCTTCTGCTGATCTAGTATTGATACTCTGATAGGTAAAATTCTGATCTAGTATTGATACTCTGATAGGTAAAATTAACACTAAGAAAATAAATTGTAGCTGTCAGATTAGCGGAGGGGGGGGGGGGGGGGGGTGGGGGTGGGGTGGAGGGATTGCCACAAAGGGAGTATTGTTATGTTACTTGTACTCGAAATATTTTTTTAGCCGAATGTATTGTTTAAATCAATATCAAAGGCTGCAAAAGAAAGCCTGTCATCAATGCGTCAAACCTATTTCAGTAAGCTTCAAAGTAACAAAAATTGTCCCATTTTTTCAAATAGTTTCTAACATCTAGGAGGGACCGTCCCACACCATTCCCTTGCTGCTGCAAAGTGCAGGCTGCCATGAAAACAATTAACATCACATTTAATTTCTGTTATTATAACATGTGCTTAGACGGCAAAGAAATGGGACTGCTTTTAAATAATCAATCGGACTATACAATATCAAAATTTGCCTTTGGGTTTTGACATTTTTCTGACATTTCAAGTACCACAAACGAATGAAGACGACTAATATTTTGCACCATCAAGCAATCTTATAATGTCTAAATTATGGTTGAACACGAGGCACTAGATGTCACATCTAGTAAAAATGAGTTATCAACTCTTCAAAGAAGGCAACAAAAAAAAAATTGGGAATTTTACTTCAAATATTATTTTAACAATTTATCAAATAAATCATTGATAAAGAAATGTAAAAATTGGCCCACTTCTTGTTCATGAGTTTTTTTTACCATGGAATATAACATTTTGTCGCATATTGTCAATAAATCACGCAAAAATATCAGTATCTATTGTGCCCACCATTAGCTTGTGAGACCGTCCTTACTCTTCTTGGCATGGATTAAATTAAATGTTGAGTAGGAACACGCGTTATCCTTTGCCAATCATACTAAAGTGTCTGCTCTAATTGTTGCAGGTTTTGCGGCGGTGGTTGTCGTTTGCGCAGAGATGTTAAATTGGGTTAAGATCCGGAGATCGTGATGGTCAACAGATCACATTGACATTCTGTTGCTCTAAAAAATCTACTGTTACACGTGCTGTAATTGTTCGGGCATTGTCGTGTTGAAAATTTCTCTTTGAACGTCAATTACGGGCAATAAATGAGGCCGTACAATTTCGTCTCTATACCTAACAGCGTTAAGATTGCCTTGGATATGTATCAGCTGTGTGTTCCTGGCGTAAGAGATAGCTGCCCACATCATAACTTTGCAACCGCCAAAATTGTCTCTTTCTACAACACAGTTTGGGGCAAAACGTTCATTTCGGCGCCTGTACACTCGTATGCGACCATCTCGCCTTTCAAGCCCAAAACGTGACTTATCGCTGAACCACACTCTTCTCCAGTTCTCTAAATTCCATACACGGACGGTAGTACACTATCTAACCCTTGCTCGACGGTCTTGGCGTCTCAGTGTTGCTCCGACTAAAGATCTTTTTGCCCGCAATCCATGATAGCGTAACAGGTTGCGTATTGTTTGTGCTGATATACGGCGCAACCCAGGGACGTTTACAGCTGTTTCTGTTGCAGCAATAGTCCTGTCCTGTAGATGGAAAAATCTAATGTTACTATCCTGCGCTCGAGTTGTAACACGCGGTCTGTCGTAGAACCAAGCTGCTGGTAGAGTCTCCAAAGGCTTGAAATTTTGCTACAATGAACATTGTACGTTCTGGCAACAGCATTCTGTGATTCCCCGGACTCGATTCGACCGATAGCGATATTCAGGGTAGCAACATCTAACACTAGCATAGCGTCACCTCATAAGAATTTTATTTTATTAATGCAGTCAAGAAAGGAAATAGCGGGGTTTAATACCGATTGTCTGAGTTAAAAAAATACCCATGATTTGCACGTGAAAGTCGACCTTGTTTTTAGCAATGGGTAATTCATAGTGTGTTACAGATTTCCACCACAGTCGTTCCCGGGTGGGTGAACTTAAATGCTTATCCCTGGAAACCTTTAACTAAGGTGTAATTATGATGTTGTGTATATATATTTGAATATTTATAGGTTATTTGTCCGCAAAAAAATGATTTGAAAAAAACTATCCGATATTGCGTTTCTTTTTTCAGTGAGTATACTTTCCTGAGAGTTTTTTATTCTCAATTTCATCATCCTATCAAACTTTCGAATTCCCCGTTGTCATGGTATTTGGAAAAACTTTTATTGCTAGCCAAAATATTTTTAATCAAAAAGGTTTATGGTGCTTGGGCCAGGTGTAAAGCGAGGTTAAAAAAGTTTAAAATCTCAATCCTTATCGTAAAGTTAAGAAGAAATCACATAAATTAAAGAAGATATCACATAAAGTAAAGATAGCATTCCATAAAGTAAGTTAATATGAATATAATGTTAATTTCAGTGCATATAATAAGAAAACCACTGCACTGACAATATCACTGCAAGTAATAACACATTTACCACATGTAAAGAAATATGTGCATCATAAGACAGTTTTGGCGTTCCATACTTATGCCAGCCAGACTCAAGCCTGCCATGGTAGTCTCATTAATGGTACATGCAGAAAAAGAGAAATAATGGCTCAAACAGAGTTCATCGTGTTAATGATAAATGTTTTAGTGTTTGCAATGCATACTAGTAATTAAAAAACTGCACTACTAGAAACAAAGTAAATCATCTACTCACCTGTTCCCGGGTTTTGTTATACAATAGGACCTTGTTTACATTTAATATTCGTAGCGTAAAGTAGGTATAGGTCAAAATAACAATAATAAATGATTTGTCACGTGCATATGAGGTATGCAGTATCTATAGCGGGAATTTTTATTATATATAAATACAAGAAGAATATGGAAGAGTTTGTTCGTTTGTTTGTTTGAACGCCACTTTCAGTACTGTTTCAGCTATATTAGTGTGCAGTTGTATTGGGGAGAAAGTCGGAGTTCAAATGAAAACTTCCGGCATTTGGCAGAAAAACTTACTATGATATAAAGTTAGAGTCAACTACCTTAATCACACGGCCACTGAGGCCCTACTGGAATCGAACGAGAAATGTGTCTGCAGTAGAACACATATAACTAACTACCTTAACCACGCGGCCATTGAGGCCCTACTGGAATCGAAAGAGAAATGTGTCGGCAGTACAACAAATATAAAATAAATTCATTTGCGGCAGTGACCCCAATTACTTGAAAAGATATCAAATTAACAAATAACAAAATAAAAAAAATTAATTTAAGTGCTCGTTTGAATTACCCCCTTTTAATGAATGAACGAATAAATGAATCGAAAAAGAAAGAAAGATTTTTAGGAAACGCCCTAATGTACACAGATCAAGTAGTTTAAAATGAAAATAAAATGTAGACTTATCTCGTGTGTTTTACATTAACATCACTCAGACGGGTCATCTTAAATGACACTTGGGTGGTGTGACGCGATCGCTGCACGTAAACATTTATGCGATTGCAAGGCAGTGATAATAAATATGCTCAAATGATAACTAATATTAACATAGAAACAGACTTTACTTTGACTTTTTATTTTATGCATCCAATCCCATCTTACGCATGCATATCAATCTATTAACCGGGGGGAAAATTTCGATTATTTACAAACGTGACGTGCATGAACGGATTGACTTCTTTACGCGATTACCAATAAATCGTGGGTTATAGAAATGATTCTAAGGACCAAATTACGTGTGGTATGGCACGCTGCTCTTATTGAAAGTGTGTTATATAAACCCGTTTATTTTAATACACTCCTAAAGATTTAGATATATATAGGAACCCCGTTGTATCGGTCTACATAATTTTAACATGGCCGAAAAAACTTGAATTTTAAAAACATAATAAAAGATGATAACAATCAGAATTGGCGAGATAGAGAGATTAGTAATATCAGTGGATATAACAAAGAAGAACCGAGATGAATTTGTTTATTTATGTTGTTTATGGTGACGAAAATAAGTGGATTAATAAATAGATCGATACAAAGAATAGATCGATACCGTGCGGTCCTACTATAAAACTCGCAATTTTTTATAATTTCCAAATTCTACAAAGGAATTTGCGGTCCTACTATAAAACTCGCAATTTTTTATAATTTCCAAATTCTACAAAGGAATTGTTGTTGCAAATCTAGTTTCGTCTTGTACATCCCCCCTACCCCAACTAAGAAAATAACTGGTTCCTTACATTTACTAGAAACAGTTTCACAAATTTCTCAAATTGAATTTTTTTTAAATCTAGATATTAAATTTTTCCAGGAATCTGATTGGTCAATGAGTTGGTCATCCACAAATTTGATATGTTTTATGAAACCGGCCCTGATCACTTGTTTACTGTATAAGAGTACACACAAGCGCCATACACAAAATAAAACAATTAAAACAAATTTCCTTAGTTTAAGAATATTATCAATTATCATGTTGGAGGCCTCGATGGCCGAGTGGTTATAGTTCTCTACACTTGATCGCGTGGTCTGTCAACACTGAGATTGCGGGTTCGAGTCTCACTGCAGACAGGGTGTACTCGACTCCAATCTTAATTGACAAGGATGGCTAGTTTTCCCACCGAAGGAAGGGGGTTCTCTCCGGGTACTCCGACTTCTTCCCCAATAAAAATTGGACGCCATGAAATAGCTGAAAAATGCTGAAAGTGGCGTTAAGCATTATTCAAACAAACAATATATTTGATCACACTATCAAGCACATTGCATATGGATGTGAAAATTGGGATATGGTAATTATCACAGTAAAAAGGGAAATGATGACACTATATAAAGTATATAAAATGGGATCAGGAAAAACTTAAAATGAAGTTCTGTAAATACATTTTAGGGGTCTCAAATCAAAACACAAACATAGCAATTTTGTCAGAGTTGGGTCGTTTCCTATACTATGACATTATAGTTCAAATCCTTATGTATAAGCACAGACTTGAGAGTTCATGTACAGGTCTGCTGGAGTCTGCATACAATGAATATAGAAAAATAAACAACTTAAAGAGGACACATGGCTCTCTAGTATTGTTTACTTAGTGAGAAGCTAAATATTGATCTCACTATTTGTAAAAATTATACTAAAAGTAAATTTAAAATGCTATTAAAAAAAAGACTAATTAAACAAATTTTTTTTAAATACTGGTAGGACCTAAAAACTGCATATTAAACTGCATATTATCATGATCATGGTAAATTAAATCCTTTTTTTTATTACAACACAACATTCTGATATGAACATTATTTAGATATTAAAAATAAAGAAAAGCGGAAAACTCTGACAAAATACAGAGACAGTAACCATTCACTTAGAATAGAAACAAGAAGACATGAGAGGAAAACCATTGATATGGGTAAACAAGTTATGAAAGAATCTGTCAAAAATGCTCTTTAAACTGTATTGAAAATGAGGCACATTTTATGTTTATTTGCTCTGTTTATGAAAGTAAAAGAAACAAATTGTGTGCAAAATTGTATTTAACATGTCCTGGTCTTAGAAATCTTGATTCTATATTGCTTTTAGTTTGGGTAATGAGCAACGACGAGAATTAATTTTTAACTGTAACTGTAGTTTAAGAATTCCTGTCAGAAAATAAAGACTCTAATAACATGATATACTAGAATATATTAACCCATCCTCCCAAGTCAGGGGTTCTGAGTCCGCGTTCGCTGTTCTGAGTCCGCGTTCGCTCCATCATCATGGATGATGGAGCGAACGCGGACTCAGAACCCCTGACTTGGGAGGATGATATTAACCCCGATTAATGAAGATATATTTTAATATAGCGGATTTGGCCGAGTGGTCTAGACCGCAGGACATAGTGCAGGCGAATTAGTGACACAGTGTGTCACAACGATGTGAGTTCGAATCCCGCTGAGGGTAAACAATTTGACAGTGTTAAAATCTAATTATAACAGTGTTGGGCTTAATTTGTAGACGTATATATAAAAATATTTGATATTAAACAATACTAAGACGTTTGTATATAATTTACTTACTGTGACTGTATGACAAGTAACTTTGTCATCCACTATAATATATACAAAAATGCAAAATTAGATTACTTTCAGATTAATACGTATTGGTTACGAAAATTCCATTGTCACACGCTAGTACACATGTACTATGTCTATGTCTACGATTCACCCCGGTTAATGAAGCTATATTTTTATATAGCGGATTTGGCGAAAGGGTCTAGACCGCTGCACATACTGCAGGCGAATTGGTGCCTCAGTGTCACAGCGGTGTGAGTTCGAATCCCGCTGAGGGTAAGCAAACATTTGACAGTGTTAAAAATCTAATTCTAACAGTGTTGGGCTTCATATATATATATATATATATATATATACTTTATATACTTTATATAGTATATATATATATATATATATATGTGTGTGTGTGTGTGTGTACATAGAAAAAAGTGTTTTATAAACAATGTGCAGCGTTATAAAAACAATTACACAAAAAAGTGTCACATAATTACGAAAATCTAGTTGCTATACTGATATTACACTTGTTTTAGTCAATTTATTCTTATTTAATTATATATCTCTGTTTCAAAAATCATTTTAATCAGGTACACATGTACTATGTCTATGTCTACGATTCACCCCGGTTAATGAAGCTATATTTTTATATAGCGGATTTGGCCAAAGGGTCTAGACCGCTGCACATACTGCAGGCGAATTGGTGCCTCAGTGTCACAGCGGTGTGAGTTCGAATCCCGCTGAGGGTAAGCAAACATTTGACAGTGTTAAAAATCTAATTCTAACAGTGTTGGGCTTCATATATATATATATATATATATATATATATGTGTGTGTGTGTGTGTGTACATAGAAAAAAGTGTTTTATAAACAATGTGCAGCGTTATAAAAACAATTACACAAAAAAGTGTCACATAATTACGAAAATCTAGTTGCTATACTGATATTACACTTGTTTTAGTAAATTTATTCTTATTTAATTATATATCTCTGTTTCAAAAATCATTTTAATCAGGTATGAATGAATATCTGGCTAATGTATGTTTGTCTGTTGTTGTATGTATGCTTATTGTTGTAATTCATTATGCCAGCAAAGGTCATGTAATTAGGAAATAAACTAAAATACTCCGGATTAATTTCTGTGTAAAATAAGTTGGCCCTATTGTTGGGTCATTAAATAGGACATCAATATCGGATATCAGAGGCGTAAAAATACAGGTAGGTTGACTTAATGATGTCAAAATTCTGCATTAAAAAATATTGTGAAAAGTCTTTACCAAGGTTGCGAATACCAATTAAACTCTATTGTCGGAATTCGATATAGTGTTTTTGTGAAGATTAAGTCCCTCAGTGTGTGATCATACAAATGTACAGTCCAGACACGATAACACAATCACCTATATATGTGTTCCTAAAAGAATACAGGTTTCCTTATCGCATTTTTTATATACAACTCTGTGCTGAGAGATTAAACTATTAAACCCATCACCTACAACCCCTTGCCATTAAAACCCATTTAACTAGTTCCCTACCTATAAAGTTTATTACTTACACTTACAAGTTACAGTCCCCTTGCCCATGAAACCCATTACATATAGCACCTTGGTCTATGGAAACGCTGATCTTAGCCCCTTGCCTATGAAACCCATTACATATAGCACCTTGGTCTATGGAAACCCTGGTCTAAGCCCCTTGCCTATGAAACCCATGACATAGTTATCTTACCTATGAAACCCATACATAGTTACCTTACCTGTGAAACTTATTTCCTAGTTCCTTGGCTTATTGAAACCCTTATCTGAGCCCCTTGCCTTTGAAACTTATTACCTACTTCTTTGGCATATGTATATCATTACAAAGGAACTAGTCCCTAGTTCATTACACCCATTACCTAGTTTTGGACCTTCCTTGTCTTTAAAGCTCATCAAATAGTTCTTATTTCTATAAACTTATAATGACAGTTCTCTTACCTGGTGTGAAACACATAAAGCTTATTACATGCAGTTCCTATGTCTTTGAAAACCATTACATACAATTTCCTAGCTTATGAAATACTTAGTTCTTGTTTCTATAAGCCTAGTTCCCTTAAAGCCCTATCAAATATATCTATAATTTTTGTAATAATAACATTAAATCATATTTTTTTTTTAAATTTTTTTTTACTTTTAAAACTCTCCTGATATGTGGTTTTGGCATGTAATAAGTAAACACAAATATGCTATTTATTTACCTTATTATAGCTGTACTTGTAAACATTATTACAAACACACCACATCAATCTGTGTATTACTAACTTTACCTAATTGTAGTATCTTGTTATTCTATTGTAACTGTAAAGTTCTGGTCTGTCTATGTCTTAATAATCATGATTGTTATATGTTGTATGCCCCCAGTGGGACCAAATTGGACAATAAAAGAATTGAATATCTAGTTCATTTTTCTATGAATCAAATGCCTATCTCCCTTGCCTATGAAGTCTGTTACTTGTAGTTCCCTTGCCTTTGAAACATATTATGCACATGTCCAATGTGCATTTGAATATATCCATTATCTAGTATAGTGTATATAAAATCAATTACCTAGTCCTTTTGCCTTTCCAATTCTATCAAATTTCCTACAAAACCCAGTACCGAGTCAAATTATCAGCACCCATAAGGCTGGTTACACGTGAATGCTGTAATGCTGAAATCCTTTCAACTTTGAAACAACAAGTTATTTTTGGGGTAAAAGTTGGGGAAAGTTTGATTGTCTCAATGCATCTTCAAGGGTTTAGTCAGATCCGGAGTTGAACTGTGGTTTGAAACAGGGATGTCACTTTCTAAGTGTGTGGGGGGGGGGGGGGGGGGGTCTTGTGAACCCATCAAAGATTAATGGGATTAATGATGATATAATGAAATCTTTTATTTATGTATGTTTTTAAAAAAAAACACAAGACTTACACATACACATGAAGGCATGATTTTTATTCAGAAAGAATAAGCCTGGCACCAAATGCACGAGGAGCAAAGACAACATTAGCTGTAAAATTGATGCTAGATGTGATATAATGGTGTTATATGTCATCTTACATTCAATGAAGAAATCAATTATTCAAGGTCAAATATTCTTGAAGTTGGAAATATTGAAACAATATGGCTTGAAGTTAAACCATCATACAAGAAACCATTTTTGCTATGTTTTGTTTATAGACCACCACAATCTTTGTCAAGTTGGATTGATAATTTTGAATTAGAATTAAGGTTGGCATTAAAAATGAATGAAGATGTAATTATCATGGGGGATCTTAACTTAAATTTTATGTTGCCTCAGAAACTCCCACAAAAGTGGGTTGATCTTATGAATATTTATCACTTTCATCAAGTAATTCAGGAGCCAACCAGAACTACTAAAGAAACAAATACTTTAATTGACCATATTTATGTTAATAATCTTGAAATGGTCCATGAATCTCATGTTAGTAAAATAGCAATAAGTGACCACTACCCTGTGTGTTTAACAAGGAAGGGAAAAAAGAGAAACAGTAAGGAAACACACAATACTATTGAATATAGAAACTTTAAAAACTTTAATGAGGCTCAGTTTATATCTGATATTGAATATGCTCCATTTAATACTGTTGAATTTGAAAGTGACCCTTCAATATGTCTTGAAATATTTTACCAAATATTAAACAATATACTGGATAAACATGTCCCTTTAATCAAAAAAAGGGTTAAAAAAGACAAACAGCCAGAATGGTACAATAAAGAAATTAATTATGCTAGAATTAAGAGAGATAAATATAAAGCTAAAGAAATGTGGGATGAATATAAATATTGGAGAAATAAAACAAAATCTATCACAGTAAACTCCAAAAAACAATATTATAATGATATGGTCAAAGACAATAGACATTCAAGAAACCTCTGGAACTGCATTAATAGTCTAAACCCTAAAACAAATATTATTCCAAATAAACTAAAAGTGAACGACAATATAATTACTAATAAAAAAGAATTAGCGGAGACGTTTAATGACTTCTTTACCTCTTGTGTTGACCAAATTAGGAATAATAATCTTTTCCCTCAAACTCCTTTAAAGCTTGACAAACTGTCGAGCTTCATAAAAAAGCAGATGAATAATTCAAACAAAAAATTTTCTATTCCCCCAATTAAAGTAGATGAAGTATATTCTGCATTAAGTAAATTAGATATTAACAAATCCTCGGGATGTGATAACATTGGGGCAAAAGTATTAAGACTGTGTGCTCCTTACATAGCATCTCCTATTACATATATTTTTAATAGAATGATAGATACCAGCTGTTTTCCTAAAGAACTAAAAAATGCAAAAGTAACTCCAATATATAAAGCTGGAGATCGTTTGTTAACAAATAATTACAGACCTATATCTGTTCTCCCAACTCTCTCAAAAATTACTGAGAGACATGTTGCTCATCATGTAAATTTATTTTTGTCAGAATTTAAGCTATTACATCCTGCACAATCAGGATTTAGGCCAAATCATTCCTGCCAAACTGCTCTTATTAACATTATTGACAAGTGGCTACAAGAAATGAACAATGGTAATATAAATCTTGCAGTATTGGTGGACTTTAAAAAGGCTTTTGATGTTGTTGATCATATGATACTCTGTCAAAAACTTGAGGTATACAGATTTTGTGATAACACTGTTAATTTTTTCAAGTCCTATTTATCAGAAAGGACTCAACAAGTAAAATTATGTAATGTTTTCTCAGAAAAGAGGAACATTGAATTTGGGGTTCCTCAGGGATCTATACTTGGACCCTTGCTGTTTGTTCTTTTTATAAATGATTTGCCCTTGTATATTAAAAATTGTACAACTGATCTATATGCAGATGACTCAACATTACATTTATCTGGGAAGAATGTTTATATGTTAGAAAAAGAAATGCAAAATGAACTTAACTCTGTTGAAGTGTGGTGCAGAGAAAATAATATGTACATAAATACCAGCAAATCAAAATGTATGTTAATTGGTACAAAACCAAAATTGTCTACAATAGAAATTCAACCAAGACTAGAAATTTTTTCAGAATTTCTTAATGTTTCGGCATGTGAAAAAATATTAGGCATTCAAATTGATGCAAATCTTATATGGAAGGAGCAAATTGATATGATATGTAAAAATATCTCATCAAGAATTTATTTATTATCACAAATAAAAAGTTTTCTGAATCTGGAAACTAAGAAAATATTCTACAATGGATACATATTACCCTTAATTGATTACTGCTGTATAATATGGGGAGGATGTAACAATGACAGCCTTGACAGAATACTAAAACTGCAAAAACGGGCAGCCAGATTAATTTTAGATACAGACCCTTTAGCCCCTTCAGCACCACTTTTTAAGCAACTGGGCATAATGACAGTACAATTAAGAATCAAATATCATAAATATTTACTTCTACATAAAACATTGAAGGGAGATGCCCCTGAATACCTTATACAAAAGTTTAATTATCTCTCGTCTAATATTCATTATGGCTTAAGAAATGTGTTAGATGGAAATCTTATGGTACCAAAACAAACTACTGAACTTTACAAAAAGTCATTTGCATATTCTGGTGCTGTTTTATGGAATGAGTTACCACCATGTTATAGAAACACTAAAAACACACAAACTTTTAAACATTGTATTAAGAAATATCTGTCACAAGACTGATGACAGCAGTTTTTGTTGTAATATTGTTACTTCATTACCACACTCATGTTTGTATGTTATTGTCAATTTATATATTTTTGTTTATTAATTTGTAATTTTTTCATGAGGGCCTCAGGGAAGATTAGTTGTATTGCTAACTGTGTAACCCTCTTTAAATAAAGTCATTATTATTATTATTATTATTATAATTCAGGAATGTGATATTTACAGTAAAAACATAAACAACATGAACAACATGAGACCTGTTATGGTGGACTACTGTGAAAGCTGTCTAAACACTTAGTATTGATTTAAATGACTACAATAAATGAAAGACATCAATTTACAATGATTAATATTTTAATGGTACATAAGTATATATGTAAGCCTCAGGTTAATTTATATACATGTAAAATTGTATGAGTAGGTCCCCTTAGTCCAGAATCACTGCCTATAATTAAAGCATTTGTAACCAAAACAGGAGTTATCATTGTACACGATTATAATAAAAAATTCTTTGTGACCTATTATGGCATACTCATTTCAGCTTGATGCTTTATTAAAATACAAAATCTTAAAATAGCTAATTCTGCTTAATCTTGAAGCAAACACAGCACAAATTTGAACATTCATTTCATGAAGTAAAGTATCTTTACAGAGTTATTGGATATTCTGAAATGTAAATGGTTTACCAAAAATGAAGATATCTGCTTATTTTGACATTTTAATTAAAATAAAAAAACACTGGGCCAGTTTGAACTTAACATGGTATAGATGTGATGGTACTAGATAACCCCGAGACTAAAATCGGACGTGGAATATAAAAGCAATCAAAATAATTATTAACGTCAATTCTTTAGAAGTTGTAACAGGGCAGTTTTGCATTTCGTTCGTTTGGTAACCTTGTATTAATGAACAGGAAGCTTAATACTAACAAATTATTATCTGCTGAAAATGGAAAATATATTACTTTAACATTTTTTACTGAAGACTGAAGTATAATAATATCAATGACGTGTAAGCACTTGGGTTGAAAGTTCGAGTAAGGCAAGGTGTGCTCGACTTTAACCTTAACTGAACAGGAATATTGCGTACTAAATGTGCAAGTTAAGGTCAATAAAAATACGTTCTTCCAAGTTTTGTAAATAAATTGTTTTGTGTACTGGGCTAACAGCCACACTGCTTTCATCAATAATGTTTTAAGGAATCAAATATATAGTATGAATACAACGTGACGGAATTGTACTGCTCGTAGAAGTCCAATATGTCGGATAAACGAACACAAATGGGGGGGGGGGGGGGCGGGTGGTGGTACATACAATTGTTTAAGAGTTCAACGTATTATATTTCCGCTTTAGAATTTAAAAGTAATAAAAGTATATATTTACTTACCTCGAATAAATTTGATACTTTTACTACTGTATAGTCTGCTTAAAAACACATACGTGTGTATTTCCAAGAAAGTGCGAGATAAATTGAAAGGGTACTGCTATGACAACATCCTTTGCTCGTGTTTATTCTTCATGATGATGATGTATATTTTCAATCTACATGCATCTTACATCTGTGTTCTTATCTTTATTATTCTCGGAAATTGTACGCCGATCGCCGTGTACTGAGTTAATAGAAAAGCTACTCGTTTATTTTTCTATTCTGTTGTTGATAATGAACAAATTATGTTCAAATAAAACGCATGCCAGATATTGGCAATTGAAGATTTTTAGTTCCTCCAATCTAAAATATCTCCGAAGTTTCGTCAAAATAAAATAGTGATGTCATTTGTAAGTTTAATTGATTTGCTTGCGTGAGAAACAACTTCAGTAATCAGTAAAATGTCAATCGAAATTATTAACTATGACATAACTTCATCTTTATTTTCTCAACATCACTTCATGCAATCGAGATACATGTAAAGTATTATGTATTTGTGTACAAGTATCTTAGATAGACCATTCAAGAGTTTCTGAACACATCTTTTACTCGAGACATTTTGTGGCCAGTGGTTAAGGTAGTTCGATTACTATTGAATACTGAGGTTGTGGGTTCGTGTCTCACTGTTGGTAGGCTGTACTCGAATCCAAGCTTAATTGACAAGGATTGTCCGTTTTCCTACTGAAGGTCGGGGGTTTTCTCCGGCACTCCGGTTTCCTCCCCCAACAAATACTGGACGCCTAGATATATCTGAAAAATTGTTTAAATGGCGTTAAATATTCAAACTAACGAACAAATGGAGACATTTCAGTGTCTCGGCTATTACCGTTAATGGTGATCGATAATTCCGATTGGTGTTATTTCTTTTACAGTTTTTAGTCTTGATTCATAATAATTTATCACCCGCAAAATTATTATCGTGTATCGTATTAAATTTAACTTTGAAATACATGTAAATATAAAAAACAATTATAATTAAGTAGTTATAACTGAACGATAAAGATTATTATATTTATTAAGTTTTTTTGAGGGGGATGGGGGTGGGGGTAGGAAACCTTAGTACTCGTTGAATACCCCAACCTTCGATAAGAAGACTTTCAATCCAAGTCGGTTAAGTTTAAAGTTGAGCACACCGTGTCCGCATTAAATCCTAAGCCCTGTATATCTGTTAATAGATTTTAACAAGTCGAACACTGTTAACTGTTTTTCATTTTATTCACACCCTTAAGATCACATAATAGTTGCTTTATTACTCTAAATTACTGTTATATGTTATCTTCATTTAAAAACTACTGATCTGTTTTGTGAAAAATAAATAATTGGACCCCCTTCTCCCCATCTCAACCCGCAATCGCAGTGTTGACATGTACCTTAAAAACTAAACAAATTGGCATCTTTATTTTTACGCTGAAAACTGAACGAAACGAGAGTTTATTTTGGGTGTCTTGTCTTCTACAAACGAACGCTTGATCAAAATTAACTACATAGATCTTTTATTTTATCCAGCATAACGAACTAATCAAATTTCACATAACATATAGTTTTCCATTATCGACTACCGGCATATCAACGTCGTGGTGAGTTCGAGCTTGACCTCGGATTAGATGTTTTAGACCTCATCATTTATTGCCAGGTTTTTTGTCGAAAGTGGCTGCTTAGAGGGGTACTCCGACTCCTCTTGTAAAGAAACTGCACGCCACGAAATAACTTTAAAATTGATAAAGATGTTGTATTGCCGCATTTAAACAAAAATAACATAGTCTAACATTAAGTAGACAGTCAGTTCTCTGTCCCTGCACGTCATGAATATAGCTAGACGTTAGCCATCAATCAGCTAATCCTCTCTGTCCCTGTAGTTTTCACACTGTACATCTTATAATTTCTGTCTATTTTTTAGGGAGCCGCGTAGTATTTTAACCATGACACACTACAAAATAAACGAGGTTACACCAGAGAAAACAGACATCACGTTCTATGGCGTACCATACGCAGACGCTGACCGAACAGGTATGTTTTAAAAACACTGGACATACAACACTGCTACTTTATTGCAACAAAGTCAGGTGTCTTTGTATAATTATTCAATTCGGCTAAAATTCAGCTGTATTTAGAACAAATTATCAGTAAATCAATTTTGGAAATGGAAAGAAGGAATAAGCATATCATTTTTACTGTCACTTGAAAAGTATGGTAATTTTGTCAGGTACAAGAAATATATTGTAGCTGCTCCACCGAGCTTCTTTGTTGACATTTACAAAAGAAGTCTTGGGAATGGGGTAATCACCAAACAGGCCTTCCTCTATGATCAGCTCCCAGATGGCTTTCTGTACACTTACCTGGCAAACCACTACGAAAGCGCATCCCTTATCAGATATTGAAGAGGGTCTTTCACTTCAAGTCATGGCATAGCCAAAACATTAATTTAACTTCTAAAATATAATTCTCCATTCCGCCCCGACAAAGGCTACCTTCCCGTTTCTACCTATCTTTCCATCTTTCCATTCTTTTCCATTTGCAGTCTATTTATCTGGCCATTGGCCCTTCTCACTTTTTCCAACTAGTGCTGACGTCACACTTAATTTCCATTTGATCTTCCAACACGTGCGATGGATTTTTACACTTACGACTTTTTGTGAAATCGACTGCTGATTGGTATTCCATTGTGCAGAAGCATAATTTATATTCTTAGAATTTTGCATTGGCCATGGTCTAATGATTCCAGTCAATGGCTTTCATTATGGTTCCAAGTTGAGAAAAGATTGAAGGTAGTATTCTTCAGAGAATATCCTATCGTCCCTACATTTATTGGACTTGCAGTTATAATCTCCAGTTTAATATAACGACCCAATGTCAGTAAACATTTTAATCTCCTTGGTTTACTCAGACTGGTTAAAAAGATAATATCTGGCAATAAATGAGTATGACTTTCTTGCAAATTGCCTAAAAACAGAAAACGTGGTTCATTACACTTTATACTATTTACAGGACATTGGAGCGTCTGGGGAATTTCTTTGCTTTTCCAAGCAAACAGATCCGTTGGTATGGTAAACTCTTTTATGATGATGGATAATCTACGAACCAAAAATGTAGGTCACGTGATTCTGAAACAGACATTAGATATGAGCCCAATGCTTTATCGTTACACATATAAAACACACATTAAATTAAGGTTTATCATGAGACTAAAAGAAGTGGGGAACTCGTCTGTAATTTTTGACACCAGTCTTTTTGACGGAGATACCGATACTCTACTGGGAAGAAACCTATTGAAGTTCGTGCAGATTGATCATACAACCAGACGGCCATTGCCATTTCCTGACTGGTTTCAAGAGAAATTTTCTCATTTACCCTTCACCGGAACTATTACAGAAATGAATAAATCCGTCTTACCGGAAACGCCAGAAACATGCTTCCGGTGGAAAGTAATTATTCGATACAGTGACTTGGATAAAAATTTTCACTCAAACCAAGCAAGCTATATAAAGTTATGCATGGATTGTGCAACGAAAGCCTTAGTCGCTGGTTACCTCCGCCACTACAAGGACGATATGTGTTGGTATAATGTTGAACAAATCTCCATTAATTACATTGGAGAAAGTTTTGTCGATGATGAACTAGTAATTTGTGTTTGGCAGGATCAAGAACAAGTTTCTAAAGTCTTTTTTTCAGTGTTACGGAAAAATAAACGCATTATGTTTGCCGAATTCAAGTTTGGTTTGGAACAATTAAGACTGTTTTTACCACAAAAGCTTTGAAATAATGAATATAACTTATGTTCTTAGCCAGAAAAACATAAACAATTTATGATTAAGACGTTATTTGTTATGGATATGAACAATTAAATTATAACTAATTGTTGGTTTCTCTTTAAAATATTTCATAGTTTGCTAAAGATGAGACATAATGAAAGCTTATTGGAAGCAATCAATCATTTACATGGGTTTGCTTTAATTGTACGGCAAATTCAAGATGGAATTGTTTGTTAATAAGAATGACTTTAACGTCACTTTCGGCATTTGTCAGCTATATCATGGTGTCTAGTTTTTAGTGGAAAGAAGCCGGAGTACTTAAACCCAACTGGTAGGCAGGAAAATGGGCAAAATTAAAATTGGAAAAGAATTGAACGATGTTTCCAAATTAACACTGCTTATGTCTATTTCCTTGCAGTTGTGAAATAAAATATTGAAAATATTGTAAGTTTATTTCAAACTAAGACAAATTCTTTGCAAACGAATTTTCTGAATACATGTATATTGTTTGTGATAATTTAAATTGATTTTGAGTTTTGTTTTGCCGAATATATTGCTGGTTTTTTGTTATTTTTTATCGAGTTTCGCGTAATTTGCGATGGACGGCTAGATACGTTTGCCATTGAACGGATTACATAATTTCTTTCTCTTTTATGATTCCGATCGTACAGTATCAACATATTCATATCAACATTAGAAAAGCCGACATATGGAAGATTCCAAAAACAAGCTCAGAGTTAAAAATCTCAATGCCAGTTGCACAAATCTTGTCCGCTCTACCGGAAACTCGGGAGGGAATAGACATGCCTACTTTGCGCAAATACATTTAAAGATGCATGCAGCTGTAAGCTACTTTAGTACGACTTATCTCTCGATTTTGTGAAACCAGTATATGTACGCCAGTGATTACTGGTAACTATATAGAAAACTCAGCCGATGAGACCATTATATAGTAGGAAAGTAAAGTACTATTAACATAATCACCCGGATATCCAGATCAGACATCCGCGGAAGGATCCAATCTCCTCGGAACCAAACAACGGCTACAGTTAAGGCGATTGGTGGGTTTCGAAATAATTGGATCCAATTACCGCAGATCAACTGCTCCGTGATATTTGGATCCAATTATTTTGAAACCCATCATTCGCATAAGTTGTTGCCGTTGTTTGGTTTCGCCGAATTTGAATCTGGATTCCAGGTGTGATGGTTATTCAAAAACATGTACTTACTTGAAACAAAAATGTTGTAATTTTTTATTCGAAAGGATTTGAGCGCTCACATAAACTAAATAAGATAACATTCTGAACAAAATATATAAATAAAAATGATTTTTGAGAATAAATGTATTTGGAATGATGCTGCCCTATCACACAGTTTCATTTTAGAAGTTAAAAAAACCTCTATGGTGTCGTTGAAATACCAGTAATAATATACTACATACAATACATTTTGGTATACTAGCAGTTCTGATACAAATTTAAAACACCAAAGTACTGAACATTTAAAAGTTTCTATATATCATTAACACCTCATAATACGATAGGCAGAGACATGTAGCGATACATCGAACATAAATTGTGCTTTTCTACTACGCAGCTGACAAATACAATTTTAATGCTGGTAAAATAGGTAAAAACCAATGTAGAATAATATAGAGTAATATTTTCACTCTTGGTGGATATAAGCAAATGAGCTCTGAATGTGAACACATGACTGATTACCTAAAAGTTATTTGCATAAGCTCTTTTTATTCAAAACAGAAACAAATATTCAAAATATTAGAGCAACACTCCTAACTGTTTAACAAGCCGAGCAAGAAAATCCAAGTGGTGTTGGTGTAAATTAAGATGGCATATTAGTATTTTTAATCATACATAAATGATTAAATTTTCCCGCCAATTTTGATTTTTTCGTTTTGAAATTACACATAACTACAACACAATTGAAAAGTGGAAACCACCATCAACTGGTCCCACCAAAATCATGTATTGGGATTACACGTATAATGGGAATAATATCAGCTGCGTTGACCAATGATGTAAACAAGCTTTATGTTCCAGACAAACCAAATACTACCCAAACGTTTCATGATTCTAGCTTAACCCAATTGGCTTTTTAAACGTTTTACTTGTCATTTTGTAATAAATTTAGCTGTTTTGTCATTTTCATCTTCTGGTGAATAAAATTCGTCCGCGATATCAGATATGTCGTCTTCACTGAACCAGTCAGAATCCGAGAAAAAACTGTCTTTCTGTTTTGTTTTTTCACCTTTTACAACGGTGTTTGCTTTTTTATTAGTAGACTGCTTTTGAGTGTTTGCATCTACAACAGTGTCGGGTGACATTTCACTATCGCTATAAAAATCCCCACCATCTGTATTTATAATATTTGCTTTTTCAACAGTGGACTGTTTAGGCTTACTATTTATGTTAGCTGTTACTGTTTTATTTGTCTTTATATTTTTTTGTAATTTAACGTCAGATAAATCTGATGACATTTCACTATCACTATAAAAGTCGCTGTTTTTCATTGTCTTTCCTTGTGACTTGTCACCCGCAATAGCAGTTTGTTTTTTAGATATAAACATTGAAACATTATATTGGGACTTTGACAACGTTATAACAGTCGTCTTGTTTACAGATCCATCAGAAGAATCGTTTTTGGCGAATTTAGTTTGGTGTTCTTTTAGTCCTATGATATTTTGGCTATGTAATGGTCCCGTACTTTTGTTTTGTACAATAAGACTCTTCTTCACCCCTTGGTTATTCGTTTCACTACTACTATCAGTGTAAAATTCATATTTTGAGTCTTCGTATTCGGAATAATCCTCCTTGGGTGCTACTTCTATATTTGAATTATTTTGTATACCAGCTTTACCCAATTGTCTAACACCTAAGTTATCGGCGGTTTTCTTTGGATTTCCATTAACTTCAGTGATGTCTTTACTTTCTTTAAAACCTATTATATTCAGCCTATTTAAGGGCCCAATATTTTTGTTTCTTAAAACGAAACCCTTAGTGCTCACTATTTCGTCATTTTCACTACTTTCATCGGTATAATACTCGTATTTGTTTTGTTCGTCGGAATCTGAGAAAAATGAATCATCGTTTGACTTTACTTTCCCATGCCCCTCACGACTCAAGTTCTTTTTTGCAGACGTTTTTGTGTTGCTTGTGTCTGCTGTGTATGTTTCTTTTTCATCGCTACTTTCGTAGAAATCGACGTCCGTTTTATCTCCGTCATAGAAGAAGTCGTCGTTTTCCCAGTCAAAAGATGGTACTGTCTTTTCAAATTCCCTTAAAGAAACTCTCGATTTTATGTCGACATCTTTCTCGTCTGTTTCGAAAGAATCGCTATCGTCGGACATCAGTTCTACATATTGTTTTCTGGCATCTTCTTGAAGACCTTTTTGAACTTTAGAGATAACAGGTGCTAGATATTCATCTTTTTTACTTGGAAACTGTTCGTTATATAAATTCTTTTTCTGAACAAGGGAGTTAATTTGAAAAGGTGGCGTTGGTTTTAATGAAGACATTTGTGATTGGTTTGGTATTATATTTGCAGTTAATAAACCTTTATTTGAAGGGTGCAAAGTAGGGCCTACGTTAAGACCGTATGAATTTTTGACTCTATTAAGAGGCTCTGCCAGTGGTCCTATTACAGTTCTGTTTTGAAGCGCCATCTTTTGCTGATGTTGCAACATGTTATTCTTCCAGTGCATCATGATCAATCTTTGCTTTTGTAATGGCGTCAACAGCGTCTTCCGGCTAACGATAAAGGTATTAACATTGCTAATATTAGGTTTATTGAGCCCACCGTGCGCCATTCCTGGTTTTGTTTGATCTTGCATGTTTATAAAATTCTGATGTCTGTTTTCATTTAATTTCGCTAACTTAAGATTATTATTAGATTGTTGTAATCTGTTTTGGAAACCATTTATGGCTGCCTTCGGCAAAGGTACTTGGTGTTTTGTATTTTGACCACTATTACCTTTTAACAAAACGGAGCGTTGACGTGGTGTTGCTACGGTATTTGTCCCCAATCTGTCATTTCTAGTCGATTGTTTTTTCACAAACCTATTTTTTAAATCTAATAATTTGTGCTTCTCCTCTTCATGATCTTGATGTCCGTTTATACTAATTGGATGGCCTTCTCTTTCCAAAACTATTGTTACTGCGGTATCTGTCGGATCTGGTCCGTTACGGTTTAATACTAGAGTATCTGGAGCTCCTGTTGGACTGACAGCTTTAAGTACAGAAAAGGCTCGACCGATAGAAATAACTATGGCCTTGACCTTTTCGGCTTTTACGATATCTGCCATGACGTTCTTTGCAAAAATTTTGTTGCTGTTGATATTTTGCGCGTTTATGTCCGTTGCATGAAGAACACCAGACTCATCCCTTTTCATCCGAGGATGGTTTTGGTTAATCTTTGATGATGAACTTTCTGGTCCGGGAAAATCAAATTTGTATTCTTCACGAAATGTGACTAATGGTATGGATTTTACGATGGTATCGGGCTTGAGGTCCTGCATGTATGCCGATTTCTGCAAAATACTGTTATTGATCAATTCCAAAAGCAAACTCTGCTTCCTGGATGTACCTTCAAAATAAAACAAAACATACTAAGTGGTATGTGAGTAACTTGCAGACCAAGGTGGTTACGGTGCATAAAAAGTGTACACACTCCTGTAAAACTCCTACAGAGTATACATGGATTTGTCAGTTGAACAATGCACATCATTCGTAACTTCATTGGAGGTCCCATCATGCAGATGTGGACTCGTTAAATTATTGCATGTAAATATCTCGTTAGGAGTTATCTGTATGGACTTTGTATAACCAGGCTATTTATACCCAAACATGAAGGTATTAATACACAAAATGGCAATCTTTACCTGCCGTCATTGACATTTTTTATCCTGGCTTTTACACAAGAATTCATTTTTGGCCGGATTTCACGGAGTGAAAAAATCCGGGTATTAAAATGATGAATGTTGGGCGGGCGGCGTCGTGGCGGGCTGGCGGGAAAATTTTTTTCGTAACAGTTTTCTCAGCAACTACTAATCACATTCTCTTGAAATTTGTTATGCAGCATCAGCATTGCCTCCCATAACGTGGGATTCGATTTCAGGTCTATCGCTCACCTACTTCCTGTTTAACGGAATCCGACCATTTATGTCTTTGATCGATTTTCTAGTTTTAAGCTTGTTCCTGTTTCTGATATATTGTCAACATCAATCAATCAACCAATCTACGTTACCAATAATTAGATATTCAAGGTTTAAACAAAGACCTATTTTTACTAACTGACTCAAATGATCGTCGCAATATTTTTTTTTATCAACGTTCAAGCATTTTATTCAAAAATATTTTTATACAATACAATTTTCAAATTGTTTTAATAAAAATAATATTTATAATGAACGGAAATGTTTATTTGACAGTTACGATTGATTGATTAATTGATTAACGTTTACCTCGCTAAAATTCCTACGATGTCAGCTTCATATCTACTTTAAAATGAGAATGAGATTGTACAACTGATAAATGCTGAAATGGTTAAATGTAACATGAAAAGGATACTGGATATTTTAACAGACCTAAATTAGTGTACTTTAGCATGTATAATAAATCAGTTATAGCCATCACATGATGCGAACTTACTAATTGTAAACCTTACGCAATATTTGTAAAATTTTGGAATGTCTAATAATATAATATAATAGCGATAATTCCGATCGAATCCGTTGCTTTAACCTGTGGTAATACTGGGTTCTACGTGCTCAACCCAAACTGCTGTCTCTAGTGCGTCTTAAGTTGGGAAATTGAATTCTCGATTTTGCTTATCGTGCGTGAAAAATGCCATGCTTCTTGCACGATTGCGGACCTCTTATTTTGATTTCTATAAAGAATAAGCTCGCTGTAGTCGCCACTAAAGACTAAATTAACCGTCCATACGCAATACTTATAATATGGAGTAAGTATTGCCAAATTGCGAGCATAGAAAATATAGTTCTTTATTATTATTGTTTGCACTCAATTCATATTTTAACTTTTTAAATTAACATGTAATTTTGCGAGTACCTTAACACACATAACAAAGAGTTATCCTTCCTTGATCAATGCTGCTATAATTATCCCTATGTCCCTAAAAATTAAGGGACATGACCTAAAATAGTCTCGTTAACATACAGTTTGCATTTGCGATAAATATTCAAAATGAGTGTATTCAGAAATTTTAAATATTTATCACTTAGCATGTTCATAATTTGAGAAATAATTTTTTGTGATTAGAATATGTTCAATGGGGAAATAACATGTTAGTAAGAATTCGTTTGTTTTTACCAGTTCCAGTTACAGTTAATGTTATATTGGCAGAATATTGTTTCAACTGTGGATATTTGGAAGTGTTAAGGTAGTTTACTTTTTTGTTCACGTTGTTCACGTTTCTTTGTTGATATTGTGTTTTTAAGTAACGCAAAAAATGGTCTGTATAGAAAATGAACATGGGATCTGCCGCTGTGTAGTGTTACTGGTGATGATCTGCCGCTGTGTAGTGTTACTGGTGATGATCTGCCGCTGTGTAGTGTTACTGGTGATGATCTGCCGCTGGGTAGTGTTACTGGTGATGATCATGATTTCATAAACATGGGATCTGCCGCTGTGTAGTGTTACTGGTGATGATCATGATTTCATAAACATGGGATCTGCCGCTGTGTAGTGTTACTGGTGATGATCTGCCGCTGGGTAGTGTTACTGGTGATGATCTGCCGCTGGGTAGTGTTACTGGTGATGATCATGATTTCATAAACATGGGATCTGCCGCTGTGTAGTGTTACTGGTGATGATCTGCCGCTGGGTAGTGTTACTGGTGATGATCTGCCGCTGGGTAGTGTTACTGGTGATGATCATGATTTCATAAACATGGGATCTGCCGCTGTGTAGTGTTACTGGTGATGATCTGCCGCTGGGTAGTGTTACTGGTGATGATCTGCCGCTGTGTAGTGTTACTGGTGATGATCTGCCGCTGGGTAGTGTTACTGGTGATGATCTGCCGCTGGGTAGTGTTACTGGTGATGATCTGCCGCTGTGTAGTGTTACTGGTGATGATCTGCCGCTGGGTAGTGTTACTGGTGATGATCTGCCGCTGTGTAGTGTTACTGGTGATGATCTGCCGCTGGGTAGTGTTACTGGTGATGATCTGCCGCTGTGTAGTGTTACTGGTGATGATCTGCCGCTGGGTAGTGTTACTGGTGATGATCTGCCGCTGGGTAGTGTTACTGGTGATGATCATGATTTCTTACATTTTAGAGTTGGACAAACTGTATATATTCCCCAATGAATTAGTTCGATTCTATTAGGACATATATTTACTTTTTTTAAACAACGTAACCTTTGAGTTGCAGGACTTGTCGGCCATTTAGGATACAAATTTGATTGTGGCGTCGTTTAAATATGTGAAAAATCTTACTATGACATCGCGATAAAGAGTGTTGATCGTTTATGACGGCGATTATGAATATATATATCGTTTATACCTGGTGTGGACTCGAAGCGTTTTAGTCACGTCATGTTAGAATTTTAAAAAGAACGTTCCAGAGATTGCATAAACATTGTCTGAAATTATTTTGTTATTTTTAAACAGAACATTATTTTTGTCTATGTCAAATTTATTTCAAGTCTACCTTTAAAATTAATTTTAGTGCTCTTTCTGACAGTTTTTTTACGGTTTCAACTTCTGGACGAAAATAAGGCAGATTTTGATCACGTGATACATAATGCTGCAGTGCTCATCGCTCTTCGCGACCAGCTGTGCTCGCTATAATGACAGTACATTGGCCCATCTTTAAATTTATTGTTTGTTACATTGTAATATAGATTAAATATCTCTCGCTGAACTTGAAACACAATCAATCAATCAATCAATTCAAAATGGGCTATAAAGGAAAGTTCCGTAATCATTAAATTAGGTTCTATGAAAATATTTCCATACGTAAAACTAAATTTAAAGTTATATCTGAAAATTGATTCGGACGTGAAAAAGGTTGCTCAGTCTAAATCAGTGTAACGTCTTTGATCGTGAAATATTATTCCACATAATCAACTATTCGGATCACAAATTGTGCGATTACAGTATATTAGTTTTGAATTAAAGCGCCAGAAAAAAATTTAGTTTTTTTTCATCGATGATATTATTCTGAAAAAACTTGCTGTGCTATCAGTGAACAAAACTTGGAGTCCCATATATATGCCAGCATAAAAAAGTATATGTTCTATTGCATTTTGCACCGGTCCCAACACTCTAATAAATATTGACCGGTCCTTTAAGTTAATTCTACATTTTGTACCAGCGTTTCGGTACTCGGTGGTGGAGAGATATTCCACCTATGATAACCACGAACATGGTGTGCTCGACTCCAACTGTAATTGACAAGTATTTCCAGTTTTCCTGCCGAAGAGCGATCGTTTTAACCTAGTGCAACGGATTTCTCTAATAATAAACTATGGACGCCATTATAAAGATGAAAAAAATATTATGAAAGTCTCCATAATTTCTATTAAAATAAACAATACAAACGCATCCCATGAACATATGCAGGTTTGTTTTACTTCATTAACACACATTTCTAATTGTGGTAAAAATATAACAAGGAAGATACAATATAACGGAAATATAAGACATCAGCTGTAGAAATAATAGAAATCTTAATAAATATGATAAGTATATTTTGCACTGTTAATAAAAATAATTAGATAAATAAGTAGATAGCTGTATTAAGAAATAATCCCCAAATACTGCCATTCAACAATTTACCAAATTTATTAGTGCGAAAGAGGCGAAGAGAATCCGGAGACCATTAATCGTGTACCGGAACTTTCGCTCAAGTCCTGACTGAATTCGACATTCAAAAGAAAGTATTAATTTAAGCTTCGTAGAAATTTGTCAGGTTCTAAATAATGTACGTCTGGGGGTAAAGGTGGGCTAATGTGTGTCAAGACATTAATATCTGTTATGATTAAGCATATTAGTACAGTTATGTAATTTTGAATGCATTGCTCGAATTTTGTTTTTATTTTTGGAGATATTTTAAATAATACGTATTTACATACAACTATCTTGCGCAACTATAGAGTTACATTTTATAAAATGCATGCTGTGAATACTTCGGACCAAAAAGGTAGAGAATAAAACACTTCAAGACTTAATATAATTCCGAAATGACACAAACATAAAAAGATGTCCATACAGACCTTATATATTGACATTTTGTCATAGATTGGTAAGGAGGTGACCTTTTGACATATTTACATCTGTTTTGTACTTATTTATAGACTGTTACAAAAAGGACCTCTTCCTGGATTGACATAAATACAATAAATGCATTTTACCTACCAACAATTTTTGACAGAACTTCAAAAGAGGTAATATCTAAATGTCTCTTACAAACAAATGTTAAACAATCTCTTTAAAACCATTATTTTATAAGTTTATGGAAATAAAAAAAAAATCTTAGTTTTGTAGTTTAAGAAAAATTCAGGTTTATAAAAATATGTTTTTATAAAGATTGTTCCCGTTTTGTTTCATCCGCTCTTATTTGATAGGTTTATAATTTGCACTTCAGATATCGAAATTTTTAAATGGTCTTTGACGCCACTTTCAGCTATATAATGGCACAAGTTGTCTATCGCAGGAGCCAAAGTACAGGATAAAATCTCTCGACCTTAGGCAGGAAAATTGGAGTCGAGTACACGTTGTCCGAAGCTGAACTAGAATTTCGCAACCGGTGTATAATCGGGCTTCGTGCGTGGATAAATCGTGTCTAATCCAATTTATAACTACTAAGTATGAATACTAAACAGTAAATCGAACGATTCATTACATTTTCCTTTATCTAAATAAATTCAAGTGAAAAGGAAACCATTGACTAAAACATTGCAAGTATTTGTAAGTTAAAAATATTTTCAGTATATTTATATGTTAATAAATTATTTTAAAAATACCTTATGTTTATACATTACATGGGTTTATTAACAGTTTTTATACAATTCTATATATAAATGCAGCACGTAGTGTTGTATTTTATGTCAGCGTTTTATTTAAACTGAACAAAAATAAATACAGTTAAAGCTTTGCAGTGTTCAATGGAAACTGGATTATAGCTCATGTTGATTTGGATTGTATATTATCAATGAACTTTAAACACATAAAATAATTTTCTTTTTTAACTGACATTTTTGTTCCGTATTTTATAAGTTAAGTGTGATTATCCGTGAACATTATTTGATAAAGACACCTATTGATTGTGAAATAAACACTACAAAAAATACAAGTTTATTAAATAGAAATGCATAATTTAAAATTTTTGAATAAATAAGACAAACAACATTATATATAAAAATACAGATATAAAAATAATTTGTGCTTAGTATTTCCCTGATAAATCTATATATGATTATAAAGATATTTTATTTTCAAATATTTCGCATTTACAAACTATCGTTTTAAAAGTTATAACCAGAAAATATATCAAGAGGACTAAAAAGTATTAAAACCTCTTGATTTAATCAGTCACTTCTTCAGTTTGTTCGGTCAGTTTTCTTTGCTATTTTTTTAATACCCCAATGTATTTACACGTTAAAGATGCTTCTTAATGATGTTGCATTCTGACCATCAATTTAATAACGTTTTTAAATAACCATCATGTTTCATCAGTTTCTTCACAGTGTATTACTTGCTTACATTTATAATATTAAAATAAAAAATATTTTATTTTTTCTGTTTATTACTTCAAACGAATAAAGTTTCGTCTGTATTGTCTAATTGTCTGTAATGTTGCAACAAAACAATATATAAAATAGTAGCTTTTGAAAAAGTTAATTACTTGAAAACTATATACGCCTAAATCCGTAAAAATACACATTACAAGATGAAAACGCAGGGCTTTTTTGATATCACAGACTACAATTTTAATACTCATACTAAGATATAACATTAATTAATTGCTTAATATATACATGTATTTAATTTCTAGTCTTGTTTGTTATTTATTTTTTTTCGATCAACAGTCTCTCTTTAATTTAAACACTATTTTACTTTTATTTGCATATTTTCTATGAAGTCGGAAATTAATTTACTATAAAGTAAAGTAATGGTTATCCGAGAAACGTCCACATGCTAATTTGCTTTCCGAATAACTTCATCTCTACTTACATGTAGAAAACTAACAACGCAGCAGAAAAAGGATTTCCTTGTCTTACACCACACCAGCAAATAAAAGCAAACATCAAATGACTATTTTAATACTACCAATACTGCCAACATAAAACCTCAAGCAATACTATTGTCTAATTTTAAATATTTTATTAACCTTTTACCATTATTATAAATAGTTTTTTAAATAAATCTCTAGTATGTCTAGATAGATGTATATGTTTAAGTTTGAAGGGCAACTTGTTACAATATAAATACACAGCATGATATTTGTATTGTATTTTACCAGCTTTTACCAGCCAAACTTGTAAGGCATATAAAGCACTATTATAATATTTAAATTCAGCAGCACTAATTAAAATAAAACTATGCGTATAAAATACTATCAATTGTGTGACGTTAAATAAATATCGTTGGAAGAATCTCAATTCTACAGTAGATATGATATTTGCAGAAATATTATAAACCCGAAAGTACTTAAACATTAAAATTTGTTTGTCATAATTAAAAAACCTTAGTCCTAAAGAAGGAACTTCTAGCTTGTCAATAAATAACTTAGTTTTCTATTATGTTTAAGCCACTTGACTGTTGGAGAATATATTAAACATTGCAGTTTTTTTATTTAATCGATACAAGCGATTCTCATACTGTGTAGTTTCGACGTTATCCTTTTTGCACTACAATATATTCTAAATATTTGTCTTAAGGCGACAGTTGCATACTTGCTTAAATTTTAATAAAATGTAAAATAATATTTTATAATACTTTTATGAAAGCAAAATCACACAGCATAGAATACTATTATGACGTGCAGTATTTAGACAATAACATTAATATAGGAATATAGGTAGTGTAGTTGAAGAATGTGGTTTGTTCATTTTGCGATGGGCTTCGATAAAATATTTTGGATATAATTCAATAGATGTAAATGATTAAAATAAAAGTACATACTTAACATCTTTACTGACAATAATGTAACCACGCACACCACAAAAGCCCTCCTGATGAAACTTGCCCTCATACTTCAGGTTATTTCATTACCATCCATATCAAGTCATTTTAATGTCTGTTTATAAGTCGTTGTCAAACGGGAAAAGTTGTGTGTGTTTATGTGTACTGAATTTTAATTAGTATCTTTGATTTATTAAACAACAAGCTAAACTTAACGTTATTTTCGTCTTATATGTCGTATTTTATCGTCAATTTTAAATAAAGACCTTTCTAATTGATTAATTAATTGGCAAGCTGTGTCATTAAATTTAATAAACTCTTTCAATCAAACAAACACCTAATTGGTTTTCCACATAATGAATTACGAAAGATAAAATTCTAAGAATAATATAATAAAATATAATTTGTCCTTAAGACATTTTAAAAATATCAAGTCAATAATAATAGTATTTTCTTCGCAAGGAAATATGTTAGAAGTACATTATTAGTATGATTTTTTAATTTAATGATTAAATATGTACTTTTACAGTTATATTGACACCCGACCTCAATGATGTAAAATCGGGCATTGTGTCCATTAACTAGGACGACGAAATGTCAATCCATCCGTGAGATATTTGATGTGTTGCCATACACAACTTATTTTGTAAAATTTAAGAATATCTTTATTCTCTTAACATTATTATATTTTTCCAATTTATTAATATATTTATAGTTTAACATGTAAGAGAATACAAATTATACGTTCTGATCATTTGACATTTGACTGCATAAATGTTGTATTTTGTAAAAATTCTATGTTCGCGTGGGTATCGCTAACTTACGACAATATGTTGATGTTTTTTGCAAATAAAACAGTTGCTTTCAACGTGGACACATATCTTAAATATGGCTTCAAAGGTAGTTATACAATTCCGTCTTAACGTTAACACTGTAACCAATGTGATAAATATAATTCTGAATTACAAAGTTTTACAAAAATTTGATTTAAACAGCGACCCAATTGTAAAATACATACGTTTAATGGAGTAATTGTCATAAAATTTACAAAGTTTGTAAACAAGCAGAATGACATTTCACATTTGCTATGTGAAAATCTAGTATGCAGATGTACATTATATAGTATATCGATATGATTAGGAAACAAGTTAAACAAGTTTAGTCGTAAAAATTCGTACGAATCACAGACGTCCAACACAATATAATACTGATTTTTGAATTATTAAGGCAAGTTATATTCTTATTAGGTAGGCAAAACCTTTAAAAAATATAATACGAATATAAGATAAAATTCAACACTGGTCGTCATTCAGTAATTATCGGTTAAATGCAGTTTGCATAGTTTTAATTTATTTTAAATACTCATTATTTTCTTGTTATTACTGCAAATAAAATACACCTTAAACATCCACTTTTGTGCAAAATTACATTGAAATTTTATCAAATATATTAATGCCTATATCTACAGAAATAGAACAAATCTATGTTTTATAACAGACAAAGATGCAAAAATGCTTAATTGAATGAAAAAATATTTCACAATATCAGTGTCATCAAACGTTATCATTATTTATAATAAATATATAGTTTATACTGTTGTCTTTATAGATTATCATGTAAAGTTTATTTCTAAAATTTCCTTCTCTTAGTATCAATATCTGGTCAGACAATTTTCTGCATACATCTTAACATTATGTGACTGGTAATTCCTTGTATGTGAGGGTGCTAATATGATTGACATGCGTCAATTACATTCACACATGTACATGACAATACCCAGACATGTCCAGAGAAATAAAAATGTTCTTCAGTCCGAGAAAAATAAATATTATAGCAGGTTCTATAAATTCTGTAGTTTTTACGAAAACCCATATATTTCAAAACGCTGATTAACTGTTGAAATAACCTGATTTCAAGATGTTCATTTTTTTTTAGCAAAAGCTCAACTATAGGCCGTGAACAATTAACATTTATCAAGCAAAAACATCTAACAAAACACGACGACTTACGGTAATTCTTTCAATCCTAATGCGAAAATAAAATAGCGAAGTCAACTCCGAAAATATAACAGAATTTTTCTTTCCGTAGCAATTTCAGAATACACTTTCATAGTGTCTCAATAAATATGTAGGTCATGTTCTGACAATGGACAGTGTATTAGTATATTATATAACTACAATGTATTATACAACTATTGGTGTGATAATGTGTTTTGATTGACAGGTGTCGATTATGTTAAAAATAGTATATAACATATAATGCATTTCGGACACGGTGTTAAACTGACCTATGTACATAAGATATTTATTTTGACAAATCTATAATCTGTGGTAATGTCAAGTCATTAAAAGTCGCCGATTTCCGTAGATGTCCAAGTTGCAATCAATAAAATGTCAAGGTAAACATGCAAACTTTTTTTATTCCTTTTTAAAAATAACACAAACAAAATGGCACATTTCTGTTAATTTTTTTTCATCGTTGTCCACATCACATAACTTTACTCAATATAATATTAAAATGTGTACAGTAGACTGTAGAAATAATATCACAAATTTCTGTTAATAATTAATGTCGTCGTTGTCTATATCACATAATTTCACTCACTTAACATTAAAATGTGTATTTGTAAAAACAGTGAACGGTTTATATTTTAGCAGGCTAATATAATATGAATGAATGTTAACATCATTTAAAAAGTATTTGAGACATAATTAAGTTAACATTAAATAAATGAGAAAATCACGAAAAATATAAATTTTTCTACATAGATTGAAAATATGAGGATATATACAACAATGAAAAAACTACAACAGTTCAAACTAGGAAATGTGAGCTACTGCTCCCTCAGTATAGCCTCGCTAGTGGCATCATTGAAATGAAGGTAAACAGGAGTAGATATACATGAAATCGGTACTCGCAATATAGGACCACACAGTAATGTCACATATAAAATTTCAAGTGGTTGTGATAAGTATTTGCTTTCACGAAAATTTTCATCCATTGTCCACTAATGTTGAAAATTGACTACGTTGGTAAGCAGGAAAGAAATATGCGACAGACCTGACATCGGTACTCGCAATATAGGACCACATGGTAAGGTCACATATAAAATTAAAGTGGTTGTGATAAGTAGACGGAAGGACGGACGGACGGACATGGGTATACCAGTATACGCTTCTTCAAATTAGCGGGGTATAATGATGTCATTAAAAGTGTACATCAGCGAATTTTGACTATTAATAATATAAAATTCAAGAATACGATAATACGATACAATTTTAAAATGTGAGCCACCTCAAAAGTGCAGAAGAATGATATATGTAGTTTTTTTTTATAGATAAAGTGTAGCTTACTATGAAATTGCTTTAAGATAAAATGTTATCAAAGACACCAATGTTATACATTTTACTACTGCAGACGCGCGTTTTGTCTAATCAGGACTCATTTGTGGTGCTCAAACCCAACAATATGTAAAATACCAATATTCTTGTAAAGCTTTAATCATCAACATTTGAAAAGTTTTTAAATAAATGTATTTATCATTATGACAATAAAAAGATTGTTGTGTTAAAATACATCCTATCGTAATATAACTACGTTTTAAAAATATATATAAACAAACACTGTACTAAATTAAACGCCCATTGAAGTTGATTGTCAACATAATGAAATCTTATCAATTGCATCAATCTGATAAGTTCTGCACTAAAGTCAAAAGTCTCTGCCCAAAAGAAAAAAATAATAATAATGACGTGTGGACTAACCAAATATTTTGAAAAAACCATTTACAATTTTAATCAGCGAAATGCAATTTCCACAAGAAGTAAAACATTTCACTGCCTAGAAATGACAAATATTTTTAGACTTCTGTATTAGTACAGACAATTCGCCACAGAAAATATTCTTAACTAGTTGAAATGATATGAAATTTAATGGTGTTTAAATAAAAAATCTATTTGGGTTTAATTACTTTACAAAAGAAGTATTATTCTTAAACTTGTAATTTAGGTTTACCGCAGCAATGCCAATGACGCAAAGTGTATGCAAGACAAAAGCTATTAAAGCTCATACGAGAATAGTAAATAGAGAAGATAACAAGATCTTGTGTTTGATATAGTAGTAAATAATATTATTTGAAAAGACCTCATAGAAGCCACCGTTAAATACATTATGTAGTAAATAAAGAGGTTTGTAAGGATTGTTTAACACGGATGAAGTCGGTGAAAAAATAAAAAAGTAAATATTTTGAACAAGACATATATTGTAATTGACTATGAAAATTCAAGTCACATGTCAAAGAGAAAAAAATATTATTAGAACTTACTTTTGCATTGATTCATCGGCAGGTTTAAGAAAACCATAAAAATGTACAACCAAAGCTTGAATCGGAACATCGTCAAACATTCATTCCTGATGCAGAACTATGCACATCCAACCAATTAGTAAATCATGTCACACTAATCCGCCATGATCAGATAGTCAATAAACGTACACATTTACCCTTCGGTAAATAACACCTGTCAAACTTGTCATTAGTATGTGTTGTGTATACAATTGTGTTGTAACCTTAATGACATCTAAAACGCACTTTATTGGTCACTACCTATAGAGTTGTAATGTACAGATTGGAATGGGTTGAAATTGGATTGAAACTGACTTGAAGGGTTTAAAAAATTCTTAATATGTTCCGTTAAAATCTAGTATTTTTGCAAAAATGTGCTGTATTATTGGGAACTAACTTTAATGTGCAAGTCTGTTAAATTTAATATCACCAGCAAAAGATATATAGATTATTAGACTCACAAAATGTTCTATTTCTTCTTTTGTATTATATTAATTTGATTTCTTGTGCTAGGCTATATTCTAATTACAAAGCCAACATGTAAAAATCTTCCCGTAACGAGACATGATATCCAGCTGAAATTGCGCTTTTAAAGTAAGTGTATGATTTCATGTTGTAACATAACAGGTGATTGAAATATAACAACTTTTTCCAAGTCTGTACATAAACTTGTATTAATTACAACTGCTGAGACATGGGAATTAAAATCCCCATTTTTGAAGTTTTACGGTCGCAACCATGAGTTAGTTGATAGATATATGGAGTTACTGTCTCATATGTGCAGTGTATTAACCGCCTTTATTTCGTTTATCTTTATTTTACAAGACTTTAATTAACACGACGGATCCTCCATTCTCGCAGGTCATTTCTACTCATTTTTGTACCGTGGTAGGAGTTGTTCGTCTTTAGTTTTCTGTGTTCTGTGATTGTCGTCGTGTTAAATAATGTGGTCCAGTGTTTGTATAATCATATTGATACCGATTTTAAATCACGTCTTGTTATTGTCTTACTTGTTTATTCCTTTTTGTTTTCCTGTTTTTTTATAAATGAAAACATGTTTCTATAGATATAAAGAAAGAAGACTACATAGTCTGTAATGGAAAAAAGAAGGCAATTTCCATTTATAATAAACTTATACTGTATGCAAAACTATAGAAATAAGTTTGTGTATGACAGTTTTAAAGTTTTAAACCTAAATGACGAAATATTACTGGTATTTGTATTGATAATGTGGGTGGTAAATAAATACTGTACATGAAACGGAAATTATGCATTACAAATAAGAATTATGCCATTGCTGTATTTTGCTTGGTGAAAAATTGTAACATGAATATTAAAATTTTACGTTTGAAAATATTGTTATTGTAATTTGATGAGGTGTTATTATCTGATAGGGAATATTATGAAAAAAGTGTGGTTATCTAATAAGGTTTACAGTAGGTCGTTACAAATGTTATTATTTGATGAGGTTAATGGTAATTTTATTATTAAAACAAAGTGTGGTTATCTGATGTTAACACTAGGTGAATTCTTATAAAAATAAACAAGAAACAATAATTTATTTGTGGTCTTAATTCCTCAATCAAGAGTCTCAAGTTGTAAAAATTCAGTCAAGAATACATTTACACCATTAGGACAACATGTAACAATACAAATATAAATAGCTTTTCTGACATGCATATTCTGCACTTTTCTCGTACATCGTAGTTGAACATCAGTTGATAAGAGTACCTTTTGCGTTGCACGACAAATAATAAGTGAACTTTTGAAGTGAAACTGGAATCACACAATTTGAAGTAAAGACTACGCGAACTCCTTAAACCAATTATTGTCAAGACATGTGTTCTAAAAGTATAAGCTTCTCTTGTATCATTAACGACAAATGACGTGTCTCTTTATTTAGTCATATATGATAACTCAGTGTCTACACTCAAAGTAGACAAAACGTTTGTTAAGATCAACTGCGTAGCACTCAGGTTGTATTTGTATATCAACAATCCATAAAAAATATCCATAAAAATAAAGGAAGGTTTTTAGAGGTATTCAATTAAATTGAGTAAACATTTTATTTAATTATATTGTTTTCAAGTGAATATACGATACACAAAAAACAAATAACGGATATGGTGACCTTTAAACGTAACCATGCCTTTATAATTATTTAAATGGAGCGCTACATAAATAGTTTTTACTCTATGCGAATATAAAGTAAGCAAGTAAACAAAAAACTAAACTAATCACAAACAAAAAAGGTAGAAAAAATAACAAATTAATATTAACAACAACAAAACAAATCAGCAAAAAACCTCGAGAATTTTGTGCTAGAGTATTGAAGTCTTAATATACGTGGTATAATGTCTTTTGATAGTATTTTAACAATATACTTATAAACAATTTGCTATGTCAACTGTTCACTTTTGAGCAGAATGATTCTTTCCGTCATTTTTTAGTCAAAGATCATCAAAGAACAAGTATCAAGCTTTGCATTTTGGTGTCACTTTGTAGTTATATTAATTGATTATTAAGCAATTATCAGCAAAATCCTGCACTGAACTTTTGCTAAACTATTTTTTTGGTCCATGCTTATTTACTGGTTTTTAAGGTACATTACTGATATCACTATTGACCATTTGACGTCTTACGTACATTCTTTAACTTCAGGTGGGAAAGTAGGCAACAAATAATAATCTTTTTGCTGTGAACGTTTGACAAATGAAAGAAAATTCTTTTGAAAGAAATAATATACTAAAATTGTTTAAATTAAATCAGAACAAGATACAACGTAAACTTGAAAGTAATATTATCAATGCTCAAACTTGAAGGAAACGTGTTACTATAGTACTTATTGTGTTTTATGTGACACTTTATATACTATGGTTTATAACAAATGATGAATCGTATTTGAATAAAAAAAGTACACTGTTCGTCGTTAAACCATGTAAAATGCAAAAATATTAAAAATATAGAATGTTATCACTATATGAAAACATTCTTTACTCTATGTCATGTTTTTTTGAAAGTAATAATGTTTTTTCGTTTTATTTGAATGTGGTTTTTACGCCACTTTTAGCCATTTTGCAGCCATATCGTAGTCTAGTTTTGATTCGGGAGGAAGCGAAAAATTTTAGGTAAACTACATACTCCTGGAAGACGATAATAGGCTTAAATCAAACTAGGTACATCAAACCCGTGTTTAAATAGCTTAGTAGTCAATAGCTGGAACCGGTCTAGACAATCGGAATACCGAAGTCGATCACAGGATCTAGCATAAAGTTGTGAATTACACCATACACCGGAACTGCTTGAATGTTGCTTTCGATGAACGAGAGATTGAAAAGTGAAAAGTTGATGTCAGCACGTTTTTTGTAGACTCTAGTTTGTAGTTTTTCGAGTCTATTTCCTGACGCAGATGTAAAAAAGAGGCCAACCCAAGTGTTTTATTATTGGCGGGGTCTTTGATTTCAATCTTGTTAGGGTAGATTAAAGCAGATATGTTGTTGATAAGAAACTCTAACAATTGACAGATTAAATCTTCATTAATTTTTTATATGATATAGAGTCATTGATAACAGTTAGATCTGTCATGGCTAATTTCCAGGTTTTTATATCGCTTATTTTGTTTTTCTTAAAAGAAGCGTTTAATAAAATTTTTAGGCTAGTTTGAAGATGCATATTTTTGGATGGTCGTGTAGAGTGTCGAAAATCACAGGTTTGATTGCTATTACATTGGTTAATTGATCAATACCTTAAGATATCTATCACTTCCATTGAATGTTTTAGTATCCACATTTCATTTTTACGACTACTGGAATAACAATTGTCACAGCATTTTTAGAACCACGTTTTATTGCTGTTACAACTGTGGTCAGGATTTTTGATAAAGATATGATGGTGCACTAAGCGATCCTGCTATGAAACGCTGTTTGTATGGATGTTTGTAAAGTTTTGGTATCCAAATCAAGGAGGGGAGATCACTATCTTCGAGTTTGTTATGTAGACAATGGGTGCCTAAATCTATTTGTGATTCTTAAGAATCTCCTTTTTGTAAGCGTTGTGAATGTGTAAATATAATTGCCAAGTAAACTCTTCATGCCCAATTCGTTTATCAGATAGCTCTTAACAATATTGTTATTAGGGGCGCTATCGCCTGATACTACAACGTAATTGTTATAATTATCGGACATTCTTTTAGCAGCATCAAGATTTCCCAAGTCGGATGTTCCCTTTTGGATCGATCTTAAACGACTGATATTATTTGAATAATTTACCTGAAAGCTTTTACCACTCAGACAGGGTTTCAACCTCCTTGTTTTGTTTTCCCCATTTTCTGGCATAGTCCTCTATTGAGTCCATCAATACACTTAATTGCCTTAATGATGACATTGTATTAGTCGAAATATGTATGTATCACAAATAATTTTTTTAATTTAATTCTTTTTTTTGTAAATGTACTACAACATACTTTGTGATTCACAGGAAATTGAAACGATCGAAAAGATTTTATTTTTGTCATGAATATTGTTTAGGTTAAATAACAGTCAAAGAGTGCATTGATTTGCATTGCTTTTGTGGCTTCCGTGTCTTTGTTACTGAAAACAAGAGGTCTCCATTCGAAAATCCATAAGAATATAAAATGAAGCAAAAACGAACAAAATCAGTTCTTTGACAAGTTTAGATGACAAGGAATATCCTGTTTAATATAAATTTAAATATTTTATCAATTGATCTAGAACTTAAGTGGAAAATCCCGATTTTGTTGGCATACACGTTTTGTCTTTCTTAAATCATAAAGAAAAAAAGCTATAAATATGTATAATGTATCGGTATAAACTTGTAACGGATACAAAAAAAATGGAAATGCTAATGACGATAAAATCAATATATTATCACATACAGTACGACCTTTGGGAAAATTATACGAAAGTTGTTAAACGCCTTGCATAAATGTTCAAAATTTATCCTCCTCTATAGCTGTCACTTACAGCAACATTGCCACTAAATAACAAGATTTACCAGATTTTAGCGCTTACTACCAGCGCGAGGTATTCGGTTGACGTTTTTGATTTTTAAGGTTTAACATCACTTTCTCTATATTCAGGACGAGACCAAGTTAACAAAAAAAAAAATTAACTTATTAACAAATCAAAAACAAAAAGGGACATCAAAGTGAAAACAATATTGGTTTTACTGGCAAAGTACAAAGCCTTGGATAGGCATGGACAATTTAGCCTTTTGTAGCGCTTCAATTAGCCTGTCCTTTTTAAATCTATGACCTGTACAGGGAGCGTAGGACTGTAAAACACATCACAAACTCCGGTCCGCGGAGATTCTTTTTAATATAATGACCCCTCAAATACAACCACACAACGAGTTGGCTTCAACTTGAAGACACGTTGAGCAGCTATGTGGGAGGAGAGTATAGTTCCTGCGGTTTGGACGGAAATTTCGCCTTTTGTAGGGCTACTATCTGCAAACAAAGTTACGCTCTGTGGTACTTGATAGAGATTTGCGTCTTATTTTCTGACAGCCCCGACAACAGGGACTATCCTTTCGCTACTCGCAATCGTTCTGAGCAGCTCGGTGGGTCGAGACACGAAAACCCTTCCAAGACGCGTTTCGTTTAATTTCCTGGTGTTCAAACTCAAAAGTATCTGACATCCAAATGATTAACATGTTTTTAAAATTGCAAACCGTTACACTTCCTAAATTGGGCTAAGGTTATCTACACGTCGAATAGAAAATTGTTTGAATTTAAGTCACTACAGACCAACCAAAGAGACAAATAAAATCTCATAAAAAATTAATGTTATGAAATGGAAAATTATTCGATATTTTTAATAATGAAATACAAATTTCAGACCATCAGGCAATATAACTTAAGCATGGGCATTGTTTTTTAACTAACTTCAAATAACGGTTAAAACAATCTTTTTAAACTGTAGAACATAAGAATTCAGCAAAATAACTGTTTTCGCTTAGATACCAGGAGCCCCCCTTTCCCCTACACATACAATTCTTGACCCGACCCTGTAAACTAGATACCTCGTTATAGCTAAACATTATCCCGAAAACTACAAAGACATAATCCAAAAATAGAAACACAAATAACAGTTAAAGTAACAATTTTCGTGATTTATGATAATTTTTTGTTTAAGATTTTGTATTGCACTTCGTTGAGGTTAAGAAATACTTTGTCAACCAGAAAGTTTGTAAAACGTTTGAGGTGTCAGTTATTTCACTGTTTTTTTTTTCTTTTTAAGAACAACATGAAAATAAATAAATAGCAGTAAAAACAAGTTCAATTCTGTTAAAACAATGTAAAGTTATAAGAGTCAGTCGGTGATAACCTCCCTTTTACCGTCAGACTGTACTCAATGAATTTGACATTTAATGACAAAAGGTTTACTAATAGCAATTAATAATATATACAGTGTCTCAGCTAAGTACAAAAATAGAAACAAACACGGACTTTGGTTTTTTTTTATAATTGTAAAATAACACATGCACTTGGCGAATATAACACAAAAGAACATTGTTTTCAATGTTGTAATGTACATATATGCACATTTACCGCGCAACAAAATATATTAAAGATATGTTATTGAACAGTTAATCGATGTTTGCTGCAAGTCCAAGGAACATTATTTCAAGTTTTTTCGTGACGAGAACGAGAACATCGTTTTGTTTTTTCGAATGATGTTAAAGTCCAATTTTACCAATTTTTCAACTATATCATGGTGTCCAGTTTGGGAGAGGAAGCGGGAGTACCCGGAAAAACCGCCTTTCGGTAGGAAAACTGACAATCCTTGCATTCTCAATATAATTCGATTACACTGCCTGCAGTGAGATGTGAGCCGCCAGTCTATTAAATATGAAGAAATCAACGGTTTTTTAATCTGTCAAAGTTCCATTGACAGTTGCAAGCAACATAACATTTTTTTCTCTTTTAATACAAGAGTCGAAAAAGTTCATCATATTGTCTTAAGTGATTTAATAATAATCTTTGCAAATTAAAAAAACACGTTTGAAAATCTGCAATGCAACAAAACAAGAGTAAATAGTAACGAAAACGAGCCATTTTACACAGATTAATTTGACAATCAGTGGAAAGTCTACAATTTGACTGCCAAAAAGTTAATTTCCGTTTTACTAGCACATCCAACACCTGTGCAAAACTATGCCAGTAAATTGATATTTAAATTAAAATCAATTTCAATATCTTTATTAACATGAAAATTTAATTTAATTGTTTGTTACATTCTTTTTTTGACACACAGATAGTTATCAAAAGTAATACATCTCAGTCTGTATTAATTTATGTTTGTTTTCTTATATCGTACGCGTACAAAAGAAGAAAATAGTAGGAGGGTTCTGAATGGATCTGCGTAAAATATGGAACGCCCCTGGTCTGAACGCTGTGCATGAAGAGAGAATTTGCCTAAACTCTATGGAGGGCTCTTTTTTCATGTGATATGGAGACATTTACATTAGGAGCTCCTAACATATTGAACAATGGTCTCTTCAATAAGAAATTAAGTTTTTTTTTCAGGCTGCGTAAGCAAAGAAGATCTTGCTTTGAAAGGTGTTATATCATTTTTGACTTAAGAAACTGTATGTCAAAGTTCCAGGTATTTTAACTTTAGAACTTTATACAATATAGTCTGTCCTTATCACCAGCATACAAAAATACAACAATTAAAGATTTTTGCTTCATATTTTATTTGACGCTGCTTACAACACTTCAACTAATTTTAAGATATACTATGGGGTGTACATTTATTAGGAATGAATCCGACGCCGCACCGATTCATTCGATGGAATGTTTTCCTTGATACCGATTAGATGAATGGGTGTGCGTTGTTTTGTTGTCATGTGTTCCATGGCTTGTTATTACTGTTTTGGACAGCGATATTCGACCTTCACTTCAGTATTTCTTCGTTTTTTTTGTGTTATGTGTTCCATGGTTTGTTATTACTATTTTAGACAGCGAGATACGATCATCACTTCAGTTTTTTTCGCTTATGTGTGTTATGGTTGTGAAATATAACTCATGTGTAGGATATATTTTGCACCCTTACAAATAAAAAAATAATTTTATTTTGTTTAAGTGTTTTGAAATTAATTTGCTGAAAAAATTTACAAATTTAAAAAGTATACTTTAAGGGTAACAAAAATAACAGTTATGTAGGAACTTGGGTGGGTGTTGTTTATTTCTACTATGATGTCGATCTTAAAAAAAATTTACATAAATTTAAAAGAGAGGGATAAAGAATCGTTAATTGTATAATGCACAATAGCGGAAAATTTCATGCATGATATTCAATTCGGCTCAGTGTTTAATATCCGGATTTAAAATCTAATACAAAATCAATGTTGATTGGAAAAATTGTGTACAAATAAAATTGTATTGAACTTTAACCTCAAAGAAAAAAATGGAGAGGATATAAATAGGCCTGGTTCTCCTATCCAATCCAATTCATGCATTTCATGAATAAAATATGTTTAAATCAAATCAAAGAAAAAAGACACATCCTTAACAAGTGAGCATAAACTTGATACATAAGTAACTGTCAAAAACCTGTTCTCGTACTAAATAATAAATTATTAAGAATTAGTTCGCATCTTAAAAGAATATAAACAGGCATATATACTGGATACCAAATGCCTAGACTATGTACATAAATCATTATTTGTAATTATTTGTACATAACGGACAATTATTGGTTAATAAAATATTGTTATATTATTGTATAGCTATTATGGAACCTTTAATCAACAACACTCCGCGTGATATAGTAGGCAGCTCTGCAGGTTTTAACATTATAGACCCCCCTGGACTTAGTACTTAAGAAGAAAATTAAAGAGAAACACATTAAGGCATTATAAAAGGGAATTTCATTTATGAACGTATATAAAATGGCTTTGAAAGGAAGCAAATGGGATATATAAATGACATTAACGCTGTCTGATATAGAGATTAAATTCATAAAATGACATGTAAACTTCTACATAGTCTGAAAATGAGATAACGCTATAAACATTTTACTGTTATTCTAAACAAATCGTGGTTTTGGGAGTTGCGTTGTATAATAGATTATGTTATGAGATAAAAAAGTTCACAATACTATCAAATGTTTTGCCTTTTTCAGGATTCCATAACTATTAAGGGAAAAAATACTGATACAAAATAATATATGTGTGCAAGAATTTGTATTCTTTCAGCACAATCAAAGTAAATATATAGAGATTGCAAAGATATTTAGGCAAACAAATGCTGATAAAAATCATTTATGTGTGCAAGAAATAAACGAATAGAGTCTAGATGAGTTTAAAAAGGTGAATATAAAAATATTTAAAGATATGATATAGACATTAAAGTTTAAAGTCAACCAATATATCTGCTCTATTTTACACGAGAACAGGTATATAAATTTATTTTTAGGTGTTTACCAATGTATTGAAAAAGATAATTTGGATGCATAAACATTTCGTAGTTTTAGGAAAGTCATGGATTCATAATTGTACTGTATAAATGGAGAAATCAGAAAGATCGAAGTTTGTTGCTTGACGAGCCAGACAAAGACAAACCCCCTACATGGAACTTCAAGTTTTAAACCCAGATCCGGTAGAAATATTTATACACCTTTACACCTTTACAGGTATTTTCCATGTATGTCCAGGAAGCCAAATTATTGAAAGTTCTATTATTTATATTGTTGTTTCTATCGTAAACATTCCGCAATCTTAATTGAGGAAAACGGATAAAACTTAGCATAACCCTTTAAAATTTGAACATTTCTCCAAGAATTAATTAAACAAGTGTATATATTTTAAGGTTTTAATTTATAAAATATGCTCCCAAAACGGCAAAAAAAGAACATACGAAGAGATTCTTCTAAAATGTATTAGGTTCAAAAAGATCACTGCGAATCAACTTTTTGATTTAGACTGTTGTCGTGAAGATTTGACAGTAGGATATTCTCTCACTTCCTGTTTCTCACGTTTTACACCATGAAGTGCTTTTACGACCCGGTTTCTACTTCTTACTGTAGGGTGCTCTTTCACTAATTGTTTCTCAGTTTGAAGATTCTTTACATAATCGTCTGATAAACCGAGAAACATTAGGGTTGCTAAATTCGAATCAAATCCGTTAACAATCCCACCTTTCTTATTATCTTCATTAGTGTGACCTAAGTTTTGTTCATTTGATAGACCCTGTACAATATTCGGTACAGATGGTCCTTGAAAGTCCTTAAAAATGGTAGAATCTACCAGCTCCCGTTTATTTATTCCTACAATTTCTGGTGGTTTTGTTGGGATTAGACTTTCCGACTTTTTCCGCCTGTTGTCGGGTCTTTTCCGTCTCTTCCTTTTTTTCATTGACTTTATTTCTTCCTCTCGTAATTTCGGCCTGTCACTGTCAGACAATTCTGTATTCAATTTGTTGTTAATGACCTCTAACGCGTTCTTGTCTCTGTTCTTGTTTGTGTTTAAGTCTAGACTATCAGTGTTTACCACTTTTGCATGTATTTTTTCAGCCTTAATTTGATTAGCTTTTATAAAATTTGTATCGATATGTTTGGATTCTACTAATCTGGCTTTCAATAAACCTTCCAGCTCGTTCATTCCAGGTGGTACTGTCGGTGTGACCAATTGTTTCCCATTGACAAAAGGTGCTTCTGTTTGTGACTTACTGTTCTCTCTCTGTGGTACTGTTGGTATAACAAACGTTTCTCTGTTGTCTAATTGCGGTTCTGTCTGTATTACCGACTCCTGTCCGTTCCCCACGGGCGATACTGTAGTTGGAATTAACGTTTTTCCCACATCAACAGGTGGTATTGCAGATTCTGTCGGTATTTCAGACTCCTGCTTGTTTCTTATAGGCGGCAGAGTACTTGGAAACAACATTTGCCCATTATCTAAAGAAGGCGCTACAGGTTCCTCGTGAATCAGAGCATTTTCTGCTTCATAATCTAAATGTCCGTCAAGTTTCGATTTTCTCCTCTTTGTTACACGTATGTAGTCAGCTTTAATATTTTTAGCCTTAATTTTGTCAGCATTTACATTTTTTGCCTTTATTGAGCTTGCAGAAATTCCACCAGCTGTAATGTCTGTAGCAGTAATTCGTCCAATATTAACACCGTCAGAAACAGTTGCTCGCCGATTTCTAATTTCATGTTTTGTAAGAAATAACCTGGAGTCTGATGCATAAATGACTGAAAATATAAAAAAGATTAATGAACCATACACGATCTCTTATTATGTTAACAACAAAAATGATTACAAGATTTATTTATAGTTTTACAAGCGGGTTTTATTATGGTTTTGACAGTAATATTTACAATATGATAACACATTCTTAGTTTATTGTTACTAATAAGCCTGGACTTATTTGTTGCCAACAGGAAGACATGACTTTTTAATACATATCCTTAGTATATTATTATTAAATGGTCTTTTAATAGAAGAGTCAACGAAATCCATACTAATAATAAATACGGTAGTCAAATTGTTTCCATAGTTTGTTCCTATTTAATTATATATAATTTTTTATTAAAAGGAAGACATGAAAATCGTTGCATTATTAACTGTTTTAATGACAGACCTATTGCAATTTGCAGTATTTGTTATATTTCTGTAAATTAAACATTCATTTTTTTTAAATATTTTTTCACGGGATTTATTTTTCATGGTATTTACACATCGACGAACAATTCTTAGTGTTATTCTTACTAAAACACATTGAGGATTTACACTGGGTTGTGCTTGTTTGTATTTTGACAGTTCACGTAGACAAAAAAACTCCGTATATAAGCGTGCTACGTTGAAACCAGAGTAAGTCTTATCAAAACTCAATGTATACAATAAAAAAGTTATTGCAAGATTTGAAAAATCTCTCTATTCTATTTATAACCATAAGCGCAGTGATAAGAGGAAATAGTGCGCTTTACGTGGTTGTTCTATGTAGTTTTCTGAATTGATAATGCAACAGGTTCAAATAAAGTAACTATTGAACACAATCGCAAAGTTACTTAATGTATTCTTCAGTTGTAAATGATTAAGTACATTTTTTAAAAAACTCAATAATAGCTTTTATTATCTTATTTAATACATAAATCAAAAGATATAATTAGTAAAATGCCAAAGAATTTCACCATGAACACTATAGACCTTTGTTATAACTTAGAAATTTTAAAAATATTTAAAAAAAATTGTTGCAGTATGATTAATGAAAATAAAAATCTGATGGTTAATTATTTATTATTTAAAGACATAATTTTATAACATACTTAAACTTAATACTTACATGAGAAGAACACTATCAGACTTGATACAAAATATGCTGTCAAATACGCCATTTTAACTTACACAGTCTACATTTTTCTACGTTTAACACAAATATTAAATGAAGGTTAAGTTTGTATCATAAATCAGACACCGTACCTTCTCGATTGTCAAGCTCCAAGCCATTGTTGCTGTACTATTTTAACATGTTTATGTGATGTGTTTCATGAAACATAGGAAAATGTACAAATAGGTGTTAGACATTTTTTTTCTTTTATCGCATACTCAGTTCATCTGTAACTGTGGCATGAGTTTAACAATGGTAGAGGTTAAACAACAGTTCCAGCATGTAGCTAGGAAATGAACATCAATACATGTAGATTCGATTTATTTGTTTTAAACTTTTGGGTTTCCTACCCAAAGTCAGTGACAAACCCTCAAAAGAGAAACTTAGACCAAATGTCCTCATAATGTAGATTGGTTATATGTATTGTAAACGTCAATCACAGTTACGAGCGTTGATAATGCATATATAAAGAGCTTTTACTACACAGTTCTGGGAAAAGGTGGTTTATTGTCAAAGTGCCGGGGATATGATTAAGCAAAAAACCCATATTGCTGAAGTTGCAAATAAAACAGGATTCAAATCTCTGTTCGCTCTGCAGAAGCAAGGTAAATCCACTACCTCCTTTGTTGCAGTAATAATATTAATTTCGTTATTACTGTTAGCCATTGTAACAGTAGTTCATGCTATACCGAAAATAAAAAATGTAGCTGGATACAAAATGAACAAATATGTGTTACATTCTTATCAAATCAATATTAAAATATACATAACCACCAATTGCAAAGAAACTGCAGATAAGACCAAGTAATAATTCACGCCCAGGAGTAAAAGAATTAACACAATTTGTACATAATTCTATATTCTGCCAGGGCTTGATGCATTATAAATGTCATGTAATTGACCATCGGAGAAACAATGTTTTAATAGGTATGAACTGATTTGACAAGTATTTACGTAGTTATTTTTTAGCCTGATATCAATACATTTGTAAAATATATTTTATAAAATGAACCGTTATAGTTTGCTGGGGTGGAAATTATAATTGTCTAGTATGCTAATAACATCTGGTCAAACATTCCTATTATGAAATAATGATACATAACAGATGGAAAATGCCAAATGTTTCATCCTACGTTTAACACAGATAACAACGGACTTGAACATCCTCCCGCCCTATATCCCATAATTTTGTATATTTTTGCTGCTGTGCTTTTATTTCTATAAATTATAAAAGAGTCGTCATAGCTAAATTCCTCAAAAGTCAGCTTTATAAGGAATTTTTTTTATTGCCTGTTTGTTTATTGGATTACTAGTGGAATACGAGCTGGTTATAGGCAGAATTAACCGTTTGAAGCTGATCTGCTTTGGAATAACCTAGCAGAATCAAACGTTGTGCTACATTGATTGGTTATCCTTCAATGCTTTCTTGTCAACAAGTGGTATGTAGTCCAATCGACATTTTAAGTAAACTTTGGTTATGTTATTGAGAAAACTATATGCCAATACGGCATCATTTGATGTTCGTCATTTTCAAATAAATAATCTAATGAAGTTAATCATGCTTAAGGTTACAGATGATTATTGTTGTTATGTTACATTCACAAGTCATATAAACTAAATGTAAATTAAATTGCACAGCGAAATAATAAATAAGTTTTAGGTTTTTAAATTTTTTTTTTAAATAAAAAAATAAATCTTAAAGTTTATTATAATGCGTGTGAACTGTTGTCTTATTATTCTATGTATAGAAATGTTGAATTATTTAATTTTTATTTTAAAATTAATATATATTTATGTATAATTTATATATTTTCTACAAGTAAAGGATCCCGGTACGTACTGAATAAAAATTATAATAAAGAAACAATTCGTGACCACGATCGCATATATTACATAATCGCTCAAGGAAACGATTTTGACATAAACGTCATTGTATATTATATAATACTTCATATGACTGAAATATGCCATTTACCAAATAAGATAAAAAAAGTATTGACATTAATAATAATAAACGACGTGACGCAATTTATATGCTAAGAGTGTAGGTTTGGTTTCAGAAATGATTCATCTTTGTTATGGCACCATGCGTTATTAGAAAAGGTAGGAGAAAAGATTGTGGATCGTCGCAATAGAAACCAAGATCAAAGGCTATATTTAACCCGAATTATGCGTCAACCCCATTATAAAAAACGAAAATGCTTATTTTTACTTAACTTCTATTCTTTTTGTATGTTACAACGGGAAATAAAAATTAACTCTGATTTTAAAAATTTATAATAAACAATACAAAAGAATTAAGAGCACAACATACATAACATTCTTTATGGGCTACATGCAAATATAGTAGTCAGTACTTCAAACATGTATAACAATAATATGTGTAATATATCATTCCCAAGGACAATTATTAATTGTGGATTTTAATTTTATATATTTGTTTTTATTGATTTGAATGACAACGATGCAATTAGTAATTTACGACATCATTACAAAAACCTACACACATTTTGCTATAAACTTGTCTTTAACGCTATTAATCAATTTGTCTATTTAATTTGACAGTAGATTTTAAGTTTAATGTGCGTGGTTACCAGTTTAAAATGGGTAACAGCCTATTTATACAATATGTATTTCGCTCTAAGTCTCATATGTGAAGGTAATGAAGAAAGTACAATTATAGTACAAATATGGCCTCCTAAACTGACGATTATCAGGAAATTTAAAATATTAGGCAAAAATGTATCTCTTATGTGTGTTTTTAGTGTGCTTAGAAGTTAAAAGTTTTGTACAATTGTCTTGAGTGTGACTCATTATGATGCCAGAGATGTGTTATGATTTAAATCTTTTTACAAATTTCCAATTTTAAGGAATTTTCTTCAACTTATATGCTAAAAGTAAACATAAGAAAATGCGAGAATAATTTCAATGTATTTATAAGCATATCTTGAGCATAATTACATATTTTTCATTTAAATATTTTATTCTCTCATGTTAGTTGATGTTTAATTTTACAAAATCACTAGAATTGTCATTTTCTGTAATATTGGCTTTGGTTGTTGTAGACAAAATGGACGACACATTGGCCATGTAATTTTAAAATGTTCCTTTATTAGACATCATGTTTTAAATAGCAAATTTACTTACATGTATAAAATCAGTCAAATTGTATAGACTATACAAATGTAGCAAACCCCATAAGATAGTGACACACGACATAAAGAAGAAACTCAAAAGAACAAAAACAAAACAACAAAAAAGTAAGATGAATAGAAAAAAGGATAGGTGCACTCAGATGCTTCGGACGAGTAAGCAGTGTCAATTAGACACCTGTCGAGTAACTCGTAGTCATTTGCGTTAAAATCAATGTCTGATCGCATTTGGGAGATGAATTTTCGATAACGACAAACTCATCGTAATGACAGATATATGGCATCAAGTGGGTTCTGTCAATCATGGAAAAACCATTTCCTGTTTGAACAGGTTCGGCCAGCAACAGCGTCCCGTCTTGAAAATCAGATTGCGGATCTTAGGGTCTAGTATTTCTGTGAAAAGTAAACACCATACGAAAAGTTTATGTTCAATTGTTGTCAATGAACGAAAGATGACGTGGAAAGTCGTGTTAGAGTTTAGTTGTAGTTGTCAGTATAAGTCTTTTAAGGGCAGAAATATAATTAAGAATCAAACTTTATTGAATCGGCAAAGTTTTCAATAAAAAATACCTAGGATAGATACAATTTAAAAGTCTCTGTTATAATCGTAACATAAACATATGTAAGAAGCTTAAGCCAATGTCATTTGTTATATTGGTTCTATTTCTAGATATGAAAAATGCCAATTATTATATAAATTGAAAACAACAAGTTACATATCAAATGAAATAAATCAGCGTTTCAATTGCATGGAAAAGCATGTATGCTGTCATTTATAGCTCCTTCCTCCTAGATTAAATAAATATATTTCTGGTAGAAAGCTTCTAGGGAAAGGACATTTAACCAACATAATGAAGAAGCCAGGCTATATATAAAGTATGTCAAGCAGTCTGTGCTCTATATTTCTGATCCATTTTACGAAACTTTCACAATCTCCAAATGCAAATAATTGAGCATATTGTTAGTTTGCTTTACGGCTTTTTTCTAGAAACTTCTTGTGCTGTATTAAGATTTTCTTACGCCCTGTCATTTATCGAATTTCATTGCATACATTTTTCCATTTTAACAAGCCAACTTGCAAAAACTAACAAAATGGGTTTTTTTCTAATGGGTTGTTAGAAAAAAAACCTATGTTCAATTCTGAGAAGTTGTTTTCCGCTACAATTTGCCAAGTCTGTTAAAATATTTAATAACTGAAAACGGTTCGCATTTAGTCATGCAACTCCACTCGGACACATAATTATGTTTCCGAACTGACCAGTGGTTGATTCGTAATTCTGCAAGCTTCGCAGAGCTACGGCAAATATACATTTGGATATCATTTACTAGAGGTGCGTAAACCACCCTACTTTGAAGTTTTGTTGTTACGTAAAAAGTCGAGTTTTATGCCCTTTACTACATTTTGTCAGCTCTAGTAGCAACGGGCATAAAGTTAGGTAAACGTTCCTTTTGTGTTCAACGCCCCCTTTGTAGTGTCGAAAAAGACGTTTTATACGATAATAAACAAGTCTGCATGGTTTTTTCTAATATGATAGACATGAAATCAGCCAAAAGTCAGTATGTTATCATGTATTAAATCAACAAGGGCATTGACATGTTATATAACACAAATGACAATTCAATAAATAAATTAATAAAAGTCGTTGTACAATTATGGAAATGACAAGAAATATTTAAATTAGCAGGTAATAAATCTTATTACCTTGATTAAAACAGTTTTTGGTTCATTAAGTTCTTATAAGTTGATATGTCATCCTTGATTAACTGCTTATTAATAGGAAATAATTATAAAAACATACTAACTCTTCCGTCAGAAAATGTGTTCGTTCCACCTTTAATGCATGCTAGTGTAATATTTTTATTAAGTGTAGCAAGAACAAAAAAATACTTGGAAAATCTATGTTAGAAGTGCAAAATGAAAAAAATGTAAAGCACAAATGTAATGTGTCAAATTAATGGGCTAATGTAACACAATCCGAATTTTAATGAGAATCTATTGAGATAGCATGCAGGTGTTATTGAATGTTTAGTCATTAAGTTCTATCATTGTTACATTTAAGCAGCTTTATCTGATTTTAAACTTCGGGGTATGAACAATTAGTTTCCGTTCCGTGGCTTGTATGATAACATCTGTTTGACAAGACCCTTAATGATTGTGATAGTGTATATAAATGCACCTTTAATCTCCTCTTAATCAGAATACAGGACGGGGGCTTATTTCATACGGAATAGGCTGTGCAACGCTAAACATTTTAATGATATTTTACTTTTGTTTCCTGTGGTCATCCAAATATATATTCATTGTTCTATCTTATTCCCCACTTGGTAAATGCAAAACTGTTTGAATTAATGGCTACATACATTGAGATCGACAGACTTGATAAATAAATACATCAATCCATAAATTAGTCAGTTAACACAACATCTCAAGTCTATTATTTAATAGTTACGTTATAGGGACTGATGATTGTAGCCAGTATATAAAAAGACGGGTCAGTTATAACTGAAATATTAATTTGTAAAAAAATCAAAAATGCAGTATCCAAATACCAACGACAAAGGGAGAATGTAACCCAGCCGCAAGTCCATATAAGTTTGTTTTTGTTCAAGGGAGAGAAACTGTGTACTAACAACAGTTCTATACTATCCATGGTGAGTTTATAGAAATCAAAAGAGACTCGTAGAAAGTATATGGATGAATGTTTAACCTGTTCGTGGTTAGCGTTTAACAAAATCATCTATATCTAAACTACAAGCATTTAAAAATTTATCATGACACAAAGAAATAGAAAAAAATATTCTTTTGTACTTAAAGTTGTAACAGCATATGCTTAAATAAATCATGCAATTTCGAATTATATTATGCAATATACATATTATGTAATGTTTATGTAACTAGTGAAACTAATTATAATTCTAAAAAGATGCTTGCACAAGCCCTCTGTTGCATGTACGATGTCGCCAAACTAATTGTTATCAAAATAAGATAAAACAATAACTCTTCAGCAATCAGAACGACAATATCGGATGCCTTGGATACTTATCACTGTCAAAATAATTAAACCAATTCGGTTGTGAACATGTGGTAATGGTGAATAATATGATGTTAAAATATGGAAAAAGCTATTTACAAATACATGGTCGACTGGAGTATATCCTTTGATCAACTTTTTTATAATTTGCACAAACAGTAACATCAGAATGTAATAATGATTTATACTGCAGTTATTACAAAAAGGTACACAAGTCACGAGTAAATTTTTGCTTTAAAAGGAATCCATGTCCTTATTTAATATAAAGATTCGATATTTGATCCTCTACATGTTGTCAAATACAATTTTTTTGTGAAATTCCGTTATCACTCGGTTACGCGCCAAAGTTGTCAAACTCAAATGCTGTCTAGAGATTGTTTAGGGGGTTTTGTCGATACAAACATTTAACATTTGTACATTATTAGAGAATATATGAGTACGTTAAACGCCAATATATTGACTTAAATGCAGCATAAAATGACCAGAGTGATTTTTGAATATCTAACGTCATAAAATAAAAATGATGTCATTACCACCAGTAAAGTTCATTAAGGTAAATAAATACAGAATTATATAATGACAATATCGGATGCCGTACATACCTATCACTGTCAAAACAATTTAACCAATTTGGTTGTTAACATATAGTGATGGTAGTTCATATAATGGTAAAATATGCCATAAACTATTTACTAATTCATGGTAGACTGGAATATATCCTTTCATCAACTTTTTTATAATTTGCACAAACAGTAAGGACTGACGGACGGACGGGTCAAACACATTATAATCCTGGCAACTTCGTTGCAAGGGGTATAACAACGGAATGTAATAATGATTTATACTGCAATTACAACAAAAAGGTACACAAGTCACGAGTACAACTTTGCTTTATTTAGTAAGTATAAAAGAAACCTTTGTCCTTATTTAATATAAATAATTAGATATTTTCTACATTTTGTCGAATTATTATTGTATTATTATAGACAATTCTTATATAGCGCCAATACGAAAAAAAATTACTCCAGGCGCTTTACAATATCACATGAGGAACATTATCTATAAATATATCACAATATTCAATAATAAAAACACATTATCAAAAGGAATTTACACTACATGCAACAATAAATTGCCCAACAATATTAATAAAACAATAAAACGTACCTAGCAGAGAAACGCTAAAACAATTTTGTACTGAAACTAAAACATTAAAAAAAAAAAATCTAACACGCATGAGTAAAATTAAAATTTTTACAAATAATAATAATTTCAAAAAATAAAAATAAAATATCTATCGATTTTAATCTAAAATATACAACCACAACCTTGACAATAAATGTAATTAATCAGAAGGAAAAAAGACCAATTAACTTAAAATCTACTCCAAAGCAATACTGATTACTAAGTCTATAATTTACAAAATTAAAATCATTGATTGTATGCACTTCTAAACAGGTGAGTTTTAACTTTCTTCTTGAAAAGTTCAAGGATTGTTCATTTTGTATAGTAGATGGTAAACTGTTCCAGATTATTGCCGATGCCATGTCAAAACGCCTGTCTCCGTACGTTTTAGCGACTTTTTTTGTTGTAACAGAGTTTTCGCCTGTGAACGTAAAGTTCTTTGTGGTTCGTGCCGTTTAACTAGTTCTTCAATATAAACTGGAGCGCGACCATGAAGAGCTTTAAAAGTGTACATCAAGATCTTGTAAATGCTTCTGAACTTCACAGGGAGCCAATGTAGAGAAATGAGAACAGGAGTTATATGTTCGTGCCGGCGTTTTCTCGTTATAAGTCGGGCCGCTGTGTTTTGAACTCTGTAATTTACTTAGATGACATTCATTGATTCCATATAGCAGACAATTTCCACAATCCAATCGCGAAGTAACTAATGATGCTACTAGTGTCTTGCACGCATTCGCCCTATATTTCTGATTTGAAAATTACATGACTTTGCAATTTCAGACACCTGTTTTCCCATAGACATTATTTTGTCAAAGTACATTCCCAAGTTCTTAACAAAAGATGCGTCCTGGACAACACAGCCATCAAATTTCAATGTGCACTGAGAAAAATCTTCGAATGCAATCTTTCTTTGTGAAATCATGTAATCACTTGATTAGTCGCCAAAGTTGTCAATCTCAAATGTTGTCTAGAGATTATTTAGGTTTTTTGTTGATACAAACATTTAACATTATTAGAGAATATATTGGTACATCAAATGCGAATATATTGAGTTAAATGCAGCATAAAATGGGCAAAGACGAGTGATCTTTGAATATGTAACGTCATAAAATAAAAATGATGTCATTACCACCAGTAAAGTTCATTAAGGTAAATAAATACAGAATTATATAATGACCAACTAAAAGTACATATTAAGACAAACAAAAAACCACAATGACAGATCCGATATGTTAGTGGAAATGGAAATGATCTATATACATACTAAACAAACCATTTAACCTTCGACACTAAACTTGGATCTATATCACAAAATGTAATATGTCATCTGACCTTTGATATTGTACCGACATAATTAAATTTCATTGGATAATAGTCACGTGCGCAATATATAATCTACAGCTTTAAAGAAAACAATAGAAAGAACATTTATTTTAAATTTAAATGCTAGCTATTTGTCACAGGGTAATTTTATTTACAGAAAAAATTCTTCTATATGTAAAAATCACACAAATTGTTCATATTATTTCATTTACTAAACATTCATACCAAACATAATATATAATTATAATAAAATAAAAAAAAACAATTTTAACATACTGACCATTTTGACAAGAAAAGACGAGATGAAGAGTATAATAAATGGAAGATATCTTCCTTACTAAGCAAGACGAGAGATTCAGGTAGACAGTGCCTTGATGTATCTAAATAGTGTTTTAGTTAGCGATATTGATATTAATACAATTAAAATAAAATTTTCGACGTCAGATGCGCGTTTTCTCTAAACGAAATTCAACAGCAGCGCGTAGAGCAGATAATTATTTAAAATCTAAGTAATTTAGATATTGCAAAGCATCAGGTTTGTATGAAATAAAATAAAAAGAAGATACGTGTAGAAAAAATGAGTAAATAAAGTTTAGTACGAAATATATCAGTTAAATACAAGTGGAATAAATGTTGATAAACATCTGAAGATAAGTTTGTCTCAACAAATGTAATATTTAAATAAGCCGGAAGGTTACTCTATTCTTATATAATGGATTGGGTAAATTTTTTTTGTATATTTCGTACAAGTGAACTTTTAATATTTGCTGCATAAAACTATGTTAAGACATAATGTTGAAGAAATAAGAGTATACATAAAGGCAAAATCTGTAAACGCAAACTTTTAGTATTTCATACAAAATCTGCACAAAAGTTCAGCTAAGATAAGACCAATATTCAAATAAAAATGGATGAGACCACGAGTTAACCAAATCTACCATCATATTGCATCTGTCTTAAAGTCTTTCTTATCTGAAAGCTAGTAAAATGATTATTTGCTACAAATGTAACTATAATTTTGTTAGTAAACATATTTTGTAGATCAGCCAGCTCGTATAGTTTTCCCTGTGATGCACTAACAAATATGATTCTCTTAACACTGATTATATAATTCTCCACTTAAACGTACTGCAGTGTTCCTTATTAAAAGAAGAAAATTTCGGTCAAATCGTGACAGGGATAAACACTTTATATGGAAAAACATTAATATCGCTGCTCAAAAGAAGAAACTTTTGGAAAGGTATTCTTTTTGTCGTACATTTTAGAAATAAAATGTGCCTTTTCTTTATTACAGTGTGTAAATGTATGCATGTTTCTGTGGTTGCCTTTAAAAATATTATGTGTTTAGAAGGTTTCAAATGTATAACATCACGTATAACTGTGCATCTTGGTATCAGGCTAGATTAGTCATAATAGGATTAATAAACTCGTCATAATGACTGATAGTATATACATGTACAAACCTTTATATCAAAAGCAATGCCGGCTATCGGAGTACAATTAAATGAAATAAAGCATGATATAGTTATATGTAAACCTGGTGTGTATCTTATTTTATTTAAAGTTCGTTCCAGACATGAGATTGAAATTTAGTAAAGTCATATTATTTCCTCAAATTAATTCTTTTGTCTGACAACATATATGCTTGCCTCTGGTATTGCGGTAAAGTTGCTGTTTACCTTCTAGTATGTGTGTAAGTGTGACGACAAAACAAGTCGCAAATTCATTTTAGATGCAGTAATTATATTCACACGTATCTGAAGTATACATTCGTACCAAAACAATTTACAATTAAGATTTTTTGACGTCTGCCGTATTGTTTGTTTGTAATTATTATAACCATGAACAATTAATTAACATTAGCGTGTTCATAACTTAAATTACGGTTATGTTTTTTTTGCACTAAGCCTCTATTGTTCTATTCAAACTCTGATTCATGTGTCATGACAGTTTAGAGGTGTAGGTTATTTCTCAATACGGGCGTCCACATTAAATTTACTGAGGTTTGTGGTCATGAAAAGTTGACGGGTAATTTTAGGCTAGATGAAATATCATAGATAAATCCGGAAGTGTTTAGTACCTTCACCGCTGATTAGTTATTTATTTGTTGATGTAACTTTGTTGTTTGCATTCCGGTTGTATTACGATGTAATATATTTTGAATACTTTCAAGCAATCAAACTATGTTGTTTAGAAGTTACTACAACTGATCGTTTAATATGCACATTTTATCTTTTTGTATTTGTATAAGAACAGAAAAGCTCTCGGAATAAAACATAATTAGATCTTTTTGTTTAATGGCGATGATGATTACTAGTATTTGTTGTGCACATTTGTTTAAAATGTATTTATAGTGTGCAAATATCATAACCTTCTTGGGTTAATAGTAGAAACGGAGTAAAATTTCTGCAGCCGCGTTGTAACACTGCCTTTTGACATTTTGTGCAAGTAGCCACAACACTGATTCAACATTTTATAACAATGTTTTCTTCTTTAATGTCTAGTTATCATTCCAATTTGACTACACTGCGGGGAGGGTGAACTCAAATCCTGTCTTCACTACCAAGAAATGCCTGTTTAATACCAAAGGTCATGGAATATTTTCTGGGTGTTCTGGCTCCCTCGTGTTTACCTAAAACAATTTGTTTAATTAATTTTGTTTTATTTACTTTATACTATCAACTCACGTTTTTCTATTTTGTTGGAATTTTTATGTCTGCATTTTTCGGTTTTACTTTTTAACATTTAACGCTGTTTACCTTGTATCAATACAGATGTTGCCGCCGTTCTTAGACGTAAAATATTCGACATTTCATAATGATCAAAGTAAGAAAAAATGTAGGAACACAGAATCATATTTAACGATGGGAACATATTAATATTTAAATTTCTTCTGCCGTTACCAATATGTTCATGCTGCAAAAGAAAAATATACACGTAGTATAAACAGAACATACTATGATATACTTTTTTCGTGAAAAGTTTATAGCTATGGTGCTTTTATGTGTATTGTGTATATTTGTAAGATAAATCATATTTTTAGACAGCTTGTATTTATAAGTAAACCCTGTGTGTAGGAGGTTGTGTAAGTATTGTCATTTAATTATTTTTAATTTTAAGATCGAGTTAAAATTAAAGGTTTTCGAATATTGCGAATTTAGTGGCGCTTTTTCGTTGCTTATAAAGCTTTCTTTTTTTTAATGAAAAACTACATTTTGTCACTTTTTGTTAATAAAATTGACATTTTAATTTATATTCAACTGTGAATCTTTGATTATCCCCCTTAGAATGATTTAGTTTTTCTTCTATAAACAGGTCTTTTAATATGTATTTAATCAATAATTAACATTTAAGCAATATTTATTTTACATAGTTTTAGTGAGAATACTATAACAATACTCCAATAGTGGTTATGCTCTCACAGCCAATAAATACGTGAATTGACGTTTCTAAAAAGAAATTAAACCCCACAAGTATTCATGGAACTCTAGTAGTAATAAATCAATGGTAAACCCGGTTTTGAATATTGAACTGTTATTGTTTGTTATGAGACACCTAAATAAGATAGTATCTATTTCTCAATTTCTTAACATAATTAAAAACGCATATTTGGTTTCTTTACTACTTGATTTTATGTAGGAGAAATATATTTACACATCATTTTATTATATATAACGTCCATTAGCCATTAACATCGACCACTGTAGACTGGGTTTATAGTGAACTGTCCTGTTCAGTTTTCTGTATACTCTTAATTTTAATATAGAGTAGGCATTGCCAAAACGCGAGCACAGACAATATAATCCTTTATTTTCAATATATAATGTGCATTTCATAATTGACGTTACTTCCTATCACCCTAAAATTGCCTTTAAATTCCAGTGGTCACGTGACGTCTTTCTTTGTAACTGTGCATCACATGAAGTGTAATTTGATTGTCAGTTTTTAAAGATCGATTTAGAGATTGCAAAAAATAGTATGAAATGTTTGTTGTTAATTTTAAATATAACATTTATTTTTTATCGATGTCAACTTTATTTTCAAGTCCTTCTTAAAATTATTTTTAGTACTTTTCTTCATTCACTTTGTTCCAGTTTTTTGACGATATCAACTTCCGGACGAAAAAAATCAATATCAGCATGAATCAGGTTTTGATCACGTGATTTCATTTTGATCACATGATACGTAATTGCCGTAGAGCTCACCGCTCTTCGTGGGCCGCTTCGCTGCCCGCTGCTAGTTGTACTCGCTATTACTTTTTCACATATCTTATTTCAGGTTAAAACAAAATTAAGAACATGTATTCCACATATTTTAGTGATTCTGTAGATTATTGTTTTTGTTTGTCTATATTCTGTTCATATTTGCATCTTCTGCTCTCCCTTGATTGATTGATTGATTGATTAATGGTGTTTAACGCCCGAGCAGCATTATTTCAGCTATATTCAGGCGATGAACATGAAATGGATGATAAAATGAACATGAAATGATGATGAATGAAAATGGGATGGGACACAAGGAAAAATATGGGTAACGGATTTTAGATTGCCACTGGCAAATGGGAGGATGGATAGGGTCGGGCAATTCAGCCTCCTGTAGCGGTATCGAAATCCCTACTCATAGCGAATACTACAACAGCGTTCTTTAACGTGCGAGGAACGTGGCATTTTTCCCAACATGGTGCACTAATATGGTTTGCAGTCAGGTTTTCCGTATTATGGCCTGACAACCCCAGCTTGCCAGGGGTACCCCATTCAACCACCTGGGGCACACATCCCAGTCGGTCTTTAGGCAAACCGACCTGACACGCCGGTCAGGGTACTGGGCGCTATTTAGTCGCCTTTTACGACAAGCTGGCGCGACTGCGGTCTATTCTTTTGGCCACCCGGATCTCGCACTGGGCCTCTCCCTTGATTACAGTAGAAAATTATACAATGATAGATCATTGAAATAATATATTTTGTCACGTTTCCTTGATACATTTATATTTATTCTATAGCTGGGTATGATAACTGATTATTACAGTATTGAAAATAAAACTGCTAGTAACTTTTGTTCTAAGTCAATCATGAAATGTATTACGTATTTAGGATTTACACCTGCCTTTGTAAAGTATTGTAGAAACCGGTTTTAAAATATGGCAGTAAATAAAAATTGCAATCTTCTTTGTCAGTAAATTTGGCTTAAAATTGCAATCTTCTTTGTCAGTAGATTTGGCTTTTCATAAAACATTGATCTCGCACGAATAAAATTAAGCTCGTAAACCATTCGTTTTTTGGTAGATTTCAATTTTAATATATTTCATTTAATTGTTCGTTTATAATTTTGTGGGTTTTTTTTGGTATTTCGTTTTTACCTTCTTCAAGAAGACAATTATAGTATAGTTGCAGATCGTAGGAGCTTAATCTTCTTGCGCACCAGCTTTTACCCAAATTAATTTTATGTTCTTTAATTTTAGTTTATCTGAAAATTGATTAACCTTATTGTGAGCTCATGTCTCATGTATAATAGTGTTTTTTCTTACTGTTCCTTGTTCTTTGTTACTTTTCACAGGAGAAATTATTTTCAATTAACATTAAAGTAATGTACATTTGAACTCTCGAATGCATTAAAAAAACTGACAACCAATTGCATCTGCATGCCCTGCTTTAGGTTAAACATAAACATGATTATTTTTCATAAGTTCCGTCATTGTGGTAGACTAAGGATCTGAAATCAACACAACCTTTATCAGAGTTGAACAAAATGTTTAAAATTATGTAGATAGGAGACAATGTAGCAAGAGTACTTGTTTGAATCAGGATATGACGAGATTGGAAAAGGCTAAACATGACACTCTATTGTCATATTAAAAATAAAAAAAATAACAAGTATGTTGTCATCAAACAAACGATTGTCACCCTACACGAACTGCACATTATTGCTTGTCTGTAAAATTATTACGGACCGTTTTAATTATCTTTTGAACATTACATGCGTCGCTTATTACAATTGGTTAATATAATTAATTTAAATGAATTAATTTTTACAGGTCTATTAATAAACTAACTTCATACTATAAGTTATTCTGGAAGTGCGTGTTGTGTCACTGACTGGCCATCAACTAAGAACACAGGAGGATTATTTGGATTATTACCATGAAGGAACTGACATTATTTTGTGTTGCCGTCCTTCTGAGTATTGTCCATGCTAGTGAGTATACTAAGAACTGCGTTATATTATTCATAAATATTACTACAAGAAATGTAGTTGCGTAGTATTATGTTTAACATTTTTACAGTAAAAATAAACATGTAGCTTTACTGTATTAGACTTCATAAATGTATTACGTAGTAGAGTAATCTGTAGCTTATTTTGTTTTGTTTACATAACCACTTAGTAATATAACAGAAATGTCTAGACGACCTGAAAACAAATTAACCTTCATCTTTTTGTATATTTGTTTTCTGTTATTCTACCTTATAATTGTTACTATCTAAAAATAAATATAAGTTTACTGATTTATGATGCCATCCTTTGCTAAACGTCAAAGTTATGGACGGATAAAGTAAGTAATTTCTAAAAATAAAAACATCTGCTTTCATCATTAAAATACATAATGAAACGGAGAATTTCAAGTCGCTTCTGAAAGTAGAAAATGGGTCATTAAATGTAAAGCAATGCCACTCTACAAGAAACATAATTTCAGGTAATGTTATGATTTTTCAATGAGCAATATTTAGGATTAATGAAGGTAAGTTTGTTTTCAGTTCGTCCGGCCATTTCTGTTATATTACTAAGTAATAAATTAAACAAAACAAAAGTTACTCCGTAATACATTTAATATTGATTGAACTACATAAGGTAAAAATCAGTTCATTTGTTCTTCTTTTTAAACGCGAAATGCATATGGTAAAAAAGTGTTTATTACATGAAAAGAAATTTTAGAAACGTCTATTAAACCTATAAATAAATTTTTGCTGTCGATTTTGACACTTTATGAACTTTGGACTACCTCAACGCAGCATCTCGAATTTAACCGTGTCTATCCGACTAATGTTGTTCGTGCATGTTTACGTCCCTCACAGCTTTCAGCTTCCCTTTCAGCTAAAAGAAAAACATTTAACAGATGGATATATGATAGACTGGCAACACTTTGAATATTGTCATTCTATTACGTTGAACAGGATTGAAACAGTAATACTGTTCATAACTCACAAAATTAAACCAACATGATGTCATGAGAGACCTCGTTGTACCTACCAATCAAACAAGTTTTTGTGAGTTGCTGTACATTGGCGTACTTAAAAATCTATATAAATGAATCCAGGCTACGTCGTTAACCTAATAGGACATTTGTCAGCAGTAGAATTTTATTTACTTTTCACCGGTTGGGAATGATTGTTTGATGTTCTCTCTCCCTCCCCTCGCAAACAGAAACTTAAAAAATTACTAATATTAATTGCAGAAAGTCCTATAAAGAGTACAATGAAATCTTTCGACACTTTCTAGACCTTGGACTCGATTTAAAATTTTATAAATCTTTATATAACAAATGATTGTAAATAGACGTTTCCTATTACTATCAACATTTTATTTGCTGTACACTTTATATTAAGGGCACTTTTGTCTGTTCCAATTGCTGGCCTTTTTACATAGATTTGACGGTATATGAAACTTATGAATTATTTATTAATAGCTACATACTACTAGTATTGTAAGAAGAATAATAATTAATAATTGTCAAACTACGCACGAGGCGTGACGTTTACATTTTGCATTATGTAATTTATGTGTTTATATAATTATAGCAGAAAAAGATCGTGTACTATATTACTCATGAGTTAAGTAACAAAACAGAGGTAAACGTGTTTTTATTTCATCAAAACCACTCTTATTTATATATCACAGAATGATTAGATTGTCTCCTCTCTGTATATCGATTCAAGAAAAGAGATACATTATGTATATAAAGGTCTCTGTAAGGAATCATGAGTTTAGTTTTCCTTCAAGCATCCTGTTTTTAAACAAAATCCTTAATTCTCTTTTACGTCAAATGAATTAAATGAATAGTAAAAAATTAATTGCTCGATTAAAAATGTAATGCTTTAATTTTAGTTGTACAGTAGTCACAATGCAACAACTGCTGGCGATCAGTATTCTTATATTTTTTGTCATAATTCACAGACAACGTTTTTGGTATTTTTAGACCCAGCCTAAAGTATAAGAAAAAAAACCAAAGCATTACACTAGTTTTCAGTTGGTAAGACCCAGCAAATAGCCAATGAAGTTGTTAAAATCTAACATCAAAATTGTGTCGTTTAAGGATCGCCCAACAATGATCAGTGAACTTATTAAATGTTTCATCAATTTGTCACGTCAGACACGCTCTACCTTGGTTTGCACAACTTCAAGAATCAGAATTTTATTTTAACATTTGTCATTTTAATTAATTCACAACAGAACAAGGAAACAACAAAATCATAGGTATCGGTTATATTTTCTCATCCACTCTCCGATGCCTTCTCCTGGTAACAAGATACTTAAATGTTGCCCACTTTGAAATGAGTATATTTTTAGTACAAACATAAGCAGAGTGTATAAAATTGGCTGACTGGTCGGTTCAGCGGGCAGTATTTCAGCTATGTATAAGACGAGAACAAGGTGACTTCAACAAATAAATTGTATGTATACGTAAAAGGTGTTATCTTATTTCCGTACATAATATGACTGAAATACATGTATAATTGGTTGAACGATAAGTAAACCAGTAAATCAATCAAACGGAAATTATTCATGACTTGCATGTGCTAATCGATTTAATTAAATAATGTTAACGAGGATAAAAAATATAGTCTTAAAGGAGTTTCAATATCTTTTAACAATTAATAAATCTAAAGGAAGATAGATAAGCTTTCTTGTCTTCATTCTCAGTGAATAAACAAATGTTGCCGGCGTGATAGAACGAGATTTTGCTTCCTTAAAATTCTTCAGCAATTTCTTAAGCTGGTTTAAAAGTGGACGATCTGCCCAAGTCTCTACATGTATTTTAAAAATTTGTAGTGTATTTAAAAAGCTTCTAAATCCAAATATATTGTGTATTTAATAGGAATTGTCATACATTTTTCAGATCCAAATGGTCTAAATCAAGTTACAGAATTCACTGCAAATGATCCCATCGTTAACAACTTACAGTACGATTTATTGGCAGATGGAAATACACTGATTGAGATTGACCTTCTAAAAGATTATTTCCCTGCATCTGGACACGTCATAAGAAAACGTAACGTAGTTGAACCACCCCAAGAAGAACCACAGACCGTTCAAAGAAGACGAAGGCGAAGGAAGAAGGTTCCTGGGGGTAGTGGTGGTAATCCTGCTGGTAATGCAGGACCAGAGATCCCACTTCCAACGCCAACAGCCGCTGATTCCCCAATGAATTCTCCAGTAGTAAATGTTCTCGACCCGTCTGATGCGCGTCAACGTCGTCGAAGACCTCGACCACAACCACCCACCGAACCAGCTCCTATTTTACCAAAAGAGCCAGCTTTGAGCGAATTGAGGCAAGAGAGAACTAATGGTCTGTTAGAAACTAAACAGCTTCAAGCTAAATATGTCAGAACAGATCAAATGCGAGCAAATAGACTAAGGGCTGATAAGGTTAGAGCCGACGAAATTAAAGCTCAGGATGTTGTCGTGACAGGTAAAAGAAGCAAATCCAGTAGACCTAGTACCAGTGAATTCATCCAACCGGAGCCTATTTATGAACAGGCTGGAACTCAAAGGTACAATTCCGTTCTTGATGGTCAAATCTATGAGCCACAATTTGCTGGTCAAATTGATGGACAAAATTATTATGGGGGCTTACAGAGCATTCCAATGTTTGATAATACTCAATCAATACAAAGACTTGTTAGACCTAGATTTACCAATAGAGATACACTTTTCTCTCAAGATATTCAGCCAAACAGTCAATTTTTTCAAGCACCTGAAAGTAGCCGATTTGGGCCAGTAGATATACCACCTGCGATTCAACCACTTCCCGAATTCAGCTCCGCACGTATGTTGGATCAATATGCAAGGAAAGCTCTTGCACCCCCACTAAGCGAATTTATTGCTGAAAAGCCATTGATACAATCTGCCAGTCAGTATATCAGAAAGGGAGGATTGCGAACTCGAAATCCGTCTACAGCTGAAAAAACTGGACCTAACAATGATTTTCAAATTTTCGATAATCTAGATGCCCATTTTAATATGGGAACAGGAGGTAGGCCCGATGCATTCGACAAAACGTCAAAAACGTACGATACAAGTGTAGATCCATGGTATTTTTAGCTGTTATAAACTCAGTTGCAAAAGTTTAAACAGTATTATAATTCGAAAGGTGGAAAATGAACATTGATTAAACTTTGCAAAGAACATAATATCCGAGTATATATCTTTACAAACATGTATTAAATCTGTAGTGTATGTCAAAAATAGTTATTTTTGTTGATTGTTTTCATGCAAATATTATGATTGTTTTGTTATAATGAAATTATTCTTGGTTATGTTTAAACAGATCTAAAAATTAATCTGTACTAGATATGTCTGTTTTCTATAAAACACGTTTACAATAAATTGTTGTGATCGAATATTTCTTAAAGACGTCGTTGAACAGCTTAAATTTGTTATCACCTAGTTGTCTGCTCGAGTCCCTACGCTAGTGTCTTTGTCCTTAAGGGACTAGCCTTCTTCACACTTCGATGCTTATTTTTTTTTGTTTTAATGATGTTTAACGCCACTTTAAGCAATTTTTCAGCTATTTCATGGCGTCCAGTTTTTATTGGGGAGGAAGCTGGAATACCCGGAGATAGCCCCCGACCTGCGGTAGGAAAACTAACAATCCTTGTCAATTAAGATTGGAGTGGAGGACACCCTGCCTGCAGTGAGAATCGAACCCGCAATCTCAGTGTTGACAGACTACGTGATCAATAGTAAACGAACTACCTTAACCACTCGGCCACCGAGGCCCTACTTCGATGCTTAAGTGTTATTGTTCTGTTCAAGGGTACTTTTCTTTACATTTCTGTAGGGATTGTTTGATTTATTGATTCTTTGCTATAAAAGGGGCAACATGCAATATTTTACCTAAATTCAAGTCCAAGAAAATAAAACACACAATAAAGCACAGGGAAAAAGATGGGTCAACGGGAACAAAACTAAGACTGCCGTTGAATAGTAAAGAACATTGCATTTAAATCTTTTGAAGCGGTTAAAATGCCGCTGCTCTCTTTCATATTTATAAAAAGGGTATTTATCGTGTAATTAGCGTTGCAACGTGAACACATGTCACCGAGGCAAGACTTTCCGTATTATGACCTTGAAACCATAAACGATGGGGGAAAAATATCAGCCTTATGGGAACGCATTGGGTACAGATCTGTCGATCGAGCACTGGAATCCCTCACAGTATGGTCCCAGAGTACATTGCGAAAAAACCTGTAACGTTTTTTTCTCAATTTTAGTCAACTTAGCCTCGTAAAAAACCTACCAATTAGTGTCTTGATCCGGCATAAAGCTTGTCTGAGGTTATACAATTTATATTCTTATTATCTTTGATGAATATTTCATCTACCATTGCAAGTAAACCAATTGTACAAAAAGAGCCGAACAATCATGTCTAGATTAACGTCCTCTTTTGGCATCTTCTTTAATGGAAGTAAACAACAGAACGTATTTGAGATATAGAGTGAAACGTAATGCAAAAACGTAATGCAAATACTATTTACAAACTCTTTTCTTAGGACAAATTTGTTAGTGTAAGTACATTTCTAAGATGAACAACAAAGTTAAGCGTTGATAAAGATTACCGGCATATAAGTCATTCATGATAATTAAACCAATCTCTTAAATACGATCGCACATTCGTTTAGTCAAAGATAGTCTTTTATATTCCCGTAGTTGACTTTTTCCTAGACGGCACAATGAGTAATTCGACGGGTGTCTAACTAGAGGCAGGCACTGCTTAGTCGTTTGGAGAAACTGAGTACACCCATGGTTTTTATTTGGTTCGGGTTACTCACTTTCTGTTTTTGTGTTTTTTGGACTTTGTTTTGTATTGTATTATGTTTGTCCAAAGCCGGATTTGTAACTATCCCTTGACATTCGGCTCTCATTGTTCAGTCGGTTTCCTTGCTATTTTTCTAACTTCTAAGATAATTTAAAACAATTTTAATCCTATATATATACAAGCAGTTAATTTATGTGATATTACACTTGTACAGAGTCGGATATTTTGACATTATAGTAAATTGTCTTCAAACAGCCGAAAATATCACAGTGTCACTTATCCAATATAGAAAAAGATACTCTGAAAATAGTGTTTTATTATACAAAATTGCAAATATTAAAACAATAAAGTAGCTGATATGACATATCCCTTATTTGTAGAAACCTACATATGCTGTTCCTTTATCTCATTTAATACGATATTCCTTGTCCTTTTTATCCTATCCTATTGATTGTATGGATGTTTGCTATTCGTTCAACGAGCAGTATTACAACTATATTTAGTGCGGCAAGTTAACAAAAAATCAAAAGGGAAATACAGGAACATTTGGGAAATCATTTCTAATGCCACTGTAAAAGCATAAATTATATGGTATGCCCAGGAAATTTAGCCACAAACAACTACAAAAACGGTCTGTAGTGTAAGGAGTGTATACTTCTCTAGAACCGTTAAACACTGCAGTCCGCGGTAATGATTATTGCAGTATAACCTGATAACCCCGGACGCTCTTGGCAACTATGTGAATTGAGATTGCTTTTAATAAATAAGGTGCTTAAAATGGATAAACGACACCAAGATTGAAATCGTCATTTCTAAATTTGATCGTCTGTATAGTGTCTCTTACTCTTATGGGTGAGTATTTCTATCTTTTGTCGTGATACCTTTGTATCTCGTTTTATTTGTAAAAACACGGTAGCAACATTTCCACAGAAAAATTTCCTGGTACCCATCTTTTATTTACGTATTTGCTCTTGATGATTGCTGGGTATTTGGTTACTAGTGTTCGTTCAAAAGAGCTGTTTAGATAGTTCCTATGTAAAGGATAGGGTAAGTTAGTTGTTTGTCATGTTACACGTAACAATAGACCGCAAACCATAGTGCGTAACGTGTTTGGATAGTGCCACGCTGATTGCACGATAAAGACTCCTTTTCCAAAAATTCTATCCGCTTCCTAAGTCTAAACATTCCATCCCTACCCACATGTCATGTTTTTTTAGTGCAAGTCAAAATTTTGTCCTTGCAATCGGTTGATTGGATTCGCCCAACCGATTAATTGTTTTGTTCTGTTAATGATTATACCTAAAATACTGCTGATTGGACGTTAACCGACCATTTAATCATTGTGTAAAAGGATCACAAAATAATGAAGTACAATGTAAATGAAGTGGCGTTGGCCAAATTCGTTATCTATGCAAATGAAAATGTGATTGAATATAAAGCGGAAACAATACAGGAACATCATTCATTTTTCAAAATTATTATTAATATGATTGCGTGATTGATTGATTAATTTATTGATTAAATAATTGATTAATTGATGGAATGTTTGCTTCCGTCTAACGAGCATTATTTTAGCTATATTCGAGATAAAAAAAGTTAACAACTGAAAAAGTAATTTGACAAGCTTGCTTAAAACTTTATATATGTTAAATGCCTCATAGTTTTATGGATATCCAAACCAAACAATATTTAAAATATTTTATATTATCCTCGTGTGATCCAGAGAATAAAGCTAAGCGTGGTCTGCAAGCATAAGATTATTTATTTTAAACTCTTCAATTATAAATTTTAAATGATGTACTTTAATTGATTGATTAATATTCAACACCCTAGTATTTTAACTGTATTCAACAAGTGAAGAAGTGGTACCATGCAACAGGTAGTTTACAAGTGGTCAAAAATTAGTTTAGTGTTTATTCAATTACCAAAAGTAAGCAAATCAATCTTAGGTAAGTTACGTTACAGACTTGGAACACCGTACTAACTGTGGTATCTTAGGTAAGTAACGTGACAGTCTCGGCACACCGTACCAACTTGGGTATCTTAGGTAAGTAACGTGACAGTCTTGGAACACAGTACCAACTGTGGTATCTTAGGTAAGTAACGTGACAGTCTTGGAACACCGTACAAACTGTGGTATCTTAGGTAAGTAACGTGACAGTCTCGGCACACCGTACCAACTGTGGTATCATAGGTAAGTAACGTGACAATCTCGGCACACCGTACCAACTTGGGTATCTCAGGAAAGTAACGTGACAGTCTCGCAACACTAACCAACTACGGTTTGCAACCAGGATCTAAAACATGTACCATCGTCTAGGATTCGGAATGGCAGCTCGCTCAAATGGGACTTTCAATTCCGAAATGGACGGATGTTGTACCTACATGTACATTTATTTAGTTTTAAAGGCATTTTCCATCAACCTGTCAGTATGTTACGACTACGTCTTCTGTTAATTATTAGAACGCTAATTAGGTTATAACCTACACTTGTTAAAATTAATTATAATTATGTATGAAATTCTAATCACGTGCAATCACATTTGGTGTAATAAAACATCCAAAAAGCTAAAAATATGCGCTTTTTGACGCTTGTTTTGATTTTATTTGCTGCTGGAGTAGCACCTTTCTTTACAGAAGGTATGTATTTTTTCTACGTTTAGATTTATATTACATGTACCAATTTGTATTCTATACATTACTCTTGAGTTTAACAATAATATGCGCTGACCTTTCATTTCTATGTTAAGTGGTACAAATACACGAGGATATGCTTATATTAGTACCAATTATGTCTGTTTTTCTTATATTTAAAAATCAATCAATTCATGTGCATTTTAATACCAGTTGGCAACATTTGTATAACATGTCTTATACTTCTGATCCAAACTATTGGACGGGTCACATTTGACCAATTAGTACAGTATTTAAGAACTCACAAGTCAAGTGCACAGATCGATCGTAGCCGTCTCGTAAGGTTGGACGATGATTTGTGCCTATACTTCCAACAAACATATATCAGGGATCATTGATGTTTTTGAATATTTTGTATTCCTTTTGTTTACAATTTCAATAAGAAGATCAATAATTATTTCACTGATTTCTTGCAGACTTTTAATCAAGAGAAAGATTCCTACATTGCCTGTAGGACATACACATCGGTGGCTACAAGGCATTCTTGATTATTATGTACACACAAAATATAAAAACCTTAAATTTAACATTATTTACTTTGATTTTAGATAACATTTTAGTTGACAAACAAAAAAGTGACGGTCTTCTGAACCAAAGTATTGCAAAAATCACGTACGAGAATAATTTGTTAATGCAAGCTCTGGATGACAAGAATATTTACAGAGTGCACAGAATTGAGAAACGTGGTGCTAATAAATCAGTTCGGAGTGGACGAAAAGGGAGAAAAAGGAGAATGCAGAAACGGAATTTACAACCAAAAAATTACCAGGATGACACAAATTATAGAGAGAAGCAGAACCATTTTTCCCGAAGCAGAGATGAACAATCTTTGAATCTAAACAATATACTTGATCAGCGTAATGACGAACGACATATGTCTAGTCAACCGGATACAAGAATTGAATCAACTCAGAGCAGAACAAAGTCAGATGGTATTCTTATGGCAACAAACATAAATGCTGACAAAATAAGTGCTAAAACCATGAACGCGGACTCCGTTGTTGCTGATAAGATTTATGCGGATCAAATTCATGGCGAAACTATCATCGTAACGTCCAAACAAAATCAACCTTTCCTAAGTGAATTTACATATCGCCGACCAAGGACAGAGATACAAAGAAGTCCAGGTGCCGGATATTATCGTGGACAAAACAGATTCACTAATAGTGACTACGGTTATCCTTTTTCCAACACGGACAACTCAGAGAACTTTTGGTACAAACAAACGTCCGACAGCCTGTCGAACTTTCATCAACAGACAGTTGTTAAAAAGTATGCTGGTAATCGTGATCTAAAGTCACCGAAAGCAAACAACAGGCCCTTAGAAAATATCAGAGACCTCTATAAATATAATAGCCGGCCTGACAGTATATTTCAATCAGAAACAACTATAATAGATACGCATAACCATCCCTTTATTTCCTTTCAAAATGGATATGTCAAGCGCCAGAAAATATTGAAACCACTTGACGAAAATGGATCTGGAATGTATGGCAACACAAGGACAAGACGTCAAAGATATGGTTTTCACCCAAGCAATTGGCAATAATATAGTTGTACTGCAACCTTTAAAAAACTCATTTATTTTATAATACATATGTTAAGAAAGAAATCATAGTATTGTTGGACTTAAATTATCAATATATCAATATATATTCTAATTACCATTGCACTAAATAATAATAAATTTCTTTAAGTTTCATGATGTTATGATAATGCGATACATGTATTACGATATTTTTATAAGTATTTTATGAGTGGCATTTTAAATTTTGTGGTATACGTTTGATATCAGAGTATATGAACAAACTTTTTCACATTTCACTAATATATAGATTACTCTGCTTAAAACTGAAAACTGAATGACTTTCTCATTCAATCTAATCTTTTTAACAGTACATTAAGTTTACTTGATTTTAATATATTACGATGGTAAACGAGTAGTTTCTTAATCGAATGGCGATGTCTTAACTCAGATATACGCCTATCGTATCATATATGATAGTACATTAGCTTTATTCCGATTCTGTAATGGCTTAGAATGTGGATCCTTATCTGCAAGCCTTATTACAATTTCTAAGTTGTATGTTGTTGCGTTGCGTTTAGAGAAATGGTTGGTGTGTCATTATTGGATGTTTATCACTTATTAATCATAGGAGTCACAATAAGACGTATTACCACCTATAAAGTCTTAACTTCTTCTAATTTCCAGTTGCAAACTTTTAAATGCATAAATGGGCAAATGCAGCGCAGTGTTTGTATTATGCAACACATCTTCGCTAGCCAAGTGTTACGACTACCTCTCTTCACCGAATAGAGGGTGGACCGGATCGTAATGGCAACAATATTATGACTCCCTTCTGTAGACTATCACTGACTGAAGAATCCTTCATACCATCAACTATACGACAGTGGAACCGTTTAGATCTATCAATTCGTAATGTTAACTATTTTTAAGTTTAAATCTGAACTAAAGAACTTGAACCCACATAGAAGAGTTCCAAAGCATTATGAATATGGTCTCAAATAAGATAAGCAGCATCAATATTGAATTATGACCTAGACAGGGTAAATATATCTGATTCATCTTGTCGCTATGGATCCGACCGCGGACTCAAATCATTACTTCTTTGAATGGTCGAGATATGCTTATGTTAGAAATAGATTATTTGAAAACCTTCAGTGGCTGCCAATCTACTGTCCAATAAATCTAGAACTACTTACATCTGGTAATTTGCAATTGTCTAATGAGCAGAATGAACAAGTCTTTAAGGATATATTTGAGTATATCAAAGGGTCAGAAAGGTTCCCCATGGTTTGAATCATTACTCACAAGGATTTGAAATCATCATCATCATCATCATCATCATCATCATCATCATCATCATCATCATCATCCATCTTATCTATCACATCAATTTTTTCTCTATTTAATTTCTTTTTTTATTTTTCCTTAATATGTGTCATCAAAAGCTTTGTTATGTCTCCAACAAACATAATATAATTTGTATTGTATTACAATGTACGCTGCTCTATCAATATAGTTTTGTAACATACTGTATACTGGAGAAGACTTCATAAGTTGGATTAACTTGTGTCTTATCCAATTTGCATGTTTGAGCAAATAAAATATGTTTATACTATGTTTATACTAAGCTGGATCGTAACACTTGGCTGGCGAAGATAAATGCCAAACGCCGTACACATTAGAAGCATTGTTATGGACTCGCAAGTGGTCAATGTTTTGGCGTAGGAATTTATAAATCTTCTGAAGCAGTCACATATTACGTTTATATGTACTTTTAATAACAAAACTTGAGGTGCACTATAAACAATTTGTATACCCCTTTCGTTTACTGAAACATAGAATTAAAATATGAAATCGAGCAACATTATAATCTAAATACTTGTTAAATTAAGCAGGTAAACGGAAGGTCAAGGTGAGTTATCGTTATTACTTGGCGTCCGCCACCCGGAGATTATAAATTTTAGCGTATTTTTTTCGAAATACTGAATATAATGAATTATGCATGCGAGTGTTACAGCATAATGTCCTTAAAGGGTTAATAATAAAGTCTTTGCTGTCGTGCCAACTGAACTTTTGTTATTGGCATCAAGAGCGATTTTTGTTTTATCATCTTTTACATTATATAAAATGCCATTTTTTTAACGAAGCAACCTAAATAAGTGCATAAAAATCTACGATTTCCCTTGCATTACTATATTGCTTATAAACATTAACTCGTTTACACTTTTTTATAATGACTAACTTTCTCAAACATTCAAACTATTATCTTTATTTGTAAATAAACAGCATCCAAGACTAATTTAGAGTTAAACACGTTTTAATTCTTTTAACGGTAATACAATCTCTGGCCTTTCTACCATGTATATCAAGATACAAAAGTCGGTGATTGCAAACCGATACTAAATAGATGAAAACTTCAATGAAACAATCTCGTCAAAATCTGTTAATAAATATTTACACTCGAAACAGTTTTGGTCCCCTTTTTTACCTGAGAACCGTAAAATATATAATTTGTAGACACATCTTTAAATGCTAATGCAACACCAAATCCAATGAAATTTTTTTTCAAAACCAAATACACTTGAAATATTTATCTTAATGGCAAAAATAAAAACCTGATCATTTTGGCGTTTAAATCTCAAGCAATATAAATACAAAGCCATGGTAAAATCTATAACAAACAAAAACTGGACAAAAAATGCACATTTATCACAAATGAATATAGTGAAAAAGCCACCTTTAATGCAAAACTAAGGATATTACATACAAATTAATAAATTTATATTTCGGTTTTATAAAAATGAACTCAAAAATCTTTACGAAAAAGAGATCGGAAGTTGAACATCGTCAATTCTGATTTCTTGACTAGAATCGGAAAAAGAAATGCGCTAAAGACATAAGCTTAGACACATTATACACACCCTGGATCAGATAAAAAATATATATCACTCATATAAAAAAAACCCGGAGTTTAGCCCTTTTCCTTTAGAAAGGGGTACCCATTATCAATCCGAATCTTTTAATCTTTATTTGTCAAAGGAACATATCGGCAAAATAATCGAATGAAATATTTCGTAGGCGTATAATCACGAACAAAAATAATTAACAATCTTACTTAGTCGTAATGACAACAAAGTAGAACCGTTGAAAAGAAAATACAAATTGAATATGACTGTGAAACTTTTAACATGCACCAGATTTTTAGAAAAAAAACTGATGTACATTTACAAAGACTCTATGGGTACTACTTACAGAATTCAAAGGCATCAAATACAAAAAACAAGACAAGAAAGCCCGCATTATGGCCTGTTGAAATGAATGGCCCATTGCTTGATGAATTGATGTAAACCTTTCAACATTTGTTGCTCTGTGAATGCATTTTCTAATGTTATATAAACTACCACTAGAATCCCAAGTCAAGTCTGTTCCATTATACAGTAGAGATTCTTTTTAAGATTAACTGATACACAGATTCTACATTTTGATAGGCTTAGTGGCGACAATCAACACTGTACAAACAATACAAAAAGCAAGTGCAACCTTGTAAATATTTTTTTACATGTCTTAACGACAAAAAGGACTTCTCGAATAAATATGCTTCTTGAATATACAGCTGCAAATTAAACGAAAGTCTATTCAAATGTTGTCAACACGGTAATTATTAAATCGAAACAAACCGCAGTTGACAGTAGAATTCAGCATTTGTTTTCAAAAGCCTAGCTGGTTCTCTCTGATAAACGTGTGTCCTGTGGCGAACGGGTCGTGATCAGGTAAATCAGGATAGCTGGTAACCGTCTTAGGTACTAAATCCCCGTTCATGATACCATCAGGATGATTAACTGTTAATATTCTACTCTTACTATTATTTTGTACTGGTAATTCCCACACACTTTTGATTTCTGGTGTTTTGTTTACAGTAAATATAGGATGAGTACTCTCGTAAAGCGCTGTTTGAGGTTTCGCCAAATTATTATCCTCCTTCGGTTTGTTCGTCCTTTCTCGCATTACTATAAGTTTAGCGTCAATTGTTTTGCTTTTGATAACGTCTGCCCGAATCTTCTTTGCTCTTGTATTTTGTGCACTTATACTACCAGATTGTATTTCTTTAGCCCTCAATGTCCCCGAGTTATCAGATATCTTTCTTTTCGTAATCCCACTTTCTTCTGCTTCTGACATTTTTGGAAATCCTTCTGGAAACAGAGATTTTAACTTTAAACCATTATCTCTTTTGCTAATAAATTGATCAAATATATTATCGTTTAATTTACCAGTTGTGGTCGATAAATTGAGGCCATTTCGCCGACCTTTGGAGGTAGTTTCTGTAGTTTTACGACGTTCGACGACTTTCTCGCCTGGTGGGCCTCTAACAAATTCTTGACCTGATGTACCAGATTGTCCGGTATGCAAAAAAGGTCTCAGTTCAGGGGTCGATTGTGTTTTTAAACTCGGCTGAATATTCAGCCTCACTGGTTTTTGACGTGTACCTTGACTAATTGGGTGTATGAATTGCTGTAGACCGAGTCCGTTTGGATCAATTCGGTTTTGTAAACCTAGTCTGTTTGCTTGTATTGGCTGCTGTAGACCACTTTCGTTTGGTTCCGTCGGAAGAGTTGAACCTGGTACATTTGGTGCTATAGTTGGGACTGGCTCGTTAAGGTCTCTTTCTTGACCTGGATTCGGATTAAATACCACTGACGGTTCTGGGCCTGTTGATGGGTTACCACGCCGAATATCTTTGGCTACACGTATACTATCCGCAATTATTCGATCTCCCAATATTTTGTCGGCAAGAACTTTCTCACTCTTAATGTTTGTAGATTTAATTGAATTTGCCTTGATGTTCTTTGAAGTTAAAACTCCGTCACGTTCTTTTGTTGCACGTTTAAATCTTACCTCATCCTGCCCAGCATTCATACTTATATCATTTTCACTTGTAGTAAGAATCTTATCAATGTGAGTGTGGCCACTCAATTTACCCAGCAATTTGAGCTTTTGCATAAATTTGTTTGAAATATTTGGAATGGTAGCTGGGGTCTCATTTCCGGTAGGCTGTAACAGTACTTCCTCCTTTTTATTGCTGACATTTGCAAATGACACTGAAAAAAGTATACGAATATCAAGAATATATAAGATTGTTTATGGACCAATAATTATATATTCTTGAAAACCAACAAAACATGAGCCGAAAGTCAAGGGACGGTTATAATTCCGGATTTACACAAACAGTTACAACACGAAACAAAAACACCCCCCCCCCCTCTAAACAGAAAGTGAGTAACTCGTACCGAATACAATCAGGTGCTCAAGATGACTAACCAGTGCCTGCCTCTATTAGACAACCGTTAAGTTAGTCATTGTCATGCCTAGGAAAAGGTCCAATCGAGAAATAGGAAAGACCTTTGAATCGGTGACAATGTTCGACCGAATTTGAAAATGTTACATTTGTATTTACCATAACGATTAATTAAGTTATGATGGCAGTCAGAGACCCTCAATCTAGGTACAAAAAGCTTAATAGAATATATAACTATATTGGGTTTTATGAATAGAGAAGGTAACTATTCTTCATAAAAAGTTCAACTAAGGTTTTTACATTTTTTTCAAATTACTATTGTGATTACGAAGAGCCATCACTACGGAACAAAAAATAATTTTAAATTCCGTGATAATTATTCATTATCCCTACCCCACTCTCAAAATTACTATCAAATCATTCATAATAAATATTTTTTATGTCGTTAATTTATTTGCTTTTTAATTATAGAAAGTATGCCAGTTTATTTAATGGAACTGTACTATACAAAAAGTGCAGTACTTAGGCAAAACGCTTTTTTAAAAGATGTTATTACACATTTACATGAGCGTTACATTAATTTAGTCTGCAAAGCATATTAGAATAACTTCTTGTTTGTAAAATGTAACATACAACGTTTTCCATACGCAGAAAATAATACTAAATATTGTCTAATCGTTCAGCAGAAACGTCCTTTAATGTAACGATGGAAACAAATTTATTGAATGTCTGATGCAACGAGCAGTATTTCAGCTATATTCAGGGGGAGAACAAGTTAACAAAACATGAATTAATTCGTAAAAGATAGACTAAAAGACAAAACTCTTAAAATCCGCTGAAAAGGTATGGGTTATGAGCAGGGGGCGGCAACCCTTTTGTAGCTGCTTTAACGAGCCTACCTGCGCTCATCGACATCTTCAAAATTTGTATTCATTTGGCAAGGAGCTTGAAACTTTCTAAACACGTTACCCTGTTTCCGTGATCTGACTTTCTGTTTTATAACCGTACAACCCCAGCATCAAGACATCCCTTTTCCGCCACTTTGGATAATTCAGCTCTGTGGGTAGAGCGCTCTGAATCCTTACCTATGTGATGTGACCTATTTGACGGGTTGATTTGGACTGATCGTTCAAATCGGTCCATTTACTTTCAATATCGAAACCCACATAAAATGTAGTCAGTAGTTGACGATTGAAACAATAATAATATTTTTAGGTTGAAGAGAGATTTAATTAGCTTATTTATGTATTTAAAAAGAGAAAAAAGAGAATAACTTTAGTATAAGGTATTCATCAAATATTTATGTCATACGGTATTTTTGTTTATGCAGCATTTATTTATTAAAGAAACTCTAAACAATGAATAAATTTGCTTTATAAATATATATGATGAAGAAAATACGAGACATTCTCATTAAATATCCTACTGAATATTTATTATAAAAACATATATAATAAACTTATGACTAAAACTTCGCTCGTCTTAAAATTATTTAGTTATATGTATCCGTCAATAAACTGACTGATATCAAACTAATTAAAATTAAATCGTTCACATGGTCCCCATTTTTTCCTATGGTCACTTACAACGCAGCGACCAATAACAAAAAGGGGGGAGGCAGTGAAAGATTTAATTTTAATTAGATTGGAGCGATATATGCATATAATTAAATGACGGGTTCTGGATCGGACTGATCGTTGACGGTTTTGCACGGATGTATTCGTCCACAATCAGTCAGCGATCCGTAAGCACATAGTTAACAATTAGTCAAAGTGTTGCTTTTAAGGATGCAATGGCTGTAAGTTTACTCTTGGATAGGATTAGGGATCACAAAACGCAGGACAATAATACAATTAAAATTGAAGAAATCAGAAGTGAAAACTAGTATAACAAATTACCGACACTAGTTACGTTTTCTTTTCGTCTTGGGAAGAATATAATTTAATAACTGTTCAAAAAAATTAAGTTGGCTTACTGATCAATAACAAGTATTATATTTAAATAATACTTTTTAAGCATCAGAATTAAACGACTAAACATGGTAACATGATGCACGTATTTAATTTAAAAAAGAAATTTTTAAGAAAAGATGTAGAACTTAAACTTTCAAATCAAACAAAATTCACCCCAAAAATATGTACATGTATCTTGCAATGATAAAAGTAGATTCAAAATAATTTTAAAACACACGCTGAAGCGCGGTTGTTTAGTTTTTGCTTGGGGCATATATTTTGATAATAAAGATGATATATTGTCTGTATTTGTATAGAAGTTATGTCATATAGCATTAAGTCACATGATCTGATAAAACAAAAAAGTCCTCAAACACCAAACTAATTAGCAAGGCCCATTATTACTCGCTCAAAAAAATTAGAATTACCACTAAAGTGTGATTACAATGTTAGTAATTTAATTTTGGACATCTTGACTAAAGACTTTCAATCAAGGATTAAAAATAATTTATATATATATATATATATATATATATATATATATATATATATATATATATATATATATATATATTATTCATTCAGTAGTCAAGCAATTTAACAATTCAAAAAGGCAAAAAAATTAGACAAAAATAGTCAAAAACACAAAAACGAAAAAAGTGGCCAAATTAATTGAAGGAAGCAAAGGCCAACAAACAACAGTGAACAATAGAATGTTAACCCATTGACGCAATCAATGTAGTTCAAATTAATTGAATTAATTGAATCAAATTAATTGAAGGAAGCAGGCCAACAAACAACAGTGAACAATAGAATGTTAACCACTTGACGCAATCAATGTAGTATTTAGATTATATTATATTTGGTTCATTATATGTTTAAATATATATTATAATTGTTGTTACAACTTAAATGTATATTTTTGTCTAGTTTTGTCTAATACATTGAATCGTCTTAAATAATTGTTAATGCTAATGTTAATTATTCAACACATTAATACTTTCTATAAACATGAAAAACGAACTTTTGTTAGACATTTAAGATCGTATCAACTAGAAAAATGATGAAAAAAGTCACCATAAATTTAATTGTAAACAGGAACAAAAAAAAAACCACAGAGCTACTGAATAAAATCTAGACCTGTCTGAATGAAAAAATGTTGCTAACAGTTACGAATACTGGAACACTAAACTTCCCAATGTATTTTATTCAATACCAGTATAAACAAATCCGAGTTTATAAATATATATATATAGTTGTAATTTGCTACTTACTGTCAAGAAAAATTCCGAAAATTACTAAACAGATTGTTGTTGTCATGTCTATTTTCAAAGCCATCGTGTAACAAGTTGCTGACAACAATACCGGAACACACTTTCTTACGTTACGATGCGCAAATCACTCTCGGTTGAATAATCCTATGTCGTTAATCTTCATATTAATGTTTTTTATTTATGTTATTTTCCGCGTTAAAACTTCGTCTTCTCTTGGTACATAACTGTGACTTCTACAATAAATAACGAAACATTTATTACAACATTAATATGATTGTGTCGCATTAAGGTCATCCTCAACATCTTTATAATTTGTTGTGTCACATTGATGTTCCGTGAACAAAAACGTTAAATATTTATAATTATTAAAGTCATTGCTTAATAAACATATCAAAGATTTTCTAAATTCATTGAGGAATGTATATTTACACAAATAGTGTTTTAACAGAAGAATGTATTGATAATGTGTGTGTGACCTGTAACATTGTACAACTGGCTTAGAGGTACACATTGCGTCGTATAATGATCGAGAAGGTTGTGTATGATTTCGCATCTGCATATTCGTCAGTCAACGGTTATTTCTCATTTAAATCAATAAATTAAACTCAGAAACAGCAGTCAGATATATCGCTATATACACATAATTCATATAAAAAATGTGTGATTAAAGCATCGCGTGAAATTGAATGCATAACTTAAAATGAGTCATTATGTATAATTTTCTAAAACACAAAGAAAATAATAAATTCAAATCCTTCGATTCTTACAAGTACATTATATACGTTCAATTAGGATAGCGAAAACCTCGCAAATCAATGGTACAAACCTATGCTATTTTACTGCTACATTCAATTTACTGTCAATTGATGAAAAGTGCCAAAACTGTCCATAATTTACAAATATTCAGCTGTAAATCAGAACAATAAATAAGAGGTCCTGTACTCTGTACCTGGAGATTGTCACGTTTTCTATAAGGTAAAGAGTTCAAATGGCAAGATCTGTCTATTTGATATATTTTGTTATATCTTACAATTTGGGGGAAGAAGCGATAAGTTCCAAGAAGACATTAAATTTATACTTACAAATTAAATGTAAAGATTAACCAACGTGATGCTATGACCAGGTAATTCTTATTTATACTACCAAAGGAAACCTCTCTTGCACGTTCTCGACTAGTTTATTGTGACGAACATAGGTGACCACTTAACCTAATGGACATAATAAATAAAAAGGATTGTCCAAGTCTACTTAGGTTCACGAAGGTGTGCATACCACACACTATGATTCTGAGTTTTGTTTTACATACGTTTGTAAAAAGCAATAATAAATAATAGACATTGTTATTGACCAGAATGTATGACTTAAATAAAATATGGGTCACGATCTATGTCTCTTCCGGCTTTACTTACAGTTAAACAATAAAGTTTTTGATACGTGAATTAAGATAAATCGTGCCAGCACAAAAGATTTTTGAAGTTATTCTTTGATACCACATTTAAATTGTGTTTAAATAATTTACACCAATAAAAACAGCTATTGAAAATTACTATATTGTGAAAACATGTAAAACCACAATATAAAAAGAAAAGTAGATGGTTGTGGGGTTGGTGCGCTTTTTCTAACAGTTTACAACTGTCCTTTTATCATTGCCAAATGCCTTCATCAGTGATAATTTAAGCACGCGTAAAATGTACGAGTATTTATCTGAAATGAATAAAGATGTAAACATTTTACAGCCTAAATAGAATTAGGGCCGAACTGTAGCTCTTTAGGTACTTTGACGTTTGTTCTGGCAGCTACCATTGAATAAAAATGGGGTCTTATAAATGATCAAGTGTTTTTTAAAGTATAAAAACATGTACTTCGTAAGTCACAAATCTACTGTTTTCTGTTCACAGCTTTTTTAAATCGATTTGTAATTATTTATGTAAATGTTTACCTTATTTTCATATTGTTAGACTTATTATTGAATGTCTACGTCATTTTCATATGTAACTGACCTAAAAATACAATTTTTATTATGTGTGTGGACATTTAATATGCATAAATGTACATGTACATTGATACGAATAAAAATAGATTCATACATTTGCAAGGGGTTTTTAGTATTTTTGTTTTTCTGGTCAATTAATTTTGATTCTGATAATGTTAATTTACTGTTTCTTACTTAAAAAACCAATTTGATTACTTTCTAGTAACAAGACGCTTTCAAAATATTATCGAGTGCACATTCTGTTGTCGCAACACAGTACGCAGTTGAAAATTAAAGAATGTATGGCTTGTTGGTTAGAAAACTTTTATTTTATGAATATTAGAATATGCTATATCCAGACGATAAATGCTAGTTTTTGTCTACATTAACTAAGCTTTATTTTTACTAGGATTATTAGACTCAGTATTGCAATTACAATTTACAATTGCAACTATAAGAACCATGTGAGCAAAGACCACAGTTCAGGTTACAGTAATATCCAGATCCCTGGATGATTTTTAAAAATAGAAAATGAATGATCTGGCCCCTTCTTATGGCATTACCCGTTTCTAAATCTATTTGCATATTTTGGATAGTTAAGAACACTGTCTTTAAAACAACATATCATTCCTTCAAAAAGGCATTTTAGATCACTGACGCTGAGTTGCGTTAAATAATGAACATTGATATCGAAATATATCTACGCCAACACAAAAAGGTGAACGGGGGTGATCTTTGTTGTTAGTTTTTAGAATATTAAATTTAAATCCACACATTATAAATTATACATAAGAGTTTTTCACGAAAACAATTCCTGGATTCGCACTGCTTGGCACTATTAAAGACTTTTTACTATCAAGACCCAGGTAAAATAACGCTTATGAAGGAAGTCAGATAATATCAAATGTGAAAAACAATCTTAAACTATAATGTATCCAATGTGTATACGGTTTTCTCTTCAGCAAAAATTATGTACATAGAAAATCTTAAAAGGCTGCACAGGTCATGGCCTCCGTTTCAAAAAAGTTCAAATACTTACGATCACTTGTATGTTGTATGTTTTGTGTAAGATTTGAGACCGGTCGTAAGTCGTACGACATTGTGAAATGGGTGCCATGGATATCGTATTATATAAGCTGCATATCCCTTTCGATTAGTCGTTGAATGTACATTTCAATTGATTCTCAAAGGCAACTTACTGGCAAAATGTATAAAACGGATTTACAAGTGTATTGAGTACCCTTAACTTTTGCTTATCCTTAATTTTAAGCTCATTGGATAGATATTATCTAAAATTGCGTAAATATCGTAAATCATCTGTATGACATTTAAGCATAGAGATATCGTCTAGTCTCTCTTTAAAGTAACCCTTTACGGCTTTATAAGAACAAAGGAACACATTTCCCTTCTTGCTGACTCGTTCCACTATACATATGATGCTGATTTTATACAAGGAGGTCGTAAAAGCATTTAATAATCCAAACTAAGTGACTATTTTGATCGCATCTAGCCAGTTTAACTTGAAGTAAAGAACAAAAAGAGACAACTAGGTAAGTGTTGTACCTTGATATCCATCTAAAATATGAGAATAAGGTAGGTTGAGAACTAAACATTACGAAAATGACTGATTTTAATTTTCTTGTTGTTCTTTTTCCATTTTGTGTGGGTGAGAGGCAACAGTCTGCACTTAAAGTATGCATTTTCCAATTTATCTTGTTCTCGTGATCAAGAGCATGTATTTCATATCCAAATTTCCTTGATAGAATATCTGCTTACAGAAAAGCTACTTAGGCAGGGAATCACAACGGCACGATTTCATGCAGGTAACAACAAAACATCGAACACAAATGAAACTGTTAAGTACAGAAAAAACAAAATAAAGTCATAAGTTAGAACATTTTACCTTCGCGTAATGATTTAGTTGATCGTTACGAAATATCTGTATTACAAGTGACCATTTATTTGTTCGTAACCAATTTCTGCCTTCTTACTAGATTATGACTACCACCCAATATGACTAATTCCAGGATTTTAACCTGACGGGTGCCACGCTTTGAGCAGGAGTTGCTTAATCTTACACAGCACATGAACTCACTCCGGGTTTTAGTGAGGTTTGCATTACAGAAGTTTTAGAAATAGATTATTGCAAGCGGGCTCTATGCGAATTAGACTTGGTCTGACTTTTTATTAGCATAGAGACCAACTGCAATAATATAATTCGATTCTGATGTCTATTACAAATGTAAAATTTCGAAGCGGCTACGAATCGCCATATTGACTTTTTGAAAATAAATAACACACATCTCAAAATAGCATGTAAAGCAAGTAAAACTGACATATAATATATGTTCCTCTTTTTGTTGAATATTCGGTCAACTTAGTAATAAACATTAATAAAATCTTAACAAAAATGTTGTTCCTGTTGAAATATTTCAGTTAAAGGTGTAATGATTTTCTTTCCTAACGTTATCAGTCATCTTTATGAAGTTTTATTTTACAATTGTGTGTCAGATATGAATAAGTATACAAGATTTATCATCGCTTGCTCCTATCCCATTATACAACGTCAACCATGTATTTATATTATATAACTTCAATATACAGATTTAGCTTAGATGTCTCCATAACATATAGTGTTTCTATTAATATCTTTACACATCTTCAACACCTTTGACTGCAAGCGTTACATGCAATAGCAAATCACGATATTTATTATTTTAAACCTGTGACTAGTATAGCTGATTTATAGGTTCCTGCTTAAATAGCTATTATTCATAAAGATTTATAGGAATGTGTGTATTATTAATGAGGTTTATGTTGTTGACAAAATATCGAAGATATATATTTAATTATAAATAGAAATGATACCGTCCTTCATAAAATACACGTTTTTAGAACGAAGAACAGTTATTTCGACCAATCAAATGGTATGATTTTGTAGGTCTTATTTAGAACGAGAGTCACAAAATATGTTCTAGATAGAAGAATATAAAATAGTATGACAATGAACAAATTAAAACCTTACAAAGGATCAGGGCATGTACTGATGCATCAATACAATCTAGTTAGTACTAGTAATAAATTCAACAATGCAAAAATAAATCTATTTAAGCAAACATTGTAGGAAATTATTTTATGCTTTATAGAGTAAAAATAGGTGTAACAAAGCAACAGAAAACACTGCAAACAACGCAGGAATATAACATCAACAAGTGTGGCTGGTGCAGATATTGTCAAGGGCTTCCTAAATAGCAATAAAGCATCTCTGTCACCATTAAGAAAAGTCTTACCACATACAAATACAGTCAAAAACTGTCAGAAAAAAAAATAAAGTCAGGGATCATACAAGAAAAGTTCTCAGTCCTTGACCCACAGAGCTTACCAGCGCGTCCCAGTTGGCGGACTCAGACCTTTTAAAACCAGAAGCAGAAAATGTTATCAACTCAACAGTGGGCACACTGAAAGGGGTGGTGACTGAAAGTTCTGAGGAGATTCTAAATAACCATGTGATTCAGGCTGAGTGTGATTTTTAAAAATAGGGAACAATTTTCTTTAGAATTAGAGACTTTTTATTTGAAAGTTTTTAAGATTTGTTCAGTATATGGTACAGCCCAAAACAATACATTGTTATAAGTGTATTTGCTTCAGCCGTATAGTCTCCCTCTACGTTTTGACATTATGATAGATGTTTTTCTATAGCTGAGTTACAGATATATGTATTCTAGCGCATTTGTATAAAAGCATATTTTTCCTACGTTATTATCAGATACGTTTTTCAATTGTTAAATTTATCACATGCAATTTTTTATTTGCTCTTAACCAATGTATAGTACATGTCCCGGGACTGAAAAAGTTGTCATTTCATTGTTTGGATTCAATAGCAATAATTGTTGATATTATTAACCTTACACAATATGTGTATAACTATTAAATCAAGCTATCGGATAGGTCGAAAGCATTTTTCTATAATCTGAAGGTAAAAAAAACAAATGTTATCAAAATAGGAACAAGTTAACACGTCAAGAAGTCGTGTAACAGTGAAACTCGCGAGACAAGAACACGCAATTCAAAGGACAGACACTAATGGAAAAAACTATGCACGAGAAAAAATTCTATATCAATCATGGGTCGGAAGGAAACTGTTATCTGTTTTCATTAACGACACCAGTGGAGCTTTCTGTCTGTTATATATACTTTCAATCAATTTCGAGTAAATAATTGACAAAATTTTTGTAATTGATTTATTGAATAGTTACTTAACGTCTAGCGAGCAATATGTCAGGTATATACTTACTTACTAAGTTATTAATCTTCGTCTCCGGTTACATAAGGATGCAATGTGCCCCATCCCTTTGGAAATCTATAATCATTTAGTTCTGAATCTAATGACCTTCACCATTGTTTTGACCTTCCAGGTTTGCGTCTTCCAGTCAGTGCAACTTTTGGTAAAGGTTGGTGGTCCATGCTAAACACATGACACGAGCCATCATATTTCATCCTTTAAAGGTTAGGGTTCTAATCTAAACACATGAGACGAGCCATCTCAACCATTTTCTTCCAATTCTATGCGAATGTTTCGGCAGTTTATTTGTTTCAGCCGGTAAACGTTTAGGATCTTGTTAGGACAAAATATTTTTCATTCTTTTCAATTTTCTAAATGTGCGTTTGAATAATTGTTTAAAACTCAGCGCCATGTATTGACACCAATTTTACACTTTGTCAAAGATTTTAATCTTTTTTTATTGAGTAAAGTTTGATTTTCCGTATTAGACGCAAGTTTCAACTTTTGCCTATCTCTGATACCTTTTGTACAGCGTTGTCAGTGATGGTTAGGCTTCCATTAGATAAAATTAATTGTGTCGTACAAGAGTACCGGTGTTGTTATGTTGGTTTTTATTTTCATGGGGTTTGTTTATGTTGTGCTGATGTAACGTTCTGTTTACAGAAATTGTTTAAGCGATTAGATTTTTCATGCATGTTTTTTGGAGATTATGGCTCGGTCTTTTGCAAAATCGAGGTCCTCAAAATGTAATGTCAAGTTCCATTGTACCCTTCTGCACCTGACGTTGTTAACCTCGTGGTCGCATTAAAAGTTAAGGAAAGCAGGTTGCGGTAGATAATGTGTCTCACTCCATATTCAACCCGGAATCAATCGCCCATTTTAGCTATAACTGGACAAGAACAGGTCAACAAGCAATAAATGTATGAAAAGGGATTGGATCATGGGGATTAAATTTCGACTGCCACGCAAACGATAGAGTTGTTGGGTCAGGTTCAATTTAACCTTATGTAGCACTACAGTAGCTACAGTAGTGTTCATATTTGTTTAAAAATTTATAAATCGTGGTGCTCTTTAATCACTTTACCCATTATCATTCGCCGCAATGCTTTTTAAAAAACACAAATATAAAAATACTTAAACCATAGAGTTTACATCAATATCAAGTCTACTACTTAATTTCGTTAAAGTTTACAAAATCCCGATCCGGCTAATGGCTAAAATTTAGGAAAGTGTAAACGAAATTCGATGGATCGAAAGAAATTTTCAAATAGTACACCTCCATATAAACACACACAATATTAGACATTTTCAAGCAGTAATCGATTCCAAGAATCTGGTTGGCTGTGTGAAAAACAAAAAAATAGCATGGAAACCGACCGAACAAGAGCCAAAAGTCAAGGAACATTTACAAATCCAGATATAGACAAACATATACAACTCAAAACAAAATCAAACACAAAACAGAAGGTGAAAACAGAAAGTGAGTTACCCAAACCCAATAAAAGCAATGTACTCAGTTGCAGTATGTATACAGGCATCAAGGCATCTGTTAAATACGATTGCGAGGTCATTAGTTGGGATAGCGCCGCACAATTTGCATTTTTAATAAACCCTTACAAGTACACACAGTAAGTTCAGAGTTGTAAAGCTAAAATTCCTGTTCCCGTCAGTTGTTCCTTTTTTGTGTAACCAAACAGAATTTCTTCCATATGCATTATACATATTCAAAATCCACCGTTGATAATTCTGTCGAAACAATACAAAAAACTTCGTCCGACTAAAATCACTTACCCTCAGACATCACACCCAAATAAGAAAATGGATGTCCACTTGTATATCTTTTTTCTTGTTTCTGTCAGAATTATTCAAACTTATACTACAAATGGTTCATTTGTTTTATTTTATAATTCACATTGAAATCCATTAAAAGTGACTATGGTGTGTATGTATCGCTATAGGCAGTTTGTGCCGCTCAAAGACGCTAACATTTAAGTCATCATTATTAATATACACCATTAATCTAACACATATTTTATTCTAGCATATCACCTCTGAGGCGACATTACAGATTTTAACAATTTACAAATCAGACACATCCGACAACCAACCGTGCGCATAAACTTTCACTACCAATAATACGAGTGGGTATAATTTTAAAATTTAAAATTTTTAAATTGATTGCAGTTGGCGTCAAAAATTGTGTGTCCACCACCACGGCCGTAACTGTTTCTACATTAGGACCCATGCGTCTTTTAAGTGGCACGTAAATCATGACATATCTTTATTTGATTGACAATTGATCATGTCATTCTTTTAAACGATTTTCAACTGTATACTTTATATTTAAAGATATGTTTAATAAAATATAAATATCTGATAGAAACAGTCTGAACTGCAAGACAGTTCAACATATTTTTCCTTTCACTACCGGAGAATTGACATCCGCAATGGTTTTGACTTGGTACAGGCATTTCAAACTAAATTATGGAACAAACCAACGCTTCAACCCTCTCCCTTCCAACTCAATTCTTTAAGAACAAGTTACTCAAGTTTTTTATAATTATTTCATGCAGTTTTGAAATGTCACTTATACAATCATTTTTAGAAATTTGTGTACATATTTGCACTATGATGTGATTTATCTTTTCGTAAAATTACAGTATATCACCCTTAAACACACAATTCAGAACGAAAATAAAACTTTAGACTACAGATGCCAGATCGGGTCATGTTGACATGAGTTCTTAATTGAGTTATGATATAAAATGTTAATTCTGATCAGTAAACAATGTTTTACACAATGTTTTATTCAATGCTTAGATACATGTAGTGAATACGGAGTTCCAACACGACAGTAATTAATCTGAAACAGAGTCACATTGTAAAATTGAAAGTCTTTATCAGTTACACAGAATCAATATTCTATTAATCTGAGACAATGAAACCCTATTTGTAACCTTGTAACCACATAGTAGCATCCTAGAAGGGGTTCTTATATCCTCTGAAACGATACAAGCCTAAAATTTTAGTATTTAAGAATATGCTATTTCCCTTGTAGCGGGTGACAGAACATGTGAGATGTTGAGTACAGTTTTGTACGTTCAGCTAGTTAACTTTCATTTATTGTATCATCTTTGGTGCATTTTGTTGGCAACTGTACATTAAATAGTTCAACTGCAAAGCATGATAAAAATATAAAAATAAATATTACCACTAACAAACGCAAGCATTCAACTAATAATCAGAACGTGTTAGGCAAGTTATAGTATTAATAATTCCACACGCCTGAAAAGTAAACTGCTCTTTAAAATTGATAAATATTTGTTTTTATACCACAAGCAAATATAGAATGCTTATCGTAATTGTGCTTTGTCTATGCTTGAATGCGTTTGTTGTAAAAATTGCCTTGAACTGACGCGAGAAAGAGTTGAACCTCATAAAGACAAAGGGGGTATATGGTCTTCCCCTATTCTTTGTTCTGGTGAACGTTCCCAGACGTGTCCAGGTCCAAGATTCAAAGTCTCCAGTCTTACCGTTATAATACAGAAATCGTGGCCGCGGACGATAGTGGGTAAGATGTTTTTAGAGTATCAAGCTTCTTGTACAATAAAGACCTCCTTTGGAGATATTTAAATAAAGAAACTGCATATTAAATGCTACCAATTCTCCGTACCTACCAAAATCTCAATACCTTCTTCATGGCATTCAAAACTGTCTTTGTCTTGATTCGTCCACACCATTCTCCAAACAGATGTATTGTTTGTTTAATTGTACTCGTCCTGAATAGAGCTAAAATAGTGCTCACTAGGCGTTAAGCTACTATTTTAATCTGTAATCAATCACTCCACGTACAAAACTTAGATGCCCATAATTGTGGCTCTACTTACAGAGACCTCCTAGCGGGCGGGTCTTTTAACGACGGCGAATGAAGGATGCCCTGATTGGAAAGTTGGTTGTCGTTTCAGCAAGCCTGGCTTCGGACTATATTGCACAGTATTTTCCCTTTTATATTATACTTAAGTAGTTTTCGCCATAGGCCGGTTCTATAGACGGTGTCAAACACACTCTTAAAATCAACGAACGTACAAAATAACTTTTTTTATCAGAGGAAAAGTAAGTATTAATCTGAGAATGAAGTACAAAACTATTATACATAGTATAATCTACTCTGCAGAATCCTGCCTGTAATTTTAAAATAAGCTCAACGTGTTCAGGATAAATATTAAGTCTATAAAGGATACCTGAAAACATTTTAATTAAAATGAATTTAAGGTAGTCCCTCTGTACATATGGATCTAATTTAGATTCTGTATATTTATAAATAGGCATCATAATTCCAACTGACCAACATTCTGTTATAAGACCAGGGTCTAATATTAAATTAAATAGTTAATATAAACAGGCATTATGTTGTCCAGGGTATTCTTAGTATACTCATTTAGAACCATGTCACTACCTGGCGATTTGTTATTTTTTAATTCATTTCAACTCTTTTTACTTCGGACTCTGTGATGGGACTTCGTTCGGTATAAATATGATCCAAATTCGGTATTTGGTTACCTTCATTATGTTGATTTTCGTTAAGCTTTTTAAAATGATATATAAAGCTTGTATAGATATTTCATTGTCTTCCGATTTCTTACGATTGTCATTCAGTCTATTTTATTTCTTCCAAAATGATTTACTGTCTTTTTTGGGTAAATTGTTGTAGTTCTTTTTCAGATTTTAGCTGATAATGCATGTACGTTTCATGTAAGACCTTTTTATAATTCTTACTAGTCACCCCAGCTGTTTGTTGTTCTCTGCGTTCGTTACAAAACTATATTGCTTTCGTGTATTGTGGATTTTTTTTCAATTTCAACATTTTTTTTTGTACGTTCTTCAAACTTCCGGTAATGTGGATGTGCAGACTTGAAACAAATGTTGACGTACTCTTTTGGAGGGAGGGAGGGGGTTTTCAAAAAGAGTGCTCTTTGCAAACTTGTGAAAATGTTGACAATTATGGACCCCTTATGGTATTATTTGAGTTTTTTTGTTTTTCGCACACATTTTTTGCAGCATTTATGAAATTGACGTTTACAGTTTGTATAACATTATCTATATGGGCCTGTCGAATATCGTTCTAGTTCATGAAGTCCAGAGGTCACATTCTATTAAACCTTATTACTAGACTATTCTAACATTCTTGTATTGCATTATGAAAATTAAATATAGTTCGTGTTTCATTGAGTATACATTTTTTAAATGCAAATAAAAGAAATACCAGAAAATTGTCATCTTTTGCCCAAATCCATTAATCGATATTTATTTGCTTTATTGACTATTTATTTGTCCATAGTACGTTTATTATTAGGTCTGTAGTTTGTTCGTTGTTATAATTGTCATAAAATGCTAATCACGTACCGTGTAATGACTACATTATGGCCATAATGAACATGTCGAAGATATGATGTTTATATTCTTTAAAATGTGGATTTAGTATAATATTTTAAAGAATTATTTACAAAGATGGAACTGAAGATTATTTTATTGCTGGTAATTCAGACAGTAACTTTTTGTGAGTATTTAATTCTTTTTTCTTCTTTATTGTACGTAAAAGCTCTGTCATGCATACAATACTTATTACCATAGTCGCCATTATATAATTAGCGTAATGATTGTGACGAATAATAATATCATATTCAAATAAGCGAAACAAAAATTTTATTTCTATAAAAATATTGACATTAGTGTAAAAAGTGAATGGAAAGGTGATAGCTGTTTCTGATAAAAAAAAAATGTTTAGGTGATTTATTAGTAATTTGTTCGCCTGTTTTCTGTTGACCATGGCTTTGATTACGATTCCATTACTTTTCTGCTTATTTGCTATAGATGTATTTCTTCTTTTTCTTCTTATTCGCAGTATTTGCACATGTTTTATTGTACATCGATGTTGACTGTTACATTAATTGATAACAAGCGCCATTCTTTTCTCGCCAGTGTAAATGTCGTCCTTGTTCTTCTTGTGCGTCCTATTTTCGCTGTTCCATCCACTCAACCATGTTATCATGTTTTCGTTTTCATCCATCCGTATCAGGTGTCTTCGGCCATCCCAAATAAAAGTAGGACTTTTTCTACACGTTTTGTTAATCTTTTAAAATATTCCCCACTTGGGAATATTTAAAAAAATCAATTTCGCTATCACGTTCTTGTGATACATGAATGGTTGCTTTATTTAGGACGAGTTCAAGTTAACCAAAAATGAATGCATTTGAGACATGGGATGGACTAAAGGGGGGGGGGGGCAGACATTTTAGACTGTCACAATAAAGTAGCATAGAGTAGAAAGGACTTTTGTAGCTACTACAATGCACCCCATTGATTTTGAAGAACTATACATTGGGTCTTTATCTGCAAGAAAGTGGCGCTATCCAAATTACACAGTATGAGCCGCACACAAGTTTTCCGTATCATAGGCCTGTTTTCCTTATCCGCCACGCGAGGTAATTCTATTATTTAAGAACTGATGGGTATTCTCACAGTGTAATCACAACATACAAGTAAGGAAAGCAGAAAGGAACAATACAATGAAAAAATAACATTTGTAGTGTTTGTAGAGCAGCAAAAACTCTGCCCCTTCCTAGATCGCAATAACATTTAGCATCAGCCTCAATTTTCTGTCTATCGGTCTATGCTGTTGAAATGTGTGTTAACTTGTATACGTCCCGAATGTAATTTAAAACTGATCGTTGGATCTCTGATTTTTGCTAACTTCACTTTTGCATGGATTTAGCTCACCTCGCTTACCAAAACTATCGCTTTAAATTTTCATGTAATATTAAAAAAACTATTCCGATAGTAAGATGAAAAAAATGAAAGAAATAAAAGTACCGATATGCCTGTCAAAGGCTGTCGGTAGCACTTAATTCCACAAACAGTAAAGGAAGTGGTTTTTCTTTTTAAATTTGGGTATTTTACTTTAATTCTGCCATTACAAAACTTAAGTTGACAAGTTTTTGTTAATTAAATCATGTGCATAATAATCACGTGATAAATAATACATTTACACGTTAGGATACTTTTGCACATTTTGGACTAACATTTAAGAAAATTTAAGACTCATTCCTATTAATTTGCTTAATTGTGGCATACAATTCTGCAATTTATGATAAATTGCAGTTTTCAGCCAAAGGGTTTAATGGGGATGGCAAAACTGGAAGAAATTGATCCAAAATTCAAACTGAACAGTACGGTTTTAATTTTACCTTATTTTTGGCCTTATATTTTTATTTCAATTTATGCACATGAATATGACCAAATCATTGCGAAAAGTACAGATGACCATAAAGAAACAAAGTTAAAATAAAATGAGAACAGAAGAACACTTTCCTGTAATATTGTGTGGTTTGAAATCTGCTTATGTAGAAAAGATGAAAATAGTTCTTACAATTACCCGCAATTTCTAGTGTGTGCATTAGAACATGTTATTATTTCGAGTACCTCTTTTTAAATTAGTTTCAATAGCAGATACCACAATCTATGCAAAAATAGCCTTAATGTACTTTCAGAAAAAAATTATACAAAAAATCTTCTCGGATATAGGTAGAACAGTAGTAAATGTTTTGGTCATAGTCGGAAATACTAACATGTCTGTGATTTGCATACATTTCTAACATTCCTCGGTGTTTATCGGTGCTAGGAAGTTAATAAACTTCAACATTTAAAAAAAAATATACCATATATATCCGTTATCGATTCCTTTTTTCAATAGTTAGAACAGTTTGAGACACTCCAACTTTTACATGCAATTTCTAATGCATTGAATGTAAAATATTAAATTTAAATTTTTTTATCTTGCTAGATCTGAAATGTTTTCACCACTTTTTTAAAACCTAATTCATGCTGGAGCTACAGACAAAAAATTGTACATCTGACCACTATTCGTCCAATCAGAATACAACATAGGTATTCACTGTGGTACACAATCTGGTAACCTGTTACTGGTACACATTTACTTTTATTATACCTCACGAGTATTAATTACAATATAGTCAATTTCTATTGGTTATATTTGAACATGTGATTTCAATTCATTTTCTACTAAATGACCACCAACACTGCTCCTTAAGTCAACATTTGTCACGTGACATATGTTGACTTTTGGAGAAGTTCATTTCGGTATAATAAAACGATTGATTACTGTTTTAGTGGTCAACAGCAGAAAATAATGGACCCTCGACCTGGACTCTCGCTGACCTGACCTCGTCCGTTGGACTCAGTCAGGTCAGTTCACCTCAAGTCCAGGTCTTAGTGTCTATTATTTCTTGCTGTTGCAGTAATTAATTGTATACTGTTATACCTTCAATGAACCCAAGAAAAAGATAACGTAATTGTTAGACTTCTTATAATTTTAACGCATATTTGCGTACCCTCCCCCCCCCCCCCAAAAAAAAGTGCTTGAGAAACTGAGATAAAATAATCAACTTTGTGTGAGAGAATAACTGCTACATTATTAGTTGTACGTAATACTATAGAGACAAACATGACATTAATATAAGAACATATTATGCTGAACAATATATTGAATGTTAAACTTTTGGGAGTGTTCGCTAATATATTTAATTATATTTAAGCAACATGATTCATTTTGTCTTCATAGTGGATGGAGTGTTTTGTGCCACGTTCCTGGCATGTTAAAGACCCCTTTCCTTTTTCTAGTTGAACATAATTAAATTCATTAATTGTAGCCGCTCAAAAAAGCTAAATCTTTGTCTTACACAAACTCTATATACTTCTACAACTGCATTCACATTTCAAGCGAAAGCTGGTGCCATTCCAAATCTAATCGATTCTGTTTTTACCTCACCTGACCCGAAGGAACGGAGTTGGGGGGGGGGGGGGGGGTCAAAATACAGTTTTTGGCTTATAGTTCAAAAAGTATAACAGATACAGAAAAACCGAAGAGACACGCCTTTATCGGCATCAAAACACTCTATTGGGTCGAAGTTGTATGATGACTCCTTATAGGATATATTGCCCTTTAATTGTCGAAATTGATTATTTTTGACATTTTTGCCTCAAAATCTTGAAAATTAAACTAGAGAAAAAGTTAGCATTGCTTAATTGTTCTGCTCTATGAGGGCTACAAAAATGACTTCGGGTCAAGATTGTCTCATGAACCGTTTAGGAATTATTCTCCTTGAACATTTTTTAATCAATTTGAATTGATTTTAAAAAATCTTCTCTTCTTTAACCAATGAAAGGGGACTGATTTAAAAGATTGCACACATAATCTTGAAGATGTCCTCTACCAAAATTGTACAAATCATGACAGCTGACTATCTACATAGCTACGTTGGCTTAAAATACAAAAAGGGGGTGGGGTGCAAGATAGTTTTCGGCTGATAGTAAAAACAGTATAACAGGTATAGAAAATTTAAAGTGAACATCCCTTCTCCCTCTAAGCATCAAAAGGTCCTCCTTATAGGAGTTATTTCCCTTAAAAGGTCAAAATTAATGGCATTTGCAGAAGTGTTGGGCAATTCCTTCTAAAAAAAAAGCTGGATAAAAAGGGTTGTTTAGTTTCTGGTTCTGGTGAGCGATACAGGCTCCTGGGAGCCTCTAGTTGTTTTTTGTTTTTGATTTACTTACTTGACATAGTGCTAGATATAGCTGTAATATTGATAGCTGTTTGTTGAGCAATCACAAAAAACTGAAACACCGCATGTTAAAAAAAATTGTTAACCTCCTAAAACAACTGTTAAAGAAGAAAAAAAGAACAAATGCAATTAATATATAAACACATGTAATCATGTCATTTGTCATTAATCAAATCTGTACAATTTTAATTTAAGGTAAATGTGAACATGAATATCATAAAGATCACGTTATTAAAAAGAGAAGTATGGTAGTCTTCAACAAACAGAATCCAACAGGACAGCAGAGCTTTTCATCTAGTTACGACAAGCAAAGTCAGAATGAAATCAGCGACAGTTTAATGAAAACTTTGATGAATGTTTTATTAGAAACTTTGAAATCTTTGAGTCATGTAAATAGAAAACTTGCTGATTTCTTTGTTCAGCATCATCCGTCTTTGACAAATGTATACAATAAGATGACTAAATTTCAAACCACGACAACAACCCCGAGAACGGTTATACTTAACCGCAATTATAAGGGGAGAATCACAACAGAACCACTATCTCTGAACTTAAAACCAGGCGAACAGAACGGTAAAGGACACAAAGCGTCCGTTATAAAATCGGAAGTTAGTGAAAATCAGAAGTTGCTTAACACAACACAGTCACCAAATAAAACAAGTCCGGTTTTAGTTGCATTATCAGAATTCAATCAAAATCCTCCAGCAGAACAAGACGAGAACATAATGCATGCTCAAAATATTACAGCTGGATTCATGACTGCAGATCAAGTGTCTTCAAACATTGTTCGAGCAAGAAATATCATTGCAGATAATGTCGTTGTCACCGGAAATACAAACACCTTTCAGTTCCAAAAGAATTATGATACACAAAATGAAAGACCAGTGCAACCTGTGTTATTTTCGTTTTCAAACAAAGGCTACAGTAGTGGCTTTGGACTTACTAGTCCGACATCCGGTACTAACGGACAAAGATTCACTGACAGAAACGAACAAATCAACCGCAGAAATTACTTTCCACCCCGACAAGATGCATTTTTCAATGGACAAAATGGAGATACATTTCGGTTAAGTGCTGCGACTGGTAACCAGCAAATGCAGCCGAGGCCACTAGCATTCAACATGGGACAACAGCAGACTCGACAACGAATTAGTTCACATAGAACGTTTCAAGGACCTCAGGTTCAACCACAGCTTGCAGTCCAACGACATCAACCTTTACAACATGGTGATGCTCGACCAATTAATGTCAGGCAACCTATATCTCAATTTTCTCTTAAGATGCCCAAACAGACATCTGCTCAGCTTCAGACAGCTCTTCCTGTGCAAAAGGTTCAAGGAAATAAACGTAAGTCATTCTGGGACGATACGTGGTCCGATTTCGACGATTCTGACGGTGAATTTTACGAAGATGAAATCGATCAAACAAAGGATAAAACAGGGAACCAGTCTGTGATAAGAGGGATCGATATTACCGCGGGTGACATCAAAGCTGGGAGTTTATATGCAGATTCGGTTAAAGCGGAAGCTATTCACGTAAGAAAGGTTATCGCCCAAGATGTTATTGTAACGGCAAGAGATGACGATTAGACATGTCTTATTTATTATTGATGTTATTATTCAAAAACGTTTGCAATATTATTTTTAAATGTTCCCCTTATTACCCATTTTTTATATTCTATATTATTATTTGTTAAATTATTTTGTCAGCTCGGAGAAGAAACAGATTTTCAGTCTAATGATCCCAGACCCAACCCTTTCAGTTCGTTTTTTTGTTAAAGTATTACGTACTCTTACAATCCAGTATGAAGATGTGTTCGTGCGTGTTTTGATTGCAAAACATATTTCATTGTAATATATAAAGCGGTGTAGTGTTAATTTCAATTCAAGTACAAGTAACAAAATGTAATAAATGTAAACCATTGGTCTAAATAAATAGTTATATGATTTTTATTCCAACAAAAATTCATTTAAACAATTTGTATTGATGTGTTCTAGAAAAGATACATTAAAATGGTCTCATCTACCTGTAAGGTATTAATATTATCCTTAATATTATGTTACTAATATGGAAGTTAACAACACAGCCATGGGCACATGTAGAAGCGGTTGTTCGACAATTTCGTGGCATCCAGTTTTTAGTGGGGGAAGAAGCCGGAGTGCCCGGAGAAAACACCGGACTTAGGTAGGAAATGTGGCAATCCTTATCGATTAAGATTGGCGTCGAGTACACCCTGATCGCTGCGAGACACGAACCCTCAACCTCAGTGCTGACAGAACACGTGATGAAAAGTATGTTACTAACTATTTTAACCATTCCATATGAGGCCCTGAAGAAATTTGATGGCTGTTTTACCCCAATGGTGGTTTAAACTACTCTTTTTTTTAAAGAACGATACCGTAAATGCACCATATCACAAATTTCAAGCTTAAGACGCAAAAGTTAACTTGAGTAGATCCGACTTATTTATTACTTTCACACCTTAATGCAGCGGGGTCACATTGGAGTGGATTGACTCAATTATATATAAGTTTTCATACGGTCACCTTCAAACAATTTGCGATGTAGACAAACACCGCACAAACAACATAAACAAAATACCACAACAGACATTATATTTATTGTTCCCTCATCTTCCTTACGTCATAAAGCAAGGTTACATAAGGTAAACAAAATGAGTCACCTTCTAAATAACAATTAGCTTTTCTTGTCCTAATTTCTGCTTTTCACGTTCAACCTTTCGAAAACTATTTTTTTTTTCTAAAAATGCAGTTATTATTCAAATACCTTATATACTGCGTAGATCTAAAGTAAATTATCAAAACTCTTAAGGTTAATGATATATTTTTAACGTTCGTTGTAAATTGTATTCTTTTAAGTTAATTAGTTGACAAAGAATTAGAGCATCAAGTTGTTTTATAATGTTTTCATGGCGTGGTCTATAGATGAAAATGTTTATTCTAGTTTATACAGAAAAAATCCTAAAATTTTGATTGGACAATTTGTCTTGCTGGTCAGGATCTATATACCGGGTATATCAAATGACAATAGAGACGGCCTACGTTTAAGAACAGAACATCTTATAGCACATATTTTTGTATATTATAAAGGCCTACTCTGATGTTAACAAAAAGTTCTTCGTAACTTAATTTATAAGAGTGATTGACTCTCTAATGGAGAACATATTTGTCACGTTTGGTGGACGTGTTTTTCAACAAACTGTTAGCATTCCAATGGGCACCAACTGTGCTCCTCTTCTTGCTACCTTGTCCCTCTATACGTATGAGGCGGATTTTAAACACAGACACGAGGATAGCCCTCTACTTCAGTTTCACGTTGGGCTATATAGATGGCGTGAAAAATCCGAAGTTCGGTGACTATGTTGATTTCATCTACCTAATTGAACTTGAAATTAAGGACACCAAATAAACATATGTCTGTATCATACCTTTTCCTACATCTAGAAATTGACAATGAAAACCAACATTTTCGACAAATGTGATGATTTTAATTTTTCTATTGCGAGTTTTAATTTTTTTTGCCAACATTCTAGCAACACTTGCATATATATTATGCTGCTTCTAGTTTATCAGGTACTCAAGAGACTGTCCTATCCATATTTCATTGACAGAGGGCGTCTGATGACAGAATGGGTTCACAGTGGAAAGATTGAAGTCATAAAAAATATGTTTGCCGCCATGAAATAGTTGACCACTACGGGATATCTATGGCACAAATGACGGGTGATTTATTCTGTTAGTGTATCAAATATATATTAATCTCTTTGATTGTTGAGGAAACTAAAAGAAACAACATTTCGGAGTCGGAACACATTATACATAAAGTAACCTTGAAGAAACCTCAATTTTACGAACTGTGAAAGACGTGGTTGTAATGTTGACAAGACACAGAATGTTTTAGTAGTTCTTTTTTTCTGGTATCGCAGTTCATGCGACACGTCAGAGCGTGGTTATCTTACAGGTAACCAGCTGAATAAGGCACAATTCTCAAGCGCCTTATTATTACTAAATAAGGATCAGAACAAATCAAGACAACAGTCGTCATGTGACATTCTACAACATCAAAAGCAAGCGAGTGGGCAAACAGTAAATAGTCGATAGCGTGTTGATAGCCTGGATATGTCGAGATCAAAAGAATATTTGCTGTGGTGGCAACGTGCTATTACAGTTTCCCATGAGAAACCTGAAGTACTTTTGGCGGTTAATATATTCCTTTCTTGAAAGGTAAGCAAGTTCATTATGTTAATGGCCACACGTGCCAATATGTTAAAATGCAGAAATTAATATCTACTGACATTTTAAGTTCTAATGAATCATAACATTAAAAAATTAATTAAATGTTGTCGAGATGCATATCATTGACATTTTACAATAATTTGAAAATAATTTTTTTAGTCAAAAAGGCAGTGATTAAAGGTACAGTTCACAGACTTTAAGTTTTGCCCTGTCTCGTAGTTGGATTTCCTGTAGGTACATGTAGTACTGAAGTAATGGTAGAACGGTGGTAAATACGTAGCGGTATTAATGTATAATATTGAATAAAAGATTTTAGAATTCCGAGCTATGTAATTGCTGACAGATGTTTGTAACGTATGTAAATTACGAATAATGTACTCATATTTCGAAAAAGTCAATTTATCTGTTTTGAGAAACATTTTAAATATCTATGTAAGATGTTGTACTATTTCACCTCTAATATTTCATTTACTATATTAAAACGTTTATTATATATGTTGGTCTGTATACTGCAGAATCTAGCAGAGTAACATTCGTTATATTGCAAAGTATTAGTAAACATTGTTAGTCTGATAATTTTAAAATTAGCGAAGAAATGAATTCGCCACACATATATATAGTGCATTCATTTGTAACTTTGGATGAAGGTTAATAAAAACTGTCAGAAAGACTCAAACATCACAGAAGTATTAGCACATTATCGTATGAACGGGTAGTTACAACCTTTTTTGTTACAGGAGTGCAGTAAATCGCACTACGATGACCTGCTTTGTGTAATAAATGTTGAATACTAATTCTTGGCCCCGCTTTAATAGCCCTCCCCCAAAAAGAGTGTCCTTGCTTGTGTGCAATGTATACACACACAGGCAATGTTTGACGGTTGGGGATAGAATGATCAGCATGTATACCACGCGATTTTACTTTATTTGATAATTTGTTTTTCGTAGTATAAAGTTCTCTGTTTGGATTTCAACGTTTCATTTAAGATGTTCTGATATGGATTCTGCGAACACAGGATGCATTTTACCAGAATCAACTATATTCGGGTGGATCTTCATGATGACTAGGTGCATGTGGTTATTATTTAAATCTTACCCGTGGCATAACATCTGTCTTGTTGAAGTCGTCACACCGCTTTGCTCGAGTTTTTTTTTGCTGTGTACTAGACTTTTTTTTACTTAATTACATTTAAAGTTTGCTAGTTACTTTGCAGAGGTGTTCTACAAAGACCGGTTGTCACAAGTGAGATTTGATAATGTTTAAAGAAAAAAGTTCAAATATATATATCAAACAATTCGTCAATCAATCCAACCAAATTTTTTGTTCAAACCAGTCCATTTAGTTTAAAATTGTGTTTCCCTTGCCGCGGTGGCCTTATAACTGGCGGTGGTATTGATAATTATCACACACCAAAGTATTAATGTAAGCATGCGCTCCTCGACAATTATTGCCTTTTAAGTTAAACTTAGAGCATTTAAACAGGAAGTCTATTCATGATCCAATAAATGGATACGCCCGAGTAAGGCAGAGAGTCTATAAGTAACGTCAATTCCCGCCAGGATACGCATGCGTTGGACGCGCATCCCGACAATTATTGTCTTATAAATAACGCTTAAAGAGTATTAAATGCAAAAAGTGTATATGTAATGTCAATTCCAGTAATGATACGCATGCGTTAGACGCTCGTCTCGGCATTAAATGCTTAAAGAGCATTGAAACTTGAAGATGTATAAGTTCTGTCTCTTGATATTATGTTGATAACAGTTGTGTCAATACAGGTGTATTTTTGACTCCCGGAAAATTAGTTCGTTTTCCTGAAGGTCGGTTCTTTAACTGGGAAGTTAGGATTCGTCTAGAAATAAAAACATGGCGAACAATATATACCTGAGAATGTGCTGATAGTTCTGTAAAAACATTTGACCAATGTAGAATGCAGTCTTAATATGACACTTCTTAACATATATATTTATACCCTCAAATAAAGGCGAAGTATTATATATAAATGTAAACTTTTAAAAGATTAAAAAAGTAATTTAATGCAATTTAATTAATAGTATCTTAATCACTTGATTAAAAACAATGTTAGATTTTCTGTTCAACACCATAAAATTAGAAAATAGATTTTTTACATTTTCAGTTTTGTATATTCATTGTTTTTCTTCAGAATTGGATTGCATATGTAATAAATATATGCATACATAAAAACACATCGATACATGTATCTTAAAATAATAAATACATGTATATATGCAATTGCATTGGATGGGTGGTTTACAATACTACCTTAATCCCTTTTTAAAAAGGTTTCGATTGACCAATACAATACACTGTTATAGTTCAATAACACGAATCATTTTTTGGGTTTGTTGAACTATCGCGAGATTTTATTTATCAGAGTAATAATCGTACTCATTTTTACCCCATCCATCAGAATCAGAACTGCTGTAATATTCAAAAGAATCATCGTTATAAGAACGGAATTGTTTGTTATCCTCACTTCCCTTATCCCCATCTTTCACGTTCTTCTGGACCCTTTTCCGCGAAATGAAACGGTTCGAGCTGTCAGAGCTGTCAGAGTCTAAATATTCGTAGCTATCCAGATCACCTCTTACCGTTACAGGGGAATTTACAACCGGAATGTTTGTACGACTTTTCCTACCTATCTGCACCCTATTACGTCTGGAATCGTCATCCAAACTATCAGAGCTCCAGTCGTAACTATCTCGATCTCCTCTGATCGATTTTCGATTTATTGGGTTTGAACGTTCTGCTACTTGGGGGTCAACCACTGAAATATTTGTTCTACCTATCAAGACCCTCCTACGATCAGAAACTCTATCCGAACTATCAGAGCTGTGCCAGTCTGAATCGTTATCACCGTCGTCCCAAACCCGTCTCCGTTGTACCTGTGTTCTGGCAATGTTTACTCGATTATTGTCGCTGTCGTTGTTGTCGTCGTTGTTTCTGTTGTTGTTGTTGTTGTTATTGTTGTTATTGTCTTTTATTATGCGGCGTCTTTGGTCATCAGACATATCCGATTCAAATAAACAATCACTATCGTCGCTGTCACAATCATCTGTCCATTCATCTGAATCCGAACCCGAACGAACCACAGAATTAGTTCCAATATTGGATTGGGGTTTAGTTCCGTCTTCCGCAAACGATATTACTGGTCGTGACTTTCGTATTATTCTACCTTCAAATGAATCTGAAGAGTCATAACCGTATCTGTAACCACAATCACTATCAGAAGAATCACAACCATTATCCGACCGATCGTTTGAAAACACAAACACCCGTGATGCTTGATTAGTAACACTGTTACTTGCTGGTTCCACGACTGGTATCCGCACAATGTTTCTTGGTCTGCTTCTCAAAAACTTAAGGTTTGACATTATAATGTTGCTACCGATTTTTGATGGTCCACTATCGCTACCAAAACAATCGCTACTATCTGAATCACAGTCCGCACTATCTGACCAGTCATCGTCACCAAATCCAAATAAGTATTTTCTTCTTTTTGATTTTGTCCTAGGTGTTTCGACGGTAACTGATACACCAGGTCCTCCTGTTACACCAGATCCAGTGCCAGAATCTGTTCCGCCTGGCTTAACGCCACTGTCTGTTACACCAGGTCCAGTGCCCGAGTCTGTTACCTCAGGTCCAATGCCAGTATCTGTTACACCAGGTCCAGTGCCTGGGTCTCTTATCCCAGGTCCAGTGCTTGGGTCTGTTATGCCTGTTGGTACGACTCTTTCATCCGTTCTAGCGACAGTGCCGGTTCCACTAGGTCTTCCTCCAACAGGCAATTCCTCAGAATCATCATCTCTTACAATTCTCCCTCCATTCCTACCACCGTTTTTCCCTCCATTCCCGCCACCATTTCTAACTTTTGCAGTTTCTGAAATAAATTCTATTCTATCTTCTCTTTGATTCTCTCTGTCAGTTTCAGTTTCCCTAACTCTGCCATTATCTCTACGGCCATTTCCAATCTGACCACTTTGTGGTGCGCCAATCTGACCATTACTAGGCGCTCCAATCTGACCATTACTAGGTGCTCCAAACTGACCATTAATTTGGCCACCGCCGTGATCTATTACACTAGTCTGCCCATTTCCTGTTGGACGACCATGCCCATTTCCTGTTGGACTAACATGGCCATTTCCTGTTGGACCACCATGGCCATTTCCTGTTGGACCACCATGCCCATTTCCTGTTGGTTGACCATGCACACTTCCTGTTGGTTCACCATGCCCACTTCCTGTTTGACCACCAAGTCCATTTCCTGTTGGACCACCATGCCCATTTCCCGTTGGTTCACCTTGCCCACTTCCTATTAGACCACCATGCCCATGTCCTGTTGGACCACCATGCCCATTTCCAATTGGACCACCTTGCCCATTTCCTGTTGGACCACCATGCCCATTTCCTGTTGGACCACCATGTCCATTTCCTGTTGGACCACCATGCCCATTTCCAGTTGGACCACCAAGTCCAGTTCCCGTTGGACCACCATGCCCATTTCCCGTTGGTTCACCATGCCCACTTGCTATTGGACCACCATGCCCATTTCCTGTTGGACCACCATGCCCATTTCCTGTTGGACCACCATGCCCATTTCCAATTGGACCACCATGCCCATTTCCTGTTGGACCACCATGTCCATTTCCTGTTGGACCACCATGCCCATTTCCTGTTGGACCACCATGTCCATTTCCTGATGGACCACCAAGTCCGTTTCCCGTTGGTTCACCATGCCCACTTCCTATTGGACCACCATGCCCATTTCCTGTTGGACCACCATGCCCATTTCCAATTGGACCACCATGCCCACTTGCTATTGGACCACCATGCCCATTTCCTGTTGGACCACCAAGTCCATTTCCTGTTGGACCACCATGCCCGTTTCCCGATGGTTCACCATGCCCACTTCCTATTGGACCACCATGCCCATTTCCTGTTGGACCACCATGCCCACTTCCTATTGGACCACCATGCCCATTTGCTGTTGGATCACCATGCCCGTTTCCAATTGGCCCACCATGCCCATTTCCTGTTGGATCACCATGCCCGTTTCCAATTGGCCCACCATGCCCATTTCCTGTTGGACCACCATGGCCATTTCCAATAGGACCACCATGCCCATTTCCTGTTGGACCACTGTGGCCATTTCCAATAGGACCAACATGCCCATTCCCTATTTGACCACCATGCCCATTTCCTATTGGACCACCATGCCCATTTTCTGTTGGACCACTAAGGACACTTCCTGTTGGAGAACCATGCCCATTTCCTGTAAGACCACCATGCCCATTTCCTGTTGGAAAACCATGGCCATTTCCTATTGGACCACCATGCCCATTTCCTGTTGGACCACCATGCCCATTTGCGTTATTTCCATTTCGCTTGCTATTTACACTATTGCGTTTTCTGTTTGGATCAATAAAGTTGCTATCTATATTAGGGTCATCAGCTTCATTGAAATGGGTCGCCGAAAACATCTTTTTGAAATTTTCTGGTTTTCGTTCTACAAATGTCCGTTTTGCTCGTCCACTTGTAACGGCACCAGAGCGAACTCTTAATGGAACTGAAAGAAAACAATTCGATAGATATTACAAGTCAAAAACTAAATGTATTACAGCGAAACGAGGAGAACAGCAGAAATCGTATCAAAATCGTTAACAGCAGCAACCATAGAGTAACTAAGTGTTAACAGCAGTCACCACAATGTAACGTAAGTGGTAATAGCAGCGACCAGAGGGTAACTAAGTGTTAACAGCAGTGACCACAGGGTAACTTAGTGTTAAAAGCAGTGATTACAATGTAAATAAGTGTTAACAGCAGCGACCACAAGGTAACTAAGTGTTAACAGCAGCGACCACAAAGTAACTAAGTGTTAACAGCAGCGATCAAATGATAACTTAGTGTTAACAGGAGCGACCACAGCTAACTAAATGTTAACCGCAGCGATCAAATGATAACTTAGTGTTAACAGCAGCAACCAAAGCTAACTAAATGTTAACCGCGATCACAGGTTACCTAAATGTCAACAGCAGCGACCTCAAGGTAATAAGTGTTAACCGCAGCTATCACAATGTAACTAGATGTTAACAGCAGCGACCACAAGCTAACTAAGTGTAAACAGCAGTGACAGTGGCAATATATTTGGTATTATTTGTGCTAAGTGTATCCGGTTTCTATAGAAGAAAATAAACTAAGAAATAGGTAATTCGACTAAATTTTATTAGTTTCTACTGAATTTACCAAATTTGTAGTTTAAACTACATGTATCTAACAATTAGAATTTTTGTCATTTTTATAGGATGATAGAACATCATTGGTGATACTTTAATATCATAACATAGCAACCCGAAATGAGAAGGCAACAAGTAACTACTACCAAATCTGAACTATGGTTACATAATTTATGTTTCTGTTGTCATCGGAAATCGACGACAGCCGCTATCGATTAAATTGTACATAAAAAGTTCTAAAAAGATTCTATCTGAACCTTTACACAGAACTTGTTGAGAACATAGAACAACCTATGTTATATAAAAAAATAAACATACTTTATGCTGTGTCCAGAAATAGCATCCACAAAGCATTACGTTAGGCAGAATACGTCTGCAGCGTAGTGTCGCCCTGCATCAAAATTTGTTTTGTTATTGGAACTACATCATTGATTTTATAAAAATCTTGTAAGTACATTTCGCTTCGCTGCTTGGAGATTTTAATGCCAACAGGAAAACTAGAAAAATTGAAAATTATATCATTGATTTTACGAAAAACCTAAGTACATTTTGCTGCTTAGAGATTTAAACGCCAACAAGAAAACTAGAAAATTTATTATACCAGATGATGAACTTTTGATAAATATGACGATAATGTATATGAAAATCGAGGCAGCTAAATATTCAACTTATAATCAGGATATTAGTAGTACAAACTTGTAGTTTAAAACTATTAGGGTTGTGTAGAAGATCTCTTTATATAGCTAACGGGAGACTACATGATAATAAATATATCTGTAAAAGTACTTGTAGTGATTGAAGCACAGGTGATTAAATTGTTTCCTTACTATTATTCCAGTATATTAATCAATGTATGGTTTGTGATTTCCAGACGTACAAAATAGAAAACATTTTTCAGACGAACTACAAATCACGTGCTAACAATGGTAATCAAGGAGAAAACGCTGGTTTGCACATTAAATGGAACCAGGTTTGTTGAATACTTAATGGAAGGTTTGATAAATCACAATAAGCTCTCTTTTTTACTGAAACATCAGAATGTGCAAATGAAATGTGTCCGAGTTAGAAATGTGTTGTTGTAACAGAAACTTCAGTTTTGGACTTTTAACTGGTAAATCTTAAAAAGATGATCCAGAACATAAACCATGGTTCAACAAAAAGCAGGGGTCAGACAAAGAAGTTTTATAAAATGAAGAATGATTATAGTAAACAAAAATTAGAGACAAGATCAACAGCACTCTCCGGCACAGAGAACCTAACTGGTTCCCAGATATAACCTCTGCCACACGTCATTCTCCATTTACTGCGGGACTACATTTGTCGTCTGCTTGTAACGTTTGTAGACAAAGAATGATGTTTGTAAAATAATACCCGAGCTCTTTTTTATTTTTATATAGTCTATCTATACACATTTGATAGAGTTTAACATTGCAATTACCGCGTTGTGTATGCGAAGCATATCTGCCATGAGAGATATCTTGTGGTTGACGTAGGATACCCAGAATCCTTTGCGTGGAAATTGGATAAACAGTTGATTTTTCAAAAAGATCAAAAGGAAATGCATTGTGACGCCAGCGCTTACGATGTTTGTTTTTAAACTTAGTCCTTTTTGTAAAAAGCACTGCAAAACTTTAGAAATTTAGAGCTTTATTTTGTTATTTCAGTCGCAAATAACTGATAACTGCACAATATACATTTTAAGCAGAATTAAACTATCGTGCAAAAACGTATAAACAACAAATGGATCTCTTGTTAATAAAACTTTTTGTAAAAGAATGAAAACAAATTTAGAGAATTGTCAAAACATGATCCTAAGAGAAAGTGGAAAATGCTTGATAACATAAATAGTTTCTGTAACAATGTTCCTAGTGTAGCCATAGAAAAATTTCATGAATATTTCAAGAATATAAACCACATTAATGCAGACCGCTTTCTTTAACAGCATATGTGAATATCCTATATATAATGATATTCTAAATAGCGAGTTTTAGGAAAGTTATTAAAAATTAAAAAAAGGTAAAGCAGCAGGTGTTGATCATTTTATAAACAAATATTCAAAATGCTAAATTTCTGCTCTGGTCTCTATTCACTCTAAGTTGTTTAATATTGTTTTTTATTCTGGTATTATTCCAGAAAGCAGGTCAATAGGTATTATACGGCAATTATACAAGAACAATGACAATATGAACGAACCAAACACCTTAGTTGCCGTTGAAATCGTGTTACGTGTATTATTAATGATATCAGACGAGTTTGACAATACATCTAAAAAGCATTCTGGTTTCAGAAAGAGTTACGCTACCAATGATAAAAAAAATAATAATGCATGCCGTGATCTCGCCATACTTCTCGAAACTATACTGAAAACTTACTGTTTGCAATATATAGATACCTGCAACATGAGAATTCCTATAGATTTATATTGAATTTTTCGACTCGCCGGTCTAGCAAATATTGTTTTATGAATCAGAATTCTGAGGATACCAAGACTACTCTCTATTTTTGTTTTCTATACCTTAGGTCATCTACCTAAACTTTTTTATGGTATATGGAAAGTGAGGCATAAATTCTCCTAATAAAAGAGCAAAATTTAAAATTTTCATTCTGGTGTCAACTAATAAAGAATGTGAAAAAGCTCAGTGCCACTCTATTTAAAGTAATGTACTAACTGTAACTCTAAATGACTAGTTTTAAATGGGGGTATATCTTAGTCTAGGATACATTTTACTTTTCAATGGGGAACTTTCGACAGCTGAAGCCCGTTGTGTATGACCGTCTTACTGACCAGTTTATACAGATGTGTCCTTTTTAATGTCGAAGGTTCGTCTCTGGTGAATTTTATTTTAAATACCTAGCTAAAATTTCTGAGTTTTGTAGTGTAAACATCTGTAGAATCAAAACCTCTAATTGGAAAATTGCTGTCGAGACCAGGAGAACGAACGAAAATATAATCATTGCCATAGAGGAATTGGTGATAAATTTCACTACTTCTATCTTTGCACAGCCGAACCGTTTAAAGAACTCAGAATAAAAATATATATTTGAATCCAACCGTTAATAATTGAAAGGCATACTACTAAATTATTGACGAATTTATCATCATTTGTTTAAAATATCAACAAAAGTAATAATTCCTATATTTATGCATTTTATTCTATAGTATACACCAAGTTCTTTATACTTATGTCCTTTTGTTTGACCTCCTAATAAATTGTTCAAACTGTTACATGTATTATTTTAATAACGTGTGACGTAAGATTTATTTATAATGAATAAGTTTTTTTTAATTAAGGAGAGCATTTATATTGATTGATAATTACACATTTCAGCATCTTTTCGCCGACGCAATATAATACCTGTCAGATTTGTAAAACGTAGATTTTGACGTTTAAAACGATCTGTTTGAACACCACATCATCTTCAATATGATTTAAAGAATTAATTTATGAAATGTCCTTGATATTAAATGTCATGTGAATATGTAAGCATCTTCTTTCAATTATTCTTAGTTTGTTTGTTGATCCTTATAATAAACTGTTGCTAGGAAAAAATCACGAATCGTTCCTTAACTGACAAAAATATATATTGAAGTGTGCATGACCTTAATTGTTTCATGGTTTTTACCGAGTTAAATGAATTGAGAAAAAGTTTTTGCTTAATGATGAAGGTATATGCACTGAAGGTATACTCCATATATCTTTCTCAATCCTTGAGATATATACTCATTTCTGTTTGACAATAAATCACTTGTTAATACATGTAATATAATCCCCACATTTATTATAATTACTGTACCTACAGCCGAACTATTTAGGGAAAACAAAACGTGCATGCGCCGTCTACCGGAATAAAAAGTATAAAAAGTTATAAACAGAAATATATCTTATGTCCAAGCGCATTAATATTACTTATCTTAATTTTAATCTAAAACCAGTTCGATGCCTTAACAACAGAACAAATTAACAGAACACAACATTTAATCTCTTGGTTAACTTTTGGGGCAACGTATTGAAGATAATTAGTGGATACAGACGGACATAAACGCCATATATAACTTTCTGTGATAAAAAATCTAATTACATTTTCCGTTAGTCAATGATTAAACTCTGTACAAAGATAGTTATAGTTGGTCAAAGGATCTGTGGTGTTTTGTACATCACGTTTAGAGTGTAAGGTCATAAATTTAGTACAAATCTTAAGTGCACTGACAAAATTAATTAAATTATGGTCAAACTGTTATTGTTTATTTGTTTGAATGTGTGCTACCGCGGGCCACATTTAGCAACTAACTGTGTATTTTTTGACAATAGCCGCAGGAAAAGACGAATTTGGTAAAGTTAATGATAAATTGAAACACAAAATGTCTGTGTTGTGGTTTGCGACAGATGAAAACTCATCATTTAATGTTTATTATATGTAGCATATTCATACATCTGGTTCATAGTAGTCTATGGATGCTGAAACAATTCCCAGGGATTGTGTCCAGAACGACCCATATATATTCGGAATGAATGCAGAGGCTAGCTGAGGGGAGTTATTCCCCTTATGCAGTAGTTACTTTCTTAATGAAGGAGTTATTTACCTTATATAGGAGTTACTTTCTTTTTGCAATCTCTATACAAAGAGATGAAGACCAAACGATAACTATCTCGATTGGTACAGATTTGGTTCCTACTGCAGCGTTTACTTCCCTTATGCTATACGTATTTTTTTAATACAGTAGTTTTTCTGCTGAATTAAGTGCTGCTATTTTGTCCTGAAATCCGGCTTTCCCAGAATGAAAACTGGAAACCATGAAATAGTAAAAAAATAGCCGAAGTAGGCGTACAATCTGTATCAACAATCAAACTAATGTCCTGGATATTTTCCTTTCAAATGCACATATTATATAAAACTGTCTTAAGGAAATTTATCTACTTAAACTAAATACATGCGCAGATAACACCAGTGCATATATGGAATAAAAATATAGTGCGAATATAAGGAAGTTAGAATTGGCATGAGAGAGGAAAAATAATTTTAACAGATATTTTTTTTAAATGCATTTCGCTTTTGTCATTTCTTCAAGTTTTGCTCTCTTGTAAGATTAATTTATTGTTCAGACGCCAATACACGTATCTGGGTATTTGTTTACTGTAATTTCTTGTCGCAAATGTATATTTTATTACTTCTGAAGTCTTGTCTTTTGCTACTTACTCCCTTTACCGATTCTGAAAACTTAATGCAACCGCGGAAAACATTTTATTCCTGGAAACTTAAAAAACATTTAAAGCAAACGAATCTGAGCTAAGAATTATTTTGCACTGTCATCCAATTAAAACTTCAAAGATGGCCCGTTGTAATAGTTATTAAGATTACTGCTAGACTTAAAAATTTTTCTATTCAACCGTGGTATCCCTCTTTCTAAATAATATTCGATGAAATAAGATTTCTTACAAATATTACTTCCTTAACATAATCTAGAAGTAAAAATTTGTATGGATTTAATATTTATTATAGAAAAGTAAAAACAAATAGGCTATATCATATACTGTTCGGAAAGTATAGAAACAACGGAACTAAAGTGCGCAATGACGACGTTTAGTAAAATTAACATATTCTTAAGCCTAAGAATATTCTCAATTACTACAACTTCGAAAATCTAAAGTTTTGATTGGTTGAAACTTAGGATTTTAAAATGATATTTAAAACTAAAGCCTACAAATACTAATAGACCTGATTACATAAGAAGATCCACCGAATACCAATATATATTGTTTGAATACAAGTATAATTTATCCTAATAAAATACTAACCTTCATTGCTCTCTGGTATACAAAACAACAAATAAAACGAAACGAAAATGAAACTATTCCTCATCGTGATCGAGATGGCTTGGAACATTCCTAGCTGGCCATTTTGTAATTTGCTGTTAAGATATGTTAATTAATTTGTAAAATAATTTTTTTTATGACTGACACGATTACTTAATATGACGCACTGTAAGAATTATGTAAATTACCTTTTAATAAGCATGTGTTGCTGTTCTTGATTCCTCCCACGGAATTTGTATACAAAAAAGTCATACTGCAGTCTAAATATAGAATCAAGGAAATTTGTTGTCTGTCGCATAAATTGTATCAATGGTCAGTAAAGCGTAGTTAACTGCAACTATGCAGTTCATGATTCAGAAACATCACACTTATTTAAATGTCTGTACATATATTTTATTCAATTTGCATTGAAATTTCGCAAGGAAATAAAAACGAAATGAAGTGATATTAATATTAGAAACGAATACACCAAATCAACAAAAAAATTTAGCATTTATATAAGAAACAAAATCATCCTACTCAAGTACTGGTCTTTCAACGTCACGGAGTTGTTGATGCGCTTCATTGGAAATGCGTGCTCTTTGTACAGGAGGATAACGAAGATACCGTTAGTCTGGCGACGAAATATATGGCGTAGCGTTGTTGTTTAAGTAAACACTAATGTAAAAAAAGCTACATATCAGCGAAGTAGGTCTAGTTTACGTAGTGAATTTGGAGATTCTGACTGCTACAACAATAAAATTGAAACGATTTAAAATTTATATGTTTTCTTTTGTTTGTTTGCTAGATGTTACATTAAATTTTGTTATTTATCATGGCGGCCAGTTTTCATTTGCAGCGAAGGCTGATACCCAGTAAGAAATCACTACGTTCGGTATGTCAGCAAAATTCCTGATCAGTTAATGTTGAAATCAGGCCTTACTCAGGATTCACTTATCCAGCCTGAATCAATAGTCGAATTATCCGTTTAGTGGGTCTCCTTTGGTTTTGGATACAAGTAGGCTTTTGTACGTATGGGAGAAGGAGCGGCAGGGTCATATTTTTATTTTTCAAATGTCCAATTAGCTATATATTCTCAGCGTCACTGTAAAGTGCAAAACAAAAGATAAATCAAAGAAAAGAAATCACATCAAAATACGTCGAGAAAACAAAACAATAGTAAAATATGCTATTTTTGACAAGGTAATTCTAATTTGTTCAAAGGGAGGACATTGGGTCTTTGTCCTATGTATCGATGATACAATCTATATTAATTAAATAATACATTGTCATATTTACTATTTCGTCATTTTGACACGATGCTTCATGTTTAACAATTAAGACAATAGCTAGACAAGTGAGAAGTTGTAGTTTTAAAAGGTGAAAAAGATCACATATTCAGAAAGAAAAGTATGACATCAAAAAACAGAATAAGATTTCCTGATGAAATTTCATGTTAAAAGTTAAAACGTGAACGGTTAATTTTTTTCTAACAGGAACTGGTAAAACCAGTAAGACTTCTCTGTTTTCATACAGTTCTGTAACCAAAGTTATAAGTACTCATCACAATTTAAAAGTGGCCTTCAACACAAATTCGTTAAATGTCTTCAAGCACTTGAAAGTATCTATAACTCCGAACGTTTGTCTTAACACACCAGAAACCATGATAATGATATTATAAAATAAAATTTCACATGAATGCATGATACGATAAAAACCCCAATTTCCTGACCAATAGTCCTAAATATAGCTAAAACAATTAACCAATTGATCATAACTTGTATGCTGTAACGAGTTCATATATATTTATATATTTAGTCAAATTAAAAAATCTAATTAAACATGTCATCTTATAATTTCTTACAAGGAACATAACACATTTTTTACTTTCAACTTATACAATAATGCATTGTAGTAATTTCTATACACGTGGTTTCATCCGACCATCACTTCATCATAACCGATTAAAAAATAAAGTTGACATTCTACTTAATTTCATCACGATTTTATTTTTTAGTCATCAACTAGCGTCTATAATAACACGATGTAATCATTCTAGGATACTAGATCCGGTTCAGAAAACACTTTATTATAATTTAATTTTTTACTGAGCTTTACATGTATATATATGTACATTTATATCAATTAATTTGAAATAAAATCACTTCTTCGTAATATGATATTTCGATTTTTTAAACCACATAATTGTACCATTATGAGTTCTTCTCTGCTGTTGACCAATCTTGTCAAATGATGGCAACTATTCAGAAGTTCTATGCCCGTCATCATGGATGGCATCTCTTCATTCAGAAGTTCTATGCCCGTCATCATGGATGGCATCTCTTCAGAAGTTCTATGCCCGTCATCATGACTTAGCTGATTCTGATTCTATGCTATATAACATTTTTCTGGGCCAATGGGCAGGTTTTCCTATTTTTAGATTTTAACTTCTTCACGCACAAAACCATGAGTAACTTGACGGGTGTCTATCTAGAGGCAGGCCGGATCACATAGAGAGCATCAATGTTTTGTTTTTAATGGGTTCGCGTTAATCATTTTTGTCTTTTTGTCCCTTTGTTTTCTTTAAGTCGTGCGTCTTTCTTAATACACATTTTATGGTTATCAGTTTTTGTTGACCGATTGATTTTCTTACTTTTTATCTTTAACATTTACTGATATTAAATGGTTTGACGTCGAGTTTCACTGAAAAGTTTACGAATGACAAATATAGACAAAATTATATTTAATGGTTCTTTAAGTCTAATGTAATATTAACATGCAAATGCGCGTTATTTAATTATATACAAATGCAAATCAAAGCACAACTACACATGAACCAAATAATACAATTTTGCAATTAAAAAAATTCAAAATTTATTATTAAAACATTGTTATTTAAAACTACTGTATAAAAAAATCACCTGATCAATGTGTCGATCAAACCAGCATTTTTTAATGTGATTGTTTTATACTTATACTACCACAAGTAGCTATCCCGTATACTTTGTTTCGTAACCAGTGAGCCTTTCGCAATATGCAAGTTTACGTCCTCAATGCAGGACATAACAAACAATGAGATTCGTCTTCAACATTGTTCAGGCTTCATTTTACAAGGAATACTTTTAAGACTGTTGACATCCAAGCATTAACTTACTTATACAGATTAAGTTTTAACATATCACGTTTTATTTAATTAACACCAACAAACTTGAATTGTAAGTAAAAATAATTTTTCATGACATGGGCAACAATGACTAATTTACAATAATTATCATTTACGGAGGTTAATGAGAGACTCGACCCGCTAACCACGTTGGTTTTACGGGTTCATCGTCCCAGTTTTATATGAATAATCGTTATTAATCGCTATTTACAAACAGTAGATATAAAGTTTAAGTAAATTTTACAAACATAAGTGTACATAAGATACCAATATTTCAACAAAATGTAAACCACATTACACAGAAAATGACAAGGTATTTCATGTAAACCAAGTACTATTAAATATAGTAATACAAATTAACAAAAAATCGTTGTAATATCTTTCATGACAATTCTTAGACATTGTAACATTCACATTTTGACATATCAGTGTACGATCAGGATTCAAATATAGAATTTCATTGAAATCCGACTATCGCTAAATATTGATCTAATTATAATACGTAGAAGTAGATTGCTATGGTTACAGACTATTGGTTACTTTCGATCCAATTTGATATAATTGCGATAACAACGTAGATTGCTATGGTAACATACTTATCTGATATATGTTTTGTTCAACTTTACAGTTATAATTTTTTCTCCGTTGACAAAACACACATGTAAATATGGTTATAGGTTTAAAAGATACTGTTTTGAAATATTTACTGACATTTCGCTGTTTTTAAAACTTGTTATCAAACATATTTTCAGCGCTCCACATGTCTTTTTTGTTATCGTTCTTTCTCCAGGATAATGTTTTTCTTTTACTTGTTCGTCCAGTTTTATTTATTTTTTGCTTTATAACATTCACTGATTCGCTGTACTCCTCTGAAGAAGGGTTTATGTTATTTTCACTTGAGTAATTTAGATTTCTGTTCTTTTTTACTTCATTCTTTTGTGTTTTTCTACCATGTGTTATTATTTCGTCGCTTTCGTCGTCGTATACAAACTGATCACTAGAGTCTGAAATTGTTTTAGATTTTAATACGTTTCCAGTGTTCAATTTATTCCTAGGATTAACTTTATGATTGTCCTCGCTGCTATCTGAGTAAAAATCATTTGAAATCTTTCCTTTATTTAATTTATTTAGATTCCAGTCATCGTCACTATCGGAAAAGTATTCAAATGAAGAAACCGTTTTTGTTTTAGGTTTTTTGGATATTAAATTCTTCCTAGTTTTTTCATCACTTTCGCTGTAAAGTTCATCTGATTGATATACATGTCCTTTGATTGTAGTTTTCACAGTACCTATATTTTCGCTGCTTGCCGAATAAAATTCGTCAGAAGAAGTAGCCTCAGTATTCTTCATTGTCACTTTATTTCCTATTTTACTTTGACTATTGTCGGAATGAAGTTGATTCTTTTTTAGTTTTTTGTTATCGTCATCGCTATCAGAGTACAGTTCATCGGAATAAAATTGCTCGCTCGATGCTTTTTTCAGTTTCAAATTCGCAAGAATATTTTCATTACTGTCGGAATGAAATTCGTCCGAATAAAGTATTTTACTTAAAGATGTTTTCTTCTTAGTTGTACTTACACTACTGCTGTCGGAATAAATTTCATCTGAAAAGAAGTCCGTTATTTTCTGATTTTGCACACTGATCTTATTATTTCTCGAGGTTTTAGAATAAACTTCATCTGAATTTTTCTCTGTTGTCAGAATATCCGAGTTGTCGTCGGAATCGGAATATGTTTCGACTGAAAATAAGTCATCTGTTTTCGACTTGGGACTACTTTTATTGTCTTTAGATATATAAGACGACGAAGTTTCATCCGATTTTTGCTTCGTTGAATTAGTAAAGACAATCTGAGGGTCTTCAGAACTGTCAGAATGCCGTTCTTTGGACTGTGAGCTTTCTGTTATCACTCTAACTTTCTCCATATCATCTTTATTCTTCTTTGTACCAGAAATCGTCTTGACCTTTTTAGCTTCATCGGAACTGCTATCGGAATATAATTCATCGGAAAACCGTGCTTTGGACTGTGAGGTTTCCGTTATTACTCTTACTTTCTCCGCACGACCTTTTGTACCAGAAGTAGTTTTGACCTTTCTAGTTTCTTCGGAACCGCTGTCGGAATACAATTCATCGGAAAACCGTTCTTTGGACTGTGAGCTTTCTGTTAGCACTCTAACTTTCTCCGTACCACCTTTATTTTTATTTGTACCAGAAATAGTCTTGTCCTTTTTAGTTTCCTCTGAACTGCTGTCGGAAAATAATTCATCTGAATGCAGTGTTCTTTTTATCTTAGTGTCCTTCTCGCGATTGTTTGAAAACAATTCACTCGAAGCCGACGTTCTTGTCGGCTTAAATGAAATTATCCTAATATTTACATCTTCTTTACTATCGTCAGATTTCTGAGTAGTTGTGTTTTGTACATTATTTATTTTTAGGCTTCCTTCCTGATTATCGTCACTATCGGAGTAAAATTCATATGACGAATCGTCCGTTTTTGTCCCACTTTTATTGTTTAATTTAAAAATTTCTATCTTTTGTTCATTTTCGTTTTCTTTACCAGAGTTCAATTTAGACAAAAACATGATATTTTTAAAACCTGTATCGTCTTGTTCACTGCTATATAGATTTATGTAGTTATCAAAATCATAATCAACGTCGTCGTTAAATGCAACTCTTTGTTTAGCCACAGTACCTGGAATGCGTGAAATGAAAGTTGATTGATCGTTTTCATCCGAATACCAAATGTCATCAGAGTCATCGGAATATATAAAGCGATTGTTCTTTGTTTCCCCACTGGACAAGTCTTTGTTAACTGCTCTACCAGAAGGTTGGCTGTTACTTATCTTTGTTTCCCCACTGGACGACTCTTTGTTAACTGCTCTACCAGAAGGTTTGCTGTTACTTATCTTTGTTTCCCCACTGGACGACTCTTTGTTAACTGCTCTACCAGAAGGCTGGCTGTTACTTATCTTTGTTTCCCCACTGGACAAGTCTTTGTTAACTGCTCTACCAGAAGGTTGGCTGTTACTTATCTTTGTTTCTCCACTGGACAAGTCTTTGTTAACTGCTCTACCAGAAGGTTGGCTGTTACTTATCTTTGTTTCCCCACTGGACGACTCTTTGTTAACTGCTCTACCAGAAGGTTGGCTGTTACTTATCTTTGTTTCCCCACTGGACAAGTCTTTGTTAACTGCTCTACCAGTCGGTTGGCTGTTACTTATCTTATTATAATTCAGCCTCCTTATTTTGTCAGAATTATCACTGTCACTCTTATCTAAATGTCGTTGAAAATTTACTTTGTGTTTTCTGGCTTCCTTCTGTTCACTTGATGATCCTGACTCTTTGTCGCTGTTAACTAACCATTGTTTTTCCAATTGTTTCTTTGACAATCTAGTTTTAATATGTGTCGTAAGTTGTGGATGTATTGGCATCGGTGTACTAAATATTGGCTCTTCTTCCTGATCTCCTGACATTGGTGTACTTAAAATCAACTCCTCATTCAGATCTGTTGACATTGGTGTACTTAAAATAGATTCATCTTCTACCTGTGTTGACATTGATGTAATTTCAATCGATTCCCCATTCTGCTCTTTTGACATGGGTGTACTTAAAATAGACTCCTGTACTGACTGCATTAGTGTTGTTTCGGTTGATATTGGTTCTTTCTCGGTTTGCGTTGTCGATGGTCTAGTTAATATGTTTTCCACCAATGGTTGTTCTCTTGAAGTAATCCTCTCTTCTGGCTGTGTCGGTATTGCTTTTATTGTTTGTATCGGTTCCGCTACCCCTTGTGCAATTATTTGATCGTTTCTTGGTTGTTGAACATTTAATTGTGTCGATTCCTGTAATATGTGTTCCCCAACTGGTTGTTGACCAGAAGAAATCTTTTCCACTGGCTGTGTCGCGATTGCTTTTATTGTTTGTATCGGTTCCGCTACCCCTTGTGTAATTATTTGGTCGTTTCTTGTTTGTTGAACATTTAATTGTGTCGATTCCTGTAATATGTGTTCCCCAACTGGTTGTTGACCAGAAGAAATCTTTTCCACTGGCTGTGTCGCTATTGCTTTTATTGTTTGTATCGGTTCCGCTACCCCTTGTGCAATTATTTGATCGTTTCTTGGTTGTTGAACATTTAATTGTGTCGATTCCTGTAATATGTGTTCCCCAACTGGTTGTTCACCAGAAGAAATTCTTTCTACTGCCTGTGTCGGTATTGCTTTTATTGTTTGTATCGGTTCCGCTACCCCTTGTGTAATCATTTGATCGTTTCTTGGTTGTTGAACATTTAATTGTGTCGATTCCTGTAATATGTGTTCCCCAACTGGTTGTTCACCAGAAGAAATCCTTTCTACTAACTGTGTCGGTATTGCTTTTATTGTTAGTATCGGTTCCGCTACCCCTTGTGTAATTATTTGATCGTTTCTTGGTTGTTGAACATTTAATTGCGTCGATTCCTGTAATATGTGTTCCCCCACTGGTTGTTCACCTGAAGATATTTTGTCTACTGGCTGTGTCGGCATTGCTTGTATTTTTTGTGTCGGGCCCTCAGCCCCTTGTGTCTTTGTTTGGTTGCTTGATGGTTGTTTACCATTTAATTGTGTCGATTCTTGTTGCGATTGGGTCATCGCTGGGCCGTTAGGAAGCACCTGATGTTCGTCAGATTTTGTTGGATCGTTTATAGGAATTTTTTCTTCAACTGCTGTTGTTGGGACTTCTTGGTTTAATGGAATTATAATGTCCGTTACATCAATCGGTAGTGATGGTTCGCCGGACAAAGTCGGTAGTACAGAAACTAATGTTCCCCTTGATGGCGTCATTTCCGCATCAGTGGCAACACTGCGAACGTCATTATTTAATTTTCTTGAAGTGCCGTCAATGTTAGTTGTATTTTTTCCATTAATATGGGAGAACTCTTTGGAGACTAACGCATTTTTGCCTTTTCTATCATACCTAAAAGTGTGTGAATTTTCGTCAGGGTTATTATATTTATCCTTCCGTCTCTTTCGCCACCTTTTCTTTGATTGTTTCCTAAGGTTATCGTCCATAGTTAGGTCTGTAGATTTAACAGGTATTATTGCATCCATAGTAGACGGGTTTGATATTATGTCATTTACAGAATCCTTGTATAAATCATTACTTGGCATTATTTCAGACTTTAGTAGCAAGTTTTTACTGTTGGAAGGTTTTCCAAATCCGAGTATAGGAGAACTTTCGGAATATGCTGGAAAAAAGCATTCTTACAGATTATCCTTCAGTTTAGTATCTCGTATATTTAGTGATGGCGATACAAAAAAAAAAGATTGCTTGATTGAGTGAATGATTGAAAACATACAACTAGCTGTATTATTATTTTAGGACTAGAACACGCTAACAATCAGTCCAGTAAGATGTGGTAATGGACGGACCAAGTATCAAGAGATGAGTTGGAGACCAATTTTTTTTTTTTAACACAACCCTCGAAACAAGTCACTCGCTAACTAAGGCCAGGTTGTCTGTAGTACAACGACTTAAAGATAGGTCATACACTAGACGTTACCCGTGGACGCGCATGGGCAGCTCTGTGAGACTGCCTGTAGTACAACCACCAAACATAGATCATCTCCTATACGATGGCCGTTGACGCACTTAGGCAGCTCTGTTAAAATGCCTCATTTGGTTTTTTTTGTTATTACTAAGCGTGCCTTGTGTTTTCCCTGAGTTTAGTTTTCCTAAAATAGTTTTTATCTAGTCGGATTCTGAAATTTGGATTTGAATGGAATAACAAACAAAAAATGCTAAAACAGAAAAATTGCAAAGTCCCTTAATATATAGGGAATGGTTTACAATTTGTTGGAAGAAGGTTTTGGATCTGTGTAAACATGTTGGAGGAGTTGATTACACAAAATAGGTACCGTCTTCAGCAAATGTTCCCCAGACTAGAAAATTTGGAAACAAATCCTGGAACAATTCTATAATTCCAGGTGCACAACTTCAACACATGTGCAATTTTTCTTTTAAGTTTCAGTGATCTGGGTTAAAAACTGTAGGAGGAGTTGATTACATAAAATAGATACCCTATTTTCTCCGCCGATCGCCCGCCCGACTTCACAATACATGTACTATAACCCAGGTTTGCACTTTTCTATTGGATTTAAAAAAAAATGGTTTTGAATGGAATAAAAACAACAGTAGTAAAATGCTAAAACAGAAAAAGTCTGAAATGGCCGGGTTGCAAAGCATGTGCCTTAATAAATAAGTTACAGGTTTACAATTTGTTGGAAGAAGGTTTTGGATCTGTGTAAAATGTAGAAGTTTAACAAAAATAGGTACCGTCTTCTGCAAATGTTCTGAAATATAAGTTCGCAGTCTACTTTTACTTTCAGTCTGCCTTGTTGTGCGTTCTTTAAAGCATTCGTGTTAAATGTTTGTGAATATAACTTTATTTATAATATATAATAATTAATTATTGATTTATTATTTATACTTAATTGCTGATTAGGGTTATGCATGTATAAATCGCCAGGGATCAAAATATTTAAGTGTTTTATAATACAGAGGAATCGAACTTATTATTTTCTATGCAAATTACATGTAGATAGATATGTTTACTGTATCATGCATACATTTTGTTTGTCTAGGTCAAAGACCTGTATCCAGTAATTAGTTCCAGAATATATTTCCTGTATTCCTTTGGGTTTCTAACTGCGTGACTTAAATCACCGATAGCGTTGGCACATTTTTGTGACAAGTGCGGTTCTTAAGTATAAGATTATGCATTTCTATACATGTACATAGGGGACAACAAACTGGCTAGTTAATTAATAAATAAAGATATCATCACCTAATTATAACATTACAATAATAGAATTTTGCCTGCATTTGATTGGTCTAAAACCATTTTTTCGGATGGCGATAAATCGAAACAGTCATCCGCTGCTTGATTCCGCTGCACATTTGTCAAACTGAATCCGATATCGACCGAAAAATACAATTCTGTGGTAGCATCCTATATTTTTGTGAAGGAAGATGGTGATTTTATTTATATAATAAAGCAATTACTGACTTTGATATACGGTCGCTATCAGGATTTATCAGACCTCAAAAATGTATATTATCCTCGCCTAGCAGCTCGGTTAATATTACATTTTATCTGGCTGATAAATAGTAAGGGCGACCTATATCACAGAATTAATTGTATAACAATAATTATTAGTATAACTACAATATGTTTCATTTACTCCAGTTCTCAAGTATTTCATAGTTTAGAAACGACTTCATTTATGAATATCACTTAAATATTTTTCTGAACTACGGAAATTGTTAGATTTGTTTCGGCTATATCATACAGTGCTCATTAAGCTAAAGGAAAGCGGAGTGCCCGGTGGATTAGGCGGATTGGTTCTAAAGTTAATATGTATATGTCAATAAATAAAAAATATAACCCGCTCTATATACGAGTCCGGTGACAGTTATTGGCAATATAATTTCTTTATACAACCTGTTGACAAATAATCGAAAAATTTAATTTCTATTCGCTAAATTTCGAAAAATTTTGAATCCATTGGTTTTAAAATTAATTTATTTTTTCATGTTTTTTTCTGTGGGTTTTACGTATTAAGTATCTGTTCGCTTTTATGTTTTATTCTATTTATTTATTTAGTTTATTCAGTTTATTTAATTGATTTCTTTTGTTCCACGCAATACTGAATATGAAATTTTAAATTTAAATACTTACATATAGTACTTAACCATTTAAATAAAGTAAAGTATATCCAAACCGGAAGTTCCATTTCGAATGAGATGTGATCCGCAGCGAATAGAACAAAATGAACAGTTAGATAACTTTATAGGCAGAATTAAAGGGAAATCATTATTAGCTTGACAAGTATACTTTTAACAAATGTTAATTGAAAAATGACAGTTAACATATGCTAATTTAACATTTGAATCTAAAATTTTAGAAAAAAATGAATAATTAAAAACAAGCTGGCGGTTAACCATATGTTGATGTGCGTTATGTAATCGAGTTCCGACAAATTTAAATGGAGAATAAATTATATTATTATATTATAAATTATTAGTTGGAAAAAATCCTTCATTTAAAATGCGTTATTAAAATTCATTCAACACGATATTGAACTTGTTACATAATTATGTTTATAAAAGTTGATTGAGGCATACAAGACACAATAAAAGTTATTGGAGAAAAAACAGGACTGACACAGTTCTACAATTAGGTACCGGTAAGTAAGTATTATATGTCGTTCCTTTTGACCCAGTGAAATGTGTTTCGGAAGGATTCGGAAGTGATGATCATTCAAAACATCTTATTCAGTTAAGGCTTGAGCAAACAAGTTCGTAACCAGAACTTAAATTACCTGTTTGGAAAGTTGAAAGATAATTTAAGACGAACTAGCCTGTTTCCTTCAGACTAGAAAGGCTTGAGAAGCTTACCCAATTTCTATGTCCAGTTTTATGTTATTGGAAATGGCGTTTTGAAAATATATTATAAAAAAAGTGGCGACTATTTATAAGCTGTGTTTCCAAGAAGTCTACGAACTTATTTTTTGCCTCCAACATTTTTCGTTCTGTTCTTGATAAATGAATATTTGTATAGAAAATTCCCTTTTGTATAAAATATCAATTTAGAAAAAAACCAACTCATGATTTCTCGACACTCCCGATACAGGCCAACGTGGAGACTCACAATCCTATCAATTTAGAAAAATCGGAGAAACTTGATTTCTTTCTAAAAATATAGCAGACTGGAAAGGGAAAATAATAACATATTTTCTTAACTTTTGATTGAATTCTTGATCTCTTTCTAAAACAATTGAAATTGTGAGTGTGAAACTAAGAGGTACACAAGTTTAAGTGCTAAGTAGTTGGATAAAGGAATAGAATTTTGCCTTTGACATGTAGCCATGTCTGATATTCTTTTCAAAGGACTTTGACGCTCTTTAATCACGTTAAACACTACTCTATGCGGCAGGGCATTCCGAATTAAAAACTCTGGCGCCAGCACAAGACGGCATCCACGGCCTGTGCAGGGCATTCCGAATTAAAAACTCTGGCGCCAGCACAAGACGGCATCCACGGCCTGTGCAGGGCATTCCGAATTAAAAACTCTGGCGCCAGCACAAGACGGCATCCACGGCCTGCGAATGGCATCTTTGTGGGTGGAGAACTGAGAACCATAAACAGTAATAACCATATTACTTTATAAAGAAAATACATTTAAAACAAGAAACTTTTGATGCAGAGCATCAATTCGCCGCCTAATTATTCAACATGTTTGTCTGTATGATAATAATTTTAAGGACGAATTTAAATCATTTTATATCAATGTTACAAAGGTTATTTTAGGTAGGAAAACTGGCCATCCTTGTCATTTCAGTTATTTTATGTTCTGTTCAGGTCTTGTTTGTTTACATGTAGGTTCCAGACAAGCGTAATATTTTGGTTATTGTTTCTATGGAAACCAACTAAATGAAAAACAATTCCAATATGCAACTTTTATTCGTATTTCGATTTATCAGGTACATGCTGTATAAATGCAGACTTAACATATCTTTTTTTAAACAAAACTTTGTACAGTATGTATGCATGTGTTTGGGTGAGCGAGTAAGTGTGTTTAGAATATGTATGTATTGAAAATTCGCTTCGGTATATGCTTTTGTATACGGTATATGTATGTGTTGAAAATGTGATTTGGTATACGCTTTTTTAAGTCAACGAAATTTTAAAAGTATTCATTCTATTCTTAAATGAATGTAAAAAACCGTATGTCTATTTGTTCGTTTTTTAATGGGTTTCGGACAGAAAATAGCGACAAATACCGACACATTTCATATACACAAATTCTTATTTCGTATAAGTGAAAATACATTTGAGTTCGCAAAATTCACGCACAGTAATTGTTTTATTGATAAAAATGCAGAAGCAGCGGAAAACCCGTTAAAATAGCACACAGCAAATGTATTTATGAGCCTCTCCACCCTCTTTCTCTTGTCTTATTATTTTTTTTGTATCCGAATTTTCTTTTTTTTTGCTTGTGCATTGCAATTTCAATGTCAATCGCGTTTCCTAATTTGACAGTGCGCATCCTTTTCAATATTTTTTGTCTACCATATTAATGTTCATTATGATATACAATTAACGGCAGCCTATTGCACAAGTCATACTAATTGACACTATTTCGTGACAATAATAGTTTTATCGTTCCTGCTCTCTCAGACTTCTAACAAGGAGATCATAAAGGAAGTGACATATTGGGTACCAGTTAAAACCAGTAGAAGTTGTGATATTTAGTGCCTTAGTTATGTAATCGTTTTGTCCTTGTAAAATTGACGCACCGTGCATCAATAAAAATATAAGTACTGTAATAAAATGGACAAGTACAAATAAGTAAGACATCAAAGGGAATGTTGGTTAATGGTCGGTTATTTGCATAATTTTATGTAATAACTGTAGTGATCTGATGTAAAATTTTATCTTATGTCCAGAAAGCTGCTTTTTTGCGCCCCTTTTTGAGGAAAAGAAGGCGTTTGTTTAATTAAAAGAATTACATAGTACCGATTTTATCTTATTTCATACCAGCATCCAGAAATTATATTCATTTTTATACTATTGACGTCTAGAAAACAAGCATAATCCAGAATTTTTTTTAGTTCTTGGGCATAAAATTAGAACTAAGGACACACCACAGACACAGGAAGAGGGTTACATATTAAAAACCTACCTTTTTAACATTTTCTCAAAGGAGAGACTAACTAAAAAAAACTGAGCCACTCATGAACGTTTATATAAAGTGAGTTTTTCATCAGTAGAAAATTATAATTATGGTGACGTCTTCGTCTGGGACTAGTATAACTAATGATTGATAGGTTCCTGTCGTAGTCTAAACATTAAAAAATATTTTGTCAAGCAGTAGTTTTATGGAATTTGTCAAAACTGGACGATTGTAACAAACGATTATATTCGACGTGGAGTTCTTTAAGTGTTGTTTTGTAATTATATTTTAGCAGGAACCTATAGATCTACCTCATCTGAAAGTATATGAGGTATTCACACGAAAACAATATATGCTACAACACGACAAAAATAGAATCGGTTGGCCTATATCTTTAAATTTTAAATTTTGCATTAGAAGAATATACGGAAACAAAGTATAAAGTTCGTCAAAGTGACATACATATACCGTTTATGGCGACCGTAAAAATTGCTCTATTTTGTCGATGATATTTTTTAAATGATAAATCATGGTTATGATAATACAGTTAGGTAATACAGACACACACAATTATTAAAAATTAAAACATATTTACTGTCAAACATTAATTGCAAGAATTTTAACTGAATTGTTGGTATCGTATTCTTCTCGACAGTCATTTCTGCGTTCTCGTTTAATCTAGTTCCGGTCTCGTTTCTGACGAGGAAATCGTACTTCCTTAACTGAAGACTAAGCGACTGTCAAATCCGTCAGTTAAACTATCTCAGTTTTTAGAAATAATGAATTATTTCTGGGATGAAACGAATTATTTTGTAAATTAACGACGTGACAATGCACAGGATTTTTGTAGTAAAGTTTGCTACATGTAGAAACTATCAAGGTTAGGTACAAGGTTATACAGACATGATATGTCCTTCAGCTGAAAGTACAAAAAGTACCACCTGTCACGTGATATCTTTAACTTTAAAATTATGATAGGTCAATATATACATGCATCACAGTTTTTAATTTCTTATTGCAGTACTGAAATAAATTATAATTAAGTATAAACGTTATAAAAGTGTGATAAATAGGTCGACAATAACATTACAGTAGGGAAAAACTACACTTTAATTATTTTGTCCTTAAAAATTAAAAAATGAATTACTGGTTCGGATGAAGAATGAAAAAAGTCATTTAGGAAAATAATGAAGCGAACTTTATTTAATTTCAACCCCAAGTAAGACCTGCGCAAACTTTAAAGTTGCTAGTTATTGCTGAAAATATCACAATAACTTCATATTTGATTTACTTGTGACGGCATGTATCAGTTCTATGACCTTTAAAAAATTACCTCGATTCATAAGTTGGCGTTGAGCTGAAGTCCGTTTCCTGCAAAATAATTGAGTTGCAATGTAATATAATTTTTATTTAGAGACGGTTATTTGCATACAGTGAAAATGAACTCCTTGTCTTGATATTTTACAAACAAAACACATCATAAAACAGCTCAATAAACACAAACGTTCATGTAAATTCATACAAAGTATTTAAAGCAGGACAAGCATATAAAATGATCAATATTAATAAAAAGTCGGGGATTTTCTCCGGGTACTCGGCTCCCTACCCCAATAAAATTGGACGAAATGATCAAACAAACAGAATCGACTAGAAAGTTGTTAGTATTTGTTGTTGTTGTTGATAACTCCTTACCTACACAGTATTATTTCAGAACACATAAAGATTGGCGTTTCCTTTCGTCTGACAAATTATATATTAATAAATATCTTCTTTCTTCAGTCGCACTCGTTTCACATCAAAGAAAACATTTCAAATTTTACTTTATGCCTTACCAAGAGCACGGGGACATGGTTGACAAATACGTGAAAGGCATTACGTATATTGTTGTTTCAAGTAATTTATAAACGTACAAACAGTAAATCAAATGACTGGGACCATACTGGGAGGGTTCCCAGTGCTCGACCCACAAAGCAGCCCAGTGCGTCCCCGGGTGGCGGATAGGGGAAACCCTCTCGTTGGGGGTTGTCAGGTTATAATACGGAAAGCCCGACCGAGGACCGTAGTGGGTAACGTGTTTAGAGAGTGCCACGCTCCTTGCACGATAAAGACCCCTTTTGTAGATTTCGAAAAAGAGTAGGCTTATTGTAGCCGCTACGAAACGCTAAATTTTCCGCCCCTACACAAAACTCCATACTTTTCCAGTGGCAGTCAAAATTGTATTACCTGTGACCCATCCAACCCCAATTTTCCGTTGATTTATTGTTTGTTAACTTGTTAATTTCCTGTATATAGCTGAAATACTGCTCGCTGGACGTAAATCAGACATATAATCCAATCAATCAATTAAATCGAATGATAGATTGATTGATTTGAGTACAGGAAAAATTGCAAGAAATACGAAAAACAACAATAACCGCTCGCAAAAGACAATTACAAATCCTGATTTAAATCAACATATTCAACACAAAACAAAAATCAAAAACATATACAAACACAAAACAGAAAATGAGTAACCCGAACCCAATAGAAACTAAAGGTGGACTCCGGACGAGTAAGCATTTTATCGGCGGCGGAGATTGAAGTTAATTTTCGACCAGTAATAATTGTTTGTATGGTTTTAAAATTTCGTTTTTTTTTTGTCGGAATTAACTTTTATTCTAATTTAATACCATAAGGCATAGTGGAAAAAAGGAAAAACGGAACGCCGAATTTCGTACATCGCTCCGCCCTAGTCATTTGACTGACACCAACAAGATATATTAAGCATTATAAATGCAAATACACATATTTTACGGCAACACGCTTTAAAGACACGACATATGACCTTAAACATTGATAGGAAAATTAATCGTACATTGTTGTGTTTGTGTTTATATTTAGAAAGATTGATGTTATTTGTTTTGTTTCCGGACGGCAAAAATAGCTATAATGTTAGTGTAATGATTTCGGTGAAAAAAAACCCATAATTATATCGACACAAAAATACACAAGGTATTAGTTTCATGTCAAGTAAAAATATTCCGCCACTATCAAAAGATTTTGTTGAAGAAGAATTGTCATAAAATAAAACATGACATTGTAGCATTTTATAACATGTTAAATATTGCAAAGTTTATAATAAGTAAAATTGAAATTAATTTGTATTTTCTCCTTGAAAGTTTATACTAGTGAATTTTCACCTAGAAGGTTTATACTAGTACATCTAATTTCGTCTGAATATAAATACACTAGAACATTTAAACAGGAAAAAAAAATAAATACAACAGAATAGAATACGTTCTTTTATAATTCAATTCTATTTATAGCAGTAAATATACAATGGCGATGTTTACGTTGACGTTTAGGTCGACTTTCAGTACTTTTATTTGAGCTAGTTAACAATATCATTATATTGCATTTATATTAATATTACATTAATTTAACATTTTCGAATCCACTGTGTCATTTAAGTATGTAGGTCTAACACGTCCAAAGCCATTCATGCAAACATTTAACAACAAACAATCATTAACATTTCTGAATTAAATACTCCATTTATGGCTATCAAACACATATGACGAATGATGGCCTGAAGATATACACGTCAGAATCAACGCTTTCAGTCTCCAAACGAAACAACACTACAAACGTATCTACAGCACACCAGCACACCTGACCAGTGCTCAAATATGCATTGTTAACAACACTTTACATCAGGGCCATAGCAATTAAAATAAAATAGAATAGGACGGTAGATCTATATCTTGAAGTTACGGCTCGACCAACATGTTGGCGAGCTTTTTCATGGGTGGCTAAAAGTGGACGCATTCGCGATGCGGGGTTATCGAGTTAGAAGGTTTTTTGCAGCTGCTTAAAAGGGGAGCACGATGTTTTGTACACTACATGTACATACGTTTCTATAGTCAGATGAGGTGACCGATGTAAAATACCGTCAATAATTAAGAAACAAAAATCAAAGAAGAGTAAATAAATAATACAACTACTTAAACAGAACAGAAGAAAGTTTCAGACAGAAAGAACATGATGCATACTAATCATACCCATTGATATATATATATATATATATATATATATATATATATATATATATATATATATATATATTAAGATTAGGTTTTTAATAGCGATAATGGTTACTATTTACTCGTATACTGTCGGTTTTACCAGGTTCTGTTATGTATACCATTGTATAATGTTGATCCATGGTTTCCTTAAACAAATGCAAAAACTGTACTTGTAACTGTGTAATTGAAATTAAAATTGATATTTTTTACGAAACTGTTATTCACACCACTTCATTTTTTTACCGAAGGTCAGGGCTTTTCTTCGGCCGCCGTGGTATGGCTGATGAAAGTGGCGTTAAACAAACAGACAAATAATATAAAATCGTTTTAGTTTACTTACTTCTAAGTTATCTGCCCCAAAAAACAGTACGACAGTACTTTAAAAAGCCCTTTTGATTTAAGGTACATGTAGGTGCGAATTGTGTAATACTGATCACGCGATTTCAGAAATTTTACGCAAAGAGGAACAGGGAAAAAGTATTTCTTGAGTAAAAACGAGGTATTCACGAGTTCGTTACGTTAGATTAACAATTTATATTAAATATTCAAGTTTATATATTTTCGTTGATATACATATTTAATATTGATGCTTCGGGTTTTAATCTTCCAAACAAGTATATTTTTACCGTTTGACCTATTCAATGACTTTCTTTTATAAATTTACTACACAGATGTCGAAAAGCCAACTGACAAATATGAACAATACCGAATATTTCTTAATGGATTCCAAGAGACAAGTTTTCAATCACTTATTTCAATTAATAAATGACACATCATCAAGTTTTGTTACTGTACGAATTCCTTACAAGAAGAACCTTTTTTTTAAACCTTGTGTTATTTTGAAAGTGACAAAATACCATCCTTAATTTACAGGTTCAGCAGAGTTCAATATCAGGTGTGGAATTAAATTAAATACGGGGTTAAATATTTTTTGTTAAAGACCGAAACGTGAGATTGCAACTGGAATAGTCGTTAGAAATTACAACTGATATTCATACATTAGGTACACTCCTTGAGTATTAGTTTTCTCGCATTCTAATAAGGGATGTGTATGATTTCGCGATTTTCCTTTTATAATTTAAATTTTATTCTGAAGCTTCAAATGGTCCTAACATATGCAACGAATTAGAACAAACAGGTAATTCTCTAAAATGATTAAATTATCGCTTAGAGTCAACTTTGCTGTATATCAGCTACATGTATTTTCGTGTTAAATGTACGTAACCCAAATCAACTGAAAAATATGATAGGCGTAAAAGGACAGGCAGACAATAGAAAACGTTTTAGAGATTGGTAGTAAGAGTTTCGCTTCTTGTAGCGGCCACAATGCGACTCGTCTATAAATGGGAGGTAATCAAACATAAATCTACGGGTATAAGTTGGACAGTTCGTTTTGTTGGTCCAGTCCTCGTATCAGTCCAAGAACTCAACATTGAACTATAGAATTATTATAATGATAATAATTTTTACGCTAACCACCAAGCCTGAACATAATTGTTTACACATGTGGTTAATGTGACGAAAACGTAAATAAAAAAATAGTTTGTTATCCAAAATAAGACGAGATAGTTCTCTACCATGTAGTTCATTTACGGCCATGGCATGTGTTATTTGTCCTCTAGTACATTCATGTTTCCATATGATGTACACTCTTTACGCGTTATTTTGTTTGAGATATTATTGGTGCAAAACGCCTGAGTACAGGAAGTCCTCATCTTCGGAAGTGAAACTTCTAAAGTACGGTTGAAGTCGAGTACACTTTTCCTAAAGTTAGGATCGTAATCTAAACTACCAGCGCGTTATTCCATGGCTAGGTTTTATAATACAAAACATTTTTAGAAATAAAACCAATTGTGCAGTCATCTGTATTTGCATTGACTGCCTATATATAACATCAGTTACATTGCATTTTAAATTCACTTCCAATTAATTGCAAGCATATTATACAATGTACTTAAAGTGTCACTCTGTTCGTATACATACGCCACTTGTCTTTCTATCCGTACATAAGCTTCTTGTCTGTCCGCCCAACTGACTTAAGTTTATCTGTCCTTTTCTTTCCATATGTACGCTCCTAATTGCTATCAGTCTGTCGTAACTTATTGTCTATCAGCATGTATGCAACTCTAGTATCCGTCCGACGCGAAATGTCTGTCTGTATAAGCGATATTTGTTTTTCTGTTACTTTGTTTGGTTATATAATTGCACGTCAGACCATTTATACGTTAATCATCTGTCACAATAACACACTACAAGGACGAGGATTGGAACGGAAAAGGCGAAGGAAGCTCTGTCGAGCCCGTTTCGGTTTTTGTTCCGAGTTCTTATATCGTGTTTATCTCAAGTCAATACATTAATATTATGTTTATACTGCAATATATCGTACAATATTTACCCTTGTAGAACATTTTTTGTTGTTGTGTATTATTTAAAATTCACTTTAAAATTACATCCGTATTACGCCTCACACATTGTGAGCGCTATTTTGATAATAAAAACTGAATGACCTAAAATTGAATGAGGGGTTGATAATAAATGCACAAGTAATGAATGTAACACGTTTAACAAGAAATAACAAAACACGCAAATTGCCATCGTCGGAAACCCACATATGGTAGCACTCTAGTTTGCTACCACTTACCGACCCTAGATATTTTCTCGTTTTCATGAATATTTAAAGTCCTTTTGTTATTGGTTGCTTGTATTTTCGGCGATCGGTTTATAACTAGTCAAAAATGTTTTATTCAATAAACCTCGTCCCCATTGGCTAATTAAATTTATTGAATTAAAGCGAGAACGCGACCGGATGCTTGTTTCCGACGATGGTAATTTGCGTTATTGCAACGTATCGATAGGTATACATTGACAAGAAAGATCAACAAGAAGATTATTGAAATCGTAAAGATGTAAGCGTGACCTTAAAATCGTTTCATAGCCAGTGACAGTTAGTCACATAAAAATAAAAATAATAAGTAAACGCGTTTATTTTGCTCCAGTAGGAGGTTTGCAATATAAAATTCTATGTCAAATGAAGTTCAAAGTTAGTATGTGTCTGTTTCTTTATACTCGGCCGTGTGCGCGGAATGTTCGATTGCAAATTCTCTGGAATAGCTTTCGTCCACTTTAATCGCAGATAACGACTGTCATTAAAGATTTGTATGTCCATTATTATTATTCCTAATTATCATACCCGATGAGTCTCTGTTCACATTTTAAAAATGAAAACTCAAAGAAAGTTTAATTGAACGTGTAATTAAATGAAACAATAAATAACAATTAATTTAAGTTTTAAAAAAGATGCCCACAATATGTAAAACATAAATACAAGAATTCTTGTTATTATAGGTGTCATCACAATTTAAAGTGCGTCTATCCACTTCCTATGCACCATAATATCTTTGAGAAACATGAGGCGAGTTAAACAAAAAAGACATTTTAATGCATATATTATAATCGTTATTTTTACCCCCGCACGATGGAAGATTCAAATTAAATTAGGTATTCTCATTTTATTGGCATGTACTTATTGCCATTAAAGATTTTAGTTTGGTAACTCTCAATTTTGAGAATTTTATCATAAACAAATTCTTTCTCATAAGAAATAGCCGTCATTGATCGAATTAACGGACTTTTGGACGGAATTGTAATTGTCGCTTATATATTCAGTTTGACCTAAATTAGAAACAAGGCCTATTGTTTGTGGCCTATTATTTGTTGCCGAATATCTAAATTGAACAATTGGTCTTATGAGTTGCTTAATCACAGGTTGCTCAACGTACATATTTAGTTCCGGGCGGTTTTGACGAGTGATTCCCAGCAATTCTAGACTAGGTGATAGTTCTGGTTCCTGTTTCACAGTTTGCACAGATGGATTTAAGTACACTTTTGACTTTAGGCCCTCTCTTGAAAGTCTATTTTGATTGCTGTCGACCAAAGGTTCCGTTGGGTAATTATCGGACACTGTTTGAGTGTTGTCAATTCCTGTGTAGCTTGGATCTTTTGGTCGAATGAATTCATTATTTGGTGTCACATCCGTTGTCATCATTACGCTACTCTCCGTAGGAGACGTTGACTCGTATTTGTCAATAACTAAGTTCGAATCTTTCTGATCCGGATGAACAAAAAATGACATGCTGGCTAGCTTCCCATCGTCGATACGTAGTGTTTTAGCATTTACTCTTCTACTTCGAATGTGATCAGCTGCGATCGAGTCAGCTTTCATAGAACCTGTTCTTATGTTATTGGCAGCTATTTCTTGGGCTCTTAAAACACCAGATCTACCAGTAGACTCCATATCGATTGGCTGTGATTCTAATGGCTGGATTGATAGCTCCATAGGACTAGAACGCTTTGGATCTACGAAGCTGTTGCTATTTTGAAAGTTTGAACTCTCCAGTGGATTTTCGACCTGACTAAATCGTCTGCGGCTTCTTGTCTCTGACCGTCCTGAAGCGCTGGGCGATGCTTCTACATTCGGACTAAGTCCCATCAACTCATCTAAATTTTGAGTGGACTTGACCTTCTTTCTGCGTCTTCGACCTCTGCGGGAGACTGGGGATGGATCCTGATTAGATTCAATACGGGATTGGCTACTTGATGACCTAAAAGGCAGTTGTATGTCAATGTTAACAGGTTCTGATCTAGTTAAATCGTCCACCCTTATATACGTCGGTGACTTTGATGATGATCTTTCAGACTGCGTAGCTGGGTTTCTGGTATTCGCTGGCTCTTCGAAAGATCGTATTTCAGCCAATGGTTCCGGTTTTGGGCGACTACCTTTTACCACAATGGTTTCCGAAATGATAGTATCACTTTTGATGCGGTCTGCTTTTACTCGTTTTGCCTTCAAATTTTCAGTTTTTATTTGTTGCGCCTTTATTTGCTTTGCCTTTAATAACCCATCGGAACTACTCTCCCTTCTGCTCCTCTGTGTACGTTCCAAGTACAACGGTGTATGTACACTTCGCTTTGCAATATCAATACTGTTTAATTGACCAGATTCGCTAACCAACGAAAGGGCACCTGAAATAAATTATTATAAAATTATCACTATGCATCGTCAAATCAGACAGAACACTATATTCACAAAGATTATACACTGGTAACTTATAGGACAAATACGAGGACAATACAAAGAGACCATATGTCACAGGGGACTAAGTACAGCACCAATATGTCGAAAGGTTAACGAAAACTGGCGACAAATACCGAATCGCAAGTACTATTTCGACAAGCCACTTGACAGCCGAAAATCTAGCTAGGCTTGACATCTTGTTGCTAGCAAAGCTATTGTTCTATTGTCGTTTTTAGCCGATGCCGATTATCGCTCTGTCAAAATTTGATAGGTACAATATTGACTCTTGGAAAGTTTAACAAAGGCTGGCGAAAAAGGTTCAAGCCTAGTACAACTCGCTAGCAACTCACGACCACTCAACAGCAAAAAACAATAGCCCCAACAAGTTTTCGCCAGGTATATGTCCCCGGACTCTCTTACAAGGTAGACATTCCTGACTGTTCCAAGGTATGTCCCCGAACTCTGCTCGAGGTATATATCCTAGAACTCCGTTACAAGGTAATATTCCCGGACTCTGTTATAAGTATATGTCCCAGGACTGAAAACCGTGTTTTCATTTTACCCATACATCGTGTCAAATGGTGTCCTTCAAATGACTTACTACCGCAGGTCGGGGGTTCTCTCCGGCTTCCTCCCCCAATAAAAACTGGACGCCATGAAATAGCTGAAAAATTGCTGAAAGTGGCGTTAAAACACCATTCAAACAAAAAAAAATCAAATGACTTACCGATAATATTTGCTAAGTAATACAGAATAATAAAATTGTTCATTTTGCTTGTAAAACAAATACTCAAAAATGCTAAAAAATAAGTCTCACGCAAATTATTAACAAAATTGGTAGCATTCTGTTGTTTGCTGTTAGAGGTTCAATTTAAAAATCCAGATCGATCTCGACTGACTAGGGGTCGATTCACATTCAACCGAGAAGGCTTGCGACTGTCAAATAGTAGTGTAGCTTCCCCCATCCCTCCAAAAACAATAATAAAATATATACACCCCCTTCCCCCTAAAAAAATAAAATAAATATTCCCGCTCCCACAACATTCAGATAAAAAACCACAAATAATCAGTTTTTTATGACGACTGAAAAATAAGCTTTTATATATAATTATTGTTTTAGTATCAGCTACATGTATGACAAATTTACGTTTTTATGCGTATCCGTCGACCTTTGTTATATTTATGTTTGTTTGTACATGTACCATGTCAATCAAATACACGCCTAAAATAGCGTCAATCGTACATGATGTCCAGTGACACGGTTTTGACACATTCTATGAATAAACGACATAGACAAAATAATTCCACATCCTTATATGCGGACAAATTTAAAAATATGTACACATTTCCTTGTACAGCACCGTATAAGACATACCTTGAAACCTGTTAAAATCAGCAGAAATATGAACTGTATTCCTCAATTTATGATATGTTGTGTTATGCATAATTATTATGATTTCTATGTTAACATCAATTCTGATTGCATGCGTATTAGTATTACTATTATATTTTTAAATTGAATAATCGTTATTATTTAGAAAAGTGTGTGCGTGTAATTTTATATTAACAACAATAAAGACCTTTGCATTCGTATTGTGACACGTTCTGCAACTTAAAATTGTCAGAATAAACAACAAAACATAAACTGTATACACAAAATATTTCGTTGTAAAACATTTTGTCAGTCATATACGTGACCTGTCCATATTAATCATGAATTTAAGTCAAAAATACTGGAAAACATTAAGTAGAATATAATTAAATAACAAACTATATACAATCAGCATTTACCTGTGGCGAACAAACCCAGAGTTATTAACAAACAGATACAACTCTTCATTATCAGAATCTCAAGTCTCGTCCCGGAAACAATCCGTTCTGCCACAGCTTCAGACCAACACAAATTTATGTACTTTCGGAACTTCTCGAAATACTTCGGATTCCCCCAAATTAACAATGACTTTTCTATGTAGTGGGACGTTTATGGTCAATAAAATCGTTCAATGAACCATGACTTGTGGACATGTTGACATTATCCATTCTATCATATTACACGAACATCTGTTGGACCCACCTATTACGTTTCCCGTCTTTTTCAAGTGTCCATCGTTTCAATTTTTGTCATCAAATGAATTCAGCGACATGTAATTAAATATAGCAATCTATTAATTCCTTACGTTAAGTATAATTCTTTGCTAGACTGCTATGTGAAAAATTAAGCTGAAATATTCTCCCTAAAACATACAATAGAAAAATAATATCAGTGATAAAATATACTAAAAACTTACTAAGTACATACCCAAGGATCGCAAAAAGGGACATTCCAAATAGCTAAGAGAGGGAGAAACTGAGTTACAACAAAGTTCAAACTATCAAAGCAATTCAAAAACTGGCATTAATGTGCAATTAAGTATTATGTTACGAAGTAAAACAAAAAGTGACAACATACCGTAAAACCAAGGAAGCAAAAACTGGCTTACAGCGATGTAAAAAAGTGGACAAAGAATAACAATAAATTACCATGGATTCAAGCGGTGCACAATTGCTTTCAACATAAAGTAAAGTTTAACATTAAATGAGTTGCTACATCGGATCCAATAGATAAACAAGGTACACAAAAACTAAAGGAGGGACTAAAACGACATACCAGGTACCCGAACAACGGACTTGCAACAACGCACCATATGGCAAAGCGTAGCAATAGCTGTGGTAGACATCGAATCTTAATCATTGAAGAAAAACAACTTAAAACTGTGACAAAACAATACAACGTACCATATTGCAAAAACGTGCCATATGGCCAAGCGTCTTATAAACTGATTTACAATCGACCTGCAGTGAATTATTTTCAAGACAAGCGAAGAAGCGAAAATTTACTTACAAACGAACTACCATATAGCCAATCAACATTTGAACAAAAAAAGCGAAGGCATGGTAGGTTATTTTAATTATTTATGGGAAAATATATATTCCACACCAGTTAATTTTCATTTCATCATTTACTAGTTCTGCAGAAAACTTTAGAATAATGTTGTATTCTAGTTAATATCTGATATGGTCTGTGAAGTCAACCTCACTTTTTCTTAATATTTTGGCCATACTTTAGGACGAATACACGTTAACAAACAAACAATAAATCAAATAGAATGATCTAATGAGTACATGTTACAGTCGCTAGAAAAGTTCATAATTAGGTTTGGACTGAACACGTGTCTTCTGTAACGACTACAAAGCTCTACATCTACCAAAGGAGTATTGCGCAAGAAACTTTGGGAAATCCTTTACCCACTATGATCTACAAGACTACCATATTAAAGCCTGAGAGCATTTCCTGTTCGCAATCCTAGATTCTGCTGGTAGCTATGTCTGTCAGGACCATTACAATCGTCGCAGTACCCATAATTACCTTTAAACTAAGTTTGTTGGCTATAAATAATGTTTTATACGCCAGCCAGAAGTTGTCAGTGATACAGTACGCGAGATCACACTTTAAATTAGGCTGTAAACGCATTGCCTCAAGTCGGATCACTGGCACCATTCTTGGAGGGATCCCAGTGCTAGACACACAGAGCAGCATAGCGTGTTGCCGGGTAGCTAATAGGAGAGACTCTCTCGTTTTGTAATGGGGGGAGGGTGTCAGGAATACGGAGAGCCTGGCCGCGTTCAGTAGAAGGAAACGTGTTTGGAGAGTGCTACGCTCCTTGCACAATAAAGAACCCTTTTGTTGATTTCGAAAACGAGTAAGCGTATTGCAGCCGATAAAGGACTAAATTCTCCGCTCCTACCCAATAATCGATACTGTTTTGGCAGTTACAATTTTGTTCTTGTATTATTAATTTCTTAAGCGCAAAAACGGTGAAAAAAAACTACACACATTAAGCAATAATTATTTTATAGTGTGTTTTGCACTTTTTACATTTATTTTACTTGTAAAACATCTGATCTGATAATTTAAAAGGATTTCTTTGTAGCTAACACATTAAATTAGATACGAGATGTAATTGCTTGGAAATCGTATAGACATCAAACTGTATAAATACATAAACGATGTCACGCTTTGTCTTCATTTCTTTTAGAAAAAACTTTTTGACTAATTATTACAAAATATTAAATATGATATTTTTTGTTTTTAGTCATATCTGCTGAAAATTAACCTGTTGTGTCTGAAAAATTTTATTGGCTAAATGGTTGCCTAATGTCCAGCGATAAGTAGTATTGCTATAGTTAGGACATCAATTAGATAAACGACGATGTACTTACAAGAACATGTGACTGCACATTGAAAAGCATGCATATTTTGATAGGGCTAAATATTTTTCACTGTGTAGCTACGACTATGCTCCAGTGTTAAAATCTAAAGGGTTATGATATTCTTTAAATACGTCACCCGCTATGGTTCCCGTCAAGTTAATAACCAGTCAACCACTAAACAAGAGGCCGCTCAATGACTACTTGCAGGATTAGCCCTGTGAGTCTTATCAGTATTGTCTTAAACAAGGTGTTCCAACACGTCCAAAGTTTAGGTCACTTCCGATTTTAGAGATTTGCATATTTTTCGTTTTCGCCATATGTTAAGGTTTCTCATGTTTCTCGTTATTATTAGAAAATGCTTGAAATTGTTAAATACCTACATTGAAAAAAGTGTTGTATTTTTATTTATATCTGCAATAATAATTGAATATAACCAAGCAACACATGTGATCAACAGATAAATCATAGATCATAATGGACAACGTATTGGTCATCTCGATTGTCATAGAAATTTAGCGGTAGCTATATAATGATGGGGTGTTCGTCTCTCCGTTCGTCTGTCTGTCTCCGTCCGTTCGTTTCACTTTCTCTTATCCGTAACTCCTCCTACATTACTGAAGGGAATTTGATGAATCTTACACATCTTTGTCACATAGTCACAATGTGCACCTGATATTTCACATTTTGATCGGAATGATATTTGGGGCTTACCATATCAAAACATGGACCAAGGTTGGGGGGGGGGGGGAGGACGGGCGGTTACCATCTCTTATCCGCAACTCTACCTACACCACTAAATGCAATTTAATGAAACTTTTACAGAATCTTTGTCGCATAGTTCCATTGTGCACCTGATATTTTACATCTTAATCGGAATAATATTTGAGGTTTCCCATAGAAAAATATGGACTTTGTCATTAAGTAAGGGTGTCCATCTCTTATCCGCAACTCCATCTACACCACTGAATGAAATTTGATAAACCTTTACAGATTCTATGTCAAATAGTCCCATTGTACACGTGATATTTAAAACTTTTTTGATCAGACTAATATTTGGGATGTTTTGAAAATTGGGTAGCGGGGGTATCAATAAGTGAGCAGTTTTTCTAGTTATTTATACGCCAAGAATTACATCTACATGTACATGCCATTTTTTGTTTCGATATAATGACCTATACCTCTAATATATAATAATGACTCTTTATGTCAGAGTGTCATATTTTACTGATCTGTTTCATATATAATCAAGTTTTTTGACCAATCAGAGTGACCTTGTTACAAACTGAGATCTAAAACGGGTTTACCAATCCCAAAAAGTAATCACACAATTATGTCTATGGAATTAAACAATAAACAGTTGACAACCAACAGACATAACGTATATTAATACATTGGTAAACCGCATATTTCGCTAAGTAAACTAAATCAAGCACAACTGTTAACTAACAAAAATAGACAGTAGGCTATTAATCTTTTTTAATAACTTTTAAAGAAGAGGGTTGTAGATTTTCAAATAAGCGCGGTTTGTTCTTTGTTACTGTGGGTGTCATCAAGGAAGCTCGTGTTCTTCAGAGCTACCGGTTTCCTTGAGAAATGCGAAAAAAGATTATTCGTCATTAGTAACGATTTAAACTAATAGAAATAAAAAAATACCGAGGAAAGACATAATTATTGCAAATATATATTTTACATGAATATTCTCCATTTTATATCTTCACATTACACACCCAACACAGTTATGCATTGTAATAGCAATTTACCATAACTGCTTGTGTACTAAAACAAATACCAAATCAAAATATTTTTATATTACAATAGTCATCAGTTATAGTGTCTGAGTGTAATTTATAGCAAAAAAAAGAACTCATCTATTTGCGAAATTAATCAATTAACTGTTAAATCCAATGTACGTCTAGATACACTTGTATTATCAGGTTAAGAAATAATTCATGGCTGCCCCAATTTTATGGATTATTTAAATATGGGTAGGCATTATATTCATGAATATTTTGCCATGAGCGTTAGCAAATGGTAAAATATCATGAATATAATGCTTACCCATATTTTAATAATCCATAAAATTGGGGCAGCCATGAATTATTTCGATTCTGATATGAAAATACAGAAATTTTACATTTCGCGACTACCTAGGTAAAGATTTATTTTGGCTGTTCCAAATTTCCGAGAACCTCCCTTGTTTCGAAATTATTATATTTCTCGTGTAAAACTTAGTAGAAAAAAACGAAGAAATATAAATTAAAAACAAACAAACATATTTATTAACATTTACAATAAAATTTAACAATCAAAACAAAGAACGACAAAATTAAATGCTTCATTACATCAGTCGCCGTGTGGCGTGTCTGGGACTGTTCATGTGTTGCTGTGTTTGCGTGAGAAATGAAAACCGTTTACCGCATTTGGGCGATCTTCTGCTCCTGTTTTAGATCCACAATGGTGCAAATTTAAATCGACAGTTATTTTCCACAATTAATCAACATTTTGAAATTCGGTTGCGTTTTCATTTTGATACGTAACGGTAAATTCGTTTGTGGTGGGGGCGGGAAAAGCCTCGCGGTTTGCATTGAACGTCATTGTAAACAACGCAACAACGTCCCTTGAAAACACAACGTAGCTAAAGTCAAGGAAGACTTGTAACATGTAAACAATAAAGGCATAGAATAGAAAATGGACTTAATATCGTGAAAACATGTTATCTATTGGATTTTCTTACAAAGGTACAAAATAAAATAAATTTTAAAGCAAAAACATCAACACACGGGGTTTTTGAAATGGCTGGAACAGCCGTATTTTGTTGAATATTTAAATAGAGGTGTGTTTTCAAAGCGTTTGAAGGACGTCATATTAGAATAGACTATTTAAGTCCCCTTAAATTTGTAATTGTGTAATAGTACAAGACATTCAAAGGATATTGTGGCAAGTTCATACAGTAAAGACAAACATATAGTGTTGAATTGAGAATTATTAAAAGCCCCGTGACGTCTTAAATTAAATAAATTGCAAAGCATCAGCAGTGTCTTTAACGGACAATGACTACTGGACACGACTTAATCATGTAATAGGTTAAGGCTACAGGATTAATGAAAACATTGTGATTACAGGTGATTTTAATTCTGATTTATTTAATGCTCACAATAATAAATTTAAATGAACCAATGAACTTGTTCAATTTACTAATGTAATCGATAAGCCCACTCGCGTGACGGATCATAGCAGTACACTGCTTGACCCAAGTATTATAAGTGACTCAATCCATTATATGTTTTAGGACGTTTTTAAAGTACCTCCTGATATGAGTGATCATGATGCAACAATAATTTTTTTTAGATTGGCCTAGATATCTATCAAATTCATTTCAACCTGAAATATGGTTATATGACAAAACAGATATTGACAAATTTTCCAAAAAATGGGCTCGACAAATTGGATTGGACTTCTTTCTGATGTCGAGGACGTCGACGAAATGTGTAGTATATTTACCAACACGTTTCTTGGCATCGCTAGGAAAAGTATTCCATCTAAAATAGTTACCATACGAAATAATGATAAGCCATGGTTCAATAATGAACTTAGGAGAGAAATTCGTAGAATAGATCGATTTAGAAAAACAACATTTAAGTCTAAAAAACCAGCAGATCTAATAAAGTATAAGAAACAAAGAAATAAAGTTATTAACTTGAAAAAAAGCTTCAAAGGAAAATTTTGAAAAGAATCTTGATAACATTATACTATACTAAACTTTACCGTGTCAATCCGACGGGATTTTGCCTGTCAAAACTAAAAACTGCTACCGCGTTTGGTAGAGTTTATGGTCCTTCATCGGAAGACAGCTTAACACTTAAGATATATTCACCGATTTTAGGAGCAGTGAGTATAAAAGTAGACCTAGACCAATCATAGCCCGCTTCATTTACACGAAGACATTTAAGCTGTTTTATGAAATGCATATCGACTTGAAGGAACACGTTTTGGAATAAACCGTTATTTTACAGAGGCGAATGAAGAGGCAAAGCGCAGTCTGTACCCGATAATGAAACGGAAACATAACATAATTATGTATGCAGAGTAAAACTAGTGTGCGATATCCTGTATGTAGGCGTGATGGCCTCGGTGGCAAAGTGCTTAAAGTAGTTCGTCTACAATTGATCACGTGGTCTGTCAACACTGAGGTTGTGGGTTCGAGTCTCACTGCGGGGAGCGTGAAATCGACTTTAATCTTATTTGACAAAGATTGCCAGTTTCTCTACCAAATGTCGGGGTTTTCTCCGGCTCCCCGCCCCTAAAAAAACTAGACGCCATGTATTTTTTAAAAAATTGCTGAAATAAAGTGGCGTTGAAACACCATTTAAACAAAGAAAAGATATGACCATCTGGAGTATGAACTAGGCGTCCAAAATCAAACAACGAACATTCCAAAAGACCACCACACCTTTAAAGCTACCCGGATACTCCCGCCTAAGAATTTCATCAACAACACAAAGAGATCGTTATAACACCCAAGGAACAGTCCAACTAATTAATTAACACTTACTACAGATTTAAACTATTGACTTTGGATTAAACGAAAGCTACTACTTGATATAACAATTTTATAAATAGCCTTTCCACAGCTTTGTTTTTAATAAAAACAAATGCCATATATTTCCATACCGATTACAATCTATTGTAATAATCAATTGTGAGATGTCTTAAATGAAATTAAGAAACGATATATTAAAGATTTGAAAATGGGAAAGCCTGTGAGAGGATCAAATTAAAAAAAATCATCAAATACTTATGACTATTTATTTAAAATTATTTAATTTTAGTTTTAAATAAAAGTAATAAAAAAATACCGAACACCAAGAAAACTTTCAATCTATAAACTTAAGTCCAATGACCAGCAAACACGAAAACCAGCAACAAAATATATAGCAACTACAGCAATGGTCTTGCCTTGGTACAAGCATTGTAAAAAAAAAGATAGGTTAAACAGGTTTTATGGCATGCCATACCTCCCGCTTCCATATATAACTGTAGAATCTAACTACGAAATCTCATTACAAAAATTAGGGAAAAAAATATAAAAATTACAGAGCCACCACTATAACACGACGTATCATTAGAATGAGATTTTAGTAAATTCGTAAATTTTTTTCTGATACAGTATGCAGACGACACCTCTCTTTTGGGAGAATCGGATGAATATTGCTAAGGCAGCATAATGCCCTTCATGATTATTTAATGCGTGGAAATTTAAGTTCAATGTAGATTCAAGCAAAATTGTGATCTTCTTATGGAGAAGATTGCGGAATAATTTTAAAAAATTTTCTTCTGATATTAAAAAAATAGTGGATGAATTCATAAATAGAGGGGTACTATTTACAAAGTTTGGAAGTTTTCTCAAAACATAAAAATATATAACGCAAATCTTAGAATTGTTTAAGTATTGAGCTAAACAGAATGCGGGAAAGAATTACAAATTGCCTATTATTTTATACGGTCTATCTAAAAACAATACAAAAATTAAATGGATAGATTTAATGAATGGTATACATATTTTAAATACTTGGGTAATTTTATCTGTTTTACTGGAGTCTCTTGGTTAGAAAATAAACACTTACGGAACGGTTATTTCTTCTTTATGATTATTACTTATATATATGTACCTCTATGTAGCTATGATGTGGAACTTTACTTGAACTGCACAATAGCACAGCAAGTGTACAATGTTTATCCTAATTATGTATCTGTTTGGTTAAATATTATACAATACATGTAATAGAAAATACTGGAAATGTTGGAATAACACAAAACTTACAACAAACCAAAAGGCACATGTGTGATTTCAGGTGTGGGTGCTTTACGTTTATTTATGTATTTATAATGACATCGGTATGATGGCTTGTTAGTCATTAAAGTCTTCAATACACCGTCATTTAACATTATAATACACCTATGGTGTCTTGTTAATCAATAAAGTCTTGCATCACTATCATTTTACATTGTACAAATTTGACATGATATGTCTGACACACTGACCGTCGTCACTATATGTAATGAGGATAACACGAGCTCTTAATGGCCTGTAATTATTGCCGTAACAGATTGGGGTTTTTTTTGGGAATATTATATTCCTAAACATTTATTTGTTACTTATTTTATTTCACAAAATATATCGCAAACTTCTAAGTGGTACAGCAACAATAAATCATGTCAATGTATTATAAGTAAGACAACACAGCTGCTAAATGAATAGTACAACAAACCGCAACGTTTACACAAAAATTGCATATTATAAAATGTCATTCTGCACATGATAAATTTACCTCGTGATTTACATTGTCCTATGTATAGATGTCCGTAACGTTTACCTAATGGGTACACAATAACTGACCTCCAAAGTCATAAAAACACACATTTAAAACTTACTAGTCTTCAACGTGTTGTTTGAAATAAATGTGTCTCTTAAGTTTGTTTTGGTTCCTACAAAAAACGTCTTTGGTTAGGGAAAAAAAAGATAAAACTAATTAAGCATCTCAGCATTCTACTTGCTATTATGTATGATTAATTAATATATTAAAATGATTCCTGGATACCTCAACTACCCGGATACTTATTGACTTGAGTAACAAATACTATAATATAGTGTTATAAATGGAATATTGGTGAATATGGTCGCGAAAAATACTACAAATACTAGTATATAATAACTCCTTTACTGAAAAGCTTATCTATAGAAATCTTTTGCACATCGGCAAATATTGGGGATATGACCTTGCTACACAATAAAGTGAAAGTATTGCACACAGTTAATCTTTAAAATGGCTTCAATGTTCAACAATAGTAATTTGTCACTGTGTATAGTTATACCATGGCAAGCCGGACAGCTGTTGGAACTCTCACTAAACCTAGAAGTTGAAAGGATTGACCTCCATATAATAAGACGAAAAATACCAGTCTTAAAGTCCTTTACTGCTTCTAAATGACAGTAAAACGTAACTGATGAGACTGTGTCGGCATGTTCCTGGCTACAAAACTTTAAGACTTTTGTCACATCACGTGCCCATTATATACTCAACATGTCTTTTAAAACGTTGATTAAAATACAAATCCTGTCCGTTGGTGTTTATCTAATTTTTGAGAGGTAAACAAAGAGTGATTACTAAGTGTCGCCATTTGTTGGAAGTGTTCCCCTACTTACATTAGCATCTAGTTGTTTCTACAGTTACGTCATGATTTACATTGTTGTTGGCAACTCATTTATGTAGTAGTTGCATTTAAATTATTTGGACAATATGAGAAGCAATAAAAGTTAAAGTTGGAGAGAAATGTTTTTTCCCAACGTTTCCGTATCTGATGTTTCTGGTTTAAGCTTTGGGAGATCAGATAAATGTTCAGTAGGTTGCGACAGACCGTTCGTCTGTTTGACAGGTTTAGAAAATAATTCTAAATTACTCACAGGCGTATCAATCTTTCCGTCGTCATAATATTCATATTCATTGTCATAATATGTGTCGTTATTTTCACTGTAATAATCGTCGCTGTCGTAATATTCATATTCAACAGCCTTACTCACACCAAGAATAGTAGGTTTGTCTCTTGCATTACTTCCCAATCTCTGATTGTTCACAATGACAACTGAATGTTGTCTTATATGTTCAGGCAAGTACGCAGATTGTTGAGATTTCGCAAATATGTTTCTGTCGGGATCCAATTTTAAAATAGGTTGATAAGTTGGTAGTTCTAGTCTTCTATAAAAATTACTGTGATGAAAAGGTTTATTGTTTAAACTGGAATGGCTAAACGGAGTTTGCATCTGCATTGCTCTATTAAAAAAATCGTTTCTACTGCTATAGGCGGTAGGAAGACCTATAGTTCTGTACAAAGGACTGGTTTGTAAAGGTTTATTGATTAAACCAGACTGAGCAAATGAAATTTGCATTTGCATTGCTCTGTTAGAAAAATCATTTCGACGAATAAAATCTACAGGCTGGTTAACTGTCCGGTATAAAGGCTTGTTGAATAAACTGGTACGCTGTAAGGGTACTGCACTATGAATAAAATTACTGGGGCGACCAAGGACTGCTCTATTTACATTTAATCTGGAAGGATTTATTGGCACACTTTCTTGCTCAGAAATATAATCGCTGCCATCGAAGTCTTCAGAATTATCCGCAGAATTGAAATTACTTAATTCAAAATCACTATCATCGAAAGAAAAATTATCGTCACTTTCATAATCTTGGTCGTCTCCTATTTGATTATGGATGTTTGGTCTCATAGTCAATGAATTCATGTTAATATTATGTTTCCAATTGATATTATGTCGACTTATTTGAGGTGGATTGGGAAACTCACTCTCTTTTGTACCCTTCAATGGAGACAAAAACATTAATCCATTGATATTATTAGATACTTTTGCTTGATGGCGTTTTGTAGTGGATATTTCATCATCGTATTCATTGTCATCGACACCTTCATCTTCATCGTCATCGTAATATTCATACGAATAGTCATCTACATGACTGTGATGTGAATTATGTAGAGATTTGGTTTCATACACACCAGTTTTTAGACTATTTTTAGTTTCATTAATTTTTGCGCTGAGATCATTTAAGTATTTGTTATTTTTTAAATCAGTTTTCTCTGCTGAATTTACACCTGCGCCCTGATCGGATTGAGCAGGTTCATCGATATACGTTGTGTCTTGTTTATCTAAATGCTGCTCATTCTGTAGAAGGGAAAGATTATTGGTTAAATTTTTCATAGTTCCATGTTTTTGAACTTCCCTTTTACCAGACATGTCCTCGTTAATAAAAAAATGAAGTGTTGTTGTTTTAATTGGTTTTGCTGCATTTTCAGAAGCATATAATTGATATGGTAGCTCAGTAAAGCTATAAACATCGGTTGTACTTTCCATAGAATTTTCCGCGGTCGAGATAAATGACATAGATTTGTTAGCAGTGTTACCTATCATTCTGTTAGAAATCGCTGACGCTTGCGTGGATGAATTATTACCTCGTGTGCCTTTCGGACTCACCAACAGATTTAATTTTGTGATTGTCTTTTCAGTGGGCTTTGTGTTGTATGTAGATCGATTTATTGCTAACGTTATAACTTTACGTTTTGTTTTAAATATATATTCATCTGGGTTTTCAGTGGGTTTAAAATGAGTTAAATACGTCTGTGGTTCTGGGGTCAATGCACTGTAAGGAGATTTCAATGATTTTGTAGATTCGGTCGTTGCAAATGTGTGGTCCGTGAAAAGATCTGTTTGTGTTATATTTATTATTGGTAATTCATGACCGTTCAGATTTGAACTGTAATTAAAAGAGGTTAAATGAGTATTGGGTTGCAAAGTCGTTATATTTTGATATTTCGGGGGAGTTGTAAAGTGTTTATCCGTTGATGTTGTTGAACGATCTTTAGAATTATCTATTGGTGTGACCACTGTCATTGATGAATTTGGTGACAATGTGATGGCCAATTTATTTCTAGATGTACTGGCTTTAACAGAGGGTAATTTCGTCTCCGGTTTAAATGTTGACATATTTTGACCAAATCTTGGTTTCAGGTCAATTGTGCTTAGTGTCTTTGGTTGCTGTGGTGTCAAATTTGGTAACACAGTAGTCATTCTTTTCGATTTCTCGCTTAACGTGTAATCTGGCAAATCACCTTTTGTATTTGTAACTATGTCAGACTTTGTATTCTCTGTCTTTGATTGCTTTTCGGCCAGTGACCTTCCACTATGTGATTTAGAAATTGAACTTTTACCCCTATACTTTCGTGGCCGCAGATATTTAGAACTTTTCTCTTGTGTGGGCGGTTGTTGCTTATCATTCGTGTCTTTATACTTAGATACGATTATTTGGGCATTATTTATATTTGTAACTGTGCTCTCAACAATTTTCGAAACATCCTGTTCGTTTAGAAGTTGGCTCTGGGAGTCCGTGTTAGAAGTTGGATGTGGAGGAGCCAAAGTAGCAAGCGATTCACTTAGGCTATGCGATGCCGTTATTTTAGAGGTCTGGTCTTTGTGTATTGATTGTATGCTTGAAAGAGATCGTTCTGGGTTTTGTCTTGACGAACTTCTTTTTCTATAAGTATGTGTACTTTTGAATTGTGCTTCATGTTTTTCGGATGGGACACCTATCTCTTTCTGTTCGTTATTTACTATCGGCTCAGTCAAAGAATTGCTTTCATCCGTACCTTGTTTTAGCTTTGCAAATAGGGAATTTCTGGCTCTGTACACATCATATAAAGTTTGAATGTCCTCCACGTTGAACAACAGTATGGAGTTGTTTCCTTTAAAACCCTTTTGATGCATTTCTGTTGTAAATTCGTTTTGGAGAGGGTAAATTGAATTTCCATTCTTTGATGTTGGTAAAGGGTTGCAATTATCTGCAATATACAGTAAATTGAAAAAAATGTGTCATTTCTTGTTTTGATTTTTTTTTAGTTAACATGCTCAGCGATTGATTATAAAAACATTCTGACAGTAAGGTGATACACCAGACATTCTCAAGCTGCCTTGATATTGCTTCATACTGTGGTAATATTGAACCTTCGTTGTTATTATTTTTTCGTTTGGTAATTAAATACACATTATCATTGAAGCGATAGTAAAATAAAGACAGTATTTTGTCAAATTTATTAACAGAAACAATTCTTCTAGATAAATTATAGTCTTTTGTTGTCAATCATATGAAATCATTAACTAATATGTTTGCATGTTTCAACATATCACCTATCAATCCGGTGTTAAAGTAATGGAAGCATTTGTTATCTTCTTTAATTATGTTTTCTTTATATTTGTTGTGTATCAAACCCTCGTTATTTACTGCACAATATAATTTTTGTAGATTAACAGTAATTCGTTTGTATAATAAGTAAAGTCCTGAATTTGAGAACATCAGTGCTAATTAATCGTGGTTATGTAATTATAGACTACCATCACGTTCACAATTGCGCAGAAGGGAAGAGACTAAATAAACTGTTAATAAATGTGCTATAAGTTTTCTGGTAATGTCATTTCAGTCCTTTCCTTGACTTAGGAGTTTAAAAAAGAAAATAAGTTTTTCAATGTTTTTTAATGTCACCTGAATACATCCTGCTCAACACCGTTACCTATGACCATAACGTATAGAATGGCGTTAACATTACAAAAGAAAAACTCAAGGATTAACATTGTGTAAAATAAACAAAAGAAAAAAATTGAAATATTATTTTTATAAAAGCAATACATATCACATTAAATATAGAAACACAGAAAACACTAAATGAATTAAAAAAGAGGAAATTTCTACTTACTTGTTAAGCAGAGAAACGTTGAAAGAAAACAGGAAAAAAAGAACTGAAATTCCATTACTTAATGTATTATATCATAAATCAGTTTGACATGCATTTTAAATCTTGCCTTAATAGACTTGATGTTCATTTATTCAACGAATATGATTACCATTTTTATCTGTTATTATAATTACACAATTTCCTTATCGTATATGTGAATTTTGACATTTTTTAACATTTAATTATCAAACCACAGCGAATGCGAATGAATAAAGTCTATTATAATTATTGAGTGCTCCATGCAAATGAATGTATCTACAAGGTCACTAAATAGATTTGAAATTCACGTTTTCGTGCATTCTGCTAATAACTTTGCATGTTAATTAGTTATGCTGCGTAATAGTTGCATAAAAACCAGCTGCTTAAGTAATATATTTACCACACAATATTATGCAGTCAACGTGACGAATTGTATGCTTGCGTGTATTTACTGCCAAATCTTCCTGCAGTTAAGCATATCATGTCGACCAGGTTTTAGCGGGACAGGAAGTAGAAGGAGCCACTGAAAGCCCCAGACACTTAGCAGTTAAACAACATTTTTTTATTTGTTATTTTATTACTGTCCATGCATCTTGTATAAAAAGCATCTGAGAAATGTTAGAGTACTATATATTTCTATATATTTCTTTGTTGCTTTTGAAGGGTTGACATGTAGATGATAACCTATTACAAATAAAACAATACCAACCTATGTTATATACTTGTACTATGTATGCAGGTTATAGTTTCTAGTTTATAGTCTCTTCGGCAGTAGAGTACACTTGTAACCCGCTGATATGCATTGCCAAAGTACTTTCTATATATGGGCATAAGATACAAATTTTTAGTTTCCCAGTTGACCTCCCACATTAAAGAGTTATTTGTAAACAGAATGACGATTATGATTAAAAAAGATATTTCTCAGTCTCCGACAAAAAACATTTATTTTATATGTTCTATAACGAAACACCTTTAAAAATACAGGTAAAAATATCTACAATTTAGAAATATACTATAATTGCTAAAACACAAAGCACTGTTATATACCGCTTACAAAAAGTGGACAAATCAGTATGAAACCATGGTATAATTCTTACGTGTATTACTGTAAGCAGAGATATAAACACTCGATAAAAAAGGAAACACGTAATAAAATAAGGAACAAAAATCTCCATAACAAAAAAAAAGGTTCCTTGTATAGGGTGATCTTTGTGCTCCGAAAATCCCTTCTAAACATGTGGCAGAAACGTGGCTCAAAACATTCATGCCACTGTCTGTAAACTGTTTTAATGTGAATTAGAGAGAACACTGATTGTAACAACTGTCGTTGAAATTGATTATAACATCATATTGACTGGTCAGATATGCCAACAGTTACTTTCAGCACAAGATTTACAGTTCTAACTAAAATATATTCTAGTAGTATAAATTATTGATTGATTAGCTGATTGACATCAAATTATGGATAAGACATTTTAAAGCAATCGTTATTAAAACAGAAAAGAGTTCTTGGTGGCCGAGCGGTTAAAGTGGTTAGTCATCTACTATTCATGACGTGGTTGATCAAAACTGAAAATCAAGAAACACAAATAACAAAAACCACATCTGCGAGAGTATTAACTTCTGTCTTGGAACAGTCACAAAACATTTGGCAGCTTTGAAACAGTTTAAGGGATTATTTATTGTAACATCACTCAAAAACTATTATTTCACCATGCAGAACCAACAGAATCTAACTTTCAATTATATAAAAGTATATGAAACTATTGGGTTGTTTTCTTGGAATAAGAGAATGTTGTACATGTATTATACAATTAATCTACTCGAGCGTGATAATAATTTCAAATGCCTATTGTATTGTTCGACACTAAGCGTCGTAGGTTTTATATTCCTCACTCTTAATAATTTATACGATTTATTACACTTATCAAAGTATACTTCTTAAGGGCCATACAACCGAAACTATTGACCATTGCTTTTATAAATGTGTTGGATTTGCAGTAACATCTGGCAGGGACTTGTTCAATCATGGGTAATTGTCAGAAACTCGGTGTAACACCTCTATCATATACTTATGTGCACTAATATGTCTTAGTACTGACTGTTAATATGTTGAATACGTACGTAAGCTGTTGTTTATGATATACTATCCCTATAAATATCATATTACTTAACCTCAAAGCATGTAGAAATTTCGGGAGTTATAAAAACACATGTCTGTAAGCTTTTAAGATTGCATTTGAAATGTGCCTAACGTCTGAAAGAGAAAAAAATGCGGCGTCATCAGAACTGCATGGTCGTTTTATGGTTAAATTGTTATGGAAGTTGGCATTTGAAATGTCAAAATGCTAAGATTTATTTACAACAAAATTGTAATTGGGGACAAACTCTTCGCACGAGCAGTTAAAGGAAACATTGACCACAGCGCAGAAAACAACAAAAAAATCCCCACAACCATGATACAAACCGAGTATTTGTTTAAAGAGACAACTATTTATTTGTGTTTCAGGGATAATAATAGGTGGTGATAAATCAGGTGTATTACAATAAAGCGTATTTTGTCCTTGTTTAAATCATAGTCTATTTTTAGTCATGTTTTTATTTGGTTCGAGTTACTAACTTTCTTTTTTTGTATTTTTGGTTCGTATTGAATATGTTATTCTAAATCTGGATTTGCATTCGAACATTGACTTTCGTTTCTTGTTGTTGGGTCGTTTGTCTTGCTTTACTTCGGAAAATAATTTATCTTATGTCATTTCATCTAAATTCTGTATATTTTGTATAATACATAAGAAGGTAACACTAGATGATTTCTTTCAAATATTAGTTTTAAAACACATGTCATCAAGACTTTTTAAATTGCATTTGAAATGTTTTTAAAGTCTGATATAGAAAAAAAATACGGCGTCATCAGAACTGCATGGTTGTTTGATGGTTAAATTGTTATGGAAGTTGGCATTTAAAATGTCAAAATGCTAAGATTTATTTACAACAAAATTGTAATTGGTGACAAACTTTTCGCACGAGCAGTTTAAGGAAACATTGACCACAGCGCAGAAAACAAAAAAAAAATCCCCACAACCATGATACAAACCGAGTATTTATTTCAAGACACAACTATTTATTTGTGTTTCAGGGATAATAATTGGTGGTGATAAATCAGGTGGATTACAATAAAGCGTATTTTGTCCTTGTTTAAATCATAGTCTATTTTCAGTCTGGTTTTTATTTGGTTCGGGTTACTAACTTTCTATTTTTGTATTTTTGGTTCGTTTTGAATATGTTTGTCTACATTTAGAATTGCATTCGACCATTGACTTTCGTTTCTCTTGCTTTACTTCGGAAAAAATGTTATCTTATTTTATTTCATATAATTTCTGTATATTTTGTATAATACATAAGAAGGTAACACTAGATGATTTCATTCTGATATTAGTTTTAAATCGCACCTTATGTTGTATCATCTATATATGTTTCGATAGGATGAGTTTGTTTTAACGCTTATTATGGTTTTGTTCAGTTTACGAAGGAGAATAAACATAACTCATTTTACAATTAAGGAACCCCCGAGATTCCAATAGATCATAAAGAGAGAAAATTTAAGAGCAATTACAACCAGGATTCAGACAAAGACGCAATCCCAACAACAGAAAGTGAATAATCCAAGCCCAATAAACCCATTGTTGATTCCAGGTGTTCAAGGCGACTTATCAGTGCCAACCTATTAATGTCGAGTAACTAGTTGTCATATCCAAGAAAAAGTCAAATCAAGTAATAGAAACGACTACTTTCAATGCAGCAAAACTATCTGATCGTATTTGAGACTTTGATTAAACTTTACGATCAATAAAGCCATGATGACTACACCAAACCTTCTGAAGACTAATCTTGTGCACACCTAACCTCTGCTTTGGTAGCTTACTAATTAACGGCAGTGTACGGTCTCGAAAATTAGAATGAATACCGATTGCAAGATCCAGCTTCACACAATCGTTGTTAAATGTTAACACTTTAAGTCATCTGAACCAAAAATGCTTAAGTCATCACGTTTACAAATAGGCTACATCTTGAACTAACAATACCACTGGCGACTCGCAGGTATCGTACTAAGTACCTACTTCACTTGGCCACTGAAGCCCTTTTTAGCTCACCTGATCTGAAGGGTCATGTGAGCTATTGCCATCACTTGGCGACCGTCGTCGTCGTTAACTTTATTTTTAAATCTACTTCTCCAAAACCACTGAAGGGATTGCTTTGAAACTTTGCACACATCATTGGTAAAATGTCTTCTACCAAGTTTGCGCAAATCATGGCCTCAGACTAGCCAACATGGTCGCCATGGCTTAAAAATAGAACTGGGGGTCAAAATACAGTTTTTGGCTTATAGTATAACAAATACAGGAAAACCGATGAGAACTTCCTTCTTTAGCATCAAAAGCTCTACAAAACATTCTAATTGGGTCCTTGTTTGACCTTGCCCTTAAATTGTCGAAATTGATGATTTTTTGTAATTTTTGCCTCAAAATCTTAAAAATTATTAGAACTAGAGAAAAACTTAGCATTGCCTAATTGTTCTGCTCTATGAGAGCTACAAAAATATTTTAGAGTCAAGATTGTCTGATAAACCGTTTAATAGTTATTCTTCTTGAACTGTTTTTTTAATTGGTTTTAATTGATTTTTAACAATCTTATCCTCTGAAAATACTGCTTTAAATCTTTGTACACATCATCTGTCAAATGTTCTCACTCAACCAAGTTTGCACAAACCATGGGAGCAGATTAACAAACATGACCACCATGGCTAAAATAGAACGGGGGCGGGGGTCAAAATACAGTTTTTGGCTTGTAGTTCAAAAGGTATAGCAGATACAGGAAAACCGAAGAGACATGCCTTCATCGGCATCGAAAGTTTTACGAAACACTTCATTGGGTCGAAGTTGTATGATGACTATTATAGGAGTTATTGCCCTTTAATTGTCGAAATTGATTATTTAAAAAAATTTTGCCTCAAAATTATTAGAACTAGAGAAAAAGTTAGCATTGCTAAATTGTTCTGCTCTTTAAGAGCTACAAAAATGACTTAGGGTCAAGATTGTCTGATGAACCGTTAAGGAAATATTCTCCTTGAACATTTTTTTAATCAGTTTTAATTGATTCTAAAAAATCTTCTCTTTAACCAATGAAAGGACTGCTTTGAAACACTGCACACATCATCTTTAGGATGAACTCTACCAACATTTGGCAAATCATGACAGCTGACTTCCTACATAGCCACGTTGGATTAAAATAGAAAAGTTGGGGGGGGGGGGTTCAAGAGAGTTTTCGACTGATAGTTAAAAACTATAACGGGTACAGCAAGTTTGAAGTGAACTTCCCTTCTCCCCCTAAGCATCAAAGCATTAAAAGCTCCTTATATATTTCCCTTAAAAGGTCAAAATAATTGCGGAAGTGTTGGGCACATAAACAAAAGCTCGATAAAAAGGGGTTGTTTGGGTTCAGGTGAGCAATACAGGCTCCTGGGAGCCTCTAGTTTCTATTTGGTTTGCATGGCATATAAACAACAGGCACACTTAGAAACACTCGACTACATTGATGCGAACACAGGGGGCAGATAAGACAGTTGCTAGGTTTGGTCAAGCGTCTGTGGCGGGCATGGTTGGTCGGTATTACGTTTGGTTTTGCTATTTTGACCATTTATGCAGAGGTTAAAATGAGGTAAGCGCATTTGAGCTGCTAAAAATGGCTTTAATTTTGTTCCATCCCAACACTATGTAGATTTCTAGTGGCAGTCTTATATTCTTGGCCATTACGTTTGTCCAGTTTACGAGTTAATTTATTTTTCGTCTTTTTTATTCTTGTTCTAAATACAATTTATACTGCTCGCTGGGGGATCAGTTAAACCAGCGAGAAGGCATCTTCCACACGAGGGTACGCTCTTGGCAGATCCGAAAGTCGGAGAACAGCCTTCCTTCCCAGTGCGAGAAAGTAGAAGAACGTCTGTTTAGCTAAGGAATACATATATATAACTAAGCATATGCAAGATAAATACTTTGTAAAATACTTTGAGCAATTTGATTTTTTATTAAAAAAATGTTTGGTTACTTTATGTTGTATAAATTCTTCGAGATTTATTATTCAATGTAATATTTTAGCTCTATTCAGGACAAAACACGCTAAAAACAATAATGAGTTGGTAGATAGGACTCGTAGGTGTTTATATTGTCAAAATTTCAATGTCATCATTATTCATGAGGATCACACAACACTGATATAAACTACTTGTCGGCTACATGTATAATTTATGGCACATTTTCTAATTCAAGAATACACGAAAGCAATTATAAGAATGTGACACACCAGTTAAGAATTTCATACGAGGCTCCTATTTGGGATAATTTGATTTCACAAAACGTAACTGGTATTAGAACGTTTTAAGTATATATATAAAAAAGAGCAATTTCGGAACGGAAAGGACACATTGTCGATTTTGTATATAAAATGAACATTTCTATTAAGTGTAAGCCGGTATCTATTTTCCTAAATGCAAACGTTTTGGTTTTTTTTTTAATTTGGTCATATTTAAAATTTTTATATACATTTAGACCGAATTGTTATTATTAAATGTTTTCAAAACATCTGCCTAGAATGCAGTGATTTCTATGACAATCAATGCCACGCGCTGACAGTTACATTTTAGTGTGAAAATTCATTTACGACTGACAAAAAAACGAGTATGTAACACTGTAACGCAATACAAGCGAGACAACTTACTTTGTGTCTAGTAAGACATATAAACACGATTAGAAGCGTTTTGTTCGTAACTGTAACAACGTGCGACTTTTTTTTAGTCATAAATAGGCAATTCAGTTTCGCTAGGGTCGTAGCTAGCACAAATTAAATTGTAAGCAAAATATTATGATAGAAACGACCATTCCCACCTCGTAAGAGGGGATTTTGCAGTGGTGTATGGGGACTGCTCATGAAGCCCAAAAGACGTAAATAACGACAAATCCTGAATTCTGGCACATAAATTCCATTATGAAAAACTGGTTGACATTGAGCAGAATGCCTGTGCGACAAAGATTTGTATGTAGATGCATTTTTGTTTGCGGGTTGGTACGTCCATGTGTGCGTTGTTACAGATGTAAAACTTAACAAGACATACAATACTTGATGCCAATTTATTTATTTGCTGTCATATCTTGTTACAATTTTATGCAGCATTCAAGCACCATCAATGTTACTCATTGGTAAAGCTATGACAGAATAAGTAGCAATTATTTTAATTTAATTTACAATTAGTGTCGCCCAAGTCAATTTATGAATATGTGTTGATTCGTTTTTATGTTAACAAATGTTGTTTCTACCGAAAACTTAAATGCAATCAATTCCATTAAACAAAATACTTCTTTAATTTCTATAACAAGAGTTTTACGACAATGGATTTTCTTGGATTCTTTTTCTCTACATTTTCTTTGCCCAAATTTGTGCTATGTATAATATGTAGAAAATTCACATTCCTTCTAACATTGACAAGCATTCTCTAGCAAATTTTGGCATTTGTTAGTCAGAGTAAAAGTCCACAATCTTTTCAACTTTGTCATGGCAGCAGCTATACATGTACCTGAAGCAAACTACAGAGTCGCATTTCTACTGCGGACTGAATATTTCTTGTGTCTAAGGTAACACATGTAGCAAAAAATTATATCAGAAATACGAAAAATTATATCATGATTCTTATTTGACAGGTTTTAGGCGGAACAGAAAGTAATTGTTAAATATTTCTGTTTTTTGACGTGAACAGTTGTGAACAGTGGTTTTTTAGAGTATAGAGAACAATATTGGTGAAAACATTTTGTTTGACCATTTAATGTACATAATGATAAGGTTCCAATAATATCACTGATACTAGCTTGTACAATGTCGAGGCACATGAGACATCCCACATTTGATGTCTGTCTTTTATTAGCAAAGATTGTAGAAAAACATTAAATATTGAAGAAATGGCAGAAAACAATACATGTATTGATTGGTTGATTTTATTGATGTATTATGACAGTGAGAAATAATTTAGCTACGTCTAGAACAAGAAAAGTTTAATAATCAATCAAATGGGGTTTATTGAACTGAGTGCAATATGAAAGCTTAAAGTTTATTTTAACATTATTTACTGCTAAACAATAAAAGAGTCAGACACAAACCTAAACTTTAATTTATATTAATATTAAAACAGAAATACAATATACCCGATTTTATTGATTGATTTATTTATTTAGATTAAATTCTGAATATAGCTGGATTACTGCTTGCTGTTTGGTAAGCATCAATTCAAAATCTATTGTTATTGCGTATTAAGCTGAAATTGTCCGTGTAACTAAAACTCTACTTCAATTATTTTTCTTTATGTCATTATGATAATATTAAATTTTGATTGATTAGCTCAATATTAGGCACCATGATTGGTTTAATAAATTGTCTTGTCTTGTCTTACGAACACATCACTGGTTAACATTCTAGTATTTTTTTTACAGTACAATACGTGATGCTGCGCTCAAATAAAAGTAGACTGGACTACCGATCCTATGGAGAAAAAAAAGGGATTTTTATATTAATATTTTAAAAACTCGCCTAACGGTTCTGCTACAATTGTAGCTGCATTGCTACCATATATACTGTGTTAAGGTCATTACAAAAATATTCTTCCTTCTCAGCAAAAAGGAGCAAATTCTAGACTTGAAATAAAACCGAAAGTAAAGTGGCAAACAAATTGATTTAATATTTCCAATACAGGACATACATGACAAGACTAAGATTTTTAGTAAATTTTCTTTGTAAGTAATAGTTAAATGAACATACACCAACAATAAATATATTTAATATGCAACTACACAATAAATATATAAACAAGTTCAGATTGCAAGGATGAAAAAGTTGTGAATTAGTTAACGAAACTTCGCACAAGTTTAGCGAGTGACTCCTTGTAAAATGAATCATGGGTGTGAAACTGTAGACTATGTGTTGCTGTAACACCCATTGGGAATCGTGTCTCCTTTTGTATACGTACTGGTACAATTAATGGCTTGCTGTCATATAGAGCAGAATTTAAATGCTTCATTGTGCAAATTTTGAGCCAGTATTTATCAATAAAGGTTTGAGACATTAACAAAAAGACCAGTTTGGCATCATGAATTTTATCATTTGTGTTATTCAGGAAGTTGTCTGGCATTTGTGACTGGACCACAATAGACTGACATGTCAACGTTCCCTTTCCAATGATAGCGTCATAATCTGCCTGGAATGCCTTCAGCTGTTCGCCATCTTCTTCTGCCGATATCGTTAATATCTCTGAAAATGTATAGAAATTTTCTTTAGACGCAATCAGTATTGTATTGAAAATTCTATCCTGTCAGTGATCAACCTACTAAAATATTTCAGAATAAGTTTTTAAGGACAATAAAGGATTAAACGAAAAAAATACTAAATGATTTTGTAGACACTGTGTAACATTGAAGTGTGGTAATTTCACATCAGCATTTTGTGGTTGCTTTCATTGTTACTGGATTTACAGGCAGTGTTCATTGCGTAACTAGTCTTCCGCCTAGTAGATTTGTTTAAGAAACGTTAATTAAATAAAGAATTGATCAATGGTAACCACATTGACTGTGGTAGGGAATAATAAAACCTACAACTCATGTGTAAACGGACAAAACACGTTTTCGATTTTTTTATGATAAAATTGACATCGTAAGCAGTATAATATTGCACTGTTAAACTGTTCAATTTGAGTCTACTGGTAGAGATTTTTTTTCTTTTGTCCTTCTTCAAAATTATTAATAAATTTTTTTCTTCTGTTAAATTATTTTAAATCAACTCAGCCTTTGGAAGATTTGATCTTGGCGTACGGTGTTTCGTAAGTAGTTTGCACTGCAATGTTTTAACGTTTTAACTATGTTCAATCACGTAGCCATGTGTGTGTGTGTGTGCAACAAACGCGGTAACTGTTAAAGGTAACACATTTTAGGTCATTTGTTAAGTTCTCATGAAATTCACTATCGTGAGCGAAAGGTTCTGTTCGAAGGAATCCAACATTTGAACGAATTTAAAGGATCACCCTTTTAAAAAAACAGTTGTTTTTAGATTTTATATAAAACTGAAGCGCGCGCATAAAGTTCTACAATGATTGATTGCTTTACACCCAGAGAACAGTATTTTAGCTGAGCAAGTGAACAAACAATAAAATCAACGTATGGAAAATGTGATAGACCGCTAGGGACAAATTTTCGACTGCTACCTTTATGTAGAGTAAGCTATGTAATATGATGTCATAATTTTGCAAGATATAAATGTTAATGTTTGTCTCAAATAGTTTGCGTATTTCTGTATTATTGTGAGTTTTAGACTTATTTAAATGATTTGTTAAAATTTTATTGGTATGAAAATATTGCACGTTTTATTAAAACCTTAAATGCGTTATTAATTGCTGGTCAAGGCTGATTATTAGGTCCATGTAAATTTTCGGGGTACAGCAGGAAGAAAGCTAGTTTGTACATTACTGCTTTTGTAAATAGATTAATGGATTGTTTGATGGATATTTATCAAATGAACAATAAAAAAATGCATGTAAATAATTTTACTCAATTGTATAGAAATGTCGATTCGCAAATTTTGGGAATAAAATTCGTTAAAATACCTGTGGGTGTGCTCGACGGAACTGAATGTTGTTGTCTGTAATCTGGAAAAAATGTAACGGTATTAACATTGATTCCACAACCATACTGTACATTTAGATAATTTGGAAGCATCAGAAATGCAATGTAAACATGTAATGTTTATACCCCAATTACAAGCTTATATGTATTGCGTGATAACCGGTGTATTTCTAAAAAGTAACGGTTTTATTTATGCGTTCTGAACAAATATGCTCTGCACGTTTTCATTACCAGAACCAGGCAACAATGTATATGTCCTCTATTATTTTGAAAATTTATTTTCATTCATTCGCTTCAAAAATTTGCAAGCATCATGTTGGCAAATTTATTAATGATAATGAAATTTAAATATCCATTATAGTCTTCTGGTTCTTTAAATATTTTAAATTAAACATGGCTTTTTAAAAAACCCTCAAGTTTCCGTAACATTCGACTATCATAAACTAAATTTATTTGCTTTAATATGGCTTTAACACAACTTTCAAATTTGCCAGCAGCCATATCATGGCGACGTTTTTAATCTGGGTTGGGCACTGAGCCTTTGAACACAGTAAGATACCTACTACATTTAGGATGAAATTTTAAAAAATTAGCAATCCTTGAACCAATGTCAATTAAGGTTTGATTGGAGCACACTCTGCTTGCAGTAAATATTGAATCCAAGAAGCCAGAGTTGAATAGAATAGTATGCAATATAATAGAAATATTAATACAATCTATTAGATCCTTTTGGGTATTTTACAATGCTGGAAAAAAAACGAAAAATATACATTTAAGAGCCCGTATATGCGACAACCATGCAAAAAGCAAAATTTTGTCCAGAAGCAACTTTCTGGAAGTCCTTCGGACTTTTATTGGTTTGTGAGTGAGTTGGTCTTGTTAATATACCGATAAATCCATGGAAAACGGTGTTTAATCCTATAATATAGGAAGAACTTTGAGTGAAAGTATAAATAAATTATATTAGATAGTTTTGTCTTGCCATTTCAATACAAAAATGGAAAATCTATAATATAGGCTTTAATACAGCACCGATGTTTGGAGAAAGGACCCTATTTGGAGATTGCATATATCAGAAAACTCGTATTTTACTTGAAATATGTGTGTTATGTCATACGTACAAACACTAGAAACCAAGATACTACATAGTGAAACATAGGTCGCTGGGGGGGGGGGGGGGGGTCATTGGGGGTACAAAGAAGGACATCAAAAGTGCAAGATTTTAAAATTTGTTATGAAATTTGACCTTAAATAGCGAATCACGGAATTAAGTGAGTGTTAAGACTATGTGTTACCAACATCTACCTATAGCTAGCCCATTCAAATGTTATTTATTTCATTCAAGAATAACAAGGAATTTATCAATTTAATAAAATTTAGTCGTTCATTTTAGTGGAATAGACCTCGACATTTACGCACTCGAAGCGATATTCATGATTTGGAATGTTTTTAAAATTCTTGGCAATGTGCCAATTTCTATAATATTTCTGTAAAAAGTGATGTATTGATTATCTCGATATCATATGTTACAGTACCTATTCGTATTTTTCCAGAGTGACATCATTAGAAATGGATACGTTTTAATTGAAATTCAGAAAATTTGACCTTATATTTGAGACTATAAATAAAATTCCCGGTTTCTAAAAATAGAAACAGTGCGAAATTATTTTGTATTAGTGGTAAACAACTTTGTATGCATATACCTTTCAAGTATGCTGAATTATTTGATAGTTTTCAAAAGCGTCACCTGGACCACTTTGAATGGTTTTCTCATAGATTTGCTCTTAATGCAATCTCGTTTCACAATGTAGTTTTTAACTTAGTATTATTGTGACGTTTAGCCTGATTTAAATGAGTTGTTAAACATTTCATTTGTATTGAAGTAAAAGCATTTCATTAAAAACGTAAATCCATTATTAAAAATCTAGTCAAAGCTGATAATGAGGTCATTTTTTCCAGGTACAGCAAGGAAAAGCTAGTATATCGAGTACTGAATTGTTTGACCAATGTGTGTCACAGGGACAATAATAAATGAAGTGCAAGCGAGTCATTTTACTAGATTGTCTAGAAATGTCGAAACAACAATTGTATTAATTTTTAAATTCGTTTAAAAGATATATTTGGGTGGTACGCTCAATGTTGTTTTGTGTAATCAGTAAAAATGGTAATAACATTGATTCCATAACCGTTTTTATTTATGTATTTTGAACAAATATGTAGCGCACGTTTTCTTGACGTCGGGCGAATATATGCCTAATATTTTGCTCTCGTTCATCGTATTCACCCAAATTAGATATGCATTTTTCCACCAGAACCACGCAACAATGTATCCGTCCTCCATTATTTTGAGAATTTTTTCCTTTTATTGTTTGATTGTTTTAATATGACTTTATGTTCATATATATATATAACAAGTGTTCTTTTTAAAATTTACAACTATTTTCAAAGATGAGATAATAGATCCTTTTAAAGTACATTTCAACCATCAAATGAAGATACTAATACGGAAATGTCACCAGAATCCATTAACTTAAGTTCATATTTTCCAGTGACAAAGTGCTGAGACAGTCATCTAAGTAATTTGGAAATTCATTAATAAATGTAAACACTGAATGGTTCAGGAAATCCCCTTGACGTAGGTTTTTGTTTGAATGATGTTTGACGCCACTTTCAGCACTTTTTCAGCTATTTCGTGGCGTCCAGTTTTTATTGGGGGAAAAAGCCGGAGTAACCGGAGAGAACCCCGACATTCGGTAGGAAAACTGGCAATCCTTTTTAATTAAGATTGGAGTCGAGTACACCCTGCCCGCATTGAGCCTCGAACCCGCAACCTCAGTGTTGACAGATCACGTGATCAATAGTAGACGAACTACCTTAACCGCTCGGCCATCGAGGCCCCCTTGAAGTAGGCAAAAATGTGATTTGAATATCGGAATATTATGATTTTTCTGATTTTAAACAAATATATATTTTTCATTGAATAATATAAGAAATGTCCATCTATGTTCCATTGCAAGTCGCAAAAGTATTCCAGGATGTTGTATCAATTGACGTTAGATACACATTCGCATGTTTTTGTTAATGCGCGACCCCAATAAATTAATTATAAATTGATGATAAATATCTTTATGAAAAATTTAAGTTTACTCTAGGGTTAACAGGCACCTGCACATGTTATCTGTTTAGGTCTGAAAATGTTAGGTTAAATCAATCTGCAATCCAACATCTTGAATTTAAAATTAAGTTGTAGAAGTAAAATGAACTTTGTAATTCTTTAATAAGTTATTAAAGATGTATTACTGAATTAAAAGTTTCACTTCAGCTCTTTGAAACGGCATAAAGCTTTTTGCTATGATATTGAGTATATTTTTTTACTATATTAAACATTTCCTAATAAATATTTGATAAGATGTGCACGACTTACTTTTAAATCCGGCTTGTGTATCTGAATTATTGTTTTTTTTAGATTCTAGATATTACTAGATACAAACATGTAATACAACATTATATAGTTTACCAAAGCTGAAATTTTTAAGAATACTTGGGTATGTTTGAGGAATCCCAGATTTAAAATACAAGACCTAAGGATATTTACCGTATAAAAGAATAGTGTTAATAAGTTTACAGACACATGGTGGTAATACTGTCTGGCTTTCCTTTTTCGTTTTATCTGAGCCGTTCAGCTGATTTTCGTTTAATTTAATAAGTTTATTAAATTGCCTTTGTTATTTCTTTGTTTGTGATAATGTAATCCAAATCACAAGAAACATTGTTTCTTTCCATTTTTTGTGTGACAATTATAAAAATTTCTTGCTATTTATCTTCTTAAATTAAAAAAAAAGTTTTTTAAAATGGTTATGCCATCCTTGGCTATATGTCTGAGTAGATGTATCTTAATTCACACCATCGGCTTTCTATCGGTTTATCAATTCCCAGTATGCCATTGTGTTGTTTTTTCTGAAAACATCATTTTTTGTGCATTTGGCTTGAAAGTTGTCTCTTTAATTTTTTTAAAAGTTTGTTTTATTCTCTATAAAATATACAGTAATTTTTCCACGTAGTAAGTCCGTTAGGGTATTGTAATAAATGTACCCCTCTTTTAATTAATTTCTCTTCGGATGATATTGATCATACCAACATTTACTCTTATTATACATGTATGCGTCCCCCACAATTACCTAAACTATTTCTTTATATACATAGGATATTAGCACCAAAAAGCTACAAAATGGATGTATGAGTTATTTATGATTTTGGAAGAACGAAAAATAATATGCGACGAATGTTAAAATAACTGAACGTGAATATAAAACGGTATTACAATATTACAAGGTTTTTTGTTACATTTTAAAATAAAGAAATCAAATAAAAAAATACAGAGAAAGCAAAATTAACCCGAATTTAATATCGGGCACGTTAAACAAGGGTCAGGAGATACCTATACCTGCTGCTGATACATTTGACTATTCCATCTTACCTTTGGATACTGTATTTGGTGGGTTGTTGGGTACTGGATCAGCATCAATGTCCAAATGTTCTGAAATAAATTTAACAGCAATACACATTTTTGTCGAATAAACCTACACCAAAATTGTAAACTTGATATATTTGGACTTTGTCTCCGATTAGAATTGTGCGTTATAACTTCTACGTAGCAAAATATATAATTGAAACATCTCTCGACTGTTTCCGTAAAGTGTCCTTAAAATGACCTTGGAGGTAATTTATCTCCAGTTTAGCTGCTTTCATGCATTATGAATACATATATTACGTCATTACTTCGTTTGACGCATCATTTCATTCATTTAATTGGCTCGTTGATGGTGGCTCATTGCTTTTGATTAAGTCGTATTATAAATAAATACTTCTAAATATAACTGTAGTCTAAGAAGATTTTTTCTTAGCAATTTATGTGTAAGAAATACAATGAACATATCAGATTTTCAGTTGGGCTAAGATATTATCTGTTTATTTGATTAATGAAAGGCTAAGCTATTTCCTTGCAGTAAAAGGCTTACCGTATTACATTTAGACCTTTGTTGGTCCATATCAATACAATTACTTCGAGACCGACTAAGGATAACTTAGGTGATCTGATTATTGCATAATATACTGTTGTTTTACATCTATTACCTTCGGTTTTCTTTTTATTTCAAATTTTAGTAATGAGCCCTCTGAAACTTACGGTGCGTAATCGTTGCGAGATCACGAACGATAGAAGAGACTAGCAAGAAATCGCAAACGGATCAAACAATTCATGGTAGCGATTATACAGTTTACATTAACTATAATGTTAGAAATAATTGCGTTATCAATCTTTCAATGAGCAACAATCATCTGGCCAGAAGTAAAATTACAAATCGCATCCCAGGAATATCTTAAAAACTTTAATAATATTATACATACATTAATGTGTTGTGAGTAAAATTAAATATTCATTAATATTATGACAAGCTATATTTATGATTGATTGGGGATTGTTTGATTGTGGTTTAACTCTTAGTGTCTACATTTGTTCTTCATTGTAACATAACAAACGTCCCATTGAAGGATACAAACTTCGGAGAAATATTGTGCATTTCTGCTAGTCGCGCCAAGTGAACCAGTCTTTTAGCTGTGATACAACTAAAATATTATATTTTTCAAATGAAGTTATTAAGATAAAGTGACGAAAAGAACATTATGTTATAGTACTACATTTAAAATTAGAAATTGTTCAAGATTTTGTATCAAATTTTACCTACCGCCAGATGCAATCGATGGTGTCGACTCTTGCAGAAAAACAGAATTAACTCCTGTTAAGCAGGTATGCATCAGTTAGTGTCAGACTCGGGAAAACAACAAACTAGACTCTACCACAAACGTGATGACTTTAACTTACCAATTGTCAACTTCCCGTTCATCGACAGCAACATTTCAGCAGCTCAAGCGTATGGTGTGACATTTCACAACTTATGCGTTATTCTAGATTCTGCGATCGGTATTCCATTTTTCTATATCGATCACTGCTGATGACTACTAAACTACTCAAACACAGGTTTGTTGTACCTAGGTTGATGTTATCTCTCGAGAAGTTTTATGGTCGTCACCATGATTAATCGATCGTTATGGGAAATCAATTTCTCTAATACGATCAGACATTTCGCCGAGTCATGGATAGCTTTTCCTATTTCTGGATTTGACATTTCCCTAGACATGACAATGAGTAACTCGACCGGTGTCTTATTATAGGCAGGCACTGCTTACTCGTCCGGAGCACATGGACTCATGGTTTTCATTGGTTCGGGTTACTCTTTTTCTGTTTTTGTGTTTTTGTCTTTTTGTGTTGCGCTGTGTATGTTTGTCTGTTTTCGGATTTGTAACTGTCCCTTGACTTTTGGCTCTTGTTGTTCTGTCGGGTTTCTTTGCTTTTGTTCTTAGTTTATTATATTTAAAGAATTGTAAACACTAATTAATTTAACCTATAATCTTATAAAATATATATAGATCTTATGAAAGTTCAAACATCACAACATCAAATACATAATGCATTTTCAAAATAGTTTAGCAAAACTTACCTGTAGGTTTTGATCGTAACTTAAATGTGTCCTGCAATATTTTATACTTTTTCTCAACTTCAGTTTTCTTTGAATTCTCGGATGTTAACAAATTTTTCAATTTTTCTTTCTCTTTTTCGTGTTTAGCTAGTTCAAGCTTTGCATTTTTTTCCTCTTGGATTTGTATGTCTATATTTTGACGCAATGAGTGTCTCAAGTCGACCTTCTGTTTCTTTTTTGTTTCTAATTCCTGTATTTGTTTCTCTAGTTGCATAAGTTCATCTTGCATTTTTTTTTCTTCCTGTTCTTTCTCTTGTCGCATTTGCTCTATGTGTCTAAGTTTGTTTTCGGTGGTTTTAATATTGTTTGTTTTTTCAGCTATAACATTTTTAATCACGCTCATTGAATGGGGAAATTGATCAATAACCAACTTAAGTTGTTGAATGCCTTCATTTAGCCTATTTAATTCAAGTTGAAGTGCGTCATTCGTGCAATCGTCTTGAAAGCGTTGGTCAGGAACTAAAAGAAATACAATATTTTGTTAATCATGGTTAAAATTATCACATGGGTTATTATTGTATATATGTGTTATCTTGCAAACTTGCTCATTGAATTGCTGTTTTATTTATGCAAAATTTGCGAAATATTGCAAATAAAATAGAAGTGTATTTGATAGCCTCTAAACCTGCAATCAATATTGACAAGTTTATCTTTCTAAGGTTACAATAGCCTAAATTATTTGAATGGATGTTAGAGTTCTGAAAATAGCAAAATTTAGAAATATAAACATAATATATTTAAAATGTTCGATGTTTGTTAGGAAACAAATAAGAGCATGGAAAACCTTGCTTTTAACATTCATAGTATACCAACTTTAAAATTTCTACTCGTCACGGAATTTCAAGTTATGTACGAATTGTTTATTGATAACGACTTTTTCAAAAATTATAGTCTACTTCTAAAACATACATATTTATTCATAGGAAAACTATTGCGGGCTTTTAAGACGAGTTTGTGCGGTCTTCTAGAAAAAAATTGCTGCTGACTTATTTTATGCTAAGCTAAAGTTTTTTAACAGACCATTTATTTTTAGCTATTTTCGGCCGAATTTATTTTCTAGGTTTTTAAGCATTTTCTGTATGTGGTACCCATAAATGACATCGCCTTTGTTAAATTTGAATGCAGGAAGCTTTAATGGGACTTCTGCTAACATACTGTTATAAAGTGAGACGGACTAAATATCATCCTAGCAGGATATAGTCTATCAAAAATGGAGTTTTGATTCAACAAAAATTGTGTCCTTAGCCTTTAGATCTGTATTCGAGCCAAATCTGTGTTAGAGCAAATATGTTGCAGAAGAAAGTTATCCAAAAATATGCAAATAACGCTGAAAACAAGAACAATTAATAGAATATTACTAATTGCAGCACATTATTGCCAGAAAACATGATAGAGGTTGTTCTCTATAAAATGCTCGATATCAGGGGGAAAATTTATAAGAGCCTAAAAACGTAAATTTACAGAGATTTTTCGAACAAATGATCTTGATTGCAAGGGGTATCATATGGGAAATGCATTGCAAATATGTGCGCTTTTGTAACCCTAAGTAAGCCCACTCGACTAAAGTAACTTTATTTTATGTTATCACCGAGATATTTATCGCTGATTACTTTACTGTTCATTCTTTCCTAGCACATTCGTCTAATAAAATGTTTAGTGAGGGAATCATTTCTATACAGCGACTGTCGTATATGTTGTTTGGGTATTCGTCCTTGTTCTGTTAAGTTCCCCGTTGTCCAATATATAAATCCTGAAAACCGCTGCATCTGATACAATGAACCACAATGCCACTCGTTTCCAGGATGGTAGCGGTCAGATATTCTATATATAACCTGACCAATAAGTCCAACCGAAAGGGCTGCCTATACACGCCACCTGTAGACAATAATGTGTAAAATTTCTGATTGTAAAGATGCAGTAACGAAATGAACATTGTTTGAATATCACATGTTAAAGTAGAATTGTGATTTTGTATCTCATTTCACCTACCTAATGTGTCTGTAGTGTAGCGAGATGGCAGCGCTGATGATGACTGTTGCCTTCGAACGAAATTAATCCCTGAAGAACATATTTCGTAAACTGTCAATAAAAATCAATTGATCTGACAAAAATCATGATTAAACATTTACGGCCTACGGGTTAACTTTATTCAAGACGAGAGCACGCCGGGATAACAAACAATAATTTGTGTCCCACTGGAAAAGTATAAAGGATCGGGTAAGGACGGAGAATTTAAAATCGTATGAAGCCACTACAATGACTCTACTCTTTTCCGAAATATATAAAGTGTCTTAATCAAGCAAGTAGCATGGCACTTACGCTTTCTGAATTATTACCTGAAAACCCGATAACGAAATGGCAAACATTTTCCGCCATCTCGGGACGCGCAAAGCAGCTGTGTGGGTTGAGCATTGGAAAAAAACAGCTTAAAGGTCCGTGTAAAAGACGTGAAAATAGCATTCCTGTTTTTCTTCAATACATACCATCCATTAGTTTAGTATATTTTTGTTAAACTGTAGGAGGTTAATGAAACGAAATCTCATAAAAATAAAATACAGAATTAATATTTACTACATAATGCAGTAAAAACTTCAAAATATTTTATATAGAATCGTAACAATATTAAAACTTTATGATAAAATAAACATACATTTTTTTGTTATTTGCTACATCAAATTTGGCGTGATTATAGTACTACCTGATGAAGGCCGAAAACTCCTCTCAAATTGCTCAATTTTCCGAATGAGGTCTTTTCTTTTCAGAAAGGTTAAAATATCCTTTAAGAATGTCAAATTATTTTCACTTAATTTGTCCCTTTTTCGAAGAATTTCCATTAAACCTACACCATCTTTAACGGTTTCTAGCGAAGCTTTTCCAAACATGCTATTTGATGTCATATTTAAATATGTCTTTATTTGTACAATTTCTTCTGAAAATAAAATAACAAAAATTAGTTTAAAATATTGAAAGACAGAACACTTATTTTAATACATGTATGCTAGTTATCTGCGACTAAATTTAAGAATAATGAACAGACAATCCATTATTACACGTTAATAAGTAATGAGTAATCCCATATAAAGCCATGGAGTATGATTGATTGATCGATTAATTGGATGATTGAATAATCGATTAATTGGATGTTTGATTTATGTCAAGCTTGCAGAAATTCGGTTTTATTCAGGATGAGAACAAAAAAAATATTCAATAATGTATGAACGGAAAAGGGGAGGGATTGGACACAGGGAACACATTTCGAATCTGCCACTGAAAAGGTATGCAGTATTGGGTAGGGGCGAAGAATTTAGACTTTTATAGCGGTTACAATGAAATCGTGTTTTTTTAACTCTTTTTGAAATCTACAAACACGTCACTCACTATTATCCGCGGCCAGGCTTTCCATGTAATGACGTGACATCATACCAAAATGAGAAGGTCTCCCCTTTCCGACAACCTGGGCTGCTTTGTGGATCAAGCACTGGGAACCCCATTAGTATGGTTTTAGCTTTAGGGTATGAAAAAATGTTCTCAGTGTAACAAGTTGGCAGGGAATAAAATTAATTTATGATTGGCCCGATGTGACCTATAAATAAACAAAAGGATCATACCGTATTATTTAATTGTAACTAAAATTGTCCCCTCAAGACTCCAATCCATTTAAATGCTCGATTATTTTTATTGCTTTTTAAGTAGAGTTTAAGCGGAATATATCAATAATATTGTTATTAATGATTGTTTGATGACCATTTAGCAAGCATTAATTAATTGATCAATAAACATACACTTGTTTAGCATGTTTTTGCATTGTTTGACCAAAACCAAAATTGAAGCAACTACAGCAATGGTCCTGACTAAGTACAGGCATTTCAAAAAATAGTGGGGTAAACAGTATGCGAAATATTCCCTCTTATATCACTGTAGTGTGATGTACATGGTACATCCCATACTCCCACTGCACGTTGCACGTGTAAGTGTAATTGCACAGTTTACAAATAAACAACCAACTTCCTATCATTTTAGGTGAGAAAAATTAAGCCCGTATGAGGTTAAAATAGATCATCAAAGTTACTAGTACGTTCATCCATAAATGTCAACATTTTTCACGAGTTTGCAAAGAGCACTCTTTTTGAAAACCCCCTCTTTCCCTCAAAAACAGTAGGTCAACATTTTTTGCAAGTCTGCACATCCACATTACCGGAAGTTTAAAGAACGTACCGAAAAAAATGTTAAAATTGAAACACCCTCCCCCTATAGTGCTCTTTGCAAATTCGTGAAAAAATGTTGACAATTATGTATGACCCCTAAGTGGTTCTATGTAATTGTTTGAATGTTTGCTTGACATCCAGTAAGCAATATTGCAGCTAAATGCAGAACGCGAACAAGTTAACAAACAATAAAACAACGTGGATATAAGTCAACGAGGGAATAACAAGCCCAGTAATTAAACTCTGTTTAGCTCCACATCTTAATTATTTTAATTTTATAAATTTAAGCGCCACTGACGAGTCTTGATTAGTTTAATGTTTGTTTTATTTTATTTTACATACTAAACATGAATTATAATTTGCAACAAAAATTCATTTCGAATTTGGATTCAGTAAATACACGCATTTAACCAAAATTAGTTATTGTGCTGCAAAACATAGTCGAGCACAAATGGTAGTAATATACTTATCACATAACAGCTCGGTATATGTTACCAGCAGATACATGTATGAATATTTCTACTTCTTTACCTGGCGTAATATTGTCCCACATATATTTACATAGCACCAAAAAATCCCCTCCACTTATATCATCTACAAAAAGCAACAAAATATAACTTTTTACAGTAAATGCTTTTTTAATAAAATTGAATACACTTGTAAAATTTCGCCAACACGAATTAATTAATTATATTTATATAAACCCGTCAACTTTGTCGAAAATGTTTTCGATCGAAATGTTCATTATAGCAAGAAGTACTGATATATTTATTTCTTTCATGTAACTTGCACATAATAGCTGTTGTAAAACCTTTATTATGCTGATTTTTTAGATTCGACCCCCTAGGCAAAATCCGAATAGTGCATGCTATCTTTGACGAGCAAGAATGTTCTAGGACGAATGTCTCAACACGGTTGATTCGTCCTGTTCTAAAACCAAGGAAACAAGAAAAAGAGTGCACAACAAACGGATCAGCTTGTATTCCAGATCGACATAAATGATCAATTAATTTAGAAAAATAGAAAAGACTTTGAATTTCGCATCAATCTGAGAAACAATAGATTCGTAAAATGAAATATCAAAAATAAGTTTGTTAACCTTTTAAATTATCCTCCACAAAATTGTCATCTGCACATTTGAGCCCTAAAATATGAAGAAAAACAACTCTATCACATCTTTTCAGTCTCGTATAAATTGTTAAGTTCAAAGTTCCACATGTTTTTTCGCCACTATCATTTTGCATGAGGGGTCGTTGCACTTCGTTTTTAAGAAGTATTGGGATATTATACGGAAAGCCTAACTGCGGGCTAATGTCTTACGTGTTTGAAAAGTGTCACACTTATTTTGCAATACATGGTCCAGCTACTTCTTTATTTTGTAGTGGCAGTTAAACATTTCTGCGCTTTGGATCTTTGATACCAGCTGGAGCACTGCTTAATATGCTTATGGAATCTAAAGACATAATAAAACTATATCTAAAGCTCGACAATTTACTTTAAAATATTTCAGTTAAGACACTCGGACAATCATGTTCAATTTAGGCCGAATTTTACTGCCGTTATAATCCGAAGTTAGTTTTGTGATTTGTCGGATTAACGGCAAAATTCAGTCCTATTGCTCGTAATGTAGCAAATAAAAAATTCTAACTTCGGTCTATTTATACAAAATTCAAACATAATATTCATCTTCTTTACGTTATTAAAGCTTCCGACATTGCGAAACTTACGGGAAACGATCTTTATTGAAGAAATTTCTCTTTTTGTCTTTGAAGATGCACGTGTTATGTTGATCATTTTTCCGTAAATGGATAATGTGACCTAATTGTATTATAAACGTGCTCATTTGCATACTATAACAACCATTCCGTAGTAAGAATCCAGTAATTTACATATGTATTACACAAGATGCAATACGCCATTCAGTTTCGGGTTTCTCAATGTTTTTTTTTCATGTAGTAAACGTAATTAAAAAGAGACACGAATGTCAATTAATACACAACGCACAGTGGGTTCTTAAAAACGGCAAAAACTATCATCACGTATCAATAATAATCGATTTTAAACACTAAACCGGTAAAAAATGATGACACTGTCGAAAGATATCAAGATCGACCACGTCTGATGGTATATGAAACTTCTTTTGGACATCAAAGTGCCGGGAGTGATTCACTCCCGCTCTGCTACATTACGAGTAATGGGACTAAATTCGTACCCTCTGTAAAAAAATAAAATAAAATAAGCGAGGGTACGATTATTCGTTTTATATTCAATTAAATGACAGAGACTTGTCAAAGATATATAGCATTGGTAAATTACTTGAATTTACCATAACACATGTATACTATAAAAAAAATTGTCAGTTACCTCCAGCACTCAACCATTTAGCCAATTCGTTCTTTAAACACTCTTGCTCTTGTTTAGATGGTTTGCTTGGTTCGCCTTGAAAATTAATTAATTACAAAATGTTAAAACAAGTAAATAAAAAATAATTTACTTGCAATTTTCATTTATTAATTGTTGAAATCTTGAAAATATGTATGCTTTTTCTACAGCTTTTTGCTCAATTTTAGCAATAAGACATAACTATTGTCTCAGTGAATCAACCAAAAACCTAAAATACAGCAAAATACTTATTAATAAGAAATGTTTATTAACTGTTAGATTTCAATCAAAATATGCATTATTCACAGGCGCCATCTTTTTATATAAATATTTCTAAATTCTAAATATTTGTCACGTACTTATTTGTCCAAATTGAATGAGAAGTTGTTTTTGAAGTTTCGTTTGCTCGATACTGTACAAGGCCCAATATAAGTGACTGACAACATCGTATTGCAGTCTTCTAGTTATCTCCAGCCATTGTATTAATAATTTGTGAAACAATTCATCTTTTAAAGATGAACTTGTCTGCAGGCAATATCCCATTGGATAGCCCAATGCAGCACAAAATGATAACCATTTCAAATCTTGAATCTCTTTCAATTTAAGAAAAAATAGTTTAACCGTATCTGTACTTGGTTGATCTGCAATTAGAAAAAAGTTTATAGTTAAAATATAATTGTAAGTAAATAACCATACGAAAATGGTCAATTCTTCTAAAACCGTTTAAATTTTTTGTTTATTCCACACGATACTACATTTTCCAAATGTAAAATTTTTTATTTAATATTTAAACAATAAAAGTGTGCTATAACAAAGGAGATAATACGGAAAGATAAACAATAACAAATATTGCCAAAAACAGATTGATAGATTGGATGTTTGATTAACGTTCAGCGAGCAATATTTCAGCTCTATTCAGCACGAGAACAAGTAAACACAATAAATAAAAGTTGGACCAAAGGGCAAATATATTTTGAAAGCCACTGAAAAAAGTATGGGTATTGTAAGGGCAGAAAATGTAGCCTATTTTGCAGCATGTACAACGATCCTACTCTTATTGACAGCTACAAAAAAGGTCTTTATCGTGCAAGAAACGTGGCACTCTCCAAACACATTACCCACTGTGGTCCCCCCTCAGGCCTTCTGTAATATAACCTGATAACCTAATATGAGGCATTCCCTATCCGCCAAGTTCAGTAACAGCCTTCAACACTGTTCAACGGAAGATAGCGTTATGTTAGAAAGATCCACAGTAGTAGAATATCCAACGTTTGGACCTAAATTTATCTGTTGTAAAAACCAGTTTTAGCAGTGTCGTTCTTAGTACCAATATACTCGTAAAAATGTTATAGAAATAAATCTAATACAACATATCGGCAATAACTAGGCATGTTATGTTGCAATTTGTTTATTATTTATTTAGAAATCATAATTTAAATTTTACTTATACCTTCTGAGCGTCCAACAACTACATGTTTCGAATTGTATGTACGTTGGTCTCGTCTGTCTTCATCATTCGCGAAACCATCACCTGTAACGTTTTTGTTATATATTGCAATGATGTTATTGCTAACAAATTTCGTTTTTAAAACTAAGAGGAGATAGACAAAAAATATTATCATGGGCTTTCAGTTTTTTTTATTAGACAAGAAACCCTGAATGACCGATGAAATAATGATACTCATCAGGTTTACATGAGTTTATTATTGACAAATATGATTAGGTAAATGCTTTTAAATAATAATATTAATCAATTACAAGTACATTTATATATCTAAATAACATTTTTCTTCATTTGTTTTGCTTATTTAATTGATGTTTGGTTAACTTGCTTTCGTATGAATATAGCTGAAATAACGCTCGCTGGACAACGAGCAACCTTTAATAAAAAAACAACCTCATTTAAATTAATGTGTTTGCCATAATCCACTAAAAGTAACGCCCCCCCCCCCCCCCCGCTGCTAATTTTGTAATTATTCCATATTGGTCCTTTGTAGTGCTTAAATCCAATTAAAAAATTTTACACGATAACACATCCATATTTTATATTATGCCTTTCTTGTTGACATGTCCCAAATCGTCATTGGCATTTGCTACGGGAATTTAACAAAGTTAAGTCAGCCATTTTAGTTTCTAAAAGTATCTTGCGTTGTTTTCATAAAGATCGTCTGCTTTCGTTACGTTTAATTCGAGACCTTTCCCGCCTTAACTGCAGAAGACATTAGCCAAAGCATTTTGAAGAGACAACAATTTACTCTTCAAAAATCGCCCTATCAAAGTGAAAAAATCAGCCGTATTTCAAAACGCTAATTAAGTGTGGAAAAAAATTCAGTTTACACATTTTGGCTCTACAAATGGAGCATTACATGGACCAAACGTAAGCAGTTTTTTATTTTTCAGCCAAACAAAAATAGCCGCACAGACAGGGTAACTTTTAGTATAGGTATTGAAATGAGAACTTCCTTATATATTTTAATCCAAGGGTCATGACTATCAGAAGGCCCGTTTTTGTGGAGTGATTTTTTTATAATCACGAAGGAATTGTTCATTCGGTTGTTCTACGTTTGAAGACACAAGGAGGCTTGTATTACAAACGTACATTATTATTGTGATATACTTACGGTGTAATACGCTGTTATCACTTGGAATGCTGTCGCATTGTTCGTCACCTAATTGTGATTTAGAATTTTCCTTCGCCATATATTCTAAAATAAAGTGAAAAACAAATCAAAATTAAAAATCAATATAAATTAACATATAATTTTTTTTATCTAATTTTATTTAGTACATGTTGTGCATTTGTGTTTGATGTTTAAATAGGTTTGCCTTATTGTAAGAAAAAATTACAAAGTTCATATTAATCAGAGATTCGTTTTCATCCAATCCAGGTATACAAAAAGATTGGAAGATACAGAGGACTGTTCATTGAACGAAACGACAAGGACTAAACCAAACAACAATAAAATAGACATAAAAATCCCCAGAAATTGAGTTACATAAACCCCACTAAAACCCTAGGAGAGTCCGGAAATTAAAGCAAAGCACTTGCCCCTCGCATGGCATCCGTCGTATCACTTATGTTAAAATCCAGTAATTAATCATGTCATACACAAAAAAAACGAATCAAATCAAAATCACAGATATTGTCACGGTCATGATGGCGATCGTAAAAGTTTCTAAGTGATGACTTTAATTGTGCCATTGTGAATGCCTGGTTAAATAGCTTTCTGTCAGCAGTCCCACTTTATCGAGGAAAGCTAGATAGGAAACTATGGTTATTGAGTCCTAATCAATTTCGATATGTATACTTCATAGGCATATGCTGCTCGAATTCTGGACAAAATAAAAAAAATCACAATAGGAAAATTAAGATCCCATCTTTTGTCGCAAATTTTTATTGTCAATTTCTAGATGAAGATATAGGTATAAGGCTAATCTGTTTGTCTCTGTGTAGTGTTATTAATTTTAAGTTTAATTATGAAGACCGATCAACATAGTCACCGAATTTCGGATTTTTCGATGGACGCAGATCTGAATTGCGAAACTTAAAATTGTAGGCGATGATTAACCTTTAGCACTTGTATGAAAGCCATTTCATATGTATAGAGGAACAAGTCAGCAAGAAGAGCATAACTTCTAACGAAGGAGGTTTAGTGGAGCAATTAACAAACTCAAAATATAGCATTGTTAATAGGGACACTCGTGTAACTTAGGAATCCAGTAGAATAATTCCGTCGAAATTCCAGAGGAATACAACACGGGTCTATGATTTTCTGTGGTTTCCTGTTGTGTAAGTGTCGCTTGGACATATGTTCGGTTGTCACATGAATGGTCAATACCTAATTCCTTTATCAAGGAGTTAATGTACTGCGTTTTGCATACAAATACAGTATTGGTAAGGGTTTTGTCAGCCGCTATAACTGCCTAATTGTATTGGAAGTAAGACAATTAAATTTTAAAATGATCCGACCATGACAAATAGAATAAAAGATGTACCTCTCACTGACTTTCCCCTATCCGGACCTCGCATTTAGCGATTATTGGTTTTATTTCAATACACAACGTTTCTATTTGTGTGTTGAAATAAGTTGATGCCATTAGAATACGTGATTAATGATAATTAAATACTACATGACAACTGAGTATGAAGCATCATGATTAATAATGAAAATAAATTTATGGTAACTATAGATTACCTGCAAAAGAAATATCCTTTTTCTCTCCATTCAAAAAGTCTGAAATAGATGAAATAATTTTAAATATCAAACATACCACACAATTTTTAACCTCGGGAAGTTGATTGTTTATCTTTTAATTTGTTTATTTGGATGGTGTTTAACGCCGCCTTCGACATTTTAAGTTTTCAGCTCTATCATGACGTCCAGTGTTTTATATTTTTAGCGGATGGTAGCCGCAGCATCCAGAAGAAGCCCTGACCATCGAAACGAAACCTGGCAATACTTTTCAATGAAGTGGAGTTGAGCACACCCCGGTTTTAACTTAAGGCGAAAGTAAGACTAAGCAGGTCTCTAACACCAGTCAACCAGCATCTTGCCATTTGAATGAGAAGTTCTCTACAAATGTCACAGAAGTTATGATTTGCACTATTTTTCTCGGTCCTGGACAAAAGTTACGGAAATGACTATTTGTATTTTTATTTCAAAATAAGATTTGCCCTTATTCAAAATAACATTAGAAACTAGAAATCAGTGAGATGTTACCCATCTCTGTGGGCCCCGCCGACATTGAGGTAAAGGTCAATGGTCATAAACCATGGTATGCGACACATCGCCATGATATTTTGTCCCCACATTCCAAAAATCAAAGCTTATCTCTAAAGATAAAAAAAATACCGCCCGGACATGAATTGGTCATTCAAAAGCAATCATGTTACCTAAAGGTCAAAGGTCAACACAGTATTCGACACATCGCAAGGATATTATTATTTACCCACAATTCAAATTTCAAAACCAACCGCAAAAGATAAAAAATGCTACAGCCGGACTTGAATTTGTCATTCATGACCTTACGATCAAAGTTCAAGGTCAACAACCACGGCAAGCGACATCGCCTTGATATTATCTATCCACATTCCAAATTTGTCATTCAGAAAGCAATAATGTGACCTTAAGGTCAAAGTTCTAGATCAACAACCATGTAATGCGACACATCGCGTTGATATTATTTACCCACATTACAAAAATCAAAAGCCTAGATCAAAAGAAAAATTTACAGCCCGGACATGAATTCGTCATTCAGAAAGCAAATATGTGACCTTAAGGTCAAAGTTCAAGGTCAAAGGTGATCAACTATTGTATGCGACACATCACTTTGATAGTATCTACCCACATTCCAAATATCAAAAGCCTACCTCAAAAGATGAACCCGGACACGATTAGTTTTGGACGGATGGATGGACGGACAAACGGAGTGACGGACACACTGATCACTGTAGGGCGGGGTCCTAAAAAAAGGATTATATGTTACCCGCCATTGTTAGCAATTAACAGCTAAGTTTTTGTCAGAAAACTTGAACCAATTTTGGAAGTCATCAACCAGACAAATACAGTTATTATTCAGTTATTAAGCCAAAATAGGTCTGCAACTGGTATTTTAGTACCAAATTCGATGTAAAATGTATCCCAAATAACAATTGTGAATGAGTTTAGTTGGTAGGAAAGAAGTTAATAAACGGAAATGATTGGTCGAACCAACATTATTACATTCAAGTTTAATATTGTCATGATTGTTATAAAAACTTTTATACAAAAACAAATTTAATTTTAAATATTTTAAAATAAATTTCGTATATATGTTGTAAAGAATTGCACAAGCTCCTCTTAATGGTGTTTTAATATTTATTGTGATATTTTACACAACTGGATTGTCAGCTTTGACAAAGTAACTCATAGCAACAGTTTCGCTTTATATATATACATACCATTTAATAAACTGTTCTTATTCAAAGTAGTTTCTTCAACTCCTTTATGATTTTCTAAAATAATAAAAAAGTAGAATCAAAATCAGTCATGAAGTTTGATTTGTGGATTGTCTTTTATACAATTTACTTGGTGTACAGTATTTTGTTATTACCTCCATTTATCAGTCAGAATTAACTCTACATTTGTATGGATATGTTTACAGGTTCTGTTAAAAAGCTACTTTACTCATTTAAACTAACACGCTGAATATATAGTTATATCGCCGTTCATCATTTCAAATCTACTTACGCAGCTTTAGTATAGATTTGTGGAATGATGGACTAATGAACAACAAATTTTGACTATCACTAAAGTGGATAAAGTTCAGCTGGGTTGCATAGTTTTGCATATAGTAGAGGCTAAAATGAATGCTTTTTGACAAATGGTTGATTAACGTCCAGCGAGCAGTATTGTAGCTATTTTTAGGAAGAAAACACGTGATCAAACAAATACAAAAATTTGTGGAAATTTGATGGATCGATGAAAACTGTCACCGTATAAGTATGGAAAGTTTGGGCTGCAGTGTGCCTTTATAATCCAATGCGTGTCGCCGTCTTCAAACACACTAGTCACCACGGTCCGCCGTTCAGTACTGACAACCCCGACAAAAAGGCTTGCCTTTCTGTCATCCATTTACTTGCTGTAAGCCAATCCCTGGGAAACCTTCTAAACCTATTTGATATTGACCAATATCATAATAATTATTACTAATATTTCTATTATTTTTGCAGAAAATGTGCTTTCTGCTTGATGTCATTTCATTGTGTAAGGTTCCCGATCATTTTAAACACACAATAACAAAAAATCTAACATGAATTTTCAGTAAATGAATGTTTCCATTATTTACATGTTATGCGGTCATCGATACATATACTACAAATGATAGGTTTCTGTTGTCAAATATTTTATTTTCAAGTATAAATGTTTTTGAGCAATCTTAAGCAGCAATGACTTCTCACAGTAATTATGGCCCCGCCTCTAAGTGGCGCACGCACTATAATGATCAGTCTGTCCACCGCCCGTGCGTCTGTTTGAAACTAATCGTTTCCAAGTTATAACTTTTTTCTCATTTGAGGTAGGCTTTTGATATCTTGCCTGTGGGTAAATAATTTCAAGGGGCTGTGTCGCATAGCATTGTTGATGACCTTTGACCTCAAAGTCATCGGGGCCACATAAAAGGATACATCTCACTGATATCTAGTTATACCCCCAGCAAACTAGTTTGGGGGGTATATAGGAATCACCATGTCTGTCCGTTTGTAAGCGCTTCTATTCCTAAACCGCTTGACAGATTTTGATGACACTTTACATGAAGGAAGTACATCATATGTGGATGTGCATGAAGAATGGTTGTTGCTGTCGGATGTTATTCAGGGGAGATTATTGGTATCCCTTTGTGAGCGTGCTTACATTCCACACTTGTTTTGTCTGTTTTGACGTGTCCGCCTAAAGAAAATACTTATTTTCATTCAAGGTCTCGAATTGTTATGAACCATATGAAGCCGGAGCTTCTATTCTCAGACTATACATGGATTTTGTTTGTGCATATTTGTGATGGGAGAAAATTAACAAGGTTTCTTTCATTTTGCGATAAAACCATATATTTGTCAGCACTTGACAGCATGGTAATATGCAAAGACCAATGTTCTTTTAATCTCTAGCCATGCGAATAATTTAGGTCAACTACGGTTGCAATTAGTTCAGTTGTTATAGTAAAGAATTTAGAGGGCATACGGACATCTATGACACAAAATAAAGAAATAACAGAGCTTACCCCAGTCAGGTAAGCTAGGAAATGTTAAAGTGACTTGTGATTAGTCTTTCACTTCCTTTTTTAAGGTGGCCGATTGGTTAAGGTAGTTCGTCTACTAATAATCACGTTGTCTGTCAACACTGAGGTTGCAGGTTCGAGTCTCACTAAAATCTTAATTGACAGGGTTTGCTAGTTTTCCTACTGAAGATCCGGGGTTTTCCGGCTTCCTGGACGCCATGATTTAGCCAAAAAATTGCTGAAAGTGGCGAAAAACACCAAACAAAAAAACAAACCTTGTTTAATATGTACGCTGTGTTTCTCGTTCGATGTCGCACCATGTTGAATGTTATTTTCTAAAAAAAAACTTGTAAACATATACATGTCTATTTTAAACTTAATTATTAAAACAGCTATTTAGACAAAATCAATTTTACGTTATCTTAAATTACTTTCAAAATTATCTTAACATTTCTTCAGCATTTTTAATCAACATAAATAAGAAAGCTTCAAAGTGAAACGTGAAAAACAGTGTTTTATCACATAAAAAATGGTGAAATTTGTTTTAAAAGAACAATTTCAAGATTAGCATAGGTCGATTTTATTTGTTGTTTATTGTCACCGTTCCAAATTTCAATTAGCAACAATATTCGACAGTTTCTTCTTTCATAGTTAAATTTAAAGCTGTGTGTATGTATGGTAATGAAAAGTACCTGCCAGATTAACAGTATTGGGTTTATAGTTACTGTTTGTTGGTACAGCGTCCTCGTGTAAATCACTTTGCAAAGAACTCATTACTCATTGGGCTGAAAAAGTACATAAACGTAAACTAGAAAAATTGTATGCAATGCTCACTAATTGATAACCTCCGCTTCCAATCCGAAAATTTTAAATAAATTTTCATTGTAAAGATAAATTTTGATTGACATTGACAACATTGATAACTGCTGGCAACAATCGACAACAAGCTTTTTCTTTCTCTCCAGAATATATCCGCTTTAAGCAAATATCTCAGATTATGTACATCTATGCAACGAACACTTAGTGTATATGTGTAATTTAAAACTACTATGAGGGAGGGTTATATAGGAGTAAAACAAAATTATACTAGGTTTTTATATACATCTGATTTTGATATTTAATTTATTATTTACGATTCGTAAAAATTGTGTATTATAAAATAAACTAAATTTATAACAAATGTCAATAAACAAAGATAAAATTAAAAAACCACTAATATGAAACTAAAGTACAGTAGAAAAAACGGTATGTAGAAATAGTCAAGATCTGCTAATGCCATTTAAAAAAAAATCTAATGATGAATTTTATAGTCTAGCTTCTAGACATGTTTTACAAGAAAGTAGTTTAATAATGTGTCTGCTGTGTACTCTGACACAACAATGTACATTGAAAAATACAACGTGGAGATATATTTGGGTTTTCACATACATGTACACAAAACCGTCACATGACTGAAACCGTAGCATTTTCATTTCCGTAATTAAAATATAAAGATTCGATAAAATATCTTTGACATTTGATTATAATATATAATATAGCGAAATAATTTAACATGCGCTTAAGTATAAACTGCATATTACTAGTTTGTATTATAATAATGTATCACGTGATAATTATTATTTAAAAATAGACTTGTGATCTCTATTGTTTATTAAGTACATGTAGTAAATATCTGATGAACGAATCAATCGCTTAAAAAAGCCAAGACCAAAACAGGTTCTATAGCAGAAAATATAACCTTACATTGCACATTTCAGCATTAAATTTAAAGTCATTTTGCGTAAAAGTTGAATTTAACAAATTTTGGATGAAACAAAATGTGGCCAGCTGGAAAAATTTACATCCGCCTCCATCGGAAATGGGATAACTACGTGTAATTATTGTACATGTACCAATGCCACACTATTACCGAGTTGCTAGATCCACATTATAAAGTAAATGAGACAAATATCGTTACTTAATTATCAAGATTACACAAGAAAGTTAAGCCACTTTCGTATTGTGATTGAGAATTTTCTATAATAGTGGCTTTATAAATATATTATTCAACCAATGTTAAGCAAGAGATGTTTGCTTCACATTTAGAACAAAAACTTACGTAAATCCTACAACACCAATGTTTTATCTAAAAATTTCCGACAAAAAAGGAAGGAGAACCTTGGAAATTCCAGACTCTATAAATAGCACACCTATGCGTCACAGATACTTAATAAGGAAGTTAAAAGTAGTTTTTTCAACTGAGCAGATCAATATCTATCTTGTCACTTAGCGGCTCACAATCAAAGTTTGTTATTACATTTAAATATCCTTTTGCCCATTTTTGAGAAAGGTTAGATAAAATAATAAAATCTGAAATATTACTCATTTAATTTTCCGTTTCGATAAAGATAAGTTCTACAACGATTCCTAAAATAAATGATATATATAAAATATAATCTTTTGCAAGAATAAAATTAATCATTTTTTGTTAGTATTTTCCGGAACTGAAGAATAAAATGGTAATTTTTATTGTCATAAGATTGATTGATTGATTAAATTGATATCGAAAGTCCAGCCAGCAATACGTCAGATACATCCTAGACAAGAACAAGCTAAACAGTAAATCAGCTGCGAAAAATGATGGACCAGTAACAATACATTGTGGTTTATTGACTGAATCTTTACGTAAGGTCCAGAAAGCAATATTTCATATATATATTCAGGATGAGAAATTTAAAAACAATAAGGTAAATGGGGAAAGGATGGACTATAGTACCAGAAACAAAATTTTGACTGACATTTGGAAAAAATTTGACTGTTAGATAATGAAGAAAAATTTATCCTTTTGTAGAGGTTACAGTAAACATTCTAATTTTTGAAATCAACAATATGTTTCTTTATCTTGAAATCAGCATGACACTCTCTAAACACATTACATACTTTTGGTTCCCATTCCAAGCGGAAGGGGTAAGGTATCTTGTAAATTATATTTTTATAGATTTCTTGTTGGTTTAATCGAAAATTAGACAACGCATCTAGTTTAGTTAATCTGAATTGTTTGCGAAATCTTATGTAATCTCAATGAAGTTACTGTTGTAGTCAAAACTGCTAGAAACCCAAAGCGCATAATGAGATCATCAAGGGCTTACAAATTCATTGCTTCTACCATATATATATATATTTGTTTTCCTGATAAAAAATGCGATAAATTTAGATAAAGCATGAAATAGAAGAACTACCTAGTTTGATTATTGTAACTACCTATAGATTGATTTCTTGAATATTTCCTTAACTCCAGCGAGCTAGAGTTTGCAATATTCATGAGAAACAAATTCACAGAACCAACGTGACAAGCTTTTATATCTCTTTATCAAGACCTTTATATCGATTGGATCTCGGTTGTTTTAATTGTTTTAACTTAATCGTTAATAGTGAAACATAAGTTGTCGAAATGATATGCAAAACAAAAATTGCTATTGGATTTCACTTTTTAAACTAGTTAAAAAAACCAAATACACTTACATTTATATTTCACTGTCGCTTTTGCAAAAATTTCTGATATTCATGCAAAGAGAAAGACATCTAAAAATGCACACCCTTGAATAAAGTTAAAAAATGTCAGATTTGGACCAAAAAAAGACAAGGCACAATGTGGGCTGACAATAAACACACACATATACACTCACGTTTTGGCAGTGTATTGAAATTTAAATGTTTTAGGGTTGCCATGAAGCCCCAATGCAATGTTTATTTACTTCAATATCGTTACATTTCCATGTCGTGCCAATACTCTAATTAGCGAACTATTTTGGACAAGGATATGATCGTATTTACGCTTTCGTACATGTAATAGAAACATATTTATTCATAAATTCAATAATACAATATAGTACACCAGACAGGATCTGGTAACAAGCACTTAGCCTTTGTCAAAACCATTTCCTGAAATATAACTCATGATAGTATTACATATAAATTGTTGCATACTCTTTACATATAAATGTTCAAAAATGAACATTTTCTATCTTTGAATTTTAGTCAAATAAAATAATTATATATATCAAAGGAAAATACATAAGTTATGTTAAAATATGGAAATGTTAAAAGGGAAAAAGTGTACAAAAATAATAATAGTAATAATTATTATAAATAAATCATGTAAAATCTACAAAAAGGGGATCCAATGAAAATAGGGAGAAAAGATATATACAAAATGTAAAAAGATGCAAGGAATTATTCTACGAGTTGAATCGTGTGCTGTTTATGATGAACTTCTGAACTGTCATAAAAATGTTCTTGTTTTGTTCATAGTAAAAATGATCAATATAACAATAAGTTTAAATTTATTTCAATAGGTAGATCGAGACTGAAAATGCTGTCGCAAAAAATGTAGATAATGTGAAACTGATTCTATAGAACCTCATATACAGTTGGTTGTCTGAACTAAATTTCGAGAAATATTTTACCAATTCTCGACCAAACATTGTAAAATACAGGACATTTTTGTTTGTACCTTGATATTAGCATTAAACAAATGTAAAGAACTATAGTTTTTGACATCATTTGGCAACTTGTTTCATTACTTTACTGTATAGGGTAGACAATAATCAAAGTAAAGATAAGTACGCGTTCGAAGCTCCGCTCATTAGTTCTGGGACTGTCTTGTGCTGTAACCGTGTTTTTCCGCTACTACTGAGATTTCGTAAGATCTCTTAGGATAATTTGGAACTTCCCTTCTAACTAACTTGTGCAAAAATATCAGTCTGTGCCCATCCCTTCTATCTGAAAGTTTTTTCCCACCCAGTCATTTCATATACCTTTTCAATCGCTGTCAGTTATGTGCATCCAGTAACGATTCTAACAGCTTCTAACTGAACCTCTTCTAAGTTTTTGCTTAGGGATAAATTTTGATTGTGCCGAATGACATCACCGTACTCCAAAATAGGTCTAATGAACGACATATATATTTGTTCTAATGTATATCTATTTCAGTAAATCGTATTTTTCTAACAATATTAATACGAGCGTAGGCTTTATTTATAATGCATTCGATATGCTTGTGCCATGTACCATTACCTGTCAGAATTATACCTAAATGTTTATGATTATCTACTTCTTGTAATAAATGTTTATTCATCAGTAGTGGAGGTTGCACAGATGTGATTGAGTTTCTGGAGATAGTAATGGTCTCAGTTTTTTGTGGGTTGAAGTTAACCACCTGCATCTTTAGACCAAGTATGGATTTTATCGAGGTCTCATTTTAGAATCTCTGCTGATTCACGAGGGTTATAGACTATTAAATAAATACTCGCCAGTAAACAGTCTAATAGAGGCATCGATATCTACCACGATGTCATTTATAAACAATAAAAACAAGAGGGATCCAAGGATAGATCCTTGCGGTACCCCTGACTCAATCTCCATCCATTCAGATTTCTATCCATTTAAAACCACCCTTTGAGCCCTTCACGGAATTAAACCACTCTAAAAGATTCCTAACAATACTATACCTGTCTAATTTGAATAGCAAGCCTTTGTGCCATACCCGATCAAAGGCTTTACTAATATTACAAAAGACTACCAGTATTTCTTTATCTTTATCCAATGCTTTCCCAGACGCATTAGTAATATGCACGAGCTGATTCAATGCAGAGTCCCCACGAGTGAATCCTGAATGTAGTAATTATACGATTCTGAAATAGGAAATTATGAACATTATGCAGTGCTCTATACATTTTGAAATAATACTGAAACGAGAGATTTGTCTATAATTTTTTTACTTCTCTCATATTGCCGTTTTTAAACACGGGTACCACATTTGCCTTTTTCCATTCTCTAAGAAATAAGAAAGAAGAAGCTTTTGTATGGTTTAGTATATCTTTAGAACACCTTTGAAATCGTTTTCACGAATTATTATATTATTTGGCGTAAGAGTAGGGTTTAGGTGATTTATCTGTTGCGGAATAACATTTTTAGCATCATTTATTATAGCCTGGGCCACCAAAACCTTCATATACAACTATTAGCGACATCACGTGACTTGTGTGACGTATTTTTGTCAGCCATATTGGATTTTCGACTCAACAGAAAATCAATGGGTCGATGTAAACAATCGCCGATATCTTGTTAAATAAATAAAAATGTATATGTTTTGCAGATTGTTCCCAGTTCTACAGTCTATTCTCTTTCTAATGGATATAAATTTTATCAGTTTAAATTACTTGCAAAATACTTCCCATTTTGTTTGAAAAAAAAGCCGTCTAAATTAACTTCTGTCCATTTACTTCGATATATCACACTTGATATGCAAACAAGAAAAACGAATAACTTCTCACTTAACTTTATAAGGCATACATAAAAAACAAACACTGTAATAAAGACTGACTACATACAGCCGTAAAGACTGACTAGAAAATACAAAGAACTGGCGGTTTGTGATAAAGCCAAATCTCTAAATAAAAAGTATAAATAAGACAATTATAAACCAAGTTTCTTTGTCACCTCTAACCTTTGCTCTAGAGAGCGACGTAGCCATCTTTAGCTGAATCGCTTTTCCACAGACCGTGCCTTTTCAAACAGCGTTCGTTTACATCAGAATTAGCGGCTATAGTAGCGCCCCCGATCTTAATGAATGTAAACCTATATTCATGCCAGTGCGAATTTCTTTTAATCTTGAAACAATGCATTCTCTAGTCCTGGTATAACTGAGAGGTCTGTTCTTATGTATAAGTGCTTATCGTTTTTTTAGACCTGTAAATTGGCTTAAACAGAAAATCATTTGAAGAGGTATCTATGTCGGCCAAAGTAATATATGTTTTCAATAAAGAATACGGACAGGTAAAAGTTAGATACAACAATTTCGTTCCCTAACCTATTCTGATCGGTTTTACTCTTTTGAATGTGTATACATAAATGCTCATCTTTAAATATAATATCTTTACAACGAATTGAGCTGACCTCGTCGGAACGTAAAAAAACCCATGAAAAAAATACAACAATCATCGTTAGGTCTCTTATTATAAACAAATCGTTACAATCTTTATATTTAGCACATAAATCTATAAGCGTTTCCGATGAGATATGATCCTTCTTCACTTTTGGATTTACTGGCTGCCTTTTTGAATATTCTAACAAATTTTGAACAAAAGAGTTATCTGTAGGGTCCTGTAATCCTTGAAAACTATGCGCCCATTTGATTCCATAAACGGCGGTTTGTACGACACTATATGACGAACCTTTTTCTAACAGATGAGTTAAGTATAACGCTACGTGTATGGGTAAAGCTGGTACGGATTAAACTACTTCTTTGGCAATGAACTGCTCCCACCTTTTAAATGCATAAAAATATTTGCTATTAGTTTTATCGCTACCGGATTGTAACAAATAAACTTCCATTTTTTTCACCAAGATATGCAAGACTGTCGCTCGTGATTTCTGCATCGTCGAGTTGGTCCTCTGTGCTACTCTTGAGGCCTATACCTGTTACAACAGAAATAGCACGAATTAAAATCTTATTTTTAACAATAAAATATTAAACTTGTGATTAGTATTACCGAACATACCGTTTCCATACCTGACCATGTGATCGTGAACAAAACATTCAAACTGAGTACCGCAATGTAAAAGTGGCCCAAAAAGGAGCGGATTTCCAATATAGTACAATTAATGTGCTGCAAGCTTTTTCTGATTTTAATTTTTGTATGCATTGGCACACCAAAGATGGCGGTGGAACGTTCCTATTATTCTCGCACTCCCAGTGTTGTTCAAAAGCATTTATGCTGTTGGTGCCTTAACAATAATAACGGGAATAAAAAAACTACGCATTTTGCATTGAAATCAGAAGCAAACCGATCTACTGTGTGGACCCCAGACTGAATCTACATAACGAAAAATGTTGTTGTCAATCTCCCAATCGTCGCAATCAACGTTTTTGCTCAATTGGTCAGCTTTAGTGTAATTATGTCTCGGTACCCATTGAGGCAGTAAGCATATGTATTTGATATGACAAATATTGGCTATTTTCATTGCGACTTGTTGTTGCTCATTGTTTTAACTACCTTTTGTGATAACATGTACTATGTTTTGATTATCAGAAAACCATTTAATCGTTTGACCCTTTAAATGATCCAGTAATGAGACTTAAACCCGGTAAACTGCTTCTAGCTCTCTCTCTAAGTACATGTAGAGCTTTTCAAACTTTCTGTTACGTCCCAGTTACCGCTGGCCTCAGTGTCAGCAATGTCTACTGCGTAACCACCTTAACCGATGCCCGAAGCATCGCTTTATACTATGCAAGAGTATATTGTTCGATCATACTTAGATCTCTGACATTCAGATTGGCTACATTTTCCTTCTGGAAAACGATTTCATCAACAGCTTCACTGTTTAACAAAATGGAAGCGTCCCAACCAGCTCTTGTCAATAAGCGACTGTACATTCCTGTAGTACGGTAAAGTAACAACCGGGCCTATCGCCTCTTGCATTGATATAACTTGACCAATAATAGATCCCAAGAATCTTGCTGTCAATTTTATCTCACCTTTACCAAGCTTTGATATAACTTGGTCTTACGAATTTTCTTTTAACGACCTTCATTTTTCTTGCGGCTTTGTTCTCTGCCCGTATGATTCGTTTTTCGTCCTCTGAATAGTCGGCAAGACTATGGGTTTCGTACTCGGATACTGTGCGCCAACCGTTCTCGGATTGATCGGCTAATTTAACTAATTTTTGCTTATGGTTAAGAATATCCAAACCTTCACTTATGCTTTTCATTGCCTTCACCGTTGACTCCCGCCTGTCCCTGTCGGGTTCCTCACTTATAGTCAACTTTACCGTGTCCATACGACGGGTTTTTGCTTGACAAAATTTGAAAACTGCTACCGCGTTTGGTCGAGTTTATGGTCCTTTTGTATATCTCATATTACAGTATTTGAAGGTAACAATTATTTTCCACAGTTAATCGGCTTTTTGAAATGCGGCCTTTTTTTCATTTTGCTAGATCGATTTTCCATAGGAAGTCAGCCATTTTTGTATCTTAAGGGGTCTAATGTTGTTTACAAACGTTCGTCTGTTTTCGTAACGTACAATGGTATTCGGACAAACCGCGAGACTTTTCCCGCCTCAACTGCAGACGACAACACCCGAAGGATTTCGAATAGACAACAATGGAATTTTCCTAACGTACAGTTCCGTTCAAAACAAGGTCAAAATTTAGTATGGAAAATCGATCTGGCGAAATGAAAAAACGGACGCATTTCAAAAAGCCGATTAACTGTGGAAAATAATTGTTACCTTCAAATACTGTAATATGAGATATACAAAAGGACCATAAACTCGACCAAACGCGGTAGCAGTTTTCAAATTTTGTCAAGCAAAAACCCGTCGTATGGACACGGTAAAGTTGACTATAAGTAACATTTAGCTTCCTTCATATTATTTCCGATTTTTGTGTTAATATTAAACTGCTCTTCGTTCGTTTCCTTTAAAAACACGTAGTTATCGGAATTCATTTCCTCTATTTTTTCGAGCTGGGTTTCGGATAACTGTCCCTGATTCTCATTGATAGTTTTTTTAAAAGAACTATAACTATTAGTAATGAGCTGGTCCATTCGTTGAAGCATAACGTTTTGCATACCATTAACTGCATCTGAAATGCGTTGGTCTATTAAAGCAGTTATTTGTGCCTGCTCGAACATTTTGACTCAACGAAGTCTACGGCTAGAATGAAGCCCGTGAACACAACTTAAAACCGACAAAACCTACATACGCTTCTACCACGTGATTATACGAAGCTACTTTGATTGGCTTATGACATATTATAACCTTATTACTACGAAACGCGGAAAAATATATTTATTTTCTGCCTTCTGGTTAGATTGTTTCAATGCAAAATAGTCGATTATGCACCATTTCTGACGTAAATTGCATAAATATAGTTTGTATAATCTATGTTTTGCACATATATACAAATAGCAGACACGTTTATGTTTTTAATTGAAAATTTTAACACTTTAATTTCTAATCTTCATACTTCCCATTTCATTTGAAAATCGCTCATTATACAATTTTTAACATGGCGGAGTTCAGACCACGTGGTTCAGACAAGGACAGGGTTGTGTGGCATTTTTTGGTCTAATTATATCTCAGAAATTTGTTAACATGTTTAACTTAGATGTAAATATTTTAACAATTAAAAAAAATAATAAGAGTATTTGACTTACAAAATACTGTCATTAGAAAGAGTGGAACCAGAGACATATAATTATATGTCTCTAGTGGAACCACCTGTAATTGCATTGTTTTTGAGTTGAAAATGTGGTAATGAACTTTGTGATAAATATTTATAAAGTATTTTTATAAAAAATAACTACTAAAAATATCCCCGTTTTTGGCCGCATTTTTCTCAGTCATAAAGGTAGTTAAAATTCAAGTTTTTGAGGAATAAGCTGTTCAATTAACATCCTGTACAGAGTATACAAGTTTATGGCAGTACAAGCTTTATCAGGATGACACAGCATGGGTTAAACTTCAATCCATTAAAGGTGTTCTAAATAACAGATCTGTCATAAATGTTTATTAGGTAACTATAATTCATTAATAATTTTATTAAATTATGAACTATAGTAATAGTTTTTGAGAATACAAAAATAATGATGCCACGGGGAAACAACAATAAACGGGGAACTCCGTAAATGATAACGATAAAAAATAAAAGTATATATAAAAATGTTTAAAAAAATTGTCAAATATTAATATTATGATTAAAAAAATACAATAGTTTTATTAATAATAATAGTAGTTTGATCTTTTAAAATTTTTTGCTGTTGAAAAACAGAGTTATAAAACCTAATTATGACAGTAATAGTTGCATACGATTTAATTCAATTGTTTTCTTAAAATCGAAAATCGTCGGAGATCACTGTGTCGCCTACAATTAAAGGAGGTATGATAAGTCGTTCTGACTTAAACTTACATGTAGACGACAAACATTCCACCAACTCCTGGACGTGGGACTCTCATTGGTTAACTTTTGAACCAACTTTTCTTGGTATTCACTACGTGCATTTACCAAAAAGTTTCCTTTATTACGTAACTTTCGGAATTTTTTCCAGACAGAAGGATTATTGGTACGCTTAGCTTTTCTATGTATTCGGTTTTTTTTTTACGTAAGACTTTTCGTTTATGTAACACGCCAATCGGAAAAAAACTGTCTGTTTAAAAGTCTCGGAACTGTATCTATATTTATATATCAATAAATCGGGGCATTTTATAAGAAAAAACAACAAAACAAATTACCCCCCCCCCTAAAAAAAATTGACAACAACAACGAAACAATACAATACAATGCAAAAAGCACATCAGTTTTGATTAATTCTAAAATAACCAATTAGACAAATTATATGATTATACCGGTAATTAGCAACCTGGTAAAAATAGCCACAATTTTGATCAGAGTTTCCATGAGCAAGAGAAAATTAAATTAATTGTATAAAACAAACAGTTATTTCATGCAATTAAAATGCTTTAGATATATTTCATTTGGAGGACGGTTTTACCGGGGTGTATTGTTATTATGGGTACAATCCAAAAAACCCATTGAGAGAATATACCCTTTGCAAACGAGAAGCAAGTTTTTTTTTGTGATCTTCTTTAAGCATGCGTTGATCAAAATATATAAAGCAGTGCATGATTTTATTTTGATTTTTTTTTCTAAATTAGTAAATTTCTCTATGGAGAATTGGGGCACATACTGGGACAAGTATATTGCTTTAAAGGTTCCTGGTATCACATGGTACACTAGAACTAGGATCAATATAGATTCCTGGAATAAAAATGTACATTCTGTCAACAAATCCAACACTTCTTGATATTTTACTCTCGTACTAAAATTTCATTATTTGCGCTTAAAATTAAAGAGTTTCTTGTAAAAAAGTAGCTGAAAATACGTAAAAGGATGGAGATGTCCTCGTGTAATAAATGTGTTCGAAAAATGGTCACAAAAGTATGCTTAAAAATGATCGTGTTCTCAATTATGAACTACTCTTGTCTTTCTTAAAACATTATTCTTTGATAATATGACAGAACAAGGAATAAAAAGTAAGTATTCAAAAGGTTAAATGTTACTCTCAAAAAGAAAAATTTGCTCCGATTTTTTTTATATTATTTGTTGTACCATATCCCTGAAAACTGCGTTCACGATACATAAATTTACTTAAGATACTTTTATGAATAAATAAATAAAGTACTCGGCGTTTTTCCACCACAGATCTCGGGAAGTGATCAGTAATCGAGATGGTTGTGTTTTTCAGTTTGGAACTATTTTTTCAAACCTCGTCGCGTTTCTGTCTCTCCGCAAATTTTACTAGCAACGGTCGGATGAAATCTTTTTGAATTCAAATGGATATTTCGAAAAAAATGATGAAAATTGCCTTTAACAATTGTTCTTTAAGGGCCGTTGCAGTCTACTTTTTTCTAATTGGTTACTGTCTGTAAAAAGACGTACCTCGAAAGTAAACAAATCTCGCGTAATCCATTCAAACACATAAATCGTACGGAAAATTAGTAAATTAGTAAAGTCCACTTAACGGTTTAGAAAATTGTTCTCACGAAATAGATTTCAGCTGATTCTCAAACTTTTACATTTAGTAGACAATCGTAAAGTTGATCCTAGATATTCACCAAACTACGATCATATGGCTAAATTTAAACCAATTGTTGATCATTTCAATTTCAAATTTCAAAATATTTCTATAGATGAAACTTTAGTCGGAACCAAATCGCGAACCGTTATGCGTTAATATATTCCTTCAAAACATTCCAAGTTTGGAGTCAAATTATGGATGTTGACAGGCAATTACCGGTTACTGCTACCATTTTATTGTATATAGAGGTAAAAAGTACGACCCCACTCCGGTTGGACAAGCACAAGGATCGTATGTAGTTATCTCCGGCTGGACAAACACAGGGATCATTATACAATTACGGCCCTTGGAAGAGGTGAATATCTAAAATTGTCAACCAGAGGTGGGGTTATTTCCCTGAGGGCTTTAGCCCGAAGGAAATAACCCCAGCGATGTTGACAATTTTGATATTCACTGATTTCAAGGGCCGTAACTGTTTTATTATACCGAACAAACAGTGGACTGGAATATCATATGCTGTGTATTTGTGTTTTTATCATGTTTATGTTGAAACTTGTTATGTACATTGTATTTCAAGGGTTATTCACCGGTGAATAATAGGGTTATTCAATGGACATGGGTTTTTGAAATTTCAAGGGTTATTCACCGGTGAATAATAGGGTTATTCAATGGACATGGGTTTTTGAAAAGGTTATTCAACTTTTGTACGAATTTGAAGAAAAATACCCAGATTATTTCAAGTCACGTGATCTTATTTCATCCAATTAAATCAATTACTAATTCAGTAAGGTATAATAAATGTAGTTATCTCCGGCTGGACAAACACAAGGATCGTATGTAGTTATCTCCGGGTTGACAAACACAAGGATCGTATGTAGTTATCTCCGGGTGGACAAACACAAGGATCGTATGTAGTTATCTCCGGGTGGACAACACAAGGATCGTATATAGTTATCTCCGACTGGACAAACACAAGGATCGTATGTAGTTATCTCACTGTTACGAGCTGCTAACCTAATGCACAAATGGTACCATATTTTCTGTGATAGTTTCTTCACTTCAATAACACTTGCCAAGCATTTGCTAACGTTTAACACTTTTTTACTGGAACTCTTAGGAACAACCACCAGATGCCAAATGCTATACAATTAGTATTCGTACGCCCTAAAGAATCGATATTTATGCGACAACAAGACATTTTGCTATGCGCTTACAAAGAAAAACAAAATAGAAAAAACGTGAAACTTCTATCAACCAAGTACAATACAAAGGTTTCTACCAACATATCTAGAAAACCTAACTTAGTAGAAAAATATAATAAGTATATGGGAGGAGTGGACTTGAATGACATGTTAACTAGTTTTTACGAAGACGGAAGAAAATCTACTAAGATGTGGAGAAAGGTTAGGTTTAACATTATTCCTAAGATGGTTATCAATGCATATATTCTTTACTCCAAATACACGAACTCGATTACAGTTTATTCAATCGTTAATCGAAGATTTATCTGTAGACCAACTTCGTTGTCAAAATCACCATAACATTAATATTGACCCTGTTGAAAATGGAAGTCTCATAAAACTTCAGCACAGTAAGGAAAAAGACTGTGCTGTTTGTTCCGAGAGGAGTAGGGGAGTTATACGAAGAGGATCAAAAACTATGTGTAATGACTGTGTTTGAATTCTTAATATATAATTATGGAGTTCTTGCAGAAATAATAAATAATTATTTCAGTTCTAAATTAAATATTTAATTTGTTTATTTTGTTTTGTTTTAATCACTTCCGACGGAGACCCAAGTAGAAACACAAAGAAATATAAGCCTTGCTTACTTTTTATACAACAATAGAATAAGTTCAAAATCCGTTTACCCTATCCTAAGATGAAATGGAAAAAAACCCCAAACATTCCAACAAAGTTAATGTGCCTTATGCACGTTTCGTCTAATGGAAAATCATAAAAGGCGCTCAGGTGAAAGGTTGGAAATACCAAATGTTTTTTTACAAATAAAATATATAAATCACATGGGACATTTTAGTCATAGAAACTCAGCATTATTTGCATTAAAATATTATTCATATACATTACAGGTAAGCAAGTAAAAATATATATAATTGATCAATATTTTTTTGCTAAGCAATGTTTTTTCCGTAACAGAACTTAACTGTTTCCTTGAAATTACAAAAACATTTAACGTTGTTTTAATTAATCCCTTTAGGGGACCCTTTCTTTGACGTCATAGACACTTGTATACTGTGACGTCCAAAAACAACAAGATTTTGAATGGGCCGATAAATCGGCCCGCTGGCACAGAACTAGTTAAATGTGATCTGATCAACGTTTCAAAGCAAAATAAAGTAAACTTCGTACTTAAAATAACTATGTATTTTTTAAACGATTTTTGTTGTTAACATTTGATACTGTGGTTTCATTTTTTTCGTGTGTATCAATTTTCGTAGATTCAAAAAACAAAATATATACATGTATTTACTTGTTATTTATTTCAAACTTGTATTAGGTTTATGTGTTGACTTTGAAAAATAATCGATTCGAATCGTAACCGAATTCCTGTGATCATTTCATACACAATATAGATGACACAAAACTTGCTTGAAGTGTTTTTATTACTTCTTTAATTAACCCTCTTGCTGCCAAAGTGACATTTTTGTCATTCCCGCTATATTTTGTTTTTCTGCGTAGAACGTCACTGGTATTTGTTACGTCATTCGATTGTTCTTCGGCAATGGACGTCAATTACGGATTCGTGATTTGGCGCGAAATATAAAAGGCTAACGTAAATGTATAGGAAATACATTAAGCGTAATATTAACGTAATTTTGACATTGGTTGAAATAGAAATTAAAGTTTATTTATTTTACGGCAGAGAATCTTTAAACTGTGGAATTTGTTATGCACACTATACGTAAAACTGAACTTTAAGACACATTAAATTTGCACTTTTAATAATAATAATAATAATAATAATAATAATAAAATTGACAACAACAATAATAATAACAACAACAACATCAAAAATAAATTAGATAAGTAACAGAGGAACAGGATTTTTGTTAAGAGCGAATGAAAAATGCATTTGCTGGGAGCTAGAGTGATACAGATAATTTGACTTCTATATTATGCATAAAATTGCGAACCTTATCGATTTACGTTGTAGACTATCTTTGGTCTATCAACCTTGTGATATTATCAAGTCTATCAAGCCTACTGATTTGATTAAATTTTCTACCACTTTCCCAATTTTATCACATAACATATTTAAAAATGTATTTCATGTTTATGTAATGAGCCAACTTAGTTCAAAGTACTTTCTTATTATTGGGGCAGGAAATGAAACGGATTATGGGTACATCATAACAGGGGTGGAGGGCATACCCATCTAATCGCCTTGTTTCTTTATTGGCTTGGAATACATGTTTATGACATCATCCATCTATCCATTGTGTTATGTTAAGACATTTTTTTTTAAATTTTATTTTCACATAGAAATATAGACGGTAAGAAAATATATCCCAAATATCAAATAAACAGATATATATATATATATATCTTACATCTTGTTGGAATATTTGAGCAAAGCCAAGTAACAGCACGGCACGTCCCCGGTTAGCGGACTGAGAAGCAAACTATGAAAAAAGTTTTGGGTTCATTTAAAATGAGAAAATTCAAGATTAATATGTTATGATTGTTTACGTTATTTATTAATATTGACACTCAATGACTAAGGCCATTCGTTGGTCAGTCTGTGTCTAAATTTATGACAAGAAACACCGTCATTTGTATCGTTGCATAATCTTCTAGACTTGTATGTTATTATTTTTTGTTTATGCTGTATCGTCATGTTTGTCGATCCGATACTAAATAAGTGTACTGGTTAGCAGATTTCTTTTAGACTCTTTATATAATATTTTGAACTGCCTGTATTGTGTATTTACACGATCCCAGTGGACTTATATTATTCCATCCCCCAATGAAAAAAATATTATTCCATCTCCCAATGAAGAATATCTTAAACATTATTTAGAGTTAAACGCCACTGATGAGTCTTAAGTAGACGAAACGCGCGTCTGGCGTAATGAATTTGTCACCTTGATAATTTTGATTACATCTTGTTGGAATATTTGAGCAAAGCCAAGTAACAGCACGGCACGTCCCCGGTTAGCGGACTGAGAAGCAAACTATGAAAAAAGTTTTGGGTTCATTTAAAATGAGAAAATTCAAGATTAATATGTTATGATTGTTTACGTTATTTATTAATATTGACACTCAATGACTAAGGCCATTCGTTGGTCAGTCTGTGTCTAAATTTATGACAAGAAACACCGTCATTTGTATCGTTGCATAATCTTCTAGACTTGTCTGTTATTATTTTTTGTTTATGCTGTATCGTCATGTTTGTCGATCCGATACTAAATAAGTGTACTGGTTAGCAGATTTCTTTTAGACTCTTTATATAATATTTTGAACTGCCTGTATTGTGTATTTACACGATCCCAGTGGACTTATATTATTCCATCCCCCAATGAAAAAAATATTATTCCATCTCCCAATGAAGAATATCTTAAACATTATTTAGAGTTAAACGCCACTGATGAGTCTTAAGTAGACGAAACGCGCGTCTGGCGTAATGAATTTGTCACCTTGATAATTTTGATTACATCCTGTTGGAATATTTGAGCAAAGCCAAGTAACAGCACGGCACGTCCCCGGTTAGCGGACTGAGAAGCAAACTATGAAAAAAGTTTTGGGTTCATTTAAAATGAGAAAATTCAAGATTAATATGTTATGATTGTTTACGTTATTTATTAATATTGACACTCAATGACTAAGGCCATTCGTTGGTCAGTCTGTGTCTAAATTTATGACAAGAAACACCGTCATTTGTATCGTTGCATAATCTTCTAGACTTGTATGTTATTATTTTTTGTTTATGCTGTATCGTCATGTTTGTCGATCCGATACTATATATATATACAAACGTCTAAGTATTGTGACAACCATATAATATATCTATCCAGCGGATTTCTGAAACATCAGAAATACAGGGTTAATATCAAATATTTATATATACGTCTACAAATTAAGCCCAACACTGTTTGAATTAGATTTTTAACATTTTTATATAGCGGATTTGGCCGAGGGGTCTAGACCGCTGGACATAGTGCAGGCGAATTGGTGCCAAAGTGTCACAACGGTGTGAGTTCGAATCCCGCTGAGGGAAAGCAAAAATTTGACAGTGTTAAAAATCTAATTCAAACAGTGTTGGGCTTAATTTGCAGACGTATATATATATATATATATATATATATATATATATAGTTATAGTACACATCAAATACCTTTTTCTGAGGTCATCAGCGTTGTCTTTAATAAATGTTTTATTAATCACTAATCAACACGTCCGAAATGTCACCCGATACTAATGACATACTATATATCGACTCCTACTTAGAAGAGTCCTCGAGCCTCCGAGATTTAAAAGTATACGTTAAGTACTACTAAAAAGAGACCTTGAACGCCGGAATGTGTGATTTCCGTATGATAACCAGACAACCCCCAACGATAGGGTCTCCCCTTTCCGTTACCCGGGGACTGCAGTGTGGGATGAGCACTGGGAACCCTCCCATTATCTACATCTACATCTACATCATACGTTGCTCCATCAATTGCTGATGACTAGGCAACGGCGCGAACAGACCAAGGCGTGCATATGAAGAACAATAAATAAATAAATAATAAAAGATTAGAAAAAATATCAGAAATCATTTAGTTAATTTTAAATAATCAACATAAAAAGCAAATGGAAAACTGAAAATATTTACATATATACAAAAACGATCTGTACTGATATGAATTACATAATGTGAGTTTGGATCAGTGATTTAAACTGATCCAAAGTACTTGCATTGACAATGTTGACAGGTAAGGAATTCCAAAGAACAACTGTATAAGGAAAAAAACTGTATTTAAAATAATTTGTTGTAGTGGAGAAAGTATGATATTGAAGGTTGTGTCTGTGTCTTGTAACTGATGGTGGAAGTGTAGTTATGTACTGTGTAGGGTCTATAGCTACTAATTTGTTGGATATTTTGTACAACAAGGTGGCTCTATGAATTTGTCTGCGTGAATTAAGTGTTTTCCATTGAAGATGGTCTAACATAGATGTTACGCTACTGGTGTTGTGGTGTCTTCCAGTTATGGTCCCAGAAATACTCATTGAATATATGACGTCAAAAACTCATTGAATGCTTGACGTCATTTGCCTCAATGACGTCATCATCGAAATGGCGTCCGACTCAGAAGAGAGTGGCTCAGATGTCGACGAGCAAATTTTAACCTCAGACGACGACTTTGATTCAGATGAAGATGCGCAATATGTGGTTGATCCAGATTTACCAGGTGGTAGTGGCCCTTGGATTCGGATGTTGGATGTGGATAGTTATATCAGGGAAATTAGGAATTTCACACCAGATGGTCCTCATTGTCCAATTGCTCATGATTCCAGTCCAATTACTCTTTTTGAAAAGCAGGTATCATATAGAGACTCAAACATTTTTGATTTACTAACACGGGAAACAAACAGATATGCACAACAATACTTCAGAGCACATCCAATAGAGACTTTACCAACATACTCTAGATCCAGAAGCTGGAGAGAGGTAACAGAGAGCGAGATGAAAAAATTCATTGAGCTTCTGTTATTAATGGGTATAGACAGGAAACCTTCAATCGAATTTCAGAAAATAAAAACCTTTTCAAAAACAAACAAGAAAAAAACAAAAAGAAAACAAACAAACAAACAAAACAAAACAAAACAATCAAAAGCAAAACACCCCCACCTAGAATATCTGCTACTTCATGTATATTTAACAATAGGGTTTAAAGAGATCATAAGTATCGTCTGTTCTCATTAAATTCATTAACTCAGATATTTTTGTACCAATAAATAGAATTATTATTTTTTTTCAAATGTATGCTTACTACTTTTTTCAGTAAATGCTTACATATGCTATAGACGGCTCCGAAACATACAAAAGAAAATGAATAGAATGGACTTTACGTTGGAAATCTGCAGAGAACTGATTAATGCTGACAACGAGGAGAGGAGAGTAGGAAGGCCACCCATAAATCTACCAGAGAGACTTCTCGGTCGCCACTTTATAGAGAAGATAGCTGGTGGTGCTAGAATGTTTTGTAGGGTGTGTGGATCCAGAGTCAGAACCTGTTGTCATCGTTGTTGTTTGGGATTATGTGTCAATGATTTCAGACGATATCATACAGTTATACAATTAGAACAATAAATTCCTCGAATATCTGCTTTTATACTCCCTTTTATTATCCTTCTTCCTATATGTAAATAAGCCTTGAGATATTATATAAAAAAACCCTCTATTTGTACGTCCTCTGATGATTTTCGGAAAATATATTGAGCATTATAGACTATAGTTATTTATTCATTAAACAAACGAAGACTTCAAATTATGTAAATTTAAAATAGAGATTTACGTACATTCTGTACATTAAAAATATTAAATATCTGAGTTCAATGTCTTCCGTCAAATTTTCGTCAATATATATTTTATTTTTGAAAGTTATATTTATAAATTAAAGACTATAATTAAAAAGCGCGGGATATTCAATTAATATTTGCGGGAAATACGGTGAAAAGGCGGTAAATTGATATATAAAGCGACAGCGCAAATTTTGCAACGTCATAGAACAAAACTTGTTTTGAGATTTAGCGCGATAAATAGAAAAAAAATATTCGGCAGCAAGAGGGTTAATGATTAATTTATTTCTGAAGGATTGTTTTCAATTGTTGGTTAGATTATTGAATCTAATATGACGTCCTTCAAACGCTTTGGAAACACACCTCTATTTAAGTAGTAGTCAACCTAAGAATCATGCAAAATTGAAGAAAAGTGATTCATCGATAAAAAGGCTACAGTGGTTTATTTTTAACGAAAGATAGTTCAAAGTATACAAAATAAGAAATAAATAACAATTTGCTCATAACTGCCTGGTCCTGGGATAAATCTTGCCATTTTATTACAATGCTTTTAATTGAAATTATTGACAGTTTTAAGAGTTATCTCCCTTTCTTACAATTTTCCAATGCATTCTATATATTTTTTTCTCTCAGGACCAGGGCTAGTTTGGAAAAAGAGTACAAATTATCAAATCAGGGTGGAAGTAGGAGTAACATATATCAAAAATAAAGTGGTGTAGGCTTTCCACCCATGAATCGCTCTTTGCATGATTCTAATAAAAAGTGGTACTTAAATATTCAACAAAATACGGCTGTTCCAGCCATTTCAAAAACCCCCGTGTGTTGATGTTTTTGCTTTAAAATTTATTTTATTTTGTACCTTTGTAAGATAATCCAATAGATAACACGTTTTCACGATAACAAGTTCTTTTTCTATTCTATGCCTTTATTGTTTACATGTTACAAGTCTTCCTTGACTGTAGCTACGTTGTGTATTCAAGGGACGTTGCGTTGTTTACAATGACGTCCAATGCAAACCGCGAGACTTTTCCCGCCCCCACCACAACAAATTTACCGTTACGTATCAAAATGAAAACGCAACCGAATTTCAAAATGTTGATTAATTGTGGAAAATAACTGTCGATTTAAATTTGCACCATTGTGGATCTAAAACAGGAGCATAAGACCGACCAAATGCGGTAAGCGGTTTTCATTTCTCACGCAAACACATCAACACATGAACAGTCCCAGACACGCCACACGGCGACTGATGTAATGAAGCATTTAATTTTGCCGTTCTTTGTTTTGATTGTTAAGTTTTATTGTAAATGTTAATAAATATGTTTGTTTGTTTTTAATTTATATTTCTTCGTTTTTGTCTTCTAAGTTTTACACGAGAAATATAATAATTTCGAAACAAGGGAGGTTCTCGGAAATTGGAACAGCCAAAATAAACCTTTACCTAGGTAGTCGCGAAATGTAAAATTTCTGTATTTTCATATCAGAATCGAAATAATTCATGGCTGCCCCAATTTTATGGATTATTTAAATATGGGTAAGCATAACGCTCATGGCAAAATATTCATGAATATAATGCCTACCCATATTTAAATAATCCATAAAATTGGTTTATATCCAATAATCTATCCAACAATTGAAAACAAACCTTATATTTTAAATTCCATAGTAAAAAGGAAATAGCTGAGAACAATACTTTACAAGTAATCAAATAATATATTTTGCAATTCACTGTTTTTAGTGTCGTCACTTGTTGTTTGCGGTAGAATTCATGTATAGCCAAAGTCATCACTACATCTTATTATGACGTCACAATCAGTCACGTGCTGAAATACCAGGTTAGGTTATACGAAATAACCTACTTTGCTCATGTATTGAGTATTTAAACGAAATTAAAATATTATAGGATTAAACACTGGGTTTTAGGAAATTATCAATGTGTAAACTCCGGCGAATCAATCACAAACTAAATAAAGTCCGAAGGACTTTATGTCAAGTTTGTGAGGGAGTCGCCGCAGTTTACACATTGATAATTTCCTAAAACACATTTTTTATCCTTATAATTCTGTGAAATAATTGTTGCGATTTTTAAAACAGCAAAAACAGTTACAGAAACCCATCCAGACCTCAAAACGAACCTAGGCCGGAAAGCGTATGGATATGCAAAACATAGTACCAAAAGCAATCGCGGTTCTGTAGAATATTGATAGGAAAAAAAACAAAATGAAACACTACATTGTATTTATATTATATTTTATTTGAAATCTCAATCGATTTTATTAATTACAAACCATTGGGGCAGAGAAAACATTGTCCCCTCTCCATGACGATACGCTAGGAGGACGCCATCTTGTTTACAATGGATACTGAAAGAAGTCCGCTCAGAGCAAATATCGATATATAAATTATCTGAGAAGACGCCATTTAAATGTTTTTATCCAATCAAAGCACTTAATATAAATAAATGTCAACATGAATAGAATTATATAATGATAACCATTACATATTATTGTTGGTTTATAACTCGCAGTTATCCTCCGTATGGAGGGAAAAACGGCTAAGATACACAACCGGAAGATAGGTTTGAATAATTGAATTCATTTATACCCAATTTTGTTAGAATACATGTAATTCATTTTCGCATGTCTTGATGCCAAAATTGTATTTTTATCTTATTGAAATAACATTAAATTTTAATTGCATAGTCAAAGAAAGTACGATACGAATTAAACCAGTTCAATGATACGATTAAAATAAGAAATATGATTTTGTATCATAATATATAATTATGGCCTTTAACGAAGGTAATATCCATAATTATTAAATCAAGAAAGGGTAATTTTTCCGAGGTCCAAAGGTGGCCGAGTGGTTAAGGTAGTTAGTCTACTATTGATCACGTGGTCTGTCAACACTGAGATTGCGGGTTCGATTCTCACTGCAGGCAGGGTGTACTCGACCCCAATCTTAATTGACAAGGATTGCCAGTTTTCCTACCGCAGGTCGGGGGTTCTCTCCGTGTACTCCGGCTTCCTCCCCCAATAAAAACTGGACGCCATGATATAGCTGAAAAATTGCTGAAAGTGGCGTTAAAACACCATTCAAACAAACAAAATAGTCGTCAATCTTTCGGTGTGAAAGCTTTGTAAGTATTATCGCCTGCCACAAACATGAGACAAAATGTCTAAGTGGGCGTGTTTTGAGTACTCATCGAAAGCGATGTACAAAAAGATCGGAAATACCAAAGAAACTAATGATGAGATGCAGGACAGTTAAATCAAGAGATTCGAAAGAAGATGTCTGAAAATAGCCTGCAACGTAATACGAATAATAATAATAATGTCAAGTGTCAAACCATTCTTACATTCAAAAGCCAAGGAATGTTTCACGTAAACTTTTGGGTCATGTGTGCCTGACGCAGGAAGTAGGGGTCTGACAATAATATAAATCGCGTACAAATCGCCATGCCAAATATTAAATATGACCGAAAAAAAATGACAAAAAAAGTGTTGCCGTTAACAAAAAGTAGATTCCGACAGGTATGAAAATCATGTAAAATGTACAATTTATTAAAAGAAATCCACATATCAAATATCAAATCAATCCGACCTACGGAAGCCGGGATACTTTTCATAGATTTTTTCGGATTTTTTCCTTTATCCAGGTAGTCCCACAATTATTCAATAGGATTCTAATTCGGTGGTTTGTAAGGCGGCGATTGTAGCTTTAATATTATTGAGCTCTAGATTGTCCCTTAATTGTCAAGCGCGCTGTGTGAGGCCTGGTATTGCCGTTTTAAAACAACTCCCTCTGTCGCATTAGATAAGGGTGAAGATTTTCGTCTATGTACCTGTGAGTCGTAACTTTCTGGTTCATGAACCAGCTTTTTTTTTACAGTGATTAGATAACGCCACCCACATCATGAAACTATCTCCAAAGAAGCTATCAATTTCTTGGACACGGGAGGAAGAGAAACGTTCATTACTACGCCGTTATACACGGATTCTCTTATCACTTTTCTGTAGCAGAAAACGGGATTCGCTACTGAACCCGATTCTAGGCCAGTTGCGAAATCTCCACCTCCTACATCTGGTGCACTATCGGAATCTATTCTGCTTTACGTTGTCAAAATTGCTCTAAAATATGACCTTTTGGGTCTAATGCCGAATTGTCGAAGTCGGTTGCGGACTGTTTACGAGCTTATTCTTATCAATCCTGGTATTTCGAATGCAATGAGTGTTGCGACAACGGTTTAATACCATAGATGAAAGACCCGGATGTAGCGATGCTGACCAGGAATCGTTATGCGAGGTCGTACACTTCTTGTGCGGTTATTGGCAGAGCTAATCTGCTCCACAGCCGAGAAATTGTGCTCTGTTAATATTTTCAGTTCGTGTAATCTTACTTGGGGATACTCCGGTCTGGAGACGGTCGATATTTCGAGAAGAAGGGTCCAGTCTTGTCATGGCATTTATTTAACTTTATGATGAATTCAAGCTTTAAACATCGTCCTTAAAATTAATTAAAGGATTATCTATAAAAAATATTTTCTTCATCGAGAGATAATAAAAATTCCGTTTAGCACATTGTATATAATCCGCTATGTGCACAACGTAAATTTTGTTATCCCATTATAGAGAAAATATTTTTGTAGTTACTACTTATTAATAAATTCAATCATTAAAATTAAAGCAACATTTTTATTTGTGTAGTTAGACATTTTGAAAAGAGAAAAGATCAACACAAAACTGTTTCCGTGGAGTTATATTTGACAGTCAAAAGGTGCATGTTTCCATGACGATTTTTTCCATCCTCTTAACATTTTTTTTCGAGCCAATCAAAGTCAGTATTCTCGTACAATCTATTTTATCACACTTTGACATAGCGATTAAATTAAACACAATGATCACGGGAAAAAACGTTAGACAAACTTCAAGGCGGTAGAAAATTGATGTGCACTTTAAGTAAATCTACGAGCTCACCTGGCAGAGTAAAAAAAAAAGAAGGCGGTAAAATTACTTGTAAAAAAACAAATAAATTGAACATTTCATTACACTTCATAAAATACATAATTTTCATTTCGAAAAATTCAACATAATTTTTCTGACCTTTTTGAATATTATATATACTTTAAAAAAAAATACATAAATATACTGATCTGCATTTATTCTTTGTCTACTTCTTCATTATGGTTTTAAGGTGGATTAAAGCGCAGCTCTGAGGCTTATAATGTTTTCTATGTGTACTATTTTTGTGTCCAGATTTTATACACCATAGTCCTATTGTTTTAATTTAAATGTTTGATGTCATACAGACATTAGTTGTACAAAGTTATTAAAATGCCAAATGTAGAAGCATTAAAATAATTTCTTAAGAAATTAACGGCTTCATTAAATGGTGTCAACAATCTTTCATTTATCATACAATATCATTATGAAAACGTTACCTGATTTTTTTCCGTGTCACTTTCCCAAATATGATTAAAACTCCTAATATATTGGGGTTGAAATAACTTTTGGCATCAGAAGAAGTTGGAAAAATTTTATTTAGAACAAAAACACTTGATATTTTTTGCAAAAGCGAAAAATATATGCTTAATTGTTTTTACTACACTGTATCTGCAACAGTGTGTTTTTAGTTTTAAGTCGAAAATAGTCACCTGTATGCATTTGTTTAGATCTTTTATCGATCGTCGTGTCATACAATTTTTCACCAAAATGATTTAAGTCGGTAGATCACTGTATGTCAAGACAATTTCGTTTCTTTAAAAATAAAATAAGTAATTTTTTATTATTTATATTTTATTTACCTTAGGGAGCTTAATATTGAGGACTGATTTTATGAAGACGGCGTCTTACCTATCTTAAAAAATACAAACTAAACTCTATGACAAACGCGATGACGTCACCATCTTAATTAGCAACTTTCCGTTGTTTTTGGGTGTTCGATTTACTACTCATACTATAAGCTAATTGTATTTAGATTTTCTAGACAGGAATATAATATCGACCGATGCGCAACATGTATTTTAACAGGGATTCGAGCACTGGGACCCAGTATGGTCTTAGAAGTTTTTTAGGCTTCTATATATATATGGTTTTGTATGTTGTCTGTTCCGTTTTTAACTCTGGATTTGGAAGTGCTGAATTCTTAATTGTATTCACCTATTAAAATCAATTTGAAAATGTTTCAATATTCCTTTCATAGGTTTGCAACACATCCACTTAACGGATGCAACGATACTGCCTTGCCAATGCAGCCATGAAGATTATTATTATCACACACTATATGCAAGTTCCGGAGTTTCCTTGTTGAAAAGGAATGTTAGCGATATGAATCTGTTTGTACATCTGCCGACAGATCCTTTCAACTTGTCGCTTGTTATCCACCATCTGTAGTCGCCATTCTTGAGTATGTATGTCAGGGGCTAAAACAGACACTACGGTTGACATTGAATTCGAATTCGAAATATCCTCATTACCTTTGTAACTATGACTATGTCTTTGTAATAGGTTCAAATTCAACATTTTCCGGTTCTCCTGGTTCTCTTTCAATACATTCTAACTTTCCAACCCACAAACCAGAAACGCAACCTGCTGTAACAGTACGGAACTTGTATTGTCCTATCCCCATATATAGCAGTTACTTGTGGTCTAGACAGTTGTCGTTTAGGAAAACAGATTACGTTCCTGACAAAAAAAACTTTTTAAAAGAATGAACAGCACTGAAGGTGTAACTATAGAACGTGTGAGAACATTAAGAAACGTGGCCTCTTTTAATCAAATACAAATATTTTTATTATGTAAAAATGTTGTTTTAATAATTCAGCTGAAATGTTATGATTAGAACCCATGTCTGTCGCTTCTTCATATAAGTGAAAATTTTAGTGTATGGTCTTTGTATTCTTTACAATTTTCGAATTTAAAGTTTCTTCATAAGCATAAAAAGCAGACAATCTGCCATTTACTGTAAAAAGGTATACTTTAAAGGATATGCTATAATAAGCACAACTTGGGTAACTGTACAATTACTGCGACTGTCATTTATTTCCTACCAGTTTTGCTTTTAAAGTCAAGACATAGAAGGGCATGTGCAAACACATAGATTAGATGGTAAGTCCTCGCATACCAAGTTCATTCATTTGCTACCTATATTTGTTGGGATTTGCAACAAAATCATCCTCTTTAATCTGTATATCACTCTTCATTCTGACTAAAGCTACATCTATACTTGTCATTGATGGATTATCAGTTCGTGATTATTATTCGTGACGCAAAGTCACGAATTGTCCCACATACAAATTGCTCTAGATTTGATGCCGAATTCAGTTGAAGACAATAGATTTCCACTGCTTCATCTCTCGGAATGGATCATAGATTTTTACGAAGAGCACAACATGTGCACATGTAAGGAATGTTATATCACCACGAACCCTCACACAGCCGTCAAGAGTACCTGCTGAATGCTGTGATTCTATTTGATCACCTACACGTAATCGTGTCATCCAACGCGGAATTCCCGACAAAACGTCTGTTTGAAAATTTCCTAATTCAATGGAAAATGATTTTCCCCACATGGAAATAATCCCTTGGCTCTGCAAAATAACTGAATGCAATTCTCTTTTTAAATGACAATTCACTATTATCTTTACTACGCTGTATTCTGAAAATAGATTTTCCTATTATTGTTAACTTGCTGTGCAATTCAAATAAGAGTTTTGCATAATTGGTGTCTTCTGAATATTTAAAAGCAACATCAACTTTAAAGTTCGGATCTTTAAAACTAGATCGCGTAACGTCATCTTCTTACTGAAAGTATTCAATGCTGATTCCAAAAAAAAATCCGGTGTCAAGTCTTTAACAAATTTCAGTAATTCTACAACGATTAGAAAATCATCATGTGAACAGAAAGTTTTTTTGTTGCAAGTCGTGCTGTCCGCACATCTGACGGCAGGCCAAATATCAACAATGTTTTTAAAATCCATGTTGTATTTATGAAAAAATGTTTTTGTAATAAACCAAGACAAAGCTTTAGAAGTAATTACATCCTCATTTGCCAATGCTAACATTAAATCATCGTTAAAATTAAATTAACTATTTAAAGTGGGATCTCGGTGGATGAGCGGTCAAGGTAGTTTGTCTACTATTGATCACGCTGTCTGTCAACACTGAGATTGTGGGTTCGATTCTTACTGCAGTAGGGTGTACTCGACTCCAATCTTTATTAACCAGGAATGCCAGTTTCCCTACCGCAGGTCCGTGGTATAGCTGAAAAATTGCTGAAAGTGGCATTAAACACCAGTCAAACAAAACAAATACTATTTAATTTGTTTCAAATTGAAATCCATTAGGGAAACTGTATGGTAGTTTTTATTTAAAACACCCCCTCCTCCTGATTTGTGGATGCCAACACACATTTATTACTGAACTCCCATGTGTTAGAAAGTAAAATATTGGGTTTCAACAAATTAAATTGGCAAAAAATCAGCAAAAAGGATAAGACACAAGTAAAACAAACTTATGAAGTCTTCTCCCACAATATCAAATATTTTACAATAATATATATTATATGTGGGGCATGCTTAATTAGTACCATTATATACATTTTGAATATGTTTGTTTGTTTGATGGTTTTTAACGCCAATTTCAGCAATTTTTCAGCTATATCATGGCGTTCAGTTTTTATTAGGGAAGGAAGCCGGAGTACCCGGAGAAAACGCCCGACCTGCGGTAGGAAAACTGGCAATCCTTGTCAATTAAGATTGGGGTCGAGTACACCCTGACTGCAGTGAGAAACGAACCCGCAATCTCAGTGTTGACAGACCACGTGATCAATTTTGAATATGAATTAAGTAATGAAAACATGTTGGTTTGCGTTTGTGGATTATACTATCAAGAATATTTTTGGCCCTTAAAAAATGCGTATTTCTTTATTTTCTTGTAATGAAAAATGTTCTCGACACCAGTAAACGTAGATCTATAATACTTCTAATTAGGACCCATTAGTATTTGTCTTTGATTTGTGTAACTAATACATTCGAAAAAATAATTGAAGGCATTTTCTGCTGAGGCTTCACATTGACATGAAGGGTCGGTAATTATGTTGACTCTGTATAAGTCATAAGTCATAATTCAGAAAAGACGCACAATATCTCAGTTGTGTAAGAATAATATTTAACTTTCTTTGGCCGCACGAAAAGTAGCTTGGAATTTATAAATCGTTGGAATATAACATTTTAAGTTCACGTTTAAATTTTGAAGTTCAAGATTGTTTGAAAGCCTTATGATTGATGGTATGTATGAATTCATATGTTATGTATGAATTCATAGTAAGAGATAGTCTACAATAGGAAATAATAAAGTCATTCCCGTTTCGTAGGGGGTATGTTGTTGTACTTTGGATTTTTTAAGGTATAAGGTTATACATAAAATCAGGCTTCTTTTCGTTTTGGATATAATAAAGCATTTAATTTGTGTTTTTCCCATCTTATATTTTATTTTCTCAAAACATTAATTAAGCTGTTTTTTGCTGATGATACAATATTAGCAACATGTATATTCCATTTATATATGGTCAATTTTTATCTTCATTCGATTAGTTAAACGACGTATCGTCTGCAAATAGTCTGCAACGGGATTTTAGCTTATGTGCAATGTCGTTTATATAGATGATAAATATTAAGGACCCTAGAACGGATCCTTGAGGTAATCCGGCAGTTATTGATTTCAATTCAGATTCAGCATTATTCGATACTTCTGTTGGTTTAAGATGTTTCCATAAGTAGTCCATTATGCCAAACTTTATCAAAAGCTTTTGAAAAGTCGCAAAAAAGACACAATTTTTTTCTGCTCCATGGAATCAATAATATTACATTCCCAACTCAGCTAATTAAAGAAATCGGTCTATAGTTTGCCGGAAGCGAGTTGTCTACCTTTTTAAATATCGCTGTAACATTAGAATTTTCCACTGAAATGGGAATTTACGTTGTTCGAGCGATTTGTTTTAAAAAAATTCCAAAGGAATAGCAATTTTTTCAGGGCAAATTTTTAACATGGTGTCAGGTCCAGTTGCCCTATTATAATCAAGGAATTGTAAAACATCAATAACTTATTGTCGTTATTATTATGTCAGGGATTGTGTTAATATATTTTTCTTCAAAGTAAGGAAGTGCATCAATTGATCAGATAGAACAGAAATAGTCATTAAGTAGTGTACACTTCTTGTTGTCATCATAAACCATAGCCTCCAAGTTTTCATTTTCAATATGATTTTAACGGGGTAATATTGTAATAAGCCTTTTGTGATTTTATCAGGCTTTTCATCAGCTTCCAGTAGATTTTAGGGTTTGAGGCATTTTCGAAGTATTGAGGGTTTTCTCATTATTTTCATTATCTAATTTCTTTAATTTACTCTATTTTTTTACGTTTATATTGTTGATGTATGACGATAATTTTGTACGAAGTGTGGTTTTCTTAGTAGATCGCCTTTTTCTTATCTCTCGCCGTAATTCTATTGTAACCAGGATTTGTCGTTTTTCCGTACAGTAATCATTTAAGCTGGTATGCATGCTCAGGCAAAAAAAATGGCGGGGTATTTTATGATACCCTCCATATGGATATGAGTATCCGTCCGTCTCTCCGTGCCTCGGGGATTTCCAGATGATAACTTTTAAACGCGTCTACAAATTTTTTTTAAATTTTGCACAGCTATTAAATACCATAAAATAAAGATCAAGTTCGATTTTCAGCACAATCCAATTTGTAGAATGAAAACTTGGAGGATGTGATTTTATAAAAACAATTCAAGTTTGTTTTGGTCTGTGTGTTGTTTCTAGATGATAACTTGAAAACGCTTAAACAGATTTTATTTAAACTTTGCACAGCTATTAAATACTATAAAATGAAGTTTATTTTCAGAACAATCCAATTGTAGTTTTCGACTTAGGCCGATTCAAGGTTTTTTTTGTCAACAATTGGCGGTTTCTAGAGGATAAATTGAGAACGCACTAACAGCTTTTTTAAACACTTTGCACAGCTGTTAACTACTATAAAATGAGATAATCAGGTTAAATTTTCTTCACAATCCCAAATGTAGGTTTTGAGCTAATTTGAAGTAATTTTTATAGGTCCAGGGTCAAGGTAAAAATTGTATATCAGATGGACTGTTATCATGCTCAGCTGTTCCTGCAGGCTGATATGTAATTCAGTAAAATGTGTTAATGAATATTAAAACAACACAACGTGGCGGGGTAACATTTAATGTCCCATTAAAATGGCATATTTTAAAAATATTTTTGTAAATTCCTCACACATTTCATTAACGTTTTCAAATCCTGATAAATACGATTCTCAATCAAATGACCCTATACTGTCAGCAAATTTCTTTTTTTTCTGTTCGATCATATAATCATATTTCGTGCTGAAATGACTCACACTTAGTATTAGGACATTAAAGATAGACGACTGATGGTTCGTTATCGCTGATCTCGGTCGGTATAGTATATAGAGTGTATATAATTTAATAAAGCTTATTATAATTGGGTCTAAAAGAGTGCTTCTTCGTTCAGTTATTCGTGTTGGTTTCTCAATTACATTTTAAAAATTAAATAAGCCAATTAAATCGAGCAGTTTATTATTATTATTCAGTTTAAACAAATCACAGTTCATGTCTCCAGTCAATGCATGTTTTAATCGTGCGCAGTAATCAATGTCTGTCAACTCCAGGCGATACGTGTTACACAGTAGAATTACTGCATGACCTTTACCGCGTATTTCTAGCCATTTCATCTTGACTCTCAATGTCTTCTCTGCGTACAGCACAAAAACAATCTTTAACGAAGACAGTAACATCATCACCAAAAATTTGTCTATATATCGGATTATGTGTTTTGATAAAAACTCGAGTTCTATGTCGTTATTTACATGTAATATATCCGTACATAAGTGACTTTTAGTTATTGCTTATTTATCAAATTCCTCGGTAAGAAATGAAAGCTTATTTTGAAATATTTAAATTACAAAGTGAAATATGATCATGAGCATTTGAGTCAGGACCAGGACCAGGATTTGGTTCTATACTGCAAATTAATAACATATAACGTAGGATACAAATCAGGAATATAATGTTGATTTTTGGCTTTGTACTCTAAAGGATGCTTAGAGAGACGCTAGGTGTGTACAACGAATATTGGTAAGTGTAATTTTAACATAGGAATCAGGCATGGAAGATGTCAGTGTTAAATACATTGGGCCCCTCCTACTCCATATTTGCAATTATAAAAGAGTCCTATTGCTGCCCTATAACACTGGAGACTACTATCCATATGAATTAGCAGGGACAATAATTGTGCCATTAGGGTAACCAAGAGTAATTGTCAATTTGTATCTACAAACACACACTTCGTCTACTATCGATCACGTGGTGTATCAGTACTGAGATTGCCGGTTCGATTCTCACTGCAGGCAGGGTGTACTCGACTACAATCTTAATTGACAAAGATTGCCAGGTTTCCTACCGCAGGTCGGGGTACTCGGCCTCCTCACCCAATAAAAACTGGACGCCATGATATAGCTGAAAAATTGCACCATTCAAACAAACAAAAACAAACACACACATTTAGAACATGTCCAAGCAACATAGACAAAGGTAAACACAAACAATGAGAAACAAAATGCATTTATTAACAAACAAGTCTCACAACTGACTGCGAACATTGTTTTTCCTTAACATAAACATAAAAATAGTAAATATAGATTGTTAAATTGTGTTGCTTTTATTAATGATAAATATGGGGTGTTAATGGGAATAGAAACATATAATATTAAATGTATTATGAGTACTTTGCAATATTTCTTTGAATTAATTATCTGGGTTGCCCTGTTTTATGCCAATTAATAATTAAATTTCCATTTAACCAGTCCTAGTTTATTATTATTCCCTTTGGGAAAAAAATATTTAAAATGCCGTTCTTTTCAGCAACTGAAAAGCCGATTTGATTTCATGTTGTAGGTAAATGTATATAAGATGCGATTTAAAGCAGTAAGTTTTATTTTAATGGCTGGCACTGCAGTTTTACATAATACCCAAGAGAATGTATTTTGTATAAAAGGCTTCTCTAAAGAATGGCACAAAATTACGAATTATTAGCAAAGATCTTCCGTAACATCACCTACTTATTGACAATTTATTGATTTTTATAGTTTTAGGGAGGCAGCTGTATACTATTTCAAAAGCATGAATTGCCCTTTGTAATCAGGTTTTAAGTCCAAATGTTGTAAATGACCTTCTGTTGTTATTTCAAGGTCAAGTTTATTGGACCTTGCAGTTTAAAATATCAAGGGTGTTATAGACCAACTGTCCGAAGTTTAACTTCATAAGTTTCACACAGCATGCATGATGAAAAAAATGCTATATAAAAGCCATACACATAAATTGAGTACAGCTCGAAAATGACCTCTTACTTCAACTGCTTAATGTTAAAAATTAAATTCAGGCTTGTAGTTTTAAGAAAAGAAAATTAATATACCGTCAGCAGAATTGCTTATTGATAGCACAAACACTTTACCATTTCGGGTTATGTTTTAATGGACTCACCTGTAAATATATCTGTTTGCCATCTCCTGCAAATGTTTGTATATTCTGGTTCAGGTCGTTTATCAGTCATACAATTCAACAAAGATGCTGTCGCACACTAAGAATAGTGTGTTGGCCGATTCTTCAAGAAAAAAAAACAGTTTGTTACACAACTTTTGCAAAGCTAACTAAACGGACATTTAATTGTAATATGTAGCTATATATAAGCGGTTTTGATCATCTACTGTTGATCATGTGGTCTTGTCTACACTGAGATTGCGGGTCCGAGTGCACAAATCTTCCCGAATAATCCCACCTTTGTTGTTTATTGGGTTACTTCCCCATAGAGGGTTGTGTCCGTTGCCAGATCGCCAAGTAATAAGCTGATCAGTAGATGTTTCAATTGTTTTTAATTTCAAAAAATTCGGAGGGATATACACAGAACATAATGTACTCGTTTTGTCGTGGGATACCCTAAAAGCAACCACCTGAAGATCAGTGTTAAGATCTACATGGCTATGTAAAACTTGATCTCATAGGAATAGTAGTGCCACCAGCAGCCATTTCTTTCTCTTTCATATGTGCTGTATATAGAGTATTTTTTATATTATATTATCATTTCGTTTTAAGTGGGATTATTGAAGGAAAAATGCAACAGGAAGAAAGGCTTGATAAAGTAATGTGATCTCAATAAAATTAATCTTAAGACTAGGACAATTCCATTGTGCAATTTTATTTAGGAAAGATTGTGGTCTGACCACGCCCATCTTCGATTGTTGACCGACTTGGGGGTAGTGTGTCCATTTTTTCGCCCCAAATGGTCTCAACATATGTTATCGAAATACTACCTAATCTATTATGGACCTGGACTGGGACTCTTATACACTTTTGAGCATGATCGCTATTGTTAGTTTCCATGGTTTTGGGAGTTTTATTGGAATTGATATTTGAATGTTTGGGGCTGCTTGAAGAATTAGTTTTACTTTGAATTGATGCCAAATTCATAGTTTGAGATGAAGATTTCCAGGAGAAAAAACGATTTTGTCAGTGGTTTCAACTGGTATTCGTTCAGGATCTTTTTTGCCAGGTGATCATGATTTGCATTTCAGATGTAACAAAGACGCGTTTGGTCACACTGGGATATTATGTGGCAGAAGATGATGGATTACTCGCCCAACTGAACAGACGGCGAGCCGTAGGGTAGCTGATGTTTCTTCAGGTTGTTAATTTTCGGCTGTCATTTTCTATTCTAAACTGTTGACAGTCTTGCGAGGAGGACATGTGGGCTTCACCACAGTTAGCACATTTTGGAGTTTTAGTGCAGGTAAAGCCCTCATGCCCTGTCTCTGCACATCTAAAACATAGGATTGTTCCTTTACACTGTCGTTTTCCGTGCTCGAATTTCTGACATTTAAAGCAGCGCACATTGTTGTAATGTATGCGCTGATTTTAATGTTATAAAGACCTATTTTGATTGAATGTAGGACAGTCGGAGTTTTGAAATTCAGAAGGAATGTGTTTGACCTGAACACCTTGTCGGTTGTCAATAAATCTTCTCAATTTTGTAACTTGCTGAATTTGCAATTCTGTTTAAATTTCTTCGTCAGTCAGAACGGCATGGTCATAGTCGCGAAAAATTGTATATCAGATGGACTGTTATCATGCTCAGCTGTTCCTGTAGGCTGATATGTAATTCAGTAAAATGTGTTAATGAATATTAAAACAACACAACGTGGCGGGGTAACATTTAATGTCCAATTAAAATGGCATATTTTAAAAATATTTTGTAAATTCCTCACACATTTCATTAACGTTTTCAAATCCTGATAAATACGATTCTCAATCAAATGACTCTATACTGTCAGCAAATTTCTTTTTTTTTCTGTTCGATCATATAATCATATTTCGTGCTGAAATGACTCACACTTAGTATTAGGACATTAAAGATGGACGACTGATGCTTCGTTATCGCTGATCTCGGTCGGTATAGTATATAGAGTGTATATAATTTAATAAAGCTTATTATAATTGGGTCTAAAAGAGTGCTTCTTCGTTCAGTTATTCGTGTTGGTTTCTCAATTACATTTTAAAAATTAAATAAGCCAATTAAATCGAGCAGCTTATTATTATTATTCAGTTTAAAAAAATCACAGTTCATGTCTCCAGTCAATGCATGTTTTAATCGTGCCCAGTAATCAATGTCTGTCAACTCCAGGCGATACGTGTTACACAGTAGAATTACTGCATGACCTTTACCGCGTATTTCTAGCCATTTCATCTTGACTCTCAATGTCTTCTCTGTGTACAGCACAAAAACAATCTTTAACGAAGACAGTAACATCATCACCAAAAATTTGTATATATATCGGATTATGTGTTTTGATAAAAACTCGAGTTCTATGTCGTTATGTACATGTAATATATCCGTACATAAGTGACTTTTAGTTATTGCTTATTTATCAAATTCCTCGGTAAGAAATGATTAATTGATTAATGGTGTTTAACGCCCGAGCAGCAATATTTCAGCTATATTCAGGAGGTAAGAAATGAAAGCTTATTTTGAAATATTTAAATTACAAAGTGAAATATGATCATGAGCATTTGAGTCAGGACCAGGACCAGGATTTGGTTCTATGCTGCAAATTAATAACATATAACGTAGGATACAAATCAGGAATATAATGTTGATTTTTGGCTTTGTACTCTAAAGGATGCTTAGAGAGACGCTAGGTGTGTACAACGAATATTGGTAAGTGTAATTTTAACATAGGAATCAGGCATGGAAGATGTCAGTGTTAAATACATTGGGCCCCTTTTACTCCATATTTGCAATTATAAAAGAGTCCTATTGCTGCCCTATAACAATTGAGACTACTATCCATATGAATTAGCAGGGACAATAATTGTGCCATTAGGGTAACCAAGAGTAATTGTCAATTTGTATCTACAAACACACACTTCGTCTACTATCGATCACGTGGTGTATCAGTACTGAGATTGCCGGTTCGATTCTCACTGCAGGCAGGGTGTACTCAACTACAATCTTAATTGACAAAGATTGCCAGTTTTCCTACCGCAGGTCGGGGTACTCGGCCTCCTCACCTAATAAAAACTGGACGCCATGATATAGCTGAAAAATTGCACAATTCAAACAAACAAAAACAAACACACACATTTAGAACATGTCCAAGCAACATAGACAAAGGTAAACACAAACAATGATAAACAAAATGCATTTATTAACAAACAAGTCTCACAACTGACTGCGAACATTGTTTTTCCTTAACATAAACATAAAAATAGTAAATATAGATTGTTAAATTGTGTTGATTTTATTAATGATAAATACCTGGTGTTAATGGGAATAGAAACATATAATATTAAATGTATTATGAGTACTTTGCAATATTTCTTTGAATTAATTATTTGGGTTGCCCTGTATACAGTTATGTTTTATGCCAATTAATAATTAAATTTCCGCCTTAACCAGGCCTAGTTTATTATTGAACCCTTTGGGAAAAAATAATTTAAAATGCCGTTCTTTTCAGCAACTGAAAAGCCGATTGATTTCATGTTGTAGGTAAATGTATATAAGATGCGATTTAAAGCAGTAATTTTTATTTTAATGGCTGGCACTGCAGTTTTACATAAGACCCAAGAGAATGTATTTTGTATAAAAGGCTTCTCTAAAGAATGGCACAAAATTACGAATTATTAGCAAAGATCTTCCGTAACATCACCTACTTATTGACAATTTATTGATTTTTATAGTTTTAGGGAGGCAGCTGTATACTATTTCAAAAGCATGAATTGCCCTTTGTAATCAGGTTTTAAGTCCAAATGTTGTAAATGACCTTCTGTTGTTATTTCAAGGTCAAGTTTATTGGACCTTGCAGTTTAAAATATCAAGGGTGTTATAGACCAACTGTCCCAAGTTTAACTTCATAAGTTTCACACAGCATGCATGATGAAAAAAATGCTATATAAAAGCCATACACATAAATTGAGTACAGCTCGAAAATGACCTCTTACTTCAACTGCTTAATGTTAAAAATTAAATTCAGGCTTGTAGTTTTAAGAAAAAAAATTAATATACCGTCAGCAGCATTGCTTATTGATAGCACAGACACTTACCATTTCGGGTTATGTTTTAATGGACTCACCTGTAAATATATCTGTTTGCCATCTCCTGCAAATGTTTGTATATTCTGGTTCAGGTCGTTTATCAGTCATACAATTCAACAAAGATGCTGTCGCACACTAAGAATAGTGTGTTGGCCGATTCTTCAAGAAAGAAAAAACAGTTTGTTACACAACTTTTGCAAAGCTAACTAAACGGACATTTAATTGTAATATGTAGCTATATATAAGCGGTTTTGATCATCTACTGTTGATCATGTGGTCTTGTCTACACTGAGATTGCGGGTCCGAGTGCACAAATCTTCCCGAATAATCCCACCTTTGTTGTTTATTGGGTTACTTCCCCATAGAGGGTTGTGTCCGTTGCCAGATCGCCAAGTAATAAGCTGATCAGTAGATGTTTCAATTGTTTTTAATTTCAAAAAATTCGGAGGGATATACACAGAACATAATGTACTCGTTTTGTCGTGGGATACCCTAAAAGCAACCACCTGAAGATCAGTGTTAAGATCTACATGGCTATGTAAAACTTGATCTCATAGGAATAGTAGTGCCACCAGCAGCCATTTCTTTCTCTTTCATATGTGCTGTATATAGAGTATTTTTTATATTATATTATCATTTCGTTTTAAGTGGGATTATTGAAGGAAAAATGCAACAGGAAGAAAGGCTTGATAAAGTAATGTGATCTCAATAAAATTAATCTTAAGACTAGGACAATTCCATTGTGCAATTTTATTTAGGAAAGATTGTGGTCTGACCACGCCCATCTTCGATTGTTGACCGACTTGGGGGTAGTGTGTCCATTTTTTCGCCCCAAATGGTCTCAACATATGTTATCGAAATACTACCTAATCTATTATGGACCTGGACTGGGACTCTTATACACTTTTGAGCATGATCGCTATTGTTAGTTTCCATGGTTTTGGGAGTTTTATTGGAATTGATATTTGAATGTTTGGGGCTGCTTGAAGAATTAGTTTTACTTTGAATTGATGCCAAATTCATAGTTTGAGATGAAGATTTCCAGGAGAAAAAACGATTTTGTCAGTGGTTTCAACTGGTATTCGTTCAGGATCTTTTTTGCCAGGTGATCATGATTTGCATTTCAGATGTAACAAAGACGCGTTTGGTCACACTGGGATATTATGTGGCAGAAGATGATGGATTACTCGCCCAACTGAACAGACGGCGAGCCGTAGGGTAGCTGATGTTTCTTCAGGTTGTTAATTTTCGGCTGTCATTTTCTATTCTAAACTGTTGACAGTCTTGCGAGGAGGACATGTGGGCTTCACCACAGTTAGCACATTTTGGAGTTTTAGTGCAGGTAAAGCCCTCATGCCCTGTCTCTGCACATCTAAAACATAGGATTGTTCCTTTACACTGTCGTTTTCCGTGCTCGAATTTCTGACATTTAAAGCAGCGCACATTGTTGTAATGTATGCGCTGATTTTAATGTTATAAAGACCTATTTTGATTGAATGTAGGACAGTCGGAGTTTTGAAATTCAGAAGGAATGTGTTTGACCTGAACACCTTGTCGGTTGTCAATAAATCTTCTCAATTTTGTAACTTGCTGAATTTGCAATTCTGTTTAAATTTCTTCGTCAGTCAGAACGGCATGGTCATAGTCGCGAAAAATTGTATATCAGATGGACTGTTATCATGCTCAGCTGTTCCTGTAGGCTGATATGTAATTCAGTAAAATGTGTTAATGAATATTAAAACAACACAACGTGGCGGGGTAACATTTAATGTCCAATTAAAATGGCATATTTTAAAAATATTTTGTAAATTCCTCACACATTTCATTAACGTTTTCAAATCCTGATAAATACGATTCTCAATCAAATGACTCTATACTGTCAGCAAATTTCTTTTTTTTCTGTTCGATCATATAATCATATTTCGTGCTGAAATGACTCACACTTAGTATTAGGACATTAAAGATGGACGACTGATGCTTCGTTATCGCTGATCTCGGTCGGTATAGTATATAGAGTGTATATAATTTAATAAAGCTTATTATAATTGGGTCTAAAAGAGTGCTTCTTCGTTCAGTTATTCGTGTTGGTTTCTCAATTACATTTTAAAAATTAAATAAGCCAATTAAATCGAGCAGCTTATTATTATTATTCAGTTTAAAAAAATCACAGTTCATGTCTCCAGTCAATGCATGTTTTAATCGTGCCCAGTAATCAATGTCTGTCAACTCCAGGCGATACGTGTTACACAGTAGAATTACTGCATGACCTTTACCGCGTATTTCTAGCCATTTCATCTTGACTCTCAATGTCTTCTCTGTGTACAGCACAAAAACAATCTTTAACGAAGACAGTAACATCATCACCAAAAATTTGTATATATATCGGATTATGTGTTTTGATAAAAACTCGAGTTCTATGTCGTTATGTACATGTAATATATCCGTACATAAGTGACTTTTAGTTATTGCTTATTTATCAAATTCCTCGGTAAGAAATGAAAGCTTATTTTGAAATATTTAAATTACAAAGTGAAATATGATCATGAGCATTTGAGTCAGGACCAGGACCAGGATTTGGTTCTATGCTGCAAATTAATAACATATAACGTAGGATACAAATCAGGAATATAATGTTGATTTTTGGCTTTGTACTCTAAAGGATGCTTAGAGAGACGCTAGGTGTGTACAACGAATATTGGTAAGTGTAATTTTAACATAGGAATCAGGCATGGAAGATGTCAGTGTTAAATACATTGGGCCCCTTTTACTCCATATTTGCAATTATAAAAGAGTCCTATTGCTGCCCTATAACAATTGAGACTACTATCCATATGAATTAGCAGGGACAATAATTGTGCCATTAGGGTAACCAAGAGTAATTGTCAATTTGTATCTACAAACACACACTTCGTCTACTATCGATCACGTGGTGTATCAGTACTGAGATTGCCGGTTCGATTCTCACTGCAGGCAGGGTGTACTCAACTACAATCTTAATTGACAAAGATTGCCAGTTTTCCTACCGCAGGTCGGGGTACTCGGCCTCCTCACCTAATAAAAACTGGACGCCATGATATAGCTGAAAAATTGCACAATTCAAACAAACAAAAACAAACACACACATTTAGAACATGTCCAAGCAACATAGACAAAGGTAAACACAAACAATGATAAACAAAATGCATTTATTAACAAACAAGTCTCACAACTGACTGCGAACATTGTTTTTCCTTAACATAAACATAAAAATAGTAAATATAGATTGTTAAATTGTGTTGATTTTATTAATGATAAATACCTGGTGTTAATGGGAATAGAAACATATAATATTAAATGTATTATGAGTACTTTGCAATATTTCTTTGAATTAATTATTTGGGTTGCCCTGTATACAGTTATGTTTTATGCCAATTAATAATTAAATTTCCGCCTTAACCAGGCCTAGTTTATTATTGAACCCTTTGGGAAAAAATAATTTAAAATGCCGTTCTTTTCAGCAACTGAAAAGCCGATTGATTTCATGTTGTAGGTAAATGTATATAAGATGCGATTTAAAGCAGTAATTTTTATTTTAATGGCTGGCACTGCAGTTTTACATAAGACCCAAGAGAATGTATTTTGTATAAAAGGCTTCTCTAAAGAATGGCACAAAATTACGAATTATTAGCAAAGATCTTCCGTAACATCACCTACTTATTGACAATTTATTGATTTTTATAGTTTTAGGGAGGCAGCTGTATACTATTTCAAAAGCATGAATTGCCCTTTGTAATCAGGTTTTAAGTCCAAATGTTGTAAATGACCTTCTGTTGTTATTTCAAGGTCAAGTTTATTGGACCTTGCAGTTTAAAATATCAAGGGTGTTATAGACCAACTGTCCCAAGTTTAACTTCATAAGTTTCACACAGCATGCATGATGAAAAAAATGCTATATAAAAGCCATACACATAAATTGAGTACAGCTCGAAAATGACCTCTTACTTCAACTGCTTAATGTTAAAAATTAAATTCAGGCTTGTAGTTTTAAGAAAAAAAATTAATATACCGTCAGCAGCATTGCTTATTGATAGCACAGACACTTACCATTTCGGGTTATGTTTTAATGGACTCACCTGTAAATATATCTGTTTGCCATCTCCTGCAAATGTTTGTATATTCTGGTTCAGGTCGTTTATCAGTCATACAATTCAACAAAGATGCTGTCGCACACTAAGAATAGTGTGTTGGCCGATTCTTCAAGAAAGAAAAAACAGTTTGTTACACAACTTTTGCAAAGCTAACTAAACGGACATTTAATTGTAATATGTAGCTATATATAAGCGGTTTTGATCATCTACTGTTGATCATGTGGTCTTGTCTACACTGAGATTGCGGGTCCGAGTGCACAAATCTTCCCGAATAATCCCACCTTTGTTGTTTATTGGGTTACTTCCCCATAGAGGGTTGTGTCCGTTGCCAGATCGCCAAGTAATAAGCTGATCAGTAGATGTTTCAATTGTTTTTAATTTCAAAAAATTCGGAGGGATATACACAGAACATAATGTACTCGTTTTGTCGTGGGATACCCTAAAAGCAACCACCTGAAGATCAGTGTTAAGATCTACATGGCTATGTAAAACTTGATCTCATAGGAATAGTAGTGCCACCAGCAGCCATTTCTTTCTCTTTCATATGTGCTGTATATAGAGTATTTTTTATATTATATTATCATTTCGTTTTAAGTGGGATTATTGAAGGAAAAATGCAACAGGAAGAAAGGCTTGATAAAGTAATGTGATCTCAATAAAATTAATCTTAAGACTAGGACAATTCCATTGTGCAATTTTATTTAGGAAAGATTGTGGTCTGACCACGCCCATCTTCGATTGTTGACCGACTTGGGGGTAGTGTGTCCATTTTTTCGCCCCAAATGGTCTCAACATATGTTATCGAAATACTACCTAATCTATTATGGACCTGGACTGGGACTCTTATACACTTTTGAGCATGATCGCTATTGTTAGTTTCCATGGTTTTGGGAGTTTTATTGGAATTGATATTTGAATGTTTGGGGCTGCTTGAAGAATTAGTTTTACTTTGAATTGATGCCAAATTCATAGTTTGAGATGAAGATTTCCAGGAGAAAAAACGATTTTGTCAGTGGTTTCAACTGGTATTCGTTCAGGATCTTTTTTGCCAGGTGATCATGATTTGCATTTCAGATGTAACAAAGACGCGTTTGGTCACACTGGGATATTATGTGGCAGAAGATGATGGATTACTCGCCCAACTGAACAGACGGCGAGCCGTAGGGTAGCTGATGTTTCTTCAGGTTGTTAATTTTCGGCTGTCATTTTCTATTCTAAACTGTTGACAGTCTTGCGAGGAGGACATGTGGGCTTCACCACAGTTAGCACATTTTGGAGTTTTAGTGCAGGTAAAGCCCTCATGCCCTGTCTCTGCACATCTAAAACATAGGATTGTTCCTTTACACTGTCGTTTTCCGTGCTCGAATTTCTGACATTTAAAGCAGCGCACATTGTTGTAATGTATGCGCTGATTTTAATGTTATAAAGACCTATTTTGATTGAATGTAGGACAGTCGGAGTTTTGAAATTCAGAAGGAATGTGTTTGACCTGAACACCTTGTCGGTTGTCAATAAATCTTCTCAATTTTGTAACTTGCTGAATTTGCAATTCTGTTTAAATTTCTTCGTCAGTCAGAACGGCATGGTCATAGTCGCGAAAATGAATGATTCCTTAACTTGAGTTAATGTCCTGATGGGGGGGGGGGGGGGGCGAGGCCGAAATATCCAAATAAACTATTTGAGTAAAATTGAATAGATTCAAGGATTGCTGTTTTTTGTTACATTAAATAAGAAAACAACCAGATTTGATTTTGGTGACGTTCTTGACATCTCATGCACAACTATTTATCAATTTTTTAATAACGAATTGAAAGACTTAAGATATTGATTTACTAGAATCATTACTGGATAGCACAATATATCTTGACCAGGAGTCTTCACCTCTTCAAGCGGAATGTCATTTTTTTCTTTTTTATAGCCTGTTTAAGTAAATGTTTTTGAAGCTATGATGAGAGGAATGCTGTTCACCACACATGTTTCCCACCCGATTGCCAACAGGGGCTATGCCTAGATTCTTCGGATGACCGGCAGATATCATCCGGTGATCCAAGGGTGGTATACGCAAACAGACGAATTTATCGGAGAACGCAATCCTCGTGCCGGGGGTGCCTGGCAAATCAACCGTTCGAAATTATGTCTACTTGATTTACCCATGAACCAGCGCCTTCTTAACAGCCTGTGACTAAGCAACTTTGATTCAAAGATTCACAAGATATGATCAGGTGATAAGAATGATGACAACCTTGTTAAGGGCTCGGTGTGACCAGATTGACCGTACCTGGTCCATCCGTCCTCCAGTCTAGTTGAAGTCAATGCAAAAGTGGTGTGTTGAAAATCTAAACCCACTCTTCCGAAATAATTGATGCAGCAGAGAGTGATCTCAACGACCGGGATCTCTTCCACTACCATCACGGGTTGCTACACACAGCAACCCTGTCGCCTCTATACAGCTGAAAAAGCATAGCCCCTCAGCCACCGCCTTCTTTGCAAATCCTTTACAGAAGATGTCGTTTGATGAATTGTTTTGAAAGGAAAATAATTTTATAGAATACAAGCAGCTAAACAGAGAAGGATTCACAAAGATCAAGGCGTGACATGCCGATTAATAAAAGTCGAGACTAACTCGAAAAATGTAAGGATTCATTAGGTTATCGGGACCGTTTACCCGACCTACTGAAATCCCGTCTTGTATTCTACACGGGTCGCATATGACGAATATGATCCATTCCCAGTATGAAAATATGATTTAGTGTTTTCATTAAAAATGTCCAAATCTTCCTGATTCATTAAGTCTTAATAATTTTACTTTTGTCGTTTAGTGTCATAGTGGGTTGTGTCCGTTGAAGACCCCAAGTAATATATATGGGGCTAGTAGCGATCAGTTTCAATTGATTTAAATCTTTTAAAAAATTTGAAGGCTTATACACAGAGCAAAAAGTAAAAGTTTTTTCTGAAGATATTATGACAGCAACCACCCAAGATCAGCGTTGAGATATAAAAGGCTATGTAAAACTTGATCTTTTACTAGAATAGTAGAGTCGCCAGCAGCTCTATCATTGTACACATGCGCTTTATATAGAGTAGCTTTTAAAGATAGATCATTTCGTTTTAGGTTAGATTCTTTTAGACAACATGTATTGCTCTTTAAACTGATGGCAATCCTTAGATTGTGGGCTTGACCCCAACTGGTATACTTTTTATGTTTGTGCAGATGAAGCTGTTATGCCCTGTGTCTGCACATTTAAAGCCTACCGAAGAGCCTCTGATTGTCCCTTGCGATGCCTAATGTTTTACATTTAAAGCAGCACACAGTATTTGGAATATATGCGCTGACATTCACGTTGTTTAATCCAATTATTATTTATTTATGTACGGATAGAGTGTTGAAATTTCAAAGGAATGTGGTCAGTTCAACTTGTTCTTGTTTTCTTTTTGCGAGTCTACATTTTTTCTTCATTGTAACCTGGAAGACTTCCCATTAAAGGCTTTCACCAGCCACTTTGGAGAAAAATTGTGCATTTCTGCTGGTCGCGATTTGTAGTATAGTTTTCAAATAAAACATATTTATTTTGTGTTTGTTCAGATATAGTGACGAAAAGAACATTATGCTATAATGTCACCTGTGAATTCGTTTGATGATTTTGTCGTTTTTACCTACCGAAAGAAGGCATAGCTGGTGACGACACTTGCCGTAGAACAGAGTTAATTCCTGTAAAACATGTATGAATACGTTAATTTATTTTAATTAGTAAACTGTTAACATAAATCGCCTTAACATTATAAAATATATGAAATATATGGATGTATGAAATATATAAGGCCATTGGTTGGTCTATAATTTTGACAAAAACACCGTCATAGTATCGTTGCATAATTTTCTAGACTCTGCTATTTTTTGTTTGTGCTGTATGTCGATCCGATACTTAATAAGTGGTCTGGTTGGTAGCTTCCTGCAGAAAAATTACCTGTGTTGTGTATTTACACAATCCCAGTAAATCATGTTATATGAAGAATATCTTATGCATTTAGAGTTGAACGCCACTGATGAGTCTTGAATAGAGGTAACGCGCGTCTGACGTAAAGAAAGCTACCATCCAGTACACTTATTTAGTATCGGATCGACGAACAAGACGATACAGCATAAACAAACAATATACAAGTCTAGAAAATTATGCAACGATACAAATGACGGTGTTTTTGTGGATCAACCGGAGAACGAAGAGAAAACGAGTCTTAAGGAGGTGGTAAAATAGATCCGAAAATTATGAATTTATCGTCAAGAACACTTGACCTAGATGAAATGAAAACGTGCTTGTAAAAGGTCTCAAATTTACATCTACTCCAAAACCTGACATTAAAGCATTACATGCAGATACCAAAGAATTTTGTAGAAGATTAAGACTTAAATTTCACTTTAAAGATGCGGAACAAATCCACATTTACTCCTAAAAAACACAACATGTATTTAGATCGTTATATTAACTAAATAAAACACATCGTTTTAATACATCAACGTGTCAAAGGGGTGGGACATCGATCGGAAACAAAATTACATCTGCCAATGGAAAAGTATGAAGTAATTAGTAGGGGAAATCAGCCTTTTGAAGCCGCTACTATGAATATATCTTTTTGAAATCTACAACAGGGATTTTCATGGTACAGGGAGCAAGTCACACTTATATCCTGACACACCCTCCGCACCAAACGAGGTGATTTCCCCCTTCCGCGACTTGGGTTTTCCGTATTTGCTTCTTGGAACGCGCTTTTCAGCTGTGTTTGACATTATTATAGGTAATAGTTTCAAAAGATAATATATCTTCATGTGCACTAGAAATCCTCCCAGCAAAAGTTATATAGATCGCGAGAAGTGTAAATGTTATCAAGCAGATCGAGTTTCGTACACATAGTCTTAGGTTTTTGCATCTTCAGTACGCACTTTTTCGAAAACTACAGAAGGGATTCTTATCGAACAAAGAGAATGGCTTTCCCAATTCCGTTATCAAATATGGTCTGTATGCGGGCTTTTTAGCCTGACAGCCCCTCCCTGAAGCAAAATTCCTCCCTTATCCGAATCCTTGGGGATGCGCTGAGCAGGTCCAAATTAATCAAATCAATGCCTAGCACTGCTGTAAAAAACTGTATACGATGCTTCAACTGTAACGAAACCAACGTAGATCTGAGATATTTTCAAGCAAAGTCATTAGATGATCTTTCATCTTTATTCGTGTTTATCAAATAAAACATTTACGGGACTAAAAAAACCACTTCAATGAATATGGGAACATATACAAAATCCGTTCATAAAGGTAAAAAGGAGGAACTCTTTAGTTTAAAGTTGACATCAGGAATCGTCATCAAGAGTCAATATATGTACTGAAAGTATTTTAGAGAGATCAATTAATAATTAACATTGATGAAAACTCTCTCCGGCTTTTAAAAATCTTTTTGACACGATAGTGAGTTTTGTGTATTGTATTTACCTTTGTTTTATTTTGCATTACTCTCATCAGTCTGCAAACCTGCCTGCTCTATTGGTTTATTGTAGCCGATACTTTAGTAAGTCGGTCAGTTTGAATTGTTTGAATAGGCTTTAACATCAATTTTCAGTTTTGTATGGTATTCTGCCAATCGATGTCAATTAGCTGGAGTCGATCGAATCATGTTTGCAGTTGCATTCGAACTCGCAATCGAATTTTTGACATTCATATGAACAATAATAGATGACCAACTACCTTGAGGCCCCCGCTCCATTTGTCGGCTAAAATTTAATAATTTATACGTCCATTTATGTTTTAACTGTCTCTTTCAAGTCAAGTAAACAATAGGTAATAGGTAAATATAAATCGAACGTCATTAAAACATTCGGACCAATTTAATGCCAGTTTACAATTTACAGTAAATAGGTCAAAAAAGTTATACCGTACGTACTAATTATATTCGGTTTTTCAAGATTCATATTGTAATTGTGAAAGCCGTATGTTTCTATCACTTCTAGTTCATTAGTTACAATTTTCCTGAAATTTAAAAGGGGAGATAAAAAGGTTATTAATTCTTTGCATTTTGATCTTGATGAAGTTAAATTTATTTGCCTGAGATAATAACTGATTATGATAACCTGTATTTGACAACTAATACTTCTACTTGCCATATGGTGTGAACATTCTATGTGTAAATAATATGTTGTTTAGTTATTTAAGTGTTAAGCATTCAACAATTGACGAAAGTATATGGTTAACAATAGGTGACTTTTTTCTTATTAGTCATTTAATCTACATGTAACATTATTGTTGATTTATCTGGGATATGTCTAAAAGAGTGTGATCATTGTAGACGTTTCAAAAGGCTTAATGTTTTGCCCCTACGTACTCTGCCTGCATAATACTCCATCCTTTCATAGCATTTAACATTATCTGCCTTTTTGTCTTATTTCTTCTGTTAATTTATTGTTTATGAACCTGTTCTCGTTTAAATATAGCTGAAATACTCTAGCTAGGCATAGGGCAAACATCTAATCAATCACCGAGACAGTTTCCGACCTTGCGAACGCGTATCAGCAATATAAAGACGCAAATTGAAGACTCAACATTATATAAATTTAATAATCGTTATGAAAAAACTTAATCGAAATATTTGTTGAACATTAAATACACAACATGTAAGACATAACTATATTTTCATCTGTTGTGAAATATTCTTGGTCAATGCTGTAGTTAAATACAGATTATGTTTAATATGCAGCCACGGCGCAAAACATATAAACATGGCATAATTATCAGTTTTCATACCGTCTCAATTGTAAATTGTTTAAAGAAATATCTTACAAGTTTAGCGAGCGATTCTTTGTAAACTAAATCGTGTCTGTAAAACAGTAGACTATGTGTTGCTGTAACACCCATTGGGAATCGTGTCTCCTTTTGTACACGCACTGGTACAATTAATGGCTTGTTTTCATATAGAGCAAAATTTAAATGCTTCATTGTGCAAATATTGTGCCAGTATTTATCAATAAAGGTTTGAGACATTAACAAAAAGACCAGTTTTGCATCATGGATTTTATCATTTGTGTTATTCAGGAAGTTGTCTGGCATTTGTGACTGGACCACAATAGACTGACATGTCAACGCTCCCTTTCCAATGATAGCGTCATAATCTGCCTGGAATGCCTTCAGCTGTTCGCCATCTTCTTCTGCTGATATCATAAGTATATCAGCGCTTGTGTGTGGCAATTCTGAAATATAAACAAATTTGATATTTTATACACATGTATGAAAGTCAGTATAGGGTTCATCGTTATACTTTTTTGGTTTAAGAAATAAAGTCAATGATTTTGAACACTGTGAAACCAACGAAACGCTAAGGTCTTTACAACATCATTGATTGGTTATTTTATCTGCCACTAGATTACCAGTCAATGTGATATTTATGTTTTAATTGTCAATGTCATATTTTTGTTTTATAAGTCAATGTCATAAATACTAGTTCAACACATGTCCCCGAGGTTTAAAGAAAGTTTTCAGAATAATTTGTATACTTCAGATACATGTAAGATTTTATGCGCAAACGCTCCAATAAAGCGACTTTTGATTTTAATACTAAACGCTGATGGGTCAATTAAAAAGTAATCCACAGTAACCTAGTTTTCCACTCATTTGTACTCGGTCATATAATCGATTGTAACGAGAAAAATAGTTAACGAAAAAGTGATAATGGATATAATGCTATGGATGCCTTAGATGATGTAAAATACAGCCGTTGTTGTACCTTGTATGCTGTATAATATGGCACTGTGTTGGTTTTTCACTCGATTCCTGGGAAGGAAAGATGTTTAATTTATATGTATTTTGTACTAACTTAGCTTGGAAAGATATTTAATATATATTCTATAATACTTTTCATTAGATGTTTCGTGGTATATAATGCTGTATTTTTCAATTCGATTTTATATTGTCCAGACATATTCAACGACGTAGCCATGTGTGTTTGGTGACAGATGGTAGATCACCTAATTTGGTAAAGGCGGATAATTGAGACTTTTGTAGCGGCTACATTGAGCCTACTCTTTTTAGAAACCTATAAAAATGGGTCTTTATCGCGCAAGGAGCGTGGCACTCTCTGAACATGTCATCCACTACGGTTTGCGGCCAGGTTTTCTTTATTATGACCTGACAAGTACCTATCCGCCACCCGGGGACGCGCTGCATGGGTTGCTCTGTGGTTCAAGCACTGGGAAAGAGTATAGTACCAATAAAAATTATACATTTTATTTTAAGTTACATTAAGTTAAATTTAAAATAATAATAATAATACCTGGTAAAGGCCAAATACAAGTTGATCTCTCAAATTGCTCGACTCTCCGAATGAGATCACTTCTCTTCATAAAGTTCAAAATATCTTTCATGAACGTCAAATTACTTTCACTTAATTTATCCCGCTTTTGAAGAAGTTCCACTAAACCTATACCGTCTCTTACTTTTTCTAGTGACGCTTTACCAAATATGTCCTTTGATGTCATATTTAAATATGTCTTTATTTGTACAATCTCTTCTGCAAATACAAAACGTCAGTTTAAAGCACTGAAAGACATCACTTTAATTTCAAGACATGTATGCTAGTTTTTTTAATACTTATTAAATTAAGAATGTACAACATACAATCGACAGCAAAACTTTCTTCGTGTGTACAAACCCGTCTGCAGCATCTTTCTTGACCATTCTTGGTACTATAATATGAACAAATACATGAATAATAGGGACGATAATTACCAAGATCCTGTTTAAGAATTTAACAAAGAAAAGTGACAATAATTATTTCATAATTTTACTGATTACTAATTTGATTAAATACCAATCAATGAACTGATCTCTTATATTCATTTAGCTTGCGTATTCACAATTTAATGTACACTATACAACATAATGTAAAAATCCTATTTTTTTTAATTGTCGTCAAATAACCAATATAAGCATAGTACATTTTTGTACCATTTCGATTTTAAAAAGTAAAGGGAAAACCCAATGCGGAAGAACAGATGCCTTTTTTATGTATGTGGTAAATACCCGACTCGCTATTTGTAAACGTAATTACGCACAACTTTCATTTTATTGTAGGCAAAATCTGCAGCTCGATAACGATTGATATTTGAAATCTTCTTTATTTATTGATTCATTGTGTGTACAAATGTTTAAGGCCCGAATACAGCGAAATTTTGCTGTTGTATAAATTGTTATAAGTAAATGGTTTATGTCGTTAGCTAATTAGTACAGAAATAGGTTTGATATAAAGTTTGTGTAGTATATTCCTTAACCGGATTTAATTTACACTGGATAGACTACCAATGATACGACGTGTTTGCTCAACAATGACTGATAGCCGTTTTAGTGTTTCCTGTTCAAATGTTTTAAATGTGATGGTATTTGATTTAATGCCTGTTTTTGCAATGTCGTTATCTCATGCAGTTAATTTAACTCGTTTATGACTTTATACTTCTCCCTGACTATTAAAATCAATTAAGTGATAAACAACAAAAAAAGTATTTACAGTTTACAAGAAAAATAACTCAAGGTGGTTTCTTCATATGTCAATTACGAATTTTGATCCTTGTGAATATTTTTATGAAACTAAGAACACGACTTTAAATCCGCGAAACAGTCTTAAAGCAGCAAAGCGCGGGACTTAATAGCTTGGAAAATGCATTATGACAAGAAAACATCCTTGGGTCTATGAATCCTTGTCGATAAGGATTTTTGGCATTGCCTCATCATATTATATAAACTTGACGAAGAAACAAAATAAGTTATGAAAACTTCAAACCAAAGGTTACTCTTCTTTAAGCATTTCGGTTACTTTGCGTTTCTCCGTCCTAAATACCCGTAACGGTGTGCATCACATTCTTATTAGGATATTAAAAAAAAGATACCTAACGATTGCCTTTTATATGACCTGTTGCAAGGATAAATTTGAGTATCTTGTTAATGTATATTTCAGTATCCCGTCAGCATACTAATAATGACGAAAATCTCTATAAGGCAGTTGAGGTATCTGATCAACACATAAATATTTTTGCATCATAAATTACTTTACCTGGAGTAATATTATCCCAGATAATTTTGCACAGCACAACAAAAGATTCATCTATAAAATGAAAGAATTAATTATGTTTTATGGTATATGTTGTGAATAAACTTAAACAATTGTGCCAACACGGATTAACTAATTACAGCCTTATCAGATTGTAAATTAGTAAAGCGACGTGGAATCAAATTTCACGACAGATGTTGAGGTTAACTGTAGCTAGTACTTTATACAACTAGTACTTAATGCATATTTTACCAACTTTTTGCTGACTGTTTACCTGCTCACCATACAGAGGAAGACAAACTAGTGAATACCCGTGCAAGGTGGCATATATCAATGCGAATATTACTCCAGTCTGATAGCACAACGCGTTAAGCCAAGCTCGTCTTGTACTGGTACAGAGCGTGCACATCATACAGATTAGTATTCCAGAACGTAGTAAAGAGTCAGTTGAATGAGGACTAGTGGCTATTGAGCCTTGCAGCAGCCAAATACGGTCGATTGTTGACTTAATAAATAACTTTAAAACCTGCTTAAGCTAGTTGGTGATTATTATAGTATTTTATTTACTGTTTTAAGAACAAATAGGCATTCATTTATTTTATCATAAAACCATTTCGCGTTTACGCTTTCTCGTGTTTGCGTTTCCGTCTTTTTGCTTTTTTCTGTATTGAAATATCAAAGCCTTTATGGCGAAAACCCGAAATGACCTCAGCCGGCTGCATTAAAAACCGATTGAATTTGTTTGTTGAAGCTTCTAAATCATCAAAAACACAGCCTTGTGTCTTTCTTTAAAGTTATGTTAATAGTGTAATATATAGTATCTGCCAGATTAACAATATTAGATTTATAGTTACTGTTTGTTGGTCCGGCATCCACTCTTTGTAAAGAACTCATTACTGATTGGACTAAAAAAGACAATACATATAAATGTAATAGCAAGAAGGTAATTTCCACAAAAATCACTTTAAACTGAGATAAATTGTAATATCCCCTTGGTAGGACTAACTGATTGAACAGTTCTATACTTTTTTAGGATTTAATGGCTAGTGTAACTAATACATATCGGGAAATATTGTAGTATAACACCGAATAAGCACAAAATATATCAGCCAGCATTTACCAAATGGTAAAACTGGTTAGTGTCTGAGACCTACTATTTATTGATTATTTTATTTTTTATTTTTTGCTTAACGCCCAGCTAGCAATATTCAGGGCGTAAACACTGAACAAGTTAACAAAGAATACACCAAAACGAAAAAGGGGCTTGCGTCCGTCCGTGCCTCGGTGATTTCCGGATGGTAACTTTAAAACGCTTTAACAAATTTTGTTTAAACTTTGATGAACAGCTGTTAACTATTATCAAAGTAAGATCAAATGCAAATTTCATCAAAATCCAATTGGTACTTTTCGACTTTTAAAAAAATTATTTCCAGAGATAACTCGAAAACGAGTCAACAGATTTTATTTGAAATTTGCAAAGGTGTGTAGTTACTATAAGATTAAGATAAAGTTCAATTTTAGCACAATCAAAAATTGGCTTTTTTTAAAAAGATAACTTGAAAACAGATTTTGTTAAAACTTTGCACATAATTTATTATGTTAAGTACTGTAATCTCACTTGTACTTTTTGAGTTCGGCCAATTTGAAAGTATTTTTATAGGTTTAAGACCGAGGTAAAAATTGTCTTTTGAAATGATTTGTAATTCCGTCAAATGTGTTTATGATTATTAAAAACGTGGCGGGTTATCGTTTAATGTCTCATTAGATTTTTTCTTACCTGTATTTTCTCAATGTATTAAGTACCCAATAAATAACATAAGACGAAATGTGTATTAATTGGAAGATTATATGTTTTAATCCGATGTCTTTGGAACACTCCTTATTTATTTCTTTGTAAAGCCGAGAAAATACCGGGTGTACCCGCCAAACGTCTAAAACTATTTCGCGTTGTGTTTATTAAGTGCGTAATTTTTGCAAATGGTATTTTGACACTAGAAAGCTATTGTCAGGAAGAAAATATGATAAGCAAAAAAAAGTGTGTTCTTTATTTTGGTTCATGTATCAGATGGAATTCATGTCACAAACAAATAAACAAGTATTCGTTCAGATACCATATTGACCCATAACATCTTCATAAAATATCAAGAATTGTTTCCGGAACGGTGCGTTCGGGAAACTATTCTTGATATTTTATGAAGATGTTATGGGAGAGGATCGCCGTTCTTAGCGATGATGTAAATAATTAGTAAATTCATACTTTAATGTGGGATTTTTACTAAAACAATTTGTGTTATATAGGATATATAATTTCTCTCGACCAGGTCTGTGCATGTGAAGACTTTATTTACAATTTTTTATTGGTATGAATTTCAAGAATAATCAGCGCTCACTCAGAGTCGTCTAACATCAAATAACTTAAATGAACCTGCGATACTAACTTATCTGCTGATGTTTTCAAGAAAAAACTCAAAACCTATTTTTTTTTACAAAAGTTTTCCCTGTGGCCTGAAACGGTGATATATAAATACCATATTATTCAACTCTTTCAATATAACATTTTATTGTTAATAGTGCATAATATTCTCTTAATGCAGCTATTTTATTTTATTTTCTTTTGCTTATGTAAACCGATAACCATTCACAATTTTTATTATTTTTAGTCAATATTTAAAATTCTTAAATATTTTTTACCAAATTTATTTATTGCTTTAAGACATTTTTTATTATAGAATTAAACGCCGTTTTCAATGGATTTATCGTTATATCAACAAGACCAACTCACTCACAAACAAATAAAATTCCGAAGGACTTTTATGATATGTTTATGCGTGAGTTGGTCTTGTTGATATACCGATAAATCCATTGAAAACGGTGTTTAATCCTTATAATTCTTTAAAATTGCATTAAGAAATTAATTTATCTAACGTGTTTCTCAACTTCATATTTCTTGTGTATTTGGTAGCGGGATTGACTGAATGTATGAATATTTTGTTTATTTTGACGAACGATTATTCCATAAACCATTTTCTGATTTTAATAACACAATTAAGTTTTACATCTAATCTATTTTCTGTACCGAACACAGGGAAAGTTTTAAATTTAACAAATCATTACTGATAATTCATCAAAATGAATAATTTATAAGTTGATCGCTACTTTCGATATTGAAAGCCGCCATCTTTGTTTACGTTGGTTACGGTAAAAATAGTTCGGTCAACGTCATTTATCCAAAAATAAATTAAGTCAGCTTCTTTTATCAAAAAATAAATTTCCTTGAAAACCTCTACCGGAAGTAATCTCAACCAATGAAATGAACGTATTTCTAAAAATGCAAATCACGTTAGAATTATCACATTTCAACAGTTACCCCATCATTCTTCTATTTATTAATAATTTATTTATTCATTCATTTTAGATATAATTATCTTTGTATTGTTCTTTGTGTATATTATCGTAACTTTTTTATATTGCTTTCTCTTGTTTTTAATTGTAAGTGTACAGCGCTTTGAGTATTATTTTGTATAGATGGAGCGCTTTACAAGAATTGTAATAATAATAATAATAAGCGCTTTATAAGAATTGTAATAATAATAATAATAATAATAAGAAGAAGAAGAAGAAGAAGAATTAATTTTCAATACCCTTTATTAAATAAAACAATCAATCACAGTTTAACAAGGTATCAAAAATTCATATTACATAAAATATAAACCTAACAATACATTATTTGACAAGCTACATTAACAATTTTGAATATACATATAAATAATAACTTTAAATCCAAAATCATGTGAAAATACAATAGAAAAATAAAAGACTTTGTCCAACTGATCAAAGTCAGTTTAAACTGATACAAGCCAGTTTAAATTTTAATAACTAATTTATTACCTACCTAACATTGAACCTAAAGACACCTATAAAAGACTGTCATAATGATCAAAGTCAACATGGACTGGTACACGCCAGTCCATGTTTTAAACTTTAACACATCGCGGTTTACAATATATAAACAAGACAAGAAAATAAAAATCAAAAATACAAATACAATTAAAATAACTTACCATTAAATATTAACAAAAAGCTTGTCATTAGAAATAAAACACAAAACATTATTAAAACACCAAAAATCTGAAAAAGAATCAACATTATGTACAAACCTATAATAGGCAAACTCAATTGCCAGCCGGGCGCGAATACGCGACCTGAACTCCTGTAGTGCGTCTGTTTGTCCACCGCCAGTCTTCAGGTGGCCATCTTTGCTTGTGTGGCAATCCATTGGTACAGTCGTCTTGGGATCCTGTACCGCTTGCTCCATCGTTGCGTGTTGGTACATTCTCCCAACACGACTGTTCCATTCTTCGTTATCATTGGATGTCTTGTAGTCTCTGGACAACCGACCCTGGATGACGTGTGGTCGGCTGGTACTGGAATCTCTGGACAGCTGATCCTAGTTGACGGTGGATCAGCTGGAGTCGATCTCCTAACCGGACAGCTGTCTGATGATGTCGTGTAGACAGCTGCAGGAGATCGATTTGCACTGACCAGATAAGGTGTTTCGTCAGTGCCTGTGAAGGTTGAAGGTCCAAAAATAAATGATTGAATCGAACCTTCATCATTATCGTTAAATTTTGTTGCAATACTGTAAAAATAATTTAATAATTGTTTGATTCTCGGACAAGAAACGAAAATATGTAATATATCTTCTTGTACACCACAAGAAGGACAAACATCAGATGACTGATAACCAGCTTTATAATAAAATTTGCCAGTTGAAACAGCACCATGAAGTATTCTCCAGTTAAGGTCACCTTCATGCATGCTATGAGGATATTCATAAACATGACTAAATATAACATTGGTGGGGACATTTGATTGTAACATATTATTCCAGGGGGACAACAATTTTTTAGCACGGGAACTATTAAAATTTTGAACAACAGATAATAAATAAATCATTTTCTTAGGACATTTATCAAGAACAACGCCCTTACTTGATTCAGGAGTATTGTCAATATCTAATTTAAAAATGTATTGGTGAACAACACCAATATCAATATCACTATTTAGAAAACGATCTATCAAATTATTCCACTCTGGGGGAAAAGACGACCACAGTATATCCAAGTGTTGTTGGATACAGCGTTCAGAACGAATGCTTAAAACGCCAACAAGATCTGCTGCAGTAAATTTTCGTTTCAGACTGGTATCAAAAAGATCTTTAACTTTAGTCATACCAGAAATAACAAAATTTTCAAAATAAAAAGGTTCATCAGTTTTAGGGTTAATTAATGCAGGATTAAAGAATAAAGGTTCTTCTAAAATGTCTGCAACTGAGGTATCATCTATTTTTATTCTAGATGATTCAAAATATTTCCAGGCTTTTATTAAATCTTGATAAAAGCTTGGAATGTTAGTATACTGAAAATCCCCATCAAGTAATAACAATTGAACATCATAATTCAAATTAGAAACAGTAGACAAAAAAAATTTACAAAAAAGTAACAAGGGTGAACTTCTTCACCATTCATTAATGTTAAAAATCTACACATAAATTGAATTCGAAAATCACGTATTCTAGATAAAATATGAACTAAACCCTGTCCTCCAGTACATACAGGAAGATACAACATTTCTTTGGAAACCCAATGTTTTCCTTGCCATAGAAATTCTACAAATTTATTTTGAATGGCATTTATAATTTCATCGGGCACGACCACTGAATTTAGTCGATGCCACAGTTTTGACGCGGAAAGTAAATAAATTACAAGCGTTCGTCCTCTAAGTGACAACCACGAGCAAATGGTTTCCACCTGTCAAGTTCCCTTGCCAATTTTGTTTATAAAAATCACGAGTGTTTCCAACAAAATTGCCTAAAACTTTAAGACCTTTATTATTCCATTTGAGACCAAGTGGACAATCATTTCTATTTTTCCAACTTCCCACCCACAAACCTTCGGACTTTTGTAAATTAATTTTTGAATTGGAAGCTTTCTGGTATATATCTAACCAGAAAGACAACCTATCAAAATCAGAGTCCTGTGTTAACAGAGTATCCAAATCAGATAAACAACTTTTCTTACCATCAGACAATGGAAGTTCAAGGCCTGATAAGCCGTCTTTTGACCTTAGTTTGTGTAAAAGAGGTTCAAGGCAAATGGCATATAATTGACTAGACAAGGAACATCCTTGTCGTATACCTCGTTTAAATTGAAAAGGGGAAGATAACGAATTATTAATTTTCAGTAAGCTATGTACATCTGTATAAATAGTTTTTATACATGATATAAAATAATCGCCAAAACCGAAGGCTTCTAATGTCTTCATTAAATAACCATGATGAACACGATCAAAAGCCTTCTCTTGGTCAAGGGAAACAATAGCAAGGGGGATATTTTCCTGATTAGCATAACAAGTAGCATCAGAAATAAAACGAATATTGTCACTGATATGACGACCGGGAACACAATAACTTTGATCGATATGTAATATATCTGGTAGACCGGTACGAAGTCTTAGCGAGAAAGCTCTCGTTAATATTTTATAATCACAACAGAGAAGAGACACTGGTCTCCAGTTTTTCAACAAACTACTGTCACCTTTCTTTGGAATCATCGTTAGAACGGCTCTTCTGCACGAAAGTGGAAGTCTGTTTTCTTCAATAGAAGAAACAAAAACTTCGTACATATCTTTCCCAATGACGTTCCAAAAGGTTTTGTAAAATTCACTAGGCAGCCCATCAATACCAGGGGACTTATTATTATTCATTTTTAAAACAGCATAGGACAATTCATCATAACTTATAACACTATCTAATGTTTGTTTTTGGATTTCCCTTATTTTAGGAAGGTCTTTCAAAATTTCATTTTGACAACCTTCATCAACAGGATCGGGGCTATACAAATCGGAGTAAAAATTTCGGGCAAGGGTTTTTATTTCCTGATCTGAATCAGTTATACTGCCATCAGGCAAGGTTAAATGGGATAATAATTTCTTTGTACCACGTTTCTTTTCAAGATCAAAGAAATATTTTGTAGGTTTATCTGAATCATTGACATATTTGAATCTTAAACGAACCCAAGCACCACGGGCCTGGATTCGTTCAAGTTCAGATAACTGATGCTGCTTCTCAATTAAAATGACATTGAGATCAGGGTTTGTTGCAATATTTGATTTTAATAACTCAATATCGGATTGTAAACTATCAAATTTACGTTTAAAATCAAAATTCTTTTTAATAGAAAATTCTTGCGAAAGTTCCTTTATTTTGTATTTTCCACGATCCCACCAATCTTGAATACATTTAAACTCAGATTTCTGTAATCGCCAGGAAAGCCAAAAACTATTTACCATGTCAACATACAATTTATCATCTAAAAGAGATGTATTTAAACACCAGTAAGCACTCTTATGTTTACTTGGTATTTCTTTAAAATAAACACGAACGTAATCATGATCAGAATATGAACATTGTTTTATTTCTGAAGATCGAATAAACTGACTATAATGTTTGGAGATATAAATTCGATCAAGTCTTGCGGCGACACCGTCATTTCTCGACCAAGAATATATTTTATCATACGGATGAATATTGCGAAACGTATCAATAAATTTGAAACGTTTAACAATATTTTTCAATTCATTACAAGAATGGGGGTGGGGTTCAACATCTCCTGTACTATCTAAAGAAGGATTGGTAGTACAATTGAAATCACCTCCAAGAAATATTGGATAGGAAGAATCAAATTGATTCAAATGGTGTTTTAAACATTTAAAAAATTCTAGTTTTTCTTTGGGTCAGGTGGGGGAATAAACATTCAACAAATAAACAGTTTGCTCATGTAATTTGATAGTAGCATGTAAAATGCGACCAGGTAATATAACTTTATGATCTAGAATAGTATATTCTAAATTATTCGAAAAACATACCGCTAATCCAGCAGAAATAGTTGAGAGATGAGAGAACACTATTTCTCCTCTCCATATCATTTTCCATATACCTTCATCAGAAGGAATGGTATGAGTATCTTGAAGAAAAACTATACCTGCATTTAATTAAGATTTTAAAGAATCTAATATAAAATATCTTTTAAACGAGTCACGACAACCTTGAGTATTCAAGGAAACTAATGAAAAAGCGGACATTACAATTGTAATTGTAATACAAATACAGAACAAAGAAGCATAATTAAGTATACAATACATATTGACTTAGATATATTTTATCTCTAAGCATGAGTTTTCAGGTAGGTTTTTAATTTCTTTATCAATTTATTTAAACGGGCTTTCAGCTGGGAAGAGGACTCTGGGTTTCGTCGAAGGTCGATAAAATCTTGACATAGTTGCCTGAATTTGGTGGTATACTCTAGGCATTTTTATACTGGTTTTTTGTTACTTTTGAGTTCCACAAGAAGTCTATCCAGCTCCTCAGTGGATAATTTGTGCTCAGTATCCACTACTACTTGGGATAAATTTTGCTCTGACAAATCAGAGGAAATAGACTCAATGTCTATATCCTCGTCTTCATTGCTGTTGGAAATACAATTAGATGAAGGGGGTAAATCCCATATACTTGTATTCTCTTCAGTAGAAACATCTTGACTTTTATCAGTTGTGGGAGTTTTAACACATATAACTAAATCATTACTCTCTGCTGCTTTTCGTTTGACTGCAGCTTTAACTGGCAGCTGATCAGTCTCGTGTTTTTCAATAGGGGGGTTATTAGCAACAATTTTATTAGAAATAGTAGATTTCTCGAATTTTTCCACAGTAGTAAAATTGACTGGGGTTTTTGAGGCTGTAGCACAGATGCCAGAGTTCGAGGCAACAGCCTGCTGACTAGTCTCAGTTGGGGGTACCGGTTCAGCCGTAAATATGGCATCTGTATTTGTTTCCGATTTTTTGTTCTCGGCTGCAGTTCTGTTTTTTCGGGACATCGATTTTGTATATGTCCAGTCTGTTTACATTTAAAACAAATAACATCGTCATTTACAAATATTCTATAATTTTGTCTTTGATAATACATATATCAAAGTATTCCGGTAACACGATATGGGGATGGGGAAGAAGGGAAACCTGCCTCCTAAAAGACTTAACATGTTTTAGTGCTGGCAGTTTGATGCCTAGTGCAATATGCTTAATATCGGAAAAAATGCGTCCATAGCGCATCAATTCGTCTTCTAATAGGTCATTCGGTATAAAAGGGGGGCAGTTTGACAATGTTACTTTTTTGGGAATTTTAACGAGGCATTGAACATCAATATATTCATCCCCGATACTTCAGCCATTTGAACACAAATGCTCAACATCGTCAAGGTTGGATAAGAATATCACAACTCCTGACCTCATACGGGAGGCAGCCACTATATTCTCTGGTTTCACAACAGAGGAAACAGCAATAACATACTGTTCAATAGAAACTGACTGTATGTTTCTTAATTTTACTCCATGTTTCTTCGACACAAAACCAAACGGCTTATGTCCGAACGAAGGCATGTTATCGTCTTGTTCAGATCTTGAACTTTCTCTTTCGGGCAGTACATTGTTTTCACCTGACAAATCTGAACTTTTTGCTCTTGAACTTTCACAGCTCAATTTTGATTTAACAATGTTATTAACATTATTAGCCTGAGGCTCGGATTTACCACCTACCTTTGACGGCATTGTCCTCTTAATTAAATTAAGATCTCTATTGTCCGTATTACATGACAAAGAATTGCCCGAGGCAACTACACTCGACAACTGAGTAGATTTACCCATGACCACACTGGAAAACGAAGGCGACGCCATCTTTAAACCAAAAATTAAACCAATAAACAAAAACACAATCCAACAAAAATCTCGGCAATCCGAGAATAAATAACGAAAATAACCCCACAAAATGAAAGCACTTCTTCTTCTGAATACAACAATATAAATTTTGACGAACCACAATACAAAATAACCAATAAATAAATGATTTGAGCGGAGCTCCGAAAAACACGTCCTAACCCTTCAAGAAGAAGAATTGAATTTTCAATACCCTTTATTAAATAAAACAATCAATCACAGTTTAACAAGGTATCAAAAATTCATATTACATAAAATATAAACCTAACAATACATTATTTGACAAGCTACATTAACAATTTTGAATATACATATAAATAATAACTTTAAATCCAAAATCATGTGAATTTTCAATACCCTTTATTAAATAAAACAATAAATCACAGTAGTAGAAGGTATCAAAAAATCAAGTAACATAAAATATAATCCTAACAAATACATTATTATGACAAGCTATTTAACAATTTTGAAAATACATATAATTATATAGACTTTAAACCCAAAAGTATACGAAAATACAATAGAAATATAAAAGACTTTGTCCAACTGATCAAAGTCAGTTTAAACTGATACAAGTCAATTTAAACTTTAACATTTTAACCTACCTATCTTTAAAATTAACGAAGCCTATAAATGACTGTCCAAATGATCAAAGTCAACATCAGAAGGCATGGTATGAGTATCTTGGAGAAAAACTGTCTGCATTTAATTTAGATTTCAAAGAATCTAAAATAAAATAAAATATCTTTTAAAATAATCACGACAACCTTGAGTGTTCAGTGAACTAATGAAAAACCGGACATTACAATTGTAGTGAGAATACATAGCAATAAAGCATAATTAAGAGGAAAAATCATGTTGACTTAGAAATAATATATTTCTAAGCATGTGTTTTAATATACACCTTTAACTTGTTTATTAATTTGTTTAGACGCGCTTTCAACTGGGAAGACGATTCGGGATTTCTTCTGCGGTCAATAAAGTCTTAACAGAGTTGGCGTAAGTTGGATGTATACTCCAAACACTTCTCAACAGGTTTTTTTTGGCTCTTGAGTTCTGAAAGTAGTCTGTCCAGCTCGTCGGTGGATAATTTTTGCTCGGTATCCACGACGATTTGGGACAAGTTTCGTTTGTGTTTACAATAATATTGGATGGTGGGGGTAAATCCCATATACTGATATCATCTTGAGCAGATGAAACAAGGATTTTATCGGTTGTGGGGGTTTTGACACAAATTAGTGAATAGCTTATTTCTGCTTTGCGTTTAATTGCAGATTTAGGCACTTTTTCAGCAGGAGCGTGGATATCTACAATTACAGTGGAAAAAGTAGATTCCGCTACTTGTTTATGAGCAGTAGCATTGCTTCAGGTATCGACAGCATCCTCCTTATTCCCAGAGGTATGGGCACCAGAGTCCGATGCAACAGACTGCTCAGCGGTCCCAGTTGGGGTACACGTTCAGCCGTATATGGGACATGCGTGCTTGTTTCTGATGTTTTGTTATCAGTTTTAGGTTTGTTCTCTGGGCATCTGCTTTGAATGTGTTCAATCTGTTTACACTTAAAACAAACCACATCATCATTTAAAAAAATTCTGTAATTTTGTCTTTGATAATGCATATCAAAGTATTCTGGTAAACATTGGTTAGAGTGGGGAATAAGAGAAACTTGACGTCTAAATGACTTGACGTGTTTCAGGGTTTGGATTTTTATGCCTAGTGGTATGGGTTTGATGTCTGAAATTATGCGCCAAAAGCGCATCAATTCATCTTCTAATAAATCATTAGGGATAAAGGGGGGACAATTTGACAGAGTAATCTTTTTGGGGATTTCGACTAGACATTGAACTTCAACGAATTCGTCCCCTATACTAAGACCATCTGAACACAAGAGTTCAACATCGTCAAGGTTAGATAAAAATATAACGACCCCGGATCTCATGCGAGAAGCAGCCACTATATTTTCTGGATTGACCACATTAGCAACAGCAACAACATACTGTTCGATTGATATGGACTGTATATTTCTTAACTTAACACCATGTTTCCTTGAGACAAAACCGAAAGGCTTATGACCGAATGATGGCATATCATCATGTTCAAATCTTGAACTTTCGCTCTCGATGGGTATATTATTTTCAGTTGACAAATTTGAACTTTTCGATCTTGAACTTTCGCAGCTCACTTGCGATTTAACAATATTATTAACATTAGCCTGAGGCTGGGATTTACCACCTACCTTTGACGGTATAGTTCGCTTAATTAAATTAAGGTCCTTATTGTCCTTGTCATTTAACAAAGAATTGCCCGAAGCAACTACAGTCGACAACTGAGTATATTTACCCATCACCACACTGGAAAACGAAGGCGATGCCATCTTTAAACAAAAATTTAACCAGTAAACAAAAATACAATCCACCAAAAATCTCGGCAATCCGAGAATAAATAACGAAAATAACCCTACAAAATGAAATAACTTCTTCTTCCAAACACAACAATACAAATATTTACGAAGTACAATACAAAATAACCAAGAAATAAATGCTTTGAGCGGAGCTCCGAAAAACACATCCTATCCCTTCAAAAAGAAGAATTTGAATTTGAATTTGAAGAAGAATTTGAATTTTCAATACCCTTTATTAAATAAAACAATAAATCACAGCAGTACACGGTATCAAAAATTCAAGTAACATAAAATATAATCCTAACAAATACATTATTATGACAAACTATTTAACAATTTTGAAAATACATATAGACTTTAAACCCAAAAGTATACGAAAATACAATAGAAATATAAAAGACTTTGTCCAACTGATCAAAGTCAGTTTAAACTGATACAAGCCAGTTTAAACTTTAAACATTATTACCTACCTATATTAAAATTAAAGAACCCTATAAATGACTTTGTCCAAACGATCACAGTCAACATGGACTGGTACACGCCAGTCCATGTTTTAACCTTTAACATATCGCGGTCCACAATATATAAACAAGGCAAGAATATTAAAACACAAAAATACAAATAAAATTAAAATAACTTACCATTAAATATTAACAAAAAGCTTGTCATATGAAACACAATATATTACCAAAACACCAAAAATCTAAAAAGAAATCAACATTATTTAAAAACTTAAAATATGCAAATTCTATTGCCAACCGGGCGCGGATGCGCAACCTAAATTCCTTGAGTGGATCTGTCTCTCCGCCTATGGTTCTTAGGTGTTGCAGGGTCACATAGGTGGCCATTTTCACCTGGGTGGCAATCCACTGGAACAGTCGTCTTGGGATCCTGTACCGCTTGGTCCATCGTTGCGTGTTGGTACATTCTCCCAACACGACTGTTCCGTCCTTCATCATCATTGGTTGTCTGGTAGCCTATGGACAGCCGACCCTGGATGACGTGTGGTCGGCTGATACTGGAAATTCTGGACAGCTGATCCCAGGTGGCGGTGGATCAGCTGGACTAGATCTCCTTACTGGACAGCTGTCCGCGGATGGCGTGCGGACAGCTGGAGGAGATCGATTTGCACTGACCTTAGGTGGCGTTTGGTCAGTGCTAGAAAAAGTAAATGGTCCAAATATCAAAGAGTCTTTGGAACTAATATCATTTGGAATTAAATTGAATAAAATATTTTGAACATAACTTAAAAGACCTTGTAAACGTGGACATGAAACAAAAATATGATACAAGTCCTCTTGCAAACCACAAGAGGGACAAGCATCCGACTGCTGATAACCAGCTTTACAGAAAAATTTACCGGTTGAAATACCACCATGAAGAATTCTCCAGTTAAGGTCACCTTCATGCATGCTATGAGGATATTCATAAACATGACTATATATGACATTAAGGGGAATATTTAATTGTAAAATATTATACCAAGGGGATTTACCCATGACCACACTGGAAAACGAAGGCGACGCCATCTTTAAACAAAAATTTAACAAGTAAACAAAAAAAATACAATCCACCAAAAATCTCGGCAATCCGAAAATAAATAACGAAAATAACCCTACAAAATGAAAGAACTTCTTGTTCCAAACACAACAATACAAATATTTACGAAGTACGATACAAAATAACCAAGAAATAAATGCTTTGAGTGGAACTCTGAAAAACACGTCATATCCCTTCGAGAAGAATTTGAATTTTCAATACCCTTTATTAAATAAAACAATAAATCACAGTAGTACAAGGTATCAAAAATTTAAGTAACATAAAATATAATCCTAACAAGTACAAGCCAGTCCATGTTTTAACCTTTATTTCATCGCGGTTTACAATATATATAAACAGAACAAAAATAGATTTAAAAAAAGACAATCAACTTACCATTATATATTTACAATAAGCTTGTCATTAGAAATATAACATAAAACATTGTTAAGACACCAAAAATCTGAAAAAGAATCAATATGGTTAATAAACTTACAATATGAAAACTCGATTGCCAGTCGGGCGCGGATGCGCGACCTGAATTCCTGGAGTGGGTCTGTTGGTCCGCCTCCCGTCCTCAGGTGCTGCAAAGTAACATAAATCGCCATCTTCGCCTGGGATGAAATCCACTGGAACAGTCGTCTTGGGGTCCTGTACCGCTTCATCCATCGTTGCGTGTTGGTACATTCTCCCAACACGACTGTTCCGTCCTCCATCACCATTGGCTATCTGTTCCTCTCTGGACAGCCGACCCTGGACGACGTGTGGTCGGCTGGTACTGTGATCTCTGGACAGCTGATCCAAGATGGCGGTTGATCAGCTGGACTCGATTTCCTAACTGGACAGCTGTCCGATGTTGGCGTGTGGACAGCTGGAGGAGATCGATTTGCACTGACCTTAGGTGGCGTTAGGTCAGTGCTAGTAAAAGTAGAAGGTCCAAATATAAATGATTCTATTGAACCTACATTATTTGTGCTTAATTTACACAGAATATTATGAACGCTATTTAATAAAACACTAATACGGGGACAGGCTATTAAAAAGGGGTTGTAAGTCCTGTTGTAAACCACAAGAGGGACAAACATCAGACTGCTGATAACCAGCTTTACAATAAAATTTACTAGTTGCAATAGCACCATGAAGGATTCTCCAGGTAAGGTCACCTTCATGCATGCTATGGGGATATTCATAAACATGACTATATATAACATTAGGGGGAACATTAGATCGTAAAATATTACACCAAAGGGACAGTAACTTTTTATTATGGGAACTATTAAAATTCTGAACAACAGATAACAAATAAATCATTTTCTTGGGACATTTATCGAGAACAACGCCCTAACTAAATTCAGGTGCATTGTCAATATCCAATTTAAAAATATATTGGGAAACAACTCCAATATCAATATTATTATGTAAAAACCTATTTATCAGTTTACTCCACTCCGGAGGAAAAGACGACCATAGTAAATCAAGGTGTTGTTGTATACAGCGTTCGGAACGAATGTTTATTATGCCAAAACGACCGTCTGCAGTAAACTTTCTTTTTAGACTAGTATCAAAAAGATCTTTAATCTTAGTTATACCCGCAATTACAAAATTTTCAAAATAAAACGGTTCATCGGTTTTAGGGTTAACTAATAAAGGATTAAAGAACAAAGGTTCTTCTAAAATGTCTGCAACTGAGGTATCATCTATTTTTATTCTAGATGATTCAAAATATTTCCAGGCTTTTATTAAATCTTGATAAAAGCTTGGGATGTTAGGATACTGAAAATCCCCATCAAGTAGTAACAATTGTACATCATAATTCAAATTAGAAACAGTAGACAAAAATATTTACAAAAATAGTAACAAGGGTGAACATCTTCACCATTCATTAATGTTAAAAATCTATACATAAATTGAATTTGAAAATCACGACTTCTAGACAAGATATGAACTAAACCCTGTCCTCCAGTACATACGGGAAGATACAACATTTCTTTCGAAATCCAATGTTTTCCTTGACATAGAAAGTCAACATTTTGAATGGCATTAATAATTTCGTCGGGCACGGCCACTGAATTTAATCGATGCCACAATTTTGATGCGAGAGTAAATTAATAACAAGTGTTCGTCCTCTAAGTGACAAACCACGAGCAAAGGGTCTCCACCTGTCAAGTTTATTGGCAATATCCTCTTCCATCCCACCCAAATTTGGTTTAAAAAAATCCCTATTGTTCCCCACAAACGTACCCAAAACCTTTAAACCTTTATTATTCCACTTGAGGCCAAGTGGATAATCATTTCTATTTTTCCAACTTCCCACCCACAAACCTTCGGACTTTTGTAAATTAATTTTTGAATTGGAAGCTTTCTGGTATATATCTAACCAGAAAGACAACCTATCAAAATCAGAGTCCTGCGTTAATAAAGTAGCCAAATCATCTGCATATGCAGATAAACAACTTTTCTTACCATCAGATAATGGAAGTTCAAGGCCTGATAAGCCGTCTTTTGACCTTAGTTTGTGTAAAAGAGGTTCAAGGCAAATGGCATATAATTGACCAGACAAGGAACATCCTTGTCGTATACCTCTTTTAAATTGAAAAGGGGACGATGACGAGTTATTAATTTTAAGTAAACTATGTACATCTGTATAAATAGTTTTTATACATGATATAAAATTATCGCCAAAACCGAAGGCTTCTAATGTCTTCATCAAATAACCATGATGAACACGATCAAAAGCCTTCTCTTGGTCAATTGAAACTATTGCAAGGGGGATATTTTCCTGATTAGCATAACACGTAGCATCAGAAATAAAACGAATATTATCACTTATATGACGACCGGGAACACAATAACTTTGATCGATATTTAATATATCGGGTAGAACGGTACGGAGTCTTAACGAGAAAGCTCTAGTTAATATTTTATAGTCGCAACAGAGAAGAGACACTGGTCTCCAGTTTTTCAACAAACTACTGTCACCTTTCTTCGGAATCATCGTCAGAACGGCTCTTCTGCACGAAAGTGGAAGTCTGTTTTCTTCAATAGAAGAAACAAAAACTTCATGCATATCTTTCCCAACGATGGTCCAAAAGGTTTTGTAAAATTCACTAGGTAGCCCATCAATACCAGGGGACTTATTATTATTCATTTTTTTAAACGGCAGACGACAATTCATCATAACTAATAACAGTATCTAATGTTTGTGTTTGGATTTCACTTATTGTAGGAAGGTTTTTCAAAATTTCATTTTGACAACCTTCATCAACAGGATCGGGGCTATCCAATTCAGAGTAACAATTTCTAGCAAGGCTTTTTATTTCCTGATCGGAATCAGTTATACTGCCATCAGACAATGTTAAATGAGATAATAGTTTCTTAGTACCACGTTTCTTTTCAAGGTCAAAAAAAATATTTTGTAGGTTTATCTGAATCATTAACATATTTGAATCTTGAACGAACCCAAGCACCACGGGCCTGGATTCGTTCAAGTTCAGACAACTGTTGCTTCTTCTCAATTAAAATGGCATTGAGATCTGGATTTGTTGCAATGTTTAATTTCAACAACTCAATATCGTATTGCAAACTATCAAATTTACGTTTAAAATCATAACTCTTTTTAACAGAAAGTCAGATTTTTGTAATCGCCAAGAAATCCACATACGATTTATCTTCTAAAAGAGATGTATTTAAACACCAGTATGCACTCTTGTGTTTACCTTGAAAGTAAACACGAACAAAATCGTGATCCGAATATGTACATTCTTTTATTTCAGATGATCTGATGAACTGTCTGTAATGTTTTGAGATATAAATTCGATCGAGTCTTGCGGCGACACCGTCATTTCTCGACCAAGAATATATTTTATCATACGGATGAATATTAAGAAACGTATCAATAAATTTGAAACGTTTAACAATATTTTTAAATTCATTACAAGAATGGGGGTGGGGCTCAACATCTGTCCTATCTAAGGAAGGATTGGTAGTACAATTAAAATCACCTCCAAGAAATATTGGATAGGAAGAATCAAGTTGATTCAAATGGTGTTTTAAACATTTTAAAAAGTCAAGTTTTTCTTTGGGACAGGTGGGGGAATAAACATTCAACAAATATACAGTTTGCTCCTGTAATTTGACAGTCGCATGTAAAATGCGACCAGGTAAGATAATTTTATGATCTAGAATAGTTTATTCTAAATTATTGAAAAAACATATCGCTAATCCAGCAGAAATAGTTGACAGATGAGAGAACACTATTTCTCCTCTCCATATCATTTTCCACATACCTTCATCAGAAGGAATGGTATGAGTATCTTGGAGAAAAACTATGTCTGAATTTAATTTAGATTTCACAGAATCTAAAATAAAATATCTTTTAAAAGAATCACGACAACCTTGAGTGTTCAGTGAAACTAATGAAAAACCAGACATTACAATAGTAGTGAAAAAAAGAGCAAAAATGCATATTTAATAGGAACAAACATATTGACTTAGATAAAAATTGTTTCTTAGCATGAATTTTAATGTATGCCTTTAACTTCTTAATTAGTTTGTTTAGACGTGCTGCGAAGATGTTTCAGGATTTCTTCTTCGTTCAATGAAGTCTTGACACAGTTGACGAATATTGGTAGTATATTCTAGACACTTTTCCACAGGTTTTTTGTTACTTTTGAGTTCAGACAGAAGTCGCTCAAGTTCTTCAGCTGATAACTTTTGATCCGTATCCACTACTATTTGGAATAGGTTTTGCTCAGATAGATCGGATGAAGGGGGTAAATCCCAAATACTTGAGTTATCTTGAGAAGAAACATCTTGAATATTATTAGTTGTTGGGGTTTTATTACTAATAATTATATCATTATTGTCTGCTGCCTTTCGCTTCATTGCGGATTTGACTGGCAGCTGATCGGTCTCCTGTTTTTCCGTAGGAGGGTTAACATGCACAGTGGAATTGGAAATAGTAGACTTCACATGTTTTTCTACATTAGTAGCATGGGCTGGGGTTTTGGAGGCAGAATCACAGGCGCCAGAGTCCGAGGCAACCAACTGTTTTTCCGTCTGTATTGGTAACTGAAATTTTGTTCTCAGTTGTCGGTCGGTTTTCTGGGCATCTACTTTGAATATGTCCAGTTTTTTGCACTTGAAACAGACAACATCGTCGTTTACAAATATTCTATAACTTTGTCTTTGATAGTACATATCAAAATAATCTGGTAATAATACATTTGGGTGGGGAAGAATGGATACTTGTCTTCTAAACGATTTGGCGTGTTTTAATGCCGGCAGTTTGATGCCTAACGCAATAGGCTTAATATCAGATATTATACGGCCATAGCGCATAAGTTCATCTTCTAGCAAGTCATTGGGTATAAAAGGAGGGCAATTAGACTATGTAACTTTTTGGGGAATTCTAACAAGGCATTGGACATCAATATGTTCATCCCCGATACTAAGGCCATTTGAACACAAAAGTTCAACATCATCAAGATTAGACAAGAATATTACAACACCAGATGTCATACGAGAAGCAGCGACTATATTCTCTGGTTTCACGACGGTGGCAACAGCAATAACATACTGTTCAATAGAAATTGACAGTATGTTTCTTAATTTGACGCCATGTTTCCTCGACATAAAGCCAAAAGGTTTATGTCCGAACGAAGGCATGTCATCGTCCTGTTCAGATCTTGAACTTTCTCTTTCAGACACTACATTATTATCAGTCGATAAATTTGAACTTTTCGATCTCAAACTTTCTCCGTTCAAATGAGACGTTACAACATTATCACTATTGGCCTGGGGCAAGGATTTTAAACCTACCTTGGACGGCATTGTTCTCTTAATTAAATTAAGGTCCATATTGTCCTTCTGACATAACATAGTATTGCCTGAGGCAACAACAGAGGACAACTGAGTACTTTTACCATTAACCACAACACCTGAAAATGAAGGCGACGCCATCTTTAAACCAAATCAAACCAATAAACAAAAATCCAATCCACCAAAAATCTCGGCAATCCGAGAATAAATAACGAAATAAACCCCACAAAATGAAAGAACTTCTTCTTCCAAACACAACATTACAAATATTTACGAAGTACAATACAAAATATCCAAGAAGTAAATGCTTTGAGCGGAGCTCCGATAAACACGTCCTATCCCTTCAAGAAGAAGAAGTTTAACACGGTATCAAAAATTCATATTACATAAAATATAACCCTAGCCATACATTATTTGACAAGCTACATTAACAATTTTGAATATACATATAAATAATAACTTTAAATCCAAAATCATGTGAAAATGCAATAGAAAAATAAAAGACTTTGTCCAACTGATCAAAGTCAGTTTAAATTGATACTAGTCAATTTACTTTAACCTTTTAACCTACCTATCATTAAAATTAAAGAGGCCTATACATGACTTTGTCCAAATGATCAAAGTCAACATGGACTGGTATACGCCAGTCCACGTTTTAACCTTTAACCCATCGCGGTTTACAATTAATTAATGAAACATGAAAAAATCAAATACAAAAACAAATAACTTACATTAAATATTTACAACAAGCTTGTCATTAGAAATAAAACACAATACATTATTATAAGACCAAAAATATGAAAAAGAATTAACATTATTATTAAACTTACAATAAGCAAATTCAATTGCTAAACGGGCGCGGATGCGCGACCTAAATTCCTGGAGTGGTTCTGTTGGTCCGTCTCCGGTCCTTAGGTGCTGCAGGGTCACGTAGGTGGCCATCTTCGCCTGGGTGGCAATCCACTGGAACAGTCGTCTTGGGGTCCTGTACCGCTTCGTCCATCGTTGCGTGTTGGTACATTCTCCCAACACGACTGCTCCGTCCTCCATCACCATTGGCTCTCTGTTCTTCGCTGGACAGCCGACCCTGGATGACGTGTGGTCGGCTGGTACTGGAATCTCTGGACAGCTGATCCTAGGTAACGGTGGATCAGATGGACTCGATCTCCTAACTGGACAGCTGTCCGAGGATGGCGTGTGGACAGCTGGAGGAGATCGATTTGCACTGACCTTAGGTGGCGTTTGGTCAGTGCTAGAAAAAGTAAATGGTCCAAATATTAAAGAGTCTTTGGAACTAACATCATTTGGAATTAAATTGAATAAAATATTTTGAACATAACTTAAAAGACCTCGTAAACGTGGACAGGAAACAAAAATATGATACAAGTCCTCTTGCAAACCACAAGAGGGACAAGCATCCGTCTGCTGATAACCAGCTTTACAGAAAAATTTACCGGTTGAAATAGCACCATAAAGGATTCTCCAGTTAAGGTCACCTTCATGCATGCTATGAGGATATTCATAAACATGACTATATATGACATTAGGGGGAATATTTAATTGTAAAATATTACACCAAGGAAGCATTAACTTTTTAGTATGGAAAGTATTAAAATTTTGAACAACAGATAACAAATAAATCATTTTCTTGGGACATTTATCTAGAACAACGCCCTTACTTAATTCAGGCGCATTGTCAACATCTAATTTAAAAATATATTGGTGAACAACACCAACATCAGTATCATTATTTAAAAACGGTCAAACAATATAGTCCACTCCGGAGGAAAAGACGACCATAGTAAATCCGGATGTTGCGTTCAGAACGAATGCTTAATATGCCAACAAGATCTGCTGCAGTTAATTTTCTTTTCAAGCTAGTATTAAAAAGATCTTTAACTTTGGCCATACAGGCTATTACAAAATTTTCAAAATAAAACGGTTCATCGGTTTTAGGGTTAACTAATAAAGGGTTAAAAAAACAAAGGTTCTTCTAAAATGTCTGCAACTGAGATGTCATCTTTTTTTATTCTAGACGATTCAAAATATTTCCAGGCTTTTATTAAATCTTAATAAAAGCTTGGGATGTTAGTATATTGAAAATCCCCATCAAGTAATAACAATTGTACATCATAATTCAAATTAGAAACAGAAGACAAAAAATATTTACAAAAATAGTAACAAGGGTGAACATCTTCACCATTCATCAATGTCAAAAATCTGTACATAAGCTGAATTCGAAAATCACGAATTCTAGATAATATATGAACCAAACCCTGTCCTCCAGTACATACAGGAAGATATAACATTTCTTTGGAAATCCAATGTTTTCCTTGCCATAAAAAATCAATTTTTGTATGGCATTAATAATTTCGTCGGGCACGGCCACTGATTTTAATCGACGCTACAATTTTGATGCGGAGAGTAAAATAATAACAAGTGTTCGTCCTCTAAGTGACAAACCACGAGCAAAGGGTCTCCACCTGTCAAGTTTATTGGCAATATCCTCTTCCATCCCACCCAAATTTGGTTTAAAAAAATCCCTATTGTTCCCCACAAACGTACCCAAAACCTTTAAACCTTTATTATTCCACTTGAGGCAAAGTGGATAATCATTTCTATTTTTCCAACTTCCCACCCACAAACCTTCGGACTTTTGTAAATTAATTTTTGAATTGGAAGCTTTCTGGTATATATCTAACCAGAAAGACAACCTATCAAAATCAGAGTCCTGCGTTAATAGAGTATCGAAATCATAGACAATGCAGATAAACAACTTTTCTTACCATCAGATAATGGAAGTTCAAGGCCTGATAAGCCGTCTTTTGACCTTAGTTTGTGTAAAAGAGGTTCAAGGCAAATGGCATATAATTGACCAGACAAGGAACATCCTTGTCGTATACCTCTTTTAAATTGAAAAGGGGACGATAACGAGTTATTAATTTTAAGTAAACTATGTACATCTGTATAAATAGTTTTTATACATGATATAAAATAATCGCAAAAACCGAAGGCGTCTAATGTCTTCATCAAATAACCATGATGAACACGATCAAAAGCCTTCTCTTGGTCAAGGGAAACAATGGCAAGTGGGATATTTTCCTGATTAGCATAACACGTACCATCAGAAATAAAACGAATGTTATCACTTATATGACGACCGGGAACACAATAACTTTGATCGATATTTAATATATCGGGTAGAACGGTACGGAGTCTTAACGAGAAAGCTCTAGTTAATATTTTACAGTCGCAACAGAGAAGAGACACAGGTATCCAGATTTTTAACAAACTACTGTCACCTTTCTTTGGAATCATCGTCAGAACGGCTCTTCTGCACGAAAGTGGAAGTCTGTTTTTTTCAATAGAAGAAACAAAAACTTCATGCATATCTTTCCCAACGATGGTCCAAAAGGTTTTGTAAAATTCACTAGGTAGCCCATCAATACCTGGGGACTTATTATTATTCATTTTTAAAACGGCAGAGGACAATTCATCATAACTAATAACACTATCTAATGTTTGTTTTTGGATTTCACTTATTGTAGGAAGATCTTTCAAAATTCCATTTTGACAACCTTCATCAACAGGATCGGGGCTATACAAATCGGAGTAAAAATTCCGGGCAAGTGTTTTTATTTCCTGATCTGAATCAGTTATACTGCCATCAGGCAAGGTTAAATGGGATAATAATTTCTTTGTACCACGTTTCTTTTCAAGGTTAAAGAAATATTTTGTAGGTTTATCTGAATCATTAACATATTTGAATCTTGAACGAACCCAAGCACCACGGGCCTGGATTCGCTCAAGTTCAGACAACTGATGTTGCTTCTCAATTAAAATGACATTAAGATCAGGGTTTGTTGCAATATTTGATTTTAATAACTCAATATCGGATTCTAAACAATCAAATTTACGTTTAAAATCATAATTCTTTTTAATAGAAAATTCTTGCGAAATTTCCTTTATTTTGTATTTCCCACGATCCCACCAATCTTGAATACACTTAAACTCAGATTTCTGTAATCGCCAGGAAAGCCAAAAACTATTTACCATATCAACATACAATTTATCATCTAAAAGAGATGTATTTAAACACTAGTAAGCACTCTTATGTTTACTTGGTATTTCTTTACAATAAATACGAACGTAATCATGATCAGAATATGAACATTGTTTTATTTCTGAAGATCGAATAAACTGACTATAATGTTGAGATATATAAATTCGATCGATTCTTGCGGCGACACCATCATTTCTCGACCAGGAATATATTTTATCGTACGGATGAATATTGCGAAACGTATCAATAAATTTGAAACGTTTAACAATAGATTTAAATTCATTACAAGGATGGGGGTGGGGTTCAGTATCTCCTGTCCGATTTAGGGAAGGATTAATAGTACAATTAAAATCACCTTCAAGAAATATTGAAATGGAAGAATCAAGTTGATTCAAATGGTGTTTTAAATAATTCAAGAAGTCTACTTTTTCTTTGGGGCAAGTTGTGGAATACACATTCAACAAATTTATTGTTTTTTTCTTGTATTTTAATAGTTGCATGTAAAATACGACCAGGTAAAATAATTTTATGATCTAGAATAGTATATTCCAAATAGGAAAAATCATATTGACTTGATAAAGTATTTCTAGGCATGTGTTTTAATATACGCCTTTAACTTCTTTATTAATTTGTTTAAACGCGCTTTCAACTGAGAAGACGACTCAGGATTTCTTCTGCGGTCAATAAAATCTTGACACAGTTGGCGTATGTTGGTCGTGTACTCTAAACACTTCTCAACAGGTTTTTTAAGTTCTAAAAGTAGTCTGTCCAGCTCTTCAGTCGATAATTTTTGCTCGGTATCCACGACGATTTGGGATACGTTTTGTTCTGATAAATCCGAGGATATAGATTCAATATAGAAGAAGAATTAACAAAATACGTTTCTTTTACTTATTAAATATCAAAACAGCTGCGAATAATTTAAATTTATTTAAATTGTAATGGCGTATCACGTGAAATTTTTTGTTTTACAAATAAACTGGCGAGGTCTAATTTTGTCCAAAATATCTTATTGATTACAAAATAAAACAATATATATTTAGTATATTTTACCTTTCCTGGAAATTTTAAGATGTATTCAAAGTCCTTTTTGCGTGAGATCTGATTTAGCCGGACAACTTTTAGTTTCAGAGGAACTGTCGTCTGCTTGAAAACATTACATCCAACACCGGAGGACTGATCAGTTATGACTGTTGATGTGCCAATAACACACTGTTATCCAGATGCTAAATCCACCTGCTGAAGTAAATAAGATTTTTAAGTACCAATATTACACATTTTGCAAGACCCTCTTGTGATCAATTTTAAACATGATATTTTTGCTTTACATTTAGAACAAAAACTTAAGTAAATCCTACAACCCTCCTTGTTTAAAAAAAACAAGAAGAACCTCGGAAATTAAGGACGCTATCAATACAGTACTTGAGATTTGACGGATAACTAATCATTCTCATAAATTTCGAAATTTAAAGTCTCGTTTCACTCGCAACTACTAGAAGTAGAATAATATTAACGGTTATTTCCTTATTCATTTATTTATCATTTTACTACAAAATAAGCTGATAACTCTATTTGATATTGGTAGACTAAATATAAAGTATTCATAAACTATAAAATTGATAATATAAAGACATAAATGTATGCCTGTAACACATTCAGGCTGTATTGCTACGGATGTGATCTATCATCTTTGTATTATTTAATGTAATGCCGTATTACGTGATCATTTTTGTTTTACAAATGAACTGACGAGGTCTTATTTTGTCTGGAAGAAAATATCTTATTGATTACAAAATAAAAGAATATATATATAGTATATATTTCACCTGTCCTGGAAATTTTAAGATGAATTCAAAGTCTTTTTTTTGCGTGAGATCTGATTGAGCCGGACAACTTTTAGTAGCTCTACGTATTGTAACCGTTTGCTTATGTATCCTGGACAACTTTGAACAAGTTCAAAATTTGACTACGAATTAAAAGACTGAAGTAAATCGCTACTAAACCGTATTAAACCTACTTGTCCGTAATAAAACTGTATACGCATGCCCGATGTACGGATCGTCTATCGTGATAGGTTCGTGTCGCTCAGTTGTGTTTCGTACTATTCGTATCAAACAGTTGTTCATCCGCAGTGCAGACGATCTGAGAGGTACTAAGTATTAAACCGTTTAATACCGTAGCAATCCATATCACTGAGGTCGCTAGATGACCTCTTTCCTACATTATACTTTGTAGGTACGTTAAAACCCTTAATAATTCCGTTTTGTGAATCGATCGGATCCGTATCAGACTTCGGAAATATATAATGACAACATTGAATGAAATCTGCATAGTAACTGCATACACAATGGAAAGACGTGCAGATTAAACAATAGAATTAATTTCTGTGTGGTCCTTATATAAAGCCCAACATGGATAATTATTACTTGGAAATACACCTACTTAATAGACATAGACATGATTGTCAAGGTCAAGATAAATCTGTACAAAATCTTGAACAATATATTGTACACCTCTCCATAAGTTAAGCAACACCTTCAATTTTTTTTTATAATTTCAAAAATCTGAATGAATATTAACTTTGTGTTATTTATGTACTAAAGCCATCATTCGAGCACGGGAAGGTTACTTTAATTAACTCCTCAGGTAAATCTTTAAATAGCAAAACCAGTTTGTCATACGGTAGTCGAGCACGCCTAAAAGCCTTGTTTTCCTTAACGGAATAGTGTTTATCTCCTGGTCTGTTTCGACTTCATCTTTACATTTTTACAATGCCTACACAGAAATTAAGTGAAGCTGGACAGAGCTTGCGTAAGAGAGCACAAAACTTTGGCATTCACTTTAGTATTGTATCCCGGCTAAACGTCATCGAGATGATTAAACTATCCAGAACGTCTTAGGTCAGGTCGACCACCAAAAACATCTGAAAGGGAGGTCGTTCGTGTAACCAAACACCAACCGTTTGCAACTGCAAGAGATCTTCGTGTCGATTGGAATATTGCAACCAGAATCGCCGTTCGAACAGTTAACATGCGCCAAAACAATGCAAGGTTGAACTCGTCGTCCCTTGAAACGTCCATTGTTGACAAAGAGACATTGCCAAGCACGTTTAGAGTGGGCACGATATCACCGCCATTGAAATATGCGAAGCTCGCGATGAGTGCACTGGACCGACGAAAGCAGATTTCTTCTTCGTCATATTGATGGGCGCATGCGCGTTTGGAGACAACTAAAAAAATGCCCTTAAATGACAATTTTGTTAAGTAATTTTTCATTTTTTGTCCTGTAACTTGAAAACTATAGCAGCTAGATTGAAACTGTAAATTGCACAAATGATCATCAATAGAAGCCCTACAAATGATTGCTTAGTCCTAAATTGCAAGATGACTCTTTATAGGAGTTATTGCCCTTTCATTATGAATTTGGACAAATGAACAGTTTTTGAATTATAAATTAGTCTATAACACACCTACTAGTAGAGTTAAACTGTAAATTTCTAAAGTACCCTAAAGGACAATGCCTACAAACCATTTAATTTTCAGAAATTGTTTGATGGCTCCTTATAGGATTTATTGTATTTAACTAAAATTTTTGAAGAAATGTTTAGTTTTTGCACAGTAACTTCAAAGCTATAACAACTAGACTGAAACTGTTAATTTCAAAAATTTAAATATAGTTGAAGTCATTTGTATTCCAGGTGAGCGATTACAGGCTCCTGGGAGCCTCTAGTTCATGAAAACCATTTGCATACATGGTGAAGTGTATTTTTAGGTACATAGTCTATAGATTAGAGTAGTTGATAAAATATTTAATAAATCATAATACTGAGGGCCATATGGTATATGGATCCATCGCTTTAGGGTAACCAAGTTAACGACAGATTCATGCTTTTAGATGGAAGTATTTGTCACCAATCAGTCGCCGTTCTTCAATCCGTCAAATATCAACGAGTCACATTGTTTCTGCTTGTTTGTTTGTTTGAATGTTGTTTAACACCACTTTTAGCAATTTTTAGCTTTTCATTGTCGTCCAGTTTTATTGTGGGAGGAAGCCGGAGTACACGGATAAAACTCCCTTACCTTCGGTAGGAAAACTGGCAATTCTTGTCAATTAGTCGAGTACATCATGCCTGCAGTGGGCCTTTAACCCTCAACCTCAATGTTGACAGGTACGTGATACATATTATAATCACCTTAACTACTCGACCACGTCAAGCTGTTGCATTTACGGTGCAAGTACTGTAGCATATATAAAAAAATGCGTCACAGTATCGAAATGATAATACTAAACAAGGAAGTGTAAGGCATGTAGTGTGAATTGTAATCTTTTGTCAATTATTAGAAGACAAATTAAATGTGTTATTTATAGATAGCTTCCTGTTGAAAATCTTGTTCTTAGAAAAATTTCAGTAACAATTTCCTTTTAAAAAATAATCCTTTTTCTGATATAATGCACTTTTGTCTCGTGAAGGAATCATACATTCGTTAATAATTCGTAAATTGAGTGTTTGATTTATAAATAAAGTAGAGAGAGTAATATTGTTCGCATTTTCACGGAAATTAAAGGTGTTTATAGAACATTTTTTATTGTCATAAGCTTGATTGATTGATTGAATGGTTTGCAAAATGTCCATCTAGCAATATTTCAGTTACATCAAGTTAAACAATAAATAAATTAAGGAAAGGTAGCTGAATGTTTGCCTAATGTACAGCAAGCAATAATTCAGCTATATTAACGACAAGAAGAAGTTTACTAACAGTAAATCAAAGGGGTAAAAAAATGGACTGCCACTGGAACAAGTTTGGAGTATTTAGTAGGGACGGAGAAATAAGCCTTAAGTAGCGACTAATAAACCTACTCTTTTTAAAGCTACACAAGTAGTGTGCATGGAGCACGGCACTGTAAAAAACACAACAATAAATCAACTAAAAACGGGGTGGGATGGAAAACAGGGAACACAATTTAGACTGTCACTGGAAAAGTATAGTTTTTGGGTATGGGCTGAGAATTAACGGCTACAATGAGCCTACTCTTTTGAAATCTACAAAAGGGGTGTTTATCGTACAAGACGCATGGCACTCTCCATACAGATTATCCACTACTGTCTGCGTTCAGGCTTTCCGTATTATGACCTGACAACTGAACTGGGAACCCTCCCAGTATGGTCCAAGCCGTTTTACAATATAAAATTAAAATAAAACATTAATTTTAACATTAGACATAAGTTCTGGGAAGAAATGTGAAGGTCTTTCCCGTTATGGTCTGAAGTCAGAACATATAAGGATGCCATGCTGAGCACAAATGCCACTTCCAGTAATAAAAATTAGTTAAAAGAGTAAAGCAAGTGGCCTCGAGTCAAACAATAAATGGTTGTAAAGGACGTTTTTGTCCGTTGCTGGGACAAAATGCTACTTTTTGTCTGCCAAGGTTCCTTACCTCTGGTGAAGGGGCGGCCGAGCTAGTTTTGCTGGTGGTAATGAAGACTCGAGCTAAGCAGAAAGTAATTTATTCACATATGGCGAATAATATATGAACATACAAATAAATATTTTTGGGGGAAATAAATGACAATAAGAAACATAAGCAAAGGTGGGGGTTACAAAATATGCCAAGAAATATATTAAAATAAGTATAACAAACAAAAGGTAAAAAACAGGCCCCGGTTTCATAAAACATCTCAAATTTAAGGATTTCCTTGACTCATCCTCAACTCAAATATTGACCAATCGGAATTCCGGAAAAACCAAATTTGAGAAAAAACTCGAGGATTTGAGGAACATCTCAGTTTGAGAAGTTTTATGAAACTGAGGCCAGGTATTAACCAGTATAGCTAACAACAGCATGATGATTTGAGCAAAACAGCCTCTATAAAAGGCGACCTTGTTTTTATTTAGGATAAGTATTGATAATAAGCAAATGCAATTGATATAAAAATTAAGTCGATCATGCGAAGGAGGGGCCATTATGGACTTCCTCATCCTCACATGTGTGAAAAATGAAAATCAATATGTAAATGATCAAATATTAAAGCACGACGGGCCATGTCTCAAACACAAGATACAATTTAAAAACAAATGGATAATAAGGTTCGCCTTTACCTTGTTTAATATTTTGAAGTTATTCTGCTAATTCATGTAGTTCTCCAATCACAAAACGTTTATCCCATCCAATCAACGGCAATTGAATACAATTAATTGTTAATAATCTTTCCACAATCGGTCAAAACACGTAGTTCTTTAAGTCATAAAATCATGATCGTCGCCAAATATAACCTTTTTTCTTAAACGTTTTACAATAAGATTGAAAAATAAGTAAAATCAAAACATGAACCTTACACTTTGATAGTAATTGGCAGAATTATGGCATCCAAACGCCCAACAAGCTGTTACTGAATCTTAATTAACAGTCAAATAACTAACCAATCACCATCCGAGTAACTGACTGAATTTTCAATAAACTACCCTGCCTTGACTGCAGGTGGCTGACCTGTCTAACCCTATTACATAAAAGTTATATAAAAATTTCTATAAAGATTACATAATACAAACTTGTATCTCATTACAGTAGGACACATTTACATAACATATTGATAACAAAATTTAAGACACTTTCTACATTATATAAATATTACATGTCTGACAGGGTGAAAGTAAAAATGTCATCTTGAGGAAATACTGTCAATCGAGGCGAAAGCCGAGGTTGATAGTATTTTCAAAAGTTGACAATTTTACTGTCACCCTGTCAGACATGTAATATTTATTTTATTACACTGAAAAACTATTCAAACCATGAACAACTTTATTCAATAATATTTAATTGATGTAATAATGGTAATGAAACAGCAATTTAACTATAAAAGTAATCTAACAGTATCCAGAATCTTTAAATCTGCCTCGATTGTGGTAGAAAAACGTTGACATTATTGTCGTCTGTTGGCAACAGAAATGTAAAAATAGATATTGCGCATGCGCGAATGGTACAGCATTCTTTTCGAACATTCCGTACCTATGGGAGCGGGCGACAGTATTTTTCCGACGTTAAATTTTTTTTGACAGTACTTATATGTCACGGTGGCCTATGGAAGATTAACATTGTAAATGAAATTGAGGTAATACAATGAAAATACACACTCATTACATAATAGAATTGTAACAACAAAATTTAGGAACTTGCTACAAAACTTGTTTATTTAGCAATAAATTCGTTTCGATTGTATATTTACACATTTCGTATAAGTTTAACTGATTATTGCTATGATACGGACCTTTGACCTTGTGTTAAAATTGAAACAATCTGTGTTATAAGCCAAATTCGATTAATCGCAACGCATCAAGAGCCATCACTCGAACACAGTTGATCGAACAGTTTTGCTTCCAATGCCCTAAATGAAGGTGTTGATAAGAGAAGAGGATTAACAATTTATTGTATGCGTCGATCTTTTATGGTTTTCGAGATATACTGCTAACAAGTCCCAAGGTAACCTCTGAGCTATGTCATTGTATGCTACTTAAGATCAAAACATGTCAACCCTTTCTTTACTGAATGTTAACTGAAATAATGCTTAACATTGACCATAATTTACTCCTTTTCCTTTTCCTGTTTTATTATATTTATTGTTTAACTGCCCTGTCAATGACGTTTACCCAGTAGAATTTATCTTACTTTTTTGCATATCAGAAATAAATTAGTACATTTGATTGGCTAACAACCGATCAGCTGACATAAAGAAATACATGATATAAAAGCTAGCGGTCCGATTTTCTAATATGGACTAACAGCTAACAGTCCATATCAGAAAATCGGACCGCTAGCTATTGTACAAATTTTAGAGTATTTCCCTCCCTTTTTGTCTCAATAGAATGGCTACTAAAAAATCAACACACTACACAGAAAAATACTAGCGGAAGAAAAAACAGACCTTTAATCGATCCAAAAAAAAAAGAAACAAAACTTACATGCACAAAAATATCAATCGAATTACGATTCTTCAATGGCCATATCAGTTTCTTGGTCCATATCAGGACCCTTGGGCAGTGGATATTTTGTGATATTGCCATCAGCAACATGAACTATTCTGTAAATAGTATTACAACACGGGCTTATCGGTACTAGATTAATATGGGCTTATCCAGAAGTCTCTGTTCAACGTTTTATTTTTCCTGATTTTTAGCAATGTTCCCTCAACTTAGAACTGCGGTTGCAGAATGCTTGATATATTTGTTTGCTATCATCATTGGCATGTAAATTGTTTTAAACCATGGTACACTTTGCTTTTATACCATAATATGCATAAACTATGCAACTGAAGCGGAGTTGTACACTTAAATTCAGCCCTTAACTTGTAAATGAGAGCAAAAAAACTTTTGGCAGCTGTAAAAAACACTCCTCTTAACATGTATGAGCTCTTTGTCTTGCAAAGACCTCAAAACATTTTTTCGACGTTCTACCACTATCTTTCGTTATGAGCTTTTCATAAATGAACTATCTACCAAGATATTAAGTAGATTATCTAACAGTTTTTTTACCTAAAGAAAATAAATTCTGTACCGAACATTTATTACTTGGTCAGGTGACAATGTAACTGCTGGGCTTTAATGAGGTGAGGTGCAACTGGGTATAAGGGATGGGCACTAAGTTTTCAATAAGGAGCATTACAAGTTACTGTGTGTGTATTGCATAGGCATTAAAGGAGTTGTCATTGAGGTGTATAATGTGTGACTATGTAACTACTGGACTTCAATTAGGGTAACAGCGAGATGAGTAACAAGCGACTGTGTTTGTAGGCATGAAATAAGTGTTCAGTGAGGTGTATAATCTGTGACTGTGTGTAAGTGATGGGCATACATGGAGTTGTCATTGAGATGTATAATGTGTGACTGTGTGTGTAAGTGTTGTGCATACATGTAGTGTTCTATGAGATGTATATTGTGTGACTGTGTGTGTAAGTGTTGTGCATACATAGGGTGGGTGTGTGTGTGTGTGTGTGTGGGTGTTCTATGAGATGTATATTGTGTGACTGTGTGTGTAAGTGTTGGGCATACATGTAGTTGTCATTGAGGTGCATAATTTGTGACTGTGTTAAAGTAATGGGCATTAATGGGTTGTCAGTTAGGTCAATTAATTATGACTGTGTATACCCAAAGTGAAATCAGCCGGCAATTCTAGCCGTCAATATCGCTTTCCATCAATAAATCAGCCCACAATAATATTTATTTGGACGAGTTCGAGTAATGCATGAAAAGTAATAAAATTTTAACTAGAGTTATCTCGCTTTACAATCACTCGATCTTTTCGTTGCTTATCGTTTCTTCTTAAGTCTAAATTTTTAGAATGGGGTGCCAATTGTCACAATATAAAAATAAAAAATGCATCCTATGCAACATAAAATTAATTAAGTTTATTATTTAAGAAGAATAATAATTCAAAAATACAATTTTTATTCAGTTTTATTGTAGTTTTATAATTATGTAGAATTTTATTTTTCTTAAGTCAGGGATTGGACTTACATACAAAATTATTTATTTATTTATTTATTTATTTATTTATTTATTTATTTATTTATTTATTTATTTATTTATTTATTTATTTATTTATTTATTTATTTATTTATTTATTTATTTATTTATTTATTTATTTATTTATTTATTTATTTATTTATTTATTTATTCGAATAGAATTTTCTTTAGTTTAAACAACTAAAGTCGTAACAACTTAACTTTATTAGCTTCAGATATGTAACAATCCTGTTCTGAATTAAGTGAAAATAACCGATAAGGTAAAAATCTCTTCACCACCCATCCATCCATTTCAATCGACATGGTCTTATGGTAAAATAAGATGGGAGTAGGTCATAAACTTATATCATGAATTCTTCGGCCAACTTTCGGTGTTCCAGTTATCCGGGTCTGAATTAAGTAAAAACGACATATAAGGTCATTTACTTAACCTGCTGGGACGTCACACCCCTTTCAATCGCCATAAGCTTGAGGTTAAATAGTAGGTGAGTTCAGTAGGTCCTTAACCTATATCGCACAAACTTGGGCCAACTTCCGGAGTTGAAGTTATCCGGGAACAAGCAGGGTGCACAAGCCAGCAGTCGTGTGTGGACCTAGCTTTGACGGCGGCTGCGCTACCCGCAGGGTGCACAAGCCAGCAGTCGTGTGTGGACCTAGCTTTGACGGCGGCTGCGCTACCCGCAGGGTGCACAAGCCAGCAGTCGTGTGTGGACCTAGCTTTGACGGCGGCTGCGCTACCCGCAGGGTGCACAAGCCAGCAGTCGTGTGTGGACCTAGCTTGCTTACTTACTTACTTACTAACTTATTTCTAGCGGTCAATATCGCTTTCCGTCAATAAATCAGCCCACAATAATATTTATTTGGACGAGTTCGAGTAATGCATGAAAAGTAATAAAATTTTAACTAGAGTTATCTCGCTTTACACTCGCTCGATCTTTTCGTTGCTTATCGTTTCTTCTTAAGTCTAAATTTTTAGAATGGGGTGCCAATTGTCACAATATAAAAATAAAAAATGCATCCTATGCAACATAAAATTAATTAAGATTATTATTTAAGAAGAATAATAATTCAAAAATACAATTTTTATTCAGTTTTATTATAGTTATATAATTATGTAGAATTTTTTTTTCTTAAGTCAGGGATTGGACTTACATACAAAATTATTTATTTATTTATTTATTTATTTATTTATTTATTTATTTATTTATTTATTTATTTATTTATTTATTTATTTATTTATTTATTTATTTATTTATTTATTTATTTATTTATTTATTCCAAAAATAACCGATAAGGTAAAAATCTCTTCACCAATCATCCATCCATTTCAATCGACATGGTCTTATGGTAAAATAAGATGGGAGTTAAGTAGGTCATAAACTTATATCATGAATTCTTCGGCCAACTTTCGGTGTTCCAGTTATCCGGGTCTGAATTAAGTAAAAACGACATATAAGGTCATTTACTTAACCTGCTGGGACGTCACACCCCTTTCAATCGCCATAGGCTTGAGGTTAAATAGTAAGTGAGTTCAGTAGGTCCTTAACCTATATCGCACAAACTTGAGCCAACTTCCGGAGTTGAAGTTATCCGGGAACAAGCAGGGTGCACAAGCCAGCAGTCGTGTGTGGACCTAGCTTTGACGGCGGCTGCGCTACCCGCAGGGTGCACAAGCCAGCAGTCGTGTGTGGACCTAGCTTTGACGGCGGCTGCGCTACCCGCATGGTGCACAAGCCAGCAGTCGTGTGTGGACCTAGCTTACTTACTTACTTACTTACTTACTTACTTACTTACTTACCTACCTACCTACCTACCTACCTACCTACCTACCTACCTACCTACCTACCTACCTACCTACCTACCTACCTACCTGCCTGCCTGCCTGCCTGCCTGCCTGCCTGCCTGCCTGCCTGCCTGCCTGCCTGCCTGCCTGCCTGCCTGCCTGCCTGCCTGCCTGCCTGCCTGCCTGCCTGCCTGCCTGCCTGCCTGCCTGCCTGCCTGCCTGCCTGCCTGCCTGCCTGCCTGCCTGCCTGCCTGCCTGCCTGCCTGCCTGCCTGCCTGCCTGCCTGCCTGCCTGCCTGCCTGCCTGCCTGCCTGCCTGCCTGCCTGCCTGCCTGCCTGCCTGCCTGCCTGCCTGCCTGCCTGCCTGCCTGCCTGCCTGCCTGCCTGCCTGCCTGCCTGCCTGCCTGCCTGCCTGCCTGCCTGCCTGCCTGCCTGCCTGCCTGCCTGCCTGCCTGCCTGCCTGCCTGCCTGCCTGCCTGCCTGCCTGCCTGCCTGCCTGCCTGCCTGCCTGCCTGCCTGCCTGCCTGCCTGCCTGCCTGCCTGCCTGCCTGCCTGCCTGCCTGCCTGCCTGCCTGCCTGCCTGCCTGCCTGCCTGCCTGCCTGCCTGCCTGCCTGCCTGCCTGCCTGCCTGCCTGCCTGCCTGCCTGCCTGCCTGCCTGCCTGCCTGCCTGCCTGCCTGCCTGCCTGCCTGCCTGCCTGCCTGCCTGCCTGCCTGCCTGCCTGCCTGCCTGCCTGCCTGCCTGCCTGTCTGCCTGCCTGCCTGCCTGCTTGCTTGCTTGCTTGCTTAGGCTTCTTCGCGGAAGAAAAACTGGACGCCATGATATAGCTTAAAAACTCATTTTTTATTAAAGAAAACTTAAAACGTAAAATTTCCAAATTGGACAAATCTTAGCCATCCAAACTACAGGCTGGGGTCATACACATTTATTTTTTGTGTGGCATAGTTCTCAACACTAAACGTATTTATAACAGAAACGATTAGTATATGTAAGAATATGATAATCCCTGTCTTCATGATTAAGTACGAGCGAAGCGAGTACTTATCATGAAGACAGGGATTATCATATTCTTACAAATTAAGACCATTGTAAAGTGCTCAAGATATTATAGCAATCATGATACCAAATAATAGGTGATTAAATTGTGTCATTTTTTAGTGCAACTACTAATACAATAGGTTAAATTTACCATAAACAAGATAAACTTTCTAGAGAGAAGATGCGGAGGGTAAGATAATCCATTTTCCATGCAACCAAGCTTGAAAAAGTGCATCTTTTCATTTAAAATTACATGAAATGTTCATTTTTATGCATACAATTTTAAAATCTATAATGATTCTAAACTTCAATTTTGAGGGAGACTTTATTTTTATATTTCCTATAAGAGAAAAAGATAATGGCACTTGTAAATTAATTTGGGCCCTACCTTATAGTTTTCATTTTGTTTGTCTGCCACAATTTTTTGAGAACGTTACAAGTAAACAATTATAGGAATCATTTCCGACGGTGATTTAGTACTATTTTAGGATTTGCAAAATTTCAACTTCATGCAAATCCATCGTATATTTTGTGAAAAAACTTTATTTTGCTTTGTTGTTGTTTTTTCGGAAAAATTCGAAAATGAAATTGTCCCTTTTTGTGTGTCTTATTCATGAAGATCTCCGGACTTTTATGGCCTTAATAATATGGGGTATTACCGACTTAAAGAATTGTCTTTGTTCAAAATATGTCTGCATTCTTTATTTGTTGAATTTCAGCTCACAATTTTTACACATATTTAATGAGCCTCAGGCAAGTTGATGTAAAAGCAGACTAATTTTGAACAAAAGATAATATGCCACAGTCTTCATGAATAAGACATACAAAATGGGACAATTTCATTGGTCGAGAGCACTTTACTATGGTCTTATTCCCGTTTTATCCAGTTCTATACTGAGAATTTCGCAAAGAAGAATAGAATATCAAACTAACATTAATCCATTACCATATATATATCTGATCATAAGCTCATTGACTTATCTTGTAAACATATGCAAATTAATGTAAATAATATAGCCTAATTAAACAATTAACCTTAAGATAGATTAGCCACGAGATGACGTATGAATACAATTCACATTATGACACCTGTAAAGTTGTATACCTATTGAATTAAATTAGCATCAATTGTTTTATTTGGTAGAATATTATTTAAATAAAAATATTTCATATTGTTATACATATGTATTAATATAAAATAGTATAAATGCAATAAATATAAATTTGAAATTAAATTTATTAATTAAACATGTTCTTCCCGAATCTATTCTAGTGTGAACCTTTATAATTATATATTTATATATTTGTATGTATTTATTTCTACATTTGTACAACTTTGTACATCTATGTGGTTTATTTATTCATTGATTGTAATTGTTATTTTTTATTGCTTAATGAAATATGATGTGTTTAGTTAACTCAGTCGCAGCAAACTAACAGGTGTAAAAAATTTAAAATAGATCGAAAAGCACGTGCCTTTATTCGGAAGTTCAACTTTAAATAATAAGCACACTAAAGTGGGAGTGTTTAACAAAGATATATATTTATTTATTCAAACCAAATAATATTACGCTAATATTTGAGAATTTATCTGTGATTTGTTTCAACTATTCTCGGGTAAATAATAAAATTCGTCACGTATGTTACTTCGGCAGAGTTTACAGATTCGATCTTCACTGCTATTATTCATCCAGCGCCTAGTTTACATCAGAATTCTTAGATTCGAGCTACGTATTTACAATAAGGTTTCTATTTGCTAGAAATAATTTTGTCAAAAAATGTTTCTAACCCAAAATCATGTTTAAGGAGAGAATATGATTCACCCTTTGACAAATAAGTTTTGGGGGAGAACCATTTTTGTCAACATTTATCTTGTAATCGTTTCGTTTAACAACCATGGAATTTAAAACTTATTTCCCCAATATTCACAAAAACCAATGTGACCAGGTATATATTATACCGGAGTAATCCACTGAAACTGAAGGTTGTTATTTTGGTCAATCTATGTAAAATATTTGGTAATTTATCCTCACTCAGATTGCAATAATTTACTCCAAAAAATAATCTTCATTATTTTAATTTTAATGTGTAATGGGAATACACTAAACTCTCCACAAATAATAAATAATAATGTATAGATGAGTAGGCGTTCTAATGTTCAGTTTTATCTACACAACTGGGCAATAATGTCCTTAATAATATCCCAATTTTCGGAACCCTCTACTTCATAGGAATAAAATAAGTGGGTTTATCAATCTGTCGAAAAGTTTTATTTGTAAATATTTAATGCAATAGATTAATTTTTGAATAAAGAGTAAAAAGTAAAAAGTGATTTTCTAGCCTGTTCACACAGCTTTTCTTGGCTCAAGTTCAATTACCTTAATGAATAAACAATTAAACAGCAGACCAAAGTATCCATAGAAATCTACTATATCGACATTAGTCAAAAAATAACTTAAAAGTAGAAACGTTGTACCTTTCGTTGAGACAATACAACAATCGATGTCTTTTGAACATTTACATTAAATGTAATTTACAAAATTATTTAATTCTCCATTAATCATCAGATTATTTCATATGTGTTATTACTTTTTTTTGAGGTTCGTTGTCTTTTGCTCATGGAGAACGCGGTAAAATGTCTTAAATGCTGAAAGATCTATGGTCATTAAAGGCAACTAAGTATTCATGATTTTGTTATAAAATGAAACCCATGCTGTTGTAATTCTTTGTGGAATGTGCAAAATTAAAAATTACATAAGTGTCAAGCAATTCGCAGTAAAAATCTCAAAATATTTCCCCCCCCCTTTCCCTCAGTTGTCATAATACCAACATTGTCTGAATTTGACTATATATTTAAGTTTACTTTACCTTAGCCCACCAATCATTTCCAATACATGTATTCATGTAGCTTTTATCTATACCTTGGTCCTATAAACCCTACCACGTCTAACTCCATACCGTTTGGCTTTCAAGAAGCCTACTTACACATTTTTAATGCCATCAATGGCCGATTTTCACCATCTTTTATGATATTGCTTATTGCAGCCAACTGGTTCATGCCCGATGTGAATGACTTTATTCTCATAAACATAAAGAGTTACAGAGAAGATAATAATACATTAATACAAATTAGTCAGATGTAGACGATATATCTTGCATTTAAACTTATTCCAGTCTTACACGATGCCGTGTATATTTCAATTAACCTATCCTTGCATTGGCGATATGTTTACCTTTCGTTAACCTGAAACTCTAGCCCCGTCTTACACTATGTCATTTGCTTTTTAAAGGGATGTCCCACTCCTGAAATGATAAACTAAGCTGTGCGTATTTAATAAGCACTCGTCAATATGGGCCCTAATATATTAAAAAGAATGTAAGTATTATTATTTTAAAACAAAACTGGCAAAGCACGTTTGGCTCAAGGAATAAAGATATTTCACATTATTAATCACGAAATACTCGTATACATGCATCCATTGCTAACTGTACTTATCTGGGTAATTTTTCCGAGCAAAAAATATAAAGGTTTTTTTTTATGTTTTTAATTATTTGATTTCGATTAGTTTTCTTATTATTTAAAACGTGTCAGGAATCATAAACTGTATACGTTGCTGAAATTAATATTACACCAGTCTTCTAATTAAAATGTCGGAAATAATCAAGTACGTTCATGTGTAGGTATTAATGATTAAAACTTCGATTTAGATTCAAAATTCAAAATTCTTTACTTCTAATAAACCATTGCATAATACATTGGTATAGAGATAGATATAAATTTACAAACATTGAACATGATAAATAATAGAAACCATGCACATGACAAGATACAATTATACGTTCAGTAGTACAATAATAGTAAGACTATAAACCTAAAAACTAAGACTAACCGGGAAGACGTATTTTTACATTTATGATTATAATAAAATTTACACAGATTTCTTAATTTGACCTTATTTTGTGATTGGAACTATTTAGCAAGCTTCATAAAATTTGGTCTATGTGAATGGACAAAAACTTAATAACACCTTTCTTTCAATATTTAGGGTAGAGCATTGTAGTATGTAATGAAATTCGTCCCCTAACTCTAGTGAGTTACAAAGATTACATGTTCCGTGTTGTCTTTCAATTTCCGACCATCGCCCTGTTTCAATTGGTAGCCAATGATTGTTAGTTCAAAATTGACATAATGTAATGGCATCCTTGTTTTGTAAAATATTTAAATATTTCTCGAAATCAAAACTGTCCTTAAATAGCATATACGAAATTACTTTCGAACAGCTGTTGAAACTGATCTTTAAGTTTTTGTTTTACACATAAATTTAACCATTTATGGTAATAAAAGTGTCCTTGATTTATCAAAATATTGCTAAGTAAACACATATATCTAAAATATGTTTTACTTCTTTTAACCATGGCATTTGGAAATTGGAAATTTGTGAAAATTTGTCAAAAGAATATCTGTGCAAAATAGTTGAGAGCTTATTGTCTTGGACGAATACCAGTTTGGACCAAAAATTTACAAAACATTATTGTATTATGTGCGTTGGATATGCCCCAAGCTCACTATAAACCATAAATTTTGGATAAGAGTTCATTAAATGCAACAACAATTTGCAAAATTTAAGATGAACTCGCTCTATAATGTCGAAATTTGTATATCCCCAAATTTAGCAGCCACAAAACCACATCGGTTTTACAATCTTATCGGAAAGGTCATACTGTCACCTAATAATTGTGGGTACGATAAAATCTATCGAATTTTTCGAAAATCATTATTTTAGGACGCTTTTTTGTTATGGGACTATCTAGATTAAAAATGATCTTAATTGACAAGGATTGCCAGTTTTCCTACCACAGATCGGGGTTTTCTCCGGGTACTCCGGCTCCCCACCCCCCCACCCCCCCAAAAAAAAACTGGACGCCATGATATAGCTGAAAAATTGATAAAAGTGAACATCATTCAAACAAAAAAAAAACAAATCATATACAGTCGAGGACGTTCAGGATTTTCCGGATTATTAACAGTATAAAAATTACATACTAGTTCCAAATAATAACATAAATTGTTTCAAAAAAGTTTTTTTTTTATTTTTAAAAATATCATTACGATAACTATTATTTGAAAAAGAACAGCTATCATGTTATCATAAAGGTACAACACTTCATGACAAACAAGAAATGTATAATTAAATATGCTTTATTAATAAAAGAACAGAGTCACCCATTATGAAAATAATAAAATTTTATTTTTATGTTTTTTTATTTATTTTTTAAATTAGCAAATGCTCATACTTTTGCTAATTGTAATGTTTAAAAGACAAATTGGTATTTTTCAACATGTTAGCGCTGGAAATTTTTGAACTGTACTACGTAAAATCAAGCTGAATCTAGTTGTTCATTATCGCTTCATAGACTGTGTTTTTTATATAACTTTTGAACTTTTACTCAAATTTTGGCCGAGGGGATTGATTTTTGTAGACAAATGTCTCCTGAAATCGACAGATGAAAATTGTTCAAGAAACTAAATTGACTAGTATTTGTTTAAAATCATCACAACAAAGTGTGGTACTTGCACTTTTGTATTTTAATTATCTTGATATCAATTTTAATGACTTGAGCGTTGACAAATCTTTTCTGTTCAGTTGGTTTTGAGTGTGTGGTATAAATTCAAAGCGTTGTGTATATATGTTACTGTTTTGTTTTATTTCGTCCATTTTGTAAATTTATAGACAATATATATAGGCATAGCCTGTTATCCAATCCAGATTTTCTAAATAAACAAATTTTTTGCTGAAATAGTTACATTCAGTAATTAATAACTAATAATTTAATCAATCATTCTTAATCAGTGTTAAATAACTGCAAAGAAATACTAGTCATTATTAAAAAACATCTCATTAGAAAACCTAAAAAATAAAACAGACCGCTGATATGAAATGTGCAATATTTAATAAATACTTTTGTATAAACACTAAAATGATACATTATTTATGATGATTTAATATGTAAATACGTGTGACCTATGAGGCGAGCGATATTTTAATATTACTTTTGGGACTAAACTTTTCTTATTCCGGGACAGTTTCCTGGAAACATCCAGACTTATCCTTTGATCAGAGACATATACATCTCTCTGCTTTTATGCTTTTTGCTCATTTCTGTAAAACCAAATTGTACACATCATGGATTGGACTGACACCGAGTTAAGATGTTCAGAGGAAAATTGAAGTTTGACTGTTGAATAATTTATTCACAAGTTTTATATTATAAATCAGAGTACCACTTCAATAACAAGTAATATCCCTGCCCTAGTGACCTACCCATCTTTAATTAACCTTGCATACGGACGAGAACAAAATATACCCAGAGAAACTGTCGTATCCTTACCCCCAACAAATAAAAAGAAAAAAGAAAAAAAGAAAATACAAATATATAATAATTTGCCCTTATGAATGTAATAAAGATAGTTTAGTTTCAGTAAAGCCATAAAGGGAAAAACAAAAGGGCCTGTTCTCATTATTGATTTAATAAAGGTTTCAATGTAGATATCTGAATTTTCTTATCCACAGATTAAGCCAGAAAAAAGATATTCGTGCATGTTAATACATAATGGGTTTTTCGTTATTCATTTAGATTTTCGTTTTTCGTTATTCATTTTGATTGAAAAGGGTTTAAAGTCACAGCACGAGAAGAGGTATTATCTTATCGGTCACTTAATTCAGACCCGGATAACTCGAACACATGAATTTAACCCAAGCACAACTGGTTAATGTAGGTGATCACTTGGTCTGTCAACAATGAGACTGCTGGTTCCAGTCTCACTGCGGGCAGGGTGTACTCTACTCCAACCTTAATTGACAAGGATTGCCAGTTCTCCTACAATAGGTCGGACGTTTTCTCCAGGTACTCCGGTTTCCTCCCCCAATAAAAACTGGAACTGAAAAATTGCTGAAAGTGGCGTTAAACATAAAACAAACAAACAAATAAACAAACAAACTAAAATACCTAAAGTCGAATTGTGGAGTTATCTTAGGAACACACACTGTAACAGGAGTCAATTGAATTAATGACGTTTTCCTCTTTCTTATACACTTCTTTTTATAATCTCTATACCTCTAATAACTCTGTTTATAATCGGTAGCGGAATTGTAAATGTCTGAAGCTAATAAAGTTTTTACGATTTTAGTTGTTTTTAAAACTATAGAAAAAATCATTTCGTTAAGATCTACATGTACAATGTAAAAAAAAATACGGAATAGAGTCACGGAAATAAACCAGCTATTTTATATGTGCAATCTTTCGATAAGGCGGACACTGATATAATAACTGGCTTCAGGTATCTGACCCATAATTGAAGGCACGTTTAATTTTATTGTTCAACCAAGAAATACATCTTTATTAAGTAAATATATTGCTAATTAATATCTTGTTTTAATTCGAGTCAATGTTAACATTTTTGAGCAAAAAAAGTTATTTACTCAAATAGTATTTCCGATGTTTTCCGAAAATAACCGAGGTCTGCTTCATTAAAACAATGGACATCCGGGACATCAAATATGATCACGTGGTCAATTGTGGTCCGTTTACCTTAAGAAAAATATCTATACTTCTAATAATTATAATAATAAAATAAAACTGTATTAAATTGTATTATGTTTATGATGATTCTTGTTAATTATAAACTTTTTAAATTTTATGTTGCATAGGATATATTTTTTAATTTTTATAATGGGACAGTGGCACTACCATTCTCAAAATGTGATTAAATACGAAAAGAAAATGAAGTCCCGTTTGGATTATTGGGTTAGGTGTCAAAAGAGAGATAACTCAAGTAAATATTAAATTCCTTTTCATGCATTACTCGAACTCGACAGAATGAATATTATCGCGGGCTGAATTATTGACGGGTAGCCATATTGACGGCTAGCGGTATTGACGGCACGTATTGCGGCTAGCTTCACTTTAGTCTGTGTATATAATTGATGGGCTTTAATGAGATGTCAAGAGAGAAATTTGTAGTGTACAGCTTTACACTAATGAATAAAGTTAAAAGTGAGATGTAAAAGTAACTTGGTAACCAGGTTATAATTGAAGTGTCAAATTGCGGGATCAGAATGAAAACAATTTTCATTATGAAATAGAATTTGTGAAATTGCATGTTTTTGAGGAAGTTTTAATGATGTGATTGTTCGTTTTAGATCGAGATAAATGTAAAATGTCGTGTCATTAAAGGAGTTTTACTGAGGTGCAAATAAACTTACTTATAAACTTGTCGATGTCAATGATATAAACTTCAGTAAAAAAAAACTAAAAGTTAAAACAGTCATTTGCTACTCATTCTCCCTAGTCAAGGTTTCCGATTCCACGAATTCCATGAATGCTTTATTATATGACTTTTACACTGGAAGTCTCTAATAAAAAAAGGATCACAATAATAATTTATTTAAACAATAACAAAAGTAAACTATCACATTTTTAATTGAAAGAAATTCACATTTTCCAATTATAATTTCATTAATATTAGAGCAATTATAAAAAATTGGCAAAAAAGGTTCCTGTTCATTTTTTAAGAAATATACTGGTAATACAGTTTCTTTATTGTATAACACCACTTTCAGCAAAATATGTCAGCTATAATATCGTGGTGACAGTTTTTATGGGAGGAAGCCGAAATCCGTGCACAAGGAAAACATCCAAATCTTTGGTAGAAATCTGGAAATTCTTCTCAATGCAATTATTCGTATTGGAGTCGAGCACACACTTTCTGCAGTGAGACTTGAAACCCACAACCTTTGTGTTTATATGCATATGATTAATAGTAGATGGCTAAATCAATCAAGCTTAACCAATCATCCACCTCGGCCCTATGGTTATTTTAATTTTCATGTTACATTTGTTCCTACAAGATATAATTAATATGTAGTTTTGTGTACATATTTATGGTCATGTTTGGAATATGGCTTGTACATGTACATAAATTTTTATCTAGAGTATGTTTCTGCCTTTGATTAAAACTGTGTGTTTGACATTTTTGTGCAATACTAGTATCTAATGAATAAAACAATACGACATTTACAGATTAATATATGGGCTAATACATATCAGCCATCATCCCGAGAACAGGGCTTACATGGGTCGATGGATGATACCCAGGCCGATATGGATTAGCGTATCGTAGATTATCGTAGGCCTCCATCAATAAGGATAATAGTACAAATAATTTTATCATTTTGCAACAAAAAATGGATGTAAGGATATCAACGAATTGCTCTTCGCCTCCAACGTCTAAAAACCGTTTAGGATCGGCCATTGTTGATATTGATGCAGACGTACCAGAACTAAAGTGCACGAGATGCTCCTAAACACCACAATAATAGTTAGACATTCTGTCTCGTATACTCATCTTAAGAGGATTTTCTTATGTTTACTACTTAGCGGAGATATTGCGTTAAACCCTGGTCCTGTAAAATTTCCTTGTTGTATTTGTAGTAAACCCGTTCGGTGCAACCAAAGAGCTATCCTTTGTGATACGTACAATTTTTTGTATTATATAAATTGTATCGATATGAATGTAGATGAATACGACCGCTTATCCAATTGTCATGACGAATGGCAAGGTTTTAAATGTTTTACTAGAGAAAATGACGACCAGGACGAAACCATCGCCACAACTGAACCCAGCAAAACATTACTCGTAGACATCTTATCCGCTTTAGTAACGGACATTAACGCAGATACATCATCATCCGATAACTCTGAAACGCCAATAGATGTATTTGAAGTCAGAAGATCATCAAGGTAAAAAACAAGACCAAGAGAAATACGTGCTAAATAAGTAAGAACAAAAGTGTTTTCAGCTAGTCCATAGTTCCGTCCGCTTCACAACCTTCATAAGGAGTTTCGAATTTCGGCCCAGCTTTTTATGTCGACGCCCCACTAAGTCCAGTAACAGTTTAGTGTTTTCTACTAAACCGTCTGGGAGTTCAAATGGTGTTTGCATATCAGTTTCCATTAAATGGTTTCTATAGTAACAGTTTGTCAAAAAAAAACCACAACCGTAATGAAACCAATTTATTGTATTCTCTCACTCAAAGAAGAATTTGATCGCATTAATCAACCCATTGCATCCACAACAACAAATATGATATTTTTGTGGTCTTGAACTTATGATCAGCGGTCGATTTGTGCCACATGTACAAAACAAGCCATAGCAGCACAGCGGCAGATTCTGAATTTTCCTAAAAAAGTGAAGGGGTTCCAGATTCATAATGACAAAACATGTTGCTAATACAAGTTAAAAATAGGAGGTCAAGTCAATAAATCATGATTACCTTTATAACGTAAAGTAATTCAAGCTTTTTTTCTAAAGAAGGGGTGTTTTAAGATAGATGTGTTATGTGTTAAATACATGTACTACCCATGAAAAAGACCGTTTCAAGTTAACACACGATCTACTGGGACCATACTGGGAGGTTCCCAGTGCTGGAAACACAGAGCAAGCTGCTCAGCGCGTCCGCAAGTGGCAAACAGGGGAGGACCTCTCGTGATGCGTTGATAGGTCATAATACGGAAAGCCTGACACGGACCATTGGGTTACTTGTTTAGAGCATGCTACCCTTCTTGGAGACTTAAGACCCCTTTTGTAGATTTCGGAAAAAGAGTAGGTTTATTGTTTACACTTCTAAAGACGAAATATTTCGTCCATAACCCAAATGATTCATACTTTTCCAGTGACAATAAGGAGTTTGTTTCCGGTGGTCTTTCTCTTTTCTTTTCCACCTTGATTTATTAATTTAAACTTGTTCTCGTCCTGAATATCAATCAATCAATCATTCATTCATTCATTTCCTGTATACATTTAATGCCGAATTGATGTGTAGAAATTTCATGGCCAAAATTATACAAAAATGTAACTAGCAATTTAATCTTATTTTGAAATCTGGCAGCTATTCATTTTCTTTTGTTCATGGAAAAACGAGATAATGAGTTAGGAACTTGTATCATATATTTAAAAGCAAACTGTAAATACATGCTTAAGAACACATAAAATGTTAACTAATGTTTTTGACAAGCACTCGCAAAGGGCAGACCTTTAAACAAACACAATACAAAGAGATCCGAGAAGTAAACATTCCTGTATCTTTAGGGCTTACAGAAATAGGTTAATTTCAAACAATTCGAAGACACAATGTAGTAGTAACAATGCAGATTTATATTTTTTTTAGTTGTCCATTAATTTTTTTATAAGTTTACAAGTTATATGACACAAATTTGTGATCAGCTTTATCCTGTGTATAACCCCCTTCACCCATCTCCGTGTTTGTAGCGTTATACAAGTACATCATTCTTCCAAGATTTCACCATAATATATAGTATATAATTATTATTACTGTCGTGTTATTTTCCATGTTTGTAATTATTTTTTAAGATTAAGTGAATTATAATGTTTTCAAATGTTTTGCACGAAGTCACACAAGTGGCACGATGATCTGCAATAAAGGACATACAAGTGGCACCTAAGAGACATGCTAGTACAATTGATGAAATGATTAGCGTTTACAGAAATATTTGAGGGAAAAAAATTTCAGATCATTTTTTGCACTTCAACACATACAAGCACCAGATAATTTAAACCAAAACAGTGGGACCATACTGGGACGATTCACAGTGCTCGACCCACAGAGCAGCCCAGTGCGTCCCCGGGATGCGGATAGGGGAGACCCTGTCGTTGTGGGGTGGTCAGGTCATAATACGGAAAGCCTGGCCGCGGACCATAGTGGGTAACGTGTTTGGAGAGTGCTACGCTCCTTGCACGATAAAGATCACTTTTGTAGATTTCGAAAAAGAGTAGGCTCATTGAAGCCGCTATAAAAGGCTAAAATCTCCGACCCTGCCCAATAATCCGTACTTTTTGAGTGGCAGTCAAAACTGTGTTTCTTGTGTCCCATCCCACCCTCTTTTCAATTGATATATTGTTTGTTAACTTGTTCCCGTCCTGAATATAGCTGAAATACTGCTCGCTGGACGTAAAGCAAACATCCAACCAATCAATCAATCAATCAATCAATCAATCAATCAATCAATCAATCAATAAACTAAAACACACAGAGTGGTGGTATTTTTGGAACTCCAAAACAAAAGACTTATAAAATAAAAGACACACAAATGACAAAGACATGTTTACAATTTAAGGCATACAGGATCAAGACGCTTTACACTTAAATACACTAGTGTCAAGACATTCTGAACTTTTAAACATGCAAGCTTAAGATTGAAAAAGTAGTGGCAATTTTTTTAAAGAGACATTTTGCCCTTTGTGGCATACAGGTAGCAATATTGTTTGAATTTGAAGATCAAAGAGAAGCAAATCTTCGGAGATTTCACTTGAGATAAAGTACCAATATGTACACAACCGGACGAATAAATAAATTAATTTGTATTAACTCATTAATTCTTAAAACAATGATGTAAATGTCATCTAAATGTATATAAACTTGTAACAAATTAAGGGCGCTAATGAAAAACAAACATAAATAAAAATGTCAAAGAATTTCAGACGTAACTGATAAGATTGTTTTATTTTAGAAAATCGTATTCACATTTGAAAATAATGGTCTCAGATCCTACTTTATACGAGCTAAGGACAACAATTCAAATTTGTAAAAAAAACTTACAATGAATAAAATAAAAGGGCAACAATAACAATTGAAAAGTACGAACCCGGATAGGGACATTCAAAGAACAAAAATTATGTTGTGCGCACAATATATTATTTTGTGCGCACATTATATTATTATGTGCGCACATTATATTTATTTTGTGCGCACATGATATTTATTTTGTGCGCACAATATATTATTTTGTGCGCACATTATATTTATTTTGTGCGCACAATATATTATTTTGTGCGCACAACATATTATATTGTGCGCACATCATATTATATTGTGCGCACAATATAATATGTTGTGCGCACATCATATAATATTGTGCGCAAAGCATATTATATTGTGCGCACAATATATTATTTTGTGCGCACAACATATTATTTTGAGCGCACATGATATTAGTTTGTGGGCTTCACATATATCTTAAGCGCACAATTTAATTATTTTGAGCGCGCAACAAAATATTTAATTATATAATGCACGTAAAAGGGTTGCAAATAAGTAATATAGTTCAAAGAGCGCAAAGAAAGGCACTTGATATAACCAAATGAAACCGTACGGAGCCCGGATAGGGACATTCAAAGAAAAAAAATTATGTTGTGCGCACAATATACTATTTTGTGCGCGCAATATACTATTTTGTGCGCACAATATATTATTTTGTGCGCACAATATATTATTTTGTGCGCACAATATATTATTTCGTGCGCACAATATATTATTTCGTGCGCACATTATATTTATTTTGTGCGCACAATTTATTATTTTGTGCGCACAACATATTATATTGTGCGCACATCATATTATATTGTGCGCACATCATATTATATTGTGCGCACAAGATATTATATTGTGCGCACATTATATTATAATGTGCTCACATCATATTATATTGAGCGCAAAACATATTATTTTGTGCGCAAACCATATTATGTTGTGCGCACATCATATTATATTGTGTGCACATCATAGTACATGTATATTGTGCGCACAACATATTATATTGTGCGCACAATATATTATTTTGTGCGCACAATATATTTATTTTGTGCTTATTTATTTATTTATTTATTTAATGGCTTAAGGGCCGGGTGAGCGATTCAGGCTCCTGGGAGCCTCTTGTTTAAATATCTTCTCTAAAACTACAGAACAGAATTTATTGAAACCTTGTTTTTTGATCAGTAGGTTGTCCTGCAAAAAACATGTGTTTTTTAATTTTTTTACGACCGCAATAAAAAATGTGGTGGTATTACTGGTATGTTATGGCGATTGCGTCGTCGTTGTCGCGTCTGTAGACATTTGGTTGGACGCCCTATAGATTGCAGTTTGCCCGTCTGTCTGTCTATCTGTCCGTCCGTCCGTTCGTCAACAATTCTTGTGAACGATAACACTTAAACTCAAAAACTGTTAACAATAGTTTGGGAAATGTTGTACAGTTGCTGTATAGCATCTCGTAATGTGTAGGTTAAAATTTCGTGCGAATCCGTGAAATATTTGTGGAAATACTTCAATTTTTCGGCCAGGTGAATTTTACGGCCAGTAACCCTCACGGGAACGGAGTGGACGGATGGTAAATGGTATCTTTTCGGACAGGTGAGCTTATGCCAACACTCATCGTCCATAAACAATTTAAAAAAAATTCACTGAACCAATTTAGCTGAAACTTTTCAGGAATTATATATGACATGTTGGCTATAAACGATCCTCATTTAGTATTGATCCACAATATTGATAGAGGGGGAGCAAGTCCCTGTGATTGATCCTATAAACAACATGACCGCCGTTACTAAAAATAATACATAGCTATATAGGGGTAAATAGCAGTGGTTTGCCAATAACTAAAAAACGGTCATGGGTATCAAAATTCTGGCAGGGTAAAAGTGATCAGCACACCAAGATCTACCTACCCTAAAAATTTGAAAAAAATCCAACCATCCGTGTGGGGGTTATTGCCCTTTTTCTTGATTTTTTTCTGCATTTTCACATATTTTGCCTTATATCTCAAAAACTATATGAGATATTGAAGTAATTGCAATTGCATATTGTTCAGCTTATTACGCTCTACACAATTTTCAATTAGGTCGAAGTTGTCAGATTTAGGAGTTATGACCCCTTAATGGTTTTAGCCTTATAGATTGTGAGCGATAGAAGATACGGAAAAGGTTGTGCTTGCTTAAATGTTCAACTAATTGTGCTCTACAAAATTGTTTTTGGGTCGACATTGTCAGATGACCCCTTATAGGAGCTAGGCCCCTATTTCGCCAGGTGAGCGATTCAGGCTCCTGGGAGCCTCTTGTTTATTGTCTCCCTCTGACACGTTTATGGTCTTCGTCAATTCGTGCGTATTTCACACTTTTTTTAGCGCATCTTCTTTGAGACTGCTCAACGGATTTTGTTGAAATTTTGCAGGATTGTTTTTCATCAAATTTATACTTGATCAAACTACACGTGCATTTTTATATTCAACAAATTTTATAGGACTTTATCGACTTTGTTCATTTTAGGTCATAGGAACATTTTGTGTGTGCAACTCCTGTGAGACGGCTCAATGGTGTAGAATTGTTTGTCATGATATCTAGTTGATCATATTACAACACCATATTGATTTGATATTGAGTAAATTTTCATTTTTAATGCGGCGACGGGGGACATAATTTTACAAAAGTGAACAGCACCTGTAGATCTACCTACACTGAAAATTTGAAGAAGATCCAGCATGTAGGAGTTATGGCCCTTTTTCTGTATTGTTTTTTTATGAATTGTGCACTTATTGAGCTCAATATGTTGAAAACTGTATGATATTTAAACAATTTATAAATTGTATATTGTTAAGCACATTAGGATCTACAAATGTTGTTATAGGTTCAACAAAGAAAGTCTGTTAGTATATGTTTCAATTATAAGAGCCACTTGGGTATTTATTATCAATAAATGTTGTGACGAAAAATCTACTACTTATAAAATGTAAGAAGTTAACCCTCTTGCAAATAAGGACATGATCATATGAGGACCAAAACAATGACAAAATCTTTAACTGTGTTCATATTGTTACATTAAGCTAAAACTGAAAAAGTCAAAAGTTTAAACAGAAGACAATGAGATGTGGAATAAGCGTATGCGACACAACCAACATAAACAGTCTTCAACATGACCAAAGGTCACTGATCTCCGTCTTGTATTGGCTCAAGATTATAGTGTCTAAACATACAATGCACAAGATTCAATACCAAATAAGTTCATAATTTTATTCTTTAAAAACTTTAGAGACGTGACAAATCCGTCTCGAAACGTTCAAGTAGGAACCTGTACAGGGTTACTGCCTCATATGCATCACTAGGGCTTTCAATATTTCTCTCTTCCATGTATAGTTTTGCTAATTTATATATGTCTTTATCGCATGGCAGTTTTAAGATCGTGCAGTACTGTACACAATTTTCTATTTCTGTAGGTTCACATCTTGTTGGTTCCCATTTTGCGATTGATCTGTTGTTCCATAAAATTCAGGCGTATGGTAGATATTAAAAGGTCGACCAGAAGGGCAACAAGCTGAGATTTTCTAATTTTGTGAGCATTCCATATATATTTGAAACATCTATTAGTTCCTTCTGAAGATAAAAATAAAGCAATCTGTTAATGAAAACAAACAGAGGTCAACTGAGTCTAAATCAGTCATATAAATAACTTGTCAGAATAAAAAAGAAACGAGATCTAGTCTAGCTATAAGTCAAAGTGATGTAAGCAAGTGATATATACTTTTTTATTTCGAAATGGGCCTTGATTATTCAGAAATATTGACAGTGCTTGCCCATAATCATCGACATATCATATCAATGAGACATTTTAAAAGACATTTAAAACGAATGCACCTTTATCGTCGAAAGAATTATACACAGATAGAAGAAGTTGCTTCATTTATTAGAAACGAAATCAAAACATCTGGACAGAGTCACGGATATCGTTGGATGCATAGGAAATGTCTACAGGCAGGGTTGGTGGTACAAAAAGAATATATAAGGATTTTGCTACAAATTCTCGATAAAAATGGTGTTCAGAACAGAAAAAGGTCAAGATTAAAAAGGCGCTTTTATTCAACTAAAGGACCCAATTTCATATGGCATTTAGATTCATACGACAAACTAATACCTTATGGAATTTGCATTAATGGGTGCATTGATGGGTTTTCACGGCATTTCATTTGGTTGAAGGCAGGACCAACAAGCAGTGACCCTAAAGTCACTGCTGGGTATTTCCTGGAAGCTGTTCTTGACCTGAATGCAACACCTGTTTCAATTAGGAGTGATTTAGGAACAGAGAACGGCCTTGTTGCAGAAATGCAACCAGGATCCTAATAATATAAATCCATTTATCTACGGGACAAGCCAACATAACCAGAGAATAGAATCTTGGTGGGGAATTTTACGTAAAGAATCGTCCTCCTTTTGGATTTCACTCTTTAAAAGTCTCAAAGATGATGGTCTTTTTAGTGGTGACTTTCTTCACAAGAGTTTAATTCAATTTTGTTTCCTTCTTATTATTCAGGTAGAACCTAATGTAAACACTTGGCATTTGACGATGAAAGTGCAATTAATTTAGTATTTGAAAAGAAATATGCCCTCAATCTTTAGAATATAATATAGTAATTTCTTTAAATAAATTAATGAAATTGTTCAACTCCCGATAAGCTTTATTTTCTTATTCTGAAACAATATATTAGTCTTACAGATGAAACTATGACTATCCACCTTCATAGGACAGTCATTAAAATCTGAGGAGACCCAAGTCTTATTAAATTTAAAAGTTGTTGTCTGTACACAGGACTTTCTCCCCTCTATCAGTACTTAATTATAGTCAATGTACCATACGAAAAAAGGGTCATTTTAACCTACATAAAACATTTTTCAAACAAATTCATTGTCTTGGTTATGTTTTAGTCGTGTCTGTGATAATCAGTAATTAAGTGCTGTAATGTGGACAATAAATAAAATTTAAGGTACATGTACTAGTAGTAACTGCTTGTATAACATCAATGTTAAAAAGGACCGCATTCGCCTACAATTTCCGCATCAACTCTCGACAGGTACATGTAAGAATTTAAGGTAAGAGAGGAATGATTACTTACATAATTTTTACTTTGCTTACATCTAGCTAGACTAGATCTCGTTTCTTTTTTATTCTGACAAGTTATTTATATGACTGATTTAGACTCAGTTGACCTCTGTTTGTTTTCATTAACAGATTGCTTTATTTTTATCTTCAGAAGGAACTAATAGATGTTTCAAATATATATGGAATGCTCACAAAATTAGAAAATCTTACTCAGCTTGTTGCCCTTCTGGTCGACCTTTTAAGCTCTACAATACGCCTGAATTTTATGGAACAACAGATCAATCGCAAAATGGGAACCAACAAGATGTGAACCTACAGAAATAGAAAATTGTGTACAGTACTGCACGATCTTAAAACTGCCATGCGATAAAGACATATATAAATTAGCAAAACTATACATGGAAGAGAGAAATATTGAAAGACCTAGTGATGCATATGAGGCAGTAACCCTGTACAGGTTCCTACTTGAACGTTTCGAGACGGATTTGTCACGTCTCTAAAGTTTTTAAAGAATAAAATTATGAACTTATTTGGTATTGAATCTTGTGCATTGTATGTTTAGACACTATAATCTTGAGCCAATACAAGACGGAGATCAGTGACCTTTGGTCATGTTGAAGACTGTTTATGTTGGTTGTGTCGCATACGCTTATTCCACATCTCATTGTCTTCTGTTTAAACTTTTGACTTTTTCAGTTTTAGCTTAATGTAACAATATGAACACAGTTAAAGATTTTGTCATTGTTTTGGTCCTCATATGATCATGTCCTTATTTGCAAGAGGGTTAACTTCTTACATTTTATAAGTAGTAGATTTTTCGTCACAACATTTATTGATAATAAATACCCAAGTGGCTCTTATAATTGAAACATATACTAACAGACTTTCTTTGTTGAACCTATAACAACATTTGTAGATCCTAATGTGCTTAACAATATACAATTTATAAATTGTTTAAATATCATACAGTTTTCAACATATTGAGCTCAATAAGTGCACAATTCATAAAAAAAACAATACAGAAAAAGGGCCATAACTCCTACATGCTGGATCTTCTTCAAATTTTCAGAGTAGGTAGATCTACAGGTGCTGTTCACTTTTGTAAAATTATGTCCCCCGTCGCCGCATTAAAATGAAAATTTACTCAATATCAAATCAATATGGTGTTGTAATATGATCAACTACATATCATGACAAACAATTCTACACCAATCTCAGAGTCTCAGAGGAGTTGCACACACAAAATGTTCCTAAAATGAACAAAGTCGATAAAGTCCCATAACTCCTATTAAATTTGTTGAATATAAAAATGCACTTGTAGTATGATCAAGTATAAATTTATGGAAGCCCGTACGTGCCAAGGAAAAAATAATTTATAACTTGTGCGCACGAGTTTCAAACTGGTGCGCACGAGTTACTAACTTGAGCGCACGAGTTTCAAATCTTGTGCGCACGAGTTACAAACTTGTGCGCACGAGTTTCAAATCTTGTGCGCACGAGTTACAAACTTGTGCGCGCGAGTTTCAAATCTTGTGCGCACCATTTACTACTTGTGCGCACGAGTTACTAACTTGTGCACACGAGTTACTAAGTTGAGCGCACGATTTTCAAAACTAAGCGCACGACTTAGAGTTCAAGCTTGTGCGCACGAGTTATCAACTTGAGCACACGAGTTATCAACTTGAGCGCACGAGTTTCAAATCTTGTGCACACAAGCTAGTAAAACGTGCGCACAAGATTTGAAACTCGTGCGCACAAGTTAGTAACTCGTGCGCACAAGTTAGTAACTCGTGCGCACAAGATTTGAAACTCGTGCGCTCAAGTTAGTAACTCGTGCGCACAAGATTCGAAACTTGTGCGCTCAAGTTTGTAACTCGTGCGCACAAGTTATAAATTATTTTTTCCATGGCACGTACGGGCTTCCATATAAATTTGATGAAAAACAATCCTGCAAAATTTCAACAAAATCCGTTGAGCAGTCTCAAAGAAGATGCGCTAAAAAAAGTGTGAAATACGCACGAATTGACGAAGACCATAAACGTGTCAGAGGGAGACAATAAACAAGAGGCTCCCAGGAGCCTGAATCGCTCACCTGGCGAAATAGGGGCCTAGCTCCTATAAGGGGTCATCTGACAATGTCGACCCAAAAACAATTTTGTAGAGCACAATTAGTTGAACATTTAAGCAAGCACAACCTTTTCCGTATCTTCTATCGCTCACAATCTATAAGGCTAAAACCATTAAGGGGTCATAACTCCTAAATCTGACAACTTCGACCTAATTGAAAATTTTGTAGAGCTTAATTAGCTGAACAATATGCAATTGCAATTACTTCAATATCTCATATAGTTTTTGAGATATAAGGCAAAATATGTGAAAATGCAGAAAAAAATAAAAAAAAGGGCAATAACCCCCACACGGATGGTTGGATTTTTTTTCAAATTTTTAGAGTAGATAGATCTTGATGTGCTGATCACTTCTACCCTGCCAGAATTTTGATACCCATGACCGTTTTTGAGTTATTGGCAAACCACTGCTATTTACGCCTATATAGCTATGTGTTATTTTTAGTAACGACGGTCATGTTGTTTATTGGATCAATCACAGGGACTTGCTCCCCTCTATCAATATTGTGGATCAATACTAAATGAGTATCGTTTATAGCCAACATGTCATATATAATTCCTGAAAAGTTTCAGCTAAATTGTTTCAGTGATTTTTTTGAAATTGTTAACGGACGACGACTGACGCATAGTGATGGCATAAGCTCACCTGGCCGAAAAGATACGATTTACCATCCGTCCACTACGTTCCCGTGAGGGTTACGAGCCGTAAAGTTCACCTGGCCGAAAAATTGACGTTTTTCCACAAATATTTCACGGATTTGCACGAAATTTTACTCTACACATTACGAGATGCTACACAGCAACTGTACACAATTTCCCAAACTATTGTTAACAGTTTTTGAGTTTTAGTGTAATCGTTCACAAGAATTATTGACGAACGGACGGACGGACAGATAGACAGACAGAAGGACAAACTGAAATCTATAGGGCGTCCAACCAAATGTCTACAGACGCCGACAACGACGACGCAATCGCCATAACATACCAGTAATACCACCACATTTTTTTTTGCGGTCGTAAAAAAAAATAAAAAACACATGTTTTTTGCAGGACAACCTACGGATCAAAAAGGTTTCAATAAATGCTGTTCTTTAGTTTTAGAGAAGATATTTCAACAAGAAGCTCTCAGGAGCCTGAATGGCTCACCTGGTCCTTAAGCCATAAAATAAATAAATAAATAAATAAATAAGCACAAAATAAATATAATGTGCGCACAAAATAATATATTGAGCGCACAATATAATATGATGTGCGCACAATATAATATGATGTGAGCACAATATAATATAATGTGTGCACAATATAATATCTTTTGCGCACAATATAATATGATGTGCGCTCAATATAATATGTTGTGCGCACAAAATAATATATTGTGCGCACAAAATAAATATAATGTGCGCACAAAATAAATATAATGTGCGCACAAAATAAATATAATGTGCGCACGAAATAATATATTGTGCGCATAAATAAATATATTGTGCGCACAACATTTTTTTTTCTTTGAATGTCCCTATCCGGGCTCCGTAGAAAAGCACATTATGTTCAATGCAATTTAGAAAAAATTGCTATATGATGCCACATTAGAACATTAAGTAAAAAAACGCAGACACTCGATTTTTTTTACATTGGAAACAAAAGTAGCAAACAATCTAAATTTTCGGACAAAATTATGTCCCTTTCTTAAATTTGTATGTTTATTTTTCTTCTTATACTCTTTTTTCATTTTACTTCAAAAGTTTTATTTTAAACGTTGCCAATTTAAAATTATAGAATAGGTATATGTGGGTGGCAGCCTAAAAATTAATTATGAAATTTTATAAGTATTCAAGTATTCAAGTATTTTATTTTAACTCAGGCACAGAGTGCAACATGAGAATACAATACAAAGTATATAATAATGATATTAAACAAAGTAATAATAATATATAAAGTACATATTGAAATGGGGAAAAACAGTTAGACAGAGATGGTACACAATATCAATCAAAAATTTTACTCAAATCTTTGAGAAAATGTGACAAATTTTGTAACAGTTTAGTATTACATAATTTAAACATGCCCGCCATTTTTTGTATACTTGGATTTCTGATATAATATATCGGTATATATTTTAATCTAAGATTTAATATTTCTTGATTAGAACACATGAACAAGTAATGAAATTCATCACCTATTGATTCTTCTTGACATTTGTGACACTTTCTATCATTTTTTGCTACTTTAAACCATCTACCAGTTTCAATCGGTAATTTAAAATTACTAAGTCTAAATTTAGTAATATATCGTCTCTGAGATTCAGATAAACGCAATAAATATATAATTATCATAATAATGTGATATCTATTCCAAGATTTCCTACAAAAACTGGTGTATTGATTAATTGGATGTTTGCTTTACGTCCAGAGAGCAGTATTTTAGCTACATTCAGGACGAGAACAAGTTAACAAACAATTAATCAACGATAAAGGGTGTGGGATGGGGCACAGGACACAGGAAACACAATTTAGACTGCCACTGGAAAAGTATGGGTATTGGGTAGGGGGAAAGAATTGCTGTTGTTTGTTGTCATTAGCCTCCTTACGAAATCAAGTAATGAAGCTTCCACACATTACAGATAAACTCACACTTGCTAGGCAGATAAAATTATACTAGAATATCCAAATAAAATGTATCAAAACTATAAATCAGATCCCAATCTATCGATTTCTTCAATTACAAAGTTCATGTCACTTATCCTTACATCCTTATTGCACAACACCATTCTAAAAAAATTCACAAGTTCTCCCTCCGGTTGGTAGCTTATCAGAAGCGTTCCACTTTCTACCATTCTTTTCTTTATTTTAGGAGCAACCTTAGTAAATAGATATCATTATTGTTATTATTATCATATTATAAGTGAATAATTAAAAGATTGGTGTTAAATATCACAAATTATCCTTCAGCTGTAATCAGCTATATTCCCGACGTGAACAAGTAAACATAAGTTGATAGACCAAAAGGTCAACAAATGTGACACTGATTTCCACGGGAACAAGATGGGTACACATATAAAGGATAGTTAGAAAGTTTAGGCCGCTTATCTAAGACAACTCATTACAAGCTTGATTTAATATTTCTACAGGCAATGGTGTTAATTACGCTCATATATTTTTAGTACTAGTCGCTTACCGATTGGTTGGTTAAGGTAGTTAATTACAGCGGGCAGGGTATGCTCGATCTTAATCTTATTGGACAACAATTGCCCGATTGCCTACCGAAGGTCGGGAGATTTCTCCGGGTACTCTTGGTTCCTTTTCCAATAAAATATTGACGTCATTATATAGCTGAATAATTGCTGAATTTGACATTAAACAATATTCAAACCAACAAACAAACAAGTCGCTCATTGTTAGCATTCTTTAAATATGAAAAACATAAAAATAACTTTGATTTTAATGTATACCTCCCCTAATTCTGTCCACCATTCGGCGGTTTCATCTTTTCCTCTGAAGCGCTTTGGTATATACCAAAAGCATACATTTGTACACTGAGGCTACATAGAAATGTATATAATTAATACAATCGTTCTGAAGAAAACTTTAGTATATGATGATGACTGACATGGAAATACTTACAGCTCAAATTTTTCGATTGTCCTGTAGAACGTGTTTTATTGTATGCTTGTGAGGTCTGGGGTTTGAAAGAAAAGATAATATCAAAAACTTCATTTACAGTTTTGTATAAATACTTGAAAGCCAGAAATAGTACACCCAACGTTATGGTCTATGGAGAGCTCGACAGATTCCAATTAACATTTATTGTAGAACAGCAGATGATTATGTTCTGGAACAGCTTACTTACTGTCATCAATATGTTAAAAATATCACATAGAAATTAATACGAAATTCAAGTGGATTTCATACAAAAAAGATTTCATTGATTATTGTGGACTTTGGAAAGACCAAATTTCGATAAAAAAATTAATTAAACAAAAACTAAGAGATCAATATAATCAGCTATAGTTCAGTCAAGTTAATAGCCAGAGGTAAGTTCTAATTCATCTTTAAAGATGAATTTAAACTTGAGTTTTATTTACTATGACTGAGTATACCTAAGAGAATGTTTATCACAAAACTCCGCTGCTCCAACCATAAATTCCTTATAAAAACAGTACGTTGGAGTGGGGTACCGAGGGAGAAGAAAATTTGCCATCTCGGAAAAAATGGAATCGGGGATAAATTTTTATACTTGTTTGTATGTAGTTTAATGCAATCAAAAACTCTGAGCTCTCTATATACCGAGTTATTATATTAATAACCCAAGAGAATATAAATGAAAGGGCTTATTTTTTCTATGCAATACCCAGTGTCAGTAAAAAAAACTATCACTATTATTGAAGAAAATAGCAAATTATCTATGAACCTAAGTTGAACATACTGGGAAGCAACTATTTTGGGTTAAGTTGGAAATGAGAAAGTTCAGATCAATATGTTATGACTTGTTTACGTCATTTATTTATATTGACATTCAATGACTAAGGCCATTCGTTGGTCAGTCTTTGTCTAAATTTTTGACAAGAAACACCGTCATTTGTATCGTTGCATAATCTTCTACACTTGTACATGTATATTGTTTTTTTGTTTATGCTGTATCGTCATGTTTGTCGAACCGATACTTAATAAGCTTACTGGTTGGTAGACTCTTCAGACTATTTTATTTAATATTTTGAACTACCTGTATTGTGTTTTTACACGATCCCAGTGGACTTTATTATTCCATCCCCAAATAAAAAAATACTTTAAGCATTTAGAGTTAAACTCCACTGATGAGTCTTAAGTAGACGAAACGCGCGTCTGGCGTAATGAATTTGTCACCTTGGTAATTTTTATTACATCTTGTTGGAAAATTTGAGCAAAGCCAAGTAACAGCACGGCACGTCCGCGGCTGGCTGACTGGGAAGCAACTATTTTGGGTTAAATTGGAAATGAGAAAGTTTACGATCAATATGTTATGACTTGTTTACGTCATTTATTTATATTGACATTTATTAACTAAGGCCATTCGTTGGTCAGTCTTTGTCTAAATTTTTCTAAATATTATAAAGAAAGTACCAACCAGTTAACTTATTAAGTACCGGATGGACAAACATGACGATACGGTACAAACAAAAAATAATATACAATTCTAGAAGATTATGCAACGATAGTGTCTATAGTTTTGCAAAATATATATATATATGGCAAAACATATATTGCAAAACTATAAATTCAGTATATTGTATATGTTTCTCTTGTACACAACATGTGTCTGAGTGAAATAATACACACTGTACTGTTCACTAATACATTTTGAAATCCTATACGTCATATAACAGGAAAGAGGAAACCTTCAGTTTTTATTGCATTTTGCATTAATAAGTTATTCACGTGCTTCGCCGGAAAATGCGTTTCCGAAATATATTGAAAAGTGTATTCAGTATGTGTATAATATATCTATAATGATGGTTATTGTTTGTTGTACATTTCCAACATTAGCAAAAAAGCGAAAAGATGTACCTGGGCGTATTGTTGAGATAAAAAGGGAATACAAATTTGCCAAAAACAGGTCTCTTTGGATTTTTTTAATAGATTTAGTATGTGCACGTTTTGTCTCAGACGCCAATCCGAAATATCTAGTATTGTATAACAGCTTTTTAGGATATAGAAGATCCATGAGTAAAAAGGCATCAACTGAATAGACCAAAAAAAAAATTAGAAAACCCGACAAAAAATGGCAAATAATACAACCAAACGAACATACTAAATGTATTGTGTACGAACATTGACATACTTCCTGTTTCATTGCAAAAAAAATAATAAACAAGTTTTAAGACTTTAATTGTTTCTTTAACATGTGAAATTGAAAGCTGTCAACGATGCACTGTAGCACAGGCTATGTTAAAAATCTTTAAAAATGAGTTTCAAGCATTACTGCGGACAAGGTGCTACACTTTAACCTCAAAGGCGCTTGCCAGTTTTCCTCCCAAATGTCCGGTCTCCACCAGGTGCTCTAGCTTCCTCTTCAAATACAACTGGACGCTATGATATAGTTAAAAAGTTGCTGAAAGTGGCTTTTAACTTATAATACACAACACCAAACATACCATATTCAATGCACACTGGTTAGACTTATTGCATTCCGATTTTAAAGTCCCATTACTCCTGCCCAAAAACATTTTACTATCTTTGCAAAAAAAGTCGACAGATTCTTCCGAGTACAAGATAGTATTGCTTATTGTTTTAATTTACCTCTTGGATTAATCTGAACCCTTCTCTAGCTTTCACTATTTGTGCTAAATATCTGAAACATAAATTACAAAAATTATTAGGCGACACTTTTTCCAAAAAAAACCAATAGTTAGCAATTTCTTGAAATTGACAACCCTAGAATTTACAAACAGAAGTAGTCCGAGAATGTCCAGCGCTTTTTGCATACTGCGCAAAAAAGCGTTAGACGCCAGAGGATTCTCGGACTAAACAAAGGGACGATTGTAGCTTTCCTATTGCAACTGCATGAAATTCAATCACAACTGCATTGCTGATGGCGAATACATTTCACAGTTGATTAGTTAGTATTGATCACGTGGTCTGTAAACACTTAGGTTGAGGGTTCTAGTCTCACTGCGGGCAGGTTTAAATTGACAAAGATTGCCAGTTTTCTGACCGAAGGTCGGGGTTTTTCTCCGGGGCTTCCGGCTTCCTTTCCCAATGAAAACTAGGCGCCATGATAATATGAAAAGGGTCTGAACATGGCATTAAATATTATTTAATGAAACAAAAAACCAAAACACAAATATCTTACCTTGAACATGCAAACAAATGATCAATATCGTAAGCCATGACATCATCTCCCTTCGATTTCCATATTGTCCACACTTTGAGAGCATCCACTCTTCTTCCACACTGTATGGACTTGTCCCCAGTATCGTAATATACATCATAGAACTTATCTTGCTGGAACAAATACTTGGCCCGAGCAGAATGGGCATCTAGTAACGTGGACTAAAATAGATATTAAAATTTAATCACCACTGATTTTAAGTATTATATTTCGCATCTATGATTGTTACTTGATATTTTTATTTTGGCAATGTGTTTAAAACGGCATCGGCAGTTATGTGGTTTTAGTAAATATAGATGCTTGTGATACTGAGGTTGCGTGTTCGAGCCTTACTGCGGACATGGTCTGCTCGTCTCCAACCTTAATGGGCAAGTTATGTCAGTTTTCCTGTCAAAGATCGGGTTTTCACCGTGTACATCTGCTTCCTTTCTAATGAAAACTGGTCGCCATGAAAATGTATGCTGTTTGTCAGTACACGGACATAGCGGTGTATTACTAAATGCACAGTTCAACACAGGTGCATGTCTGCGCCAGCATTGCATGCGGCCAAACAACTGATAACGTTCACCATTTCCATTTGCTCGTCCCTTCTTGGTACTCGAGCTTCCTACGATATTGCAGAACGACATTCGATTTAATCAATAATTCTTTTGCTAGAATCATATACTTAGAGAATTACCAAGATATTGATTGCGCACATAGCTGAAATAAAGAGTGAACGCTTGTTTTAGGCAGATAGTAATGAGTGTGTATAATCATATGCACGATAATCCGTTTTAACAAGATTCTATTTAACAACCGATCGTATTTAGTGTTCTATCAACCGATCGTATTTAGTGTTCTATTGTTATCGACAGGTCGTCGATAACAATAGAACACTAAATACGATCGGTATCGATGAGGACTGCGAGCAATTAGTCCTCAGTGGTAATTGATTCAAACGATTGAAATCAATATAACTCCAAACAATGGCGCACATGTTATTCATTACATTATAAACTGACCTTATATTTTGTCAAGAAAACTGAAGCTTGGAGATTTGCTCCCATCATCTTGTGCGGGTTCCATGACAACGAATCAGCCCTAAAACCAAAAATAAGTATGTACTTTGAACTAATTCTCAGTAGTGATACCTCGTTTTCCCAAAATTTTGCAACTATGTTAAAAAAAGTATTTGGTAAACAGGAAGTAGATGACAAAGAAACATGAAATCGCTATACACCATATGGTACTACATGATAAACAATATGCACAATATCAGGCTTCCGCAAGCTACAGCTGCTTAGAAAACTGCGACGGAAACTTTAGTTATAGACGGACGGACGAACGCACCTTACAGACGAAGGGGGTTATAAATTTTCTGTATAACATAGAGTATAGAGTGTACCTTTTTTTCTCTAAATCTGAATGCATTTGAACTGTTAATTTATAAAACCACCATTCCCCAACAACAATCGTCGAAGTCTATACTGGGATAATCTGCGGCATCGGCCAAAACGTTTAAGTTGACTTCGTTATTTATGCACTCTTGGGTTATTATATTTTCAGAATAAAATGTTTGCTAAGCCTTGCACTTTAAACTGTGGAATTCTCGAGTGGATAAATTTTGTAATTAATGGAGGTGTGTGGTAGAATCTATAGATATCCAATTCTGAAACTAGATGGACTTAAAATTTCAGTTGCAGTAGTATAAACATGCAAGCTACCTCTCTATTCCTTTCAAAAAGTGTCTGTGATTCTTAGATAACAGGGCCGAGGCTCCCCATGCACCATCCACGTGTAAACATAGGCCATATTTTTGGCACACTGAAGCTATTTCATCTATAGGATCGTATGCTCCTAGCACCGTCGTACCTGCAGTCGCAATAACAATATACGGTACCATGCCCTGTAACAACCAATCACAGTCTGTATAGAAAAATTAATTCGCGATAGAAGCATAAACATTCTTTTGCAGTTAAACTAAACACAACTAAAATCTAAACATATTGACTACAGAAGCCGGATATGCTCGTTTCAGCCTATATCCTCATCGAAAATGAGCGCATCACCGCTGTTATAAATAAACTTTGCAAAACCTATATTAAAACCAAAATATAAAAAGAAGAATTGTGAAATTATAGCTGAAACCGTGCACGCTTTTAATGGTAATTATATAATCGGTATCGTTCAATAAGACAACAATGCAGACGAGCGGTCAAAAGTTTCACAATAGTCAATACAGAACATATGCTTATTATATCTTCTTTCACGATCATGACGATAAAGGTCCTTTGAGTAAATTTTAAAAAAGAGTAAGGCGAATGTAGCCGCTAAATAGGGCTAAATTCTCGTCTGTCCCTACCTAATGTACCATACTGTTCCCAAATGGCTGCTAACATTTTGTTCCCGTTTGTCTATCCTTCCAATCATTCATTCATTCAATCAACCCCTAGTAAACACTTGGGTAACGTGAGGTACAGTTCTTATACCTTGTGTCATTAATCCGTTTATCTAACTTTTCTTTAAAGCTGTGTAATTCTATGTCATGGTTAAACTTGAATTTAAAGTTAATACACTTACATTGTATGTGACAATTAAAAAAAAAGAATTTGTTTGTTTGCTTCAATGGTGTTTATTGCAGCTTTATCGCGGCGTTCAGTTTTCATTGAATCGGGTGTGTCATGGTCAGAGTATCAGGAGAAAGGCAACGACCTTTGTAGGAAAACTGCCAGTCCTTGTCAGGTAATATTGGAGTGAAGCACATCCTGGCCGTCATGAATCTCAAACCTGCATCCTCAGTGTTGACAGCACGTACATGACTAACTACCTTAACCAACGAGGCCTCAACACAATGAGTTATCGTTCTTACCTGTAACTGGCATTCCTGGATCGAAGTATCTAATGCTACTGGTGACATTCGACCTTTATCATCAGTTTTCACAGATATTACATTTTCCATGCCGATGCCAAGAAAGGATGCTCCCTTTAATATTGAGAAATGAAACTAAAATAAATAAATAAATAAATAAATAAATAAATAAATAAATAAATAAATAAATAAATAAATAAATAAATAAATAAATAAATAAATAAATAAATAAATAAATAAATAAATAAATAAATAAATAAATAAATAAATAAAAAAATAAATAAATAAATCAATAAAATTAACGGGTGAACGAACAAACGAACAACCGAACACATTTTTGTACATTTTCTGTGTCATTTATGAGATATGGTCTAGAATTTATAATAAAATTAAAAAAAAATAATCTAGATAATTTAATAGATTCTTGCTCTTAAAACCCACAGCAGAATTAAGAACTGATATTGATTTTTATTTATAGAAACTTTAAAATGCAATTCTTTTCCTAATTATTATGAAATCCTCAATATATCTAACGTAAAATAACCGAAATACAAATGACTTGAAATCTTACGTGGGAGATAAATCCAACAGCAAAATTGATATCCTACCTTTTCTGAAGCTAGCACACAAATGTTGGGGAGCGCGCGCATCCCTTTCTGTTTGATGTCTGGGAATTGTTGGTACCGTGCAACATTGAGAGCATACATGTTGGATATAGAACCACCTGTAAATAAGTGCAGTAATTACAAATGTCAATTATTGCTACCGAATTCGTTAAGATTGAACAATGCGCCAGTTCTTGCCGAAGGTTGGGATTTCTGACCCGAAACTCTGGCTTTGTCTCCAAATAAAAATGGACGCCATTACATAGCTGAAAATGGCTAAGTTGCATTAAACACCAAGCTAAACATCAATTAATGCAAATGCGTCACTGATTCCGTTTTCAACATGAACTGGTTGGAAATCGTGTATTGATTTCTCAGTAACGTGGCGCAATTAGCCGCATCCGAATACATTTTTGCAAAACATTATGTCGTCTGGTCGGGCGTCTGCTTAAGACAGCCCCAACCACCCTTTTCAAACTATAATGTATGTATGGATAAACAATCGATGTTCATGTTTTCGTAACACATATTTGATATATAATATATATGTAAACATGTAGAGATTGCATCAATAGTTTGTACCAATACAAGACTTGTCCGTGCACATCATATTTAGGACATTTCATAACAATCAGCCTTTATATGCAAAAATTTACATTACGATCACCAATGGAGTAATGATTGATCGACTTTTCCAGCAATCTTGAATGACATTTCCTTTCGTCACTGTGACGTCATTGACATGTGCATGATGCCATCCTTGGATATCTCCAAAAGGTAAGAGTGTTGCCAGTTGGACCATCATCGGTCATTTCCGCCTACTGTTGGAAAGAGAATTTCCTGACCCGTGACAGAGGACCTGCAGTGCGGCACCCCATAAAATGTTGATATATCTGACAAATTGCGTTAAGTACATGGCTTAAAGCACAATTTAAAAAAAAATATTGTAATACCAACAAATTTGTGAAATTCAACAGGGGGTGAATTTCAATTTCTACTATAAGTGTCCAAAAATGGAGTAAAGATCATTTACCTGGACAAAATATTCCATCTCCAGTATCAAATCCTGCAAGGTCGAGCATTTTCTTTATTACACATTGTTCAATCAGTGTGAAAACTGGAGCAACCTCGAATGTATACCTAACAACGATATAAAAACTAGAGCAACCTTCAATGTATACCTAAAACGAAATAAAAAATAGGACTAACTGTTCAAGAACAATTAGAAAGGTCTTTTCCGGATTCCTGTCATAAAATAATTTTTCTTCATCTGTTTTGAACTTGACTACGTATGTTGCTGAGTCATTTTAGGCGGAATAGCCTATTTCTGTGGTCCTGGGTGAAAAAATACATGGTTATCAAGGACTTTTGAGGCGAATGAGGGTCTTAATGAGTGAAGTATTTTTCCATTATTGTCTTCGTCTATCTTTTGTAGTTTTTTGACTTGTAATGATAACAAGATTAGAGGCGTAAGGTCGAGGTCACTTCTGAACTTTAACTTTGAGATTTTTTTCAAGGACATGTCACAAGACGACAAAATGGTGAAGACCTTTGGCGATTTCGACTTACGGTTTGTGAGTATTTGTGATAAGCGGAGTAATTTAAACATTCAAGGATACCGCTCGCCTCCGCTAGTCAGAAATTTTAGCCAAATTATGTCATACAGTTGTCTCAAAAGTCCCTAACATTTCTCACATTTCAATTTTCTTCTATCTGTTATAGCTGCAGAGATATCGTGATATCGCGATTTTCGATGTTTGGGCACATTACTCTGTAAAGAAAAATATTTCGGTTTCACAGGGTGAATTCCGAATAGACTTTTAGTGCCCAAAACTTGTCGCGAAAGACCAAAATGATAAATCACGTTCGATATAAAGCTATAATGTATTATTTACTAGCCGCGTACTTCGTACAAATCGCCATATTGGGACCTGGATACTACTGATTGTGCTAACATACTATTATAACTATATCCAATAAACCTGAGCCGATAACTGCTTTGTCGCTTTAATGCAACGTGCTTAGCCAGAAAGCGGTTTATTTGTATAGGTTGTAAGGGTAAGTCTAATAACCAAGGGTTATTAAAGTGTTTTTAAATAATAAAGACTTAGGAAAAAAACTTTAAATAGATCTTTACATCATTAATTATGGGGCCTCGGTTGCCGAGTACTGGTAGTTCACGTGCATGTCAACACTGGGGTTGTTGGTTCGAGTCTTACTGCGGGCAGGGTGTACTCGCCTCCAAGCTAAATTGACAAGGATTGCCAGTTTTCCTACATAAGGTCGGCTTTTTTTCGGGTACTCTGATCTCCTCTTCTAATAAAAAGTATTGGTAACGATATAACCGAAAATTGCTGAAACAGATAAAATACATAATCGACAACCATGAGCTGCATGCAGTAAGATATAGACAAACATGAGCTGCATACAATTAGATCATAAATGACTTTCTAATAAAATACTTACATACTCGTGTTCAACGTTTCTGTCAGCCAAGAACCGCCTAATGAATATTCATCGATGCCGCCATAAAGCTGGTTAAAGAACCTTGGGTGACCTTCAAATGCATACAAATAAATAACTTTTAAACTGCAATGGTATTAAAAAACAGTCATTTTAACACACAGCAAGAGGAACAAAGCCGCCCGGTTTCACGCGTAAATGGCGAAACCCCAAGAAAATAATGAAAACTTCCTTTAAGCAATAATTAATGGGAAAAAGTCTACTGATTTACAAAAAATAAAACAGAAGTTTTTCAAATGACTTTTTTTTTATATTTACGCAGTTCGCTTTATTTCATTTTTGTTTGTTTGTTTGTTTGCTTGTTTAAATGGAGTTTATCGCCATCTTCAGCAAATTTTCAGCTATTTCATGGCGTCCAGTTTTTATTAGACGGAACACAAACCTTTGGCAGGCATAGTAGCAATCTTTGCCAGTTTAGACTTAGAGTCGAGCACACTCAGGAAGTCTCGAACTCACAACCTCAAGTTTGTTTTGTGTTGTTATTGTATGTTACAGCAACATATTCATTCTGCAATCATACAATTTTCTGTACAGTTTAAGTGTTGGTTAATTTGTCATGTATAATAATCATATAATATCATTTCCTGTTTCCAAATTAGGTAACGGCGATAGACCAATAGATTACTGGTGCCCAATTACACCGTTAAAGTTTGTCTTTTGTGTGCTTGTTATGGGTGCAGTTTTCTTTGTTCGCTTACATATCAGCATAGTAATTACATTGTCAGGAAAAAGAGAAAAACTCGACATGGCCGAGATATTAAATTTAATATTTTTCTAAACTGTACATATATGCAGGAACCTAAAAATCAATAAATATATTAATTATACTAGTCCACTATATGGGACATGTTGCTGACCTGTTTTAACGGAGTACTTTATGACGTCATTGCATATTGACAGCAGACGATCGTCAGTAGTGGACTCCTTCAGTTTAAGGTCAAGGATTTGTTCCAAGTCTTTTGGGTGCTGGAATTCCACAATTTTATTTTTTCTATTGTTGGCTTTGTCAATGCCGTCTGAAATCATTGTTTCGAACATCTTTGTCAGAAAATGATGATGCGACTGGAACGGATTAACACTTGTGGCTTCGTCAATAACGTCGTTTCTAAAGTCTCCATTGAATCCGCTTGTAATTTTTCCATTACAACCATTTGTAGCCATTTGTTCGTGGATTTTAGACTTTTTATATTGATGTCCATTAGCCACTACATCTGAAGTTGCTACGCCGTTTCCCATTAAAAACTTTTCTATTTAAAAGAAAGAAAAAGATGTTACACCCGCAAAATAGTAGAGGCATACATTATTTTCAAAAGAAACAGTTTTTAGCATTAAGCAATGTCAAAAATGACTTTCATGATTTGAACTTGCCCATTATCCTTATAAATGCATACGCATGATTTAAGGAAGGGTAGGAAGGAGGTAGGGATTGAGAGCTTCATAACAGTCAATTGACGTATAGTTTGGTGGATTTTTTAACTGTATCATTTGTTTTAAGTCCCAATTGAGATTCAAAATTTTTGGGCTAAATACACAGATAAGTTTATTGGCTATCAACATATTATCGTCCTGAATGTGTAAAATATATCGCCCGCGGTAGATCAAAACTTAAATTATCTATTCGAACGATTACTTGACGCATAGAATAATTTTAAAATTATTTAAAGTTTGTTATTTAAATTTAACCATATATAAAAAATATTATAAATTTCATAACAATTATAAAATTATTAACTAAAGGCAAACAATGAAATATTTTGCGCAGTTAATATACAACCACCAATATACATGTATTATGTACTACTTTGTCTGCGCCTAAGGCCAATACAGACAGCTCGGAAACATAATTAGGCCAATACAGACAGCTCGGACACAAAACTAGGCCAATACAGACAGCTCAAACACATAACTAGGCCAATACCGACAGCTCGGAAACATAACTAGGCCAATACAGACAGCTCGAACACATAACTAGGCCAATACCGACAGCTCGGAAACATAACTAGGCCAATATAGACAGCTCAGACACATAACCAGGCCAATACAGACAGCTCAGACACATAACTAGGCCAATACAGACAGCTCAGACACATAACTAGGTCAATACAGACAACTCGGACACAAAACTAGGCCAATACAGACAGCTCAGACACATAACTAGACCAATACAGACAGCTCAGACACATAACTAGGCCAATACAGACAGCTCGGAAACATAACTAGGCCAATACAGACAGCTCGGACGGACATATAACTAGGCCAATACAGACAGCTCAGACACATAACCAGGCCAATACAGGCAGCTCGGACACGTAACTAGGCCAATACAGACAGCTCAGACACATAACTAGGCCAATACAGACAGCTCGGACACATAACTAGGTCAATACAGACAGCTCAGACACATAACTAGGCAAATACAACAACTGTTATCTTCATTATTTTACCAAATGAATACAGGATGTAAATTGCCAAAATGGTCATGAGAGTAAAATTTGTGTTCATCTATTTTAACCATTAACAGCCAAGGTTTAGCAACTCTTAATACAACTTTCTGCTAGGTTTCAAATAAAGCCCGAAAGCGCTGAAACGGAAAGGTAAAGCACTTAATGAGTTCAGCTTCTGGAGGTCTAGACGGTCCCAGACCCCCGTCTAATTTACTGCTTCTTATTTAATCAATCCCAATGTATACGGCCAATAGGGATTTACTTTTTTGTAAATTGCAATACATTGGCATAAGTTCAAAAATGTTAAAGGCAATACATTCTTTATATGTTAAAGTAGAGTCATATGTTAGACTTAATGGAAATTTAACAGAATGGTTTGGAGTAAATTGTGGTTTGAAACAAGGATGTATATTATCACCATTACTGTTCAAAATTTTTATTAATGATTTAGTTGATGATATTAAAAAATTGAATGTTGGTATTGACATAGGCAGCGAGAACGTTTGTGTATTCTTATATGCTGATGATGTCGTTTTTATTACTGAAAATGAAAATGATCTGCAAAGGTTATTAGATTCACTTAACATCTGGATTTTTAAAAAAAAATTTAATTGTAAATTTAGATAAATCAAAAATTGTTCATTTTAGAAATCAACCTGTACCAAGAACTAAGTTTCCATTTATGTTTGGAGATAATTGTTTAGAAATAGTATCACAATATAACTATCTAGTTTTACTATTGACTGAATTTTTGAATTATAATGACATGGCTAAAGCGGTAGCGAAATCCGCAAGCAGATCCTTGGGTCTGCTGATATCTAAATGTAAAATAAATGGCGGTTTTCAATGTGAAACTTTTACAAAATTGTTTGATACACTTGTTTGGTCTGTAGTTGAATATGGTGCACCTATATGGGGCACTAAAGAATTTTCATGCATTAATAGTGTAAAGAATAGAGCCATGCGCTTTTTCATGGGCGTTGGTAAATACACACCTAACTTATCTTTATATGGTGACATGGGCTGGATGCCAGGCACTATAAAGCAATGGTCTAGTGTTTATAGACATTGGTCAAGACTAACTAAAATGAGTAACGATAGAGTTAATAGAAAAGTATTTTTATGGGGAAATACCATTGGAAATGGAAAAATAAAAAACTGGCAATTTAGAGTTAAATCAAGGTTTAAAGATATTGATATGAACTATATTTGTAATACAAATTATATCTTAAGTAAAGGTGTAATTAAATATATTGAGAATGTCTCATTTGATAATTACAAGCAAGAATGGTTTAATAAGATATCGTCTAATGATGGTAGTAAACTGCGTACATATAGAAAGTTTAAGTATGTATATGGTGTTGAAAAGTATCTATGTATGAATATGTCTGGGAAATATAAAAGTGCAATGTCAAAATTCAGATGCGGGGTTGCACCGATTAAAGTTGAAACAGGAAGATATGAAAATATGAGGTTAGAAGATAGAGTCTGTTTTTACTGAACTGATAATATTGAAGATGAACAACATGTTTTACTAAAATGTCCTATATATGCGGATATCCGTAATGTTTATTTTAATTATGCTATTAGTGTTGATAAAAATTTTATTAATTTGTCAGATGATGATAAAATTGTTTTTATGTTTACGAATAACGAAATGTTGTTTTACACTGCCAGAATCTGCCATGATATTTTATTTCATAGAAAATGTATCCTGTATTCTTAACTATAATGTTAAGAATTATAAATATATATATATAACCTTACCATAAATGTATATTCATATTACTAAGATGTTTTAAAGTAGAAGTTTTTATGAAAATATCAATCCATATGTATATTATTTTACTTTTGTGTAATAGTCTCTCATAACTCTTTTTAGAGTGGCTCTATTTGTATATATTAAGGTTTTATACTTTGTATGTTTGTTTTATTGTGATACACTTTGAGGTGAGACTCTAATAAAGTATTTGTCTTGTCTTTGTCTGGCCTTGGACTTCGGATTTGTTTACACTGTCAAAATAACTGTTCGCTCTTTTGGCTCTTATACCATTATTTTTCAGGACATTGACAATGAGTGCTTTTCTGGCCTCTTTCTTGTGTTCTGTTTTCTTAATTTTAGTGTACATGAATCCGGGATGGGTCACTGCATGAGCTTTGTAATATTTGTTTAACAAAATTGCCTATTGCTTCAAATTCCAACGTTTATTTGTTATTTTTTGAGAAAAAAATACGAGTCGTCTTGCAACCGACCAAATAAGTTCATACAGTATAAAGCAATACGTTTTTCAATTTTTTATTTATTTATAGATAGTCTATCGTCAGCTCCATCATCGCTAAGAAATAAGAGCTCAAATAAAGTTTTGTTTTGTAAATATCATATATATTGATTGGATTCACGAAAACCTTTAGCATAAATGCCTATGTGCCTATGGGGTTGGGACCGGTGCATTTCAAATTATCAGGTGTAAAAAGGGCTATGTCCTATCTCCCTAAAATACAAAAAGTTGCCGTCCTACATCAGATGTGTTATAAAAATGTGTGTCCTATCTAGTGAATAATTTTATGGTTACAATTCAGTATTTATTTTTCACTGATGATATTATTATGAAAAAAACTAGCTGTCCTATCAGTATCAGTGCTAAAAATAACAAAATTTGGAGTCCCATATATACGCCAGCATAAAAATGTATGTATCCTATTGCATTGTGCACCGGTCCCACCACCCCAAAAAATATTGACCGGTCCCTCAATATATATCATTACATGTGATAAAATAATAATTTACATGATAACGAGGGATATTTGTGTCATAAATGAAAACAAATTTATTTTTCATTTTCTACTTTATACTGTAAAATATTTTGCCCGTTAAGTTAAACGTTACCATTTTTTTACTCGTGCTTTTTTTTGGCAGTTAACATCAAGGAAACCACGTGAGATAATCTTTTATGGACAGCATAAACTATCGTAAAACATATGTGAATATTTAATACTTTTTAATTAAACATTACGTTTGGATCGATATAATTTCCTCCTAACCATGCAAAAAAGATACAATAATTTCAGTACTTTTTACTGCTACTGTGGCGGTCGTATTTCAAGTTAATTATGTTTTGAATGTAGACCGAATTTTCGCGGATTTGGACACAATGTTAACTTGAACATAGTGCAATCTGATTTCGATTTTCGAGCTTCAGCAGACCAGTGGGTGGTACATTATCCCGCCAGAGAAATGGGTATCATAGTATCATAGAAACTGTCACAAATCGAAGTCCAAGAAACCGGCAAACTACAGAACCAACAACCAAACATGTAGCAATTACAGCAATGGCCCTGACTTGGTACAGGCATTTCAGAAGAAATGATGGGTTAAACCAGGTTTTATGCATGCCCAATCTCCCAATTCAGGAATAGTAATATAAAAATGCAAAGTTTAAATATCAATTTCATAGTTAGGGGACTACGTTAAAATTATTTGAGTTCTGTCAGTTTCTCAGTAACCACGCATTGTAACATGACAATATTTTTATATAGTTTGCTGACAAATAGTACATGCAAGTTTGGTAGGTGTCACCTGACCTTGACTAGAATTCATATCACTACGCTAACGTTTGTGGATAAGGTTACTTCTGTTGTAACTCTGCATGGTAGGATGAATGAGTGGCATGGCATATAGGTTCCTGTTGAATAGTACAAGTTTCGCCTGACCATGACCTTTTATTTCATGGTCCAGTGAATACGTTACAATTTTTTGGTCAGTGAAACTATGCATAGTGTAATGACAATACTTGGAATTTAGGTTCCTGACAGGTGTCTTCTGACATTGACCATGGTCCAGTGACTATGTTAAAGTTTTTGGATTATGTCAGTTCCGCTGAAACTATGCATGGTAGAACATCTAAACAGAATTTAAGCGCACCTTTGAAATGGATCTATATCTTCGAAAAGTAATTATGTTTGGGATTTACTTAATACAAATTAGATTTGAATATTGTTTTTTTGCAAAAATAGATATATTGTTCGCTATTATATAATATATAAATGTGTAACAGTTTGTCTTACCAATAAGGTCACACAAGATAATTTGTTTGACTTGATGGGATGCAGAACACCATCCTCCGTTTTTTTTTCAGGAAATCTCAGAATAGATATTGCACTGATGGTAAAATTAACATTAATATCTTTCATTATTAACTCATTTCAATAAAATTATTAAATACTACGACAGACTTATAACCTTTATATCAAATCTCCTTATTAATTGTTTAAACACAAAGTTTTCGATATAACGAGTTATGTATAAGCAAACATAATGAAAATTCAATCTTTAACAAGGGAGGTAATTCTGACAAGTCTATATTTTTATTACTTGTTTTTATCAACGGAAAAAAACTTTTAACCCAGACAGCCCATATTTAAAATTACCTTCTGCCTGTATCTTCTATCAATTTGTATACTGTGATCAAATTTGACGAAGAAATAGTGATTACCAAGTTTTGGTTTAAAAGCTTGTAATTCTAAAAAAAGCAAAGATTTTTGCATGAGAAAAGCATTCTTTTTTGCGAGATAAAGTTTTTCTATATTTATTTAAATCAGAACCTGCCTGTAACAGGTATCTATACATCGTGTGATAACATTTGGTGAATATTTGATGAGCAGAACAGAAGTTAATTTACTGAAACCATCTTCAAATTAAAGCTGAATTCAAATTACCAATAGATTTGACAAGCATGGAAGCACGTGAAGTGTATCGCGCATGCGCATGGTAGCACCAAAATAAGACCATATTTTTAATGCTATGTCTGTATACTCAAATTACTGCAAAGATGAGTTATTTTCAAGAGGGGGCCAAAAAAGGCCCTTACCCTACCTAGTCCTTTCTTGAATCTTTGGGGATTTTTTAATTTGATTGATAAGCGTTTCCTTTTTCGTGTGACTTGTTTGTGAAAGCTTTCATAAATTTTTTTAAAATATTGAGACAGTGTTGATATTGATAGATGATCAGTGTCGATAGTATGGGGGAAGATCATTTCTGTTAACTTGTTTTTGTCATTTTTACACGTCTGAAAATAAAGTAACTGGTTCCTGTTTTTCAACCATTAGCTGATATCTGTTTTCTTAAAAATTGAAATTGTTGTAAACTGTTAAAACGAAAATGAAAACACTGTTTACTGTTAATAATCAGAACACTATTTCCCTTCGATGAGATACTGCTGTTGTCTGTTTTTTTTCGATTTTTTAACTCGCTTGTTTCTGTTTTCTCATGTATATTGCTGTTATCTGTTTTTTTTCGATTTTTGAAATCGCTGTTTTCTGTTTTCTCATGTAAATTGTTTTCTGTTATCATTATTTTAAATCTATTGTTATCTGTTTTGAGAAGAATTTAAAAGTGTTACCCTGTTAATGGACCCCATCTAGCCCCCCTTCTACCCCCAGTATAATACACACATGAAGTGTGTAGCTCTCTTCCCTATCATCGGGCGGGCGTATTATGCGATCCTGACAAAGTTGTTTATTACAAAATAATAAAGGAACTAAAACAACTTTATACTTTTTCGTGTATATTGTCTTTTATCACAAAATGAAATGGAATGAAAGAAAAGGAAACAACCCTATTATCTCGGGAAAATAAAACAAAAGGGAAACAACCCTATTATCTCGGGAAAATAAAACAAAATGGAAACAACCCTATTGTTCACCGGAAATAACCTTTAAGGTAAAAAAACAAATAAAAAGGCCAACCATGCAGAAGTTTAGATGAGAACAACACAAATTTCAGTAAATTAAAATGTACATGTACATTTTTAGTGTTGGCGTACAATATAATAAAACAAGTACGACCCTCTTATTGAGGGAGACATTCATATTTGTAAACTAAGTTGAAGTTGTTTGCCTCGGGTTCGGGTTTAGAAATTTGAGTGTTGCCCTCAAGAAGGTGAAGTCAAGGTGAAAGTAATAGATTGATTATTTCATTAGTTATTTATTTATTCCATGGTTCCGCTTTACATTCTCTTTTCTTTTCTTACTTGTGCTACCTTTCACTTTCTCCTATGACTTCACTGTCACCTTTATTGTTATTATTTACCTAACAATATACCGGTATATCAGAAATATGACCCATTAAAATAGGATACCTTACAGCTATGTATTGCATGATGGGTTCATAAGAATTATAGTCCTCGAATAAAAGTAACCTTACCCTGTAGATTTTTATAAACATCTATAAAACTATTACCTATGAAAAATCGGCAATATTTCATCTATGCATTACAAAAAAGTAATCATAAAGATGACCCATGAAAATAAGATACCTTATATCTATGTATTGTATGATATAGGTATAAAACTATTATCCTTAAAAAAGCATCTCTGTATTTTATTATAGGGGACCAAGAACTATACTCCTTGAAAAAAGCGACCTTACACTGTAGATTATATTTAACATGTATAAATCTAGTACCCATGAACAATCAGCTACCTTACATCTATACATTGTACAAAAGAGGATTCAGAAAGATGACCCATGGAAATAAAATACCTGAAATTTCTGTACTGTATGACAGAGGAATAAGAAATATAATCCTTGAAAAAGCAAGCTACCCTGTAGATTATATTAAAGATAAATAAAATTATTACCCATGAAAAATCAGCTACCTTACATCTTTGCATTGTATAACATAGGATTCGGCAGTATGTCCCATGAAAATAAGATATCTGAAATTTCTGTAATGTATGATAGAGGAATAAGAACTAAAATCTTTAAAAAAAGCAAGCTTACCCTGTAGATTATATAATCAAGATGTATAAAACTATTACCCATGAAATATCAGCTGCCTTAAATCTATACATTGTACAAAAGAGGAATCAAAAAGATGACCCATGAAAATAAGATACCTTATATCTATGTCTTGCATGATAGAGGTATAAAACTATTATCCTTAAAAAAAAGCAACCTTACCCTATAGATTATATTTAACATAAAACTAATACCCATGAACAATCAGCTACCTTACATCTATATATTGTACAAAAGAGGAATTAGAAAGATGACCCATGAAAATAAGATTCCTTATATCTCTCTATTGTATTATGGGGGACCAAGAACTATACTCCTTGAAAAAAAGCAACCTTACCTTGTAGATTATATTAAACATGTATAAAACTATTACCCATGAACAATCAGCTACATTTATACATTGTACAAAAGAGGAATCAGAAAGATGACCCATGAAAATAAGATACCTGAAATTTCTGTATTGTATGATAAAGGAACACGAAATATAGTCCTTGAAAAAGCAAGCTACCCGGTAGATTATATTAAAGCTAAATAAAACTATTACCAATGAAATACCAGCTACTTTACATCTATACATTATGCAACATAGCAATCAGATATATTACCCATGAAAATAAGATACCTGAAATTTCTGTACTGTATGATAGAGGAATAAGAAATATAATCCTTGAAAAAGCAAGCTACCCTGTAGATTATATTAAAGATAAATAAAATTATTACCCATGAAAAATCAGCTACATTACATCTTTGCATTGTATAACAGAGGAATCAGCAGTATGTCCCATGAAAATAAGATACCTGAAATTTCTGTATTGTATTTTTTATTAAACATAAAACTATTACCCATGAAAAATCAGCTACCTTACATCTATACATTGTACAAAAGAGGAATCAGAAAGATGATCCATGAAAATATGATACGTTATATCTCTGTATTTATTATGGGGGAACAAGAACTATACTCCTTGAAAAAAGCAACTTTACCCTGTAGATTATATTAAACCTGTATAAAACTATTACCATGAAAATCAGCTACCTTACATCTATACATTGTACAAAAGAGGAATTAGAAAGATGACCAATGAAAATAAGATACCTTATATCTCTGTATTGTATTTTGGGGGAACAAGAACTATACTCCTTGAAAAAAGCAACTTTACTCTGTAGATTATATTAAACATGAATAAAACTATTACCCATGAACAATCAGCTACCGTACATCTATACATTGTACAAAAGAGGAATCAGAAAGATGATCCATGAAAATAAGATACGTTATATCTCTGTATTTTATTATGGGGGAACAAGAACTATACTCCTTGAAAAAAGCAACTTTACTCTGTAGATTATATTAAACATGAATAAAACTATTACCCATGAACAATCAGCTACCGTACATCTATACATTGTACAAAAGAGGAATCAGAAAGATGATCCATGAAAATAAGATTCCTTATATCTCTGTATTGTATTTTGGGGAACAAGAACTATACTCCTTGAAAAAAGCAACTTTACTCTGTAGATTATATTAAACATGAATAAAACTATTACCCATGAACAATAAGCTACCTTACATCTATACATTGTACCAAAGAGGAATCAGAAAGATGATCCATGAAAATAAGATACCTTATATCTCTGTATTGTATTATGGGAGACCAAGAACTATTCTCCTTGAAAAAAGCAACTTTACCCTTAGATTATATTAAAGATGTATAAAACTATTACGTTCTACACACTACAAAAATGAAAAAGTACATAACATTTTATTTTCAAATGTTTGAAAGGGAGCGTTTGGTTCTATTAAGGTGTCTCTGAGAAATTTTTTTGGACAGTTAGAAAAGTGGAAAGCGGAATAATATCAGAAGGAACAGTGCAAAAACAATATGTCGCCAAAACTTAGTTTTGGGCAACGTTATAAAGAAATTCCATTTATTGGGATGTTGATTTAAAAAGTTTGCTAAACTGGTGGTTCTCCTGTGTGGATTTTTATTTGCAACGGAAAATTTGCAAAATTATTTGTCTAATTCTTCGTGGGTAGGGGGGGGGCGGGGAGTCTTCCATTGAAACTGCGACTTTTCATCATTGACTGTAATAACCGTTTTGCCCTTAAAATCAGACCATTTCGCAATAAAATGGGTCATCGCCCAGTATAACAAAGTATCTCCTCAATAATACTCTTCTCTATATTAATATACTGTCGCGGTTGAGCGAAAATGTTGCTTTATTTGACGCTTTTAAAAAGATTATATCTTGTCGTGTAGTTATCCTTAAATTTGACGGGCGGATTTCAATTTTGAATTCGCGAGAATGTGGAATTTTATCGTAGAAAGTTATATTGCTCTTCTTCATCTGAGTAGTTTTGTCTTTCGTAAAGGTTTGTCTTCATACCATACATTTTTCACATTTAAACGTTGATAGAAAATTTTTCGGCAGCCATGAAAACTATTATCTATGTTTATAATTTAAATCAGTTTAGTTATCTTTATACGTGTATTAAATAAGAATGACAGACTATTTAGCATGTGAAATTGATCTATCAGTTTGTTTTGTTTAATCATATTTTATAGAGGTTAATAAATCAATTAATATGGGCATGTCTCAATTTCTTGTGTGGCAGAGATGAATTCTGACTTAGGAAGATATGTGGCCCCTGTTTCGGAAATTGTTTGATTTGTGGATTGTCTTTTTTGAGTTTCTTTGTTCGGTATTTTGTTATTACCTTCATTTATTTCTGATAAACAACAAAGTACATAGTCACAGAAAAAATAGGTATATATGGCATTAGATTTCAAAACTAATGTGAACACTACACTCAAACCAATCGGAGGAGAGACCATCGATTTTTTATGTTCGTGAACATATACAGTTTTGCAAGAACAATTACCTTAGATATATGGTATACAATATAAATCTAATGATGCATGGTAGGCAATAATAATGCAATGACATGACCTCGTATTTGTTTGCTTGTTTGAATGGTGTTTAACGCTTGCACTTTCATCAATTTAACAGCTATATCAAGGCGTCCAGTTTTTTTATTAGGGAAGGAAGCCGGAGTACCCGGAGAAAACCCCGACCTTTGGTAGTAATCCTGGCAGTCCTGGTAAATTGTAAAATAAGATAGGAGTCGAGTACTATTTGCCCGCAGTGAGACTCGAACACGCAATTTCAGTTTTGACATTCAAACATCATCTATAGTAAAGGCTCCTCGTAAGAATAGTGCGCGTGACCAACGCAAGTTATATGGTATAATATGGGTTTCTACATTTAAATTGGCCAATCAGATTTCATCTTACAAAGCAAATTAAATTATTTACATTTAATGGTAAACAACATAAATATCTTGGTATAACCTTAACTGATAACGTCCAATTAAAATATGCACCTGAAATCCTTGCCCAAAAGGCAATAAAAGCTTTCTTTGGTTTATCCAATCTTCAGAAAACTTATCTGTACAGAGTTGGATTAAATTATATTAATGTATGATTTCTCCTATTCTAACTTATGGTTCAGAAATATGGTTAGCTGACCAAAAATTAAGCCTAGATTTTTTAAACAATTTTTCATTTGAAAAAAAAAACAGAATATGATCATGAACCATATACTACGAGTGCATAACAAAACCTCCAACCTTGCAATTCAAACAGGGCTATAGAACAATTTCCATTTTATGTTTTAAGGTTTATAAATATGTTTAAATACTATTAAAGAATTAAGATGATAGAATCATCTAATGAGTATGTTTACGACTCACAAAGATCAGCCGTTGAGGAAGATAAAAACTAAAAATTGTAAATTCTCCATATTGGGGGAAATCTGTAGAAGATTTAAAAACATTATGTATTCTGAAAGCGCTAGGACATTCTCATTTACAATTCGAGAAAGATATAAAACTAACTTTTCAAATAGACTTAGGAATCATTTAAATCACATAAAAAAGTGACTCAGGAGAACTGAGATTCTATAACAAAATTATCTAAAGTTTTGAACTTCAACAGTATCTTAAGTTTAATATTAATAAATATCTAAGATCATATTTGACAAAACTTAGACTAAGTGCACATTGCTTAGCTATTGAAACAGGTAGTTATAATAATAATAATACAACTTCTGCCAATGTCTTTCATTTTTAATTGATTGTCCCTTATTTAACAAAATTAGAGATAAGTTTTTAAATTTATTTAATAAAGATATATATGAGACTCCTATGGAGACTATCAATCGTCTCCTTAACCCAAATACAACACAAGAACTAAAGAATACTTGTTTATATTTAAAAGAATCTTATACACTAAGAGATTTACATCTTTAGAAAAAATATATGTGTATTCCCTACTTGCGGTAAACAAGATTTATTTCCCATTTGCAGAGTTATCTGTTCTTTAGAGCAGGTACTTTAAGTACCTAATGTGGGCAAATTTCCATCCTGCATCCAATATAATGATCGCATCAATATATATGTCATACTTTTTAAAATGATTAGAAGAAAGTGAGCTGTGAGAAAAATACTAAAATGATCAAAAGTTATCTATTGTTAGGTTAAGATTGGGGAAAACTATAAATTAATTAGAACCTATACCATCTTTTTTCAGAAAATGCTGATAAATTATGTGCAGAAATAATTACAAATGTTTATAAAATGTTTGTTTTCAAGGAAAACCATCTCCATCTTTTCTTCGAATTGCTTTTAACTAGCACATAAAACAACTTTGTAAGAGAAACAACGTAATTTAAGCTTACATGACTGTTATAAGTCAGGGTGAGTTTTTCGTTCGCCGACATCAGCCTAAATAGCTTGTCGGTAAAATTTATTCACAGGAATTTTACTACATATAAAAAGGGCCATGTCCCCCACCTTTTTTCAAATGGTATGGGGCTTAATTCATGTTGTTCCATTTTAGTGATTCTACTCTGTATCACTTTGATGTAATAAGTAAGTCCATAGTTACTATAGTTTTCAAATGGACTGCTCGGTTTAACATATCGGTACATGTATGAAATATAATGGTACTTTATTCTAATTTCTAAACGAGGCCAATTCTATCTACCAGAAGTTCAAGATTTCACTGGACTCTAGGTACCTCTCTGACGACTCATATAGATATAGTTCTAGCAAATTATCCAACAGTGATGAAATCTGAAGGCGGTCATATACAATATCTTGAAGAGGGTCAAGATTTTATCTGAATGTTTTCTGCATGAATTACTTTTAGGTTGTTGCACACTGAAACTAATAATGTCAATTTTATTTGTTTACTGCTATAAACATGTAGATAAATTCTTACACATCTAGTGAAGTTACCTCTAGAGGATACTTTGCCTTCATTTATAGATTTAATTAAGTTACATTTGTTTTAGTGTTCAATATATAATCATACTAATATATGTCCAAGTTAATCTGTCTATACCTGCCTTCTTAATTTGAATAGAGCAACAATTGATCTAACATTAAAATTGTCACATTAAAGTAATCATAAATGAAATAATTCATTTTATTCATATATACTTAGGAACAATTATTGTTAAGGATAAATTTTAAGTGGATATCAACTACATTTTTTAATGCCATTCTTAAACGGAGACATTTCATGAAGGGGTTTGATATAAATATGTTCACCTACTAAGAAGATGTGTATTCTTGCTATATTTTACGACATACATTTTTAGAACTAGATCAAGAATATTGATGTGAATATTATTAGTATTATTATTAATTTTATTATTATTATTATTATTATTATTATTATTATTATTATTATTAAGGTTTACTGTTTCCAATATGACGCATGCTTTCTAAATTCGGATCGGATGTGGCCTCGTTGGACGAGTGGTTAATTAGTTCGTCTACTCTTGATCACCGGGTCTGTTAAAACCCTTTTTACAACTAAAATACTTAAACAACTGAACATTGTTAATATTGCATACATTGCTACATTTTCGTCACAATAGAGTCAAGGTTAGGGCCCAAACCGCTCTATGAGCAAAACAATCTGTTTAATTAAAATTCGATCCCTCATCTCTCAAGTTTTGCTGATACATCGCGACAAAAATAAGTACAGAAGCCATGAGAGGACGAATTCTAATTAGATTGAACAAAACCATAAGAAGAATGAATTTCTTTGTTTAACAATACCAGTGTTTAGTTCGGCTTCTTTAACAACTATAAAACATTGTTTTCGTAGGACAACCGTACATATACGTACGTAACGAATGTTCTGAGAGTTTTTGTCTTTGTTCAGGGGGCCTCGTTGGTCGAGTGGTTAAGGTAGTTCGTCTACTATTGATTACTTGGTCTGTCAACACTGAGGTTGCGGGTTCGAGTCTCACTGCTGGCAGGGTGTACTCGACTATAATCTTAATTGACAAGGATTGCCAGTTTTCCTACTGCAGGTCGGGAGTTTTTTCCGGGTACTCCGGCTTTCTCTCCCAATAAAAACTGGACGCCATGATAATTGCTGAAAGTGGCGTTAAACCCCAATCAAACAAACAAACAATCTTTGTTCAGACTATACATTTCATTATGGTGTCTTCCAGATTGTCCCACTTTTGATAATTATAGGTAAAGAAAGATAGAAAAAGTTATTAACAATAATGGACGACATGGGAATTTTAAGTGTTGGACAAAAGGGAAATGTTACAAGTATAATGTTTTTTTAAGACTGTCACAGCAATGGTTTAATATAGATAGTTTATAATTATATAACAGGACAAGCTTAAAAACTATTTTATTGATTGATTGACTGATTTATTGTTTGCTTTTTATATGAGCAATAAATAATGAGAAAAGTGATGGACCACCGGAAACAGAATTTTAACTTCCACTGAAATAATTATGAGGCGCGTAGTTTTAAGCATTATATAGCGGGTGCAAAGTGCCTACAGAAGGAAGGGGTCTTCATCGCGCAAGTACTCCGCAAACACTTTACCCACTACGGTTCGCGGTCAGGTTTTTTTCCCGTTTCGCATGAGACAGGATAAATGATCAAATTCTAAACTGCGGAAACCGGTTGTAACCGGATAACATATAAACAATGCTGTGTCTTGATTGGCTGATAAATCGGGAGATAGCTGCCGATTGGACAACAAATAAGCCGAGCTAAGTTAAGGATGAAAACCCCGCCGTTCATGCCACTCGAGAAAAGCCGAGGAATCACGAATCGCTTATGATAAATGAAAAAGGGCAAAATATGCAAGATAATGGGAATCAAACCAATCTAATTAAAATTATATCTTTACTTGGCTCCCCCTTTTGCTATTAGATTGGAATCAAACTTTTTAAAAAGGAAAGTGGCTTTGATTTGTGTATGTTTATCATAAAATGTGTATAAAACTTAAACGGAAATTTCCGAAGCGTAACATTTTCGCGAACAGGTCTATATCAACTATTTTTGTGAATATAATGGATCTAGGATATTAACAATGCATTCTTGGATACTATATGTTATTCGGGCTCACAGGGGATACGGGTTCATATTCCCTGTCTGTGTTTTATATTCCCTGAGCCGGAGGCGAAGGGAATATATAATACAGACAGGGAATATGAACCCGTATCCCCTGTGAAGCCCGAATAACAATTATATTCTGTTGAAGTCTTCGTGTACTAATATTCTAGTATATAATTAGATTAGACATTTCTCACGCTTTAGTTTGGACCACCCGACTATCGGAGAACCTACCATTCAACACATTTAAGCTTCCAACGAAACTTTTTATGGCATTTGAAATTTTATAATCTTTATTTTTTACGACTTTTTATTCCCAGCTAAACTTTTAATGATAAATTTCACTTTCGAAGTGCGATGCAAATGCCTTTGTTTGCCATTTTGAAGACTTCAAGTTATCGGTTATCTCCCTTGTTAATTTCAAGACAAATCGCATACGGAAACATTCGCAAACAAATAAATTATTCAATGAATAGACGCCATTTTGAAACTGGTTTCAATATCCCCGGGGTTTCACAGGGAATACGGTATGATATCCCCGTCTTGATTAACCAATCAAATTGTAGGGATTCACTAGATACATTACTTCAACAGAATATTGCCTCTGATTTGTATTTTATGGACAAATGATTCCGGTTACAAGACAAATTTTAATTATTTTCCTGCTTACTGACAATGTTAACATCAACTATCTTACCACGTATGATGCATTTAGAGATGCTTAGTATAGTGCATGCATGCTTCAATTGCTGTCTCTCACCTATATTTTGCGGTTGCCTGATTTGGCTACCTAAACATCGTGTACTTATAATGAAGTGATGTAAATAATAACAATTACATATTGCTATTTAACATTAAAAAAAAACAGTACTTATTTTTGTCCACAAAGAAAAATAAAGCTTTGAGACGGCTAGTTTTTTAGGAAAGATAATACTTGTCGTATTATATACATCACAACTTTCTTTCCTCTACCGGAGATGCGCTGTAGCTCGAACACTGGGAACCATCACAGTATAGCCCCTGGGAGAACAATTTTACCAATATCGGATAAATAATAATGAAAAAAATATTTTATGGGTCATTTCAAAGTTTTGACCCCAGGATAAAAATTCAAAATTAAAGGTATGTTTTGGTTCTTTTCTCTTTAAGATCATTTTAATGGCAACATTTAACTTGTAAAAATGGATTTGGATGATTAAAATAATAATCTGGATTGCAAACGTCCGATGTAAATCACATGTTTAGATACGCTAATTTTCATTTCTTCCAGTTGATATATGACAATCTTATCATTTGGCAAGATATGGGGAGGGGGTTACGATGACAATGTAACTGGACAATAAAAACTGGACGCCAGGATATAGCTGAAAAATTGCTGAACTTGGCGTTAAACACAAACAAACAAACATCAATATATTTACGCGCTTGATTTATATAATAGCAAAGACTTTTTTGTTAATAAGGCTTGGGTTTGTGTATTGGGGTTTAACCCCGCTTGCAGAAATTGTACAGCTATATCATAGTTCCGAGTTGATTGATTGATTGATAAATGGTGTTTAATGCCCGAGCAGCAATATTTCAGCTATATTCAGGCGATGAACATGAAATGGATGATAAAATGAACATGAAATGATGATGAATGAAAATGGGATGGGACACCAGGAAAAATAGGGGTAACGGATTTTAGATTGCCCCTGGCAAATGGGAGGATGGATAGGGTTGGGCAATTTAGCCTCCTGTAGCGGTATCGAAATCCCTACTCATAGCGAATACTACAGCAGCGTTCTTTAACGTGCGCGGAACGTGGCATTTTTCCCAACACGGTGCACTAATATGGTTTGCGGTCAGGTTTTCCGTATTATGGCCTGACAACCCCAGCTTGCCAGGGGTACCCCATTCAACCACCTGGGGCACACATCCCAGTCGGTCTTTAGGCAAACCGACCTGACACGCCGGACAGGGTACTGGGCGCTATTTAGTCGCCTTTTACGACAAGCTAGCGCGACTGCGGTCTATTCTTTTAGCCACCCGGATCCCGCACGGGGCAACATAGTTCCGAGTTAAAAAAATCCACAATAAAGAGGCAAATCCTTGTCAATTATAAGGTTCGGCCGTAGCATCTCATAATACTTTAGGTCAGAACGCGAACCTACGTGTTCATGTTTGTTTGTTTGTTTCAATGGTGTTTAACGCCATTTTAAGCTAAGCTATATCATGGCGTCCAGTTTTTATTGGGAATGAAGCCGGAGTAGAGAAAACCCCCGACCTGCGGTAGTAAAACTGGCACTCCTTGTCAATTCCTAAGTGATTACAGGCACAAATAGGAGATCATAAATAATCCCTAGTTTTGGAGTTACAGCGCCATCACTTTGTGGCCATTAGTATTTAATTAGCATACACATCTGTAACGAAATATGAGAGTTGGTTACGCCACAGCGGCAATACATTCTTTATCTATCTTTTCACACAATGTAAAAGTTTTATGAGTTATTGAAGGTTTAAAAAAGAAAAGGTTTTGTAATAACACATTTAACAAAAGGTTGCGTTATTTATACAATGGTGACTTACATCGTATATAGAATTATTAAACACAAAATATTCTTAAATTTAATTGTATTTTACTGTACCTCCACTTTGAAAAAAGTCCATTTACTACCAAAATGTTTATAAAACAAAAGCAATAAAAATTAAAATGACATATAAAGAATAATATGTATTTGTGTTTCTTGTCTGTGAGAACTTATTCTCCTAGTGTTTATTTCCTCAATTGTCTTCACAATGACAGAGAATTGCAACTAATTATAACATCTGTGGGCATTCCTATACACATTAACACCCATTTGTTATCATTGCATGAAACATGTTTTATTGGTTTATTTAACGACATAAAGACATTAAATGTAATTAAGTGATGTTAATAGAGCACTTTTATTTGCCGCGGTTAACCTCAGCTTTAGATGAAAATAAGGGGAATTGGTATATTTAGATAATTTACAACTACTCAAATATATATACATGTATTATTCAATGAAAAGAGCAACCTTTTCATATAATTTGGAAGGGAAAAAACCCTTTTGGGCTGCACATCCATATTAGCGTACCCCAACTCCAACCCTCTCGTGAAAATTTCATATTTTTGCATTGGTTGTGTTATTTTAACTTGATGGAAGGGTGATAATCCAAACACGTTATTATTGGGTAGCAGATTTTCATAACGATCTTTCGGAACACATCGATGTTTTACCGAATAAGTATTCCGAACATTAAAAAGCAGCTTGATTGTCATGGTAGCAAAATTTAATACGACACCGTTCTTATTCAATTCTAGATTTCCTTACATGTTCGTCTTGTTGTATTTGAGCTATTTTCCGAAAAAACCGACGACGTTACATCATAATTCAAATTTCTTTTGAAAAAAACCACATTTTTCATAATACATGTACTCTGTATTGTTAGCTTTAATGGTGCCTTACGGATTTTGTAATCTTTACAATGTTTTTATAAAGTTGTGTTGAGAATATATTTTATATAGATATTGTTAAAATAAACGGAAATAATCAAGTATTATTTGTCTATATCTGTTGATATCCTTAAATGTTTAAGAAATTGGAAAAATAACCCTAAGTAAAACGAATGAATTGTATTAGGGAAGGACAAGCACGACATGTTTTATGAATTTTATTTCTGCAGAAGTTTCATCCTCCGTCATTTTTTTATCGATTTGTCGAACACATGTTCGGGGGGATTATGACGTATACCTTCGGGTTATTTGTTGTTATCTTTCGTTATAGATATATCGCGAAATTAAATTAACACATCAAAATAGTAGCTCGCTCATGCAGACGATTCAGCATGCAGTCAAAATGAATTGTGAAGGTGTTCGATGCGTCATATATTTTTTGATAAACGATTTTGATTGGATGGAATAGGATAGATTTCCATCGGGTTGTTATCGTTTTCAATATGAGGTAAACGTATTACATTAATCGTGTTTATAAGATATATTCTAAATATGACATATTTTATAAAACATAACGGTATAAAATACATGAATTAAAAAAACTAAGTTACAACCGAGTGAACAATTTCGATAAGCCAACATTTCGTAAAGTTATCCGGATTACACTCATCTCAGAAACCCTAGTTGGTTCAGATGGTCCGAGCTGTATGGACAAGAAACGACGGCGCTCCATTCCGGAACAAAGTCACCGATCACGCTAGCTATGTCCTTTAGTTTTGCGTATTCTGCTTGTCTCAATGCTTTTCCTTTCATTGTTGAGTAGTCTCCCTTTAGTTTTAAGGTTGACTAAAACTGAGCACAATATACTACTCCCCACTATGTTTCCTATTACTGAAAACAGTCACTTTTTTTCATCTGTAAATAAAATTGATGTGTTTGAACCATGATAACATACATGATACAAGTTTATAATACAGGTAAATGTCAACCTTCATGCTTAAAAAAATTTCTCCCCATCAGCATTGTTTGGACTATTAACAAATTGACATTCTTCTGTCATGTCTCTTCTTTCATAAATGTGACTATGAGGGTGGGTTACGACAACCACTTCTCCCTGACTATATATAATTATGATTTCATCCTTCAACTCGTTCGAGTCCACTTCATGCTACATCAAAAAATTGTGAACGCCATTCGCTCAATGCCATGCGAGTATTCGTGTTGATCTACGGTTGCAGTCTTCATTCTGACCCCTGCTTTCATCGCTTATTTAGATTCGTTTTAAGGTCCGTTTGGAATCTTTCCAAGTTTCGTTATCAATTACTTACTTAAGGGGGTTTTTAACGTCCTTGACTACCGTAAAACGGTCTCGCACGGACTTATTGCCTAATGGCTTTTATTAAAATTTTTTACCTATTTATTTGTATTTTTGGGGGATTTATAGGCCATAAATACTATAAGTGAAATGATAAAAGTAGTCAGAAATGCCGCAACCAAAAAGACTTAGCAGAAGTAGATTTATCTATCAAGCTGCATCCAGCTAGAGAACTAAGACGCTAGCAGCAAGTACTGGACGTGCCATGGCAGCGGCGCGTGCGCCTACTCTTATCGAATACTGCCAATGGGGTCTTTAACGTGCCAGTTGATGGAATACTGTACACGAGGCACCAGTTTTACGTCTCATCTGACAGACGAAAGAAAAAAAAATAATAAAAAAAATTTACATGTATATATACATTACTATGGCCTTACATGATTTAAATTGGAAAATAATGAAGTAACTCAGTTATATACATTCAATGTGGAATTGTATTATATTTGTTGTTAGTTTATGTACAATATTTTTGTAAATTATTAGATAAGAATGATATACATGTTCTGATGGGTTTTTTTTTATTTTTAAGAAATCTATTCTTTTTTTTTCTCTCTCTCTCTCTTTTTTTTTCCCTTTTTTTTTTCTTTTTTGTTGGTTTTTTTTTTCCTTAAATATATACAAGATTGCTATAAACATTATGTACAGGGATTATTGTTCAGAAGTAGGTACCCGCCCGAGACGTAGCTCTTGGCATGCCCTACTTTGTATTATCATTATTATTATTATTATTATTATTGTCGTTTTTACGCGTAATCATCAGTAGGTGCCCGAGACGAGGCTCTTGGCTTACTCTACCGATGACTTTTATTTGTATTCCGAAGTAGGGAACCGCCCGAGACGATGCTCTTGGCATACCCTCCTTCGGTTTGTTTATTTTTTTTGTTTTTTTTTAAATATTTTTTTTTGCCGTTATTGCGCGTGTACCTGGTAAGGTGCCCGAGACGAAGCTCTTGGCTTACCTTACTGAGGAGTAGGTTTGTTACATGTTATAGGGATTGGAGTATTTATGATTTATTTCCTATGTCCCTCAGTAGCTACCCGAGACGAAGCTCTTGGCTTACTCTACTGAGGTTTGACTTTAATTTGTAGTCGGATCTAGGCACCTGCCCGAGACGATGCTCTTGGCGTACCCTCCTTAGGTGTATTTAAAATATTTTCATTATTATTGTTGTCGTTATTACGCGTGTTCCTCGTAAGGTGCCCGAGACGAGCTCTTGGCTTACCTTACTGAGGAGTTGGGTTGTTACATGTTATAGGGATTGGGTTTTTATGAGTTTCCCTCAGTAACAGCCCGAGACGAAGCTCTTGGCTTACTCGACCGAGGATTTGACTTTAATTTGCAATCGGATGTAGGCACCTGCCCGAGACGATGCTCTTGGCATATCCTACTTAGGTTTAATTTTAACTTTTTCATGATTATTATTGCCGTTATTACGCGTGTTCCTCGTAGGGTGCCCGAGACGAGGCTCTTGGCTTACCTAACTGAGGAGTAGTTTGTTAACAAGTTAAATGGGTTGATTATTTTGGAATTCCCTATGTCCCTCGCGGCCGCCTGGGACGAAGCTCTTGGATTTTACTTTTTATTTATTAGTTGTAGGGCGTGACCGTCGCAGAAGACACCTAGGTAAGTGGTGTATACAAGAATTGAAAGGAAACGAAAGAGATAGTTATATACATTTGTGATAATCAATTTCCGTAATAAAATCGACGAGCACTTTATATATTTGGTTTTTAAATTCTTTAGGAGGGTCTAACAAGATCTTGATATCGATGGTATTGATGTTAAATTTAGTAAGCGCTGTGTTAAGTTTTATTCTGGCGTTGTTATGGGCTACGCAGTGCAGGATGACATGTTCGATGTCTTCTTTGGTGTTGCATACACTGCAGAGCGGCGATATATTTTTGATGTGTTGCCCCATTTGACCAGGTAGAAGGGTGGTGCCAAGTCTGAGCCTAGTTAAAGTTTTTGAATGGTTTCGATTTCCTAGATAGAAAAATGGCTTTGAATTAACTGATGGATTAAGCCGGTAATACCATGAATTTCGATGTGTGTCCCAAATATCTTGCCATTTCTTTTTAAATATATTTTTCACGATCGCGTAGAATTCAGATGTACTGTAGGCTATGTTTATATTTATGTTTTCTTGTTTTAAAGCTGCTTTAGCAAGTTTATCTGCTAGTTCATTTCCTAAGATACCTACGTGGGCTGGAATCCATTCTATTATTAATTCGATTTGTTTATTTCTTATTTTAAATGCTAGCATTTGAATAGCCTCTAAAATATCCGGTCTACTCGATTGGTTATTATCAATTGATTGGATGGCACTCAGTGAATCTGTAAGTAAAACTACCTTTTGATATGGATAGTCAGAGTCCACTATCCATTTTAATGCTTTGAAAATTGCTATCATTTCGGTGGTGTATACCGAGATATTATCGGTGCAGCGTTCATGGAATACATATTTTGCTTTTGGTACGGTAAACGCGCAAGCAGTTTTACCGGTGATTGGGTCCTTTGAGCCATCGGTATAAATTTTTTCAAAGTTTTTATATTTACTATCTATGTGTTCTAGGGTTATTGTTTTTATTATATTAGGGTCATCTCCTTTATCTATTTTATTTTTTAATTCACATGAGGTATTTGCGGTTTTTATAATCCATGGTGGAAGAGTAGGAGGATTGTGTTTCACTATTTGAATTTGATCTAATTTATTTACTTTTAATTCTTTCCTTACTCTGTAGCCAAAAGGGATTGTGTCATTTTTCCATTTTTGTGATTTTGCTCTATATTCGACACAATCCTCGAGGGTTTCTTTTGCTGGATTTTTTTTATTTTGTGAGCATCTAGCGTAATATTTTAATGAAAATTCGTCGCGCCTAAGTTGCAGCGGTTTTTCGCCTGCTTCAACTAATAGATTTTCCACTGGCGTGGACGATAAAGCGCCTAAAGCTATTCGGAGACCCTTATACTGTATTTTATCTAGTTTAAGTTTAAGACTATTAGAGGCGGAGTTGAAAACCTGGCATCCGTAGTCTAGTATGGACCTGGGTAGAGATTTATACAACATTATCAGAGTTTCAGTGCCCATTCCAAAATTATTAGCCTGAACATATCTCATAAGGTTGAGTATAGGTTTAGATCTATCCTCTAGGTAGTCAAAATGTTTTTTCCATGTTAATTTACGGTCAAATATCAATCCTAAAAATTTAACATGATTTTCAAATTTTATGGGTTGGTTGCCTAATGTGAGGTTGGTTGATGTTACTTTTCTGTTTCCAAAAATAACACCTATTGTTTTAGTTTTTGAAATCTTAAAGCCCCATTTGATGGCCCATTTACTTACATTATCCAAAGTTCGTTGCATTTTATTTCTAAGTATTTTAAGGTTATGGCCTCTGTGCCACATTGCACTGTCATCGGCAAACTGCGAAGTTTTAGCGGATTTTTCAGCTTGATATACTAAATCATCTATTAAAATATTAAACAGTGTCGGACTGATAACGCTGCCTTGGGGGGTGCCGTTTTGGAGTTCGCGTTCGTCCGAGGTTTCGTTATTTACTTTAACTTGAATTTTGCGGTCCTGTAAAAAGTCTGATATAAAGTTAAACATATTACCGCTTATTCCAAATTGTTTAATTTTGTAAAGAAGACCTTTTCTCCAAACGAGATCGAAGGCTTTTTCAATGTCTAAAAATACCGCCAAAAGATACTGGTTTCTTGCTTTAGCTTTTTGAATTTCTGTTTCTAATCTGATTAAATGGTCAATCGTTGACCGACCTTTACGGAAACCACTCTGGTTGTCCTTGATAATATTATTTTTTTCTATGATGTATTTAAGTCTTTCATTTACCATGCTTTCCATTAGTTTACAAAAGTTTGAGGTCAGTGAGATTGGGCGATATGATTTAGGGTCTGATTTATTTTTATTGGGTTTAAGGATTGGGATTACATTTGCATTTTTCCAAGAAGATGGTAATTGTCCAGAGTCCCAAACTTGGTTTATTAGATCTAACACGATGTTTATCATGTTATCCGGCATGTGTTTAAACATTTCATATGAGATCCGGTCATCTCCCGGTGCGGTAGTTTTTTTGGTTTTAAGTACCTTTATTAGTTCCTCTTTCGTGAAGGGTTTATTAATAGATTTTTTATTATTATCGGGGTTTAGATCTTTTTCTATTGGGTTTTCCTTTTCAAATTTTTCCTTATGCAATTTAAATTCGGGTTCTAGATTTTGATCGCTACTATCTTCCGCGAAGGACATTGCCAACAAGTTAGCTTTCTGTTTATTAGTTACCGCTTGCTTTTGGTTTTGGACAAGCGTAGGTAGACTAGTGACCTTAGTTCCTTTCATATTTTTGATTGTTTGCCAAACCTGCTTAACATTTGACCTGTGATTTAATTTTGAACAAAAGTCTTGAAAATATTCTTTTCGCGCTTTGTCTGTAATATTTTTGAAAGTTTTTAAAGCTTGTTTATATTCATCTAGATCATGGCTATTTTTTGTTTTATCGAATCTGCGTAATTTATTTCTTTTAACTTTTTTAGCTTCCGTGCATTGCGTATTCCACCAAGGACAATTTTTCCTTATATGGACTTTGCCTTTTGTTTTTGGTATGGCAGCATCTGCGATGGATGTAATTTGTTGGCATATGTTGGAGTTATAAATATTAATATCTTGGTGTTTTACGTCTTGAATCTTTACGTTCTGGCATATTTTGGAGAAAAGGTGCCAGTTGGCTTTATCATATATCCACCTTTGGGCCGTGCATACTTCATTTTTAATTGGTTTTGACTTTAATACAGTTAGAATTGGAAAATGGTCAGAACCGAGTGGATCTTCCAGAACTGCCCATTGACTATCTTTAGTTAGTGAAGGGGAAACAAAGGTTAGATCGATTTCGGAGGTGTTACCGTTGTTATCTAGACGGGTGCCTGACCCGTCGTTTAGTACTATGAGGTCCATATGTTGTATTAGGTCCTCTAAGACTTGTCCATTTTTATCAGTTTTAATAGACCCCCATAATGAAGACCTTGCATTATAGTCGCCTAGCAGGACTAAATTTTGATTTATATTATTAAAAAGTTTAGTATAATCCTGAAAGTTTAGTGTTTGGTCAGGGGGTCTATACATATTGACAATATTAATTTTATCGTTTTGACAATTTATGGTAACACCTGTTATTTCTATGTTTTCGGCTTGGAAGTCGATTTCCGTGTATGTTAATAAGTTTGAAACATAGACGGCTACGCCACCTCCCTTACTTTTTATTTTACCTTTATTGTTTTTTATTCCGTTTCTATTTTTAATTACAGGTGGTTGATATCCATTAAGTTTTATGTATCGGTTACCTTGAAAGTGGGTTTCCTGAATACATATAACGTCGGGTTTTTCGTTTTCGTCTAAGAAATTTTTTAAGGAATTCACGTTAGCGTAGAGCGAGCGCGCATTCCATTGAAGGATGTATAGACCCATTATATATACTTATTACTGGATGTTTTGTTTAACAACTATGGTTATGGCTACTTAATTAAATTCCGATGCTTTGAGATTAAGGTTGAGTTGACCGTTAAGGAATCCTAATAGTTGTTCTAAGATTTTTTCTTGATTTTTCTTTATGGATTTACCTTTATGGCCGTGCTGGGATAGGTCCAGGATGGCCTTTACAAACTGTATCGAATTTTTTGTTTTATTTTCTACTCTAGTGATTTTATCCTGCTGGGGAATTTTAGGAGTTTCTTTTATAGGTGAATTGTTTTTGTAACCAGTTTCCTCCTGGGGTGAGGATTCGTCAATTACCAATCGCGGCGGGGTTTTTAACATGTCGGCGTATGATAGGGCGTTATCTGAACTGTTGTTAATTGTCACGGATGTTTTTTCAGCAATATTTACCGGTGTTTTATCTTTAATTAAGTTGACCGCGTTTTTATTGTTTATTAAGTTGACAGGTGTTTCCTGCTTATCCGAGCATTTGACAGTTTTATTTGTTTTTACTGCATTTGAATTTAGACAAGTAGAAGCTTTGTTGTTTTGTGTAGCCATTTGCTTGGCTTCTTCAAATGTCATAAATTTTGCATACATATTTTCTAAAACAGTTTTTTGGTAAATATATTGGGGGCATTTTTTATCGTTAGCCTGATGGTTACCCTTGCAGTTATTGCATTTAATAGTTTGTGATTTACACATTTTGGTATCATGTTGTTCTGAGCATTTAATACAAGTTTGCTTTTGATTTTTGCAAGTCTTGGCATAGTGTCCTAATTTGGCACAGACCGTGCAGAACTTTGGATTAGGTTTATATTCTGCCAATTTATAATTAAAAGTATGATCCATTTTTAGCTCTTTTACATCTTTTAATTGGGAATCTAGTCTCACAATTAAAAAGCCAGGTTTTTGGACCTCTTTTAGGGAGACGTCGATTTTGTTAATCTGCTTAATAATTTGTTCCTGTTCTTTAAGGGATAATACATCCGTTTGTATGTATCGCCATATTGTCTTAAATATGTAGTTAGGGCTGTCCTGACTTTTTTTATTGAATTTTTGGTGACTATTTTTACTTTTAAAGTTGGGGTCGTATAATGAAGCCGTTACATCGTACGGCCCTAGCTTTGTTGCGTCCAGTAGTTTGGAGCGCAACCTAGCTAGTGGCACATGTACCATGTAGCAACTTTTGAGCCTCCTAAATTTGAAGGACTCCTTGCTTTTGTCCCCTAGGAAGCTCAGTATCATGTATTGAAAACTGAGCGCCATGATATTGAGGAAGGCCCTGTTACTAGACTTTATTACCACAGTTTCTTCAACCGGATAATCATTTTTGTTTATCTGATTTTGAGAGACCTTTTGTTGTTTGGAGGTCTGATGAGGGGAGTCGGGGCTGGAAAGTTTTCTTTTTTGGTTAGGCATGATTGAGCGGTTTAAAAATTTAAACTAATAAAATGAAGCAACTTTTTTTTTTTAGGAAGGGAGAAAAACTTATTTATTGACCTAATTTGTATTGGGAGTAAACTGAGATTTTAACTTAAATAACTGCTATTTGCAGACAGATATAATTTAAGTCAAATAGAAACTATTTATAAGGGAACAGAAATATGTATAAAAAAAAAAAACAATAAAAATACTTATCGTCGCTATGTATGCTGGCAACCACGAAGATACTGAAAAACTGCTACGCAAGTAGAGAGTAGAGAGTTATTCCAGACACTGGAGACGGTCCTATTCGTTCGAATGCTACACCTCGTTATCAATTATCCTGGGCGCTGATATATTTACAACTGCAAAAACTCTAAAACCATAGGCGAGAATAACGAGAAATTTCATTGGTCGAGACTAAATCCGATTGCCACCAGATGGCGACATTCACACACGCAAAATATGAATGATGATATCAGGGGTGATGAGCGAGCGAACGTGGAATGAGAACCCTTGAATTGGGAGGATAAAAAATTTAATGAAATAGCTAAAACAAATGTTAATTTTATAACAAATACTAATTTAAAATTACTCGTTTTAATCTAGGGTGAACAGTTGAAATAACAAGAAATAATACATAAATAAAAAACGTTTCTGTACTGAGGTACGAGTCAAAGCATGCCAGTATATGTGCCTTCTGAATAAAACTCAGATAGACAGTCCCTAATGTACTCTGGTGTTTTGTCGTTGTGTATATTATAAAATAATTTCGCCTAATACCTAAAGATTCCCACCCTGTTTCAAAAAATAAAGATTCTTTTCTGGAGTATCGTTCCAAACCAGTAATGATTGGTGCTGCTTCGAGTTGAAGCTTATCCATTTTTTCAGGTAAACGGAAAGAAGGTCACAGGAAATAAAGTCACAGGAAAAAAAGTCACAAGAAAAAAAGTCACAGGAAAAAAGTCACAATTAATAAGTTGTCTTGGTCACATATGTTGTCATAATATGAACATATTTTTATGTTTACTATAATTATAGTCATATTTTTATGTAAAACTTGTTTATTACTTATTTTATTACTTATTAGTTATTTAATGCCATGAATAAAAATTTTATTTCAAGTCCATCAAAATTTAGAAAACATTTTGTGAAAAACACATTACTGTTGACAGCTCTTTTTGTGCTGCTAAAAGTTAAAAAATATGTATACCAAAGTAGAGTACAAGATAAACAACTATAGAAATATTTTTTAATACATTGATCCAAGACAAAATATGGCTTCAACATTTTAGTGATTTATTTATTACAGAGTAGTCCGGTGTTATCGCGCACCTTAGAAATTTGTGCAATTTTTGTCAGTTTCAGAAAAAATATTTATTTTGAAAATTGATTGTTTTTATCTTTGAATACATTATTTTTTGAAACATGAAACCCAAGTTTTGTTAAAAGTTCGTCGGCAAAGTATTTAATTTTGTCATTTTGTTCAGCATGACCTGGTTTTATGTAAACAATCAATACAGGATTGAATTAAGAAAATATTTTTATATGTAACAATTCTAAAGTTAAACAATGATGAAGCAGTTAAATTTTTACAATAAAAGAAATCAAACAGTCATTGATGTACTAAAGATTGATTGAAGTTTTTAAAGATCGTGTCTTTCATGTTATCGTTTTTTATGATTTTTAAGAAACGAATGTTTATAAAAAATTACGCTGCAGAATTAAACGTCCGAATATGTAATATATTGACCACAATTTGTCCAGGAAGGTTAAATAAAATATATATTTTTTAAATAATACAGATATTGGAAGATACATAACATGCGCGGAATTACTTGACGCGCGATAACCGGTTCCTTGACTGTAAATAATGTGTAGTGAAAATGAACATGTGTGACCAATTACTGCACAACTAATTGCTTATTTATTCCCTGTTTTTATATGATAAAATTGTGTTAATTTGTTATAATGTATATTTTAATTTAAATGTCTTTAAATATCCAGTTTACTCTTTTATACACAAGAACATAAATCTTGCAAAAGAACCCCTTAAAAACCACCTTCAATACCAATACAACTTATTTCATCTTTCTCAGAACATATATTTGTTTACTGATACTGCAACATACGTTTTCAATATGCCTTGTCCATTTGCAGTCATCAGCAAAGGTTACCCATAAGTGTTTATTAGATTGTACTCTTTGTAATTGTTCGTTATTAAAAGACAGATTGATCTGTTGAATGCTGTTACCCATTGGAGAAGATCGTGAATTCCGTCTTTTGGGAGTTTAAATCAACTAGCCCGCGTTTTGCCTCAGTACAGAATACCTAGAGGTAGACTAAAAAAAATTTCCAAAATGGTTTTTCCCTTTCCACAATGGAACTTGGAACTCACTAAATATGCATATTAGATCTGCTCAGTCCAAAACTGGTTTTAAGACGTCAAAATTTGACTTTACATATACCATCATACTTTCGTATTGGTGATCGCAATATACATATTCTACATACTAAACTAAGACATAGATGTAGCTCTTTAAAAGCTGATTTAGAGTTAATCTGATGAACGAACCTGGCTGTTCTTGTGGACATCCAGCCTATTATAGCTGTATCAAATGAAGTCCTTTTATTCGGGTAACCCTTACTCAGTGATTAACATAATACATGTATCACGATATTTAGAAATGTTCATAGTTATAAAATAAAACCAGACGTTTCTGTGATTAATATATTTTGAGTTTTGTTATTATAAACAAAAAATCGTCGAATATATGTACTTGCATCCTTTATACCTTGTATATTCCATTTACTACCATATTAAAATGTTCGACTAATGTTATTTATTTTTGTTCCTTTTACTTATTTTATATGTCCTATTTGCAGTCATCTTGTGTATTTACATAATATTATTGCTATGGAGAGACATTGTAAGTTGTGTTATCATATACTTAGTAATAATATGTTTGTTTTTGCATATGTGATAATGACAATGTCAGTGAACTCATATCACAAAGGGGAAGTGATAATGATACTAAAGGGGTATGATAATGATGCCATATCACACCCCTGTGATATAGATGCCCTCGCTAAACTGACATGGATTTCTAGTCGGCAGGAAAAAGACTATTTTTTTTAAAATTTATTAATTTTTCCGTGTAGCATTTACAAGTCTGGATCCTATAGGATCCGTTTTGGGTAATCTTATATTATCAGGGAATTGAATCAAACCAGAACTCAATGTTTGGTGTTGACAGGACAAACCTTCTTTCATTGAAATGTAATAGAAAGATTCATCATGTTTGTGCCCCTGCTATTATGGAATACGTATTACGAATTATATATTTCCGAACAGTTGCAGAAGACGGTGTTTCGTATAATCAACTTCTCCAAAAAGATAACATATGTATCGAAGTTGTACACATGCTATTATAGGTTCAAGGATTATTTTCCTAATTTTTCAGACTTGGAACTTACTTATTTATCAGAACATTTGCAGATGATTTAATATAATATAGTTTTCAACCCACATCTCTGAAAACTCCATTTAAAAATGTGATACGAACATATAGACACTTATTATAATCAAGAAAATATCATTGAAAGTTATTATTTATTTATTAAAAAAGTCAAGTTCATATTTTATTATTAACTTCCATACCATTAAAATATTCCCATCAAAATGTCTTAATAAATATATATGATAAAAAGGTTATTATATGGCGATTTCCATATCACACCCATATCTGGTAGATATGGGGGTCTCGGGTTGATATCGGGTGCGATATGAAATTCGCAATATAATAACCTCTTAATAACTTGTGTCCAATCTATTTGATATTTAGACAATAAAATATATGTTTTAAAATGTTTACCTTGAGGAGACGACACGTTGATTTTGAAATCTCAATACTTCCTTTTCAAGCTTCAGACGATAATTTATATAACACAGCATCAATAATTAAATATTTCACTGTTCCCTGACAGGTACATGGGAGAAGGTTAGCAGTTTAAAGTAACAACGACAATTAACTCAACAAACATCATTAAATATTCACGGTAATGATTTCTGGTGATTGGTACCTTTTGTTGAATTCGTAAAAATAAAAATCATGTTTTACAAAGAAACGTCGTTATTCGAAACAGTTCGTAAAATGTTAACATTATGATATTTTATGAATGATTTTTTGACTAAAAATGCATCGAAATCGTACATGCTGTTGGTTCTACATCTACGTCTACATCATACGTTGCTCCATCAATTGCTGATGACAAGGCAACGGCGCGAACAGACCACTCGCAAAAAGTTGGGGTTTTTTTAATAGAAAAAATGTATCAAAATCATTTAGTTATTTTACATAATCAACATAAAAAGCTAACGGAAAACTGAAACTTAGTAAGTTTGATGGATTTGTAGGCTAGGATGTAAGTGTGTTGATTTGAAGGTTGAGTTTTAGAAATCCTGAAAGTTTGTTGTCTTTACATGTGATGCTATTAATACGGTGGTTCCATGACATGTCTTTAGAAATTGTACTTCCAAGGTATTTGACTGTATCAACTGACTCTAGAGTGTGACCTTTGATTGTATTTATGAAGAAATGGATTCCGTGATCTTGTGATTGACATAGGGTTGCATTTTTGTGGATGTAATTCCATTCCCCAGGTATGTTCCCAATGGGCAAGTCTTGTTAGATCTTCTTGTAAGATTAAGCAGTCACTATGGTCTGTAGTCACTAAAAGATCTGTTCAAAATACAATCGTCTGCGAAAAGCCTTGTTTTAGAAGAAACTGAAGAAGGAAGGTCATTAATGAAGATGAGAAACAAGAGGGGGGCCTAGGACAGCTCCCTGGGGTACCCCGCTAACCACTGGTAGTTTGCTATAAGATTCTTCATCAAGAACTACTGTTGCTGCCGATCATGAAGGAATGATGAGACCCATTGACAAGTGGAGCCTCTGATTCCATAATTGTCTAGCTTATACAAGGGTTTTTTGAATTTTATGCGGGCCTAACAAAGGCTTTGGAAAAATCTAGAATAATAAGATATGTTTGGATTCCAGAGTGCATGTCGGCTTATATTTCATGGACGACTGAGACAAGTTGTGTCTCACAGCTACGTTTGGCTCTGAAGCCTTGTTGACAGTGTACCAAAAGGTTATGCTAGTAAAGATGTTTTGTTAAATTAGAAACAAGTATATGTTCTAATAGCTTGCAACAAATACAAGTCAGTGATACAGGCCTGTAATTACTTGCAAGATATTTCTCCCCCTTTTTAAAAACCCGGAATGACATTGACCTCTAGTCTGATGGCACTTTGCCTCTGGACAAAGAAATGTTAAATACATATGCCAGAGGTTTGGCGAATGCTGAGGCAAACTGCTTAAGGTTTCGTGCAGTGATATCATTAGGACCAATAGCATTGGAGCGGTCCAGACTATTTATTAGTTTTTAACACTTTCAGTGACTGTGATATTATGATTAGTAGGGACATTGTTATATAGCTGAGGTAGTGTGTCTGGTTTACTATTATTAGACACTGTAAAACAGAATGGTATTGTTTATTCAGAATCTCACCTTTTTGTGTAGTGTAGTGCTGTCTATGGCTATGTCTCCATGTTTATATAATTCCAGAACTTCTTCTGCTTTTGTGTTGTGTCTATGTTTCCATCATATGATATGCTCTAAATGGAACAAGTAAGCCTTCCTAGTTTCTTTTTGTATATTCTTTTTTATCTCTGTACTGCTGTATCGATTTAGGAGATGATGTTTCTTTATGGTTTTAAACAGTTTATCTCTCTTTCTAATGAATGTTTTGATTTTTCTGGTAATCCATAGCAATCCTTTTTTGCTATTCGAGTTGTTAATGAATTTAGATGGTACTGCCATTTCAATTGTATCATGAACTTTATTTTTGAATGCATTCCAAATTTCATCTATGTCTCGTGTTAATGTTTATTTGCAAGATCGATGTTTGTAATATTTTAATTTCTGTATCAGCTTTTTTGTACATATATATCTTTCTTGGTTTTTTTATCTAATCTGGCATAAGACTAAACTCTATGTAAGCTATTTCGTGGTCAGATATACTTCTACCTTGTTTAAAATAGTGCTGTTGTTTGTCAGGTCAAGAACAGGTCAAGGGTTGTTTCAGATGTGCCTGTAATAGGAGTTGGATTCATTACTCCTACTTTTAATAAGCAATCATTATGTCTAGAAGCTGTCTGCATTGCTTGGTGTTTTGTGCATATAGCTTAATGGACTGATCGACCCAGTTAATACCACCAAGATTAAAGTTTTGCCTTCTACTTTAAGGTTCTGAACTGAGGTGTTTATATCTTAAAGTAAACCTGTCTTTTCTATATACATTAAACCATGATGAAAATATTACAGTTGATTGGATGTTACTTTGGAGCCATGACTCATTACCTATTATGTCGGGTTGTGAGGTTCCTATCATGTTATCAAGGAGTGTTTTTTTAATAGATTGGCAATTTACAAGAAGTATTCTAAGAGGAATATCATGCCTTTTGTGTTTGGTGCGACCACTTGGTTGGGTTTTTGTGACTGGTGAGGAAGCAGCAGTAGGGCTTCCAATATCTGTCTCAATAAAGGATGGGTCACTAAGTGGGTCATAAATAGTTGAATTCTCATATACTGAAGTATCAAAAATGCAAGAAGATTGAATGTTAAAATTGAAAAGAACAGATGTTGATATTTGCACAAAATAAGATATTTAGCAGGTAAAAACAAAACATTTACCAAATATATTCACTATTGTTCCTGTAATCTTATATATATGTTTTATTGACTGTACACAGCTGAAAATATTATATTTCATTATCATATACTAGGAAATTTGCACATTGTATACGACCGAAAATTACCAACCCGTATTTGAACACCCCGGTCTGAATAACCCCGTATCTGAACACCCTGGTCTGATAACCCTGTATTAGGGTGTAGAGTAAAGTTATGTAATATTGACTTAAAGTCTGGTAACATAAATGACAATAAACATAAGCTCTCAGGAGCTTTTATACCGACTATACAATAGAATAAAAAAAACAACACATCAAGACACATGTTAAGACATACAAAAGCATGTAAAACAGAAATTATATAATGTAATCTTAAGACATTCTTATACATAAAGCTAAAGCAAAATGTAAAAGCTAAAGGCACAGACAGCAAGCGTAAGCATAAGAGTAATGCATATTACAAACAAAATACAAATGATCATGAAATAAAACAATACATGAAAATTTATTAGCAAAGCACCATTCAAAGCACTAGTAGGGTAAAGTACAAGACTCTAAATAAGCAAGGCTTGAAAATTTAAATCATATAAAATCTGTAGCAGTCAGTATCTCCCGCACAATGTCCTTAAGATCTCCAAAGAATGCATGTAAAGGAAGGTCCAGTCAAAGTGTCAATATGAATTTTGAATTGATTAAGATTTGTAATATCCATTAATTCTTGGGGAAGGCTATTCCAGTTCTTAGGGGTTGTGTACCTGAAAGATTTTAGGCCGTGCCTGGTGGTTTTCACATGAGGGATGTCTGCTGAGTTAATAACAATGAGATCTTGTAAAAATAACACTTTCTGTTTTAATAATTTTAAAGGTTTTGATAGCTATTGTTCTTTGGCTTCTAATTTTTAAGGATGGTAAAAGAGATTTTTCTGGTATCTTTCTATATGAACTAGTGTTATCATTATATACAAAGCGAAGAGCTCTCTCCTGTAGTTTTCTCAATTTGTGTTGTATTGACTTCAGAACAAAACTGCCAATTAAGAAGGCAATAGCTTAAGTTCGACATTAAAAAGGATTAATAGTTTGTCAATTTGCTTAGTCGATTCAAGTGGTGACCAATTCACCTAAGAATATTTAATTGTCGTGCTGCCTTCTTACATAGATTTGTAATGTGAGAGTTAAAATTTAACATAAAATCACTTGTGACACCAAGCAATTTTACTTCTGTTACAGCTTCTATAGTTGTACCATTTAAATCAAACATAAGATTACAGTTGTTTGATTTTGTATAGTAAATGTTTTAAACTTGTCTGGATTTGCTTTCATTTAATTTATATTAAACCAGTTGATGAGTGCGTTGCTATCGAACTCAAGTGTGCTTTTCAAGACAGATCAATATTCAGTAGCACGAACATGTCATCTGCAAAATTATACAGTCGAGTATTTAACAAAACCGAAAATATTTAAAAATATGTTAAATAATACAGGCCCAAGTATTGACCCTTGTGGCACATTTTTTACAATATTTAGATACGATCGAGCTAGTACATTGTCCTATTTGTACACATTGTTTTCTATTTGATATATAGCTAGTCAGAAGGTCTAATGCACTATTGGATACAGCATAATGTTGCAGCTTCAATAGAAGTAAGTCTTGTGGCAAACAGTCAAATGCTTTTGACAGGTCCATTAATATTTCCCTTACGTACTTTTTACAATCAAGTGCTGCTTTCCAGTCTTCCACAAGACAGAGTAAGATTGACTGACACGCAAAGCCTGCCCTAAAGGCTGTTAAATAATAATAATAATAATAATAATAATAATAATATTTATTGGTTCAACCACAATTACAACAATTAGTTAAGACATTTAGTACAATAATTATAATACATACGAATAATGTTTACAAAATTACAAGACGTATAGAGTAAAATAGTAATTATACTAGAATACTATGTATTTTGGAAACTACATGGTAGAACTATTGTGTTTATACATAATCAAAAGGCAAATAGTTTATAAACAGACAAAATTTCTTTGATAAATAACTCATACCACAGACACACTTGAATTTCTTATTTCAAATAGTTTTTGAAAAAATGAACACAGTTTGGTTTTTTGTGTTTATTATTGATTTAAAGGAATTCTTTTCACGAAGGTTATCGCAATTTATATTCCAGAAATAGGACAATTTGTAGAGAAATACTTTTCTTTCATTTGAGTATTTTGAACATTGCCAAAGTAAATGTTTTCGTCTTCAATTGTGGCATCATGGCACATTTTACAAAGTCTGTTTAATATAGAAAAAAAATGTTTTCGAAATTTCTGACTGTTGCAAATGTATTGCACGTTCAAATAGTTTTGAAATGGTGGGGAACACACTTACAGGTCGGTACATGTAATTACCTTTATATAAACTACTATTTTTCTTGTAGATAGGACAGACTTTGGTTATCTTAAAATCATCTCAAAAAACAGACCCAGACAAAGATCTATCAATCAAATCAGTCATTGGTTTCACTATAATAGGTGATGCATGTTTTAATAAAACAAGTCGAAATATTATCGACCCCTATAGACTTTTTAACATACGACGGCTTATTCGTGCCAAACAACAAAAAGAAAAAAATATATTTCGTTTGTACGATTTATTAATTCGTTTGTACGGTTTATTTATTCGTTTGTACGGTTTAGTCAATCATTTGTACGATTTATTAATCCGTTTGTACGATTTATTAAATCGTTTGTACAGTTGATTAAATCGTTTAATAAATTTTTTGAAAGCTGACATCTGTTTTTATGTCACCTGCCAGACTTGATCTCAGGTAAGCTATAATACCGCCTCCGTGAGAGTCTCTGTCTGCTCTATACATTGTGTAATTGTCTGCCGAAAACAGGTTACATTGTAGTTCTCTATTGTCCTTTGACAACAAAACAAGTGAGAAGATGATATAGTTTACATTGCGGCAGTTTTAGATACCTTGTAAAAACAGAAGCCAGGGGGCGGAGCATTCTGGAATCACTACTACTGATCACTAGAGTGTAAACGTTGGGGTTGTGTTAGTTCGTGCACGCTTTGAACAAGGCATGTAAGACTTCTACCAAAACTGTTATGAACTGCAAGTTTTCCTGCAGAAAAACAGGAGGACCTTACCTGCTACTTCGCTTTCCTAACAATGAAAACTGCGCACAACAATTATAAAAACTGAGCTCCGTTTCACACCAGAGTCGTAAGACTAGTGGCCAGTCGTATTTGTATGGTTTGTACATGATTTACGACCAGTTACAAGTGAACTAACTATATTTCTTGCCTTCAGCGTTAAAGTCATATATAGTATTTATAATACGATCCTAGGTGTCAAACTATCATCAAATTAATTGAATTGGCTGTTGTAAAAAGTTAATTTAAATACAAAAGGTTAGCCCCTTATGATTTCTATCAAATTATTATATGATTATATTTTGACGTGCATTTAGCTAACTTTCAATTACAACCATGACACAAACTCCAAAAGACTTTATTTCAAAAGATGTAATAAATAAATAAAATGTAATAAATAAAAAAGTTCACACACAAAAGATGTGTGTGAACTTTTTTATTTATTACATTTTTACAGTATCATAAAACTAGCATTTATATTTTTGCAGATTGGATTTTGTTCTCACTGTCATGGAAATGCACAGTTGGAGGTTCGCCTCCCGATATGAAGCAGGGATTGACATTCGTGAATTTTCAGAGGAAAAGACTTTTTCCGAATCTATCTGTGGGATTAGGCTCAGTTCTGTCCATTGCAAGCACCTGTTTGAACGTGTAGAAAAGATGCCTGGATATATTAACTTGTTGCATGTGTTTCGTTGGGTGTTTGTTGTAGTCACTCAGATTCATTGATTGTGGTCAATACGAATGGCAGGAAGGAAGCACTGCTCTATTCAGAACATCTCTGTTGATACAACGATTTTGTTTTTCTCACTGAGTATCATTAGTATTTTTTTCTACGCATTTATTTTTTGGACTTCCTTTAACTGAGGGCAATACTACTTGTCGTATACAGATGACAGCACATGCTTACCCTTTCTGAACCTACGTGTTAACATTCGACGTATTCAACTTCCAGTGAAGAATATTTCAAATTTCTGAACAGGTTATAATGTATATAATGGTTTGGGTCTGTTTACGCCTATTAAGCTGAGACGAGGTTTGTGAATGATGTAAACATACCCAACCAGGTAATAGAGTATAACCTGTTCAGAAATATTCATTTTAATTTAATTGTAACTATAAATCTTAAATTTTAATAGTAAAAACATCGATGACCTAATGGGGTTATTTGTATTTTTACGGCGTAAGAATAGGTCATGTGACGAACACAAGTTATATCGTATAATATAGGTTGCACAATTGGAATAAGCCAATTGAAATTTCAGCTTGCAAAGCATTTTAAGTTACATTCACTTAATACTTCCACTTTTTTCTAATTGTATGTTTATGTTTTAGTTATTTTTGGTATTTTACCAGTAACCTTATACGCATACGTTTGCAATAAATTAATTCGCTAATGTAAAACTAAATAATTAAGGTTGATGATTAGCCAGACCAGGAACCTATAAATAAACTATTTGTTAGTTAGTTATACTAGTCCCAGGCCAGACGGACGGACAGTTGGACGGAAAACGTTGCTTTTATATGCTCCACATAATTTCTTAAGTTAATCAACCATTCTAATAGGACGTCCTTCAAACGCTTTGGAAACACACCTCTATTTAAATATTCAACAAAATACGGCTGTTCCAGCCATTTCAAAAACCCCCGTGTGTTGATGTTTTTGCTTTAAAATTTATTTTGTACCTTTGTAAGAAAATCCAATAGATAACATGTTTTCACGATAACAAGTCCATTTTCTATTCTATGCCTTTATTGTTTACATGTTACAAGTCTTCCTTGACTTTAGTTACGTTGTGTTTTCACGGAACGTTGCATTGTTTACAATGACGTTCAATGCAAACCGCGAGACTTTTCCCGCCCCCACCACAAACGAAGTTACCGTTACGTATCAAAATGAAAACGCAACCGAATTTCAAAATGTTGATTATTGTGGAAAATAACTGTAGATTTAAATTTGCACCATTGTGGATCAAAAACAGGAGCATAAGATCGCCCAAATGCGGTAAGCGGTTTTCATTTCTCACGCAAACACAGCAACACATGAACAGTCCCAGACACGCCACACGGCGACTGATGTAATGAAGCATTTAATTTTGTCGTTCTTTGTTTTGATTGTTAAATTTTATTGTAAATGTTAATAAATATGTTTGTTTGTTTTTAATTTATATTTCTTCGTTTTTTTCTACTAAGTTTTACACGAGAAATATAATAATTTCGAAACAAGGGAGGTTCTCGGAAATTGGAACAGCCAAAATAAACCTTTACCTAGGTAGTCGCGAAATGTAAAATTTCTGCATTTTCATATCAGAAGCGAAATAATTCATGGCTGCCCCAATTTTATGGATTATTTAAATACGGGTAAGCATTATATTCATGATATTTTACCATTCGCTAACGCTCATGGCAAAATATTCATGAATATAATGCCTACCCATATTTAAATAATCCATAAAATTGGGGCAGCCATGAATTATTTCTTAAATAAAAAGTGATATAATCAACAGTTTGTGCAAATCAAGTTATTATCATTAGTACATATGTTTTTGTGCCGTCATTGTTCACATTTGGTTTGTACATTTACACCTTCATTGTTTTTAACTTTAATTTTATATCATTTGTCATTGTCTTTTATGTTTTTGTTGACAACAAGTTCCAAAGTACTGTTGTTATGACAAGCTTATGTTGTATTGCATCAACCGACCAACTTTCTTATAATTTTAAAAATTATAACTACTCTGGTTTTTTATTTGGTCACATTTACTGGTCATTCCGGTCAAACATCCTATTCACATAGCATCCGAAAACTTCAAAAATGTACAGTGTTTTATCAAAAATGTACTTAAATTTGTTTTAGACCAGGTCTTCATAGCAAAATTACCTTAAATATATGCTTCGAGTGTACTTGCAAGCCACTGAACAATAATAAATAATATTTTGAAGTTTTGCTCAATGGTCCAAACTCCCTGGAAATTAATGACACAGAAGCCCTTTTCGTAAACATTGACCACTTCTCTTTCCTTTGAGGCTTAATGGGAGTTAATGTGTGGGTATTTGACATTGCAAATTCGGCTTTGAAACCACCTTTAACAACTAACTATTCAATTTGAAATACATGTACTTGAAATTTAATCAAATCGGCGAATGCAAGCCTGAAGCATTATCTTTGCTACAGAAGGCTGATAGTTGATACCCACAGTATCTTTAATATTTCACAAAATGACCCATCTGCATATTACCTTATTTATATTATTAAAAAACTACATCTCATGAATTGAACATCCAGCAGTAAATGGTCAAAAAATTAATCTGAATAACTTTCATCATTTAAAAACATCTCTCCATCTGCGTTTCCATGGATTCCTTACTCGGCACTAAATACTGAAGTTAGGGATGGTATAACGCGAAAAGCGGATGAAGCAATATTATTTTATGTTTTCAAAAGATCCTTCTGTATAAAAAGCACAATGGTCAGTGTAGCCAAATAAATTTCTGCAAAATGGTGTTGAATACTTTTAACTAAAGTAAAATTTGGAATTGACCGTCAGTGATGAACACACTTTTAAAGTATCTAAAGCCTTTAGGTATTTATTTTTAACATTTTATATTGGGGGAAAAGTAAGCCTTAGGGGCAAATACAGGACCCAGAAAAGTAGTTATTTTACAATTCTGATGTTAGTTCCTGATCTGTATGCATTTTCCTTTTATTACAAAAATATATACCGACAGTATTTGCTATATAGAATTTAAAACAATCCCCCAATCTCCCATAATATAATGAGACAATCGTGAACATTAAAATGTACCAAGACTGTTAATATTTATACTGAATAAAGTAACTGAAAGTATGCGTCCTTGTGCAAAACTAATAATTGAATACTGTCAAAATTGACAGAACGGATGCACTTTAAGTGAACATTCATTTTCTGTAAAAGAATTTTGAAATAAATTCAGGAAGTCTACTTTTCAACCCTTTATAGAATCGATCTTTTAAAAAAAACATTTCTATGTTGCGTGATAGGATAATTTTTTTTCTCGATAACCTGAAAGGAAATCATCACCATATAACCGGAAAGACTTACGAAATCAAAACTTTGAATTTAAAACTGACAAAATTGACAGAATGATGCTCTCATCGGATATCTATTTCCTGTAAGAAAAATAAAGTCAGGAAGTTCACTTTCAGACCTTAATAAAAATGATCTTTTACAATACTATATTTCCATGTTCATTTTTGGATCAGGCGTTTTCGAAAATGTTTCAAAACGTACCGAATGGCTCAAGGTTATTTTTAGGAAAGATTTACATAAACCGATTAAAAGAAATAATATATAATAGAAACCGACCGTACAAGATTTCACTTTGTCAAAAAGAGTTTTATTCTGCATTGTTTTTTGACAGAGATTTTTTGTTTGAATTGGGTTAATAAAACGAGCAATCTTTGTCAATTAAATCCTTGTTATTTCCAATTCGTCTTCTTTTAAGTTCCTTTTGTCTAAGTCAATATTTTCGTACTCTTTTTTATATTTTGGTTGTTTCTTCCTCGAAGCCCCGGAAAAGTTTCTAACCGGTACATACATTCCTTTTTCACGGCTCTTTCTCATGCAAAATATTTATGTTCTTCCTTTTTTTTTCGGTAATGATTTGTTTTCTCCTGACGATTTCCTCTTTGATATTTTATGCCCTATTCACGCTTCTAACAAAATCCAGTTGAAATACGTTTTTTATTAACTAAATAAGTTATCAATAAACACTGAACACTCTACAAAAATAATTTCTTAATAACAAAGGCTTTTATATTTACATGGAACATTGTTTTCGTGGTTTCAATGAATTTGAGTGGTAAGAGCGTGTTAATTGTGATTGATAGGTTGGATGTTGGTTTTACGTCCAGCGAGAAATATTCCGCAAGTTGGCGGGGAGGGGGGTATAATAATAAAATCAGTAGGCGATTAAAATAAAAGAACTCCATGAACGCAATCCTGGTATGTGGATGTTTGGTATAGGTGTGTGGAATTCATAGTCATAGAGGGAAAACCAAGGAGATTGGAACAAAAATGAGACTGAATAAAATTCGGCGTCCAAAAAAATATTCAAGTATCATCGACGACATCGATTAAAGGAGTTATAAGGATGTTATAAATTGAAAATTATAAAACAATAAATACTACTGGCAAATTTGGATATGACTACTGATAACACTTAATAGTGGTAAATAGGTCTGTATCGCCATCTGGGGACGCGCTACGTAGCTGTATTAGTCAAACACTGGGAACCCTTTTAACAAGGCTCTTTTTAGTGACTTTCTAAGATCTGGTACACGTATGTAACATCTGACCACACGAGAATTACGTTTATTAAATGTTTCACAAACGAATGACGATTGAATTAGTCAAATTATTTGACTAATGATATCCGAGGTCAATAAATTTAACAAATTTATAAAAAAAATTTAACAAAATTCGAATAAACAACCATGCAGTTTGAATGTACTGTGTTCTGTGTAGCGCCAATATAGTTGATAATATTCGTTCAAGCATACATAGTAATCTGTTGATGTTTGATCGTATCGAGATGACTTATTTTTTTTAAGAGCACGATTTAGATCTTGGCCAGTAAGAAAGCAATCAACATTGCCACTTTAACCGATGGTAATATGTACGCGCCTAAGCGTTCGAAAATTAGTATTAGACCCATTCTGTTTGAATTACAACTCAGACAAACTGTCAAAAATATCTTGGTATATCACCATTATATCTGACTTGACGGGATTTTTTAATTAACGTCGAAACTTTAAACAGCTATCACTCCCCTTTGTTTTCCTCTTCTTTTCTTTCGAATGTCTTCTATCTTTCAAAGTACGTTTTAATATTGGACCAATAGTTTAGATTAGTTTATTTGTTTTTGAAATTCTCAATATTTGTTTTAGCAAATACAACGGTACAGAGGACAAATAAATTTGCTGATGATTGATGCCAAAATCGAAGCAAATTTCCATACAAGCGGTAGAAAGGAGGAAATGTGTGAAAAATATACAGTCTATTGACTTATCAAAAGCCAGCATTTTATTATGAGGTTTATATAATATATTAATAAAACATCTGCTAAAATTCAGAATGAATCCATTTATCGCTCCTTTATTTACAAAGAATATACGGAATATAATACATGTTCAATTAAACCCACAAACATTGTTATTCTCGCATGTAATTCGTTTCTGATACAAAGCACCTAATTAGCCTTTTATCAATTACGTGTATTAATTTATTTTTTTTAATTTACGGATATTTACTTCATGGAACAGCTTTAATAATGCTGGCAGATGAATAATCTATTTCGTTGTTGCCTACTTATTATTAGTTTTCTCCTCGACAACGGCAGAACACTATGGAAAGTTTAACTGGATCGTTGTCCGTTTTTAACGGTTCATCTAAAATTTTGAATAATACATTCTACAACCAGAATCGCGGTTTTCATAAACAGCCTACGACTGACTACTTCTTCTATTTTGTTGCTGCAGTTGCTGTTTTTGGAGTTACAGGGAATGTTCTGACGGCAGTTTTATTGTTGAGAAATACGATCAAATCTATATCTATACTTCTGTTATGTTTGGCAACATCCGACACATTGTTTATCATATTTATGACAATACATGCTTGTTATGCTTTATTTGATGGAAATTTGGCTAGTTGGGGAATAATACCTCTACAACCTCTTATTGGTACCAGCAGTGGACTTGCTGCCATTATAGGATTTGAAAGGTCACTAGCCGTACTTCTTCCGTTCTGGTATAAGCAGGTTTGGACCAAGAAGAAGACTGTAATAAGCGTAATACCGATTATTGTTCTAAATTGTGGAGTTGCAATATTCAACGGATAGAACTTTTGATACCGTTTAAGACGAATATCCGTTTAGCAGAGCAGTTGGTTACCAGGTACGTTCCGGGTATATGTATATTGTTAACAAACATTCTGATTACTGCTGCTATGATCAAATATTCCAGATTTCGAAAGGAAAGTCTCTCTTCTACGGTTAAGAAGGAAATGAAAATAACTAGGTCAATGTTCGTTGTGATATTAACGTTTTTCATCTGTATGCTACCGGGGAGTATTCTTCTGTTGATGACTGGGACAGGAAACATATCCGCTCTAGACCTTTCTCCTCTCATGCTGACAAGCCAGTTTTTAGAAGTAATCAACGCATCCTGTAACTTCATTATTTATGTTATAACCAGTAAGTTTTACAGAAGAGAATACAAAAGACTTCTAACTTGTCAAAGAAATGAACATTAGAATAGTAAGAAAATCATGGATACATGTATTAAAAAAACTTGTTAGCAGATAAACTTTTATGAACAAAATCTATTGTGTTTCATTTAATAAGAGAAATCAAGAAAAAATACCAGAAATTGTAGTGTACAAAATCAAAGTTATGACAGTTGTATTATAACTAAATGAATTCCCTCTATTACTTGCCATGTATGATTGTGATCGGGAACATTACCTTTAATTTCGGCAAAATATACAACACCAAAGAATACGTGTGTAAAAGCACTTTTAGCTAGTAAACTGTTATTTTCTTTGTTATATTCTGATATACTGATTTAGTTATTTTATGTCTGAATGTTGTTTTTTGTGAGCAGTCCACTATTAACGTATTTAAGGTATCCAGACTACAATTGACAACGTGATCATAATTGGTGTCCCGGATGTCCATTGTTTTTAAATGGAACAGACTTCGGTAAACATCGGAAATACTATGAGTAACTAAATTTTCTTGATCAAAACTCGAAGTAAAACAATATATTTGATTTGTATACTTAATAAGTAATACTTTGAATTAAAAAGCTGTATTTCTTGGTCGAAAAATAAAATCAACGGTGACTTCCATTATGGGTCGAATACCTTAAAGCTTGGTTCCAAACTCTAAAGAAGAAGTATGGATTGGGTTTCTGTACTGATGTTTACGGTTAATTTGTATCGTAATATTATGTTTTTAAAGAAAATATGTCAACTGGCAACATAGTGACATTCACTAGAACTTCAAACTTGACAATTGTTCGACTACTTTGAATTAGTGAATGGCCAAATTGCCTAGAACTTGGAAAGTCCATTCAATATAGTTTGAGAATATCCTGACATTGTCACAGACATGTTTAAAATATATTTCAATCTCCATCATTTGATATAAATTTGTATTGTGCCATTGTACTTTTTTATGTTACGTGTAATATCAATTACATTCTATTCATCGACGAATATTTTACACAATTTACCGAGTGACGTATTGATTTATCATGTACATTGGATCCTTGCACTCGTCGTACCTTTTTGGTCTGCGCCATACTCCAGTGTTGATAAACTTGTAAAAGCAAAGAAAATAGACAAACTGATAAAAATTATTTTCAAAAAGAAGCGAAAAATGGTACTTCGATAAAGAAATCTCTGACTTAGTCTAGACAACACTTTCATTACAACTAAAAGCATAATAGATCCAACACCGGTGGATGTTAAGACAGGGATCTCAGATTATACAAACGTGAACAGGTTTCTGGTCTCAACAAGGCTTTGGTGTGTTGGAGATCAAAAGAAATCTTTCACGCGGTGTACCGTCTGAGATTTCAACCGATGTTCTTTTCCTCGCTTATTCATAATAAATATGTGTTGTTTGTCGGAAGATGCTAACAAATAGAGTTACATGCATCTACTTTGAAAGTAGTCGTCTAAAGAATACGTTTTGGGGTAAAACGTGTTTGTTTTTATCATACTGCTATTGTGGCACAAATGGTGTTATAGAAGCACATATACCCCAGCGGACACAACAACGTTGTTTTAACATATTGAATCAGACTTCAACGTTGAATCAACATTGAAAAGTTTGTTGGATTTGAAAATTAAATTGACGACGTTGAATCAATGTCGAGATTTTAACGACGTTGAAATGATGTTAAAAATCGGTTGAATTTTGGTCAGTGTATGTTGAATTAGGGTTGAAGTCTGTCCAGTGCATGTTGAAATGAAGTTGAATTCTTGTCTATCTTTGTTGAAATAAGTATTTTAAGTATATATAATTATTTTACTTTTTCACTAGTCCTGACAGAAGCTTAGTACGTGCTACAGGTCAAAATAAAATACCCTTTGTCTTAGCTAATGAAAAGACAAATACAAGTTTCAATATAATTATTTCTTAAGGAATACATGTCCGTTCTATATATTCTAAGCGAACTTTTTAAAATGTGTAGAGGATGTTCAGTAATTTTGTAGATTACTATTTCTTGGTTACATGTGTAACAGTTATTGTTTTTCTGGTCCGAGTTAATTTTTTTCTGGAAACATCTCCTGTCCTGTCGGTAGCACATTTTAAAAATCGTGTGCAGTTATCAAACCACATTGATTCCTTCTACTCTTTGTGAGTTCTTAGGACAGCATCCGAAATAAGAGATAAAATACTTATAATTTGTAAAATTCACAATTGCAGCTAAATACATGCTTCCAGTGCTCTTTCTATTGCTTACCTGGTACTAGTAATATCTTTATAATAATAAACATAACAAGGACAAAAAATACTTAATGTACATTTCAAAAGTTTTTTGCAGAGCAATTCATGTTATTGATTTTTTTTTTAAATTTTCACTGTACACAAGTCTCCTCCTGATTCTGAATGCTATCACAATTTGTACACTACTAACAAGCCAGGTCAGAATTTTAATTCGCTAGTGTTAAAATTACCAATAAAGCTGATCAAGGTTCAATTAAATTTCTTTAATTTAAAAATCAAATATTAGTTTAAGGAAAATCGTTCCCTTAATTTTTTCCAACTGTAAGCCACAATTAAAATTTTTTAAATCAAATATTATTTTCAGGAAATCGTTTCCTTAATATTTTTCAACTGTAGTCCACCATTAAAAATTCTGGAATGAGCCGTTTAATTTTCAGGACTTATAATTTATTTGACAGTGCGCTATGTTAAATTAAATTTCTTTAATTTTAAAATCAAATATTAGTTTAAGGAAAATTGTACCCTTAATATTTTCCAACTGTAGGCCACCATTAAAAATTCTGGAATAAGCCGTTTAATTTTCAGGACTTATCATTTATTTGTAAGTGCATTTTATTCAAACTGTCCAAATATTTAAACACAATTGTCTCTTGATATTAATATTTAAAACTTATTTTGTTTAATATTGATCATAGCTTATATATTTTTAGTGAAATTTGATATTTCACAAATAACATACATTTCTCTAAAAGCTGAAATGGCCAATGGAATAAAAGATATCTTATGTCAAACTGAATGCAGGTATAAAATGACAAACACATCTACTGACTGGAGAAAATTGTGTTCTGCACTTTCATTGGTTAAAATTGTATATAAAGACAATACTCACCTCTTATCTATCGGAGGTTTGGTTCTCCTAGACAGTCAAATGAAAACTTGTTTCCCCCTTTATATTCACCAGACTCAACTTTACTCATACTTTATTTGTAGGATATCTGTAAAAAAGTGTAAAAGCAAGATTTTAAATGTACATGTTCTCAACATGCATAATGCTACAGTACAGAATGTTTGCAAACAACTTACTCACTTGTTCTCTCTGTTTAGGAATAATTTTTCACAATGTATGGGACCACATATAGAAAAGAAAAATTGTGTGCGACTTATTAACAAGGATTCCCATGCTGGTGTTCACAGACAAAAAATGTTTTTGCCAAATTTATGAACACAAAAAATCTATTAATATTATCTGGACCGATATACAAATAAAGCTAACTTTCTTGCAAAAAGGTAAGCCTTAAAAAACACAATGCAGAATGCCATTTAGGAATTACATAGAACAAGTATGATGCTTACAAACTATGAAGCCCTGTCATGGTGTCGCGTGTTTCGGTGAAGCTTTAAGGTAACATGCATGCAAAAAACTGATTACGTGATTCTTACAATTTTTGAAACACTGTATCCAAATCGACATTCGATTGATGTGACGTCACCTACACATCAAAGAAAGACGTCATGTGACCAATGGTATGGAGAGGCATAACTAGGGTGCTCGAAATTAGTGTCATGAGTAATAAAATATGCGATGCCAGCTTTACGCATATCGCAGACCTTTGCATGCTACTTTGCCGCTATTAATGACATTGTTCAACCTGTCAGTGACTACCTACAACCGGTTCATACATTTGGACTATAATATATTGTACATAAATAAACTATAATATATATATATATATATATATATATATATATATATATATATATATATATATATATATATATATATATATATATATATATATATGTGTGACATATCGGGCGAGCTAAATATATTTATCCCTTCAATAATGGTCCTAAGGAAGTGTTCTATAGTATACAAGTAATATGTTTTTACCTTACTTTGATGCATGATTGTTGAATAACTCATCCGCAAGTTTTTTATGTGCACCCCCTTTTGAGACCACGAAATAAAATAATATATCAAACTATTAACTATAGTCTATAGGATACCTCTAGTTAAGCTAGCTTTCGCACGCTCATGCACCAATTATATTTACTCGCAATAAAACGGTCACGGAGTTATCAGAAAATCGACTTTTAACCTGGCTGAGAATATTTTGTTGACAGTTTTCTAATCTTACAATTGTCCAATTCATATATGTGTCATAACTTGTAGCTATTAAAAGAATTATGATATTATTTTTTCTGCAAAAAAATTTTATGTTGTGTAAAAAGATCACATGGTCCTTACCTTCTTGTGCAGCATATGTCGAAATTCGTGCCGTTCGTACTGATACAATGGCTGGGACCTATAACTCAATTATACTACTCCTAGTCCATGGGGATTATACGTGTTATAGCAATTATAGCAATTTTCAAACATCACTTAAACTGAGACTTGATTTCCCAAAAAAACAGCCGAGCTCCCACAGTCATGTCACACTTAACACATTTTTAAGTGCAGACTGAAGAGACGTTAGTTATTACACAATTCCGGCACAAACATAGTTGAAAATCTGACACTTTGTTATTCAAAGCCTATAAAATTGTCCTGTCCTTCCAAATACGTCAACATAAACTGCAAATGTTTTTTAGTAGTAGGTAAGAAGTAGTTTTATGGATTTGTGTGAAAAAATGTAGGAGGAGTTGATTACACGAAATCGGCACCGTCTTTTGCAAATGTTCCCAAAAAATGACTAAGTTCCCAAGTCTGGAATTTTAAGAAAAAATCCTTGAACATCTCCATAAAAGCAGGTGCACAACTTCAATGTACAATCTTTCTGTGAAGTTTCAGAGATATGGGTTGAAAACTGTAGGAGTAGTTGATTACACGTAATAGGTAACATCGTGGTACACTTCCATAATATATAGCAGGTGCACAACTTGATACTCTATTTTTCCCGCCCGCTGCCAACCGCCAGACGTCACCACTCTATAACCCGGGTTTGAACTTCGTGCAATCCAGCAAAAATGCTGAGTTAAATAAAGTGTCAAATTAATATTAGTAACGAAAATTCCATCGTACACACAGTGTACTATGCCTATATTATCTACGATTCACCTCTCTTCTGAATATATCGGCATATTTTTAAAAATTCCTACCAGTCGCCTCTGATAGAGTTAACCAATAATAAATTACTTTCAACGACGCTTAAACTCGACCTAGATTAACATTTGAGTGCGTATTTTTAGCGTGGACGCGTTGCAACGTTCAGTGTTTGTTTGAATACTTCATGTTATGTTTAACTAAAAGAACACTTGCAGTTTATGTTAACGTATTTGGAAGGACAGGAAATTATATAGGCACTGAATCACAGTGTCAGATTTTCAACTAAGTTTGTCCGGAATTGTGTTATAACCCCTCTTTATACAAGTTATCATAATTAAAAATAAAAAAATAAGGATTTCAAGCTTTTTTTACTAATTGCACACTGAAATTTTTAATTTTCTAATATATTGTACAGAGAAGAGAATAAAAAAGCACGAAGATAAAAGATTTCAAAAATTTTTTCCAATGAAATGTATCATGGACTGACTCACTGAGATCGGTTGTTTCTAACATGTCTTCTCTAGACCTTTTTAGCTCTTCACGTGCAGGAGGAGTAGGGTGACTTGTACATAATAATGTTTTTGTGATATGGGGGTGTTTGTTGACATCAATGTTTTGTTCTTGATATATACTTGAGACTTGTACCTTCAGTATTCAGTATTCTCCGTAGTGTAAACAATACCTATGATATGTGCCCATGTCCACCATTAGTGGTTCAGTTCCAAGGGAAAATCAAAATAAAAATCACAAAAGGCATAAATAATTAATGTTCATAACTGCACATCACTTTATAGACACAGAATCTGATTAACACCTAAAACATCCCCACAAGTCCAGTTTATATTTACATTTTTTTCTTATTCTTTTGTGGAGCGAATTTTCATGTCACTGCTCCATTAAGCGCCGGAAGTAGTTATTTTGTTAATGACTAATATGTCCGTTGCTATGGACAAAATGCTTCGTTTATAAATACAAATTTCCTTAAAGAACGTTATCCTGATTTTAAAACTATATGGCTGCTGATAACGGTTACATTGTTGTGGGTAAAATTAAAGCTCTTTTCCTATTGAGCACTTTAAACCAATATGTGTTTTAAGCTAAAAACAGAATTACCGAAACGCACCAAGAAAAATAACTCAAAAACAGTTCATGGAACAGTTTTGCTTCCAATACTCTAAATGAATAATTCGATAAGAGGAGTAATTTTTCAATTTATTGAATGACTTAATCTTTTATGGTTTTCGACATATACTACTAACAAGTCCCAATATAACCTCTGACCTCGAAATTTTATGCTCGTTAAGATCAGTTTTGAGAAAAATGTGTAACGAGTTACGAAAATTTTAGTCAAAAAACGCGTTAACAGGAAGACGATTAATTTTTTTGTAACTTGGTAAATGTCCAGTTGATAACTATGATTTCGTCGGCTTTGGTTTACTGGTGTATAAATGAAATATTTGCTAGCCAGAATCGACCATCTAGAAATGTGTCACTCCGTTTAAAAATGTAGGCGCCATTTTGTTACGCAAATTAGCAAAATGAGATATATTTGTGGAAGGACCTTTCCGGACCACTTTGCATTCGTTGTGTTAAAAATCTATGTCGACCAAGTTACCTGCCCTTTCGAAGTTTTGAAACGAATTCACATGAACCTCTTTTTTGTCGAAATTCGTGGAAATTTTGTTAATAACTATATTAGTTGACTAGAATTAATCAAACGTAGTCTGCTCTGGACATTTTGGTCGGCTTATCTGGTTTCCATAAGTTACCAATGACTTTTGTTGAGATTGAAATGCAAAGATCAAGTAAGACACATAATACATGTACAAGTTTCATTAATATGTTACCGACCTCCTATACCTACTGGGTTGACTACCATTCCCCCTCCCAGAAAAAAACAATAAAACATGTCCACCCCCTAATTAACAACTATATAATTTAAAAATGGTGACTTGTTCCATATTTTACTTAGTTTTCACTCGGAAAAAAGATACTATGAAGGCAATAATGAGAGGATAAAACGGAGCCCACTACATTGTACATCCAACTACCCACTCCAAAGATTGCCGCTTTTATGAATGTTTTCTGTCTCTTTTGCTTTAAAAATTCCACCCTCTTCAACTCTGATGTTCCTATCCCGGTTACCGACCTCCTATACCTACTGGGTTGACTACCATTCCCCCTCCCAGAAAAAAACAATAAAACATGTCCACCCCCTAATTATTGAATTAAGTTCTTAACTGTAATACTGCTAAACAATCAGCAATATTTATTCATTTTCTATTGAAAAATTCAAACAAAAAAAAATAATAAAATTTAGTATTCAATATATATCAAAACATTTTACTGTGAATTAATACATGTATTATATAGATATCTTTTTAAAATACGTACAACAGCCAAGGTTAGCGTACATGTATTTATTTTGTCCCATTTCAACCAAATTTAGACTTACAATACAATACAATTCTTTGTTAAACATTACATAAAGATAATAATACAATACCGAACACAAATGAAACGGTCAAAAAGACAATTCACGAATCAAAGTCCAAGAAACTGCAAACTTTAGAACCAAAAACCAAATATATGTCAAATACAGCAATGTTGCTGACTTGACAAGGGCTTTATTGAAAAAAGTGGTGAGATAAATCAGGTTTTATGGCATCCCAAACCTCCCTCTCCATTTTTGTAGTGAATTTGTTTGTTGATGGAAATGGATGAGTATTATAAACAACTAGTCAGTAATAGATGTGTAATACTCCAAGTTCTGATGGGACGTTAATTGCAATGTTCATGCTAGAATTCGATAGTTGACGCCAACGAGCGATGGTTTTTACGCCACGGTGCGATGATTTACGCCAAGTTGCGATGACCTAGATGCGCAAAATTGCGATGGTTATAATCATGCTAAAGTGCGATTGTTCAAATGTACAAGTGCAAGGTGCCACACTCTAAAGTCTGAATGCTTTATTATCGTTGTAAAGACCTTTTTCCAAGAGATTGATATTGTTGGGTTTTTTTGTGTTATATATTGTAAAAATATTCCTTTTTAACAATAAAAAAGGGAGCCAATTTATATTGGGTCTTGGCAGGTATCTAGATAATTATTCACCTTCTTGTTTAGACAGTCTTCAACGGTATAAAAGCGAATAAAGCGAAATGTAAAAAAGTTTATGTGAAGCGTACAAAAAGTATTGAAGGTGAAAATAACGAATTAATGATTTTTCTGGCAATTAAAAAAACAGGTTTCTTTTAATATAACAGCTTTTGGGACAAAAGGAAACATACAAAAAATGTCTGTCTTGCATCACGGCTAAAAATTGTTCCAGATTTGGGTCATTTGTCTCCCTCTTTCTCTTTTTCTTCTCCGGCAAATATCCACGGTCGTCTGTTGTAATGGTCTCTTGCTGGCAATCGATGTAGTAAAACGTTTTGAACAGTTACAGGTTCATGTAACCATTGATTCTAATTCCCGTTACTACGTGTGTCTCAAAAAAAGAAGAATGAACCATTCATATGAATTAACACACACATACATATATTCTTATTTATGCGTTTTTAACTAAACTTTTTAATTAAAACAGATTTAATTAATGTGTTTACATTATAGAGTACATTTAAAATTACTTTATACCATCGTACTTTAGCGTCAAATGAGATATTTTTCATTGCACTTTATCTTGCATCCACCGCACTTTAGAGTCTTATAATTGTCGCAGCACAATAACTAAGTACTGAATTCAAAAATTTAGAAAACTATCACATTTTCATACGAGATAACTTATTAAAAACGCGAGCGAGTTGGGTTTTTTTGTAACTATGTTTATGAGTTTATCCCGAAGAAATCGCTGCATGCTCTTGCATACCCGATCAATTGAGAAAAAAAGAAACTGTGTACAGAAGAAGCTGGAATATTGCTTCAGAATTGAGTAACATTTTATAATTTTGAAATTTAAATCGCCTCGTTTGTCGTACATGCTTGAGCTAAGATAACAGTTGGTGTCTATATCATCAATATATTTTTATAACAAAACATGTACACGTACAATGAAATTTAGCATAATAAGTGAACGCATGTGTAACTGATTAGTATTTAGATCTGCCCCTTGATAGTATGATCATCCATCTCCTACCAAATAGTGTTTATGTTAACTCAATAGCTCGTATGCAAAAATAAACTATAATTATGATTTCTCGCCTCGTGTTGGTAAAAAAGTGCCTAAGATAATATGATTTTAAAATAAATCGTATTCAAAAAATACAAATGGAACTTATTCTGTATTTTATTGTATTTTTTTTCAAGTTACCATAAGAGACCATCATGGACGGATGGACACCCATCCAAACAAAATGCGTGCAACTTGTATTATTTGTTCGGTAGTTGTTGTGATTTTTGCAGCAAGAAGAAAAATTCTACAACACAGAAAATAATTATAATGTTCAAGAACAACAGGAATGTGAATTTTGTTTTGGGTTTTGCATTACTCAGTTATTTAAGTGGTTGTAAAATATTACTTTTCATCAGAGCAATACAATATTTTTCAGCAGAATGGGGAATAAATATTTGTTTTAAAAAATCTTATACCACTTTTTAATAAAAAAAATTGTTGGTGCCTTAGTTCGCAAACAATATATGAGAACACTACAGTTGTAAAAACTCGGATTCAATTTGAATATTTGTTTATAACTCAATAATATAAAAGATGAATGATTATTTTGTTAAACTTCATTAATTTAACCCACTTAAAGAGCCCCTCAAGTTGTATTTGAGACCCTTAGATTTTCTCTTTTGGGGTAAAAAATACTAATCCAATTACTTAAGATTTTCTACAAAATTTGTTATTTTTATGATTGGGCCTTAAGTGTAACTTGACTGACACCATATAAAGCAGAATCGTACATAGGCCTGCGTTTTCTCCAAATCTCATCACCATTTTCATCCCTTCCAAGAGAAAACCATCTTTCGGGTAAATCCCACTCTAAAAATTGCACTTTATTTTCATAAAATCATGGTTCATAGGTCATGTAGTAAATATGACATAAACAACCCTAACATTAGAAGTGAGCAAAGAAGAACTCAAAATTGTCCCAATAAATTCAACTTTAAGGAAAATTTGCATTCATTAAAATCCGGTCAGCAGTTTTTAAAATACACTAAGATAAATAGGACTATTTTGTTTTTAAGTACTATTTTCTTATATGTTATAAAATTTGATTGGTCCCCTTTATTGTCATGACCCCTTTTGGGGTGTAAACACTAATCCAATTCTTTAAGATTTTCTACTAAATTTGTTATTTTTTTTAATTAGAGCATCTCTTTTACCTTAAGTGCAACCTGAACGACATCATATATATCCAGAATCGTGCGTGACAGGCCTATGTGCTCTCAAAATTTCATGACCTCTTTAAAACCTTCCATGAGAAAACCAGCTTCCGGGGTAAACCCCACTCTAAAAATAGCTCTTTCTTTTCAGAAAATCTTGGTTTATAGGTCATGTAGTGCATGTGACATAAAACATACTAAACACCATTAGAACAGAGCAAGTTAGGACTCAAATTTTTTTAAATATATTCACCTTTCAGAAAAACTTTCATTCATTAAAATCCAGTTAGTAGTTTTTAATATACACTAAGATAAACAGGACTATTTTGTTTTTAAGTACTATTTTCTTATATGTTCCAAATTTGATTGGTCCCCTTTATTGTCTTGACACCTTTAAGATGACCCAACGATGTAAATTTGATTTTATGTGTATACCTTTATTTCCACGATTTTCTGAAAGTACCAGTCGGTATATTTAATTCCAATTGATGTACTGTGTGTACTTAGTTATAATATAAATTTGAGGCAATCAATTTAGGTTTTGAATTCAATATTCGACCATTTCTACGCCTGCAGATTTAAAAAATAGATAAACTTGCACCTATCAGGTTGAGAATACATCATCTTGCCTGATCTATTTAAACCATAAATTGTTTAAACTTCGTATTGGTCGCTTCGATCGCCATCTTAATATAGAATCTTAGCTTTGTCTGAGATGTTGTCTCACACTGTATGATTCATTTAAAACATGTAAGTTTTTCTGTTCAGTACTGTATACAATGATGATGATGGCATATTAATAGAGAAATAGGCAAAAAACTCAAAGCAAATACGACAATATTATTTTATTGCTAAAATATTTTGTTAAGTTCTATGTTGAACCACAGTTAAGAACGTTCAGAACCCTTTCCTTATCAATTCATTTCTTGTTTCGAGTTTACAACTTTTTACAATTTTGTAAAATGAGCATTCTTTAGAGGAAAACATGCACATGTCATGCAAATTAAGGCTTAATTTTGAAAACATTCACCAAAAGGTGCCACACCTCATCTGAGAAACATTATTTTTACTTCTACAGTAAACTTTTAAAATTGTTTTTGTTATATTTTAAGGTAGGCATTTTGTTATATGTTTGTTGGTTTTGCTTTTTAAAACTATAAATGTTGACCTTGTTCATATTTATCCTTATTAATACGTAATTTAATTTTGCAATATTGTCAGCCGCGATGGAAAGAAGTTTCACCGTCATTGGCCCTTGCCTCCGATGCCAACAATGGAAATATTAAATTCAAATTCTGCGGATCTCTGACAGAAGCTACCAAGGATACCAAAAACAGTATATCATATTTGGGGAATTGCATTTACATTCTAATTGTTTTTTAACGGACATAAAGTATTTACGCACTCTACCTTTGTACAATATAATTTCTTATCATCTTCTAAAATACCCAAATGAATGATACTGCGTTTCTTTTTGTCGCTTTCAGTCTTCTCCGTCTTCTTTACGTTTGTCTTTCTTCATACGTTTTCTTCCTGTCTATCTTTGGGGCATCGGTGGTCGAGTGGTTAAGTAGTTCTTTTACTATTTATCACGTGGTTTGTCAACACTGCCTTTTTAAAAATGGCAAATGATGTCAAGACTTTACCATTCGCACATATGCATAAATGTCCATTTATATGACCAGAGGCAAAAAGACTTTGTTGGTAAGAAGGTTCTTTTTTGTCAAGCAAAGAACTTCTGCCTACTGTTTGTCATAGCAGACCAACCGGTCTCCTCACAGTTACAGATTTGGCCAGGGTTATCACCAAGCCCAAGAGATTTAACTGTCCTAAAAAGATTTTTAAAAGAATTCCATGACAACAGCCTCATTATACATACAACGCCTAGCTCGATCTAGAACCTGTATCTTCTATCCGAAAGATTTGAGTGCCTGATGACAAATGTCCTGAACCATTCATCACTTTCACCTTTCTCAAGATCAAAGAGGGTGACCCGATCAGGGTCTTCCTTTATAATAGACAAGACAAATCTTAACCGTTACACGAGTCATTGGGAAGCCTTGTTGTAATGAATACATTAAAAAGTTGACAAGATATTCCTCCTCAGTGCTCAACATCCTGTCTGGTACACGTTGTTACTTTTGTTGTATTTTTTTGGGATTGTACTTTTTTATGTTTGTTACGATTCTTATATAAGATCTCTAAGGGCATCGCCATTTGCACTTGGGTCATCTGTCCGTCATACAAATTTCCTAGCCTTTTTGTAAATGCTTATAATTATTGAGCTGATATTGGGTAGGCATGTAAACCATCATGAGTTACAGAACAAGTTCAAATGTTGTTCTGGACCAATGATTTTTATTGATAATATGACATTTGGACTTAAATTTAATTTGCTGGTAAGGGACTTGTTTTCTATACCATGTATGTCTTAAAGTGTTTCTTTGCAGCTTTGCTAAGTGTAAGTTCCCTATTTTTTACAGCAAGGACAACATTATTTAATTACACTGAATCATACACTGTATGTCTTGCTTGCTTTGGAATATTTTACTACTTTAAGCATGGATGCAATATTAGTAGTAAGACATCTGAAACATGTAAACCTTTTGTTTAATTTTATAATTTTTTTAACCAATCAGTCGCAATAGACCTTTTTATATTTCACTGCTTTATATGTTTCTAGTCCCCATGTGGTACCTTAAATGGGGAAAAAATCATGTGTTGCTGTTGGTTTTTTTTGTTGTTTTTTTTTGTTGTTGTGTGATACTAAGTTCTACCCTTGGACCAATTTTTAGAATGCTTAATTTTACAATAAAGGATCCTCAGCTCTTTTTATCTCAGAGATGTGAAGGTCACTTAATTACGACATCTGCATCCATTTAAAACTTCGAAGATATGTAAAGAAACTTTAATAAGTAAACTTAAATATGTTGCATTGGTGTATTCACTCTCACAATTAGTTGATAACTGTCATTGATACCGACCATTTTTTCGGACACAGTCGGTATATTTTCGAATTTTGACTTTGAACTAAAAGACGCTTACCAGTGGTAAACTGCTATTATTGAAGACAAACGTGCATTCTGATTGGACAAAAATTGTAATTAATAGTAAATTAGTAATTAGTAAATTAGTAATTAATAGTAAATTTTGTGTTCGAACAATCTACTATGGTATACTCTGAGAAGCATCCCTATTTGCATTTCACAATTAGTATTCCATCAGACTGGTGTTTTAAAACAATTTGTAATCGCAATTTAAAATTAGAGAATGATTTTTATGTCAAAGAATGCCATTTAGAACTGGTAAACAATAATTACATTATAAAACCATACGTCGTGTATTTTTTGCGCAATTCGTCTGAAGTACATGTAGAATTAAAGCAGCACATTATTTTTTATCCCCCCGCTCAATAAACACATATTGATGAAAGAAAACCTTAATGTCTTTTTCTTTCGTTTGATTAATGTTTTAAAGTTTTAGTCTTATTGTTGTTTGTTCAGTTTCCGTTCTAATTTACATACATCTCTAATAGTTAATTGCGTCGACTATCTTTTATAGAGATAGTATTTAATAGTAAATTCTTTTTTAAAGATAGTACTTGTTTTAAAATAATATGATAAATGTGATCAGATCGTAGCCCAATAGTTGGACGCCGATCCAATAGACCATTTGCGCATGTGGGCATTTAATATATGTTATGACACTGCGTGACCCCTTGTAGCGTTTGCAAATTTATGAAGGGCTCATTATGGTTTTTCATTGTTTTCAGAAAAATCCTCAATAGAATTCAATGAAATTTTATCTGATGGTTCAGCACATGTCTTTACATATTACGTGAAAACCGCACGCGAAAACACTGACGCTCGCGTGTACTCGAGATCCACTGACCGACCAATACTATAAGTGAATATTATAGTTATTAATCAAAAAATATTTTATTGCAAGCGGGCTCTATGCGAATAAAAACATGGTCAAAACAATATTTGTCAATATTTTATACCGCGCGATAGCGATTTAGATTCTTAAATGTTTAACAAATGTTTTAAAAGTTCGAAATGGCTCTAAGAGAATTCAATCAATGTTAATATTGGTGTTTTAAAACTAAATAAGATATATCACAAAACTGCAGTTAAAAGCAAATAAAATTGACAAAAATATAAGGAAATCGTAACAAAATTGCATTGTTCCAGTTTTAAATTTTCAGTTGAGTGATATGACAATGGAATTTTAATTGCAATTCACAGCTGGCTCTATGATTATTAAAAACCTAATGTGTTCTGAAAGCTTTTGAAGAATGCCATATTACAATTAATAATTTAAGATAAAAATATGAAAATTAGGGATTTTCATATGCAATCGTTCCGACACATCTATCTTGAAATTTAAACACAGGAAAACTAGAAACTGCTTATTATAAGCGACAGGCATACTTTAACTTGGCAGTAGAATAGGGCATGTCTTACTTACCAGGTTGCATGTGAATAGTAGCTCACTCAATGAACAGTTGTTCGTTAGAAACTTAGTTCACTTCTATAACTGGACCTGTAGATTAAGCGATTCAAACAGCCATTTCGTATTAACATTACACTGCTCTCAAACTAGCACCATCTTACCTTTGAGCTTTCATGTGCAAATTAACTTCGGATCTAAAACTCTATCACAGTAAAATATTAAAATATATTTCTTACGATTATATTTTTAAATACCAGCGAATTGTAGATGTTAACTATTTATATCCTTTGGTAATTGTTCATGCTATAACTTTGTTATCTATTGTTGTTGCTCGTTGTTTGTGTTAATTGTTGAAATACTGTAAAAAACATATATATTTCGTTTTCCAATTAAGTGTTCCAGTTTTTACAGTACATGTACTAAATTCAACGACTTTTTTTGCCCCTTATTATGGTAATGTTCATAGCATTATTAACTTCTTGCAAGTCTAATAACTAAGAACTGTCAGTCATCTTCCTTTTTGTTCTGAAAAATCATTATTTCAAATGCTGTTGGTGCAATTGATTCTTGTCGCTCAGATAGATTTACATATACGGTTAAAACAAACAAACCAAAAACGACGTCGGACTCATACAGGTCTGACATGATCAATATTACTTTTGCCTCCTTATATTAATGAACAATGTTTTGTCCCTCAACAATGCTAAATTTGGTGACTATTTACATTCAATTTACACTAGCGAGCTTAAAATTAAAGACACCACCAATACACTAAGGTCAGCTTCTTACTTAGACCTACTTCTAGAAATAGACTCAGGAAAACTACAAACTAGGCTCTACGACAAGCGTGATGACTTCAACTTTCCCGTTCGTCGACAGCAACATGCCAGCAGCTCCAGCGTGTGGTGTGTACATTTCACAACTTATACGTTATTCTAGATCCTGCGATCGTTATTTTGATTTTCTAGACCGATCACTGTACCTAGGTTGATGTTATCTCTCTAGAAGTTCTATGGTCGGCACCACGACTTAATTGATCGTTATGGGAAATTAGTGTCTCAAATACGATCTGACATTTTCGCTGAGTCATAGGTAGTGTTTCTATTCCTGTATTTGACTTTTCCCTAGCCTAGATAATGAGTAGTTCGACGGGTGGCACTGCGTACTCGTCCGGAGCACCTGAGTGCACCCATGGTTTTTATTGGGTTCGGGTTACTCTCTTTCTGTGTTTTATGTTTTTTGGTTTTTGTGTTCTGATTGTCTATATCCGGATTTGTAACTGTCCCTTGGCTTTTGTCTCTTGTTGTTCGGTCGGTTTTCTTTGCTACTTTCTTCTACTTTTTTCTTATAAAGAATCTCCGACAAGTCGGTCTGTTTATCTTTTTAATGTTATACTTAGAGTAAGCGAAAGTAAATAATGGCTTAGCGACTGTAGAATATTGTGTTACGTGTATAATATAAATGACATGCGGGAGAGCATCGTAGACTATCATTTCATTTTTTATTTGTATACATGAACATATATTTTGCAAAGCAAAGTGTTGTTAGTTTTAATAAGAAATGTTGCCTTTAGTCGAGCATCAGAAGGTTTAACGATTACGTTTCATACCACGCATTAATGATATCCTCAGCCGGGAACTATTAATAATTCAGTAACTTTCTGTTATTAAATATTAGATGTGACCTAAGTGATCATGACAATTCAAAATCATTGCCTGTTAAAAGAAATGTAATAAGCGTTTTAAGCAATCACAATATTATTTTTCTTGCAGTAATTGTTTGGTGAAAATGTTTTTGTTTTCGTTTCGAATGATTAAATTCCAGACACAAGAAAATATAATTAAAGTAGCAGAGGTTTTGTGAGTGGCTAATAAAAAACTTCTTACCTCGTTTGTTCTAGCTTACGTTCCTGTTGCAGATCCAAAAAAGTGCGAATGAACACATATTTTCTACATTTTTTCCGTGTTTTTTTCATTTTGATGAGGCGATTTTTATAGTAACTATTGACCAAAATTAGAAAAAAGTCAAATGTATGTTAAGTCGATTTTAGACTTCTAAACTTTTCGGGCTTTTTCGTTTGTGATCGACGCGGGAAAAGTCTCACGGTTTGTCCGAATATATATGCCACTATAAAGGTCATAATGACGTTCGATCACTCTGTTTGTTAATGAACAACTGTTGTGTATCTAACTGAATTTTTGGAATATTTCAAACTGATTGTATTAATATAACTTGGTTTTTTTATCATATTAAATAATATAGGACAATTTTGTTCTAATTTTTTTAAATATATATTTTTATTTTTATTATTAATGGATTTTCTCGTGTATTGTGTTTTTTTCCGTGGCATCATTGGTTTTTCATCCAAAACTATTACAAAAGTTTAAAATTAGAGTTTAGAGCTCCCTCAAAGTATTAAAATTTAACCCACGTCGTGTCGTCCTGACAAGGCTAATACTGTTATAAACTTGTTTTCTCTGTACAGGATGTTTATAGACTACCTTCATGGCCGAGAAAAATGCGGCACAAAATGGGGATATTTTATTTTACATTGAAAGAAATACTTTAAAATTATAAATCACACAGTTATAACCACATTCTCATTGAAGACAAACAAAGCAATTGCGGTAAATTCTACTCTTTCTAATGACAAATGAAAGTATGTTGTAAGTCCAAGACGCTTAAGTTGTTTTTTTTTTGTTGAACTATTTACTTCTGATTTAAAAATGTATTCAAAATTCTGTGAAATAATAAGACCATAAAAATGCCACACAACCCGTCTGAACGCAGATGTATCCGCGGTGTTGAAAATTGAGCGAATTTGAAATGAAATAACAAGTATGAAGATCAGCAATTAAAGTGTTCAAAATGTGAAAAGTAAAAGCATAAATGTGTTTAATATTTGCATATATGGGCAAAATATGATTTATATGATTTACATATATTTATACAATTCCCGTCAGAAGTGGTACATAATTGACTATTTCATCCACTGCATTTTTGAAACAATGTAGCTCGAAGGCAAAAATACGGCTGTTTAAAAACAAAATGAAAATAATTTGGCAAGTTATTTAAGCTGATAAAATGCACATCATTCGAAAGTTACGATTCTGTAGAAAAGGAACAATGTGAAAGATATATATTTTATTTATCTTAAGGGATATTTTTTAATCGTTCACTTGGAGAGGATTATCCAATATGGCTGACAACCCGTCACACAAGTGACATGATGTCGCACTAATTTATAGATGCCATTGTACGTCACAAAAGCAGACGAACTTTTGTAAAAAGTGTTAGATCTCATGGGAAAAAATAAGATTGACATACAATGAAAAAGTCCGTAGCAAAGTCGGGGACAATTTGTGACATGTAAACAACAGAGGCATATCATCAAAAATGGACAGGTAATCATGAATAGTTTTTTCCCAATGGATATTCGTAATAAAATGGTACACTATGGAAGAGTGTGACTTTTAGTATAGATAGATTTTGATAACGTGATACAGAACGCTGTAAAAGTCAACGTTACGAACTGTGCTCGTTGCAAGTGTATTTGAACTAGTAGTTCTTGTGTATCGCCAAATAATTCATTTTTAGATCTATCTGATGAGAACAAGAGTTAAAAAGTGTGCACTTGTACCCCGACTCCTGTAGACAATAACAAAGTGTAGAGCTCTATAAAAATAACTAACACGCCAAAAAACTTGAAACTATATTCTTTATCTGCTATCCAAAAGAACTTGGTATGAATTTCTCGAAAATCTGTAAAGAATGAGTAGATAGGAGTAAATGTTAGAATAGTGAAGCCTATAGAAAGCCAAAAAGAATATACTTTACTTCAGCAACAGTCTCAGACGTTTTGCTGTTTTCATATTTCTTACAGTCATTTATTTATACACAGCATTAATTTGAACTGAAACGTTAAATTTAAATGAAATTACAAATTGTTTCAGTTTATTTCACGTATGGAAAAAGCTTTCATTTTTTCAAAGCTAGGTAGGAAAATACAGGGTAATGATTTTTATTGGGATTTGTTTCCCAAATAATTAACCTTTATATTTGTTTCATATATGTATGGACGATTCATTCCTTTTAAGTAGAACAAGTACATGATCATTTAGTCAAGAATGAGTTCGCGGAAGTTGACGCCATCGCTCATTACACGGTTGGCAGCTGGGTAAGACTGTTTCAATCACAAGCAAAGCTTTGCTAGCACTTTGACATATCGTGGAACTGCAATTTGCTAGTCCCTTTTGTTCATTCATAAAGATTATACTACATATTGACAGGATCCTGAACGTCATGAGGGAGGTATTGCAAAGATTGCTTGGTTAAAATGCATTGCAGAATGTATACAAAGCGAATGTTTGTTTATAAACTAACGGTATTTAAGACATAAAATGACAATAGTATCGTCATAACTTTAAACCACCATCTGCAACTTTCGGACGGTAGTATTATCATCTAAGCTTGTAATATATATATATATATAACGTGCTGTTCCTCGGGTTGTACGTATGATACCACGAATGGCTTCTTTGTAAAATCTGTAAACATTTTAGATGATTTTTTTCTTCGAAATTGAATATCCTAACCAAATCTATGGTAAATTGTGTTTACAATATTAAGGAGTTGTCTCTCTTTTAGGACTGTATGGATCTGCTGGAAAAAAACATGACTCTGCTGAATAAAACATTTCATAATACATAACAATGGACAATAATATGGCCGATCTTTGCAAGCTTTAATCGTATGTCATTTTCTATTGGGATTACCATATGACATCTATAGTTCAAAACACGTTTCCGGAAAAAAATTGAAAATTGTTATAGTATTTCGAATTGATACCGTTATTTATATAACACGAACGTGTTATGTATTTGAAAAGAAAGGATCATTTTATTGAAATTTCATAATGATTATTAGCAGAAACATGAAATGTTACAGTGAATATTCTATTGGTATATAAAACGTATGAACCCATAGATTTTATGATGGTATACATTTATTATATATAACAGCAGTGTATGATGCTTATAATTTCTTCTAGTTCTAGCTAGGCTTTTTACCTGGTATCACAACAAGTATTTGTTTCAAATAAAATATGGGCGTTATAATATAGTCGCATAAAAACTACTCAAACCAAAACATGCTTACACTTGATCAGTTTTACAATCAAAATCCAACAAAATCGTACGTGTTGCGTATTTGGTCTATTAAAATACCAACCAGTTCAAATCATAAGATTTATTTTCAGTAATCTGATCAAATACATGCAGTGACAAATAATAATTATGAAAGGGAACGTCACACTTGTATAACTCTTTAGTTACTTGAATTTAAAAACCATAAGTATTCGTGTAATTTAATTGCAAAATATTCTTTGATCGTTGATTTGTTTACGTAATCTAGGTAATGTTATTGGTTGTATCCACAACTTTGAGATGATTGAAAAACGACAAAAATAATCGGTATATAGATTTAGTGAAACATGTCAGATATGTGTCTGGTGAAATTGTGAACATGTCATGTAAGTATCAGATATGTTGTTTTTGTTTTTATAAGGTTTACTCCACTTGCAGCAATATGTTCGCGTCGAGTTTTTCTAAAAAGTGTGCACGGAACCAGAGAATCGCTAACCCTCCAACGTTTGGCAGTAAAATTGTGATTGTCAAGTAAGGTGGTAATCTAGCATCATATTAGTAAGCTGGTACATTCTCAGTGTATTACATTTTACCTTGCTGATTGTCTGAGTCGAGCCGTTTTAATCGTGTCTTCAGCACAGTTGATTCTGACATTATTTGTAGGAATGAACAGAGTTTTACATGGATTTTGCGGAATATATAAAAAGACCAACTCACTTACAAACAATTAAAAGTTCATAGAGAACGGTGTTCAATCCTTGTCATTCGTTAAAATTGTATTTTTGCCCAAGAAAATCTCAATTTCCTGCTTCTTGTGTTTTTTAAGTACAAAATGTTATTCCATAAACCACCTTCTGATTTTAATAAAAGTGAATACAAAAACTTTTACTTAAATTTGTAACATTTTTGTTCAAAAAAAGACAAGAAATTTTTTTAATTTAACAAATCATTACTGTCATTTTAACAAAGAGTTTGTGATTTTATTGCCGTAGATATAAAACGCCGCCATCTTTGTCTAAACTGGTTTCACTAAAAGTAGTACCGTTAAAGACGTAATGTATCTAACAATAAATTTAGTCCACTGCATTTATCAAAAAATAAATTCCGTTGAAAACTTGTAACAGACATATAAAAATGTAATATTTTTTTATGCTTACGGCGAACACTATTAAATATGTATACCCCTTTTGACATTAAATATAATTGACAACGCATTATTACAAATCTGTTAAAGAATAAAAAAGCAAAAGAATAGTGATGAAATCAATACACCAGTACTTAAAAAATCAATAAGAATATGAACTCGTATTATACAAACAATAAACCCACGTCACACATGTATGCGCGATATTATTCACTCCCTTTAGATGTGTTTTGTCAACAGACTGTATGTTTTAAATATTTCAATAATTGTATTATAAGAAACCAGTAACTCATTCGTTTATTTATTGATGCATTACTTTATTTACTTTTTGGCAGATTTTATTATGACATAAAGTATATTTAAAAAAGTGATCAAAGCTAAATAAACATATATTAAAATTGAGGATAAATTTATATCTGAACCTTTATAACACAAACAAATTACAATTTATTCAATACATTTGGTAGATTATGCACGTTATGCACCATGCCCTTCTAACGAGTTTACAAGTTAACTGTCAATACTGTAGCTAACACGTCTGGAGAAGGCGATTGTAAACGTCTGAAGATTTAATAAGATGAGTGTAGCAGAAAGACCTCAGTGCCGTACTATCCTCACTAGAGAGCGATGTTGAAGGCTTTCTTTCAGGAAAGACGCAATAGATATCATCTGTGTCATAATTACTCAGCTCAATATATAGGTTCAGATCAAAATTCTCAATTACTAAGAAAAAAAGATATCACGTAATTCGTATGTACTGTCATACTCACAACATGCATGCATTAAGACATCTTTAATGGTTGATATCATCGTTTTATATTGTGGTTATAAGTTTATCAATAAAAATGTTGTTTGTAGGTTAACGATTGTTGTAGAATTAACATTGTTACTTTGAAAATTGTAAATGGAATAAAAGGTATTTCGACTTTTCAGACAGGCGTTTAGGCCTTTTTGTGGTTTTAAGTCACTGCAGATTTCGATACCAATATGTATTGGGTTGTCTGTAAGCAGTATCTTCTGTTAATTAATAGTCCATATATATCCATGTCTATTTTGCCTCATTGGAAAATGCGAAATACCTAAGCAGCAGCATTTGTCGTATTATAAATTGCATTACATACTTTTATTTCGGGTAGGATTTTCGAAGGTTTTAGTTTTCTGACGTTTAATCAGCTTCTAAAACGGCGAATGTAAGATTCTGCGGAATTGTTTATGTCGTCAAACGTTCTGGTTATGTACTCGTGGTTTGCCTAATTTTGAGTGTTTCTAAGCGCACTTTTGGCTTTTTTTATAATGCATGCCTCTGGGTTTGCGTTCTGCCAGCCTTATTTACATTTCATGCTTATGTGCTTGTTTGACGTCTCTGGTCCAATACAGTTTAGTATTGTTATACGATTCAACAAGGATGTCAACCTCGGAATCAGGTATTGAAAAAATACATTCGAACAAATGCCTTCGATGCATTTGATTTGTACCTGTTTGCATGCATTGAATTATTTTATACAGATGAAACATTAAAATCTCCAGCAATAATAATGCTGATATTATTTTTTTTAAACTACATTGATCATCAAAAGCATTCAATACTTCTTTATACCTGTCTAGAGAGCCATCAGATGGCATACATACTTCAAAAATATAAATCGGTTTATGCACACCTGTCTGAATGCTGAGGCATACTATTCTATTGGATTAAATGTTATCAATTTGGGATGTATTTAACCTGCAACGACATTTTAAACATAATAACGATGCCACCCTTCTGAAGCTTATTACTAACTGGTTCCTCAAATATCTTGTCTTAGCAACAGAAACGTATATAGTGTCTATACTTTCTAAATACATTAAAGAACCAGCTAATAATTTGAGTTTTGATCCCAATTTGTTAAGATGATCCCAGATGAAAGCTTGAAAAACAGCTTGTCGATTACACGCTACCTCTGACATTACAGCTCATAATTTTTTAAGTCATAGTGCTAATACTTAACTCAACAATAAAACAAATGAGTTTGATAGATATGTTACAACACTTATTCATTTCATTTTGATTATATTTTGGAGTTCCTTTTCTTCACTATGTCCACGTTCGTTTCACGTTTCACCTAAAAGACCAGTCGCGATTGTTCATCCAGGCTCGACATCAAACCCCGACGCGCCAAAAGTTCTCCGCTTCTAAATGTGCATTTTAATTGATAATTTTCCAGATATAAATCGTGAAACGTATTTACCATGAAAGATTTGTAGAAAGCTAACACTATCGCCTTTTGTTTGAAGGAAATTTGTCAAACCAGATCTTAGAAATTTAACATGCATCAATGCCCTTAAAATAAAACCGAGCAGTAACTTGCGGATAACTCCAAAAAATACATAATTACTCAAGACATTTCCGTCACACCCTGAACGCTTGCCGGAATTTTTCGCAAGTCATTATTAATCTTGATTTTGAGATGGTCGTCATTGGTTCTTGTGTGATTAATGTTCATAGATACTTCAGACTTGTTTTTGTTTGCGTTAGTACAAATTGAAACAGTGTTTGCCAGTGGATCTTATTGATTATAGTTGACTTAGTTGTGTGTTTGATCATTCGAATATGTAGATTTTTTCTAATCGGAAATTAAATCAGCCTTGTTGGAAAACAATTGACGAGTAGGAGCTTTCAACGAATATTTATAGTTTTTGTGTAGTTAACTGTAATTTATTAGGGCGGCTAGTCTCATTGGTGACCGATTTTCATTGCTCATTCAAAGAAGCTGGGCGGTGGCCCTCTAACACTTTTGTTTGCTGTTGTAACAGCTTAAACGTTTAATCCTATTGGGTTGTTTTGCGGGCAATTTCAGTTGATAAGTGTTCAGATAAAGATTTGAGATAATTAGCACTTTCGTTTAACTTTTCGGAACAGAGCTTTTGTATAAGTTTCACAATATCTTTATCTGATTTCTCAAGAAGAGTTTGCACAGTTACTCTTAGTTCTACAAGCGCGGTGGTGTGTAGTACATTTTCGGGTTTTTTCTTGGTGCTTTGAACTTTCGACTCGTTTGATTATTTCTCCTATTTCGGTAAAAAGTTTTGTCTCTAGCATATTTCTCTCACGGGACGAGGACTTATTCGTGAACTTTCTAGTCAAGAGTTTTCCCGACAGACACCCCTGAACAGACTTGGCACGATTTGACAAAGTACTTCTGTAAAACGTCATACAATATTAAGAACTATGTGTCAGTCTAGTGGGGGAAGAAATTGTGTGTCTGCGGTAATATCAGAAAGTTTATGGTCAAGTTTGGCAATAGATATTATGTTGGGGCACAAAACTTGATCCTTGACTATATGTTAGTTGGGACTGATATGAATCTCTGTCACTATGTTGACTACAACTTATAAATGTTTTACCGAGGATTGATATATATGTAAATATTTTGTTGTGATGAAAGTTCGCTATAAGTGGTGTCATATCCAGAAGGAACACTAATGTTCCTATTCTGACTCAGAAAATTTCTTTCAAGATGCCTAATAGCACTACCATTAATTTAACAACGATGTGTGCATGAAATGGTTATTTATTGTGCACATGGACACATAAAACTAGAAACATGGACCCTCTTTTTCTTGTTCATAAAACAAAGCTAAAATGAATTTACGTTTAGTGGTCAACTAACATGTTCTACGTCACACTATTTGAGACTGAAATGACAGCAATGTCGTCATAATTTTTTATCAACCATTTGAAAATTGTTGACGGCAGTATAAATCATATAAGACGGTAATATATTTAACGTGCGGTTCCTAGCGTAGTTAGTATGATACCACGAATGGCTTATGTGTAAAATCTGCAAACACTTTAGATGCATTTTTCCGATAACGCATATCCCAATCAGGTCTCTATAGTAAATTGTACTTACAATATTTATGCGTTTTCTCTCTTATATGCCATGAATATGTGCTTTTTTATAGAAAAAAATATTTTATTACTACAAATGGCTCTGTTTATACAGGCATTTGATCATACATAACAAGGAACAATAACATACCTGATCCTTACAACCTTTAATCGTACATATCATTTTTCTATTGGGATTATTTTGTGGCATCTATAGTTAAAAATTTGTTTCCGTAAACAAATTAAAAAATGTTTAATTATTCCGAATTGACACCGTTATTTATATAACACGAACGTGTTATGTATTTAAAAAGCAAATACCATTTTTATTGCAATTTAAAATAAATAATTAGCAAAAACATGCTTAAACTTGATCAGTTTAACAATCAAAATATAACAAAATCGTACAAAACGGTCTATTACGATACCAACATTTCAAATCATAAGATTTATTTTCAGTAATCTGATCAAATACATGCAGCGACAAATAATAATTATGAAAGGGAACGTCACACTTGTATAACTCTTTAGTTACTTCAATTTAAAAACCATAAGTATTCGTGTAATTTAATTGTAAAATATTCTTCGATCGTCTGAGTCCGTAATCTAAGTAATGGTATTTGTATCAACTACAAATTGGATATGATAATTAAATGACAAAAATTTTCTGGATATAGATTTAGTGGAACATGTCAAATATGTGTCCGCTTAAACTGTGAATATGTCATGTAAGTATCAGATATGTTGTTTTTGTTTTTATAAGGTCTACTTCACTTGCCGCAATATGTTCGCGTCAAGTGTTTCTTAAACGTGTTCATGGAACCAGATACGCGGCCGAGTAAGATTGTAATCAAGCACCCTATTAGTAAGCTGGTACGTTCTTAGTGTCTTACATTTTACCTTGCTGTCCAACCATTTGAACCGTCTCATCAGCTCAGTTGATTCTGACATTGATTATAGGAATGAATAGGAATGAACACCATCCACTTCTATTAAAATCAAAAGGTAGTTTATGGAATAACATTTTGCACGTAAAATAAACAAATTATTCTTACGTCAGGGCAATCCCGCTATCAAAATACACAAGAAACATGAAATTGAGATTATCTTGGGCAAACAGAAAGAATTATAAGAAGTGAAAACAATTCTCTATGAACTTTTATTTGTTTGTGGGTGAGTTGGTCTTTTTTATATTCCGCTAAAACGGTGTCATCCTGGTTTGCCCACTTTTAATGAGGAGCATATATAAACATAAGGTGTTTTGTTGTTTTAGCAATTATAGTTAATTTTTTGAAAATTATAATCTGATTTATCACCTTTATTTTATACCATTAATATGATAAAAGTGTGGCATATACAGTAGAATTCGTTGTAATTTCACATATCAAAATAAAGGGTTTTTTTAATAATTGAATAAAGAGCAGATTTAATTTTATAGGTCTGGATATAATGATGAAAAAAGTTTGTTTTAATTAACAACATGGCAAATAACCTCAGAATAATAATCTCAAAGTTCAGTTTAATTTGTTTTTGGTAAAATATATATACAAGTCTAGAAGATTTTGCAACGATACAAATGACGGTGTTTCTTGTCAAAAATTTAGACAAAGACTGACCAACGAATGGCCTTAGTCATTGAATGAACACTGAATAACATTGAGTGAACAGTTATAAAAATATTTAAAATGCATACAAATATGAAACCATTTGATTTGGGTCATTATCAGCAAGAATGGCAAACGCCTTTTTTTAATTGATAAAAATCATTAAATAAGAGTGTCATACAACTTCCTATATCAACTCAAAAATCATACTTCATGTTACAACACAAATATAATAAAGTTAAATAAAATACCCCCCCCCCCCACAAACAACATTAAAAACATATATAGCCCAAACACTATTATCACTTTTCGTTTTGAACATAGAAATTAATTTCTGTACATTTTGTACCTATTAAAATAGAACAGGCTTTAGATCTTTATGGTCCATGTGGATATATAACTTTGTTGGTCTAAAACGACAACACGAAAAACCTTTTAAGTTAACAAATCATTAATTTTATTTCAACAAACAAAGAATTTTGATTTTATCGCCGAAGATACTGAATGCCGCCATCTTTGTTTACACTGGTTACACTAAAAGTAATACGGACACACACGTAATTTATCCAGTGCTCGACCCACAGAGAAACAATAATTTAGTCCACTGCATTTATAAAAAAAAAAAAATTCCGTTGAAAACTTCTACGGGCAAATAAAAATGTAATTTCTGTTAGAAATAAATTACCAAAAGATTAGTAATGAAGTCAATATAGTAGTACTAAAAATCAATAGAAATATGAACTCGTATTATACTAACAATAAAACCACGTCATACCTGTATGCACCATATTATCAATTTCCTTTATAAATTTCTTTTCAACTGACACCGTAATTTTTGTAAGTGTTTTATTTTTTAATATTTCAATAATTTATATATTTATTTGAAAGTATTAAACTCTTATTCTTACAGTGTTAGGCTTAATTTGTAGACGTATATACACTGATGTTTAAAAAATCCACTTGATAGATATATCATATGGTTGTCAGAAAACTTATCCGACTTTACATATATTGCTTGTCATCCAATATAACGAATGCTGAGTTTTATTTAAATAATTGGTTAAGAAAATTCGTATAATCTGATCGACCTCTTGAGTTTTCAATTCATTGCCTCGCGAGAGTCTGAAATCTCGTCTTGCATAAACCATAAATAAAGCCATCGCTTTAAAAGAAGGCCTACACATGTGTAGTTTTACGTAACAACAATACGTATTCTTCTCTCAGAAAGCTAAAATGCAAATTATGCTACAGCAAGGAACCGGGTAAGAGTTTGCTAGATTTTCTATTTGACAACACATTTGTAACTTTTGGAGGATGTGTTTTTAGCTGGTAATCGTAATTCAAATTGGTACAAACTGTGCCCTAGACCTTGCCAATTAGTTCCTGTTTTCTTTTACCATTTTGTTTTTTTTTTCTTATAAAGCTATACTCGATGTAACACTGGAACAATACTGGTAGGGTTCCAGTGCTCGACCCACAGAGAAACCCAGCCCGTCACTGAGTGGCAGATAGAAAAGAAACCTCTTGTTTGGCACTTGTCAGGTCATAATATGGCCGCGGACGATATTGGGGGACTTGTTCGCAGAACGCTACGCTCATTGCACAATAAAGACCTCCGCTGTAGATTTAAAAAAAGATAGGCTTATTGCAACTGCTACCAAATGCTACCAAATTTTCCGCCCCTACCATTTGCCCGTGGCAGCCAAAATTTTGTTCCCTTTGTCCCACCTCCTTTTCCAATGATTCATTAATGGTTAACTGGTTCTTGTCCTGAATGTACGTGTAGCTGATATACTGCTGACTGGACTTTAAACAAACATCCCATCAATCGATATGTCGATCGATCTAACACGGATTAGCTTAGGTATAACACAGATTTGTGAAAACCCTAAATTTGGAAATAATTTTTTTGTTGATTACTCTTCCACATGTAATGGCGTCAAAAACGCAATAGTAACTTAAAGTTGACTCAATGTAATCAGGACGGTGTTATTTCAGGTATGCAACTTAAAACCATCTGGTGAAGTTTAAAAAAGATATACATAACGCTAACGTACGACGGCTTATTCGTGCCAAACAACAAAAAGAAAAAAAAATTCATTTGTACGGTTTATTAAATCGTTTGAACGGTTTATTAAATCGTTTGTACAGTTTATTAAATCGTTTGTACGATTTATTTATTCGTTTGTACGGTTTATTAAATCGTTTGTACGGTTTATTAATCCGTTTGTACGGTTTATTAAATCGTTTGCACGGTTTACTAAATCGTTTGTACGGTTTATTAAATCGTTTGTACGGTTTTTTAATTCGTTTGTACGGCTTATTAAATCGTTTGTACGATTTATTAATCCGTTTGTACGTTTTATTAAATCGTTTGTACGGTTTATTTATTCGTTTGAACGGTTTTTTCATGTGGTCTCTATGGTCCCTGATAATCAATAGTATACTACCAACTAACTAGATCACGTGGTCCCTATGGTACGGGATAATCAATAGTAGATGGCCAACTACCTAGACCACATGGTCCCTATAGTCCCTGATAATCAAAAGTAGATTGTCAACTACCTAGACTACGTGGTCCCTTTGGTCCCTGATAATCAAAAGTAGATCGTCAACTACCTAGATCATGTGGTCCTTTTGGTCCCTGAATATCAAATGTAGATGACCAACTACCTAGACCATGTGGTCCCTTTGGTCCCTGATAATCAAAAGTAGATCGTCAACTACCTAGACCATGTGGTCCTTTTGGTCCCTGAATATCAAATGTAGATGACCAACTACCTAGACCATGTGGTCTCTTTGGTCCCTGATAATCAAATGTAGATTATCAACTACAAAGACCATGCTGTCCTTTTGGTCCCTGATAATCAAATGTAGATGACCAACTACCTAGACCATGTGGTCCCTTTGGTCCCCGATAATCAATTGAGAATGGCCAACTACTTCGATGTGGTCCCTATGATCCCTGATGATAATAGTACAAACGATTTAATAAATCGTACAAACGATTTGATAAACCGTACAAACGATTTAATAAACCGTACAAACGATTTGATAAATCGTAAAAATAGATAAATTAATCGTACAGACGATTTAATAAAGCGTACAAACGTATTAATAAACCGTACAAACGGATTAATAAACCGTACAAACGATATAATAAAACGTACAAACGAATAAATAAACCATACAAACGATTAAATAAACCGTACAAACGATTTAATAAACCTTACAAACGGATTAATAAATCGTACAAACGATTTAATAAACCGTACAAATGAATTAATAAATCGTACAAATGATTTAATTAACCGTACAAACGAAATAATTTTTATTTCTTCTTGTTGTTTGGCACGAATAAGCCGTCGTACTAACGTGTGCGTTTAGTATAAAATGAAAATTTATATTAGAGAAAGTTACATTACTGTAATACAGTGTTTTATGGATTTGGGGGTTTCTTGATTGGGTCATTATACTGTATGCGGTTTGTTCAATAGATCTATACTGATGGTACAATTTCACATGTATTTCTCTTAACTTGTTTATATGCATTTTATTGAAATTATTAAGAAGTTTAATTTATCTTTATGTGAGTATCAGAAATCGCAATACAATTATGATATCTAATAGAAATAAATGAATTAGCTTAGTACATTCAGGTGATTATAAGAAGAGAAAAATACTAAAAAATTAAAAACATATGATAATCATCCTTAAACGTGTTACTGCAATGCAATACTGCAACTTGAAGGTGGCGTTCAACCCTTTAGAACAAATAATAAAATGACATACCAGCCTCGTGATAAATTATATTGATGCAGTAGTGCATGAACAGATTATCTTCAAGAGATCATCAGAACTGTGCATTTTATAAAAAGGAAATACTTTGTAAACACCACCACTGCACTCATCTAAGTGTCAACAAAGTGGTATATATATTTCTATATTTCGATACTCTGATTTGTTGACGGTGGACAGTCATGCGTTGATTCAGAGCATTTGCAATATATATGTTGGATGCAATATATCAGATTTATATTTTTACACGTCATATTTTCATTGCTATATATTTTTAATCCATTTTTGGTAATAAAATCTGATCCTGTGTATATATCGTCACATGTTCCGCACCTACAGTCATTAAATTTATAGACGGAAGGTGTGTTGATCACGACTATAATAACTTTGCACGTGTTCATATACTTTTAAGGTTCCTTGGTTGTCGATTACTTGATAATAGTATCTTTTTATTAAATCATTTAATGTGTCGCATTGTGCTATATATGTAGATTTTGAGCGACATGACATATATTATGTATTTCAGCAACGGTGGGCATAAACTACAAATGGTATTAATTTATCATTGTTTGGTACGTTGTTTCTAGTTGTCCTTATTCTTGAATCGGCATTGTGTCGACCTCTCAACTGAACTATCAATAAGAGTCTTAGTGTTTCACTGTTTAACAAGAAACTCTTTTCAACCATTTATTCTTTCCTTTCTAGCATCAACGTTGTTTAAAACTATGCATATTTTTTCGAGCTACGTAGTAGGGTGTGTTTCTTTTTGTTAAGAAACAGTATATCATAGAAGATTATGCAACGATACAAATGACGGCGTTTCTTGTCAAAAAGACTGACGAATGGCCTTAGTCACTGAATGTCAACATAAATAAATGACGTAAACAAGTCATAACATATTGATCTTAATTTTCTCACTCCAACTGAACCCAAAATAGTTGCTGCCCAGTCCGCCCTCCGCGGATGTGCCGTGTGTATGAGTCAAATAGTGACAATAAAGTTTCTGTGTTAAAACAATCATCTTGGATTTTACTAAACAGACTTAAAAGAGCCTTTTTGCCTTGATTACATAACATTTTTTGTTTCATTAAAATTACCATTATACTTTAAGAGTACTCTAAGGTCTCATCGGGTTTAACAAAGCCTTTTTGCCTAAAAACAACAATTTTAGTTTTACAATTAATAAACAAGTTTTGTTCATTCGAACAAGTATTTATAACATCAATCATCTTTTGTAACTCACTTATACTCTCACACTTATATCCTCGGCATACATAAAAATATATACATTAAGCAATTGTAACTCATATGGTATACAACCTTGACTTATCAATTCTATTTCTAGGTCATTTACATAAAGTGCATTTAAAATGTTGATAATGATTCTCCTTGTAGAAGGCCAATATTGCAATTAAAAAAGTCTGAGTAACTAACTTCATGCTTAATACAAGCTTTCAATTTAGAGTACATAGATTTTAAAACAGACAATAGTTTCCCTTTTATACCAGATTTTATAAGTCTTGACCACAGGTTCAAGTGGTTGACACTGTCAAATGATTTTTTTAATCTAGAAAACAACAATAAAGATGTTTATTATTTCCAAGAGATTTTGAAACGATAGAATGAAGAGCAAAAATAGCATCATGTGTTCCGTATCCGGGCCTGAAACCAAACTGCATCGGTAATGGTGTTATCATGTTCACTCCATTCCGTTAATCTACTGTTTATAAGCGAGGTAAACAGTTTTCCAATATGGAACAATAACGAGATTCCACGGTAATTTCCTGGTTCGAATTCGTCGGTATCACCTTTTTTAACCAGTGGTACGATAACACTCTTCTCCCACAATTCAGGGTAATAACCAGTTTCTACTATGACATTAAACAGCTTACACAATAAAGGCAACAGTATTGTCTTGCTTTCAATTATGTAGTCATTAATTACATTGTCCATTCCTGGTTTTTAACACATTTTTCAAGTTCCGGGATAGTAAAATGTCTCGTAGATACCAGAAATTTTGTCGTTGTTCGTATTTTGTTGAGGATCTAGGTTATCAATGTTCATGAGATTATGAAAATGTTCAGGAAAGTCACTAGTTGTCATGTTACATTGAACGACTTTCTTTTGCTTTTTAAATTTTCGGTAAAAACGTTTTGGATTTGATTTCTTCATTGATTCAAGCATGCTTCCTCGTTTGTTCTTATAACTTCGTTTTAACTTGTTTTCCTTCGTTTTGTACTTTTGCTCTTCTAAATTTAGCTTGAGTCTATTTTCTATATTCGCTTGTAACGTTTATATTGGGCTTTACACTCAGCTGTTATCTACGGCTTATCACTGTTAGTCTTTGTATTAGTTGTCACATTTTAAAGTAATTTCTACGCTCACTTTAGTGTTTTTTCAAATACGTCTGCTAGAAGCACATTTAAAGAAGTCACAACGGAGTCTATTTCGCTATCGGCCATTATCGTTTGAGTTAGTTCATCAAATTTCTCTACGTTTTCCAACAATTCTTCTCTTACTGCATTTAAACACTCTTCATGTCATATTTTACAGTCTTACATGTACATATACCCTTGGTAATTAAACCGTTTAATTTAATATCAACATATATATATGAGCATGACATGTAAAAGTGGTAAAATCTCCTATACGAAATGATTCAATGATATCAAAAAGCATTGAAAGATAACAATAAATAATCGATAATACTACAACCATTTTTGTTTTGAAATGTAAATTTGCTGCTGTCAAAACCAAATCTACCGTTACAAATTCTCAACCCAGCAGCTAAACATAAGCTCAGTATTCCTCTACCAAAGTTATAAAGATTGTTCTTGTCTTCTGTTAATCGTAAACATATTGTACTGTCGTTAACGTAATTAATCAAATCATTAATGCGTTCAGTAAGTTCAAACTTAAGTTTACATGGTCTCTTACAATATAGTCAGCTTCAAGTCCAACTCGACCGTTAAGATCACCAATAACACCGACATTACCCATTTCTGAGAATTTCTCTATTTTTTCTAATAGCACATCAAAAATATCTATGTTATATTTTCTGTAAAACACATTATTGTCTAGTGGTACGTAAATTGCACATAAATACAAATATTTTCCATCAGGTATAATATTTTTATCAATTCTAAACCAGATCATACTATCACTACAACATTCAATTATTTTAATAAAATCGTTTAACCATTTCCTATAAAATAAAACTACACCACCACCATTACACTTTTCTCTTGCTACATACTTCTTTTAAAAACCATGTAAATCAAATTCACTAGGACATTTTACCGGCATTTATTAAAACACAATATATCGTAATCATTTATAACACTTAAATTCTCCATCTTTTAATTTTCTAACTAGACCTTTCGAAATATTCCAGGAACATATTTTGAGTAATGATTTTGTATTTTCACATGTACCATCCTCCGTGAATTCCTATTCCTCCCATAGTTTGCCTTCCACATATAGCTTGTCGTCTACAGTGAACGCCTTTTTCTTCTTCCTTTTTCATGCATTATTGGCAATAGTTTTTTCTACGTTCAATCACCTCTGGCAGAAAGTGCGGACCTATACCAAAGCTCGAGCCTTTTAGTCTGTGTGAAACGTTTTTCACCATATCTACGAGTCCAACGTTCGAAAAGTTGACAACTAGTGGTCTTGGTTTTTGCGCATTCATCTTTTTCTTTCCTAGACGGTAAGCGAGTTCAGTTTTAAGTTTCGTCTTCGCGTTTTCGATTTTCAATATGTTTTCAAAGAAGTCAATCACGGTGTTTGATTCGCGTTCACATTTTAGACGTTTCGGAAACACATCATCCTCATCGTTAACTGGCCCAATATACCAAATTTTCGAAGATCGTCTTAGATATATGTGCACTTACGTACGCTTAATGTGTTACATACGAATTATATCAAGACTAGATTGTTTATGTTTTGTATCTAAAAATATATTTCACATGATGTGATTTTCTAATTTTTGTTTTATTTTTAACATTGTTATTTCTACATCATTTTTATTTAAAAATGTTTTTAATATGTATTTATTATCACAATATCAAAACTCTGAATTTTCTTAGGAAATAATTGTTAATTTCAAAATATAATTTTATAAATATATCAATAAGTAATCGAAATATATATAAGATTTATTTGATCTTTCAGCCGTACTATCAGAACCTCAAGAGTTGCAGGTCAAAGTCACAACTTCCAGTAGTGTGACCTTAAAATGGAAGGAGCCCAAATCTGTTGTTGGTCTGCCGATCAAACTATACTCCCTGGAAAGAAAAGAGAATACACTTGGCCAATGGGTTACCGAACAGAAAATCAATGCGCCGTCTACAGAATTTACAGTAAAAGGATTACGTGAAGGAGTAGACTATTTCTTCCGACTATCGGCTGCAAATAGTGTCGGTTCCTGTAACCCAGTAGAACTCTCATACGTGATTACGCATGCAAACGAACATAGCAAAGGTAGGTAGCTTTTTGTGTTTGAAATGTTTGAAACATATACTCACATCGTTTTTCACTAGAAATATTAGATGCTAACTTAGGCGATATGGTTTTCAACAGACTGTTTGTTTGTATTCAATGGGAACTAATTGTGGTCCTCTCCTCACCGACCCGTTTTTTGTACTCTTATGAGGCCGAGTTCATAGAAGGCCTGCTGAAGAAGAAAGAAAAGAAATTGGCCCCGACCTTCAATTTCACTTTCCTCTATATTGTTGTTGTTTTGTCCCTCAACAATGCTAAATTGGGTGACTTTAAATTCAATTTACCATAGCGAGCTTGAAATAAAAATTACCACCAATACACTAAGGTCAACCTCATACTAAGACCTACTTCTAGAAATAGACTCGGGAGAACAACAAACTAGACACTACGAGTTTTACTTTTCAATTGTGAACTTCCCGTTCATCGACAGTAACATTTCACCAGCTCCAGAGTATCGTGTATATATTTCACAAATTATTATAGATCCTGCGATCGGTATTCCGATTTTCTAGACCGATCACTGCTGTTGACTGCTAAACTATGTTTATGTTATTTCTCCAGAATTTCTATGGTCGTCACCATGACTTACAGTACTTGAGATTGAAAACGCAACACATTTAGCAATCCGTCAGCGTTCCAAAATCCGTCAACAATCAGTTATCAATCAGTCAGATCAGTCATATCGTTCACAATCCGTCAGATCGTTCCTAATCCGTCCATCCGTCAGTTGACGGATTTGGAACGATTTGACTGATACGACGGATTGATTTGGACTGATCGCTTAATCAGTCCATTCAATTTCCGGTTAGTAAAATTAATATTTCGCAATGTGAAAGTTCGTTTCACTCGCAAACATTAGTATAAAAAGAATAGAATGTCAACTGTTATGTCCTCATTTATGACTCGTTTTACCTAATAATAAGGCGTTAACTGGTCTAAAGTTATAAATGATATAAATGGAATTTCCCCCATCTAAAACTAAGGCATCTAAAACGAAACATAAACATCATATAGTGTCATTTTATTAGCAAAGTAATAAAAAACAAAGTAAATTAAAAAAAACCACACAAAATGACTTAAAAAAATTTCCTCGTGTGCAAAGGCGCACGTCACGTATTTGTCTTCGAATTTTTTTAAAGCGGAAAAAAGTCTAGTCTAAAGTTATAAATGATAAATGGAAATTCTCCCAACCCAATCTATAACTAATGCATCTGTGACGGAATATAAACATCACATAATGTCATTATAAAAAAAAAGAAATGGAAAAAAAACACACAATGAATTCAAAAAATATTTGACCTCGCCTGCCAAGGCGTACATCTCGTATTTGTCTTCGAAATTTTTTAAAGCGGAAAAGTAAGAAAGATGAAAAACGTAAAGGCGGAATTGTAACATTTTTTTCAATTCGCGCTTTTGCGTTAGCATTATTTGTATGTTTGTTTGAAGTTTGTTTAACACTATTTTCAAAAATTATATTAGTCTATAAAATATGGTGTCGAGTGTTTATAGAGAAGAGCTGAAGTATCCAACGAAAAAGCACACCTTCGACAGGAAAACTTGTGGTCTTTGCAAATTTACGGGTGAGTCGAGCACGCCCTCTCGCTGTAAGGGTCGAACAGACAACTCGATAATCAATAAGATACATGTACCTTAACCATCGAGGTCGATGTTTTTTATTATAAACGATCATTTGTCGTGGTTTGATCAGTTTTCTTTCTGTGCCACAGTTCCAAAAAATTCCGGTTTATAATACTGAATAAGATTTACGACAAAAGCGAAAAGATCTATTTATATATTTCATTCACTATCTCATTGTCATGATTGTGTCCCATGAATTTACACAGAATTAAATCTCAAATAAAGAATAAGCTATTGTGCAACAATTCCTAAGAATTCCGCTGTATAATACTGAGTAAGATTTACGAGAAAAGTGAAAACATCTATTTATATATTTTATTCACTATCTCATTGTGTCTCAAATAAAGAATAAACTACTAACGCGTTTGTATATAGAAGCTTATGAGTTAAAGATGCGAACATGTAATCGTAATATAACAATCAATTCTGCTTTCGTCACAATTTGTTTATTTACGATGTCTGTTATAGTTATTCAAAAATATTGATATATAAGTATAAATGGATTATGAAGTATTAGAAATTAGTTACTAGGTTTCACAGAGCTGCCCAGCGCGTCCTCGGCTGGTGGACATGGAATGTGCTCTCGTGTTTTTGTTTGTGTTTTTTCATTTGTGGGGGGGGGGGGGGGTTCAGGTCATATTAGAACTGCCGCGATAGTGACGTGTTTAGAGAGTGTCACGCTCCTTGTACAATAAGGATCTCTTTTGTAGATTTCGAAAGAAGTAGGCCTAAAAAGTAAATTTTCCGCCCCTACCCATACCCCATATTTTTCCAGTGGAATTCAACATTTTTGCCCTTTGGTCCATCTTTCTCTTATTTATTGAGGGGGCCTTTGTGACCGATTGGTTATGTTAGTTCGTATACTATTCATCAAGTAGTCTGTCAAGGGCAGGGTGAACTCGACTTAATTAAAAAGGAGCATGTTTTCCTACCGAAGGTCGGGGTTTTTTTTCCGGGTACTCCGGCTTCCTCCCTCAATAAAACTGGACGCCATGATATAGCTGAAAAATTGTTGAAAGTGGCGTTAAACAATATTTAAACAAACAAATCTAATTGATTGATATTTAACTTATTTCCGTCATGAATAAAGCTGAAATACTCTCGCTGAAAGAAAAGCAAACATCCAATCAAAACAATCAATAAATAAGTTATTTTCAAAATGAATGACACTCTTTTAAAGGGCAAATTTTGAAAAGGTTCTGTTTTATCGATATTGACTGTAATGACAATGTTAAAACCGATCTTTATAGACCTAAAGAATAAATGACGTTTTGTTCAAAAAATTACTATTTCGTACTACAACACGTGTCTATCTGTAACACATTTTACGCTTAACTGCAGGATTCGCAGACATTTCTCCCCTGCGTTTTGGGGGCGTCGGTGGCTGATTGGTTAGTCATCTACTAGTTATCATATGCCTGTCAACAGATTGCGGATTTTCATACGACTGCAGATAGGGTGTGCCCGACTCCAACTTAATTGACAAAGATTGTCTGTTTTAACCTGTACTGTGGCTTCCTCCCACCCGACCCCCAGTAAAAAAATGGACGCCGTGAAATAAATGAAACAATCCAGTGTAATAGTTATCATACTTTTTAACTTCTTTTATTGCCTGTCAAATAAAACTTGCGACCAGAATCGCTGTATATTTACAATACAACTTTTTGTTAGTAAACAATGTGTTTTGATTGACAATGCTTGTTCTACAGTTCAACAATTGTTTATACATAACAGTTTTATAATTTCATTTTAAAATGTTGTAGACTAAATAAAAACACGCAGGAATACATTTAAGTAACTAGTAATGATGTCAAAAAGAGGCCACGTTCTTTCCTAAATGAAATAAATCTGTTACTGATTGGGAGAGTAGGGTCGGCTTAATATCCGAAAAAAACTATACATGTAACAGGTCGCAGAAAATAAAATTAGCCGAAATCACGAGTCGTGGATATTAAAAAAGAGAATCAATAATGGATTACGAAAAGAAAACATGTACCCCGTCGATACTGATGTGCTTTAAATCGAAGTTTTTTTAAGGTTTACAGGGCTCGACCCGCAGATATGTCCTGCCTCAAAGAAATTTGCTTAATTATATATAAAATAAAGAAAATAGTTTTTCTTTCAATATGTTTACCTATTTTCTATTTTAGAACGAGCCATTGTATTAACTATTCTTTTGAATACTTGCGTTTATTCTAATATAAATGTTATTATAAATTCATATATAATATACAAATGATGCAGAATTCGTTTTATCTTTAAATTATTAATTTATACGTATCCGTCAATAAACTGACCAATTTATGCACATAATTATATGACGGATTCTGGATCGCACTGATCGCTGACCAAGGTAATTACGGATTCATAATTTTTGATGGATGTATTCATCATCAATCAGTCAGCGATCCATCAGCGTTCCAAAATCCGTCAGCATTCAGTTATCAATCAGTCAAAGTGTTGCGTTTACGGGTGCAAGTACTATAATTGATCGTTATGTGAAATCAGTGTCTCAAATACGATCTGATATTTTCGATGAGTCATTCCTGGATTTGACTTTTCCCTAGACATAATAATGAATAACTCGACGACTGTTTGAATATAGACAGGAACTGCTTACTCTTCAAGTGCACTTGAGTGCACACATGGTTTTTATTGTGTTCGGGTTACAGTATTTCTGTTTTTTGTACTGCCTTTATCTTTATCCGGATATATATATACGTCCTGAATATAGCTGAAATATTGCTTGCTGGACGTTAAACACCAATCAATCAATCAATCAAACTAAAAATGTATTTTCCGTCAGAAATGTAAACGTATTACAGTGATATTATTTTCATTCGTTTTATTACCGGTATATCAGTTTTTGTTATTTTGTGTGAGTACTATCTACTCCAGAAGATCCAAGTACATATTACAATTACTGAGATAACTCTTACAAATGTCAGTAAAAATAAATTCAAGACATAATAAGATATACATTGTGGTAAGGTTTCAGATTGGTATCTAGAATGGTTAATAAAAAGATTTTCACACAACGCAATGATACACTACTGGCTAAAAAAATGTCTGTAAATACCAGTTGCAGTCGTTTTTCGTCTGTGACTGACTGAGATTGACTGCAAATGACTGCAAAATGTCTGTAAAAGACTGCAAACGTTGTGTCAGATAATAATGTTTACTGTGACAGTCATTTTATGCCTGTCACAGACATATTTTTTCCTTCACAGACATTTTTTCCGTTGGCGCAGTCATTTTATGTCTGTTACAACGGCATATCCGTTGTATCAGTCAAAAAATGTCTGTCGCAGTCATTTTTTCCGTTGACTCAGTCGAAAATCGTCTGTTACAACGGCGTTACCGTTGTATCAGTAAAAAAATGTCTGTCACAGACATTTTCTCCGTTGTTTCAGACAAAATACGACTGTCACAACGCCTGGTAATTATTATCGTTAATTTATTAACAGCGGCCGATTTATATTTTAAATTTTAATTTCTGTTATGAAAATATTCGGAATTCAAGCAAAAAAATCTCTATTTGGAAATTGATCTCTCGCACACTTTACGATTACAAATGTTTAACGCCTGGTAATTATTATTTGTATTGTTGTTACACCCGTCGATTAATTTTCTAAATGTCAAGTTATTTTATGAAAATGTTCGGAATTCAACAAAAACATCTATTGGAAATTTGATTATCTTCTACGTTTTTATAATAATATTTTCTGCAAACAAAGTTTAACAAAATATGATGACATCGCTTATTTATTAAGTTAAGGCGAAAATTATTTTACAATTATAGTAAGTATAAATATGTTTAGCTATTTTAAATACAATATTTAATTAAAAAAATCAAATCATGTTACTTTGTTTTCTATTGTTTATAATATCAGGTAATTCAGTAAACATAATAAAGTTGTTTATGTCCACGGGGCGCTTCCGATTTAAAGAAGGTCACATGTGGTTAATTATGTTACAGGTAATCCAGCCTCACTGATCAAAGTTCACGTGTATGAAACATTGGGCTGCATCATGTGAAAACATTACACAGGTGACCGGTAATTGACGATACTAAAATCGGCACGTGCCGATAAATATGCAATTATCTCTAAAACTACAAAATTAAAACAAAATTGGTAAAAACTATATTTATGCACTTACTAGTAGTTTGCGGTTTTTCTACGGGCCAAATAAATTTACAGTTAAAGATTGTACGGTTATCTTGTAAGTAAACTTCAACCCCTTTTGTTCTACAGACAAACACTAACTTTTAAAGGTGTTTATTTTTAATTGTCTACATCGACTCTAAAATCATACCATAGAAAGGCAAAGTGCCACAGAACAAATAACAGACACACTTTATCGAATGAAACAGAATCGAGTGCGCCGTTTCGTACAAAGTTGACATGTATTCGAGAAAATCATTCGATATATGTCCAGTGAGCAGTTGTAAGTATAGTATATAGTATATACAAATATAACTGTGTTTGACAGTTTCGGTGTCTCTGTAAAAAGAAAACGGAAATTTTAGGCAACAAACAGTTAAAGTTTATGGTTTCTAAAATAAATATACAAGTCGTCTCCTTTGCAAAAGCTTTCCCCAAATGTTGTACGATTTTATTTGCAAATTTGAGTGCTAACATAAGTTAACGATGTTATCGTTCGTACATCGTTAGTATATGGTTAAACGTAAATCGTTTTTCTATCGTAGAACATATATCATTAAATAATACGTAAAATCGGCCCTAATTTATTAATATAGGGATGATTAATATTTGATCACTGTACTCATAAAAAAAGGTTAATAACTTTTTATCGTTCAAACCGCAGGGCCATACGGAAAGTTGTATTACCCGATACTATCTCACCTCCGGTCTTCTGGACCAGTAAGCTATTTCGTGACTCCTTCCAGCATATGTTAGATTGGCTAGTCATACGGACTGTTCATACAGGCTAGCGATACGACTTTTACTTTATTGAAATAAAATTGTTACGATCTGGCGTCTGTATTTGCTTTTTATCGATTATCGGTCAGTCGTATTGGCCCTGGACCCTACGGATCTCGGGACCTATACATCCAACCTAGAATCAATACAAGGGCCAATACATTTTCAGCCAGTTAGTAACACTGAAGCATGGTTTCTCCAGTTTGCATGGTAGGGTTTTTCCTTTATTCTATCGAGAATTGTATAAGGTTTTTACATCATAAAACGAAATAAACCATTATAAATTTGAATAAAGGAATTTGAAAATCAAACTTCTTTTAGTTTTTACTGGTTCGAGTACATCACGAACATTGTCCCTGCGCATATGTACACAAGTAATAAATACACTTCAAAGACATATACATGACCTGTATTGTATTCGGTTATTGTAATTAACAAAATTTAACAATAATTCTGTAGTTCAGATTTTAAAAAACGATACTCAGAACTGAAATTTAAAAAAAAACTAAAGTATATTATTGTGCACACGGTCTTTTAATTTCTTTAATAAATATTTAGGGGGCCTTGGTGGCCGAGTGGTCGTAGTTCGTCTACAATTGATCACGTGGTCTGTCAACGCTGAGAGTGCGGGTTCGATTCTCACTGCAGGCAAGGTGTACTCGACTCCAATCTTAATTGACAAGGATTGCCAGTTTTCCTACCGCAGATCGGGGGTTCTCTCCGGGTAATCCGGCTTCCTCCCCAATAAAAACTGGACGCCATGAAATAGCTGAAAAATTGCTGAAAGTGGCGTTAAAATACCATTCCAACAAACAAAAAAAAACAATAAATATTTAGCGTGTATTAAAATACTTTATGAAAACTTACACCTTTCAAATATATTAAAGGTTTGTTTTTAATAAATCAATAGTCCAAGTGTGGTAATGAAATCGCATAAATAATGTGTTAGAATTCAAACTAAACGATGTGATATCCAATTATTACCGAAATAGATGGATAAGTTTGATCGGATGTTTGCTTTACGTCCAGCGAGTACTATTTCAGCGATATTCAAGACAAGATTAAGTAAACACACAATTAATCAACGGAAAAAGGGGGTGGGGTGTGACACAAGTAACACAATTTAGACTGCCACTGGAAAAGTATGACGTTTTGTGTAGGGGCGGAAAATTTAGCCTTTTGTAGCGGCTACAATGAGCCTACTCTTTTTTCAAATTTGCAAAAGGGTCTTTATCGTGCTAGGGGAGTGGCAATCTTCAAACACGTTACCCACTACAGTCAGCGGTCAGGCTTTCCGTATGATGACCTAACCCTAACCCTAACACGACAACTAGAGGGTCTCCACTACAAGTAGAAATAATTGTATCAACAACGTGTACAACTTTTTCAAAAATACATTTTTAAATTATTTTGAAGTAATAATTTCATTTTCTTATTAAACTATACCGATGGGCTAGTAATTCTAAAGTCTCCGTGTAGTTTAATTCTCTTGCTTATTATGTTTCGTGCTTGACAGAATATTGTACGACTAAAAGCAAACGGCGCACTCGATTCAGTTGCATGCTATATATTATACAGGTCCTCGGGCCTTTCCGGGGCATTTCTTTGGAATAATTTTAATGATCTCTATTGCTGGTCAAAGTTGACAATAAGAAAAATACACCTTTACAATTAGTGTTTTATGTGTACAAAGTTCATAATTTACAATGCGGGGGGGGGGGGGCAGGAACAGGTATTTTAGAAGACAGTACCCATTTATCCATAACTATAAATGTATTTATTACATTATTATATTACACAATATCAACCCTTGTTCTGCATGGTCGCGGAAAAACACCGGATGGTGTCCCAAAATGTATTGTACACATTATCTTTGATCAGCGAGGCGGCGAGGCGAGATTACCTGTAACCTAATTAACAACATGTATCATTCTTTAAATTGTACATATACAATTTTATAGTCCTAACTAAATTACCAGATCCATTTAAACAACAGTAGATGCAGCTTAGAAAACAAACATTATTTTAGTTTTTTTTTTTAATATTTAATATTGAAAGACAGAAAAAATATAACGACTAAAATGTCACAATTTAATGTATGTATCCGTACTAAATAAAAAACTAACAGTTTTCCGCCATAATTAAAGAAATTGGCGATTTTATTATATGTATTTTTTTTTAACTTTGTCCGTGTTTTAAGAAAACATTATTGTACAAATGTTTCAAATGTAATCGTTGTTATGGCTTTAATGCGGTTTTAATTTTCACCAGATGTGTAAGTAAACAATTGAGAAATTCAGTTTAACAATTATAAATAAGGACTAACATTTTCAGCAGTCTTCATTTTTTAGAAACAGATTTATTTAAACATACATTTATCTTTAACATTACTATTTAAATAACATTTGTTATCGTAATTGTGCGAACGTACAATTTCCAAATAGAGATATTTTTTGTTTAATTCCGAAAATTTTCAAAAAACAAGTGAAATAAAAAATATTAATCGACGGCAGTTAATAAATTAACAATAATAATTACCAGGCGTTGTGACAGTCGTATTTTGTCTGATACAACGGAGAAAATGTCTGTGACAGACATTTTTTGACTGATACAACGGTAAGGCCGTTGTAACAGACGATTTTCGACTGAGTCAACGGAAAAAATGACTGCGACAGACATTTTTTGACTGATACAACGGATACGCCGTTGTCACAGACATAAAAGAGTGCGCCAACGGAAAAAATGTCTGTGACGGAAAAAATATGTCTGTGACAGGCATAAAATGACTGTCACAGTAAAAATTATTGTCTGACACAACGTTTGCAGTCTTTTACAGACATTTTTGCAGTCATTTGCAGTCAATCTCAGTCAGTGACAGACGAAAAACGACTGCAACTGGTATTTACAGTCAGTTTTTTAGCCAGTAGTGATAACTAGAGTAAAAAAACTGTGAGTAATGCTCACCATTGATAACCCCCGCTTCATGATTTCTTCAAAAATGCACGTGTTCTTAATTATGAACTTGAAACTTAATCAAGTGTAGGAACCACCACCCCTCCCCCCACCTCAAAGAATAGCAATGTCCATTTCTTTCTATGGGAAAACCCAAATATCATTCCGATCAAAATGTTAAATATCAGGTGCACAATGATACTATGTGACAAAGATTCTGTTTAAGTTTCATCAAATTCCATTAAGTGAGGAGGAGTTGCACATAAGAGATGGGTATCCCCTTATGTCAATGACAAAGTCCATGTTTTTTTTCCCTCCCCCCACCTCAAAGAATAGCAATGTCCATTTCTTTCTATGGGAATCCCCAAATATCATTTTGATTAAAATGCTAAATATCTCCTGCACAATGGAACCATGTGACAAGGATTCTGTGTAATTTTCATTAAATTCCATTCAGTGGTGTAGGAGTTGTTAAGAGAAAGTGTAACGGACGGACGGACGAACGGACACCCCCATCACTATATACCACCACCACCACCACCCGCTTTTCAAAAAAATATATATAAAAATTATAGGATTTGGCTTATGTTTGACCATGTGATGAGAAACAGTGAAAACCCCAATTCTTTGTCACAATTGGTTCACAATGAGTATACCACCCTTTAAACACTTGAAAATTTATGCTGGAGTTTAAGCATGGCGGCATTCCGTGGTGGTTGGAGGTCAAGATGGTGAACCTTCTCCCTCACATCATGGCTTCTAAATTACCTCCCATTTATCCAAACAAGTTCTATAAAAAGCATAACATATCGCGTGAAGAAATAGTTGATGAAGCAGACTCACTACTCAATAGGAAAAGTCTGAAAAAATTATTTTTGGTACTGAGTTGTACTCGATTCTCACGTAACGTTTTTCCACATTTGTCTGAATAAGTCTAAAATAGTCTTTCTTTGGTCTCGAGCATGTCATGACTGGTCTCGTTATTGTCTAAAATAGTCTGGACCAGTCTGAACATACTGAATAAATCTCGACCTGAACTAGACCCAGTCTTGACTAGTCTCATTTTGTCTAAAGGAATTTTGAATAGTCTGAAAAGACTAAAATAGTCTCGACTTACTCTTGACTAGTCTCATTTTGTTTGAAACAGTCTTGACAAGTCGAAAAAGACTAAATAAGTCTCGGCTTGAACTCAACTCAGTCCCGACTAGTCTCAATTTGTCTTAATAAGTCTCGACCAGTATAAAAAGTGAATGCGTCTCGAACTCTTCTTGACTAGCCTGATAACTGTCTGAATCAATTTTAAAAGACTAAATAAGGCCTCGATTATTCTTGTTAATATCTTAATCAGTCTTCACCAGTTCCAAAAAGTATGAATCTGATGATGACACGGGATTGTCTAGTTTTGAGCTGTTTATAAAGACTTAATTATGTCTCGACAAGTCAGAAGAGGCTGAATTAGTCCTTTAACTTGTCTCATACAGTACATAACTTTAATAATCTTGCATTGATTTATTTAATGTAAAAAAATATCCGTAATTATATAATTGTAATATTTGTAATATTTCTACTATATATTTTAATCAAAATTGTGAATGTTTGCCGTTATATTTTGACTAATTCTATGAAAACAAACCATTGCAGAACTGTACTGATGTTGCTAAATTTCCTTTTATATGAGTAAAAAATGAAAAATGATTTTACACAAATATTGTCAGCCTCAACCTTGTGACTATATTTTCCTAATTTAGGCATATTCATCTACCTCTTAATCCTGTGTTAACATTTATTTCAAACAATACTTACTATTAATATGTTTTTTTATTTGTGTTTGGGAAACTGCTGGCCTTTCTTAGGATCTATGATGTTTCAGTACAACACAAACTTTTTCAAATTTCTTGCACTGTTTTTCTTCCTGTATGCGAAAAATTTTATTAATTTTATTATCTATAGAATTATTGATATATTAAACAAACTTATTTATCAACTGTGTACACACAAAGCTGCATGCTCATTATACACTGTCATGAGTGGAGAGGTTCAAAACAACAAAAAATAAAACCATTCAATGCACTCAATGACAGGAAAATTAATTATATAATTTGTTACACCTGTTGATTTATGTTACCTTTTAAGTCGGCTGTTATTAATAGCTATGTCCTTTAAAGAATGCTAGTCTTTTGTGAAAGGTGTTAGGTAGACAATTTTATTACAGGAATAAATTGCCTAGTGAATTAATTACCTACATATTAATTAACTAAAGGCAGTCCAAACACTCTTATCTTGATTTGGATTTTAGATTGTGCTTTATCTAAATAAGTGAACTTGTTTCTATCTTGACTTTGCAATTTCCCCTGCCAAATACATTATTTTAATAATTTAAGAAATAATTAAATACATCATGAAATTTTGTGTTAAATAAAATTTACTAATAGGCAATAGAATCCTTTTATTTAGGTCTGATTATTAAAAGTTTTGAATTGTTAAAAGCAAAAACTTATTGTAGTTTTAAATTTAAATGTGTTATTATAGTTACCTGTCACATAAAGAAACGTGAGATGAAAAACATGTGTATTAGGCATGTGCATATCAAACCATGATTTCAGACAAATCCTTTCTTTAAATACATATGTTCAGATTTTGAAAAATTATCAGATGACGAAATAACGTAATCAATCATTCTTTAGTTATTTCAATAAACTAAAACAGACAAATAATTACATAGTTTTGACACCCGCAACTTTTCTATTATTTTGATGAATTAAAACTAATTAACTGATCAGTAACTAAAACAATGTTACAGGTAAAAACAAAAAAGATGTTCAAACCTTTTCCAATTTTCATTCTTGTTGTTTTCTTTATTCCTTTTGATCAAATATTTGCTGTGTGTTAATAAAGTATTCTTTCATTTACATAAACTCCTGTTGTATGTTCTCCTGTTTTTTAGTTTTAGATGTAATAATGGGTGTCAAAAAATGTAAACTGCACTTGCTAGACATTCTGATGTGCGGATAAATGGAAAATTAAGATGTATTCGTAAATTTTATCTTTACGGCTTCTGTTTCTGTTGTAGCATATGTTAATATTAAAATTATTATTTTTCTAATCTGATCCTTGCTGAGGGAGTAAACAAAGTAACAATATACAATAATTGTGCATGATAATAGGAATCTAATGAAAATACTTCTATCATAATAGCTTTCACAAATGTGCAATAATTGGAAATTGACCCATTTTGGCAAGTTCATAGTAATGCAAGATATAATTTTGTTGCTTGTTTACACAATGTTCACGTTGGGTTTTCATTTATCAAGAACTGTTCATTTCACTGTTAAGCTTAATATAATAGTGAGCGCATTTAATGTAATGAATACATTTCCTCCAAAATATAGTACAACAGAATATTTATAATTACTAAAAGCTGGATGGTCTTGGTGCAAAATAATGAAGGATGTTTAAATATTTTTATCATGAAAAGTTCATGACGATCCATGTGACAGTGATCCATTTCGCATAAATCTTGAGTCGTTACATTCTTGTTAAACAGATCGTGTCTATAGGTGTAAAATAAACAAGACCAGTAAGCCTCTCTTCGAGAACGCTGTGGAACCGGCTATCTTCAGAGACTTTCTAAGACATTCCTAATCCAAATTTTGATTGCAGTTGCTGATGAGACTATTAATGAAACCGAGACAAAACATCCTAGTAAACCATGTCAACTGTGAGGAGGTTATTAAAGATCATAAGGACAAAGACGCTTAAAAACAGCCAACCCAACATAACCTCAATACTTCCAAATTTTACCAGCAAAAAGCATAGAGTAATGAAACAAAGAAACGCACTTCTTCATCTAGTAACATTCTTTCAAAATTAAACAACCACACCCTATGAATAACATTGGGATTATGATTCGCAAAATTAAAGGTAAAATTAGTAAAGCATTTAAAGGATCAACACTAATTGTTTACATCAGAGTCGAATATATGAAACCAAATTAACCGGAACAGTCGCACATCAGTCTTTTGCTGAAAATCACTATAAAAAATCAAAAAGAAAAATCTAAACTTAATTGCTAAATTTTCAAAGAAAAATTGGAAGATTATAATAAACCAATTCAGCATAAATCAGAGAATACAGCCTCTTGTTCAAATGAAATTCTATACCAACTTCTCAAACATCTGCCACTTTTCTCCTTTAAATCTCTTTAATTCTATGTACCATAATGTTTGGAAAATCGCTACCGTTAAAAAAACTGGAACAGACAACTCTGGAGCGTCCAATTATAGTCCTCACGAGTTGTCTGTGTAAACACCATGGAAAAGTGTATAATTGATATAAGGTAAAAAGATTGATTTCCGGCCTTTGTTTAAAACTGTTTTATTCTGATTGAAATATTAAAGTTCAAATAAGTAAAACTTTGACTCATTTGAAAAAGAAATTATTGTTATCGTTTCTGTAACTGTATTCAAAATAACAAGTGATATTCTTGCTAACGTTTTAACTAATATATACGGATCGAAAGACAGTGATAGTATCTTCAGCCGCTGCCTTTCGGAAAGCCTGTTGAGACTCGCTGACTTCCATCTGCATCATCTGTGTTCAGTGCCACTCTTCTGCCACTGAAAATTTTCGCCACGCATGAATTTATTATCTATCGTGTTTTCTTTCTAATAAAAATTTCAAAACTAAAACTCCTTTATTCTTGAAAAAACACAAATTTATGAATGTCTTGTTAGGACGATACATTTTTTTATGACTGCTATAAAAATGTTTGTATTTTTCTGTCTTATTTGCTAGGAAAGATACCTCATACATTCGTGATAAATCATCTCGTGACATGTCTTTATTTACTGGTAGTTATTAATCATTAATTAAACAAAAATCATTTCATGACCTTAAAACATAACAAAATGCCAAAAGTTAGGCCGCCAGATGTTTTTGTTTAAGGTCTAACATTACAAACAAATTGTCATGTTATGACTTTGCGATAAAAATGTTGACAGGTTACTTTATCATAAGTTGACGTATGTTATCGTGAAGTGCCTACTCACTTTTTAAATTTCTTATGTTTGTTTGCTTTTATCTTATTATACTAGCTATAATCATTTATTTTATCTGTGCTTAAGTATTTATGTATGTCTGCTAAATGTCACTTATGCATGCTCCAGGTACTGCTTTATTATTCTTACACATGTTTTACGTGTGCTTTATTTATCAAATGCGTACTTGATTTGTTTGTTTGTTTTATACCTTAAAGTCGGTTTAAAAGCTCGTAAAAGCTAATGTCGTTTTTAAGTATGTTTTTACAGACTAAAAATTTAATTGACTTAATGAGTTTGCGATAGATTATAAAAAAGATGACTCATACAAACTGTTTATATAACATGTCGTGAGATTTCTAAACTTAAATGTAATTATTGATTAATAAATGTATAAGGAAAAATAATCTCATAATTTTAATACACAACAAAAGTTGTAAAATATCAGGAGACTTTTTATTATTTTGAGGATGTTTACTAATTATAAACGTTTCAATCTGACAGGTTATGACTGTTCGATAACACACTGATCATTTTCTTTTTTTCATTTGCTGGTGATAAGCATTCTAAGGGAAGTAACTCCTTTAAAATGTCGCTATAACATGTTGCATCATGTATATTAACTCGTAATTATTTATAAAACATTGCAGGAAGAAAGGTCATTACAATATCTTAATAAATTACAAAGCTGTAACATTAAGCAAAACGTGTTTTACCTATGAAATGTCAATCAATATAAACATTTCTAAAGATTAATATGGTTTAATTGATCTGCATTATTTGTAAGAGGTTATCATTCTAAGAGAGATACATGTATATGTTGATAAAACTTGAGGTCTAAATATACTTGTACTTATCAATAAAACATTTTATGACGAAAAACCATTTTCTTTTTTTTTGTATTATCTGCTGGAGATACAATGTAAGCATTTCAATATCTTCACAAATAAGGAAAAAACATTTTCCTACCTTGAAAAGGTCAAACAATATAAACATTACAAATTGCTTAATGACTTTGTAACAATACAGTTTGAATTTCTCAAAATGTTTTGGTAAATAATCTTATAAATATTCGAAGACACATAACATCTATGAAATATCGATAAAATTTGTCGCAACATGTCTCAATTTACTCGTAATTATAAAAAGAACATTTTAGAAAGAAAAATAATTTCAGTATTTACATAGCCAACAAAAGGTCAATAATTAGTACACTATATTTTGTTTACAATGAAGAAATTCAACCATTAAAAAGAGTTCAGGTGACAGGTTATATATTTGCTACAAATATTTTCTATTGTTTTATATTATTTAATAAATACTTGAATTTTAAAAAGATAACTCCTCTTAAAGGTCTAAATAAACTCATTATTATAACCGTATAAGTGTTTTTTGTGGTAATTAATTTTTATGCTATATTCGAACAAGAAAATCAAACACACGAAATATTAGGAAAAAAGATATATTTATTTAGATCAGAGACCGCAAAAATTAAATTACGCAAAAGAAAATAATAAACTTAAATTATTTTTTTTAACAAAAACGCAAAATTTGCCCTATACAAAGTAAATTATTTTGTTCGATTTTTGAACATTTTAGGAAGAAAATCATTTAAAACCTATAAAAATAGTCATCAACTATTTTATGACCTTGACCTTGTGCACATTTTTGAAGTCGACTGTCATAAAGGTCGTTGGTTAATATCGCATGCCTCTATGAGTAACGTTTGAATAAATAATAAATACTTGAATGGAAGATTACTGGTATATGTCAAATGCTTGCCATCTAAATGGAACAAAGTTACTTCTTTACAAGGCCAACATTTTTTCTGAAATCAGATTAACTGAGGTGATCTGAGTTGTCTCCCTTTAACGAAAAAATATTAAGTGTCATTCAAACAAATCTCTATGATACAAAGAGATCGAAGTCTGGGGTCTTCATCATAGACCATTTTGAACACATTTCTTTGTTATCGCTACTCCTTAGATATGGTAAAATATAGATAAACACTTATTAAAGGGGAAATGTTCGTCGTATTATGACGCAACTTTGTCATATTGGGAGCGAAATAATTTGACTTTTGACTAATTTTATAGGAGTTATCTCCCAATAATACCAAGGATTATTAGTTTTCATACATAACTTATTAACTTAGATACTAAAGGCATGGCGTTTTCAACAAAAACCTTATGAAAGATGACCTTGAAAATGTGCACAAGGTCAAGGTCACTAGCAAGTTTTCGACCTTTGCTATTTCATAGATATAGATATTACTTTTCTTTCTAAATGTTCTGTAAATAATAACGGGTAAATTAAGATGTGTCGTGAGAAGTTTTATCGCCATTTTATAGGAGTTATTTCTCTTACAATGCAATCTTTAGCAACTCATACAAAATAATAAAAAAATATGTGAATTTGTAATGTTTGAAATTTCCTCAAGATAAAAAGAGTACAGTGTAAAGACCTTCTTATATTTCTTATGTTTTTTAAGGTTTTTCCCACTACAATGGAAAGACTTTCTTGTATTTCTTATAATAATAATTAGTATTATTATTATTTTCTAAAAAAGAAGACCTTACTGTATTTCTTATGATTATTTTTTTCTGCCGCAGATGTAAAAAAAGTGTCTTGACGTATCACTTCGAAACTTGGCACGTTTAACCGACACTACCTGCGCTCGACCTGAGTCACACTGCTAAACCAATTTTTTTTACAGTTTACCCATGTTTTCGATTGAACTCATTAACTGTAACCGATATCAAAATTCTAAGGTGTAGAAATTGTCACCTGACTCTTGTCAAAGATTAACTACGCAAAATTTTTTTTCGATTAACTTACTGGTTACGCTTTGTTAATGCGAAGTTTGTCGAAAACGTCAAAGTTGTTTGATTTCCACAAAACTTGGTTTCCAAGTAGATATGAGGTCCTAATTACATATCCGAGATTAAAATGTTTTTTCTCCCCTATTTTTGAAATGGCCGCCATTGAAATTTTGTTTTCAATATAGCTCAAAAACCATTAAAAAAATTAAGGTAGATAATATATCAGAAAAATGTTTCTCTCATTGAGGTCTACATTTGATATAAAGAGTAAAAAAAACTGCGTCAACCCGTTTTCGAGTTGTGGCCCTTTACACGCTTCGGCTAATCAGTTTTTGGCTTATAACTTTTTAACCGTCAGAGATACTTTATAGTAAACATATGGTTGTTGTGACTGTTGTAACAAGCCCTTCGAATTAAGACCAAAGTCGAATGGTAACGGGCAGCCATTATCAAAACGACCGACACCGTAAACAGTTTTTATGGAATAACACGTAAACTGTACGAAATTGAAGCGGACAATACATGGGACACTGAATCGGGATCACTAACTGAATTCAAATATCATATTTTATGACCTGAAGTGACATTTTGTCAATAGCAACCAAGTAAAAGTCCTTAGCAACCATACATTAAACTGGAGATGACTTGCTTTGTAAACCAAAACCATATCAAATTACCGTAAAGTCATTAGCAACCATATACCTAGACATAACACTTACAAAATGCAGGGAAAGACGTCACATTTGTTCTTTAAACAAATGCGTTTTAATTATTAATAAAGTCTTTCCCACTACAGTGGAAAGACTTTCTTACCTTTCTTCTTATTAATTTTTTTTTCTTCTTCCTCGGAGGTTTGCCAAAAAGTGTCTTGATACATCATTTCGATACTTGGTACAATTACTCGGTCATATCCAGGGATGACATGGCTCATGCTTTTAGACCAATCTATTTTTAGTAACAGAGTTATCTGCCCGAACACGAACACATAATAATGTATGGTTAAACCCTTGTTAACAGATAAACTTATAAACCGTAATCAATTCTCAAAATCTGAAGTGTACAAAATGAAGACTGCTATATGGCGATGATTTAACATGCTAATTTTTTCCTTCAAAGCAACTTCCTGTTTATGTGTTTATGACCTGAAACATGTCGCAACGCGTCAAATATTTTGTTCTCAAAAACCGTAAGTCCTAGAGACTTGGGAGAACCACCATTGATCCTAAGTGACGTATATAACATTTTAAAATGTCAAGGTCAAAGATCACCCTAGGTCTTGTTAGCACTATATCTCATAAACCATAAAAGATAGAAGCGGAAAATAATGAAAAAAATACTCGCCTTATTGAGACCTTCATTTGATACATTTGGTCCGAAGCTGTGCGATGAACCGTTTTCGAGTTACAGCACTTGACGCGTTTCGATTAATCGATATTTCGGTTAAAACTGGAAAACGGTTAGAGATAATATAGTCAACAGGTTTAACGTGATCAGTAGGAAAAGAGCTTAAATTTGAGCCAAAAATCAAAGATCATAGGTCAAGGTCATACCATAGCAACAGGGTGACCGTTACAAAAAGTCCTTAGCAACCATGTACTTTTAGAATCGAATGATGTACTTTACTTAAAAATTTCATTTCATCACCATAAGTTGTCTTTTGTCCAAATCAACGGAATGAAAGTCCTTAACAACAATCTATTTTCTTTTGGCTCGGGACCACTTTCTTTTCTCAAATAACTCATTTTTATAACTGGAAGTGACATTTTGTGCTATAGCAAGACACAAAATCCGTAGCATTACCTAAATTTTCTGACTTTAGAGGAACAGTAGGAAAGACCTTCTCATTGGTTCTCAGAACAAATGACGGTTTAATTATTTTTTCTTTTCTCCTCCAATCTTCCTTTGGTGTCTGTTTTCTAGTTGAAGCATGGGGTCACCATAGACCCTCGTGACCTTTGACATTGTAAACGGACATAATGTCAAAGGTCAAGCTCATGTTCTAAATTTTGACTTATAGTTGGGGAAATGTTCGCTTATTAAGACGCAACTTTATAACATTTTGAAAGAAGTAATTTGACTTCATTTTATAGGAGTGATCTCCCATGAAGATAATTGATTATTAGTTTTTTATACATAATTATTTACTATCGATGGGGTTTTCACCATAGGCCTTTATGACCTTTGACCTTAAAAACGGAAACAAGGTTAAAGATCAAGGTCACGATGGAGATGTTGAAATTTGCTAGCTCATTAAAAACGTAAGAGATAAATAGAAAATTACATTAAGGAAAATGTTGGCTTAGGCGTAACCGTTTTAAATTTGGAAGATTTTACATTCTGTTATACGAGTAATCTCCAATATTAGTTGTACATACATAACTCATTAACTATTGATTATAGAGTCATGTGGTATTCACCAAAGACCTTGATGACAGTTGAAATTGTGCACAAGGCCAAGGTTAAGTACTAGGTTTTGACCTTGCTAATTTCATAGATATTGAAGTTATTTGTCTTCCTAAAATGTTCTTTTATTAACAAAGACATGCCATAAAAAATTGCAACACAATTTAATAGAAGTTGTCTCACTTAGAATGCCAATTTATAGTAAATAATTAAAAAAAACATTAATCGTATCTGTTACATGTATGTTAATAGTTCTAAAACGATCTATTGACATGTCATGTCCTAATTTTGGACCTATTGATAATTATTAAGATATTGAAATGACTTTTTTGTAAGATGTTTTACATGTAATTATGATTCAATCTAGACATGTCGCTACAGGTTTAATTTATTTTTAATATCCTCACATTATACAAAATTTAAATAAATGCCCGTTTACTCCCTATTGTTAAACGGAACAGTTAATCTTCAATTGTATTTTTTCTTCTCCTGCAGAGGTTTGCCAAAAAGCCTCGCTATATATTGTTTCGATACTTGGTACCTTTAATCGGAGATGACTTGGTTCATCCTGTAAAATCGATCTATTCTTAGTAATAGAGTTATTTGCCCAAACATATTGAACGCTTGTTAGCAGATAAACTCAGAAACCGTAATTGATTATCAAAATCATAAGTGTTCAAAATAACGGATGACCTATGGCTAAGATTTAACAGGAAAACAAATTTTTATCCATCGACTTTTTATCCTGTTACACGTTTTTGACCCAAAATATGTCATAAATCGCAAAATGTGTTTGTTCTCAAAACCCGTACGTCTTAGAAACTTGGGACTACCACTATTGATTCTAAGTAACATAAATTACATTTAGACATGTCAAAAGTCATTTTCTACCCTATACAGTTGTGGAATAAGTTGCCAAATGACGTCAAAAACTTTTTACATTTGTTCAAGGCTAATATCAAGGTACAACAAATGTCCTATATATTATTATGTTTATTCCAAAATTAGTCCAATATAACATTGTGGATAAGGAATGAGTGGTAGTAATCAATATCTCTTTAATCGAAATTTAGTTAAGACAGTCAACTTTACATGTAATTGTATAGAATCAGTTTCACATTATCTACTATTGTTTATCTCTGTGTATAGATTGAAACTTATTGTTATATTGATAATTTCTACTAGACGATAAACAAAACAAGAACGTTTTCATGACTGTTCATCATTAACAGCAAACGGTTCAAATCGCAAAAAAATTCCTTGTATTTATTATCTTATTTTCTTTTCACTTTTTATTTCTTTCCATTGTACGGTATCGTATTATTGTATTTATGAATAAATATGTTTAAACTTAAAGTCATGGTCTAAGCTCATCTTTGGTCTTAAGCACCATATTTCAAATACCATGAAAGATAGAAGCAGATAATAAACAGGAAAAATACTCTTCTCATCACGATCTTCATTTTGTACATTGGTCCAAAACTGTTTGATGGACCGTTTTTGAGTTACAGACCCTGACGCCTTTCGGTTAATCGGTTTTTAATTATAAATTGAAAACATTTAGAGATAATACAGTAAACGTAGGTACTTAAAGGGATAAGCATGAAAAGGGCTTCAATTTGAGCTTTATCGCAAGAAATGACCAGATAATGCTTTGAGTGGGGTCAATTATAATTGTTATTCAATTATGTGCAGAACTTAAAGATGGGCATTACATAAAATAGCATATGCCTAGGAGTTGTAGGAAAAGTACACACTTTTTCATAAGGACGAGTTTACTGAGATATATTTAATTTGCTAAGAACAAAATATAAACCTTTGCTTATTAACTCCTCTCCTTATTTAATAATTCTATGGATATGAATATGCATGCAGATTGTTTTAATAATAATATTCAAAAAGATCAAATGTACTGGTAAACAATTTAAGGGTGTTTCAATTAAATTTAATATTTTGTTTTTTGTGATTAAATTAACAATCAAAAATACAAAAGCAATGAACATTTCTCTCTTTCGTCAGCATTGGTTAATACATGTACTTTGAACCAAAAAATCATTTTAAAATATCAAGAAATAACTATGGTTCAAAATTAGGACATGAAATGTTGTTGACCTTCAGGAAGGTCAAACAACATAAACATTACATGTTAAAGGTTATAACTTCGAAATAAGTGCTTTTCGAAATTTTCTGTATTATTTGCTAGAGAAATATATTCTAAAAGAGATAACTATTAAATGTCATTAAGACTATTTGCGACATGTTTTACTTTACTCTTAATTATTAATAAAAAAGGTAGAAAGATTATTTCAAAGAGAAAAAATCGTATTTAATATCGCATTGAATAACTATGTAAATTATGATGTGACATGTCTTGTTTTTACCTTGAGGCCAAAGAATATAAACAATGCCAGTTGAAACATCATGACTGCAATGACCTTTTGAGTTATCTCTATTACTTGCTTGAGAAAACTATTCTACGTGATTCTTACAAAATATCACTAAAACTTGTAGAGAATTTTCTAGATTTACATGTAATTATTCATAAAACATTTTAGAAACAAATGTCTTAAAAACCCAATTGAAAAAATGTCTAACATTTCATCATAACTGTGCGTTCAATATTAATTTTGTTTTTACTTTTCTATATTTTGTACTAGAAATTGGCATTCTTAGAGAAATTACTAGGATAAAATATTGATAAAATTGATTGCTACATGTCTAAATTGTCTGGTTATTAACAACTTTACAAATTTACAAAGAAAAATTCATTTCAAAATCTAATCACTGCAGTCAAACGGTTAACTAATAATATATTTTTATATGCTGATCTACAGGTGTACTAAACCCAACAAAAATGTATGTATATACCTTGTTTTTTATTTGCTAGAAATTTTAAGTCACGTGGTGATTTTTGTACGTATTTAAGAAAAATTGTGATCTAAACATTTTTGGTAAGTTTAGAAACACGTCAAAACTTGTTAATGAAAAACTCTTTTGAAAATGAATGATTAAATTGTATCTTTGTTGTTTTGTTTTTACAGAAGAGCCATCGCATTCAACATCAGACAATAAAAAAACACAATCATATTTGTCACGGCAACAAACTGAAAAAGAGAATTTTTATCGTAACTCAACTTTGATATTAGATCACACGACTGAGTCTTTTACAGGATTACTAAATTACGACTTGACAAAACAAGGACTCACCCTGTTTCAACTCATAGAAGCCAAACAACATGAGATATACCACTTATGCTATCACATCAATCCATGCTGTATGTGTCCGCCGGGAAGTATTAAACCAATTTTCCGACATCATAAGAGAATCCTCAATCCTGCTCAACTAGACATTCTACTAGATACTACCGCCAGATGACCAGGACATAATTCCAACAGTCGCACGAAGCATTGTTGTTGTCCTGCCAACCGCTTAGTGAATTATGACAAATTGGACTTGACACTTACAAGATGTCTTTTAGTAAATTTTACAGCAACCATTCCTGTTGGGTCTCAAGAACGCCTGGCAGTCGAAGAGTTGATTACTTTGAGGAATAAGTCATGCGCACATGCTACCAAAGGATTGATATCAGATACGGACTATCAGATATTTAAAGCACAGATTGAAAAGTTTATTATGGTACTAGCAAATGTGCAAGGGAGGGAATCTGAATTTAAACAGAAATTGAGAGATGTTGCCATCCGTCCTCTAGACGACATAATCCTCGGAAAGTATCAAACGACGCTGATGTCATATGATAAAAGAAACAAACAAATGATACAGGTATAAACATACCATTATATATATGTTAGATACAAGTAAACTCTGCTTATTGTAATAATATCCAATAAGATATGTAAGTCTAATTAGACATTACTGCCAATTACAGAGTTTACTTTAAATAAAATGTGATTTATAGTTACTGCAATGTGATGTTTTGAAATATTGGAGATAGAAATAAACCTTTTCTAGTTTACACTGTTTTTTATCAGATTGTTGGGATTTCTGTCAAACATTCTCCAGTTTGAATGATTATTGTGTAAATGATCAACATAATTTTACACATAGGATAGCTTTTACTGAATAAATAGTCGAAAACATTCTTTTTTGCTTTATGTTTTTAAGCTGAAGACGTAAACCTCTTTTATGTTCATTACAAACAATACATATCGACACTTATTTGAATTAGTGTGCTCTTGTTACGCCTCTGTTTAGTATTTGCAGTCATATTAAGTAATTTATCGGTGGAACACAATCTTGTTGGAGTTGTACCACATAATAACTTAGAAAACTGTTGAATTGGTCTTCTTTGCATACCTTTATTGCATTGCTTTAATCTTGGATTTCAAAGGAATTACAAAACAGAAGTTTTAACTATGTCGCACGGAATTTAAACATTTGTCCTGATTCAAATTTTTAGTTGTTTGATAGCACGAGTCGGCGCGGTTGGCATATCTCTGGGTATGCAGACAGCCGCGTTTCTAGGCTCTTAATTTTTATTTATTTTACTGGTCGTTTTAATATTTACCAAATATTGTGCATGGATGTTTTTTAATTTTTCATACAATTTTTTGCATGCGTGTTTGTTCATATTGTGCAGTATTATGCCTTCTTTATTTAAACATACAATTGGCAATTGATGTGCCAAAGTTAAAAGATTTTGAGCTAAATATAGTAAAAAGGGAACGAATTTATTTTGATATGATTTTAAAAAAATTGTATTCCTTGAATTAAAAGACTTCAATAATCTGTCAACAGACTGCCTATGCTTTAAGATTTTTTTAAAAGGTCAAACAGAGTAGAATTAGTGTTTGAGCCCATTTTTTAAATGCACTTTAATGGGATTTTTTTTTCTTTAGTTTCTTTGTATTATGATGTTTCGGAAATGTGTGTCATTAGCTTTGTATTGTTTAATTTTCGAAATATTATTGGTAAAATGGGTTTATTTATTTTCTCTATAATCAGAAATAAAATAATTTTTTTTCTGTAAAATATGCATGTATACATTACACAATGACCAAAGAAATGTGACTATTTTCATGTAAATATGGTCAACATTTACAATATGTGAACATCTTTACTTATTTTATATAATACACAGATAACCACTTTGTTATTTTATTATAGACACTCAAGAACATTGAATCTGCATTAGTGGTCAGATCACTGCCAGGTAAGCAAACTTACCGGATGGTCTTTTCTATTTCTTGTCTATTTTGATTATTGCCTAGAAGGATCACTTTTTATAGTATTTTTTATATTATATATGTCGTCTGTCTATAAACGTTTTCCATTTGAATTGCCGGTAAAATCCGCTCGTAAAACTAAATTCAAACTATGAGAGTATAATTTTTGTGACGTCTTTTCTATTGATTCTTCATGTCACCTTCACAATGTCTTTGTTTAATTATTGCCTTGAAATTGAGAAGATGTTTTTATTTAAAAGTTTTTTCTTTAAGCTTAATGCAAATAGCCATAGTTTTTTTTATAAACTTGGTAATAAAATTAGTCTGTGCTAAATAGAACTAAACGTGGCTGACCTAGGTAATTGTTGTTAATGTTTGAGTGATATTAAACTTTCATCAGAAGCTACAAGCATCATTGGGTTGTTACTTATGTTATATACTATGGTAACAATTATTTCATACACTAATGGTTAAAATCTTTTTTTCACTGATTTTTTTTTGCATTTGTTTACTCTGATAGATCATTCACTCTACTACAACACAAATTAAGGACTCTAATTGAAAAAAATGCTCAATGTTTTCTCTTCACACATTGAAAAAATGATTGATTAATTGATTGATTGGATATTTGATTTACGTCCAGCGAGCAGTATTTCAGCTATATTGAGTATGGGAACAAGTTTATGAAAAAGGGGGTGGGATGGGACACAGGAAACACAATTTTGCCACTGGAAAAGTACGGAATATTGGGTAGGGTCGGAAAATTTAGCCTTTTGTAGCGGCTACATTCAGCCTACTCTTTTTCGAAATCTAAAAAAAGGGTCTACTATGGTCCGCTGCCTGGCTTTCCGTATTATGACCTGACAACCCTCCAACGAGAGGGTCTCCCCTATCCGTCACCCGGGTTGAAAAAATGATTAGTCGTACTGTATGTGTATGTTTATTAGATGGTCTTCTTTAAATGTTTGGTTTTTTTTTAATTTTGTTTTGAAATCCAAGGTGGGTGTCATTTCATTTGACAGAGAAACAAATTTGAAAAGTGTTTCAAAAGATATATCTGAATTACTGGACCGAGTGAAACTAAAATCTGATATCCTCTACAAATTTACTTTTGTTTACTTTTGTTTATGACCGCGTGAAATTTAAATGGCTGTCATAACATGTCTACGTTTACGATTAAATGAATGCCTTCTCTATTCCCCATATTAATTAGGTGAACGATACAATCTCTCGATAGCCTAATATGGTAAAAAATACTTAATGCATGGACATCTTTTTATTTCTATTCAACTGAATATTGAATTTTAATGCTAAATGCTGAACAAATACAAATGTACATGTAGCAGTAATTGAAATACGTCAGATTGATAAGGATATTTTCTATCCGCTTTGCTTTTTATATTTTATTTAGCAAATTTTTTTAACAAAATTATGTTGCAGAATTAAATTGTCTGCAACTAGAATATGAAGAACACGATTAGAAAATTGAAATATTTTTTTAAAACTAAAGCTGAAATAGGAAGATAGTAACATGCGCGGAATCTCAAGGTTTCAAGACTGTTTACATATAAGTCTACAATAAATATCACTTTCTCTAACATATACATAATTGGGAGAACAGAACTTTTAACACTTAATTGATTATTTGTGACATATCTATTCCTTTGATTTCGTTAATTTTAATCGATACTTGATTTGTAAAGAGTTTTGCCAAAGTACAAATGATATCTGTCTACAGGTGACCTCGAAGAAAATAATAATACTTTTACAGTACCTTATTTTGATCTTTGCTTGTTTAAAGGAGTTAAAGTCACGTTTTGTATTTTTTCTGCTATATCATGGGGTCTAATTTTTATTGTGTAGAAAGTCAGAGTTTCTGGTGAAAACCAAGGACCATGCGTTTTGAAACGTGCAATTGATGTAATGTCTCAGTGTCGACATGCGCATATTGAATAGAAGATGCCCAACTTGATCATTGGCCACCTAGGCCGAAAACGATAAATACATGAGACATTTTTCACACAAAGTTTTTCACAAAATATTAAATAATTTAATGATAAACAGTAACGCTAAAGCTACAAAATATATACCCGTTTTGCTAGTAGATACATGTATGTTTAACTGACAAATAAAGTTAAACAATTTTAACATATTTGAAAATTGTATTATATACATGTAAATGTCTACATAAAGAGAGAACCATTGTTATATAATTATATCGTTGTAAATCATTGTAGAATATCTGTCAAAGGACCTTGAGGATGTAAACATTATAGAAGGTTGTGATGCTCGACTAGAATTGTGGACAACAGAGGGTAATGTTAATGTAGAATGGTTCAGATATGGCAAAAAAATAGACGAAAATGACAAATATGTTGTGCAGCCGTCATGTCAGATGCATAGCCTTGTTGTTACCAATGCTGACCTAACAGATCGTGGAATTTATACTGCTAAACTTCTAGGTTATAAAAGAAAGGCAAGACTTTACATTGAAGGTAAATGTGATTGTGTTATTATTTTAAATTAGGATAACTCCTATGGAATGTCTTTTAAAATTGCACAACGAAAACATTTATCAGAAAAAGGTTATTCATATTTTTGTTTGTGGGGTCAACCTGGCATATGAATTTAGTGTTGATTTTACGTACAAAATGTTATTCCATAAACCACCATCTGATATGAATAGAATTGGACACATAATTTTGTTTTAATTCAAATCTATGTAAACAATTTCAAACAACCACAAAAGTATATATTTTTAAAATTATTCATATCATTTCATTATACAAAGAATTTGTGATTTTATCGACTTAGAAATTGAATTCCGCCGTCTTTGTGTACGCTGGTTACACAAAATATAAGGTCAACATCTTGATTGATTGGTTAGATGTCTGTTTTACGTCCAGCGAGCAGTATTTTAGCTATATTCAGGACGGGAACAAGTTAAAAAAAGAATAAACGGAAAATGAGGTGGGATGGGTCACAGGGAGTACAATTTTAACTGCCACTGGAAAAGTATGGAGTTTTGTGTAGGGGCGGAAAATTCAGCCTTTTGTAGCGGCTACAACGAGCCTACTCTTTTTCGAAATCTACCAAAGGGGTCTTTATCGTGCAAGGAGCGTGGCACTCTCCAAACACGTTACCCACTACGGTCCGCGGTCAGGCTTTCCGAATTATGACCTGACAACCCCCAACGAGAGGGTCTCCCTTATCCGCCACCCGGGGACGTGCCTGGCTGCTCTGTGGGTCGAGCACTGGGAACCCTCCCAGTATGATCCCAGGGTCAACATCTTGCAAACCTCTATAGGAGGTAATCTCGATCAATTAAATAAACGTATTGTTAAATTTGCAATCAATTAGAATTGTTATGAAATGACAAATAATTTTACTTAAGTAAACTTATGTTTATTTTTCTACATAGTGCGGATGTGAGTACTTCAAAAACTGCCATGCATGTTTAATGACATGTATGTGTACTAATATTTTGAACATGAATTATTTTTCTTTTATTTTTTTCAAAATTATTTTGTTTAGAATATTATACAAAAAATATGAAAAAATCCATTGACTGCATACAGGGAGACTCTGTGGAACTATCATGTGCAGTCATTGAAGATAATGTTCCAGCAGTTTGGGAAAAAGATTGTGTCATTGTTCAACAATCTGCCAAATACATCATAAAGGACACTGGGAAAAGTCACACATTGACTATTATACACACAGATCTTAGTGATGCGGGAAATTTCTCTGTAAGTGTTAACAAAAGAAGGAGGATAACATCACTTTCAGTCATAGGTTTGTTATTTAATTTTGTTTGTTGCAAAAATATTGTTTAATGTCATCTTGGTTCATAACAATTACTGTATCGTACTTGTAGCCTTCAGCTATATTCTAGCTACTATGATGATAACATAAATTCATTTTATATAGTTTTAAATGCAAATGTATAATAGGTCAATATTTTTGGGGTACAGAAAAAAGTCACGACGTATTAAAAAGGTTTAAAAGTCTAAATGATGCCTTTTCAAGAACAATTTAGAGACGCTATATATACGTCCTGACAGAAATTAGCTTTATTTCAATAAATTTGAACACAAGAATAATGATATATTTGAGAAACTATTTGATTTCTGTCTTTACTAAACTTATAAGTTTGACTTTGAAAGTCAGAATAAAAAGCTACAATCCACAGCATAATCTTTTTTTCTTGCCTTTATATATTTATATATATAAATATGTTAGTTTAATATGTTTAATATTTGAGACTTTTTATAGTTTGCTTTTATTATGTCACTGTGTGTGTTCTGCTATACCTAACCAGAAGACGGATGAAAAACGTGCCCTGTATTGTTACAGAATATTTTACAAAGAATCTGGAAAGAAATGTTGAGTGTTTTGAAGGAGAAAAGGTGGATCTATCCTGTGAAGTCCTGGATACTGGTGCTACAGCTGAATGGTCAAAGGATGGTGTTCTTCTCCAAAGGAGTGTAAAGTACGAAATGAGAATGCTTGGCAAAACCCATACACTCTCAATTCTGCGAACTGAATTGCAGAATACAGGAGTGTATTCCGTCTTAATAAACAACAGACGAAGATCAACAGCACTACAAGTCAAAGGTTTGAAAAGTCAATTTCTCCTTCTTTGTGAATAAATTTCTTGTAAATATACACATGTTGAACAACACATTGTAGATGATGCAACGTTTGTAACACCATTCTACATATTTTTATATACTGCATTTCGCATTACTCCCGTTCAATGAAATTGTACAACCAGTTTCATTGCACATAAAGATACCACTGTGATCATAAACTGCTTCCATACCAGAATATTTAGCTTCTTCGTCTGTAATGAGGGAGATTCTCGAGTAGGCGCAAAACTGCAATTTAATCAAAAGAAAAGCATTTCATTGTTCCTCTCTCTTTTCTTTTATGGCCGCCTAAAGAATTTAATAAATTCTATTTTGGTCATATTGTGGTGACGTTACCGTTTTTACACTTCCAAACGTGTCCTTTTACAAATATTCCCACAACAAAAACAGAAGGTGTTTAATAGGAACTCAATAAAAACCATGGCTGCGTTCAGGTGATCCGTATAAGTAGTGCCTCTACTTAGCCATAGACACCCGTCAAATAACATATTGTCTAGGAAGAGTCAAATCCATGAATGAGAAAGATTACCTCTGACAGCGAAAATGTCCGATAGTATATAAATAGATAGATTTCCAATAACGATAAGATAAGCCACGTTTACGTCAATAGAAGGTCTGAAGAGATGACATCAACATAGGTACATGTAAAACAAACCACTGTTTGAGTAGATGATATTACTTTAACAGAAATAAGCAGTCTAGAAAATCTTAATACTAATAACAAGATCTAGCATAACGTACAGGTTGTAAAATCTGCTTTATTATTGCTATCGATGAATAGAAAGTTGACAGTCGGAAAGTTGAAATCATCACGTGAGTCTAGTTTGTAGTTTTCCCGAGTTTACTTTTAAAAGAGGCCGACCTTAAAGTATTGGTGGTGTCTTTGATTTCAAGCTCTTTGTATATTTAATACACATTGTCACCGAATTAAGCATTGCGCAGTGACAAAATATCATCGACATAGCGGAATGTAAAATTATAGGACTGGACAAATGTCTTTTCTTCGTACCTCAGAAGGATTTCTAGTCTGCCTCGTAAGAGCAAAAAATCAGGACGATGAGGAGAGGCGCACATTTAGCATGCTTTGGTAAACCAACAGTCTGTTAATTTAAAAGACATTGAATCAAAACATGATAAATAAAAAAACTGAAAAAATGACAGACTTGGTGTTTAGTATAATTCTTATCTGTTTTAGAGTCTTTTATGAAAAAAATTGTTCTGTCATGGGTAGTTATCAGGAGAGAAGCCAGTGAGTACCCATTAGAAAACCAACAGTCTGTTGAATGTACTTCATTTATCTCATGACTTTTGAATTTTAAATATGCCACTTCTGGAGTAGAACGTGTCATTCTATGTTTTAAAGCACCATGTTTAATTCTAATAAAATAGTGGTCAGCAGTTTATAAAGAAGCTTGGAGGTATATATAGATGACAATGCTATGAAACGTTGTTTAGATTCTTGTTAAGCTTCGGTATCCAATATAAGGAGGTTATCTTCAACTGGGTATGAACACCAAAGGATGCCAACACCGATTTGTGATTTGCAAGAACCTAATCTTTTGAAAGTGAAGTTGATGATTGCAACGAGAACACTTCTCAACTAATATTAATTTTTTCTTGACAAAAAAAACAGCGAACTAGTTATTAGTACATATACTAAATGGATGAATGCTGAGGTTACGCATCGGCAATTATAGTTAATAACTACCTTGCAACTTTGTCAGAAGTGTTGGATTGTAGTATTTACAAAGATTTTTCATTTTATGCTGATCAGTTCTTACGCCATTAAACGCGACAATTAATTAATTTATTTATTTATCGATGATTCATACATGAATACATAGATACAAATAAATTCCTTAATATCTTTGTATTCGCCATCTTTTACTTTAAGAACTGTACTAGTAATCTTATTTCTTTAAGAATATATTCTAAAGCATGATTTTGGGAAACAATTGCAAAACGAAATAAAAAAACTAATAAAACTGAATTGTTACTTCACTTCCAGTAAGAATTATTTCAACAGTTGTCAGGATGATAACTAGTTGACTAAATCGATTCAAGAACAGAACTCGAAACAGAGGCAATACGTTCACTGTGCACGTATGGTGTATTGGGAATAACTGAAAAGAAAGCACAAAATTTGTTTACAGATGTGACCTAGGGCAGCTTTTGCCATCAATTAATATGTCAACAGTTTTCAAGGAATTCAAATACAGTCATTAAGTTTGTGTACTTTAATGTTGAAGGATGTCTTTATTAAAGTTCCTATCGCAAGAAAAAGATTTCAATCCTTTTCTAACTTGCCAGAAGTTTGATGAAGGTAAAGAACTTATTGCGTGACAACGGTATGATATCGGAAAGTATGCTGTTGAAAATGAAAATTCAATCGAATGTTTGAAAAAAGTTGCGCAATGTCTCATGTCTATCTGTAATCTATTTATACTACAATAACTAATTCCTTGAAGCTCGTAGTTTGTCCACTCTCCAAACTAGGCTCGGTGTGTAGTAAAGTACTAAATATTCCATGATTACAGGGTTTTTCTTTCCACAATTTTGATTTTGCAGAAATCGTTGACCGTGAAATAAAGCGGAAACGCGTGTATATTAAATCAATTAAAAACCGCACCAACATTATTATTTGTAAAAAATATTCGATAGAAGTAAGAAGGAAGTCGTAGTAATCTGTAAGTTTCTGCACAAGAAATGCTCTTGTTTACGACATAAATTGTATAAAAATTAAATAGTTGAGGAATATGCATGTTAAAAATGTAGACAAATGTGTTCCACTTTGTCAGCTTTTTCAATCGTATGACGAAAATGAAACCTTTATTTAGAAATGCAGAAAAAGTTATGTAATGTTAAATAATCTGAATACCTAAATAAACGATGCTATTTATGAATTTTAAAATCTACGCAAGAGATTGTGACTTGTTATTAGATGGTTCAATATCTATAATGTATTCGCTCTAAATTTATGAAAACGAAACCAAACATTCAATACTGGCGTTAAATAAAATAAAACTAAAACCATTTACGCGTACGAAAAAACTTTTTGACCATGCAATGTAGAAAACGATACGCCATGTAATAAATGGAACGATACGGTGTACCATACGATATACCAAACAATAAACCTTTCTTTGTATATCCTATCGTACATCGTTTTGTGTAATATTGCGTACAACGTTTTTAAATTTCGGGTACAATGATCATATATCGCCCGATTATCGTCACCTTATACAGCGTCATAAAACCAGGCAGGCAATATGTTTAGTGTGGTATCATTTTTATAATGGCCACTGTTAATTCGCTAACAGAAAGAACTTTGTTTTCTTTCTTTTAATTGAATAGAATCCACTGTAATAGGCATCCTTGCAGTTTATTTCAATAGGGAACCAATAAGGGGATCGGATAAAATTGATTAAACTTTAAAACAACTACAACAAAATTGATAAAATAAGTTGTATTTTAAAAATAAGAGAAACGCAAATTGTGAAAACATTTTATTTCCAGCAATTTTAGTGGCGTGGTTATTTAGGGGTGTTATAAAACATGCTCATTTTCATATTTTCATATTTTGCTCTAAAAAGTGATAGAGTTAAGTCTAAACATGTTTTATTTGTGCGATGAACAAACGCGATCAAACACTAGTAATACATACATAAAGTCTTCTCCGTTAAAAATACAATACAAGTACTACATGGACATAGTGACATAACATGAATTACATTCCATTATACACAATGAAAGAAAGAAAGATAGGGCTAATTGTTCAAGAACAATTAGAAAGGTCTTTCCCGGAATCTTCCTCTGTTGCTTTGAACTTGAGAACAAAGGTTGCTGGGCCAATTTTTAGTCTTAATAGACTATTTATGTGGTCCCGAGTAAAACAATATATTATGGTTGTCAAGGACTTTTTTGGCCGTTGCTAGGGACAAAATGTCACTTCCGGTTGCAAAATCACATATTTCAGTAATATACATTATCCTCATTTTAAAAATATATGATTGCGAAGGACTTTTTATATGGTTACCTTGTTGCTATGGTATGACCTTGACCTGTGACATTTGAAATTGGGCTCAAATTAAAGGACTTGACTTTGTGATTATATTAAACCTATATGTTTACTATATTATCTCTAACAGTTTTCAAGTTATAAGAAAAAAAAACGATTAACCAAAACCAGTCAAGGGCCTTAACTCGAAAACGGTTCATCACACAGTTTCACACCAATGTAACAAATAAAGGTCTTGATAAGAGAAGTATTTTTGCCATTTATTGTCTTCTTCTATCTTTTATTGTTTTTAAGTTGTAATGATAACAAGATTGGAGGCCTAAGGTCGAGATCACTTCTGAACTTTGATTTAAAATTTTCTTTAAGAACATGTCACAGGACGGCAAATGGTGAAGACCTTAGGTGATTTCAACTTACGGTTTGTGAGTTTTTGTGATAAGCGGAGTCCATTGAAACATTCAAGGGATACTGCTCGCCTTCGCTAGTCAGAAATTTTTAGCCAAATTATGTCATAAAGTTGTCTCGAAAGTTCTTCAGCATTTCTATCTTTTCAGTTTTCTTCTATCTTTTATAGTTCCAAAGGATATGCAATAACAAGATTTTCGGTGTTTGGGCAGATAACTCGGTAAAGAAAAATATTTCGATTTCACAGGGTGAATCCCAAATAGACTTTTAGTGACCAAAACTTGTCGCGAAAGACCAAAATGTAATGTTTCAAAACCGGTAATTCATCTCTTTTGACAGGAAATGAATTCAAAACATATGGCTGCACTGGGATTTTTGTCAACCGGAAGTGACATTTTAAAAAGTTACTAACCAAACCGCTAGTTAATGCCATTTTCAAAGCGTTTAGTCGTCAGATGACCATAGGTGTTTCAGAATGACACATTTTATGAGTTGTGTTATTAAACGGAATTGTCAAATATTCCAAGAGCAGTTACTCGTATACTTTAACCCTATTTTTTTATATGCAATAAAGTTGTCTCATAAAGCCCATTTACATTTACCAACCATCAGTTTTCTTCTATCTTTAATAGTTCCAGAGATTATGCTATTACAAGGTTTTCGGTGTTTGGGGAGATAACACTGTTAAGAAAAATGTTTCGGTTTCACAGGAAAAATTTTAAATATAAATTCAGTGGCTAAGTGTAGTGTAGTTATTTTCGTCAGTTTTTCATTTTGAATGAAAAGTATCTTGTTTCCAACCATTACTTTGAAATCAGTCTAAAAATTAATGAAAACATGGCTGCTAAATGGGGGTATTTATACATGTATATAAATGACTTTCTGTGTAGCTTAATGTTGACCAGAAACCAGTTGTCTTGTTTCTGTCGATAATTTTAGTATTTGTTGGTATTTTTACATTTTGAGGACAACTGAATATTGGAAATGGATTATATAATTAAACCGTCATGTATGATTAGCAATGTTTGCTCTGTCGTCACCAACATATAATATCAGGGACTAAAGTCCTTCTTTTATGCACACCTTGAAATGATGTAGAAGTCATATTTTAGGACGTTCCTGGCCATGGTTGTAATTAAGTAAGTTGCAGACGACTCGATTTCATTGAATTTGTTTGAATTTCTAGATTCATTTGACCTTTAAATAGATATGGAACACTAAGAATAGCATACATAGTAACGATATGCATGTACTACATTTGATAGAATATTTTAGAAAATATCAAGCATCAGACGAAACCTTTGGACCACATTTTCTTGATATTATGCTACTATGATTCTGAAATACCTGTGTACTAATTATTTTTGATGGGGAAAAAACAAAAATGAGTCTCAACAGCATTAAATATGTCAAATTTAATAATTACACAATAAGGAAAAGTGGGATACTTTTTAAAAAATCTCTTTTTTTTTCAAGTACTAAGTAGGGACGCAAAATAAAATTTTAAAAGTCTTGCAAAATTTAAATACAACACATCATTTTAAAGTGGAATTCGTGACACTTTGAAAAACAGTTTAATTTTTAAAATATCTATTTGTATGTAAAAGAAATTTACATTTTATTCTTTTCAAAAAATTCGATCTTGACACAAAACTGTTTCCACAAAACAATTATATATAAAAAATTCTAAAATTGTAATATAAATTGAAATTAATATTTGGCTTGATTAAAATGAACTTAACCTACATAAATATTAACTCAAAATGCTTTAATAGCAAGTAGTTTGACAAAAATATTGTCTCAATCTGTCTGCAAGATTGTCACATACAAAAGCAGTCTTTTTGTGTTTTCACATTGAAGAGTGATTTACCGTGTTTGATCATGTATTACATGGGAGGTAACTGCGTCATGACTCAATGGGGTAGGACATTTAAAACTTTTTTAAAATATGAACACGGTGGTTTTAATTTATTTTTATTAGAAAATCTGTTAAAAGATGTATAAAATATTGTTCTGTAGAAGTTTCATTAATTTACTGTGCAAATAACTAACTTTAAACGATCAACAAAATTTTGAATTCTGGTTTTCCCAACCTAATCACGGACACAAACTGTAGCAGATATACGGTAAATGTGTTGTAATCCCTAATGAATATTCATAAACTACATTTGATACTCTCCTATTGTTTTCCTTCCAACTGAAGGCCGTAAAGCAACACCACCCAAGCAGTGAAAAAGTTCAGTCATGCGCGAACATACTTATCGGGAGTTATCTGCACTTTGTATTTACGTCTCTATACTAAGGCTACTATATGTATGTCACAGTGTTACATATTTTTCATGAAAATCTTAGTTTAGTGTAAAATTTTTTAAGAACTTGCATTTCAATTGCTAATTATTTATTATTTCTGTATAAATGTGTAAGTTAACATTATTTCAATCATTTTTATGACTAGCACATTTGGTTTAATATATATTAATTATTAGTATTTTTTTGCGCGAGACAAGGATTATCAGGTCTATATCAGATGAGCTCGTAGAGCGAATCTGATATGGACCTGATAATCCTTGTCGAGCGAAAAAAAAATACTAATAATTTTTTTATCGGTAATTTCTCAATTTCAATACAACTTTTTTTATTTGTTTTCGTTTTTTCACATACATGTATTTGAGGTTATTTTGCTTTGTAATAGTGCCGTTTTTACGGTAAGAATCTGTGCACTACTTCTTTTGTACAATTTTTATGCGTAATGCAGTCTGACATGACGTCACTCCTACCTCGATCATTCAAAAACTTCAAGCGATTATGCGGATGGAGCCGGAGGGAATTTCAAATGAATGGAGAGGAAATGTCAATCTGAAACCATTTACAGCGTTACGAAAAAGTTTAAAGAGGTAGATTATCATGTTTGAAAAATGATTCTGATTACGATTTCTTTCACTGACCGGCTTGGCGTGCATGTCAGTTATTCCGTTTATGGGGCTACTGATATTGATAAATCAATCCATATTGATTCCGTACCCCATAAATATGTAATCAAAATTTCTGCCTGTGTAACACCAAGTAATTAGTTGCCTATAGTATAAAGGGCTAAAGCCTATCAACTATGTCTACTGTCACATACTCGATGTTTCGGCAATCTTCCTTCATTTAGCGATCAAAACGAAGTGTACTGTTAAAATATCCTGCATTTTATTCTCTATTAATGATAAACATGTGTTTCAACCAAATTAAACGCTGTTAAAGCAATACACTGTCAAGACCCGTTTATCGCCGAAATTCGAGTGTACTGCCATACAAAAAAAGCAAGTTAAAAGGGGGGGTATTGAATGTACACTGATCGTTATTCTTATTTCAGGAGACGAATAAGATACTCTCTAGATACTGATTGTGTGTTGTGTATTATATTTTGTAACACTTCTTAGTGTCTGGACAGGTCTGATTAATTGCAGCATAGATGTATTGTTTCTTTCGTGATGTTTGTTTTCCTTAATATTTATGAGCTTTGGTCAGTGATGCGCGATTCATCAAAAAGTAAGGCAGATTCTTCCGCAATGTGTTCGCACAAGACAAATGACCAACAGCTGATAATTTCTAGTATCACTGGTCGTTGTTCTACTGAGCCTTGATACTAATTTTATTGGTAGTAAAGATCAAAGGAAATTGTAACAAATTACCGATAAAGCAAATTATACATTTATGTAACAAAGTGCATGTTGTCTTTATTCGACAATAATTGCACACTCTAAATGTTCATTATTTTATTAGTTTTTGTCAAAAGTTAGTTGTTTATGGTACAAACAATTTGAATATAGATTATTACCTATTTTTAATCATCCATCATTGAAAAATTTTAAATCTCAAATGCATACCCCAATCTAAGACAAAAAGTACTAATATCTTGATACAGGGATATAAATCTGCCATTAGGTAAGCATTTTATTTATAAATACATAAGAATTTTCATTCTTGTGCCTCAATATACTTGATTTAATACTCGATATAGAACAGATTGATAAAAATCAAATCTATGGTTCCGTTTATTAAACCAAGGCTCAAAACACTGATTCTGTTTAAAATGCATGTCTATTACAGTATCTGTAATGGTTTACAAGTTACGAGTCAAGAACCACATTCTGTAATGATTCAAGGGCAATAACTGAAAATCGACTAATGGTACCTACTGCTTTTCCTTTCAAATATTTGTATATTTTTGAAAAGTCCAACATTTTTCCTATTTATTGTCTACTTCAAAATAGTTTTTATATTATTTTATAAAAACAGTAAATGATAGAGAACATTTTGAAAATGGCAACCCATAATGATATGACTTTGGTCTTGAATTGAAACACATCAAGGCCAATAACTCGAAAACGGTTCATAGAACAGTCCTGGACCCAATTATACTAATCGAAGGTCTTGATGAGAGGATCACTTTATGTATACTTGTTTACTATATTATCTCTAACCGTTTTCGAGTTAAAAGCCAAAAACTGAATAACCAAAACACATCAAGGCCAATAACTCGAAAACGGTTCATAGAACAGTCCTGGACCTAATTATACTAAATGAAGGTCTTGATGAGAGGATCACTTTATGTATATTTGTTTATTATATTATCTCTAACCGTTTTCAAGTTAAAAGCCAAAAACCGAATAACCGAAACACATCAAGGCCAATAACTCAAAAACGGTTCATAGAACAGTCTCAGACTCTTATACTAAATGAAGGTACATGTATTAATGAGAGGATCACTTTATGTATATTTGTTTACTATATTATCTCTAACCGTTTTTGAGTTAGAAGCCAAAAACCGAATAACCGAAACACATCAAGGCCAATAACTCGAAAACGGTTCATAGAACAGTCTTGGACACAATTATACTAAATGAAGGTCTTGATGAGAGGATCACTTTATGTATATTTGTTTACTATATTATCTCTAACCGTTTTCGAGTTAAAAGCCAAAAACTGAATAACCAAAACACATCAAGGCCAATAACTCGAAAACGGTTCATAAAACAGTTCTGGACCTAATGATACTAAATGAAGGTCTTGATGAGAGGATCACTTTATATATACTTGTTTACTATATTATCTCTAACCGTTTTCGAGTTAAAAGCCAAAAACCGAATAACAGAAACACATCAAGGCCAATAACTCGAAAACGGTTCATAGAACAGTCTTGGACCCAATTATACTAAATAAAGGTCTTGATGAGAGGATCACTTTATGTATACTTGTTTACTATATTATCTCTAACCGTTTTCGAGTTAAAATCCAAAAACCAAATAACCGAAACACATCAAGGCCAATAACTCGAAAACGGTTCATAGAACAGTCTTGGACCCAATATACTAAATGAAGGTCTTGATGAGAGGATCACTTTATTTATCTTGTTTACTATATTATCTCTAACCGTTTTCGAGTTAAAAGCCAAAAACCGAATAACCGAAACACATCAAGGCCAATAACTCGAAAACGGTTCATAGAACAGTCTTGGACCCAATTATACTAAATAAAGGTCTTGATGAGAGGATCACTTTATGTTCTTGTTTACTATATTATCTCTAACCGTTTTCGAGTTTAAAGCTAAAAACCGAATAACCGAAACACATCAAGGCCAATAACTCGAAAACGGTTCATAGAACAGTCTTGGACCCAATTATACTAAATGAAGGTCTTGATAAGAGGATCACTTTATGTATACTTGTTTACTATATTATCTCTAACTGTTTTCAAGTTTTAAGCAAAAAACTGATTTACCGAAATGAGTCAAGGGCTCGAACTCAAAAACGGTTCATAGAAAAGTTTCGAAGCAAATGTAACAAATGAAGGCCTTGATGAGAGGAGTATTTTTGCCTTTTATTGTCTTCTTCTATCTTTTACAGTTTTTGAGTTGTAATGATAACAAGATTGGAGGCCTAAGGTCGAGGTCACTTGTGAACTTTGACTTTGAGATTTTCTTTAAGGACGTGTCACAGGAAGACAAATGGTGAAGACCATTCCTGATTTCGACTTACGGTTTGTGAGTTTTTGTGATAAGCGGAGTCATTGAAACATTCAAGGGATACCGCTCGCCTTCGCTAGTCAGAAATTTTTAGCCAAAATATGTCATAAAGTTGTCTCAAAAGTTCCTTAACATTTGTCACTTTTCAGTTTTCTTGTATATGTTATAGTTCCAGAGATTACGCGATAACAAGGTTTTCGGTGTTTGGGCAGATAACTCCGTAAAGAAAAATGCTTCGATTTCACAGGGTGAATTCCGAATAGACTTTCAGTGCCCAAAACTTGTCGCGAAAGACCAAAAAGATATGTCGCGTACTTTTTAAACTGTTTGGTTTTGAAAGTTGGCGGAAAAAAAAAATAATAATAATCAAAGCAAAAGCAAGAAGGTCTTCCCACTGGAAGTGGGAAAGACCTTAATAATCAGAACAAAGACAGGAAAAAGAATAAGGAATGAAAGAGTTGTAGAGGAATTGATGACGCTTTGTGTTTTGTTTTCGCTCGGTGTTATTGTTTTAGGAATTGTTTTTCCTTAATAAATTCATAAACAATAGTTAATTTCATTTTATTTTAGAATGTGAAAGTTCATTGTTACCATCCAATAAGAGATTTAGGTCTTCTGCTGTATTGTTTGGGAACCAGTTTAGCCAATAAACAAGTCTCACAATAACAACTAATTTTAATATAAGTATTGGTATTTTGTGTTTAAAGCGTTCATTTTTAGGGCTTTTAAACAGTTTATTTTTACAGTCATCAATTTTTAATGCTACATTTAAACCAATTGAAACCTTACCAGAATTTGGCTAAACACTAATTTTAAATGCAAAAATTGCGGGTACATCGAAAGTGTAAAAACCCCCTGAAAAGTGTAAAAACCCCGTGGAATAGTGTAAAAACCCCTATATATATGGTGAAAACCCCTCAGAAATGATAGATATTACTATATATTATGATAATAATGCAATATTTGTGAAAAAATAGTTATCTTTATCGCACAGAATCGATTTTTGTAGCCGCACGATACGTCCTATATGAGGTAAAATAGCTAGGGGAGAGCACTCTAATTCTTTGCAATAAAAGTACTACAAGTACTGTAAGTTGGAAATATGTTGAAAATGCTAATACTGACAAATGATTTAATGTGTGAAATTAAAATAACGTCTATAATTTTATAATGAATTTTTTAAATAGATATGTTTTTCATTAAAAGCTTTGCATTCTTTGTATTACATGTACATGTAATTATATGTCTGTTGTTATTAAAAGATTTTAAATATGTCATCCATTTTAGTAGCACATATTAGACAAAATTAGTTACAATTACAATGAATTGATTAATTGACATTTTAGTCAATCAACACATTTGTAATTATAATTATATAAAATTAAGAGCCCCCACGCCAAGTCAAGGCTATGAACATCTGGGGCAGGGTACATGGATTTTATATATTTATTCATTTAAGTCGTTTTGTTTTATAACTATATGAGTAATTTTTTTCTAGAAAAGTACAAATTATTATTATTATTAGCTTGGTATTGTCTTTGATATAGCAAAAAAAGTTTGAACTAGACCAAGGGATAGTTTTTTGTTTTTGAAGTTAAACTACTAAGATATCCTGCCCAAGGCTTCGGACATCTGTCGTAGTCCGCGTAACAATAAGTACATTTTTTATTTTTTCAAATTTAAAACTACTATGACATCATGCACAAGGCTTCAGACATCTGTCGTAGTCAGCGTAGCAAGTAGTTAAATTTTATTTTTCAAATTTAAAACTACTAAGATACTTGCACAAATCTCTCTTTTATGTATCGCTGTCCGCAAACTTACTAAGTGTCTCGCCCTTGAAAAAAAAAGAGAAATGAATACATTGAACAAAACATTAAAATATCACTCAGAATCTAAATCGCATTTCCGTTTAGTCGTCGACAGTTCGTTGATTTTCCTCTTCTGTTGACCTTTATTCCTTCCAAGGTTTAATGAGTCCTTAGTCCGTCTGTCGAAGTAAGGGTCTTTTTGTCTGGCGGCAAGTGGTTACGGAATCTCTAAAAAAACGTTCTCTTTTCAACGGTCTTGGTCATCCACAGCGATTTCGACACCTGAAACTGTTTAGGGCTGTCCGCTAGTCGGTACTGTCCAATTGAAATCAATAATCTTAGTAAATCCTTATATATTAGGTGTCTACAATATCTCTTGTAACCTGTACTAAATTCAATAACGGTTGTGATTTCCAGTCGATGGCTCGCTCGGGGGATTCGCTATTATTATTTGTCCAACTTTTGTCAAAGTAACCAATATGATCAACTGGTTTCCGATGTTAAATCAAAGTTGGTTTTAATTTGTTAATAAAATGCCCCTGAAATTTTGAAGATAATATCTAGGTCCTTGGTCCCATAGTGTCGCACTTGACGTCGAAACATATCGGGTCATCGGCATGGATAAATCCGTCTCTACCAGAGATGTCGTTCAGTATTGAGTCTCTGTCGGCCTTGTCAATTACTAGTATGTCGTCCACTAGTTTGTGTTTTGCATTCTTAGACGTCGGGAATGCTGATGTAATGGCGTTGACTATAGCCAAACCCTAAGTTTTGTGTATCAGTATCCAGGGACGGATTCAGAAAATCGAGTTAGTGGGACGAAATTTTGGCTGTTCTTGTGTGGTGTCCATAACGATTTATATCTGCTTGTAACTTGATGCAGTAACCATTTATAACATATAACTTTTGATTGTCGGCAGTTTGGGAATCGGCTAACTGGAATCGGCAATCTGGGATAATACCACTCTACCACAAGCAAGCAGTCCTTGCAGCTGTAATAATACAAGCGAAGGATGCCAAGACGGCGAAAGCAATAGGCAAGATAATTCGGACAAGTCAGTCTTGGGAAGACGTAAAGCCCACAATTGTGGCAGAAATCTTAAAATATGTCCAGTGCCAACAGTTTAGATACACTCTACAACAGCTCGGGCTACGTATGCCATGATGTAAGCTACGAGTTTTGGGGCAATGGACATTGCGGTAATGGACAGAATGAATTTTGTTTACGTTTTGTTATGTTTGTTACTTTTTTCAAGACGAATATATGTATAAATTGTGTCTTGTGTTTTGTTCTAGCATTTATTATCTCCAGATTTTTCTATTGTTCCTTATTTAGAACACCCCAGACCATTTTTATTTCATAACACAGTATACATAGAGATCCCAACAAAAACAACAGGTAGTTGAATTTTATTGGTCTCTGTTTACATATATTCATAAACACAAAATTACAACTCTGTCAATCTACATAGACTGAATTGTATAAAAAATTTGTTTGACAATAAGATGTATGTGTCTGCAGTCTTCTGTTTTGTCTGCTCATGATAATAGGCAGTTTCTTATTGAAATTGATGAAACTTTGTTAAGTTGTTCATTCTGAAAAAATTAAATGAAACAAAAATAAACAAACAAACAAACTTACTGTATTAATCATCTCCTATTAAAATGTAGTCCAATATTAGCAATTCATATGTATCGACTATTTTTTAAATCAAATAATACTAATATTCTAAAGATATAAATTACATTATATATTAATTTAATTCATTTATTCTTATTCAAAATCATTTTTTATGTAACAAATTGTGTATTATAGGATCAATTTTTAATATATTTTATTCCTACCTACAGTATTCCTACCAACAGCACTTAAGTACTTTTATTGCAATGAATTGGAGTGCTCTCCCCTAGCTATTTGACCTAATAGAGAACGTATCGTGCAGTTACAAAAATCGATTCTTTGGGATAAAGCGTAATTATTTTTTCACAAATATTGGATTATTATCATAATATATGGTAATATCTACCATTTCTGAGGGGTTTTCACCACAGATATGGGGGTTTTTACACTATTCCACGGGGTTTTTACACTTTTCGGGGGGTTTTTACACTTTCGATGTACCGGTTTTTGCTTATATTGTTTTTTCAGAAATCCCTGTAGCTATTCGTCAATTGACAGAGGACGAAAAACGTCTTTATTTGTAAATTATAAACTCTGGTACAGAAACAAGGTATTACATTAGAATTATAATTATTGGAGAAAATGGGGTTGGTAAAACTTGTTTACTGAACAGACTGCTTGGAAATCCAATTGACGATGTGAAATGTACAGATGGGATGGATGTTCATTGGTGCAAAATCAGACTTAGTGATGGACAATGGATCTTGGGTGAAGCTACTACATACTCATGTAAATATAGAAATAAAACGATTAAAATGATCTATTGTTGTTCAAAGTAAATATTCAGATATTTCATAATTGTTAACTATTTTGTGATGTCATGTAATAACCATACATATTTTGCAAGCGACGTCCTCATTTTTGAATACTCTCCCAAAATAGACTGAAAAAATGATTCCAAACATGCTCTTCCGAACTTAAATTATATCGAAAACCCCGGCCTCCGATCATTAAGATTGCATAAATATGAAATAATAATTAAATCTGCTGTATACTTGGCTAAAATCCATTTTGGAATTTAGTCACATAAAAAGTATGAGCTTAATATTTATTATTGACATGTCTAAAAATGAACATTTTTACGACTTTTACGGGGGACCTTGGGGTCGAGTGGTTAAGATAGTAGGTCCTCTACAATTGAATACCGAGGTTGCGGATAAGGGTCTTACTTCGGTCAGGGTGTGCTCGACTCCAATCTTAATTGACAAAAATTACCAGGACGCCGCAATATAGCGAAACGGTTGCCACAAGAGGGGTTAGACAGCATTAAAAGCAAAAAGCGACTTTAAAAATACCATTTGAATGCTCTTTACATTACTTCAGATGATTCATGCTTTAATAAGCCGAGGTTTAAACTTTAAAACCTAATAAAAGTGTTGCTGTCGTGTGGTAACACAAATTGTTGGAGTTATAATATTGTTGATATTGTTGTATACTGTATCACAAATTTGTTCATACGTGTGCATACAATAACTTTTTATTGTTAGTTTTTACTTGGTGTGTGCTTTTGTGACATTTTGTGTTTATTGTTTGTTTGAATGGTGTTTTAACGCCGCTTTCAGCAATTTTTCAGCTATATCATGGCGTCCAGTTTTTTTTTTTTGGGGGGGGGGGAGGAAGCCGGAGTACCAAAAACATTGACAACAGATTCTACCATAATTTTTGTTTCATTTCGATACACATTTCACAAGTAGGATTACACATGTAATAAAACTTACTAGTTGTTTGAATCTTATACATCTAGACGACATTCTGTTGCGTCCAACAAATTTCATTGTTACGTGTAGTTGAACTTGTTTGTTAAACCCAATTATATATTTTTTACCCTGTTAGATTTTGATTAACCAAAATGTGCCATGAATTTGAAGCGTTTATGACCTGCGTGACATAGATTTGAGTACCTTTAACATCGGCCATGTATTTTTCCAATTGTATGACGTCATCTGCCATAGATCTGAGAATATGCCGTCGATTTGAGGACGTACTTCGATCTGAGTCTAACATCGTGGCGTAAAAGCCAAAATTAAGATTTCAAAACACTAACAACTGCATTGACAACCACAACAAAGATTTCTAAGTACTTTAGGGGTTTCGCCACTACCTCCCCTTATAGATTCTCAAAAATTTTCTTGAACTCAAGTTCCGTAGTAGATTAAAGTATTTATATCAATTGTTATGATACTTATAGATTATTTGCGTTTTTTTGAAACGAGATGCGTTTTCTCGTCCATATCTCATCGAAGGGCGACAGCCCTGAGATGAGATGACGAGAAAATGCATCGAGTTTCAAAATACGTAAATTTATAGATTATTTACGTTTTTTGAAACGAGATGCGTTTTCTCGTCCATATCTCATCGAAGGGCGAGTTTCAAAAAACGTAAATAATCTGTTTATCGCTGTTTTGTAACATTGTGACGTCACAGTGTTTACTTAACGACGTCTTGACAGCGAGCTGGGATGGGCCTATCTCACGCTAGTAGAGTGAGATGGAATAATATCGCACACAAAGATCAAAGGAAAATACTGCAAAATAGCGATAAAATATGTTTATCGCTGTTTTGTAACATTGTGACGTCACAGTGTTTACTTAACGACGTCTTGACAGCGAGCTGAGATGGGCCTATCTCACGTTAGTAGAGTGAGATGGAATAATATCGCACACAACGATCAAAGGAAAATACTGCAAAATAGCGATAATTACCAATTCATATAGACTCGCAACATCCCATTCTGTTAAATATGGTTAAATGCTTAAAACAATATCCAAGAGATTTAAGGGTCTTATATCCGTTATTTTATCGAAATGTGTCCAATTAACTGTCATCAACGAAGCAAAAGTCAAACGACGAAAACCAAGAAAAACAGACTTAAAAACATTATTTATTAGACTAAGACCCGCGTTACAAAAAATCTTACACCTTACGATCAGTTGATTTTATGGGGTATAGCTTGTACTCTAGATGTAAAACTGGTCGTACGTCGTCAGACGTTTTGTTAAAAAGGGGTAAAGAATAATGTATTTTTATCAACTATTCTGGAAGTTTGAAACATCAGAAGATTAAAACAGATGTTCGGTCACGCACGAGAGGACACATTGGTAAGTTACCCGAGTCTTGTTTTAAAAAAATGCACTACTAGATTTACAATGTGATACATGGCTATTACCACCATGTATGTGCTTTTGAATACAAATTTACTTTGTAAATTCATTTTCTGTTTTAAAACTATAATTTTATTATACACAATATTTATCTGCTTAAGAATGGGAGACGTATTTAAATGTTATTTATAAATTATTTTTGTCTTTCAGGATTTTTCTTGCTTATACCAGTTGCTGTATATGGAGTAACGACCGATGACAACATACAGTTATCATGGTCATATTATTTGTGTACGACAATATATCTGTTAAAATTGGTTGTTGATGTAGTTCACTTTTGCGTTAAATGGTGTAAACATTAAACTAATCAGCAACATCCATATTTTAAAGAATTTTAAACTTTAAAAATGTGTTAATACGTTTGGCATGCGATATAATCCTGGAGACGGAAGCACGTTACAAATGCTGTCAGTAGAAAAAGGAAGTTTTTTATAATAGTTATAATAACGTAGCTCCCTTTTTTATTTATCTTGACTTGCTACAGAGAGGAGCAGCCTGTAGTGATTCTTACAGAGGATTTTGTTTTCGTAATCATGGTATTGTTGACTAGGTTCACTAAGTACCAATTTTGGCCCTATACTGAAAAACACCTTTGTTGTTTTATTCTGGTAGAATAAGCTTTAATTTAGTGTAAAATGCAGTTTTTATTGTTTTTCTTATGTTTTTACTAATTTTGGGGTCAAAACTGCTAAAATGAACGGAAAATCACAAATTTCTGGAAAAAGACAGTAAAACTTGAAAAATAAAACATATAATTGTAATATTTTGCATAAAACATTTATTTCAATCATAATTTTCATTTAAACAGATTTATAATCGCTCTCAACAACATATATTAGTATTTTGCGGGGAAAAGATGATTTTTTAGCAGAAATTCCCAGATTTCTGGAAATTAATAATAAAAAGTGAAAGTAACATTATGTGATTGTCATAAAAAGGCACATAATGCATTTTTCGCATTTAGTTTTCATTTAAATAGTATTGTAAATAGTAGCATCAAAATATAAGTGATTTTTTTTGTAAAAAGTTGCATTTTATTAAATATGTTCGATTTCTGGAAATAATAAATACAAATTAATCGCTCTGGTCTGGTATATATGCATCTTCGACAAACTCACTCCAATCCTTTACACCAAAATTACTTTTTGAAGTGTGTCTAGCATAGCCAAGATACCACAGCACAGCTGCTATGTGGGAACACACCCCGACAACTCTAGCTCCGGCGCGACACTTGCAGAACCACGCAGTAATATTAGACTGAGTAAACTTGATCCATAATAGATATTGTTTTGATGAAATATGCCTGCTTTGTACTTTCACTCTTAACAGACCCGGGTCTTCCTTGAAAATTAAAATGTCACTTACTTCACCCAAATACTCCTGAACATAACTTGGGCTCAACTTCAGCTGATATGTTCCACATGTTATGTTCCTGAGATCTCCCTCACTTAGTTTAGGAAAATCTTCTAAACCATCGTCAGTACTCCATTTAGAAGACTTCCTCTCCAACGCATTTTCCTCCACAAATGCTTTCAGGCTGTTTACTTGGGTAGATAGGTGTTTCATCTTGGCACCCAAAACCTCATCTTCTGCAGACAAGCCAGTGGACAGTGGTGGATAAAATTTGTTGCTGATTGCACAAACGTTTTTTATATTATCCTGAATGTATGGAACTTGACTTGTTGGTAAAGTGTTCGAGAAATATTTAAATCTTTTAATTCTTGAGTTTGCTGCTTCCACTACCCATCTAATCTACAAATACATGTACATTAGTTGATACAAAATTAATTACCGAACCATGTAAACATCATACATTCCCAGGGGTAAAAATTTCAACATTAAAACTATGCTCACTTAATATAGTACTTTTTATGACTAATACATATACAATGTATATGATAATGTGCAAAACAGTTATACAGCAGTTGTACATTATTTTGAAGTCGTTTGTTTCAATGATGTTTTACGCCACTTTCAGCAATTTTTCAGCTATGTCATGGCGTCCAGTTTTTATTGAGGGAGGAAGCCGGAGTACCCTGACAGAACCCCCGACCTTCGGTAGGAAAACTGGCAATCCTTGTCAATTAAGATTGGAGTTGAGTACACCCTGTCCGCAGTGAGACTCGAACCCGAAACCTCAGTGTTGACAGACCACTTGATCAATAGTAACTACCTTATCCACTCGGCCACCGAACCCCTTTTTGAAGTCGTGAAATTATAACGTATGATCTAAATAAACTTATAAAAATTCTGATTGTGTCTTCTAGTAGTGTTGCGTTTAAATGATACAACTATATGCAAATTCTGTTATTTAGGTGAAACTTAACGTTACTTCAATTTCGTCCCGTATTGCCCATTTGTATGCTTCTCATTATCTTCTAAAGATTGAAATAATATCTTTCTGGTATTACCAAAATGACCAGAAAAATAGTCTTTTTCAATCAATGCTTTGATTTATACTAAGCATAGTGTTAAGCTTTTAATTGAATACTTAATAATTTATTGTTTGTTTGTTTGAATGATGCTTAGCACCACTTTTAGCAATTGTTCATGCAGCTATATTATGGCGTCCAGTTTTTATTGGGGCAGTACGCCGTAATGTCCCTAGAAAACACCGATCTCCGTTAGGAAAAATAATATTTTAAAATATAATACCATTAATACAGCTTTGAACAACTATTGATTTAAAATATACCAATTATATGTTTGGAGACTTGATACATTAGCTACCCCTTATTTGCTCTGCAACACCATGCCCCTAAACTTAAAAAAAAAATCATAATATAATTTTAACACAAAACACAAAAAAGTGCTGGTAGTGTTGTCGCCAAGTACATGTGATAAGAACTTCCTTGTCACTTACCTTGGTTACTAGTCTACTAAGATTAGCATCTTCAGTTGACATTTGCTTATCTCCTTTATTCATTAACTTGGGCATTTCTGCTTGAATTCCCAGGGATTCTAAATATGGAAGTTCGTCTCTAAAGCATCGATCTACTATAAAAATATCATCTCCAGTCACCCAGTTCCTAATTTCTTCAATATTATTATTTAATATGTGTTGTAATATTGACGCATCATTGTTTTTGGCATCAGCTAGGTAAGGACCAATCACTGCTATAAAATAGCCAGTGGTCGTGACAATCACCATTGGTTTAACCAATGGCCTCCCTTTGTGTGTGCTATACGAACGTCGTTGAAAGAGAAAATTGTTACTTTTTTCAATAAAGATGTATGTACCATCAATAACAAGTATAGCTTGGTTGTTAGCAACATTTCCAAATAATGACTGTGCCAAAGGTCTGGTGTGACAATCAATAACTTGTTGTCAGCTTATGTGGTTGAATCCCAAATATTTAGGTGAAAAATGTTGAATTAAAACTTTCCTGACGGATGATATGGCTCTACGCACACATTTAAAATTGTTGAGAGAAAGGTATTTGAAAGTCCAGATTTCATTTTACAGAGGTATATTGCAACAGTTGTTTTAATACTTCGAACTGGGGTATTCTTAAGGAATTGGCATATCTCTTTATAAAGCTCCTTAAACTGGAGTCCATTAAGACCTATAAGTTCTAACAAGTCATGGTCTCTTAAATTAGAAGAGTCATCAAAATCTAGCCTTTTTTTCTCATTGAGTAAACATAATTCACGCATATGATTCAATATTTCTGCTACGTATGTTCTATTCACAAACGATTTATCTACAATTGGAAGATTTTTTAATGCATCCTCAACAAGTAACCCATCTTTCAGATGACCGGGGCAACATCTGTTGCCAGCTGGAATTAAAACATTGTTTTTGATAAATGCAGTTGTGCGGCAATCCGATGTAATGATGACAAGTTTTGGGCCCGGTTTCTTGCAGATGCAGCAATACCCATGACTTTTAGATGTTGACGGGAAGTTCAAAGAAATAGATGGTGGACTTGGAAGGTTTATTTTTTGTACTGTTTGTTGAGTTGCGACTCTCGTTGATACTACTTTGGGAGAGTTTCTGGTTTCATTTCGACACTGGTGCCTACACTTATTGCAAATTACAGAGTTTAACCCATTTTCTATCAAAAACTTTTTCCGTAGAACTTTGGCCACATCCTTAGTAACTGTGCGTCTCTCATTAGTCTTTGTTCTTTTAGAGCATAATATACATTCAAAGTAGTTGGTTTTATTTGTTGGCATTGTAGGAGTTTCTGAAAAAAAAATTCAACATGCATTTACTTAATTAGCCTACAATTGAGATTCTCAACTTTTGCAAATATCATGGTATATTTAGCATATTTATTTCAATGACTGAAGGTTGAAAAGTAACACAGTTATTTAATTTATTAATAATTGATTTTTAAGATAATTGTTAATAAACTCTTTTTATTATGGATTTATTTACTGGAATAATTTATTTCCATGTATTTACATGTACTGTGGTATTTGTAGAATTATCTCCCCTGTTTTAGTTCTATTTTTTATTTTATTTTTTAAAATTGAATATCTTTAATAATTATCAATTTTGGAAAATGTAAAATATTTTGTTTTGGTTTTTGTAAGGTTTTAATGATTAAATTTTGTTCGCAACAATACTTGTCAAATACAATACAAATGTTATATTAGAAAATACCTTGATAGAGTAAAAAAAAAATTTTCACTGGGTAAACACTTCCCTTAAGGGAGATCTTAACAGGCTATCTTCATTTCAGTTTGGAATTACGCATGTTAATCATTTCTCTTAAAGATAAACATTAGATTTTCACTTAGGTGGACGGAACTTGAATAAAATATCAACCGGAAAGGAGAATATTTCATTTGATTCACCAAGTCGGGTTACTAATTGCAGATACAAAATTGATGGAAAAATAGACCAAAAGATGAAGGAACGTATCAACATACAGTTCCGTGCACAAATACATCATTTATTAGTTAGAAATGCTCACGGACGGACGGATATTCCGTCTTGTATTAGTTTTCATTGTCCGACACTCGGCTAGCTTTTATAACTATATATTATAATTATCTCCCCTGAATATAACTGATAGATTAATTAATTACATTATTTCTATACAATTAACAAAAGTTCCTCTTTTTTGACGAAAATTTTTAAGTAATTATTTAAATACATGCCATTTTGTATTATTCATAATGTACATATTTCAAAATCTATCTTTCTTTTGTTATTTTTATTGCTGAAAATACCATGTGCGACATTCATAAAAAATTCAATTACTCCATTTATTTCTGAAAAGTGTCGTCTGCTTACTCAAAAACCTTCCAGAATGCTATCTGATGGTTGCCTGTCGGTTATGATACTGATTAAATCTTAATTTTTGAAAACAAAACACAAGTCAATCTATGATATAACTAAAAGAAAGCAGAATTATCGCGAGTCCAGTTACATTTGGTGTATGATCATTGTTCACTGTATTATCAGAAATGTATATGGAAATTCCGATTATTACAAATATATTGCACTGATTATAGACTCATATCTGAACAAAATAAAAATGTAAATTTTTACAAATCAATATATTTGTCATGTGTTGATAAAATACTGTATGGTACCATACTTCACTCGTTGTTAGGAAGTTCGGCTTGCTGATTTTAACATTCCTGACATTTTATAAAAAAATAATTATATATACAGTAGTGTGTCATCTCCGACATCGGATTCTTAAAAATACCAGAAAGTAGTGCAAGATCATCTGTTTACCTTATTCTATAGCTACTTCAGCTGCCACTGTTTCACGGTGTTTTCATCTCGATCATTTCATCTCTGAATCAAAGTTTTCTTGTCCGACCGAACCCGACTTTAAAATTACGCGATGTCTCCTTGGAAACAAAAAAACGAAATGTGCAAAATATACGATTTTGACACCTTTCACCATTGTTTCAATAAAACTTTTATTTAAAAATTAATAAACTTGAACTAAATTTAATTTAATTTGTTATAATATAACTCTATTTGTTTGTGGGAACATTTTGGGGCATGAAATAGGTAAAATACTGTATGTAAAATTTACGAATACTTTCGACCGTGGGCTTGGTTGTTTTAAGTATTTCGATACATTTTAGTGCATTATTGGACAATTAAACATTAGTATTGTTTTTAACGAATTATCTACTCAAAATTTTGGCACTATAACCGGTTGAAAATGTTAGTTGTTAATTAAAATGGTCAAAATTATGTCAAATGAAGATGCGTATTTATACCCGATTATGTGGAAAAGAGTTGCTATTTTTTTTAAATTTCGGTAGGGCGCCACACCTCGCCCACCATTTTTTTTACACAGTTCCGTTCTGAACAACTTTTTCTTTCATCTTATGTTAAAATAATGGTGGGCGAGGGCTGGCGCCACTATGTTTAACAATGAAATATGGTGAAATTTTCATAAAAATGAACAAATTAAAGGATTATGTCATTTTTATTTGTCCTGTGTGTACATACCAGTTTAGTATTTGTTTGTGATATGTTATATCTGCTATCAGGGACACATAAGCTGTTCACTGCACAATTTATTATATATCTACATTCTACTTAAAAAAATACTGAACAACAGGGCAATTTTGATGGGTACTTGGCCCTGATCCTTTGAATTGCGGAAGTTTATAACTTCGGAATCGCAGTGTCGAAATTGCATGCAGGATAGTGCAACAAATATAACTAAAATCGTCCGGAATTAAGTTTTTATCAAATCGACCCCAGAATTATACACTTTCGCAATTAAAATTTTACTCAAGATGTTTTCAGACAACCACAGATGTATTTTGTATCTTGTATAACTGTTAATACGTGACAATAAAGGCAATTTGAAATCAGCATTAGGGTTCTTAGTAGCAGGAAGAGGACCAGATAAATTGGGAGAAAAGCTTCAAGATGTATTCAGAACTTGATTTCTTTTTCTCATACATTCAAAAACCTATTTAGTGTAATATACAAATATGCGTCTATTAGGTTGTTTATGGCTACTCAACGATCACGCGATTTTCCTATATTGTAAAGAAATATAACGTATGTGTACCGCATCATTGTGTTTGCTCTCTATTCTAATAATCATTTGCACTTTTATGTATCGGCTTTTTATTTATTTTGGCTACTTCATTGGCAGAAGTTAGATGCAGATGGTTTATATGGATACATTTTAGTACTCTTATCACGTATATCATATCTTAGTTTATTCTAAACTTATTGTTATATTGTTGACCTGACAGTTATGCTTACCTTCGGTTTTGTTGTCGCAAGTTTCATTTAGCATCACCGGATACAATCATTCTCAAAGAAAAAAGAATTTTGTATATATATACATGGTTGAGATGTGTATATGTATACATGGTTGAGATCATCGGTGTGTTAAGGTGTGTAAAGGACTGCGCGAACAACAAATTTCTTCAGTTTTAAATCTCATCATTTTGCAATGCAATCAATGCATTTCTACTTTCTATCGCCTAGTATGATTGAAATGGATGGAAGTATGATATAAACAAAAGATGGTATGTCTAATATTTCGTAAAACTTCAAAAGTTCAATATTGTCTGTTCAGATGATTTCTTATACCGACACTTATAGAATTTTTATTCGTTTTGCTATATGATTGGATTAACACAAAGGGCTTAAAACAAATATTTTTGTGCTGTTTTATATTCCGAATTAGGACAACCTGGCCATAACAGGTAGGTGTTTGTTTTTCACTTAAGTCTTTCTTGTTTAAATAACTACTCATTCATATTGCAGTGACTGGCATATGCTCATATTTGTTACATGTACATAATAAAGGAAACTGCAAATAAAGATAATTCTTAGATAAAGATGACATGTTTACAGAATGGCGGAAAACTCACCGTAGTAGACTTTCTAGAAATATGATTATATCGTTCTAATTTTTGAAAAAAACCCACTTTATTGAGCAAATATATTTATAAATATCTAAATAAATATTTAAATATGTCTTTTATACAAATCAGTACACTTTGTTGAAGCATTATATTTCTGCACGTTCTGAAACATTATCAGCATTTTATAAATATTAAGAGGTTAGTGAACAATATAACACTAAAAATCCAGTCGTTCAATGACGTATCTTGCTTAAACGTTTTTGGATTTTATCACTGTATAATGATATAAATAACATGTTCATCAAAGTTATAAACCAACCAATTTCTAAATCGTTTTTCAACAATCCTACACTGACACTCGTTTATTAAGATACAAGGCTAAATAATTTACATGGTTTCCGAAATATTCAAAATAGGTTCTACTTACATATACATTCTGTGAATTATATCGCGCTGATATTACATCGAAAAGACTAGTCGTTGATCTACGTGGTTAATTCTATTCCCTGGTATACTTTAATTAACGGTAGACCAAACATGTTAATGTTATATTGTTTGTTTGTTTGGTGGTGTTTAAGGCCACTTGAAGCAAGTTTTCAGCTATATCATTGCGTTCAGTTTTTATTGGGGAGGAAGCCGGAGTACCCGTAGAAAACAGCCGATCCGAGTAAGAAAAGTGGCAATCCTTGTCATTTAAGATTGGAGTCGAGTACACCTTGCTGCAGTGAGAATCAAACCCGTAATCTCAGTGTTGACAGACTTCTTGATAAATAGCAGACGAAGTACCCCAACCATTTAATGTTATAAAGTTCTTATATATTTTTATAGAGATTAAACACGGACATAATTAACGTAATTCTTTGACACCTTAGATGATAGACGGCGAGAATTGCATTGGGTTAACAACGATAACCTAATGTTTGATCTTCTTTGTGTGTATCATAATGACGCAGATTAATGTGAACGTTCTTATTGTATAGACCATGCTATAATGCTTGCTCTCCAAACAAGATGGGACATAAAATAAAAGAATCGTCTCAAAATGAAAGATTCTTGCACATGTACATATATCAGAACACAGAAGATTTGATTGGTGTTTTAAAGCCACTTTCAGCAATTTTTGAGCTATTTCATGGTGTCCAGTTTTTATTGAGGGAGGAAGCCGGAGTACCCGGAAAGAACCCCCGACCTGCGGTAGGGACACAGAAGAGCTGCAGTTCTAATTTGATACAATTTCTGATGAATGTTGTTAGTGTTAGCCAGATTTCTATTATAAAATTATGCATCATCATGTAGTTGTTTACATATAAAGGTACAAATTTACTTCTAATACAAAAAGCGAAACGTTCACATATTGTTGCGAACAAGTGAACAAAATGCAAAGAATGAAGAACTGTCTGCCCATGTGTCGGGATTAAAGTGTCCGAGTATTAGAGTTGTATTTGGGCAGGTATATAGTTCCCTAAAATTGCATGTCGTAATTAATAATCCGGATTCGGACAAATACACGCGACACAACAAGGAAACCAAAATTATAAACACAAATTAAGTCACCCGAAATTAAAAACATATTTAATTAATAAACAGAAAAACTAATGTATTCATTATAATTATGCATTAAAAACACGTCTGTGTTCTCGAATATTTTGTCTACAAATAGGGCATGTTCTATTGCCATTTATCACTGTATTGCTGCAACTTTCACAGCAAGCTATATGTCCACAGTCTAAAAATATCACGTCTTTTGGTCTATCCAGGCAAATAACACATTCGCTTTGATTCTGATTAGGAGCAGGTCTAGCTCTTTGTGTAGGAGTTATATTTATTTGCGCAGGAGAAGTGGGCGCTTGGCTGTCCATAGGCAATGGTGGCGCAGAAGGTTCTACATTCGTAGTTCGTGCATTCGCAGGAGCTACAATGGACAATGACGGACGACCTATAAAAGTAAAAAAAAATATATTAAGGAACATTTCTATAAGAAACATAAATTTTATTGACAAAATTCACGTTTCCACAAATTGACAGTTCCTGTATACTTACCTGATAACAACAATCAACAGTCTTTTCCTCTGGTTAGACAACCAAGACGAGACTGTATCTGTGCATACCCGTAAAACCCCCAGTAAAACTATTTATTACAGCATATTTACTTAAATAAACATTTTAAATAAGGAACGTTGAAACAAACTTTTGCGTAATTTAATTTCATATGACATAATTTTTTAATAATGTTTAAGAAAAATATGTTCGACCATATGTTTTTCTATGCAGTCGTGCTTATCACTTATTATCCTCTTACAGACGAACAAAAACATAATTTATATCAAACATAAAAGTAACATTCTTCGAAACGAAAATAAAAAAATAGGGTTGTATTCAAATGCAAAATACATACTCTGACATTCCACGACTAGCAGTATGACAGCTGAAACTGCATACAGAAAAAATGCTATTAGAGCAACTGCAAAGGAACCAGACAAGTAGTGACCTTGTAACCAATTTGACTTCCTGTAATTGTCTCCATAAATGCTAACACTGATCATGAGAAAAAAGGCTGAAACAAAATTATTTAAAATGTTAACACAGACTGAAGATTCATAACTTAAGCTAAGCGCAAAAATCAGGAATATGTCGCGTTCTAGCATAAAAAGTGTCAGCTAACGGAGTACTGTTTTAGCTCACCCGGTTTACGGCCTGGCTTGAATTCCAGACATCGCAAGTTCGATTTTTTTTTCTCTATGCATCTACTCATACAAATTATTGGATTGATTGGATGTGTTTACGTTCATCGAGCAGTATTTCATTTTATTCTGGACGAGAACAAGGTAACAATAAATCAAATAGAGTAGAGGCTACATCGAGCCTCCTTTTATCGACATCTACAAAAGGTTCTTTATTGTTCAAGGAGCGTGGAAGCCATCCCAACAATTTGTACTTTTTACTAGATTGAAAAGTATATTTGTCCTAAGGTTTCGTTATTTATTGTCGTATACTATTTGTCTTACCTGTGAGTAAGCAAGTGACTATTGTGACAATATTAACTTTGACATTCTTTAGTGTCTTGGACACACAGCTATATAGTATTATTGCCACGAACGTAATTACTGCAGTTACACATGCGAGGCATTGGAACACTCGAGTTGACATAAGCCAACCTGCAACATAAACAACAAATGGTTAACCTTGATATATATTCCTGACCAACCTGACCAACAGGCTTCGTCAGTGTTTTTACAACATTCGTTGTAAAAACACTAACGAAGCCTGTTGGTCAGGCGAAATATTTGTGCAATTAATAAATAAATGCCAGTACGTTGTTACTGACTTTTTCACCGGTACACATCAAAGAGAAATTGTACAAATTACCGAGCAATAATGAGACACCAACACCGACGACCAAGGGTTAGATGGTGTACTACAGTTCGTGTATGGAATCTATAGAACAAGAGAAGAGTGTGATTCAGCGATGAGTAACGTTTTTAGCTTGAAAAGTGAGATGGTCCTATACGAGTGTACATGCGCCGAAATGAACGTTTTGCGCAAAACTGTGTTGTAGAAAGAGACAATTTTGGCGGAGGCAGCGTTATGATGTGGGCACTATCTCTTACACCTGGAACACACAGCTGATACATATCCAAGGCAATCTTAACGCTGTTAGGTATAGAGACGAAATTACACGGCCTCATTTATTGCCTGTAATTGACATTCAAAGAGAATTTATCTCAACACGGCAATGCCCGACAACATACAGCACGTGTAACAGTAGATTTTGTATAACAACAGAATGTCAATGTGATCCGTTGGCCATCACGATCTCCGGATCTTAACACAATTGAACATCTATGGGATGAACTGGATCGGCGCGTGCGCCAACGACAACCACCGCTGCAAAATCTGCAACAATTATAGCAGGCACTGCAGTATGAGTGGCAAAGGATACCGCGTGTTCGTACTCAACGTTTAATTAAATCCATGCCAAGAATAGTAAGGGCTGTGTTACAAGAAAATTGCGTGATTTATTGACAATATGCGACAAAATGTTATAGCGAGCGATAGCTCGCTTAATGGTAGAAGTATCCTATGACTATGAGACTATCGAGTTGTAAAAAATTCTTGCAACCGGAAGTTTTCAAGTTAATCTCCAATTTCTACACAACATCGCAAAAATCTCCGTTGTAGGAGAAAAGTGTGCAACAAAACTGCTTCTAGGTATTAAGAATTTAAATTTCGTTAACGAAAATAACTTAACACAACTTCAAAAGTTTTTCCTTTAGTAATGTATTTTTTTTCTGTTTGGAGGATATTTTCTTTCCTCCATTTTGACTCGACTTCTCGTAAGTTATCGTAACTACGTAAAATAAATGCAAAACTCGACACGAGAAGAAAATACAGACGAAAAGTATTTTTTTTAAATGCTATATTCATAAAACATTTATTTTTTAACCAAATTATTTTAATTTTTGATGTTATGCAAAAAACGATGGTTGACGTGAATTAAAAAACGTGCAACGATAGTTGACGGGAATTATTTTTCGTCTGCTTCTGACCGGCGATACTTGACGTGAACTGATATATTTGCTGCCATGACTCGTGATCGTCTGTCGTGTAAATTCGTCTGCTGATCCTGGTTCATAAAAACAAACCCGATCTTGTTGATTGGTAAGTGTTACTTTATGATTGCACAATTTGTACATGTTTCCAATTGAATTTAACAGACATATGACGTTGTTCAGCCTCTGCTGCAGGCATAAGAATTTTCTTCCGCTCTCGCTGTTCGTATCTGGGTAATGGGAAAATAACGCTTCGCGCGTCTCTATCCTGATCTTACCATTTAAATGAATTTAAATGACAATCTACTTAAAATGTATTCTTTCGCCATGCTCCCCCTTTATGTTATTGGTGGCTGCGTTAGCGACCAATTACAAAAGGGGGTAGCAAGTGTAAGATTTAATTTTAATTATAGATTGAAAAATTGAATTATAAGTCTTATAAATCTACTATAGTTAGCAAGTAGTTCCTGACATTTAGCTTTAGCCAATATATCATGCAGACAACCAATATTTTTACCTTAAGTACCCGTCCCTGTTTACACCAGTAAAGAGGATAGTAATACTGAACCGTACCTTGATAATTTTCACACATTATTTTGTTCTAATTGTATTTTAATATAATTCTACTTACGTCTTACGTGTCTTATGGATTACATTGTTGAGTATTGTGCTTTTATCCAATAAACTGATTGATTGATTGATTGATTGATAATTAAAATAAAATTGTTTGTTCTTTTAAGAAAAAGCTCTTGTTCAGCTTGTACATTTTATTAATAATGTTATGATTTTATTGTTAAATCTGAACTGTATATTTTTTCATAAGCCAGACACAGAATTATCAATCCTGGAATTATAGTCAATTGCTTGCAGAACCTACACATATATAAAGTTGGGAAATCATACAAATACAGAAACTGATTGTTTGACTGGACATTTGGCCACAGTTTGATGGCAGCAACATAGATGAGACAAATGAACAATGTGTCAAATTGGCCCTTTGAAGGGCCACCACATTATTGAAAAAGAATCTAAATTGTTTGATGCACATTTTTTACACAAAATTATTATAAAGCAGTATTTTTTAACAACTTCATAAAATTGCTATTTAATTAAACAATACCATTCTAAAATTTTGCCAAAATGTCTATAAAAAAAGTACACCACACAACTGTAATCAAGGCAACTGAATAAGTGACCACTGAAAGACAAAAATCCATGAAATGAATTAGAAGCCAGTGACAAAGCTTTATTTTGAGGTTTTTGTTTTTATTTAGGCCAATGCCCTATAGTCATCAGTCTGTCTGTAAGTCTGTCTGAAACTAATTATGTCCGAACTATAACTTTTTTCTCTTTTGAGGTAGGCTTTTGATATTTGGTATGTGTGTACATGTAGATAATAACAAGGCGATGTGCCGCATACCATGGTTGATAACTTTTTACCTTAACCTCAAGGTCAGCTGGACCCACGGAGATGGATTCCATTTTTCTGAGACATCTTGTTTTTACTGTTCTAAACCAAGTGCAATGTACAGAGATAGTTTAACCATGCTCACAGTTAATAACTGATCCTTAATCAGCTGTTGTTGCTATGTTATGCTTAAAAACATTAATCTAAAAGAAAATGTACAAGAGAATTTTTCCTAAAACTTTCAAAAAGTTACCAGATCACTGGGATATATACGGTATCTGGAGAAATCCAGACCTTCGGTAGGAAAACTAGCACTAAATGTCATATAAGATAATAATTGCAATCAAGTGCACCCTACCAACAGTGAGACTTGAACCCACAACATCATGGTTGACAGACCATGTGATCAATAGTATACTTACCATCTTAACCACTCGGCAACACTGAAGCCCCAGAATGGTTGGTGTTGTTTTATTATGCAAAATTTATTTTGGAGAAAATTATGGATTTGTATGCCCTTGCGGCGGTAAGTCGGGAGGGGGTGATATTAATTTCCCATTGTTTTTAAATATTTTAGCACATTACCTAAGCTAGTTATATCCCTTGGATGTACACATAACTTTTCAAGTTAATAATTTGATATTATTTTATCTCGTGGCCTCATTGGGAGTGGGGAGCCCCGGGAGGTTTGCACATAACATAAACATTACAGATGAATTATTTAACAATCGTGCATCAAATTAAGGAAAAAACATATTATTCTATAGAAAACTTCAAAACAGTTACAGTCTATATAATAAGACTAAGTTCTTAGACTGTCATTGTCAATCAATACTTCAAATACCCTTGCTTTTTTGGCGAAGGTACGAATTTAGCAATGTAGCAGAGCGGGAGTTAATCTATCCCGGCACTTTGTCCAAAAGAAGTTGCATATATTATCAGACATGGTCAATCTTGATATCTTTCGACAGTGTCACCATTTTTTTTATCGGTTTCGTGTTTAAGATTCGATCATTATTGCTACGTGATGATAGTTATTGCCGTTTTAAACCACCCGCTGTGCGTTGTTTATTAACTGACATTCGTGTCTCTCTTTAATTACGTGTACCAAATGAAAAACATTGAGAAATCCTAAACTGAATAGTGTGTTGCATCTTGGGAAGGTATATTCTTACTACGGAATGGTTGTTACAATATAGAAAGATTATACTAAAATTAGGTCACATTATACATATACGGAAAAATGGTCAACCTAGCATTTTCCACGTGCATCTTCAAAGAAGAAAAAAATTCCTTAATAAAAATCACTTCCTGTAAGTTTCGCCATTAATGAAGCCTTAATAACGTAAATAAGATGAATATTATGTTTGAATTTTGTATAAATAGACCGAAGTTAGAATTTTTTATTTGCTACATAACGAGCAATAGAACTAAATTCTGTCGTTAATCCGACAAATCACAAAACGAAATTCGGATTATAGCTGCAGTAAAATTCGGCCTACAATATTTCAAGTACTCAATAAGATACCTCATGCTTATGTTCAACCAATAGAAAATATCGATGAAAGTTATTATTAGATATTTATTTAAAATTTTCAAGATCGTATTTTATTAATAATTTCCATTCCTGATAGAACAATCCATATCATTAAAATTTTCAATTCAAACTTTCTTAAGCATATGATAAATAGGTTATTATAAAGGCACTCTGGAAAAATCGCCAGATAATAACCTCTTATTAGCAAATTACTTCATAAATGTAAAAGGAAAAGGAAAGTTAGTTTGTTCGTAGTCTGTTTGTTTGTTTGTTTGTTTTTTTTGTTTTTGTTTTTTTTTTTTTTTTTTTTTTTTGTTTTTTTTTTGGAGAGGACGGTGTGTTGTGTTTGATCCAATCGTTGAAAACATTAGGGTCCTACCAAGACCGATTAAAAGTAATTTATGTTTCTTTCAAATACAGTCTTCTTAGTGTGTTGCAGTTTTAATACACATTTTCGTTATTTCTGCTTATACATCCGAACACCGAAGTGGACCTGTTTTCTTACATTTTTCTCACAAATATTTCTTAAAAGTCATTACGGTAATTTTCTTTCTTTATTGCTATATTTGATGACATTTCATTTTAATTGTTGTCGCAGTAATTCTTACAAACTCTTTACCGAATTTAACACTTATTTACATCCATAAACATTTAATAAAGATAAACGTACTGTTTTGTTTACATAACATGATAATGTAAATTTACGTCAGAGTTATCCGATCTGTATGGATGTTGAATACACGTGTGGTGTTTAATGCCAGGCGAAGACGTTGGCAACTATAGTAATAATAAAACAAGCATGGTGGGATTTTGATAGAGCTATCAACTGCCAGATATGTTATATCTGTCTGGCATTTTATTCATATCTTCAGTAGTTACCGTTTCCTCTTCTGTCTGGTTTCACTCTGAAACCTACTCATTTCGGTTTCCTTGTTTGGCCTGTATCCACTTTTTATAAAAAAAAATGGATGAACCATATTTTAATATATAATACACACTAACATACCTGGTACATTAACAAGTTTATCGGCAATGTCCTCACAACATGAGAAATCTCCAGAGTCATAGCAATACTTCCATAATCCTTGTCTGGACTGATCAGAGCCTGACCAAGTACCTGTCCCAATTCCACATGCTTGAAAAATAATAGCTATAGGTATTAAAATAAATGTTATCCGAATGGGTATAGAACAGTCGAAAAAATTGTCCACACCTTTCGACAAGGTTTCAGCGATCGTCATTGTTCCATTTGTTTGTAATAAATCAGACGTATTTTAACCATGTATACTAATTCACTTCCTGGTCAGTAGTTTGTTTACATTGGAAACAATCGATTTAAATGCAACGGATGACTGCAACATTAGGGGGTTATATCGTATACCTATACCGTGAATTGAATGATAGCATTATACCTCGATTTAAAGACGCCATCAACATAGAAGGAAGGTAATTATAATGACGGTATTTTTATTTATTCTTAGATTATGATCTAAAATTAAATCTTTATTTGTCCTTTATAATTATAGACAATTAAAAGGAATTCCTTTCGTTTCCCATCTGATAATTCAAAAAGTTACTTTTAAGTAAAACCCAAAACAAATTGAAGAACAAGTAAATTTAAAGTATGTTTTTGCATACAATAACGATATCTCCCCCCCCCCCCCCATTCCGCAGATTTGACCCCAGAGGATAAACATTTCCTTGTAATATGGTGTACTTGCTACACACCAAGTTTCGTAAAATTTTATGCAGTAATTTCAGAGGTGTTGAGAGGAAACCATGATTTATAAGGAATTGTTGGAAAAAAATTCAAAGGGCCATAACTCCCACAAAATTTTGAGGATCAAAATTTCCAAGTAATATGCACTACATATGGTGTACTTGTTACATACCAAGTTTCGTCAAATTTGGTTTTGAGCGGAATAACCCCATCAAGTAGGGGGATACATAATTGATTGATTGATTGAGAGGTTGCTAAATTTTCAGTGAGCAGTATTTCAGCTACAGTCAGGACGAGAACCAATTAACAAACAATCAATTCTTCAAACTGGGTGATCTGAAGGATAGAAAAATGTAAATGCCACTGAATAAATATGTAGTATTAGGTAGGGTAAAAAATGTAGCAGCTACACGAGCCTACTATTATCGATATCCACATATGGTGCCTTCAGCGTGTAAGAAGCGTGACACTATCCAACCAAACACCAACTATGATCCATCTGCGACTGTGTTCAGTTACTTCACCTATACTTAGTATAGACTGTTTCTGTTTAATTTATATGTAGTTACCGAAATATTAAAATAGGAAATATAAGGATGTTGATTAGTCACATGGTCATATCATTTTACATTCAAAAAGTATTAAAGTACCAGTCTGCTTAGGAATCATGCAGGAATCCATGCATACTAACCAACATATTTTTCATGTTTTGTACAAAAGTATACAATTATTTAACTATGATATTCAGTAGACTCATATAAATGTATAAACAGCAGTTTAAATGCATTTTAATTGCAGATGACTTGAAACATTGAAGCATGTAAGGTATTAAATGCATATTTGGTTTCATCCGCGACAATAACAGTAAATTGATCCAACAAACAATTTAAAGGGAAACTCAAATTCATCATAAAATCGATGGTAGGGATTGCATAATAATAAAACAAATAACAACTTGGATTTTATATGTTTATCGCATACAAATCATACAGACTCGAGATATACTCGACATCCTTGGCCATTTGAACCACCTGTTAGTAGTTTTGTTCATTTATCACTGTCTTTTAAAAAACGATATTTTAAAATATCAAAATATATCTCATTAAAAAAATACTGATTTGCAACGACCATTGTCGTGAATACAATAATACCGCTATTCAAACTTTATAAAATTGGATCAAAACTTAAAGTTATTACTACATCGAATCTCTATGTTTCACAATTTTCAGTTCAAAACAGAGCAAAAGATAATTGCATGGAGTATAACAGCGCTGTTATGGAATGGAATGTAAAGACAAACTAAGCAGCGAACATTATACATGTGGAAACAAAAAATCAACAGGCTTAACTTGTGGTCTTGACTTACATTGTTACACTGTTTCGAGATCGTGGTCAAACAACAAATAATGAGTTGTACGTGCTTTAGCATGGACTATAAAAAGGTGTAAGACTCAGAATCTGTCGATCCGTAAATTAATATTTAGACTTAGCAGTTAGAAATACAGTCTTTAGCAGACTGGGGTTAGTTAACGCGAATAGTGTTCAGCAGTGGTCAGAATTTTTAACATTGCACCAAGCTCCATTATCACTTTGTCATACTACAAGTTATCAAAAACACGAACAACCCTTAACTAACAAATAAATCTAACCCCGATTGTATAGAAAGATTACTGATACACTGACTTATCTGAAAAAAAGATTGATTGATTGATTGGTTGGATGTTTACTTTACGTCCAGCGACCAATATTTCAGCTATATTCAGGACGAGAACATGTTAAGTTAACAAGTATGTCAGTTGAAAAATATAGGGAATGGATAGAAGCTGAAACCTTAGTCTTTTGTAGCTGTACAATGAGCCTACTTTAACCAACATATACAAAAGGTGTATACATCACTAAGTCATCAATTGTATGGTGTTCGGAATATGATGAAGGACTGTGTCGTGAATGTAATGAAGGACTGTGTCGTGAATGTAATGAACACCATGGTATATCAAAGGCAACACGAAACCACATCACCGTATCGATATCAAAATAAGAAAACTGCCGACCAACGTGTTAGAAATCAGCCAATTTTGAAAAGAACATAAAGAAAAATATCAGATTTATTGCAGAAAGCACGACTGTCCTTGTTGTAGCAAATGCGTTGTTTCCGATCAGATTTAAGTCTCTTTGGTGATATCATTCAAAATGTCAAAACATCGCACGGTTTTCGTGATGTTGAGCAATCTATAATTGACATGGTTGAAAACAAAAAGGACCGACTAGAAAATTTGTCAACAGTGAAACAAGAAAGAAAAATAATTGAAAAAGAAATTAAGAAAACTACAATTAAAATCAATGCTCGGCTTGACACCATTCAATAGGCTGTAATAAACGAATTGCATACAACCGAGTCTAAAGATAGAAAGCTTATCCGAATGTTGCTGGATTCAATAGAACAAAAAGATGAAGAATTAAGAATATATCAAGAAAACATCAGTAAACAACATGCATCAGACCACTCTCGGGCACAGAGAACATAACTGGTTCCCAGATATAACCACGTAGGATACCCAGAATCCTTTGCGTGGAGATTGGCATCAGACCTCCAGATAATGAAACAAATGGAACGAGATATTGCAGAGAAAGAAGAATATTTCACCTCGCTTGCCAAAAGTAACAAACTTAATCGAATAAGTTTGTCATGCAAGGTGAACGATGCCTTAAAAAAGGGTTTAACGAAGTACGACGATTTGGGGAAATAATACGTATGACACATTTTTCTGAGTTAGCATAAGTAAGGAAAACTGAAAAGCAAGCTCAGATTGTGGTCGCGCATGATCAGTCAAAATCAATCGATCATCTATCGTGTATTTTAGAAGCGACAATAAATACAAATTTAGATGACGTCAGAGGTTGTACTTTATTACCAGATGGTAGAATGGAGTTTCCCTGTTATAAACAAAACCGAATAAGAGTATTTAAGAGAGATTGTTTCCAAGACTTTAACGTCAGTTTTCACCCAACGCGGACTATTGATATAACATATATCCATAACAATGATATAGCCGTTACACCAGGAGTAGGAGGTAACCAATGCATCAATATAATTGATGTAGATAGAAAAAAAAGTAAAGGAAACTATTCCAGTATCGATATCTGATCATCTATAAATAAAACTGATTAAAGATAGACCTGTTTAAGTAGATCAACAAGCTACCAACACTGGAGAAGAAATTGTGCATCGTTATTATGGTAAATATAATTAATTAAAAGGGATATACAACCTATAGTCAATTTTACCGTGTCATTCCGACGGGATTTTGCTTCACAAAATGGAAAACTGCTACCGCGTTTGGTCGAGTTTAGGGTCCTTTAGTAGATCTTTTTTTCCACTTTTTGAAAGTAACAATTATTTTCCACAGTTAATCGGCTTTTTGAAATTCGGCCGTTTGTTCATTTTGCCAGATCGATTTTCCATAGGAAGTCAGCCATTTTTGTATGTTAAGGGGTCTAATGTTGTTTACAAACGTTCGTCTGTTTTCGTAACGTACAATGGTATTCGGACAAACCACGAGACTTTTCCCGCCTCAACTGCAGACGACATTACCCGAAGGATTTCGAATAGACAACAATGGAATTTTCCTAACGTACACTTCCGTTCAAAACAAGGTCAAAATTTAGTATGGAAAATCGATCTGGCAAAATGAAAAAACGGCCGCATTTCAAAAAGCCGATTAACTGTGGAAAATAATTGTTACTTTCAAAAAGTGGAAAAAAAGATATACTAAAGGACCCTAAACTCGACCAAACGCGGTAGCAGTTTTCAATTTTGTGAAGCAAAATCCCGTCGGAATGACACGGTAAAATTGACTATAGTACACATGGTTTGTTTAACTCGAGTCGTTTGACTGTGAACATTAAAACCTTTCTGGAAGTGTCGAAACACGAGAAGGCACATTATAGCAAAAAACAGAAGACCTTATTTCAATCATGTTAAAGATACCATCAATCAAATTAATGTAAAACAAAAGGTAATTAACATCGTGGGCATATAAAATAACTACAAATTGGGTACGTGTTGCTCACATTCATTTTCTATGTTTGTTCCGGTCTATATATACAATGTATCATGATTATGGGTTTATGTTATTGGTAACATATGTTTATGGTTGGCATGTTAACATTGTTGTTTTCACATAATTTAAAAAAAAACCATTATGTAAAGAGTAAGTAAAAGTGTTAGTCAGTGTGAAATTTATCACTGATAAGGCATTTTACAACAACCAAGTCGTTTAACAAATTCGTCCAAAATCTTTAAACTAATGTGGATTTACTTGTGAATCAGTGCGACATACCATCTCTTTTAATTAATATCGTGGCAGAATTCGACAATTTCGCTTTATTGTAATTACGAATTGAACTTGAAGATTTTGCTTTTTCAATCTTTATGGCTTTATTTTATGTTTGCCGGTCACAGTCTGCCCAAGAATGCGTTGTTGTAAAATCTACGTACACGAATCAAAGTATGTAATAGCGAGCACAGCTAGCAGAGGGCAGCGAAGCCTCCCGCGAAGAGCGGTGAGCTCTATGGCAATTACGTGTCATGTGATCAAAATGAAATCACTTGATCAAAACCTGCTTTATATTAATATTGATTTTTCGTCCGGAAGTTGATATCGTCAAAAAAATGGAACAAAGTGAATGAAGAAAAGTACTAAAAATAATTTTAAAAAGGACTCGAAAATAAAGTTGACATCGATAAAAAATAAATGTTATATTTAAAATTAACAACAAACATTTCATATTATTTTTTTGCAATCTCTAAATCGATCTTTAAAAACTGACAATCAAATTACACTTCATGTGACGTCACAGTTACAAAGAAAGACGTCACGTGACCACTCTTTTAGGGTGATAGGAAGTAACGTCAATTATGAAATGCACATTATATATTGATAATAAAGGACTATATTGTCTGTGCTCGCATTTTGGCAACGCCCACTCCATATTATTTATTTGAAATCATGCGGCAATTCATGTAGTAAAATAAAATGGGTATACATGGTCATCAAAGATGGCAAGGTTATAAACTTTACTACGTGCGAAAACATCCATGTCTACAGTAGATATGATAAATAGATTAAGAAATAAATGAACATGTCAGGAGTGTCAAGGTAGAAATATGCAGATAAGACAATTTTCTACATTGAAATGAAAGAAATGTTATCAAACAAGATAACAACGAACCAGAATAAAAATCAATACTCAATTTAACACAATCGATTGTTTTGTTTGTTTGATAGTGTTTAACGCCACTTTACGCAATATTTGGGCCATATCATGGCGTCAGGTTTTATAAGGAGAGGAAGCCGAAGTACCGGGATAAAACCTCCGAATTGGCAATCCTTGTCAATTAAGATTACAATCGAGTACATCCTGTCTGCAGTGACAACGTTCGAGGGCCTTTAATGAAATAATTGCATGAGAGTGCAAAATAATTTGTGTCAGCTAATAGAGAAAAACGAGAAAAAGGTCTGATGAAACCAGGAAAAACATAAAATAGAAAATCCCGGCACCGTTGACAGGAAAACCTTCAATCCTTGTTAATTTAGGTTAGCTCGGTATCCGCAGGTGGAGGAGGCTTTTTCGTTAGATGTAAGGTTCACGTGGTAAGGTCATGAAACAAAAAGACTGACCGTATGAAAGACGGAATGTAGTGGGTGATGTGTTTGGAGAGTGCCACGCTACTTCCACAATGAAAAAAACAATACTCAATCTTTGGTAGATTTCAAAAAAATTTAGGATTATGGTAGCCGCTACAAAAGGCTAAATTCTCCATCCATACCGAATACTCCATATTTCCAGTGGTAGTCAAAATTCTGTTCCCGTTTTTTTATTATTTGTTATCGTGGTCTCGTCCTAAATAAAGCTGAAATATTGCTCCTTGGACGTTAGGTTACGCTCAACCAATCAACTAATTACCTTTTTCAATGAGATAATCGATAGTCTTAACCACTTTGCTGCTGTGAAGATAATTAATTTCGTATGTGCAATAAATATATTTTTAAGTAAACGACATTAAAAATATACTATTCTTTGGATTATATATGTGGAAGTTCCCATGAAGTTGTAATTAAGGAACGTTATTTCACACCATAAATTGGTACCTTTTCACAACCTAGCGCGTCCTCAGATACCGGATTAGAGGCAATCTCGTTGTTCGGGGGTGAGGCGGAATTGTCGTATCATAGTACGGCAAGCCTGGTCGCGGAGCGTGTAAGTGACAAAATTGGAAAGTGCTACCCTTTTTGCGCGTTAGAGGCCTCTTTTATAGATTTCGAAAAGCGAGGTTCATTGTTGCTCATTGCGGCCGCTACAAAATGCCTTATTCGAAGAGAGAGGGGGGGGGGCTAAAAGGGGTAATTAACAGGTAAACAATTCTTTCATTTTTTTCAGAACAGATAACAGTAAATTTGAAATAATGATAGCAGTGCTTTAAAACATCGAAACAATGGATAACATTAGAATCTCATTGAAGGGCGATACAGCAAGAAAATGCACATTAGTGTTTCCATAGTAACTAGTATGTGATCTTCTGTATATTCCTCTCTTCATAGAAAGACTCAAATACATTAAAAAAGTGGTGAATAAAATGAATTAGCCGATAACAGAAAAAGTATTTGTAAAACATTTTACAGTATTCGGACTTAACAGCAAACAGAGTTTTATTTTCATTATAAAAGTTAACAACAATGTAAATTTTTAAGAAAACATATAACATATATAATGGTTTAAAAACAGTTAGCAGTTGCTTTGTTTAAAAAAAAACAAAACAGGCGTGTAAAAATGGCCAAAACAGGTTAACAGAAAAGGTCTTCCCCCCTACCTTTTTCCTTCGAATGCTCCACACTTTTCCAGTGGCAGTCAAAATTTTGTTCCCTTTGTTCGATCCCGTCCCCTGCCGATTTATTGGTTGTTGGCTATAAAGCTTGAAGGCCCCCTCCCTCTCAGCTAAATATAGCGGAATGTTAAGCAAACATCCAGTCAATCAACCATTCTTAAGGAATCTATCAGTACCAAAATGCAGACATACATTTTTTTACCCACGATGCAATGTTCAAACAGGACAGTCATATACAATTCAAATAATTTTTTTATAAAAAGTTATTACTAATAAAGGAAAAAATAATACGCATAAAAACATAATTAGTATAACATTAAGATTTTTAAATCGACAAAAAAGCACTTGAGTGAACAACACGATTTACTTCCCTTGTACTTTACTTTACAAACCCTCAGTGACAACGTGGATAATGATAGTAGAAATTGTAAGGCACGGAAACATATATTTATATGCAAAGGAGTTTTAATAAGGTACGACATAATGAAACATTTTGATGTCATGTGATAATGAAATTCATTATAGTAACGTATATCTTGCATTTGTCGTGAGTGTCCCAAAATATGTCAAGCCACCATTTTGATACACATAATAGATATGTTCGTTAATGTAGTGCGATAACTCATATTTCTGTAAAGAACTAATCATTATATTAAGACGGGGTTGCATTTTATTTCTTGTCGATACGCGTCGATAGATCTAAATCATATTCAAAGTGAACAGAGCAGTTGCGAAAAGATAAGGTCCTTAGGAATTAAGCATTAGATTTTGTTTTGATAAGACAGGAAGCACAAATATTTTTTCAGAATATCCTCACGCCAACTTTTACCGTAGTCAAAATATAAATATATAAAGAGACCACATTTACACTGAAGTCTAAGTCCGGGGTGTTTTCTACTTCAACGTAAATGACAAGGATAACTGACATTGATTGAAAACCTTGAGCATTCAAACATACTAACGAACAAAAAGATTTGTTTCAACCAATTCTAATTAAATTATAAAACATACGCAGGATAGGCGGAAGTAAAAAGCCTTTCGATTTTTAAATTTAATCAATGCCGTAAAATATCTGGACTTTGATGTTAGACGTTTTCATTTGTTATGTTGTGTTACTAGTATTGTACTTTTTCGTTCCAGACTTAGCGTTATTTGTTTTTAGAAAAGTACAGATTTAGACAATTGACCACAATATATTAATTGTTTAGTATATTTTTTCACCAATGGGTCTTTACAAATCATTTGCTCCATTCATTATTAATTATTCATACCCCTACATGAGGGGGGAGGGGTTAGATCTTTTCTTTTAGTGCGTTTTGGGCATTTATACAAGTCTGTTACATGTAACTGTTTATTAGAAAATAACCAACAACTGTTTTTCAACCATTAGTTATTATCTGGTTTTTTTTTAAACTGCCACTGTTGTTAACTGTTATAATGAAAATTAAAACCCTGTGTGTTGTTAATAGTCAAAACGCCGTTAACTGTTTAACAAATTTTCCTATTTTATTCCTTCTAAATTTCTCAATTGTGTGGTTATCTGTTTTTTTTTTTATAGATTTTTTTTAAATGGAATGTTTTCTCATGTAAATTGCTGTTATCTGTTATCATTATTTTAAATTTACTGTTATCTGTTTTGGGGAAAATAAAAAATGGTAAACCTGCTAATTAACCCACTCCCAATCCTACATTAATTTAGTATTCAAAATTATAGTTGAGAACTAAAGTTCTGAATTGGGTACATGCATATTAAACATCACATGTGGAAAGATGCGTTTGCTGTTCGTGGATCGTGAAATGGACGGCCTACGTAGATATATGTCTGTTTGCTCGTAGATATTCATGCCCCTACATTGGAGGGGACAGTAAGATCTTTTCTGTTAGTGTTTTTGGGCATTTTTATTAGTCTGTTAACTGTTTTTTTTCTTATAAAATAACCAACTGTTTACTGTTTTTCAACCATTAGTTGTTATCTTTTTTCAATGGAGTCTGTTGTTAACTGTTAGTATCAAAATAAAAAATCCGTTTGCTGCTAATAGTCAAAACACTGTTAAGTGTTTTACAGATTTTTCTATGTTATTCCTTCTAAATTTCCTAAACTTCGCAATTTTGTGGTTATGTTTTTTTTAGATTTTTAATGGACTGTTTTTTGTTTTCCCATGTAAATTGCTGTTATCTGTTATGTTTATTTAAAATGTATTGTTATCTGTTTTGGGAAAAATAAAAAATGGTTAACCTGTTAATGAACCCCCTATTGCCCCCCACATCCTACATTAAGTATTCAAAATTATTGTCAATTAAGATTGCAGTCGAGTACACCCTGCCCACAATGAGCTTCAAACCCGCTACCTCAGTGTTGACAGACCACATCATCAATAGTAGATACAAACAACTTTAAAGACTGGGACACCGAGACCCCGTTGATAGAAAATGTGACTCAAACACCATTGAACTTTATATTCCTTGTTAGCATTTGATCAATTAGTTTAAACTTGTTATACGTAGTCGTGGTAAATATGCATGTGTAATGTACGTAGTAACTGTGTTTGTTCACACTAAACCATATACTTATAAGATAAATGTTGACCTGATGATACTCACCAATAATATATATTCCATCAGTTTTGTGCCGTTGTTATTAATTAGCAAAGTTTTATTATACATTTATTTCAAAAATAACAACAGTAAACGATTACATTTTAAATTGAAAGAAATTAACAGTTTTCCAATTTAAATTTATAGTAATATTAGAGCAATTATGAAAAATATATTTTGCTTCTCAAAGGTCAAAAATTTTGAAACGAAATTAACAAATAGAATGGTTTTAAAGAATGATTTTGATTGGCTGATGTTTTCAATTCAACCAATCAAATTAATGTTTGTTTTCTATTGTTGAATTCTACTTGTAACGACTAAAATAATCTAATTAAAATTAAATCTTTCACCTGCTCCCCCTTTTTGCTTTGGTCGATGCGTTGACTGAAAACTATTTTAGCTACCCAAATGCTTAAACGTTTATATCAGTCTATTTTTAACTACTCCGGGGTTAACATACCCTCTGCATAACACTTTTCATGATACCCTTGGCCAATAAAAATCAAGATAAATGTTAGCTATATAATAAAAAAGTTTTATCAACTTTACTGTTTAAAACCTCGACAATAAAGTCAGGTCATGTGAAATTATCTCTGCCAAAAATGTACCCTTTTCACAAATAGTCTGAGCAAAGCTATAGGGTAAATGTGTTAGCAAGAAGCATTATAAACATAATAATTTTGCGAGCCTATTATCAATGAGGCAGATAGTATTGTTTACAGTAAAAAAAGCAAACAATTACCATTACACCTTGTGGTAACACTAATAATATTTAAGTGTGATTATTCATTAAAAATATAATCTTCAGTCTGAATGATGTTTACTAACTCGTTTCCACATTAAAAGGCTATAAATTAATTAGTCTTATAATTATTTTAAAAATGGCATCTGAATAAACAATTTAATTCTAACTTCGCCATCTGGCAAGGGAGATAATTTCGCCAGTGTAACCATATTTGCACTGAAGAGTTAAGTTGTAAGATATTTCTTAAGTTAACAATGAATTTTTTTATGTAGCTTGAAACTTAAAAAAACGTCTTACCATAGATGACTGATTCTTGAGTAATTTACGCGTAGTTTTAAGTTAAAATATCATTTTTATATTCTTATGTCATTCATTGGAATAATACTGAAATGAGATGTAATTTTTTCATTAAAGACAAACATATATAATATCGAAATATGCATAATGGCAATTGTCACATTGTGTTCTACCAACCTAACAGAAGTATTGACCTTTTATTTTACAGAATGACCGATAGTAAACAGTGTGTAGGTTGTTAGAGGGGAGAAGAGAAGAACACGAGAGAATCGTAGTGTATCAACTGTGGAGAACTTATTTGCCGGAGCTGTGCCAACGTCCATAAGTAATTATCTCCACCTCATAACATAATTCCCGTGGAAAAGGTTTCAAATCTTAGTTCATCACTTCTTTATTTGTCCAGAAATTGTGAAACTCATACCAACCAGAGAATAGTTTTATTTTGCTGTCAACACGACCAACCTGTCTTTGATAACTGTATATCTGAATTTCATCAGAATTGTAAGCCTGTGATTTTTATTGAAAAAGCCGCAAAAGATGCAAAGTAGAGTACGGGCATTTATCACTTGGAGATGAGAATGGACAACCAATGTCAGATCATGGAAAAAGTCATGAGCGAATTTACCCAGAAATTGGTGGATTTGAAGAAAGAGAAGAATGATATTCGAAAGAAAATAACGGAGACGAAAAAACATATATTGGCACAACTGGATAAAATGGAGTCCTCATTGATAATCGAACTGGACACGAAATACAAACAATGCACTGGCAAGATGAAAACAGAAAAGGACAATTTTAAATCTAGATATGAGCTACTTACAACATGGCGCAACGATCTAAAATTGCTGAAAACGCATTCTTCCAATGCCCACCTCTTCCAGGCGATTAAATACTTAGATGTTAAAACTCATGAAGGGGAGACAGTAATTCGAAATATAAACAAAAAAGACACGATGCAAAAATTGATTTTTAGATCTTCCGACGCTGTTGCCAAGTTAACGAATGTACTGGACTTGTTTGGATCTTTGTCGATGGAACAAAATTTTATGACGTCAGGAGCATCGTTAAGCATAGATCAGCAGGGTCAGATCTTTGTTAGAACTGAAGAAACACAAATGTTTCTTACTGCATCCCTTAGTACATCAGTAATGGAAGAAGGTGTTTTAATAGGCAGAGGTTGCTTTTTTTAAGAGCCTATACAAATGAGGTCTACGTTTGCAACCGTGATGGATCACAATTAACGAAAATACTGTTAAACTATAAATCTTGGAGTGTTACCATGTATGACAAAGATAGGGCTCTGGTATGTGGGAATATAAGATTCCAAATAATTGATCTGACAACATACAAGCTAGAGAGGGCCGTCGAAGTTGGTGGTGACTGTGTGGGGATAACCAGTGTGGAAGGGAAGATCTGGGTCAGGAATCAAAGTAAAACACTTACAATGATTGATATACATGGGAAAGTTTTAAAGACAATATCAACATCGTTTGATCCTTGGGAAATATGTATGAACAAAGCTGGTGATATATTTTGTACAGTTACTGGCAGTAATGACGTGTACGTTGTGACATCTGACGGTGAAGAACGTGTTGTTTACAGTAGCCCACACCTGATAGATAGTGTGGGTATTACTGTAGATAACAAAGGTGATATTTATATAGCCGGGCATAAATCGCACAACATACATAGATTATACAGTGACGGCAAAAGAAAAGAAATCATCCTGACAGAGGACGACGGTATCAGAAACCCACGTGGACTATCTTACAACAAGGAGACAAAAGAACTGATGGTGATCAATGATGGGGGTTTATTAGTCCAAATTTACAAAACAAAATAATTGATATGTTTTGTAAGACACTTAGATTTGTTTATTTTAATGACATAACACACAGATACCTTTGACTGGTTACCGCGATTATTTAAAAGTACTTCAATAAAAATGGATAAGGGAATAAAAAATTGGAAATACATGTTTTTGTTTGTTTGTTTTCATGATTCTTTACATCACTTAGCAATTTTTCTAACTATATCGAGGTATTAAGTTTCTGGGAGGCCAGATTACCCCTTAAAAATTTCATTGTCAATGGATACAGCAACAAAATTATCTGTCCATTGTCATCTTTCTTTGTATCAACAAGAAGTGCAGAAATGTTGAGATACAATGAGTAGAGCGAACAATTGTGTTTATATCTTTTTTATTGCTATACTTTTGTGACATTGTTTTTCTTGTTTTTTTAGAAATTTATTTTGGTTATGCAACACCTGTATTTCATATATATGCAGTACTCAGAAACATGTCCAGTTCCACAAACATGCCCGATTCCTCAATCATGATCTATTATAACGTCCATATAAACATCACAAACGTGACCGATTGTTTGCCCCACAAACGTATCCGATTTGCATTCCGTTAAAAATATTATAACTTCATAGCTTTGAAACTTCATAACAACAACACTTAAGGATTACCCATATTCGTAGCCGTTGTTTTGTTTAAGGAAATGATTTGAAATTCCTAAAATAAATAGACCTCTTAATATTCAGTGACACCTATATGAGCTGTTAATTGATTTTTCTTATACTCGTCATGTTTCTGTGCAAGGCTTTGTCATATCTCTTGCTAGCGCCGTTGTCTAAACCTGCTAGCGCCGTTGTCTTTACCATACGACTGTAGTATGTGTCAAATGTCCTGTATAGCCACATAGGCGTTGTCCAACGTCCTGTCTGATGTCGTAGGGTAGGATGTGTCAAATGTGCTCCGTAGGCTGTCCTACGTCCTTGTCTAGCGACGTGGCTGTTATACTTCGTGTCTAGCACTTTAGGGTGTCCTACGTCAGGTCTAGCGCCTTAGGTTGTGCCTGTGTTAAATTGCTTCTTTGTTAATTTATAAAACTAAGCCTACATCCTTTCTAGAATCGTTGAGTTTGCAAACTTCCTGCCAAATGCCGTAGGCTGTTTCATACGTCTTATCTAGCACATTATAGGCTGTATGTGTGTTAGGCTTCGAATAAATTCAGGGAAAGTTGATAAAACTAAGAAAACAACTATATCTAGCGCTGTAGGTTGTGTTAAACATCTTTTATCCCGTTCCCTATGTTAAACATTTCTCCTAGCCTGGCTTTGATCCTAGCGCGTGTGTGAGTGTCAAAGTTGTAGTGTAAACATGCAAAATGTGATATTGAATTGGATTTTTAATTATGGGCTTGTTTATGGAGAATGACTGATTTGTCTTGACTGGTTTTCAAAATTGTCGTCACTATCGAATCAGACTTAGTTGTGGAATCGGGCACGTTTAGGGAGCCGGACACGTTTGCGGAACCGGGCACGTTTGTGGAACCGGACACGCTGGTGAGTCTTAAATATATAAATCGCCTCCACATATTCTGCGTCTATTAGTGTATAAAAGTTTCTTATGATTATGCCGTTTCATCGTATTATCGAACGATTATGTATGTTGCGATCTCGTACCCTGGACGATGAGATGTAAAAAGTGACAACCATGGTGTATCACTTTTAAAGCATTCTAAATAGATGTGTTGGTGTGTTAGTGTTACTCAAACATAACCGTGGTTATGGTCTCAAAACGTTTAAAGCACGTCATATTAAAATATTAAACATATAACTTTTATATAGGAAATAAATAGATGTGAGCAACATTTTATTCATTAAAAACTGAGTATATAAACAGTCAAAATACTCTAATAAAAACAATTGTGTCAGGTGGACAAAACAGTAATTACACCCGGAAGTCAACTTTTTTATAGTACAGCTTTGCGACTCGGAAACCTATAAATAAATGGCCGTATTGATGTAAACCTGTTCTATGAGGGGGGGGGGGGGGGTTTAGAACATTGAAAGAAGCCATAGTTGTAAGACCGGTATTTTGGGAATCTTTCTTGAACCATACTGGAAGGGATCTTGTGCTTGAACCACATATTTGCCGGGCGTGTTTCTAGGTGGCGGATAAGGGAGGCCCTTTCGCTCAGCGATGTCAGGTCGTAATACGGAATGACTGGCTGCAGACTTTAGTGATTGACGTGTTTGAAGAGTGTCAGGCTCTTTGCACGCTAAAGACCACTTATGTAGTTGTCGATAAACTTATGATAGTTGTATTCCACCCTTACCCAATACTCCATTTTTTGCAGTGGAGTTAAAAATTACATGCTAATTTGTCCTCATATTTCCCCATTTATTATTTGATAACTTGTTCTCGTCCTAAATATAGGTGAAATACTTCCCGCCAAACGTAATGCAAACATCCAATCAATCAATCAATCAATCAATCAAACATTGTGGATACTGGATAGACGAATCGGCAGAAGGCTTATTTTAGGTAGACCTTAGCCTTTCGTTGCCGCTTTAATGACCCATGTGGATTGGAAGAGTCCTTCAAGTGTAGTAGCAGTTTAAAATCAGTTATCACAACCACTAAAAAGTTTTGAAAAAATAGAAGTATGACTAATCTCTTTGTTACTAGATAAACCGGCTGTACGCGATTTCTACACTAATATTGGAACAATCATTTAAATGGTAATATTGAGGTAAAAACGATTGATTCTGAATAAGAAGTCAATCGAGGGTCGAAGTTGGATAAATTAGATATGCCATATCTCTAGATCTCTACGCTCACTTGTAGGCTGGTGTATGGTAATATATAGGTTATGAAATATTTCAACACTCTTTGATTTAATAAATCGCTTGAAGAGAAGAAGTGGGATTAAATGGTTCATTGGCAACTCAACCCTCTGAAACAAACACTTATAGCACGGATAGTCTGGACGCTAGCCATAGCGGATGACGTGCTTGACGTCCCAAACTCTTTCAAGGTTAAATTCCTCTTTCGCATAAAGGACAATTTTCTGTCACTACCAAACCCACCGTACAGTATTTTCTGACCATTTGTCAAACCCATATTCTGACGCGTCCTGAATATAGCTGAATTACTGTCAGTTGGACGTTATAAACAACTATTTTATCCACTGTTTTCTGCTGGAGTAAAATATGTATTTTATTATTATTCAATTCACTAGTTAATTTTACAGTGGACAATCGCCACAAACGTACAAATTGCGATTTAAAGCGTACACAAATATTTCTAGCTACAATAATGTAGTTCCTTTTTTTTATAGATGTCACATTACTTCTAACAGAGCAAAAATACTCTTGTGATTTATACATATGTTTTGCTATTAAACTGCTAACTTTGTTTAATTTATATGTTTTCCTTTCTCCGCCGTTCAGCTATCATTTCTACAATGTCTAATTAAATAATTTAAACACCTTTTCGTAATCATGGTATTGTTGACAAAATTAAAATTTTGGAGTGTAGAAGTGTAGAATAGTATCGGGATAAAAATTGGATCCCAGGTAATGCAATAAATCCGGAAAAACTTGATCCAGGTGAACATTTTACCAAATCGATTCAGAAGTAATGCACGTCGGGAATTCAAATTTTGACAACAATGCCATGATTACGAATAAAGTGTAAAACTAACGAATAATATGATGTAGAAATATCAATTAAATTTCAAAGACATTAAAATGTATGTAGCAAAATTTAGGGAAACAGTTTAATAGCTTATTATATGCATAAAACCACTGGTGTGAATCACTCCCGGCTTGCTTCATCACGAGTTATGGGATCTCTTTGTAGCTCCATCAATAAAAAAGAGCTACATTATTGTAGCTAAAATATTTCGGATTTGTCGTTTGTTCGAGACAAAAGAAAATGTAGGATAACTTACTGTCACTGACCTTTCGTTTTCGGTAAAGATGAAATGAATATAACCTGATAATATTATTTTGTCAATGGTACATTATACCCTCGTAACTCGAAACTCAATATAACTTGCTTTCTTATATTTAAAATTCCGGGTTAAAATTATTATATTGCGCCTTAATATGCAAATTGTAGTGGCCTGTGAAAATCGGTATGTTTCAATTCGAACACCATATTGAATATGAGCGGACGCGTTACCACGATCATTTGTCTGTGTTATTTATAACAAAAACAGCTCTAAATATTTTTTAAATATTTTTGTGGTATACGCGTCCGATCATGTTAAAAGATTAAAAATATTTTCTCCACAAATATCGTGTAATTTTTATACTGATCTGCGTTGTATATAGGCCTAGGACCGGACCGGACTTGCATTTCCGAATCTGCGTACATCTATGTATTCTGGCCAGGAGCGTAGCTACGTAAAGACGACTAGGCACTTGCCTAAACTCAAATGTAGTTGCTGTTTGGTACTACTGTTTATACACAGATGTTAGCATTTTGTTTATTCTCTTTTTGCGATTTTCTTCTCAATAAGCACATTATATTATTTTGACAAGGTACAGAAAATGTTAGTTTTATATACATGTATGTACCATATATAAATGTTATCAATAATCTACAAAACTTAATGACTCAGCTTGTATTTTCGTTCTTAAAACTTAATCATTTAAAATTAGGCGTGTTACTAAAGTTAAAATTTCCGTCCATTTAGATACTACAAGATATCGAAAGCTTCCTTCTGGCTTTGTCCCCTGAAACCCCAAGTTTAATTCTGTGTGCCTATCCCCTAATACTTGTCTAGCTACGCCTCTGCTGGCAATAGCAAATTGCAAATGTGTAAAAAAATCAATATAAGGAAACATTATGTACATATTTTAATATGCAACAATTTAAGCGCTAATGAAACAAACAGCTAAAAACAATCAGGCATTCAAATATATTTCAGATTGATGGAAGTATTAAAGTCTTTAAAAGATCGTGTTTTCAGCCTAGCTTTTTATAATATTTAAAAAGGCAAACAAATTACGTTGCAAAATGTTAGTGTCCATAGAAGGTTAAAATAAATCATTTTTCACAATACTCTGGAAAGCGGAAGATGCGTATAACATGCACGGAATCACAGAATTGACACAGATAAAGTTAGAAGAATTATAAATAATCTTGTTTAAGTCTTTTGATTACACATCGTAAACAACAAAATGAAAAGACCGTTCCGGACATTTTTATTCAAGAACAAAATTTTGAGTGCTTACATCTTATTATTGTTTACGTAATAATTATAGATGGTATAAAAAATGGTGTATTAGTACAAAGTTAATGTGTATGTGGAGTAAATGGTAAGTTCACAGATTGTAAACATTATAGACCGCGAAAGGCTGATTCGAGTCTCGACGGACGACTGTCTTTATTTTTTACTTTTACTAATATTGTTATTAACTTATAGTGTTTGTTTTTAAAATTCTAATTGTGTATGCTATGATGGCATATTGTGTATGCTATGCTGGCCCCTATTTATCAGATAGTTAAATTTATATAACACAATTAGTCCGAAAAGGTTGCAAAAGTAATTTGTCTAAACTAACGCCGAAAGTTTTACATATAACATTCGCGGAACACAAGATCCGGGGATGTTAATGTAATGTAAAGAAGTTTATAGAATTGACATGTGTTCAAGTAGTTTGCAAACACTCAAACAACAAAATGGTGACTGTTCCAGAAGTCAATTTATTAAAATAAAAAATATTAAGAGATTGCATCTTACATTAATAAATAAATGTTAATTTACACCCTTATTTTTACGCAATAATTATAGATGTTATACAAAAAACTACTAATCTATTAATAAATATAAAATGTCTACAATATGACAGGAAAGTAGGCAGGATTTCGGACTTGGGGTTGCCATTCCTTACTGCAAGAAGTCTATAGACCCCCTTTGGCCCCCGGCAGGTCCAATACAGCGCCATGGAAGGGTCTAGGGACAAAGTCTCACCAGGAAGCTACAGACTTTTCGCATTTTACTCTCCAGTTTTGAATCTTGACCGATCCTTTGCGGATTTGGACATAATGTTATCTAGAAAAAAGTACAATACAATTTAGATTTTCGAGCTTCAGCAGGCCAGTTGTCTGTAATCTTACCAGAGAAGTGGGAATCATAGTATTTTTTATATCCAATATATCTGCAATTTATATTTTGTGATCCGCCATATGTAATTAACTTTCTCATGTAGTAGTCGTTTCATTTTTGTCTCGCCTGTCATAGAAGTGACTATGCTCGAGGCTAGACATATATATGCGGCGGTGTCGTTAACACTTGACATTTTGGATCATATCAGTTTAAACTTTTAAGGTCCATCAAATTTGGTCCAGTGGCAGCTTATGATAAGTTGTCAATCATTAGGTCATCTGTCACCTGACCTTGACCTCATCATCACGGTCAGCTGACAACGTCATTGCTTTTGGATTAGTTTTACTGTAACAATGCATTGCAGGATAACAACATTTAGTATAGGTTACTAATGAATAGTACATGACAGTCTGATAGATGTCACCTAATCTTAACCTTAATTTCGATATTGGAACTACGTTAAAATTATTTGGGTTGGGTCAGTTCTTTAGAAACAACGCATTATAGGATGACAATAAATAGGTTGCTGATGAATAGTACATATAACTCTGCTACGTGTCACCTGACCTTGACCTAAATTCATAATCCAGCGACTACGTGAACATTTTGGATTAGATAACTTCTGTTGTAACTATGCATGGTAGAATGAAAATATTTGGCATATACCCTGGTAGGTTCCTGGTGAATAGTACATGTGTCCCCTGACCTTGGCTTCAATTTCACGTCCAGTGAATACTTTAAAGTTTTTGGATTAGGTCAAGTACCCCTCTGTAACTATGCATAGTGTAATGATAATACTTGATATAGGTTCCAGGTTAATAATATATGATAGTCTAGAAGGTATCGTCTTACTTTGACCTCGATTTCACGGTCTACAGACTACATTTAAGTTTTTGATTAGGTCAGTGTCTGTAACACTGCATTTTAAGATGGTAACATTTTTCTATATACGTTGCTGATGAATAAAATATAAAAGCCTAATGGGTGTCTACTGACAGTGTCCTCGGTTCAGTGACTGTTGAAGTTTTTGGATTAGGTCAATTCCGTTATGTTCGGGATAATCTTATTACATATTAGATTTCAATTTTTTTCAAAAATATACATTTTGATCGCTATTGTATAATTGTGTAACAGTTTGTCTTGTCAATACGGTCACACGAAAACAATTGGTTGACTTGAGAGGATGCAGGACATCATCCTCCATTTTTTCTGGAAATATCACATTGATGGTAAAATTAACATTAATTTATTTCATTATTAACTCAAAAATTCCATAAAATTAAAAAAATATTAATGACAGACTTATACCTTTACTATCAAAATCAGCGATTTTTGCATAAAAAGCATTCTTTTTTCAGAGGAAAACTTTTTCGATATTGACTTAAATCAAAACCTGCCTCTAGCTCGTCAAGACATCCCGTGTTAAAATTCAGTGAGTATATAGCCTATGGATTTGGAAAGCATGGAAGCACGTAAAGTGCATCGCGCATGCGCACGATAGCAAATAAGACCATATTTTGGTTCAACACGTCGATTCAGGTCTAGTTTTAAATGCACAATGGCGGCCGATTATGAATATGCATAATGTATTTGGAAGTTCTCTTCAATGTTCCGAATGTGCAAATATTGGCGCGGAAATTACAAATTGAAAGTATAAATAAACCAAATCGAAATTAGAAAAAAAATAGAATTAATTGAAGAAGTGGAATAAGAAGATGGGCATGATTATCCATGGCAGTCCATGTTTAATTGGAGTTATGATCCTTACTACTCAAAAGTTACAACCATCAAGGAAGAAACGTTTCTTGTCAAAGAGTTTGGTGTCTGTACTTCAACAAGTTACGTCGTTACCGGCAATACCAAGGACTTTAAAAAACTAAGTCCAAATTTGGTACATTAAAGGTATATTAAACTAATAATATTTCAGGTATAAAATTATAAAGCAGGTCTTGCGTTTGATGTGTTTATCATTTGAAAAAAGCGGGAAGGATGATTTAAGGTTCTAATAGTACGTTCAACTATTGGTTTAATTACAGACAGACTTCCATGTTTTAATAAGATTGACACGTATCACTCATTCCGCCAAAAACGGCACAATTAAAAATCACATACCACCAAAACTTGAATGTTTACTTTAAACATAACTAATTGCCCTAATAAATTCGTTTTAGTGTTTGTTTCATACTTATAACAAAAATATGCACGTTACTCTTTGCATTTTTGAAGAATCGATTTTTTATCCCAAATACGGCCTTTTCTGTTACGGACATTATTGTTAAGAAATAAATCCTATATAAAGCATATGTAGTAGTTCAAGATTACTTTCTACCAGTCTACCACAACACCAACAATACCAGAGACAGAAATAATACATCTGAAACATACCAAATACCTCTTTGTTTAAAAAAACCATGCACAATCTTAATTGAAATGGGGTAATTTAAAAAAACAATGTTGTTACAACATTTGTGTCTTGCTCCTTGTTTTTTAAATGTTCACATACCTTGTGTAGAGTAATGTTTAGTCGTAGTTATAATATGTCTATGCATATTTTATATATTTAATCTGTTTTCAAGAGTATTTTTGCATCAAAAACTTTATTTTCATGGGCATCTTTTCGCTACGGACATTATATCAATTTAATATAATAGGTAAAAAGCGTTGACTTAATCAAAACATTAAATTTATAACAAAAATCTTATAGTGTAAAAACACTTCTGATAGATATGTAGCTTTCAAATGTGATTTATCATCGTCATGTCCTGTATCTATAAATTTGCCATACACATACCTCTCGATTAAAGAAAAGGCTGTACGAAAGAATAATTTGGAAACAATAACTACACAACCCGGAAAAAGATAAACTTAATTGCAATTTTTAATTAAAAAAACTTTAACATAAACCATACTTACTATTTTGTGTGAGTTCACAATTTCATTAAATTATTTACAGGTACGGACATCAAAGTATTTCGTTAGGGACGATAAAAGTCGGGACCACGTTGTGAAAAAAGATCACAACTGGATGTCTAGAGTCCATTTATGTCAACACTAATTCCTCTTCTACGTGATCAATTACTTTCTTCGGGTATTGTGACTGGTATAACTGATTTATAGGTTCCTGGGTAAGCTGAAAATGGAATAGACCATGCGGAGCATTAATAAAATCTGCACACAACAAGTAGATTATATTTTACAGCTAATAAAATGTTACAATGTTAGATTTCTAGGTAATTATTTGTACGTTCTTATTTTTAATTTTATTTTCGGGATTTTTAGAAGAATATTCATGACCGTTCGCCATTGTGCATTTACAAATAGACCTGAATTGAATTGACGTGTTGGGATAAAGACCGTTCCCCATATTTTTAAAGATCTATCTGTATGTTTAAATTACTGCAAAGATGGGGTATTTTCAAAAAAAGGTCAAAATGGCCCTTACACTATCTTGTCCTTTCACCATTTGAGTATACGGCAATTGTCTGTATTTCAGACGCTTATATTGCTTCAAAAACCTAAGACAATATAATTTTGTTTTACAAATATATGCAATTAACCATGTAATGACACAAAATACCATAAGAGTTGAAATAAGGTAATGCGATAAACTTCGCGTATGATTTTTTATATGAACATATTGACCCTTTGGAACCTCAAATTCCAAATATGGTAAATCTTAATGTGACGCAATGAAGTTAAGCAAAACATTGCACCGGGCTATCTGAAAGTGCAGACGATTAATCATATTAAGTTTAGCGTTTGTAAAGATGGAAAATGATGAATCTACAGCCAAGCATGAAAGGGTGTTAGAAAAATGGATGAAAATAAGGTGGGGATAAAAGAAATGTGTCCTTGATTTTTTAGAAGGCTTTATTATTTAAAGTTCTACTATATTTGTCAACTGTGACATGTGTGGGTTTTGGTTCTTTATATAAACACAGAGAAAGTAAAAAGATCAAAACTGTGTCAAGAAGACAGGCCTAGTGAAGGAGGTTTAAAGGTTATTGATATAGATAAATATATTCAAGCTTTTCAAATTACTTGGGTTAAACGACTACTTGCATTTACTTTATTAGGCAATTTATTCCAGTATGTATTCCAAACTGGGCAGTAATCCCAAACTTTTACTTCAATAAAATTTGGAAAAAATCTAATTTAAGTACGACTTTAATGACTTGAAGTTGATAAAAAAATATAAAGGTTTCACTACCAGATAAGACTTCAGACAAATAAGACAACAAATCTGGGGCAATTAATTTATTACACAAAATGGAAAGTGCATTATATATGAAAACTGGATTAAAAGTAAAATAATTTTCATAACAGATATAATCGATGGGAATATTTCACAAAACCTTATCGTAGCAAGCTACTAAACAGAAGTAATTGGTTTGCAGGATTCTCCAAATTAAAAGTATCCCACAAAAATGGATCCAAAATTTAAAAGACTTAAAAGATTCTAAAATCAGCAGTGAAAACTAAATAAGTATTTAATTTTATGAAACAATATTAAACCTCCAAAGATTAATATATTTACTTGAAAAATAATGAAGTTGATAATGAAAATCTTGGGAAGGTAAGGTGGGTGAACAACTTTCAAAATGGGAATTCAATAAATCAAAAATTGACTGCCTCTCTTATTTTTATTACGAACCCTATAAAAGATAATAAATTAAGAATTGTGAAGTGGAAACTTCTAACTTTTAACATGTAAAGAACTACAAAATATTTCAAAAATCGCAAATAAAGATTTACATTTGCACATACTGCGAAGCATTTATGTCTAAATAAAAGACCTCTTAAATTATCTTAGGATTGGTGACAAACTGGTCAGTTATTCATCTTTGCTCTTCGGTTATAAAAATACTGATGAAAGCTACAATAATATAAACACTTTTCTAGTTAAACTAGTGCACATTATTAATAAAACTCATCAAATGGTAAAGAAATATATGTAAATCGTTATAATAGCTTTAAAAAGGAATATAAAAAATGGCATGAATTGAAAGTTTATCTGAAGGAGAAATCAGTGCTTTCAACACAAATGTAATACAATACCTTGAGAAAACATAATACGGGAATTGTTACAATTAATTTAAAATATTGTCCTGCTCATTATGATGTGACAGTAAAGTAGTATTATTCATTATCATGTTAATGTAAGGTTGTCCGGTTTATTCTCGTAACATTAAGGTGTTTTGGTTATTGAGATGTAATATTAAAGTCTACTTTTTCATCGTGATGTAATAATGTTATTTTTATTATGCATGAAACTTATTAAAGAAGCATGCTACAGTAATACATGTACACATAATATTTACTAGTAAGTAATAAAATGATAATGCTGATTGCGTACACATAAACACGGATTTATGTTAAATTATTGTGTAAAATCATCTCGGCTGTATACTGAATCGAAAGCAAATCTGACAGACTACCTTATAATTGAAACCTGTGTTTTGAATTCCATCCTCTATACAACGAACTTGGTAAATCCCAATCAATATTAATTGCCATGTCTAGTTTTATGTTAACAATTGTAAAAGCTTGATTCAGTCCTGGAATGGCACAGAATCCAAATGTAGTGCATGCCAGTAGATATATCAAATTTCTGTTGTTTTCTACTTTTACAATTATTTATTTTTAACTTTGGCAAATACGTTTAGTTGATTTTATGTACTGTTACCTGTAAAGATGTTTTAACCTAGTTGCTAATTTTAAATTAACAATTGGTGTTTACTTTTTATCAAATACTTAATGTGCTGTAGTACTGCTTTTCTTGATTTTTTATTTTGAGTTGCACGTGCTTTTTGTTCTCAATTTTTGTTTGTTTGTTTGTTTTTTGTTTTTTTGCTTTTTTATTGCTTGCCATGCCAATGCTTCTTGTGTAACTGCCTTTTATGCTTCTTATTTTTTGCTATGCATGCCATAGTTTTAAGTGTACTGTACATATATATATTATGTATATGTTGTGTGAATTTAGTTCAATTAATAAAACCTTCCATTTTATGTTTTTGTATCGGATATTGTTATTTTATGTTTATAATGAAATGCGAGGTTTGTCCGTGCGCAAATTCCGTAAGAAATTGTGCGGAATATTTAAGTAAAGTCTAATATGAAATTGGACACCCATGCAAAATACGCTAAACTAAAAAAAATGTCTAAATTTTCTTAAAATTGTCTTACCTTAGTATATCAAGTATGTTTCAAGTCCTATTTGAAGCTTTATTCAAGAAACACCTTCCCTCCCATAACATTGAATGCCCGATCCTATTTAAATCTTAAATCTTATGGCTTTGGTGTGATAAAACTATTTTTTCATTTGGTACATTTACGACAAATTGTATTCGTTTTGCCAATTAAATCTAACTCGATTCGTAATTTTGATTTACCGTAAAATTCAAAATGTAAGCTCCAGTAAAACTTCGTCTCGGTATTTCAAACATAGGTTATTTAAGTGAACATAGTTAATTAATTGAAAACGTGTATAATCTTTGTATTTATGTTAGTTTCATTGTATTTTTCATGTTAAAATGTAAAGAACTTCTGAAAAAATTTTCTCCAAGAAACTCGGATTTCAAATAATAATAAAAAAATGTGAAAGGCAGATAAAAATAATAAATATAAACGAGAAATAGGAGGTTTTATGTTATAGAACTAGTTTGTACTGTGTATATTTGGTGAAAAGCTCATTAGAGCTTATGTTATGTTTATTTCTGATTATCATACCGAACCCAAAAGTTTTCTATGTCTATGTTTAAATATTGAGAGTGAGAATTTTCCCGAAAGAACGTTATAGATAATTGTAAACAATTAACATAAATGATAGAAATAATTTGCCTTATAACGCCCTGCTTTTTTGTGCACTAACATTACTATGTGCTTTATCAATGCAGTTGATAAAGTTGTTGTTATCAGCAATAGTGCAATAACGTTATTTATGTTTAAAAATAATAATAAACACAGACATGGTATTGTGCATTAAGCAGAACTAAACGTTTTATAGCTGGCGAAAATACCCTACGAGACCATAAAAAGTAACTACTAATTGAAAAAAATAATACGCACTACCAATATAATTATTAAGGCAATTCGTTGGAAGCCTAACTTCAAAGCTATTAAAATCTATTTTATACATTTATTTATTTAAGTAAATATAACGATTTACTTCCCTTGTATTATCTACAACACCCCTTAGTGATAACGACATTAAAAGTTGCAAAGCACAGAAACATTTCTGTTAACACAAATGTATATAAAGGTTGTGATATAATTAGGTAAGAAACATATTTATCACAAGCATGACTTCATGAAACCTATGGATACCTTGTTATAATGTAAAGTTTTTGTAGTAACATATATCTTACAGTCGTCGCTTGTCCTAAAATAGTTATGTAAAGCAACAATTTTAATATGCATATGTTAAATATGTTGTACTATAGTCCCTCATTTCGTAGTACGATAACTCATATTTCTGTAAGGTACTGCAATCATTATGTTAAGGAAGGTTGATAGTGGTTTTGCATTCGATTTCTTGGTTGGAAAAAATTGTATTTTTTTTCTTCTGTAAAGATACATATATATCCATTTCAAAATCAGCAGAGAAATTATGACAAGAGAACATTTTGAGGCATTAGAACTAAATTGTTTGATATAACAAAAAGCAAAAATATTTGTTTAAGATTCAAGCGACCTCCCCGGCCACGTTTACCGTTGACGAGCTAGTGATCCATTGATCTATAACCTACCTGTAGTCAAAATATAAATAGACCACATAAATACCGAAGTTTGAGTCAGAGTCCGGAGTGTTTCTACTTCAACGTAAATGACAAGGATTGTTGACAGTGATGGAAAACCTTGAGTATTCAAATACACTAACAAACAAAAAGATTTGTTTCAATCAATTCTAATAAAATTATAAACTTGCGTAGGATAGGTGGAAGGAGGATTCCTTTCGATTTTGAAAATTTTATAAATGCCGTAAAATATCTGGACTTTGATGTTAAACGTTTTCGTTTGTTGTGTTGTAGTATTAGAATTGTTTGTTTACTTTTTCGTCCCAGACTTTACGACATTTGTTTCTCGGAAAGGTACACTTTGACCAAATGACCACAATACCTTAATTGTTCAGTGACATTTACAAATTATTTGCTGCATTTATTATTAATTATTCATACATATTTGTTATAGGTATTCACAATTATACTACTGAATAATCAATTGAGAACTAACTTAAGTTTTACAAAGTTCTCAATGTAGTACATGCATAAATCGATAAATGATCCCAGTATGGTGCCGGTGAAACTTGAAACAGATAGAAAACGTAGATAGATGTTTGTTTGTTTCAATTTGTTTTGACGCCACTTACAAAATGTTCAGCTAAATCCTGGCGTCCAGTTATTAGTAATAGAAAAAGCTTCAGTACCCGGAGAAAAACCCCGACCTGTGGTACGAAAACTGGTTATCCTTCTCAATTAAGATTGAAGTCGAGACACTCTACCCGCAGTGAGACTTGAACACGCAACATCAGTGCTGACAGAACACGTGAAAAATAGTAGATGACTACTGACTTAACCTCTAGGTTACCGAGGCCCAGTAGATAAAAAAAATTGCTTCTAAAATCAACACCCTATACATTTACATTCCTCATTAAAATCCGACCAATTAGCTTTAACATGTTTTACATAGTCCTGGTAGATATAAATTTATGAGATAACTGTGTTTGTTTACACTGAACCATGTACTCATCAGATAAATGTTGACTGGCTGATACTCGTCGATGATATCTCATCTTGTTTGCCATATCGCATGCATTTGAATGATACAGGAAAGTGACGCCTTTTTTCATTAAAGCCAACCGTAGATAACTATCAAAATATGAATGATGGAAATAGTCACTTTGCGTTCGACCAACCTAAAAGTTATATTGACATTTTATCTTACAGAATGACCGACAGTAAACTATGTGCAGGTTGTTTGAGGGGAGAAGAAAAGAACACAGGAGAATCGTGGTGTAGCGACTGTTGAGAACATGTCTGCCGGACCTGTGCCAACTTCCATAAGAAATTATCTCCACCTCATAAAATCATTCCCGTGGAAAAGGTTTTAAATCTTGGTTCATCACTGCTTTGCTTGTCCACAAATTGTGAAACTCATACCAACCAGAGATTAGTTTTATTTTGCTGTCAACACGATCGACCTGTCTGTGATAATTGTACATCTGAATTTCATCTTAATTGTAAGCCTGTGATTTCTATTGAAAAAGCCGCAAAGGATGCAAAGGAGAGTACGGCCATTACTCACTTGGAGATGAGAATGGACAACCTATGTCAGATCATGGAAAAAGTCATGAGCGAATTTACCCAGAAATTAGTGGATTTGGAAAAAGCTAAGAATGATATAAGGAAGAAAATAACGGAAACAAAAATAAATATATTGACACAACTGGATAAAATAGAGTCCTCACTGATAATCGAACTGGACACGAAACTCAAACAATGCACTGGCAAGATGAAAACAGAAAAGGGCAATCTTAAATCTAGATATGAGCTACTTACAACATGGCGAAACGATCTGAAATTGCTGAAAACGAATTCTTCTAATACCCACCTCTTCCAGGCGATTAAATACCTAGATGTTAAAACTCATGAAGGGGAGACGGAAATTCGAAATGTAAACAAAAAAGGTGGTATGCAAAAACTGATTTTTCGACCTTCCGACGCTGTTGCCAAGTTACCAAGTTACTTGTTTGGATCTTTGTTGTTAGAACAGAATTCTATGACGTCAGCAACATCGTTAGAAATAGACCAGCAGGGCCAGACCAGCGAAACAAATGTTACTTACTGCATCATTTGGTACATCACTAATGGGAGAAAATGTAGAAATAAGTAGAGGTTGCTTTTGTCCTGGTAATAAATTACTCCTTTTGAATGGCAATACAAATGATGTCTATGCTAGCAACTGTGATGGGTTACAATTAACGAAAATACTGTTAAAGTATAAACATTGGAGTGTTACCATGTACGACAAAGATAGGGCTCTGGTAACGGTGGATACAGGATTCCAAATTATTGATCTGACAACATACAAGCCTGGGAGGGTGATCGAAGTACGTGGTGTCTGTGTGGGGATAACAAGTGTGGACGGGAAGATCTGGGTCGCGAATAAATATAAAACACTTACAATGATTGATATACATGGTAAAGTTTTGGAGACAATATCAACATTGTTTGATCCTTTGGAAATCTGTATGAACAAAGCTGGTGATATATATTGTACAGTTCATGGCAGTAATGACGTGTACGTAGTGACATCTGACTGAAAAGAACGCGTTGTTTACAGTAGCTCAGACTTATTATACGGTGCCGGTATTACTGAAGATAACAACGGTGATGTTTATATAGCCGGGCTTGACTCACACAACATACATAGATTATCCAGTGACGGAAAGAGAACAGGAATCATCCTGACATAGGACGACGGTATCAGATATCCACTTGGATTATCTTACAACAATGATACAAACGAACTGATGGTGATTAATAACGGCGGTGGGTCAGTCAAAATTTACAAAACAAATTAATTGATATGTTTTGTAAGACACTTAGATTTATTTGTTGTATTTTTAAGAACACAAAGATACTTTCGACTGGTTAAAACGCATTATTTAGAAGGCCTTTTAATAAAAATGGATAAGGGAATAAAAATTGTTTTAATTATATAGAGATACTGAGTTTCTAGAAGGCCGGATTACCCATTAAGAACTGCCTTGTCAACTGAAGCGGCTATAATATTATCTGTCCTGTGTTATCTTACGGTCGGATCATGTCATATATATTTCGATTTTTTATTGGAATAGTTTTGTTGTTTATTGTTTTTCTTCTTTTATTTAGAATCTATATGTTTAACTCCATATATATAAATCGTCCACGTTGTCTGCTGTCCTATATTGTATATAATTCACTTATGATTATGCCGTATTATCGTATTACGTAGCGAAAATGTATGTTGCGATATCATACCCTGCATGGTGTTATATGAAAAAAAACACATCCAAAATCTACTCGACTGATTGGATGATAGCCCATTGTGTATCACTTTTAAAGCATTCTGATTACTCATGCTGGTGTTTCACCCCGGAATGAAAAAAAAATTTAAGCAGGTGCCGATAATCTTCTTTAGAAGAAATACGTATTCAATCAATAGAGAAAACGGTTTCATTACTCGTGAGGGTTTAAAAACCGATAATTACAACTTTATGTAATTTCAATGTAATAACACGCTCGCTAGAGTCTCGCTTGTTATAATAGAAATTGCATAACTCGAGTTGATATTTAAGAAATAAATAACCACGGAAGCTGTTTCTGTTGTAAAGCAATTATTAAAATACATTTTCCATGAATTATTTCTTTTCTAATAAGCATTTGCAGTACATTTATGATATTAAAGTATCTACACTATTTCCTCTATAATCTGCTGTTCCGTCAATTTAACACACGATTTGTTGCAACGGATAATTATAGCGCGTGTCGCTATTTACAAGATTAGTAAGTCATTAACAACTAGCTTTCTAATGGTAGTTACAGTGTTGCACGTCATATTAGAATATACATTTTATATAGGAATACCTAGATGTCAGTAGCATTTTATTAATAAGAACTTGGTATATAAACTGTGAAAATTGTCGAATAAAAACAATTACTATTTCTCCAAACCACTAATCTAAGTTTCAGAAAACTACATTAACTGTGATTTTGGGTGTTACAATGTTCTTTTAGAGCTACAAAAGAGTCCATGTTAGGTGGACAGAAATTACACCTCTAAGTCACCTTTATTCTTTGTAAGATGAAGGGTTGTTCCAATCACTAAACCGCCCATGCGCGCAGCTACATAAGGCCCGGCTGGGCACGTGCCTACACTCATATATACTACTGTCTATACATAGATGACAACATTTCTTATTCTCTTGGCGAATTTCTCCTCAAGATGCACCTTATTAATAAGTCAGCCTAAGCTTCTCTTCGGACTGTTCATATTGTCTGGACATGGTACTGCAAATGTTAGTTTTATTTATGTACCAGAAAATGTTACCAATAATCTACAAAACCCAATAAATCAGCTTGTATTTTCGCTCTTAAAACTTATGCATTTAAACTGAGGCGTGTTAGATTTAAAAGTTTAAATTCTGTCGATTTAGATATCATTACAAAAACAGAAAATCTCGTGAGCTTCCTTAGGGCTTTGTCACCTAACCCTTTTAGAGGTACAATAGGTTCTGTAGGACGTGGGTTAAAACATTGAAATAGGCCGTAGTTGTAAGACCGGTATTTGGAAATCTCTCTTGGACCATACATGAAGGGATCTTGTGCTTGAACCGCAGACCTGCCGGGCGTAATCCTTATGTGGTGGCAACTCAACCATCTGAAATAAACACTTACAGGACGGATAGTCTGGTCGCTAGCCATAGCTGATGACGTGCTTGGAGAGTCCCAAACTACTTCAATGTTAAAGGCCTCTTTCGCTTAAAGGACAATTCTCTGTCACTACCAAAGTCACCATACAGTATTTTCGAACCATTTTTCGAACCCATATTCTGAATCGTCCTGATATAGCTTAATTACTGTCAGTTGGAGGTTAAACTATAAAATCCACTAATCTACTGGAGTAAAATATATATTGTATTTTTATGCAATCCACTAATTAATGTAACAGTTGAAATGCGCCACAAAGGTAAAAATTGCGATGTGAAGCGTACACATATATTTAGGATTTGTTTAGCTGTATACAGATCGGTGAGGAGAAACCTTATTTTAAAATATTTTTTCCGATACGTTTTGTTCGAGACAAGGGAAAAGGTGGATAACCTACTGTCACTGGCCCCACATTTTCGGTAAAGATAAAATGAATATAATCTGATCATAGTATTTTTTCAATGGTATATCATACCCTCGTACAGAAAATCAATTAAACCTTTTAATATATCAAATTATTATATGTCTCATAATATGCCAATTGTAGTGACCTGTGAAAATCGGTATGTTTCATTATTTCGAACACCATTTTAAAATTGAGCGATGCGTGTACCACGAAGATATTTGTCTGTGTTAATTATATGAACTGTTTTTAATATTTAAAATATATTTGTGGTACACGCGGCCTCTCATAATAAAAAATTAAAATATTTTCCCCACAAATATCGCGTGATTTGTACTGATCCCCGTTGTATGTAAGCCTAAGACCAGACCGGACTTGCATTTCCGAATCAGCGTAAATCTATTTGCGCTGGCAAATGCGCGTAACTACATACGGCCCGCTGGGCACGTGCCTACACTCATATATACTACTGTCTATACATAGATGACATTTCTTATTCTCTTGGCGAATTTCTCCTCAATATGCATGCACTTTATTAATAAGTCAGCCAAAGCTTCGCTTCGGACTGTTCATATTGTCTGGACATGGTACTGCAAATGTTAGTTTTATTTATGTACCAGAAAATGTTACCAATAATCTACAAAACCCAATAAATCAGCTTGTATTTTTGTTCTTAAAACTTATGCATTTAAAATGATGCGTGTTAGATTTAAAAGTTAAAATTCTGTCGATTTAGATACCATTACAAAAACAGAAAATATCGTGAACTTTCTTGGGGCTTTGTCACCTAACCCCCCACCCCAAGTCTAACAATGTGTGCCTATCAAAAATACTTGCCTAGCTAAGCCCTGCTGGCCTGGCAATAGTTAACCATCGTTGACAAACTTAAATAGAAATGTGTAAAAAATCAATATAGGGATAAATTGAGTACATATTTGAATATGCAATAATTTAAATTATGATGAAACAGCTTAATTTTGACAATAAAATAAATCTATCAAGCGTCTATATTCCAGATTGGTTAAAGTCTTTAAAAGATAGTGTCTTTTGACGTAGCTTTTAAAAGATATTTAAAGAGTCAAAGTATTTTTTTTAAATAAGTTGCAAAATTTAAGTGTCCGCAAATGGAAAATAAGAACACAATTATTCCATAGAAGTTTGAAATACATCATTTTTCCACAATACTCGGGAAAGTGTTAGAATCGTATAACATGGGCGGAATCTCCGGATGAACAAACACAAGTACCGCGAAAGTTTGAGGTAATATTAATAATTTTTTTAAAGTCGTTTGAATACACATTCGTAAACAACAAAATGAAAAGTTAAAAGAACAACATTTTCATCTTAATATGCCGAAATAGATTTACACCTTTCTACTTTTATACGTAAGAATTATAGATAGTATAAAAACTTGTGTATTCTATCAGCAAATAAATAACGTCTCCATTCTGACGCATACACACGTCTGATTTTCGCACAACGTGTATGTGTTTATAGTGAAATCATTTGTTCACAGATTGTAACCATTATAGACGCAAAACACTGATTTGAGTCACGACGGACGACGGTCTTTATTTTTTATTTTTATTTAATTTTTTTGGTTTTTTTTTCTTTTTTTCAAATTTTAATTGTGTTTGCTATGGTGTAAGATCGTATATTCTATTGTGGCCCCTATTTGTCACATAGTTAAATCTATATACGTTGTGAAGCAAGTCCACTTGTCATTTGTCATATATTTTAAAAACGTTTTTACGATAAAGTCCGAAATGAAATATTTTAAGGAACAAAATTAGTCCGTTGAAGATTTAAAAATATCATGTGTCTAAACTAAAATCGAAAATTGTACGTATAACTTGCGCGGAACACAAGTTCTGAGGAAGTAAAAGAAATGTAAAGAATTTAATAAAATTGACTTTTCTTTATGTCGTTTGTATACACTCAAACAAAAACACGATAAGACTGTTCAAGAAGTCATTTTTATTTAAGTAAAAAATATCAAGAGATTGCATTTTAAATGTCTAAATAAATGTTAATTACACCTTTGTTTTTACGCAATAATTGTACATTTTATGCACTCAAACAACAAAATGATAAGACTATTCGAGAAGTCATTTTTTTAAGCAAAAAATATTAAGAGATTGCATTTAAAAAAATATCTAAATAAATGTTAATTACACTTTTGTTTTTACGCAATAAATGTAGATGTTATAAAAACTACTATTCTATTAACAAAAATAAAACGTCTACAATATGACTGGGAAGTAGGCGGGATTTCAGACTGGGCATGCGTTGCTCTTCCTTACGGCAAGAGGTCTGGCGGGACTCCTTTAGGTCCCCGGCAGGTCAAACACAGCACCCTTGAAGGTTTTAGCGGCAAGCCTCACCAGGAAGTTACATACTTTTTGCATTTTACTCTTTAGTGTACTTAAAACGTTTAGTCATAAAATTGCATCACTTTTTCTTCTTCAGTCGGGTTTTTAAGAGTTTTTTGACAAAATGGGGGAGCACACAACCAGTGCACTCCCTTTTATGTACGGCCTTGTATGATGGTTTGCTTATTAAGTTAGATACTTTCATTTTTTACGCGGTCTCGTTTTTTGTCAGTTTTTGGCATGGAAATCGCGTGAGAGGATCTTTTATGGATAGCTGTAAATTAACGTATTACATGTACATATCATGTGAATTAAATATATTGTAATTAAACACTACAGCTTTTGCATCGATATAATTTCTCCTAACCATGCAAAAAATATACCATGATTTCAGAACAAGTTTTGAATTGTTGACCGATCTTTCACGGATTTGGACACACTATTACCCTGAACAAAGTGCAATCACTTCAGCAGGCCAGTTGTATGTAATCCAGCCAGAGAAGTGGGTATTATAGTATTTTTTATATCCGTGCCTAGAATATATCTGCAATTTATATCTTGTATTTAATCCGCCTTATGCAACTTAACTCTCTCATATAGTAGATGTTCGTCATAGTTTCATTTTTATCTCGACTGTGACAGAAGTGACATGGCTGGAGGGAAGACATATATATGTGGCGACGTCGTTAACACTTGATATTTTGGATCATATCTTTGCAAACTTTAAAGGTCCAATGGTAGCTCATGATAAGTTGTCTGTAAGTCATCTGTCACCTGACCTTGACCTCAACATCACTGTCCACTGACAACGTCATGGCTTTTGGATTAGGCAAAGTCCACTGTAACCATAAATTGCAGGATAACAACATTTAGTAAAGGTTACCAATGAATAGTACATGACAGTCTGGTAGATGTCACTTGACCTTGACCTCAATATCACTGTGCACAGACAACGTCATGAGGTTTGGATTAGGTAAGTTTTACTGTAACCATGCATTACATATAATATGACCTTGACCTCGTATGCACGGTCTAGAGACTACATTTATGAATTTGGATTAGGTCAGTGTAAAACTGAATTTTAAGATGGTAACATTTTACACAAATTGCTGATGAATAAAAGATAAAGCCTAATGGGTATCTACTGACATTGGCCTCGATCCAGTGACTTCGTTTAAGTTTTTGGATTATGTCCATTCCGCTGACACTAAGAGTTGTCTTTGCACCCGGTCACAACACAGCACATGTGTCGTTTTCATAGTCTTAATTATGCCGTCCCATTTCGTATCAAGTGTTGTCGTTTTAAACTAAAAGTGTCCTAAAATTTTTATGACGTCACGTGATCAGTATTGCAATTTCCACCTCCTTTAACGAGAGCGATTATATCTTGAAAACGACGTATTGGTTTAAGTGAAAATGCTTACTATATTTCATTTGAAATGTATTTCTATTTATCGCTATTTTGCAGTATTTTCCTTTGATATTTGTGTGCGATATTATTCCATCTCACTCTACTAGCTTGCGATGGTCCCATCTCAGCTAGCTGTCAAGACGTCGTTAAGTAACACTGTCGCCCTTCGATGAGATATGAACGAGAAAACGCATCTCGTTTCAAAAAACGTAAATAACCTATAAATATCTTCCTAAAAATAATTACGTTTGGGATAACCTTATTACATATTAGATTTAAATATTTTCTTTTCTGCAAAAAAGAAATATTTTGTTCGCTGGTGTATAATTGTGTAACAGCTTGTCTTATCAAGACGGCCACATGAAAACTATTGGTTTAACTTTAGAGGATGCAGGGCATCATTCTCCAATTTTTTTCTTTAAGTGTCACACTGATGGTAAATGTAACTTAAATTTCTTTATTATTTATTCAAATATTCCATAAAATTAAAAAATAATAATGAAAGACTCATATTTGTACTATCAAATCTATTTATTTATGGTTTTGATATTGCGAGATCGATATAGCAAAAATAATCAAAACTAAACTCTTTAACAAGGAGGTAATTCTGACCAAAAAATCTATATTTTTACTTTTTATCCCAGAGCCAGAAAGCCCATATTTAAAATTAGTTTGTACCTGTATATCCTATCAATAGATATTGTGATAAAATTTTGTTAAGAAATAATTATTAACAAGTTATTTGTTAAAAAGCTTGCAATTCTCAAAATCACCGATTTTTCATGAAAAAGCTTTCTTTTATTAATAGAAAGACTGTTCCAATATTTAGGCTGGAACGACCTATTACCGGTGTTTGTAATATTTTTAGCAGAAAATATTTCTCTTCCCCAAAAAAGTTTAATAAAGTATAACATTAAATTAAACATTTATATCATCACTTTATCCATTTGTGTTAATTTTCTCAATTCTCACACTACTTACCAGGGTATTTGATATCCGTTCAAGTGAGACGCCATTATTGATTGTTAAAAGACCTTGACCTATTACCGATGTAACGTGCAAACCACAAGTAAAACAACTCGGGTAAGTAGCAGAGCACGTGGCAATCACATATTTTAAGATAATAAGTCATAGGCAGTAGTTATATGGTTTCAAAATATTTTTTTCTGTATAAAATTCATGATATATATGAAAAGTTGTAATAATTTTGTATTGTTAGAATGTAAACAAAAAATTTGGTAAGTAACAGAACACATCATTTATCATGTATTTTTTAAGATTATGAAGCAAGTCTATAATAGATGGTAACAATCTAATTTATTTTAACATAATTCATGATTTTTTTGTTACAATTTTGTATTTTCATAACAATGAGGACATAAAAATTTGTCATGCAAACGTAAAACTCTAACTTTTGTACAAACGTTGAGATGCGTCCAATGACCACACTCATCACACTGATCCCATTTTACAATGATGCATCAGGGCTGTGTTTATTACAAATACAACAAGGTTCGCCTACATCATCATCTGAAAAATATTCCTCAGATGCAGTATCCAGTGTTAAAGGACCACCCTTATTGGAAGAAATTCCAGATGTCGAGGGACATGGTTCTTTCGTTTTGACACAGTTTACCTTTCCAGATGGATCATTTTCAATCTTGTTTGACAGAATACATGAATTATTATCAGTAGATTCATCAAACACATTTAAACATTGAGTAGTATTACTCAAATTGGGGGTAGATTTAAAAGGTGGTTTAAAAGCTGTTTTGCTTTTGTTCGTAAGAATAAATTTATTCTTTTTCTGGATTGCCAGTTTTCCTAGCGCAGGTAGGGGGTTTTCTCCGGGTACTCCGGCTTCCTCCCCCAATAAAAACTGGACGCCATGATATAGCTGAAAAATTGCTGAAAGTGGCGTTAAACACCACCAAACAAACAAACAAGCAATATTCTTTTTCTTTTGTAAGTTACCAGATATTGTTTTATTCTTTCTTTTTTACCATTTTGTAGTTGTTTTGACAGACACAATAGTTTTGTTTTCAAACAAGGACTCAACTCTACAACTGTTGTCAACTGACAAATTAACAGATACTGGTCATGTACATCATTCTCATTCAGTGTGACACTTGATGCAGCATTCTCCTTTGTTGAATCAACAAAAATTACCTCCACAGGTTTTTCAGTGTAATTTTCACAACAGTTTTTATAAATACATGAAGGTGCTAAAAGAGATGGATTGACTACTTTTGAATTGAAGGAATATATTCTTGTTTTCTAGTTCTGCTGTGATAAACCTTTTCATTACGGAGCATTAGACAATTTACCAATATTGAATTTTGTTATTTTAATACCAGGATTTTCTCTCAAATAATTTTGACATTCTTTGTGATACATTTTCTTCAATGGACCAAAGCAGCCAATGTCAAGAGGTTAGAGTATGTTGCTGCAATGTGGAGGAAGGACACATAGAATAATATTACGAGTTTTGGCCCATTCTGTGAGTGTGAGGGATACATGTGACTTGTGGCCGTCATATAAGATCAATGTGGGGGAAATATCTTTTCCAACATTCGCATATTTCAGAAAGTGACTTTTCAATAAGTGATGAAGGTTGAACTGTTGGACCAACCACTTTGAGAACATTCACCCCCAAAACCCGACGGTGTGCCATGCATCAAATCAGGATTAAACCGTTTTCCTGGTAAAATGTAGTATGGGAGCAGCGCCTGTCATATGGCGTTGCCACACCCAAAAAGAGTAACTAACTTTTCCCTTGGCGATGTTACAAATAAAGCTTAATGTTTTTTGTCACCAACAACTTTTGGTGGGTTATGCTCAGTCTGCAGACCAGTTTCATTAATATTGTATATAAGTTTTGGTTTTTGATATAACCCATTTCGAGACATTATAGTGCCAGGCTCCTTAAAGTACTCTGCAAGTTGCTCTTTGGACGCACACTCATCACTTTCATTGATAACTTTTGTGGTTTCCTTACACATAAATTTGGAAATCTATTCAACAACCCATAAAACCATCTATCACTAAGGATGGGGTCAGCTATTTTTCTCTGACCCATGAAAACGGCGTAATCTGTTACAAAGAACATTACGTCAGATTTGGAATACCCATAGCCTATACTATTCATATCAATAATATGGTCAACAAGATTTATCTCAGTGGCTTTATTGAATACTGGTTTTGGGCCAACTTTGGCATTGGAGGAATTAACATTCCCCAGTTGTCTGTCCCTGATGGTTGTTTCTAGAACCCCATATTCACGAGCAGCTCTGAAAGATATATGTAACATTTACTTTCTTTTAAATTTTAAAATATTTCATTTACTTCACACTTTGATGTCATTTTGATAACATTTGATAACTTTGATAACATTGATGTCGTTTTAATAAAAACTTAGTATATTTCATTTGTTTACTATTAATTGCAATTATTATTATTGTTGTTGCTGTTGTTATATCATTGTGATATGTGATGAAATAGTGCTGATAATTTTAATATATAATTTTATAACACCTGTATACAGGCATTTTTTGCCCTCATTTACAGCTTAAAAAGCATTTAAAAGTGCTTCTGTACTGTACTGTCGTCGTTTTTTTTTTTTTTTTTGTAGTGACTCCTGCAGAATTATCATTTAAATAACCATAACTCTAAAAACTAAAAAATTACTTTTGAGTTAAGTTAAAAAAAAAGTTTTTTTTAAATTTATTTTAATAATTAAAAATTGACAATCCCACTTAAAGCAGTTAGGGACACTTGGCGTTGCATACCTTTACATATAATTCCTTTTAACAAAGTAAAAGAAATCAGTATATTTTGTTATTATTTTTGATTGCTTTCATTTATACAGCGAACACATGCTAATTGCAAGTGAAACTTCGGTTTCACAATTTGATCGATCGGGCATTAATGTTTTGTTGACGTCGAAACACATGAATAGTCGTGACCTGAACTTTTGTTGTCATAAAATTTTATTGAGATGGCCCCTCCCACTTCGGAAAATTTTGGCTATTTTTATAAAAGGCATGCGCAGGAAGGACGGGAAGTTACGTTTGGTGGATAAAGAAAAAAATGTGTTAAAATTACCGTTAATACAAACATTTTCATCAAATTGATAACAAATTCGTCTGCTACGTACTGTGACCTATATATACCACAGTTCATGACGTAAGTTGCGGAAGTGAGGCAAAAATATCGCGAAAATAAAAAAACCTCGATACTACGCATACAGCGATGATAGGTCGTGTTAGTATACTTAAATCAAAACCTTCCTCTCGTATCAAGACATCCTGGGTTAAAATTCTGTGAGTAATTGATGAGCTAAACAGATGTTTTTTTGGAAACCATCTTCAGACTTTAAACTGAATTGAAAATAACCTATAGATTTCGAAAGCATGGAAGCCCGTGAAGTGTTTCGCGCATATGCATGATAGCAACAAAAAGGCCACATTTTAAATACTCTGTTCAAAATTATGCTCAAATTACTGCAAAGATGGGTTGTTTTCAAAAGGGCACCAAAATGGTCCTTACCCTACCTTGTCTATTCACCATTTGAGTATGCAGTCATTGTCTGTCTATCATACATTTGTATTGTCTGAAAAACAAAGACAATTGAAAAAAACTATAAATACATGCAATTAACCAGGTAATTACATACAATAGAATGAGAGCCTCTTAAGTTATGCGATAAACCTCGCGTGTGATTTTTTATATAAACATATCGCCCTTCTAAAACCTCCAATTCCAATATGTTAAATCTTAATGTCACGCGATGACGTTAGGCAAAACATTGCACATGGTTGCCTGGAAGTGCAGAAGATAAATAATATCAAGTTTAGAGTAATTAAGAACTGATGAATCTGCAGCCAAGCATGAAAGGGTGTTAGAACAAATGGATGAAATTGGGTTGGAATAAAAAAAGTGTACTTGATTTTTAAGATGGCATTATTATTAAAGTTCTACTATATGCGTCAACTGTGCCCTGTTTGGGTTTTGGTTCTGTATATAAGCACAGACATAGTGCGCATTACAAGTTAAAAAATTGAAACGACCTTACGAGACCATAAACAGTAACTAGTAATTCAGAACAAATCATGCGCATTCAAAACTTTTCAAATTGCACAAACATCAACATTCAACGGCAAGTGATAAATCCCGAATTCCTGTTCATTCACCAGAAGAACTTGCGAACAACCTCGCCAATTTTTTTGGTTAATACGACAAATCACAAAACTGTAATAGTACCATTGCGGCAGTAAAATTCGGACTACACAAGAACCTACAAGTCATCACATAGGGCCTACTGTCTGTACCTCAATGCATTGCCATTGTAATTAGAATTGGATCTAAATAAATGATCTGTAAATCGTACCTCCCCTGGCCACTTCACAGTACTGTAAATTAAAATTAAGAGAAGATTTTTGAGGCATTAGAAACAACTTGCTTGATATAACATGAAGCAAGCATTCCCCCCTCCCAACACACACACACTTTCACAGTTGACGAGCTGAGGATCTTTTGATCTATAACCTACCAATAATCAAAATATAAATATGACGTAAATACTAAATGGTTGTGAATTCGATCCCAGTTGAAGTTTTTTATACTTCAACATAAATCACACAGATTGCTGAAAGTGGTGGAAAATCTCTTTACAAATCTGACAAACAAACAGATTTGCTTCAAACAATTTTAATAAAATTATACAACTTAAAATAGACGGAAAGAAGCTCTCTTTCGATTTTTGAAATTTTGAAAATGATTTCATGATTGATTGATTGATTGAATGATTGATTGATTGATTGATTGATTGATAGGATATTTGCTTAACGTTCATCGAGCAGAGTTGCGGCTGTTAAGAACGAGAACAAACAAGAAAGAAAACAAGAAATCAACAGAAAAAAGGGATGGGAAATAGGGAACACTATTTAGAGGACAGACCACGTGATCAGTAGGAGATGACACTACCTTAACCACTAAGACACTAAGGACCTCTTAGATTGAAAGTTGGATTCAAACACTCTAAAAATTAACACTCCCCGTAAAAATTGAACTTATTATCTTTAACTTGTTTTACAAAGTCCTGTGGATATACATGTACATGTATGCGATAACTGTGAAAATACATTGTACTTTTGTAGTTTTTACAAGCTATTGCAAATGTGCTTGAAAGATTAATTATAAATATACTTTAAGCCATAATATAATTGTTTAACCTATTAACAATGAAACACCAAACAATAGTTGGTATGATTATTCATTAAAACGTTACCCTTCATTGTGGATGATGTTTGCTTACCTGTATTCACCAGTCACACTTCGCACAGGAATTTTTTTTTTCAGTGATATAGTCATTGTCCTAATTTACTGCCCTAAAATTTAAAAATCATTCTAATTCGACGGTTTATATATTTTCAAGGTGTAGGCTTAGCCAAATTTGGTATAACGTTTTGGAATTTTGGTGAGTTAGCTTTCGATATCTTATTCATTTGGGTTTAAAATATTGTTTGAGTTTGAAAGTCATTAATATGTCTTAATAAGACGAAACGCGCATCTGGCGTAGTAAATGCTATTAATCTTGGTATCTTTGATGACATTTTGTCGGTACCTAATTTACAAGGCTATACATCAACTATTCCATTTAATTATTTTTTTAAATAGCGTGTGAATAAATAATAGTACAGTATTCCAACAAGTAGATGACCATATGGTAGGGGAGATTATTTCGCAAGTGTGTGACCATCGTTGCTATTATAAATATATTCAAGGGTTAAGTTGCATAGTGTAAGATATCTATTATGAGATACGTTACGTGTATATAAACACTGGAATTTTAAATACATACGAATTTGTTTTATATAGATTGAAACTAAAAAAGTCTTGCTCAGGATCCTTATGCGTAATTTTAGGTTTATATCTCATTTAAAGTGCACATAGCATGCCTGTCAATAATACAGGAATGAGACGCCACTTTTGTATTAAAGCCAAACGTAGATAACTGTCGAAAGGTGCATAATAGCAATTGTGCTGTAGTATTGACATTTTATCTTACAGAATGACAGATAACAAACTATGTGCAGGTTGATTGAGGGGAGAAGAGAAGAACAAAGGTGAATCGCGGTGTAGCGACTGTAAAGAACTTGTCTGCCGGACCTGTGCCAACCTCAATAAGTAATTATCTCCACCTCATAAAAAAGATCCAATAGAAACGGTTTCAAATCTCAGTTCATCACTTCTTAATTTGTCAAAAAAATGTAAAACTCATACCAACCAGAGAATATTTTTATTTTGATGTCAACACAACCTGTCTGTGATAATTGTATATCTGAATTTTATCAGAATTGTAAGCCTGTGATTTCTATTGAAAAAGCCGCAAAAGATGCAAAGGAGAGTACTGCCATTAATCACTTGGAGATGAGAATGGACAACCTATGTCAGATCAAGGAAAAAGTCATGAACGAATTTACCCAGAAATTGGTGGATTTGGAAAAAAACAAGAATGATATTCGAAAGAAAATAACTGAAACAAAAACAGACATACTGGCACAACTGGATAAGATGGAGTCCTCACTGAAAAGGGAACTGGATACGAAATACAAAAAATGCACTGGCAAGATGAAAACAGAAAAGGACAACCTTAAATCTAGATATGAGCTACTTAAAACATGTCGAAACAATCTCAAATTGCTGAAAACGCTTCCTTCTAATACTACCTCGTCCAGGCGATTAAATACTTAGATGTTAATGCTCATGAAGGGGAGACTGTAATTCGAAATATAAAGAAAAAAGATGAGATGCAAAAATTGATTTTTCGATCTTCCGACCCTGTTGCCTAGTTAACGAATGGATTTGTTTGGATCTTTGGTGCTAGAACAGAATACTATGACGTCAGTAGCAACGTTAGACATAGATCAGCAGGGGCAGAGCTATGTTAGGACTGAAACGAAACAAATGTTACTTACTGCATCATTTAGTACATCGGTAATTGGAGAAGGTGTAAAAATAAGTAGAGGATGTCCTGGTAATAAATTAGTTCTTTTAAATCTCGAGACAAATGAGGTCAATGGTTGCAACCGTGATGGATCACTATTAGCAAAAATACCGTTTAAGTATAAATCTTGGAGTGTTACCATGTACGACGAAGATAAAGCTCTGTTAACGCTGAGTAAAACCGGGATTCAAATTATTGATCTGACAACATACAAGCCAGAGAGGTTCATCAAGATTAGTGGTAACTGTATGGAAATAACAAGTGTGGACGGGAAGATCTTGGTCAGGAATTATTATAAAGCACTTACAATAATTGATATACATGGGAAAGTTTTAAAGCCAATATCAATATCGTTTGATCCTTGTGAAATCTGTATGAACAAAGTTGGTGATATATATTGTACAGATAAGAGCAATAATGTGTACGTTGTAACATCTAATGGAAAAGAAAGTGTTGTTTACAATAGCCAATACCTTGTATACGGTGTCGGTATAACTGTAGATAACAGAGGTGATGTTTATATAGCCGGGTATAACTCGCACAACATACATAGATTATCCAATGACGGGGAGAGAACAGGAATCATCCACACAGACGACGACGGCATCAGTAGGCCGCGTGGACTATCTTACAACAATGAGACAAACGAACTGATGACGGTCAATGATAATGGTGCGTCAGTCAAAATTTACAAAACAAAATAAATGTATATGTTTGTAAAACACTCGGTAGCATTTTTTCATTAAAAGCTTTTTATATAAATAGTGAAATAGTCGAGTATATTAACTGCTATTTCTCCAAATCACCAATCTACGTTTAAGAAAATTACAGAAACTGTGATTTGGGGTGTTAAAATGTTTCATTTAGAGCTACAATAAAAACGATCTTACCTCAAGTGCATATGTCAGGACTGAAAGTCACCTTTATTCATTGTATATCTTTGCGACTCAGGAATCTATAATCAATGACCGTATTGAGATAACACCTGTTCTATGATGGGTTAAACATTAAAAAAGGCCGTAGTTGTAAGACCGGAAATTTGGAAATCTCTCTTGGACCATACAGGCAGGGAAATTGTGCTTGAACCACAAAGCTGACGGGTGTGTTCTTATTTTGCAGATAGATGAAACCATATCTTTGAGCGAATGTCAGGTCGGAATACGGAACGCCTGGCTGCAGACTATAGTGGGTGATGTGTTTGAAGAATGTCAGGCTCCTTGCACGCTAAATACCACTTAAGTTACGGCCGGATAGGTAAAATTAACATTTTGCGTCCGAGTCTCTATAATTTATCGTCCGCCTGTATAAGAATGTCCGCCCAATTTACGTATCTGGCCGATATGTAAAATTAACATTTTGGGTCCGGGTCTCTATAATATTATTTAAAATTTAAACACTTTTTGTCAACTCTGAGTAGTTAACTCTAAAGTGTTTGTGTTCCCGAAGCGATGGTATTAATTATCGTAGATTTACAAGTGACAGTGGAGGTCTGTGCTTTGGGGGACTTCATATCATGTTATCTAGATTATCAAACACATGTATGCACTAACTAGAATGGAGTCCAAAAAGACCAGCAGATTCATTACACCATTTACAATATATAAGTTGTCATTGGCATAAACTAAAAGTGCACTAAGCAAACCGGAACTTAAAGGAACGTGGTATCGTTGCACTTTGTAAATATGCCTGGAACCTTATATGCACAAGACTAAAATCGTTGGTCTTTATAGTCTATACTGCAGATAAATGTGTGTATTATCTAATAGTCCAACGAGTATCATTATCTCTTAACATTTTCGCGTATATTTCGATCACTTCCGCAGTTATATCTGTTTAAATGTCATATACAACTATTACTGTCATAATTGGGTTCGATAACTCTGTTTTTCAATAAACGACTGTAACAGCTGTGTATCATTAACAACGTGATCATTAACAGCAAAGTTTTAGAATATATCAAACTGCCGGTCCGTCTAAATACTGCTTAGTACGGGCTAAGAGCATTTAGCAAGATTATGCCCCTTAAAAAACGTAATAACATGGAGTTATTACGTTTTTTAACATTTCATATGAAAGGTATTGATATGTTAGTGCAGAAATCATATTTTTAAATATAAATCTTTCAAAAAGAATAGAGAAATTAAATATTTTACTGGCACGCGCCATAACAATATGATTTCCAAGCACTGCGGGAAGCCACTGGTGACACAAAAAACATCTTAAATGCTATAAATATTTGTTCGTTATCTTTAACTGTTCAATCAGACTCAATCATGCTAAGCAGTATTTAGACGGACCCACAAACTGCTATAATTAATAATAAAATTATTGTATGTTTTTATCATATTATTAATATTAGACATTTTTTTTTCATTTTTTATCTATACTTTTTTATCTTTATCATTAATGGAGTTCCTAGTTGTTTTCCCGCGGCATCATTAATTTTTTATTCTAAAATAGTTCATAATTTAATATATCACATAAAATTATTAATGAATTATGGTTTCCTAATAAACATTGGGGACAGATGTGTTATTTAGAACACCTTTAAAGTATTGAAATTTAATCCTTGCTGTGCCATCCTGATAAAGCTTGTATTGTCATGTATTCTCTGTACAAGATGCTTATTGAACAGCTAATTCCTTAAAACTTGTATTTTGACTACATTTATGACTGAGAAAAATGCGACCAAAATGGGGATACTTTTGTAATTATCTTCTTTAGAACTACTTTATAAATGTTTATCACAAATCTTATCACCACATTTTCAATCCAAGACAAGACAAAGCAGTTGCAGTTAATTCTACTCTTTATATGACAGTATTTTGTAAATAAAATACTCTTAAATGTTTTTTTTATTTTTAAAATATTAACTTCTAAGTTAAACATGTTACAAATTTCTGAGATATAATTATACCATAAAAATGCCACACTACCCTGAACTAAAATGTATCTGCGATGTTACAATTGTAGAATGAGCGAAATTCAAATGAAATGGGAAGTATGAAGATCATCAATTTAAGTGTTAAAAGTGTGAAAATTAAAAAAAACATATGTGTCTACTATTTGTATAAATGTGCAAAACATAGTTTATACCGGATGTACTTCTGCAATTCACGTCAGAAGTGGTGCACAATTGACTATTTCGCATTTAAGCAATTAATGTAACCAGAAGGCTTTTTTCAAACAAAATGGGAAGTATTTTTATTTAAACTGATAACATTTATATCATTCGAAAGATAAGATTGATTGATTGATTGTATGTCTGCTTTAAGTCCAGCGAGCAGTATTTCAGCTATATTCAGGACGGGAACAAGTTAACAAACAATAAATTAACGGAAAATGGGGGTGGGATGGGTCACAGGGAATACGATTTTGACTGCCACTGGAAAAGTTTTGGGTAGGGGCCGAAAATTTAGCCTTTTGTAACGGCAACAATGAGCCTACTCTTTTTCGAAATCTACAAAATGGTCTTTATCGTGCAAGGAGCGTGGCACTCTCCAAACTTGTTACCCACTACGGTCCGCGGTCAGGCTCTCCGTATTATGACCTGACAACCCCCAAGGAGAGGATCTTTCTTATACGCCACCCGGGGACGCGCTGGGCTGCTCTGTGGGTCTAGCACTGGGAACCCAAACAGTATGGTGCCAACGAAAGATAAGAGGCTGTAGAACCGAGAATAACGTGCAAAACATATATTTTTTATTTATTTGACAAAATATCGGCGATTTTTCGTCCCATTGATTTCTTTTGAGTGGAAAATCCAATATGGCTGACAAAAATACGTCACACAAGTCAAGTGATGTCGCTTATATATTTATATAGTTGTATATGAAAACGGAAAGTCTGGCCGCTGTGGGTGTCCTGTTTGGACGGTCCTACGCTACTTGCAAAAAGGGGATTGCTATGAAGTTTTTAAAAAATATAGGTATATGGTAACAAATACCGCCCCTACCTGATGCTCCATATTTCCCGTGGTAGTCAAAATTGTGTCACCGTTGGTCTATCCCTATTTGTTTGATTGTTTTTTTGTATTTTGGTCTTGTCCATTAATATAGCTGAAATATTGTTTTTTTGGAAGTAAATCAATCAATCAATTAATTTAGGAATCGATCGGATTTGATCTTGCACCCCAGGTGTTGACAAGTCGGTGATCAATAGAAGACGACTAAAAACCGTTCGGTTGAAACTTGTTAGTCATCGGCTACTATATGTATGTAGAGAAGTACTGTCGAAGATTAACAACTTTAACTACGTGTACACTGTAATTGACGAACCACCTTAAGATACACTCGCCACTATGAAGATAACAAATTACCTCAACCACTTAGCTACTGTGAAGTGAATAAATCACCAAAACCAGTCGACCACTATAATTATTACGTGTCTTTATTCTTTTGTTTTCTATAATAAAAAATTATTTGTAATTATGTTCGGTAACGGCTAATTTCTGCTGGAATAACCTCCCTCGTAGAGGGTGGCAAGATGTTTTCTGTTAGTGTGATTTGGGCATTTTTACACGTCTTTAAACTGTAGAAAATAAATCAACTGTTAACTGTTTTTTAACCATTGGCTGTTATGTGTTTTTTCTTAAAAATTGGCATTGCTTTTAACTGTTATAATAACAATAAAAAACCTGTTTGCTGTTAGTAGTCAGAATACTGTTAGCTGTTTTACAGATTTGTCTCTGTCATTCATTTTTAATTTTATTTTAAATTTACTGTTATCTGTTTTGGGAAAAATAACAAAAAGGTTAATCTGTTATTGGGCCCACTCTTACAACCACCCCTTTTACTTAGTTGCTATAAATTGATTTTCAATTTCAATTGAACAACAAATTATTAACCCTTTGGTCAATATTTGTGCCAGTGGATTTAGTGGATTTTGACTATATAGCTAAATATAGGTAAAAAACAAACATCTAGTCAGTCAACCATTGTTAAAGAATCTGACTATACTATCAGTGCACGGGGGGGGGGGGGGGGTAACTTGGTATATATAGGTTAATACGGATGTGCGGCCCGAATGGGTCACTTTTAAACTCTCCAAATTATATGAATAGGTAGCTTTTTCATTACAAAATATATAATTGAGTAGTTGTAAAGTATCTAAATATATCCTCGCCTCAATTCTCATCTTAAGCATGTTAAGCCTATGTAAACCACAGTGATTTTACAAACAAAGTGTTCCATTAACATCACTTGATCATTTTGGTAGTGAATGTACTATTTTGTCAATGGGGATGTGCAGTAATAGAATATATATGAATAGGTCTGATTAACTAATTAAATATTTGATAAGGTCTTGTTTTATAACTACTGAAAATATATGATTAGGTTAGGTTTTCAAATCTCCGTCCGCAGACCTGTACCTAAAAGTATCCTTAGTTACACCCTGTGTATCAGTGCCACAATACGGACATAAATTTTTTTACCTTGGATGCACTGTTCTATCAGGAAATTCAAATAACTTTTTATGAAACGTTATTACTTATGTGGAAAAAATAAAACGCTATAAAACATAATTATTATAAAATTAGTATTTTAAACCGACAACAAAGCTATTGAGTGAACAACACCATTTACTTCCCTTGTATAATCAACATTATCTTAGTTAGTGATAAAGAAAGAAGAAATTATCAGGCACGGAAACATTGGATTTATATGCACAGTGGCGTATAAATAAGGTATGAAATAGGAATTATTTATCATGCAGGACATAATGAACAATATACATGTCATGTTTTAAAGAAATGCATCGTAATAACGTATATCTTACATTTGTCAAGTCTCCTCAAATATGTCAAGCCACCATTTTGATACACTTGTGTTAGATATGTTCGTGCATGTAGTGCAATCACTCATATTTCTGTAAGGGACAAGTCATTATTATATTATGACCGGGTTGCATTGTATATCTTGTTAAAAATAACGGATTTTTTAAGTCCGTAAATATACGCGATAGATCTAAATCATTTTCCTAATGAGCAGTTGGTAACAGATAAGGTTCGGAACCATTAAGCATTTGCACTTTTTTGATAAAACAGATGGCACTAATATTTTTGTAAGAAACAGCCCCCCACCCCCCGCCAACTTTCACCGTTGACGAGCTGATGATTTATTGATCTATAACCTATATAGTCAAAATATATAAATTGACCCTATTAACATGGAAGTATTAGTCTAAGTCTCGAGTGTTTTCTACTTCAACGTCACTGTGTTCAAGTGATCAAGGTCAATGACAAAGGTTGCTGACAGTGATGTAAACATTGAGCATTCAAACACACAAAAAAGATTTGTTTTGACCAATTCTAATAAAAATTATAAAACTTCGGCAGTACAGACGGAAGCAGGATCCCTTCGATTTTAAAATGTTAAAATGATGCCGCAAAATATCTGGACTTTGATGTTAGATGTTTTCATTTGTTATGTTATGGTACTAGTATTGTATTTTCTCGTTCCAGACTTGACGTTATTTGTTTTTAGAAAAGTACATTTTTGCGCCAAATGATCAGTACATTTTTTTACCAATGGTCTTTACAAATCATTTGCTCCTTTTATGATTAATTATTCATACCCCTACATGAGGGGTAAGATCTTTTCTGTTAGTGTGTATTGGTCTGTTAACTGTTTTAAAACCATTAGCTCTTATCAGTTTTCTTAAACTGTTGTTAACTGTTATAATGAAAATAAAATCCCTGTTTGCTATTAAAACACTGTTAATCGTTTTACAAATTTGTCTACGTTATTCCTCATTTCTCCATTATGTAGTTATCTTTTTTAGATTTTTAAATGGACTGATTCTGTTTTCTCATGTAAATTGCTGTTTTTCGTTATTATTATTTTAAATGTACTGTAATATATTTTAGGAAAAACAATAAATAGTTAACATGTAAAGGAACCCCTTTCCCCCTTTCCTACATTAATGTAAGTATTCAAAAATATAGTTGAGATCTAACGTTCTTAATAGGGTACATGCATAATACACGATCCCATGTAGAAAGATACATGATATGTTTGCTGTCCGTAGATCGTGAAACCGATGGTCTACGTAGACATTTCTGTCTGCTCATTAATTTTTCAGCTATATCGTACATGTAGCCCCCAGTTTTGATAAAGGGAGAAATAATAAGTACCCGGAATTACATCCCCGACCTGCGGTAGAAAAACTTGTTTTACGTTGTTTACACTGAACCATATACTTATAAGATAAATGTTGACCTACTGATACTCGCTAATAATATATATTCCATCATTTTTGTGCCGTCGTTATTTATTAGTATAAGTTTTATTATACATTTATTGACTTTGATATAGATTCATACCTGGTTTTATCAACCCTGAAAAAAATTATACCTACCGATACGGCGAGTGTGGATATTAATTTTAAGGGTTAATAAAACCAATAATTAACCCAAACAAAAGTCGATGGAAGTTTTATTATATGAGATCATAGGACTGTTTTACTTTTACACTGTAAGTGTCTAATAAAAACAATGATAACAATAAAATATATTTCAACAATAACAACAGTAAACTATCACTTTTTCAATTGAAAGAAATTAACATTTTCCAAATAAAATTTATAGTAATACAAGAGCAATTATGAAAATTATTTTTTAGCTACTCAAAAGTCAAAATATCAAATTTGATACGAAGTCAACAAATAGAATGTTTTAAAAGTGTGATTTTTATTGGCTGGTGTTTTCTATTAACAAATTAATGCTTTTTCTATTGTTCAATTCTACTTTTAACGACTGAAAAGTGATTACTATTTTTAGCTACTTAAAAGTCAAACTTCTATATCAGTCTGTTTTTATCTACTCTGAGGTTAACCTACCCTCTGCATAATACTGTTCATGATACACTTGGCCAATCAAAATCATGATAAATGTTAGTTATATAATAAAAAAGTTGATCAAGTTTACTGTTTAAAACCTGGACAATAAAATCATGTCCTGTAAAATTATCCGTGACAAAAATTTACCCTTTTTACACAATTTCTGAGCAAAGCTATGGGGTAATGTGCTAGCTAGAAGCATTATAAACATACTTTAAGCCAAATTAAAAATTTTGAGCCAATTGTCAATGAGGCAGATAGTATTGTTTACCGTTAAAGAAAACACATAATTACCTTTGCACCATGTGGTAACACTAACACATATTTTAGCGTGATTATTCATTAAAAAGGTAACCTTCAGTCTGGATAATGTTTACTGACCTGTATTCACATTAAAAGACTGTACATTAATTTGTCTTATATTTTTTAATGGCGTCTGAATAAACAATAGAACTTAATTCGTACATGACCATCTGGCAAGGGAGATAATTCCGCCGGTGTGACCACCTTTTTACTGAAAAGTTAAGTTGTAAGATATCTCTTAAGTTAAAATATCATTTTTATAGTCGTATATCACTCATTTCAATAATACAGTAATGACATGCATTTTTTTCATTAAAGACAACCGTAGATAACTGTCTTAATATGCATTATGGATATTGTCACATTGTGTTCTACCAACGTAAAAGATATAGGTACATTTTATTTTGCAGAATGACGGATAGTAAACTGTGTACAGGTTGTTTGAGGGGAGAAGAAAAGAACACAGGAGAATCGTGGTGTATCGACTGTGGAGAACTTGTCTGCCGGACATGTTCAAACGTCCATAAGAAATTATCTCCACCTCATAAAATCATTCCCGTGGAAAGGGCCTCAAATCTTAGTTCATCACTGCTTTATTTGTCCAAAAGTTGTGAAACTCATATCAACCAGAGAATAGTTTTATTTTGCTGTCAACACGACCAACCTCTCTGTGATAACTGTATATCTGAATTTCATCAGAATTGTAAACCTGTGATTTCTATTGAAAAAGCCGCTAAAGATGCAAAGGAGAGTACTGCCATTACTCACTTGGAGAAAAGAATAGACATCCTATGTCAGATCTTGGAAAAAGCCATGAGCGAATTTACCCAGAAATTGGTAGATTTAAAGAAAGACAAAAATGATATTCGGAAGAAAATAACTGAAACGAAAACAGACATACTGTCACAACTGGATAAGATGGAGTCCTCACTGATAAAGGAATTGGATACAAACTACAAACAATGCGCAGGAAAGATAAAAACAGAAAAGGATAATCTTAAATCCAGATTTGATCTGCTTTCAACATGGCGAAACGATCTGAAATTGCTGAAAACGCATTCTTCCAGTACACACCTCTTTCTTGCGATTAAATACTTAGATGCTAAAACTCATGAAAGAGAGACTGAAATTCGGAATATTTACAAAAACGACGGGATGCAAAAATTGATTTTTCTATCTTCCGACGCTGTTGCCAAGTTACCGAATGTACTGGACTTGTTTGGATCTTTGTTGTTAGAACAGAATTCTATGACGTCGGCAGCAATGTTAGAGATAGATCAGCAGGGCCAGACTTTTGTTAGGACTGACGCGAAAAAAATGTTACTTACTGCATCCCTTAGTACATCAGTAATGGGAGAAGGTGTTTTAATAAGTAGATCTTGCTTTTGTCCTGGTAATAAATTACTTTTAAAAGGGAATAAAAATGAGGTCTATGCTAGCAACCGTGATGGATCACAATTAACGAAAATACTGTTAAAGTATAAACCTTGGAGTGTTACCATGTACGATAAAGATAGGGCTCTGGTAACAGTAGAAACAGGATTCCACATTATTGATCTAACAACATACAAGCCAGGGAGGGTAATCAAAGTAAGTGGTCTTTGTGTGGGAATAACCAGTGTGGACGGGAAGATCTGGGTCAGGAAAAAAAGTAAAACACTTGCAATGATTGATATACACGGGAAAGTTTTAAAGACAATATCAACATCGTTTGATCCTTGGGATATCTGTATGAACAAAGCTGGTGATATATATTGTACAACTACTGGCAGAAATAATGTGTACGTTGTAACATCTGACGGTGAAGAACGTGTTGTTTACAGTAGCCCAGGCCTGGTAGGCAGTCCGAGTATTAGTGTAGATAACAGAGGTGATGTTTATATAGCAGGGTGTGACTCACACAACATACATAGATTATACCGTGACGAGAAAAGAAAAGAAATCATCCTGACAAAGGACGACGGTATCAGAAATCCACGTGGACTATCTTACAACAATGAGACAGAAGAACTGATGGTGATCAATGATGGGGGTTTATTAGTCCAAATATACAAAACAAAATAATTGATATGTTTTGAAAGACACTTAGATTTGTTTGTTTAATGAAAAAACACACGAATACCTTTGACTGGTTACAACGATTATTTAGAAGTTCTTTAATAACAAAAGTATAAAGGAATAAAAAATTGGAAATAAATGTTTTTGGTTGTTTGTTTTCATGAATGTTTGCATCACTTAGCAATTTTTCTAACTATATCGAGGTATTAAGTTTCTGGGAGGCCGGATTACCAATTAAAAATTCCCTTGTTAATGGACACTGCAACAATTATCTGTCCATTGTTATCTTTGCATCAAAAAGAAGTGCAGAAATGTTAAGATACAATGAGTAGAGCGAACAATTGTGTTTACATCTTTTTTATTGAAATAGTTTTGTGATATACATGTATATTTATATTTTATTTCGAAGTTTATTTTGGTTATACAATACACTTACTCAATATATATGCAGTACTCAGAAATATGTCCAGTTCCACAAACATGTCCGATTCCTCAATCATGATCGATTATAACGTCACAAACAAACATCACAAACGTGGCCAATTTTTTTCCCCACAAACGTGTCCGATTTGCATTCCGCTAGAAACATTGTAACATCATAGCTTTGAAACTTTATAACAACAAAACTTAAGGATTACCCATATTCGTAGCCGTTGTTTTGTTTACGGAAATGATTTGAAATTCCTAAAATAAATAAACCTCTTAACGTCTATATTATTCAGTGACACCTAAATGAGCTGTTAATTGATTCTTCTTATACTCGTCATGTTTCTGCACACGGCTGTTTTCATATCTCTTGCTAGCCTGTAGTCTTTACCATACGACTGTAGGCTGTGTCAAATGTCCTGTATAGCCACATATGCTGTGTCTAACGTCCTGTCTAGTGTCATTAGGAAAGGATGTGTCAAATGTTTTGTCTATCCCCGTAGGCTGTCTTACGTCGTGTCTAGCGCCTTAGGTTGTCATACGTCCAGTGCATGTGTTCAATTGATTCTTTATTAATTTATAAAGCTAAGCCTGCATCCTCTCTAGAATCGTTGACTTTGCAAACGTCCTTCCAAATGCCGAAGGAGGCTGTTTCATACGTCCTATCCAGCGCATTATAGGCTGTGTCTGTTAAATTGCTTGTTATTTTATAACGCTTAGCCTACATCCTCTCTAGAATCGTTGACTTTGCAAACGTCCTGTCAAATGCCATAGGGGGCTGTTTCATACGTCATATCCAGCGCAGTATAGGCGGTATCTGTTAGATTTAAATTCAGGGTGAGTTTATAAAACTAAGCAAACAACTTAGCATTAAAGAATTTGTCTGAAATGATATCTAGTTTCATCAAACTTTTATCCAACTCCGTAGGTTATATCTGGCGCCGTAGGTTGTGTTAAACATCTTTTATCCCCGTTGCCTGTGTTAAACATTTCTCCTAGCCTGGGGTTGTCCCTAGCGCGTGTGTGGGTATCAAAGTTGGCGTATGTGTAAACGTGCAACAAGTGATATTGAATTTCAAATTGAGCACGCTTGTGTATTTTTAATTATGGACTTGTTTATGGAAAATGACTGATCTTTCTTGACTGGTTTTCCAAATTGTCGTCACTATCAAATGAGACTTAGTTGTGGAATCGGGCACGTTTGTGAGTCTTACATATATAAATCGCCTCCACATATTCTGCTTTCTAATAGTGTATAAAAGTTTCTTATAATAATGCCGTTGCATCCTATTATCAAACGATGTATGTTGCGATCTCGTACCTTGCACGATGAGATGTGAAAAGTGACATCCATAGTGTATCACTTTTAAAGCATGCTAAATAGATGTGTTGATGTGTTCGTGTTACTCATACATAAATTTTTTTACCGTGGTTATGGTCTCAAAACGTTAAAAGCACGTCATATTAAAATATTAAACATAAATTTTATTTAAGGAATACTTCAAATTTCTCTGAACAGGTTATACGATATAATATGGTTTGGGTCTGTTTATACCTTTACATAAATTTGAAATATTCCTTATAATTTAATTTTAACTATAATCTTAACAATTTTCATGGTAAAAACGTCGATGACATCATGGAACTATTTGAATTTTAACGGCGTAAGAATAGGTCATAGGTCACGCAAGTTATATCTTATAATATGGGTTGCTCAAAATGAATTGACCAATCAGATTTCAGCTTACAAAGCAAATTAAATTATATAGAAATAAATAGATGTGAGCAGCATTTTATTTATTAAAAACTAAGTATAAAACAGTCAGGTGGACAAAACAGTAATTACACCCGGTAGTCACCTTTATTCAAATAAATCTATGGTCGTATTGATTTAACACCTGTTCTATCCGGGGTTACAACATTGAAAGAGGCCAAAGTTGTAAGACCGATATTTTGGTAATCTCTCTTGGACCATACAGGAAGTGATCTTGTGCTTGAACCACAGATTTGCCAGGCGTGTTTCTAGGTGGCGGATAAGGCAGGCCCTCTTCGTTGAGCGTATGTCAGGTTGTAATACGAAATGACTGACTGCAGACTATAGTGAGTGACGTGTTTGAAGAGTGTCAGGCTCCATGCCAGCTAAAGACCACTTATGTTGTTGTCGATAAACTTATGATAGTTGTATTCCACCCTTACCCAATACTCCATATTTTGCAGTGAAGTTAAAAATTACATGCTAATTTGTCTTAATATTTCCCCATTTATTATTTGTTAACTTGTTCTCGTCCTTAATATTGGTGAAATACTTCTCGCTGAACGTAATGCAAACATCCAATCAATCAATCAGTATTTGTGGATACTGGATAGACGAACGGGCAGAAAGCTTCTTTTAGGTAGACCTGAGTCTTTCGTGGCCGCTTTAATAACCCATGTGGATAAGAAGAGTCACTTTAAGTGTAGCAGCAGTTAAAAGTTAGTTTTAGAGAACCCCGCCACTTAAACGGCATAAAAAAGCTAGAAGTAGGACTAATCTTTTGTTACTGGATAAACCGGCTGTAAAGCGATTTCAACACTAAAATTGGAATAATCACTAATAGGGTAACATAATGGTAAAATCGAGTGATCTTCAAGGGAAGTCAATTAAGGGTCGAAGGTTGATAAATTGGATATGCCATATTTCTTGACCTCGCTCACTTGAAGGTTAGTATTGGGAATATATAGGTTATGACATATTTCAACACTCTTTGATTGAATTAATCACTTGAAGAGAAGTGGTGGGATTAAATGGTTCATTTGCAACTCAATCCTCCGAAACAAACACTTATAGAACGGATAGTTTGGATGATAGCCATATTAGATGACGTGCTTGACGTCCCAAAATCTTTGAATGTTAAAGACCTTTTTCGCTTAAAGGACAATTCGCTGGCACTACCAAACCCACCGTACAGCATTTTCTGACCATTCTGAATATAGCTTAATTCCTGTCAGTTGGACGGTTAACAACTTCTAAATCCACAATTGTCTGCTGGAGTAAAATTTGTATTTTACTATTATTCAATCCACTAGTAAAATTTAAAAGTGGGCAAGCGCCACAAATGTACAAATTGCAATTTGAAGTGACACAAATATTTCTAGCTACAATAATGTAGCTTTTTTTTCTTGGACGGAGCTTCAAGAGGTCCCATTACTCGTAATAGAGCAAAAACACTCTCGGGATTTATACATATTTTCCGCTATTAAACTGCTATCTTTGTTTAATGTATATGTTTTCCTTTGTCCGCCGTTCAGCAGACAATTCTTCAATGTCTAATTAAATAATTTAAACACCTTTTTGTAAGCATGGCATTGTTAAAATTTAAATTGTGAAGTGTAGGATTGTAGAATTGTACCGGTAAAAATTTGATCCAAGGTAATGCAATAAATCCGGAAAAACTTGATCCGGATGAACATTTTTACCATATCGATTCAGAAGTAATGCACTTCGGGAATTCAAATTTTGACAACAATGCCATGATTACGAATAAAGTGTAAAAGTAACGAATTATGTGTTGTAGTAATATCAATTAAACTTCAAAGATGTTAACAAGTATGTAGCAATTTAGGGAATTAGTTTAATAGCTTATTATATGCATGAAACCACTGGTGTAAATCACTCCCAGCGTGCTCCATTACGAGTAATGGTATCTATTTGTAGCTTCGTCTATAAAAAAAGAGCGCCGTTCATAAAAAAGAGCTACATTATTGCATGTAAAATATTTCGGATTTGTCGTTTGTTCGAGACAAAAGAAAAGGTGGGATAACCTATTGTCACTGACCTTTCATTTTCGGTAAAGATGAAATGAATATAACCTGATAATAATATTTTTTCAATGGTACATTATACCCTCGTAACTCGAAACTCAATGTAGCTTTCTTTCTTATATTTAAAATTATTATATGCGCCTTAATATGCAAATTGTAGTGGCCTGTGAAAATCGGTGTGTTTAATTATTTCAAACACAATATTAAATATGAGTGGACACGAACATTTGTCTGTGTTATTTGTGGTACACGCGTCCGATCATGTTAAAAAATTAAAATATTTTCTCCACAAATATCGTGTGATTTTTGTACTGATCAGCGTTGTATGTAAGCCTAGGACCGAGCCGGACTTGCATTTCGGAATCTGCGTACATCTATGTATGCTGGCCAGGAGAGTAGATACGTAAAGCCCGACTAGGCACATGCCTACACTAAAATGTAGTTGCTGTTTGATACTACTGTCTATACACAGATGTCAGCATTTTTGTCATTCTCATTTTGCGAATTTCTTCTCAATAACCACATTATTAATAAGTCCTCCAAAGATTCGACTCGGGCACTTCATATTATTTTGACACGGTACAGCAAATGTTAGTTTTATATACATGTATGTACGATAAATGTTACCAATAATGTATAAAACCCAATGACTCAGCTTATATTTTCGTTCTTAAAACTCAATCATTTAAAATGAGGCGTGTTACCAAAGTTAAAATTTCTGTCCATTTAGATACCACAAGATCTCGAGAGCTTCCTTGTGGCTTTGTCTCCTGAACCCCCAAGCTTAATTATGTGTGCCTATTCTAAGAAACTTGTCTAGCTATGCCTCTGCTGGCAATAGCTTAACATCGCTGACAATGTGTAAAAAACAATCCATATAGGGATACAAAAAGTACATATTTTAATATGCAACTATTTAAACGCTAATGAAACAGCTAAATTTTGACAACAAAATAAATCAGGCATTTAAATATATTTCAGATTGATGGAAGTATTAAAGTCTTTAAAAGATCGCTTTTTATAATATTAAAAAGGCAAACAAATTAAGTTGCAAAATGTTAGGGTTCGTAAATGGAAAATAAGACCACAATTAGTCAATGGAAGGTTATAATTAATCATTTTTCACAATACTCTGGAAATTGGAAGATGCGTATAACATGCGCGGAATCACATAATTGACAAATACAAGTACCGAGAAAGTTAGAAGTAATATAAATAAATTTGTTTAAGTCTTTTGATTACACATCGTAAACCACAAAATGAAATGACAGTTCCGACATTTTTATTCAAGAACAAAATTGTTACATATTACTTCTCAATATGTCTAAATATGTGTTTATTTACACCTTATTATTTTTTATGTAATAATTATAGATGGTATACAAAATGTTGTATTCTATCAACAATTATATCACGTCTGCATTAACACGTCTTATTTTCGTACAAAGTTTATATGAATGTGGTGTGATTGGTATGTTCACAGATTGTAACCATTATAGACCGTGAAACGCTGGGTCGAGCCACGATGGACGACGGTCTTTATTTTTTTACTTTCAGTGTTATTTATTTATTTTTGTTTATTTTTTTAAATTCGAATTGTGTATGCTATGGTGGCATATCGTGTATGCTATGCTGGTCCATGTTTGTCAGATAGTTAAATTTATAGAACAAAATAAGTCCGAAAAGGTTGCAAAAGTCATTTGTCTAAACTTACGCCGAAAGTTTTACATATAACATCCGAGGAAGTAAATGTAATGTAAAGAAGTTAATAGTATTGACTTGTGTTTAAGTAGTTTGTAAACATTCGAACAACAAAATGATGACTGTTCAAGAAATCATTTTATTAAAGTAAAAAATATTAAGAGATTGCAGCTTACATTACTAAATAAATGTTTATTCACACCTTTATTTTTACGCAATAATTATAGATGTTATAAAAGCTACTAATCTATTAAGAAATATAAAATGTCTACAACATGACAGGAAAGTAGGTAGGATTTCAGACTGGGGTTTGCCATTCCTTACTGCAAGAGGTCTATAGACTCCCTTTGGTACCGGGCAGGTCCAATACAGCGCCATGGAAGGGTCTATGGGAAAGGCCTCACCTTGAAGCTACAGACTTTTAATATTTTACGCTGCATTGTACTTCAAAAAAATTAGTCATAAAGTTGTATCATTTTTTCTTCTTCAGTCAAGTTTTTAGGTTTTTGGCAAAATAGGGGTGTACACGAAACCAGTGCACCACTTTTATTTACGGCCTTCTAAGACAAATGCTTTGCTGTGAAGTTAAATAATATCATTTTAACTCGGTCTTGTTTTTTGTCAGTAAACATCACGGGAATCACGTGAGATTATCTGTTATGGACGGTAGAAAATTAAGGTATTACATGCATATCATGTGAATTAAGTATATTGTAATTAACACTGGACATTTGGATCGTATCTTTGTAAATTTTTAAGGTCCATCAAATTTGGTCCAGTGGTAGCTTATGATAAGTTGTCAGTCATTCGGTCATCTGTCACCAGAACTTAACCAATTATCGCGGTCAACTGACAACGTTATTGCTTTTGGATTAGTTTTACTGTTTGACCTAAATTCATAATCCAGAGACTACGTTAACGTTTTTAGATTAGGTACAACTATGCATGGTCGAATGAAAAATAATTGGCATATACCCTGGTATTTCATTGATGAATAGTACAGGTATCCCCTGACTTTGGCTTCAATTACACGTCCAGAGAATACTTTAACGTTTTTGGATTAAGTCAAGTACCCTTCTGTAACTATGATTCTTTGATTATATCAATTCCGTTGTAACTATGCATGGTATGACATCTAAATGGAATTGGTTTAAGTGCAGCTTGTATCTATAGATATCTTCCTACAAGTAATTATGTTTGAGATAATCTTATTATATGTTAGATTTAAAAAAAAATTCAAAAATAGATATTTTGATAGCTAATGTATAACTTTTCTTGTCAATACGGTTACACGAAAACAATTGGTTTTACTTGAGAGGATACAAAACACCATCCTCCATTTGTTTAGAAATATCACATTGATGGTAAAATTAATTTATTTCACTATAAACTCAAAAATTCCATAAAAATTTAAAAATAATACTGACACACTATTCATATACTATCATAATCAGCGATTTTTGCATAAAAAAGCATTCGTTTTTAAGACCTGCCTGTAACTCGTATCTAGACATCATGGGTTAAAATTCGGTGAGTATTTGATCAGCAGAACAGACGGTCTTTTTCCGAAGCAATTTTCAGACTTAAAGCTAAATTAAAAATAGCCCATGGATTTTTGAATGCACACTTCACATCATTGATTATATATAAGATAATGGGTGTAAAATATTTAATATTTTTTGGGGATGACGAGAGATTTCTTTTTAATCCACATTCTAATAAAAGTAAATATTGTAAATAAAGCTGGACATTTTATGTAAATGTTTGTGTTAGCTTTTGTTGTATTGTTGCAAAATGTTTCAACTTTGAAGTTTTTCTCTTCCCATGGTGTAGAAGTCCTGTCAGATTTTTAAGAGCTTTGAGGGAGTTTGGCGATAATTATAGATTATTAACGTTTATTGAAACGAGATGCATTTTCTCGTCGTATCTCATCGAAGGGTGACAGCCGTGAGATGAGATGGCGAGAAAGTGCATCGAGTTTCAAAAAACGTAAATAATCTGTTTATCGGTGTTTTGTAACATTGTGATGTCACAGTGTTTACTTAACGACGTCTTGACAGCGACCTGAGATGGGCCCTTCTCACGCTAGTAGAGTGAGATGGAATAATATCGTACACAAAGATCAAAGGAAAATACTGCAAAATAGCGATAAAAGCATAAATTCAGAATTCTATTGTTTTACAACGCGTCACTGATTAGACCAAGCGTGCATCGGCGTACTAAATATAATCACATTTGTATCTTTAATACCATTCATTTGCAAACAGTCGGTCGACGACTCTCCTGTAGGATTGTCCGTCCGAATACTCAGACTTCACTGCCAACATTCCTACAAATATCTTTACTCATTAATTGATATAACATTTGTTTAAATTTTTTGGCCTGAAGAAGCAAAAATATTTTAATTATCTGATCGTGAGGCCATCTACATCTTACAGATAGAAAATTATTAAAATATTCTTGCTACGTAAGGCCAGTCAATTTCAAACAAGAAGTTATATCAATTAAAGAGTAAAGATTGTAGATTAAATTCGCGTAACTGTTGATAAAGGTCTTAAATTTTAAAAATTATTTGCCCTAATATCATTGATTTGGGAGCTACTTATCAGAAGAAACTCGCGTCAAAGGTACTACATTCTATTACTTTACCATTTATCTACATTTTATAACTTTACTTTCTTTGAATAACGATGCTTCGCAAAAAGTGACAAAAAGTAAATAAGATCAACACACATAATTTAAAGTTCCAATTCAAGGCTCAAAAATTGGCAATCGGAGGATCTTACATTACCGAACACCTCTTCAATATATTAACTGGAATGTGCTCGAAGGTCATCCAAGCAACCTTAATGGCGAGAAATGCTAAGGAATAAAAGTAGACAACCAACAACCAATTGAATGATGTTTAAACTTCGCCATCATGACAGTAGGTTATAAGTAATATTTGATGCATATTTTGTATATTTATCCAATATCAACTTAGGGTATTGTTAATTTAAACGGAAAAAAATTATAGACTATTTCGAACATTTCAACATCAACAAAAAAATCATACAAACAAAAGCAATTATCATAAAATATTTAAAAAAAATTGTTATATAAAAGGTATTCAAATTTTTAACAGGGTAATGTGAATTTTCTGCCTTCTAATTAAGCATCAAAGAGACCATTATAAATTGCTGGTCTTAAAGGCGCGTTTTCAAATCCATGTCACATCACTTACGATCTAAGACAGAATCATAAACCTCCACATGATCATCGTAGTGCTTGGCTGTTACTTTTAATAAGATTTTTAAAGCAAAATGGAAATCGTCAAGCGGAAAATTACGATGTTGATTACATTTTCATTACTGACCTACACGTAAGTTTCGTTAATGACACTACTTTACATTTGTTACGATACACGATTTACAAATGTAGAATTATGGCCGCCAAAAATTAATTCAACTTGCATTGGGCGTGCATTAGCGTTTTTTTTATTCCACTTCAGTAAATGTTTCTTTGCCCCTGAAAGACTTGTATCACATTGGAAAGCTTAGCCTTTTTAAAAACCGCTTTTGTTATCTTTACTTTTTATTGTTTATTTTACATTTCTTTCATAATTAAATGAATACCTATTAGTTCTTTATAGACTACATCGCTTAACGTATTCAGGGACTGAACAGGGACTTTGGTGGCTGAGTAGTTTAGGTTGTTGGTCTACTATTGATCCCGTGGTCTGTCAACACTGGGATCGCGGGTTTGAGTTTCACTGCAGGCAGTGTGCGCTCTACAAAAATGTTAATTGACAAGGATTGCCTTTTTTCCCACCGAAGGTCTGTTGTTTTCTCCGGATACTCGAGTTTTCTCTCGTAATAAAAACTGGACGCTATAATATATCTGACAAATTACTGAAAATGGCTTAAACATCACTCAAACAAACAAAAGATCCATGCACTGACGTTCCGATAATAACACAAGACTGACTCCATCGCAGTATTAAAGTATTAAAGTAATTGATGTATGATTTTGAAATATGTTATTTGAAAAATCCAACTTCTTCTTTATTCGTTACTTCCCACTACACGTTCTTAAAGTGATTGTTGCATGTAGGCTGGTGCGGTTCGTGGATAAATGGATAAATCTACAACAGTTAGTTTTTGAAACAATAAAGTAACGAAGGATTTGTGTTTTCCACAAACTAGTTAGTACATGTATTAGATTTTGTCGAAGGCTTTCATTGACATCACTTTAAAACTAATCAAGCTGTTGGTGTCGTACGTTGTTACTTAACCCAAATAGCTCTTGCATTTAGTTTTTTTATTACATGTATTATCTATTTCGCGACTGGATTCTATAATCATTTGCGGTAAGGTTCTCATGTTCAGGGTCATTGTTAGTTAATACCGACCGCTATATGTGTATGAAAACCATTTCTAAGCACATCGAGATGCGATATTGTTACAAAAAGCCAGTAAAAACCAACCAGCGATGGATGTTCTGTTATGTATGCTCTATTTGATGCTCTAAATGTCTACAGTTATCAGTAACAGAGTACAAAAATAAATCTCAAGCTCTTCTGAAGATTGGCTTTGAAATTTATGCACTACGTCACTATTCTTTTTAATTTCAACAAGATGACACGTATGATCATGATAGTATTGACAGCACTAATTATAGTTACTTCCCTTTGACCGAGGTTATATATGTCAACTTCCGCTGTAAACATTGAACATGACATTGAATCGAGCAATATATTTGAGGAGCTCCATCGAGTAAAAAAGGTACATGCCAACAAATTCTTGTGCATATATCTAAACAGTCTACATACAAATTCAGTTCTACAGACTTCAACGTTGACAACTACTATCTTAAACGCAAATGGCGGAGGACTTGCGCTGTACATCGGATCAGACCTACCTTGTGACAGGAAGGTTGACCTCGAATGTGGGACAATAGAATCTATAGCTGCTGAATGTATGGTAAATAATGAAAAATGGTTAATGGCTGGAATGTAGATCACAAACAATATCTGATAAAGAATTTACAAATGATGTTACTTATGATAAAATTTCTCTAAACTATGAATAAATGATTTTTTATGGGTGATTGGAACAATGACTTTCAGAGGATAAAGGTGCTCCAATGGTCAATGTATGTGATATGTGTGGTATTGAAAATGTTTTAAAAAATGCTACTTGTTTTACAAAGGTGAAGACCCTAACTTTAAATTATGTAATACCTACAAACCATACAAATTGATTACAAAATTTCAGTAATTTTAATTGCGGTCTACGTGATGTCCATAACATAATATCTGTTCAAATCAAATATGTTATTCCATTCTTAAAACATGTTTTAAAAGCTACCGTTGTTATACACATTTTGATGAAAATAAGTTCTTAACTGATCTGAAACAGACCAACCTAGAGGATCCTAAAGAACAAGAAAACAATGTTAATGAAGCATCAGGTATAGGAGATATGCACATACCGATGAAAAAACGTAAAATTTTACACAAGTTGGCACAATTAATCTAACAACAACTCAGACAATCAATATATGAGCCGTCTCATGAGAAAAGGTACAAAAACGTCGTGACGTTGTTATCGAAAAAACGGCATCGGAATGAACGTTACGATTTTTCGAGTTGTTTTTGAAGACGACGGTTTCTTCGTGAAAAATTAAACAATGGGTTGTCAAAACATTACAAAATTTAGAAATCAGATTATTTGAATATTGATTTATTACTACGTAATATTAAAAAAAACAAATTGCGCTATGTTTAATTCCATACAGAAGAGTTTACCACAGGTCAATAATCAGTACATTAGTCACTGGGAACCCCCTTTTGAAGAATTGAATGATTTCCAGATTCAAGCCAGGTATTTTCTGAAATTTGTCTGAATTTATTTGACGAATATGTACGGAGTGAAATGTTTATTTTATCATCCTTGTAATATGAAGTCGTATCCCGGGCTCAAGTGAAAGTAAAAGTATTATTTACGGAATCACTCACGTGACCCTTCATGTACAACATTTCTAAAAATATCTCGAATCAATAAAAGATCGAATTGTTTCTTTTATTATCGGATTTGCCATTTGCAGTTTATGACCTTTATTTTAACAAAACAAAAATAGAATAATGGAAAAAAGTCTTTAAACGCGTTACCAATCTTCTGAAAATTATTTTTGTTACACACACGTGAATTTGATCCCATATTATTCGGGTGAAATGTGGCCAGAAAACGAAAAAAAAGGTAAGAACAAAGTAAGAAAAGGAGACTAAAGCAAAAAAAACAACTATCCCATACCTTGTTGTTGAGTCCGCGTTCGCTCTTTCATTGATTATTGAGCGAACGCGGACTCGGAACCCTTCGTAAGATGAACACTTTGTTGCTGCTTTGTTAACTATCTGTTCTTGTGGCATTTCACGCGTATGGTGTTTAAATATTGTTTACAGGAAATTGACAAGCTGTGTCGTAAACATTTTGGAAAACAAGTACCCGTTCAAGAAAATAATTATGAAAATCGGGATGAGAGTTTCTCCGCAGATAAAAATGATCAAATAAATGATCACACTACGGAAAGACAGTGTCTGCTTTCAACTGAATTAAATACTGAATCTGATAATAGGTCTATTTAAAGTAATGGTGCTGTTATTTTTGACAATGATCTAGAAGTGGCTTTTATTAAGGGTTGTTGTTCAAGTAAGCCCCATGAATGCTTGAATCAATTCTGTAAATTGGAACGAAACATGTATTTTATGGAATCCTTATCGTACCTAAATAATAAATATTTGGATAAAACAGAAAGTAAAAGAAAGAGGACAAGTATTCTGAGAATCTTGTGCCGACCCACTCCAAAGAGGAGAAGTAGTCCGAAAATCTTGTGCCGATCAACTCTAAAAAGCGTAGGACGGCAGAGGATTCTCGGAGTAGAGGACAAAGTGTTCATTTACTTTTAAAAGCAGTTCAGTATGCAGTGAATATTTTAAACTTTGTTTGGACATAACACATTGTTGAAAAGTATTTTCGAAATTTAAAAATGCATATGGATGAAAATGGTGCGGTTCCTCGTGAACATGAAAAGGCCAGTGTTACACCAAAACAAAATTTTAACAGACTTTGCAAATGAATTCGGACTACCCCAACCTGTGGCTCAACGAGGACGCGATGAAGACCCTCCGATATTTCTTTCTTCGTCCGAAACTATTTTAAATTAAATTTTACAGTTTTAGGTGTATCCTCTTTTAGAGATATTTGAAAAAAATGTTGTTTACAAATAAAGATAGCTGGACGAAAAGATGATGCAAGTGGAAAGTGTGAAAAATTACAACAGTTAATAAATAACTTTATTGTGAGTAAATCAACATTTAAATGATTTGTGACACCAAACAGATAATACACAAATAAAACAAAAATTGAAAAACATATGAGACTCCGATACTTATTTCCAATGACTGTTTAATGAAGGAGGAAAGACTGAATTTGCTAAAGAATTGTGTGGTTTACTATTTTGTATTAAACATTCAAGGTCGGAATTTTGGGCTAAAACATTGAAATGTGTTAATGAAGGGGCCTCTATAATTTTATTTTTTTTCAAAGTGTAAAAGGAAATGAGCTTCATTGTCAATTTTAATTGGTTACAGTAGTTACACATACCGAGTTCCCGAAGAATCTACTAATAAATCCCTTTCTTAATTCAAGGATATGATCAGACAATCTAAATTTTGTTATAAGATAAACAACTGATTTTGTATCCTACCGACTCTTTTAAAATCGAAATTCAAGCAAAATCCTTTTATTTTTATAATCTAGCCAAGAACGCCGACTCTTGCTTACTAACTATGTACAGAACATATGGGGTCACCACGTGACGTCAATCATCACATTGAAAACGCAGGTATTTACAGTATGTAGGATATAATTATAAACGTATATACATTCACGTGTTTAGTGTATTAATAGTATGTATCCAAAATACAGGCTACAAAACTGTAAAGTATTCTTGTTATTAAATGTTTGAGGGCTGGGGTTCAAATAAGATCCAGGGTGGTGATGATCAAATACACATACATGTAGCAACTACATGTATGTATTTACATCCATACTCACTTTAACATGTTTCCATGTTATATGTGACCAGTATTTTTTAAAATGGTGTTGGATATTTATTATATGTCTCTTTTGCTAAACATCAGAACCCTCTTTTGAAAATAAAATAATGGCTCTAAAAAGTCAAAATCAGGTAGTAATTTAACAGTTATAGATAATTTGTACAATGTCATTTTCTCGTTTGTCTGTAACCGCTGATAAAGTTAGTAACAACTTATCAGAATGTATCAGAGAATTTATTGAGTCATAAGATACCAATACAGTCGGAAAAACAAACTGGGATTTGTCAGGTCAGAAGCTTGTGTAACGAATATATAGAGCCATTTTGTATTTTAAACAGACTTTGTAATAGCATAACGTGTCATGTTTGTCCTGCGCGCTTATCGGATACTTTCCGTGATAAAGCCTGCATCAAAAGCGAAATTTTCAATATTCCGTATGTATATCCTAAAAAGCACGAAGCTTGTTTTTATTCGAATACACCATTAACAAATTCTTTTAATGCGACTTTCGATCTGCATTTTAAAAGTTAAACTATATATATTTAATGATTTTATTGTATTTGTGTATTTTTGACGATTTTTCATTATTATTGATTTTTTTATATATTAGGCCGAATTTAAGTGCCGTTATAAACCGAAGTTAATTTTGTGATTTGTCGGATTAACGGTATAATTCAGTTCTATTGCTCGTAATGTAGCAAATAAAAAAATCTACCTTTGGTCTATTTATACAACATTCTTTACGTTATTAATGCTTCAGACTGCGAAAATAACAGGAAACGAACTTTATTGAAGAAATTTCATTTTTTCGTCTTTGAAGTTGCACGTGGAAAATGCCATGTTGATCATTTTTCCGTATATGGATAATGTGACCTAAGTTTAGTAAAATCATGCTACTTTGCATGCTGTAACGATCCGTAGTAAGAATCCAGTCATTTACATATACTTTCCACAATATGCAACACACCATGCAGTTTCGAGTTTCGAGTTTCTCAATGTTTTTCGTGTAGTAAACGTTATTAAAAAGAGACACGAATGTCAATTAATACACAACGCACAGACTCAGACACTTATTTCAGGAAAAAAATTACCTCTTCACTCTAATAGAACACAAGGTTCTATTGTTCACGTCCTGAATATAGCTGAAATACTGCTTGCTGGACGCTAAACATCAACCAATCAATCAATCTTAACTTTCGTGTTATATTAGAGTATAGGGGGTCATTTTCTTCTGTAACAAGTGCCTGTGCGCACAGCGGGCTATTTAAAACTTTAATAACTATCATCACGTATCAATGACAATAATGATCGATCTTAAACACGAAACCGATAAAAAAAATGGTGACATTGTTGAAATATATCAAGACTGACCATGGCGGATTATACATGCATTCTACAGAGCTTATGTTGTTGTATCTGTTCATGATGAACCGAATTTAAATAACGTTTCTTGTTTTTTTCTTGTCTTGTAAAGTATGGCCTAGACAAATTTTATATTAAAATTCGATAACACTTCAATAATGTTTGCATGGTTTGGTATATATTAAAAATTTTAATAAGTTCAGGTATACTTTTTTATTGTGCGCAAATCGGTTAAAACTAATAATCTCGTAAACAAATATTTTCAGAAGTAAACAATTTTTGTTAACATTTTAAAAAGGCTTATACAATCCGGCAGTGGTTAAGAGTGTCGCTGTTCTGTGTTGGTAAAATATATATGTTTTCTTTGGGGATGTTTTAAATTTATTGCTTGTGACATTGCTATATGCAATGTATTTTTTAGTTTTTAAACTACTTTTTGTAATTAGTTTTGCATTGAATTTCCTTTTATTTCGTGTGTGTTTCACTTCATATAAATATACGTTTTTCTTTAATGTAATTGGTTTGCTGTAACGCTTACTTTTTTATTTTAAAATCGAAATGACATGACAAAACAATAAGACTCAGACACAAGGTGTATAAGAGAGGACACAAAGGTTAAATAAATAAACATATAGTAGAGGTTCTAAACAATAATACATGTTTGTACAGAAACCAAATGCAGCTACTTTCATAGTCAATTTAGTTAACGGACAATAACTTACGGCCAATACACAATGCAGATAAACAACAATAAGCGTTGAAGAGACAGAAAAAAAGGATATTGAGCCCTATTTAAATTTGTTTTAGTAATCCAGTCGACCAACTATTCGGAATTATTACAATATCAAAGATCAGATTAAACTGCTATAAGTAAACAGGCAACAAGTCGTCAATCGTACTTAATTCGCAATTACAATTGTTTTTTTTTAATTTTTATAACGCTCTTCTAACGTAATATCATCATTGTCCACGCTTTTGATTTTATTAAGATTATTTTATTAAGAATTGTACACATGCTTTTTAAATAAACTGCGAAGTTGATCAACAGTTTGTCATTGATACTTCGAAAAGCCTTATTTACGGTTTTTTCAATCTGATGAGCTTATAGCCCTGGATATCAGATGCTTTAGTAAAATTCTATATATGTATAAAATCTCTATTAAAATATATATAATGGTTCCAGGAAGCTGACAAAGGAAATCATGAATACCTGTAAAATTGGAACTTACAATTTTAACATTAAGATATGTCTATATGTAGATGCGCTTGTAAATATATTATGGTCTTTGAAAGTTGATTTGGCAAGCCATAAGTATCTGTGTAAGTAATGTCTATATAAATGCACTTTCAAAAATATCTGATCGTCACAGAAGACCATAATATCTCCTTAATTGAAAACTAAGGTTATTTAAAGGTTCTATAATTGTTTTGTCTTAAAATTTAAGACACTAAAACTTAACGATTTGATTCACTTACATTTAAGGGTAGCAACAGCGAAAATGGTCATATAGGCTGCTCAACCTTGAAACTTTCAATTCAAGATTGACCAGCCAACCGCCACGCAAGTGGAGCGCAAGCAAGGCCAACCCCTGCCAAACATGAGAAAAGTCATTTAGAAAATATACAACAACTAGTGATAATTATGTTTGGATGCCAACAGAGAATGTATCCCTAACGAGCCCCATTGCCGCTATAATGTACAGCATGTTGAAAACCCCCAAAATACCAATTTTTACCAAGATAATGCAATGTCTTTTATAAAGACCCTTGTTTATATTAAAACGGCAGCCATTTTGAAAGGCAGTCATTTTTGAAATTCCAAAAATGGACTGCAAAACTTCAGGTCACCCTTAACAAGTTCCCAAAGTTTCATTTAGTTAAACACCGCTACTAATTATAAATACCAATTCAATAAACAATATAACAACTAAATTACAAATGCCTTTACATTGTGAAGACCACAAATAGATCAAGTCTCAAAAATTGTATATACAAGTATATGTTATTATTGAAATACATACAGTACAGGGTTCTTTCCAATTATATGCTATTTAGGATAGGTTAAACCAACGGTAGCTGCTGGTATTATTGTTTCAATTTTATAAGCAAAATTCTATTACCGATCATGGTCAAATGCATACCATCATCGTTCAGAAAAGTATCATTGGGTCTTATATCTCGTATCGTATATAGCACCCACCCTCTTGGTAATCGTTTAGCCTTTACCTGCATTATTCCATTGCCTCATTATTGTTGGAATTATACCACTGCAAGAGTGGCAATATCTGTGAGCAAACAATGTATGTGTTCTGCAATTGCAATGTAAACCATAATGAGATAAAACAAATATCATAAACGAACATCTCCAATGTAAATTCCGTCTATGTTAACAATAATATAATGTGGGAGATCTTCTAATCTCATGAGGGTTTTAAATTTTAAACCACTTCTTCCATGCAAGCAAATTATTACCCCTCGTTGGGACAAATTTACACCTCTCTAGTATTCCCTCTAGCCTCTAAGAAAGCATGTTTGACAATGGACGAACCCACTATCCCAACTTTAACTGGAAAATCTAAAACCTAAATCACTTAGTTAGAAAATTACGGAGTATATACATTTTTTAAATTATCAATACGGATAACTATCTACTGTGAAATTTTTATGTATCTCCGATATGCACAAGACTTTTAAAAACATAATACCTTTATTTCATCATCGCCATACCCATTAATAACACACGCAGTTGCTATACCTATGTGAAAATAATGCAAGGTAAAATCAGGCTCTGAGATCCCTAGAGTATGCAATGCCCTCTTAAGCATTGCAGACAATGGAAAACTTGATTAAGGACTACCTTTAAAATAGTAGAAAAGTTGCCCCTGTCGGTTTTCTTAATCAAAACGAAACTATTCAAAACACTAACAGGGCACATTTCTTCGTTATATTGTTGCGGTATAAGTAATGTTACCACGTGGCCAAATTAATCAGTCTTTAACGTAAAAAGCCATAATTCTATGTTTCTACCTGCAATGTTAACATTTTGGAATTTATTTGCATGATTGCAAGAATTCTGTCCTATGGATGTCAACTCGCTAAACTAAGCATACCATATAAACAAAGCAAAACCAAGTCTTTTCTATGCTGGCTTCACAGCTAGATTTACAAATTATTAGCAATACCCCCATAGTTTGTGTCAAGAGATGTTTACTAAACCCTAGTGACCTTATTTTGGTCAATTAACCTTTTTAAGCCCTCCAGCATTTTTCTTATAATAAATTTTTGCGTGTTATCTTCATTGCTCCCTCCAAAGTTTAGTAAAATAACTTATTCCAGATATATAACATTCCACTGTTGCGCGTAGTAATCCACTTTCGAATATAAATGGGTAATGGTCAAGGTTTCTTGCAAGCCGTACGATGTCCAGTCCTGAACTGAGAAAAAGAGTTCTAGCCATGACGAAAGACTCAAATTGTATATGGTAGATACTGAGCTGGAAAGTATTTCTAAAAATTACAGCGTCAAAATTGCCTCAAAGCAATCCACGGAAATGTCCGATGGAGCCCTGTAAGCCTCTGAAACCAGAGATTAGAATTTCTGCATCTGAAAGCAAGACAGATTATCACCAATGTCGTTTTTAGCTTTAAACTGTAGATTATTCTGCATTGTACGTAGTGTCAAGATGCGAAGAAGATGCATGAAATGATTTGATTTAGATGTTCTTTTATTATTATTGGAGACTAAAGACAAGTTATCTATGTGCATAAGGATCTTTTTGTTGCTAAACTTTTACGCCATGTAAAAAGTTTTAAAACTAGCGGAACCAATTTAAGGAACGACAATTCCCACAAAAAATCTTTACTTTCTTATGATTTTGGACATCTTGTTTGCCCCTAATTTCCGTCACATTATGCACCACACCCGAGATGCATTCTCTGATCAATTAGATTTTGTCACTAGATAACCACATTTTTTCCGGTAGATAAAACATTCCCCGTTGAAGTTATTTAAGAATTTAAGAAATTTAACCAAATACTAATGTCCTTTTTAACATCCTTTGTCACCCTAACATAGTTATATGATTTCATAACTTTAATTGAAGCTATCAGGTCAAAAAACGTCGAAGAAAAGCTCGAGCAGACGGGGTAGCCCTAGCACAAAATATCAGTAGTCCTACAATTGATTCCAATTCTTTCAACTTAATCTTATGTCTACCTGGTATGTAATTGATAACGTTCTTCAACTTAAAAAAAAATTTTCTATGAGAATTCTAATTGAAATAAGGACGAGTGTCAATTTCTGCCTAAAAAATGTTAATTTTTATTGCTGGGCCTACTGTTTTATTTACAGCTAATGGTTTGTACTTAATTAAGAAAACTCACTCATTAATTTAGCACAATAGTGGATCTACGTTATTGTCCAAGGTGTTCATAGAACTTTTATACCCAATGTAAAAAAAGTTGCAAATATTTCAAACAGGGCTAAAAGAGATGTAACAGCCAAACGGCAAATTTTTATCAATGTATATTTTACCCTTACACATTATTCCGAGTTAATCAAAATTACCTGGGTTGATCGGTAACAGCAGAAATGCTTTGTTTATATCGACCTAATTACGCCCCTGTTCCAAGGTCAGTTACCACCAGGAAAGGTGAGATGTGTAATAATTCTATGACCAGACATTTCAACTAAGCCTAAAGGAGAAATTCTAATTGTAGAGATTGGAATTTGATCAAAGAAACTTCAGCCTTCATAAGCTGTACGGTACAATTGTGATGCATTTCTGCTGAAATAAGATTTTTGCAACATTTAGGTATTCTAGGACCTGTGTATTGTAAGCGAAACTATTCATTAAAACCTGACAAGAGGAGCTCTGCTTCATCCTTATTAACTTCCCGATACAAACTCAAATACTTTTGTAATACTTTGGTACTATATCCTAAATTTCATAGCTTTGTCCTAAGTATACTATACGTTAAAACTGTGTCTTTAGTGGAAAAACACAAATATTATTATTTGTTTTAAACAGTTTTAATATTTCAGGTATGGCGACCTAGATTGTGTATACCTATATATTTGCCTTTGTACTTTATTTGTTAAACGTCGTATTAAATTAGAGTTCGTATTCTACATATTACTCATTCTAAAATTATTTCGAGCTTAGAGCATGTAAACTACTTTTTAAACAGGACCCATTATAATTAAACACACATCACTTCTAACGTCTGTTCTAAGCAGTTTCAAAACACTCTAACTTTGCGAGACGTGAGATATTTTTTCCGACTTATTGAGCATTTTATATAAAAACACTCTTTGGAGCCTTTGGCTGCTTAATATGATGTACTCCTTACAGGTCATAAATGTGTTCATAAATGCATGCGGAAAAATGCCTCGAAGCTAAAAAGACATTATTTTGTGTAGTTGATGCACCCATCCAACACAATCGGCCAATAACTACCTTGTGCAAAAGCAACCGCAATGGTTCTGAATTGATGTTGCCTTACAATCTCCAAATTAAAACTATGTGAGTTTGTGCACTTGTTTGAAACCGTAGTCCGGTTCTTAACAAAGCTGACTGATAAGAATTGAGCTTCTTGGAAGACCAGATCTCATTTATTTTCTTGTTACTTATACGTTAAACGAAAGAAAATATATAACCTTGGTAAGTGTATGTGGTGCATGGGACAGTTCACGATACAATTGTACTTGCGTCAACTCCTCGGACTTTTTTATCTGGCTTGTAATATACAGTTTAGTAAAAGATTATATGGGTAGTGTTGATTCTTCAAATAACAAAAGAGCTCATGTAATCTATTTTCTAGTTGTAAAAGATCTCACTAACTAAAGTCTTCTGGAAGCGAGGTTATACGGAACATTAATTTTCACTTGCTTAGGATGACATAAAATGAAAATCAAGATATACATGAGTGTCAGTTGGTTTACAAAACAGATATGTATTTTATTCCCTTTTGGATGTTTATTAAAAATTTCCAAAACAAACTATTAAATAGCAATCATCTAGAATACTTTTAGTTGTCTTGAAAACACGCTGAGAAATCCGATTCATATCTATTTTCTAGAATTTGATCAAATAGTTTATCAAAGCGTTTATTAGTAGAATGATTGTTTCTGTCTACTTAGAAATCAATAGCTTTTAAACCTTTAATTCTTAAGGAATATTTGTATATAAACTAATAACATCAAAAGTCAATTTTGAATTATCCAATAATATCCATAATTACTACAGTACCTGCCTTATCGGCCTCTTTGATAATAACTGATTTATCAACCAGTAAAGAATTTAGACCTTCACGTTCAAACATTATTTTCTAAGGGAAATTCTTTTAAAGTTTAAAGAGATTGTTCTAAACATGTGTCATTTGACTTATAAGATTTCAATTAGGTTTGATCCACAGAATTGGTCATATTTATGTGTTAACAAATCGTTCAATTTAATTTTATTATTAATTGTGAGATTTTACAGATGGTCTTTCTCCAGTGTTTTGTTTGTATTTATTCTGATAATAATTAGAAGTTCTTTTTATAGTAGAACGTTACAACGTTCAGGTTTCCTTGGTCTCCTGAATTTCTTGTCATATGTTTTTTCTGACAGGATTTTGCCATTAGGAGATTTTGTAAAATATTTCGTTTCCAAGATTATTTTCATATTCTTTGAGCCAGGTTTGATTTTCCATATTTGTATAGATTTATCTCCTTACATCTTACATTTCGTTTCCAATATTTTATAGGGGCTTGAGTTGTGTTTAAATCTGGTTAAATAGTTCTCTTATTTCATTATCAATTTGTATGTATTTTTTAAAAGTCTTGCCTTCTTTTTTTTAAATTTTAATTTTCTCTTCAAAAACAAAAAGAAAAACAATACATGCTCAAATTGATGTTACAATTTAATTGACAGCTCAATTCAATCATTTGTTACGGGTTGTATTTAGACGGTGAAACAACACTAGAAATGTACAATTAGGGAGACTGCGCAGATTCCTCTATAGAGACTTAATATGCGTTTCCATAGTGGGCATTGAAAGTTTTACTTAAGTTTCCAGTTAATACTATGTGTTGATATTCTGTATTAAGTATTAAAACAATATTTTTATTTTAAATACATTCAATCAAAAGTTCTGAAAATTATTTTCTTCCATTGTAAAAATGAGTATGAAAGAATGTTTAGTTTTCTTCATTTACAGAACGGTGGAATCTTTTCTTACAATACCATGATAACTAAATTTCAGGACATGTAAGAACATAACAAATATTATGGGAAAATTAGTACAACATTCCGGTGTTAGAGTATATGCAATAAGATGTGACTGTGGTACAAGAAGAAGATTCTAATTCTATAAAAGCGATGTAAATGGGCCTTGTGCAAGGCAACTTTCCAATGGAAACTTGTATTATTAAAGCCCTTTTTAAAAAGGCTGTAAATAGGTTCTTGCAGCATACATTTACTTTTTCTTAATGGACAGAAAGTTATCAATGCTAGATGAAGACCTAAACAAATTCCAAAACTAATTGAAAAATTCATAACGATATATTTTATCAAATTACCTTCATTCCCGATCAAAGACGACAATTCGACAGCAGCTTGTATCGAAAAGTATGTAAGGTTTCAAACATTCAGAAAGATAAACCTACTTCATTTCATGTAATTTCCTGCAATGGGAGTAGCTACTCTCGGGAAGACAGAAATTTTAATGATTAAATGATTATAACATTAACTGCTGAAAGCGAAAACAAATTGTTGATAAATGCAGCAAAATATTGGCAATAATATTGGCTCCGACTTAAAATTCCATAATTAAACTATCTCGATTGGAGAAATCCGATAATGCACTCGTACCAATGTAAGATCCTATATGTCATACATCAATAGCAACAATACTTTAGAGAACTAATACATTTATGAATGGATGTTTGTAACAGCACTCAACCACCATAACCTGACATCAAACAGAAAAGATGTGATGGAACGAACAATTGGATATAAAATTTTCAGAAATGATCAAGAGGAATTTAGTTGTTTGCATGTAAAAGATGAAAAACTAACAACATATTTAAAATGGCTAAGTAAATAAATATACTTGCAAATTTAAAGCAAAAACCCTTGTCACCAAATACTACAAAGATTTTTCTCATCATAATATATTTAAAGAGAACTGACTAGTACATCCTAGTAAATAGCTGTTGCCAAATAAAAACTTGACGGTGACAGAATTTTTAATTATACCAATGCTCGGAATTTCAATAAGGGTATGTACCAATTGACATAAGATCCCTACTTATATTGAGATCACTTCATTTAAGATCAAGGTCATAGTGTTTAATAATAGTCTCTAGAAACCCAAAAACGGATTGAAACCAACCTAAAACAAAGAGGTTCATACAACCAAAAACATCATAATGTATCACTAAAAGACATAACAACCAAATGCAAAATACAAAAGTTACTGGCTTGTTCAAGTCATTCAAAGCATCATGGGGCGGGGTTAAACATATCAGAAAGATACCATACTAAAGCTTGTTGGCGAGACAGATTATCACCCTTGGTTTGCTAAGGTTTGCTGCGATATTGCCGATAAAATATTGAATATATGTAAGATTCAATAGCAGAATGGCCACAGATGTCGAAGAAATTACAAAACGAATGACAAAAGAACGTATTAAACAGTTAACAAATTATAAAAAACAGAAATGAACATTGAAAGTCAGAAATCAGATGTAGAGAAAGAAAAAATGGTGTCGTACGAAGATATTGTAGACAATAGCGCAAATAAAAATTAAAACAAATGTATTCAAAGTACAACTGATAATATAGAATTTCCGCAAAGAATCACCAGTGAAAATGTGTAAAGCCTATATTTGTAGACTTTTTTGGTAGAGTAACACCGCCCAGATTGCAGTTGATAAAAAATACTGAAATATATTAGGCAATGTGTGCAAAAGTCCCAGCAGTAAACTGCATTAAGGAATACAGAAATGTGGAGAATCTACATGGATAATGAGGACGACAGACTGTCTCTGTTAGTACAGGGTGTACATTTGCCTGGTAGGCTGCAGCCAGATACTATCCGTATCAAGGTAAAGAACGTCCCGATATCGGCTGAAAATGGACAAATAGAACGCATCTTGGCCATACATGGATGTGACATAGAAGGTTTTTTTGCAGAGAAAGGCTTAGACTAGATGGGAAACTCACAAACTCTAAAACAGGTGACAGAGTCGTCATCAGCAAAATACTCAAAAAGCCAATCACATGATATTTGCGAATTAGAAAATATATGGTAGTATTTCATATTGGGCAACCGTAATTTGAAAATGGAAGGAATTCAAAAACAACAAGGAAACTGTGTCATAAATGTTTGCAATCAGATCACATTTTAAAAAATTGTCCAAATGATTAGGTCTGCAAATCCTCCCACAAAGTGATCACAAGATGATGGACTGTACTGAAGAAATGCAAGAGCAAAATGAACAAGAGGTTCAATGAAAGATAACAAACTCTAACCCTGCAGATAATGAATTAGACTTGCCATGAAAGTCCCTTTGAATTTTTTGCTATTAGAGAGATACACGTTTATTATCAACATTTCCTATACTATCAGCATGTGTACAAAGCTGTATATCTCTAATAGCAAAAAATTCAAAGGGACTTGTAGCAAGTCAAATAAAGAACAAGAAGTTCTAGAGGAACGTGTGCAGAAAGATAACAGTGAAAAAAATAAACTAGAAACTGTGAACAAGATTAAGATAAAAAAGAAGTTTGTGAAAAGCAAAGAAATCAGAACAATGTAGAAAAGGGTTAGTCATCATTTGACTACTTCATGAGCACTCCATTATAAAACACCATAAAGAGGATAGATATTACACATACATGTACTCCACCAACACCAACTGAAAACCTGCATTACAAAACAGAAGGAGGAACCAAAATACATTAGCCGTCCAGAAAAGGTCAAGCAAGTGTCTAATATTGTTAAGGTCGTTCAAGACATGAGAAAATTTAACAGTTTATTTTATACATGGTGTGCAAAATTATGTTATCGTTAGTAAACAACACAAAACGTAAAGTATTACAAACATGTTGGAGAGTTTGTGTAAAATGGCTGGGAAAATTCTATTACTAACTAGCAACATATTTTGTCAACATTCAATTACTTTAAGATTTTCACTTTGTTTATGTAAATTTTTATAATTATCCGTTTGTAATTTCAAAAATCAATAATTATTTTTTCATGGCAATCCAAATTGTGTTTGTAAGAGTCAATTTTTTACTTTGTTTTTCAGCGTTTCTAATTTTAGATTACGAAATCAGTCGATAACCAAATAAACTTGAAATTTATAAATAGAAACATAGTTTTATCACTATTCACTTTTTTTATCTTATTTTTCTGGTTTACTTGAATCTAGAAAGCATTAAATATCAATATGTTCTATAGAGAGATTTTATAGATATGTTTCCTCTATCAGATATTTGCTAAACCTATTGCGATTAATGTTACTGAGCACAACTTACTGTCAAAATCCATATTTTGTTTATGGTTTATCAATTTAGTTTAAATTAATTGTTTGCATTTTCAGCAAGTGTCTAATATTGTTAAGGTCGTTCAAGACATGAGAAAATTTAACAGTTTACGTCCGTTTACAGCAGCGAAGCTTTTTTCGGTTATTATTTACATGAACAAGTAGTATTATGAAAACTGGGATAGTTTGAAAGATTAAGAAAATGCCAGATTCTCTCTGATATTAATTTATATTCCATCGGATTTAATAGTTGATTCCGTCCCAGTATTTTGTATTTTGAGAAACGAAATGCAATTAGAAGTGGTATAACATACCAACAGTAGTTCTTGTATTGGTACTAAGATTTGTAGCGATATTGCCCGATTTCCTTGAGAAACCTAGTAATTCGCGGAAATAATATGTACTCTCGAATTGTGAAATGTGCGTGTCATATGATATTTGCTATATACAGCAGGTTAAAACGTTTGTTGCTTTTACAATGTCATTAAGGCACAAACAGTGCCCATGTTCAGTTTTAAAGACTTAAACAGCAATTTAATTTAAATGTTTTTACCACCACACTAATTTTACAAATCTGTATCAGGTAAACACACTTACATTGTGCGTGACGGTGACACTTGTTTTAATTATAACTCAGTGTTTGTTTCGTTATCAACAAGACGGTCAGTTTTTTTATTTTTAATACATAATCAAAAGTTTTCAAGATATGAACTTAATCTAACTTATTATGAATGATTTTATGCAATTTTCATAAATCTTTTATCTGTATACTTTCGATTTGTTTAATGGCGGCCGTTAAGATATGGAGATTTGATGTAAGTAAAAGGTCAAAATTATGTTATCACTAAAGTTAAATAACATGTTTTTTTTTCTTGCACACATTTTATAGAATTCGGGTCAACGATCATATCATCTGTACAACGTTTAAGGTAAAATCTTTAAATAAATTAAAATATGAAATGTTTAATTATGAAACTTCAAATTATATAAGTTAGAAATCAATGTCTTATCATAATAAGTTATTGGTCTATACAAGAAGTATTTGAAAAAGTGTTATAAATTCTCCTCTAAACTTGTGTAAGTTTTAAACATTCGAGGTTCTGTTGTAACCTAGTTGTCATGAATTCAATTTTTATTGTGAAGCTTTGCAAGCACTTTGCTGCTTTTCCCATTTTCAGTTAACCTTAATCAAAGATCTTTACCGTCGTTCGTCGGCATCGCATACTTTTCAATCTTCGCCTTAGAAAACGTATCTCCAATGTTGGCCTGAAAAAAAGAACGAAGAAATACCAAAGTGGCAAGCGAAATTTGTCCAAAACACTTATATGGAGACAGGGGACAAACAACAAGTACGGAACAAAACAACACACAAATAAAAGACAGCAGCGACAAGAACTCTCAAAAAAATGATAGTGAACTCATTTGATAAATATAGTAAACAGTTCCTGCCTGTAGAAACACACCAGCTTGCCAATGACAAACCTTCATTTATACTGAATTTGAGAGACAGATATGGTGTATTTTTCTAAATAATTCTTAGTGTCATAAGTTATGATTTTTTAAAGCAGAGACTTTAAAAATTATAACTTATGCTCGGCCCTAAAATTTCTTTCAATAAATTTACCTACTTTGTAAATGGACTCGTGGCCGAGTGATAACAGGAGTTTGTCTTCTATTGATCATGTGTTCTGCCAACACTAAGGTTGCGGGTTCGCGTCTCACTGCGACGTCAATCTTAATTGACATGGATTGTCAGTGCTATACCGAAGGTCGAAAGTCGGAGAGTTTTCTGTGGGTACTCCGGCTTCATCCCAATACAAATGGACGCAATGATATAGCTAAAAAATTAATGAAAGTGGCATTAACCAAACAAACCTATTTTGTTGAATTGTAATGTTCTGACAAAAATATTTTTTAAATTATGTGGTCTAACAACAGTGCCAATCTTAAATATCTATTTGAAGATAGGCACAAGGAATTGGGCTAGAGGTCCGTGTAGACCCGGAAGTACATAGGATCTTGTTTTTCGTAATGTTTTTTTTTTTTGTTGGACAAAAATTTTAATTTTGCTAACATGTGTCATTTTTAATGCAGGGGTTTTAAGAATGACAATCGAATTTGAGTCATTTAGTTTTGTGAATAATCATCAATGTACATTTAGTTTTGTGAATAATCATCCATGTACATAGCGTAACCGTTAAAAGCAAATAGGGAATAGAACCGATTTTCCGTGTCTACACAATGTGAGCGCCAGGGTCAAAGCTTTAGAGACTAAGGAACCTACTTAGTAAAAAGGAATAAAAATTATTTCTTACATCTATTCATAGACAGAAGTATAAAAAAACACAAAAACATGCGAGTGTAGGCACGTATTACGCCCCTGTTAAAACATAAGTCGTACAGTGTGTCTTATAACTGACCATATATGAAACTTAACTCTCAGGGCTACGTTAAGCATCAGGGAAGCTATTACCGGCTGCTAGCTAACTTTTAAATGATATTTGCAAGATGGGTTCTTAGTCATAAAGTCTTTTTATAAGCATGTTTTGAAGCCCGAATGATCGAATGCATATATATTAATTTCAATCTTGTAGTATGCGGAAATTTGAACGGTTTCCGTAGAGCTTTATTGTACAGTTAAGCATTTCATGTTGGATTATCACGTAATTACATGTCAGCATTAATAAAATTTCACAGCAAAACACTTCTTGATTTACCAGTTTAATCTACTACCAAAATTATATGTGATTGCTTAAACATGAAGTTAATGCCCAGGTATTATTTTTCTGTACTGTAATGTGTTATTCATGTGCCCTCGGGTGGTTTTTGTTTTTGTTTTGCTTATCTCTAAACATTTTACGTTTTATTTACTTGTAGATATAAATTCTGACGAACGTCCAGCTCGACTATAATACCGTCAAGCACCACAATGTCAGCAACGCCACAAGGTTGGTAAAATAGTAAATTTTGAATTTTAAAATCTATTATTTTCTCTGGGGTTTTGCCCGATTTTACTATTTGGAGTATTGGTTACAGAAACTCGGTGACACGACATCGTTATTGTTTAGCCTTTTACTACTTTGTTTTAAGCGCTTAATAAGCCTTGTTTAGAGCAAAATTGTCTGGCGTGGAAAATTCTATAATCTATATTCTAATAGAGAGGATTGCATAACAGCAACCGTATCTGTCCGTGTTAAAATAAATCTAAATAAATCGAACATATCAATCAAATACAAAGAGCTCAAAGCAGTCTACACCCTCGAATTTTTGTAAATGCGTTCATATAATAATTTCAGCAATAAAGCAATATAATAGACGCTTTTTTACTAATATTCAATCTTCATCTAATAATTTTGTTGATTATTTAAGATCTTTCCCGCTTCCAGGAAAATTGATGCGTAATAAAGAGACCGATGAGACAACTTTATTGCATTTTATTTTAAAAATAGGGAAGTGTGTACAAGTAATTGTCCTTACATCATTTTAAAACTCATTTTATGGTCAAACCTCACAAACTGTAAGTCGTAAACCTATGGTCTTCACCAATGCTCTTCTGAAAATGTGACTTTGAAATTTGTATCAACTTCCAGTTTGTTAGTAACTTCCGGTTTCAAAAAATGACTTCCGGCTGACAAAAGTCTCCAGTAACTATGTACATACTAGGTCAGGACCAAATTTCTTTTGAAATTTGATTTACTTCTGGTGCTGCCACATCATTTCTAGTTGGCAAATCCCTAGCAACCATATGTTTTCATATTCAGGATATTTCGTGTCTACATATATTCACTTCCGGTTAAATTACTTTTCTTCACGGACAGATTCGCTGCCCACTGCGAGCTGATGCTCGTTATTATGATAAATGTCACAAGGTGAAAAGTTGAAAATTGTATTTGTACAAAAATAGCATTTTTTCCATATATATTTTCCGTATACATTTTCCATCCCATCTTTGTGTAAATGCTATCAGTTTCACATCTTATTACATCCACCTTATCAAAAATACGCAACATTTCTTCCGTAAATGGCCGATGTCTGGTACAGATGACCCAGTACAGATGAGCTCACGCGCACACATCTGTACTTGCTGAATCATTTTTCTATCAAATTTCCATCACTCGTTAAAGATCAACCGGTCTTTTCCAAAAAGGTATGGAAAAACCTATTAATCTTTCATCATTTGGGGCAGCATTGTTTGTAACATAAGGTCTATTTTGAGTCAAAACTACAAAACCGAAACATTTTCTCTCCAAACACCAAAATCTTTATCGCATAACCCCTGTAACTGTTACTGATAGAGGATAAATGACGTTCGTTTAATATAAAGCAACTGGTAAGAGTTTTTTTTATTTGATCAATACAATTTAATGGAGAGCGTATATACAAGACTCTGACATTGGAGTATTTGACAACGCCATGAATGGTCAAAACTCACAAACCGTAAGTCATCAACTCCTATGATATTCACAAATTATTATCTGAAGACATGTTACAAGCAGTCACTTCCGGTTAACAAAAGTCCCTATCAACCATATGTTTTGATTAAGTACAACATTTTCTATCAAAAGACATTACTTCCAGTTTCAAGTTACTCCGTGTTTTTGTAACTGCTGACAAATGGCCCTTTGCAACCAATTATTTTGAGATTAATACAACATTTTCTATCAAAATACATTAACTTCTGGTTTTTGAACCGTAACTTCCGATGTACAAAAGACCCTACCAACCATATGTTTTCGGGTTTAGAACAAAACTTTTTATCTAAAGATATTTTTTCTGGTTCAAAAGTCAGTTCTAGTTTTCAAAAAGGTCACTTCTGGTTGACAAAAACCATATGGTTTTGGATTTAGGACAACCTTTTTGTAAAGATAATATGTAAATAGGTGTGACATATGAGGCGAGCGATTTACCTTCAATAATTATCCTAGGGAAGTTTTCTTTTGAATGATATGTTTTTACCTTATATAATCTCGTTGGAGGATTGTTGAAAAATTCATTTACAAGTTTTATGCGCTTACCCCCTCCCCAGACAACGAGATGAGCAACATCAAACTATTAACTTGAAAAGTTATGCGTACATCCAATGTCTACCTAAAAACGGATAGCTCACAGGTTATGTTAAAAAAATCCATAATTTCCTCTAAAACATCTTTTGCATAATAAAGATTCCCTGGGGCCTCGGTTGCCGCTTGTTTAAGATAGTTATTCTACTGTTGATCGCATGGTCTGTCAAACATGATATTGATGGTTCAGGTCTCAGTGCGGGCTGTTTGCACTCGAATCCAAATCTTTACTGACAATTATTGCTAGTTTTCCTACCGAATGTCCGGTTTTTCTCTAGGTAATACGGCTCTTGTTGCGCAACCAATTTAAATAGGACGCCATGACATAGCTGAAAAAATTATGTGAGTGGTGAAAAACATTCAAATAAACAAACCAACCATTCTTGTAATTGTATAATATTATACAATAGATACGAACAAACATATAAATTGTATGGTTATGCAGTGTCATTACTAGGGTGATATTGTTGCTCAAATACCTATATGTTTTTTGGATTTGTTTTTTTGTTATCTTTAACCTGCGGCACAGAGTAGACCGGTGTGTAGACCATGAATCACAAAACTTAAGCTTTAAAATATAATCCTCACTTTACAAAAATGAGAATTAGAACTCAATTTTTGGTAACAGTTAATCATGGACTCACAATACAAAGAAAGACAAAAGTTTTGAAGTAAACAAATCATGTTTTTGTTTATGGCACTTGTAGCAAAAACATCATTGAAACCAATAAAAGAGATCTAGACTCAAAATTACAACAGTAAAACTAAAAATAGAAACCTCAAAATAAACATGATCACTGGCTACTAATTCATTTCATGGATTTTTCTGTTTCAATACTCACTTATTCAGTTGCCAATAATGTATTTTTTATGACATTTTTGGCAAAATTTTAGAATGTTATACATTGATATGTACTTTTGAGACATTTTTGGCAAAATTTTAGTTTATCGTGATAGCAATTTATAAAGTTGCTGACGAAACTACTACTTTATAGTAATTTAGTTTTAAAAATATGCACCACACAATTTAGATTCTTTTTTAATAACTGTGGTGGCCCTTGAAAGGGCACATTGACCCTTTGTTCATCATTTGTATCATCTATGTCACTGCAGTCAAACTTTGGCAGATGCTACAACGGGTATTTTTGTCGCTTTGTGTGTAAAAAGTGGAGATTATATTGAAAACTTCCGGTAGCAAAATATATAGTCTAGAGGAAAATGTATTTGTAGAATGGGGATACCTCTACTATCGCTTGCTACTAACTTTCAGTTTCGAAAAGTAACTTCCAGTTTACCGTATATTTTCGAATTCAGGAAATTTAGCAACCTATGTTTTTAAAATCAAAACAACAGAAACAATATTTTATCACATAAATTTGGAAAAGACCTCCTTATTGTTCTTAAAAAATTAGCACTATATTTTATCTTAACTTTCATGATGACAAAGTCTTTAAATAAAACTTAAAGAAATTAGTGTTTACCGACCTTATTTGAAAGTTATCACATAATCTTTATTAACTGTTTCTTTTACCTATTATTTTATCATGGTTTTCTATTGAGATTACTCATATTGTTTTAAAGGCTTCATGGCATAATAATGTTTATCTTACTTTCGATTACACTTATAGTCACTTTTGATTGGTAAAAATGGTTAAAACAGTATTTCTTAGATCCGTTCATACTTTCATGAACGACTGTTTGTGAACTACTTATTTGTTGCTATTCGTAAACAAATATGGCGGCAATGTGTCGTATAATCCTCAGACGAATTGGCGAAGTAAATATCTTGAGCGGTGTATCGCCCAAACGGAAAGTGTTTTGGTTGAAGCAGTTCCACATTATTAATAAGGAATCATTTGTATAGAGAAATACATACAAGATATTTTAACAGTACCCTTCGCTTCGGGTTCATTGTTTACATTTGCTGAATGAAGGGAAATCGACGAAATTTGAGTCAAGAGTCGTAATGCGAATAGGTAGGAATATAAAAACGTTGCCTGTTAATTTGTGTTTCAATTAAATAAAGCATTTCAATGACACACAAAAGACGTAAAACTTTCTTCTGTTTTCTTACAGTAAAACTCGGCGCGTTTTGCGGGCGGGTTTTTTTTTTGCCTGACAAATAAAAATTGCTTACCGCATATGGTCTAGCTTATGCTCTTTTGTAGAAAACAAAAATATTTTTAAGATTCAGCGTTTTGAAATGCAGCTATTTTTTTTTCATTTGATAGTCTATTTGTTTGGGAGTGAGTCGACCTCGTTCATATATCGATATTACCGAAAAGCCTTAAATTTTATATAACAAAATGTCAATTTTGACCTTAATATGGAAGTAATACGTCCCCGCCGTTTTTGTATCGACTTACAAAACCGAATATCACAAAACGTGACATGTGATATTAAAACCACAAAAAGAGGGGGAGAAAATGGCGCAATTTTGGCAAATGCACCGAATCAAAGGGGGTATATTTGTAAAAAAAATGAATGAGTAAATACTTTAAATGGGGGGACTAATGGCGCGATTTTGGGCAAATATGGGCACCGAGTCAGGGAGGAAAATATGTTATAAATGTATATACTACAAATGGAGGGGAGAAATTGGTGCTATTTTCCTTAACTGCAATATTTAGATGTTTATCGCTAAATAGAATGTCACAAGTTCAATATTTCTTTGGTGTGTATGTTTTCCTGTTGCAGCTTGATTAATTAGTTGTTGTTGTTTTTTTTCGTTTTTTTCAATTCTGCAACTCTTTATTTTATTTATATATCTGTTTGAAGTGTTATCTCATATAACATATGTTTTACAAGACTGCCGTCTGCGTTACATTTTCAGAGGTTAATGACTTAGGTCATTGACCAAGTTATTCTATATTTTGTATCATTTATTTTAGATAGAGTTTTAATAAAGTCAGTTTAGCTGCAGACGTTTTATTGTAAACATGTTCCCAGGCCATACAACACTTTTCTGAAGTTATTTTTGTTCCAATGGACAGACCTTTGCGGCAATTTATGCTGGCTAAAGTTATGGAAATGGACATTTCGCGGAATGTTAACGACCGGGAAGTCAAAAACGTATTTAAAAAAAAGTTCAAAGGTTAAATGAGCAGTAACAATAAAAAGATGTCTCTGTACAAATGAACCTGTATTCCCCTTTCGATTATTAAACATTATAATATGCACTAGTTGGTGAATTAGTTAAAACAGAGGATATCGACAAACGTTAGAAAAAAATATAAACATAGGAGAATTTTGCTTATTTATAAATAACAACATCTTTTCAGCAGGACACTTTAGTGTAACAAATGTAATTTTAAAGAAACGTTCCGATTTTTAGAATGAAATGAATTGGATACTACCCTGAGAGCTATTTTCTAAATTGTTTTCGTCGTTTTAATTGAATACTCAATAACTCTGCATAAAAGTTTTTCTCAATAAAAACAAAGCAATTATTTTTGTGCTTATTTATTTATTTATTTATTTATTTATTTATTTATTTATTTATTTATTTATTTATTTATTTACTTATTTGTAAATAAATTATTATTATTTTTTTGCGATAAACTATTTTTTCCATACACGAAATTTAATTAGTTTTATTAGTTTATTATTTAAGATTTCATGAACGTCACTCATTTATATTCATCAGCCTTAATAATTCGTTGTGTTGATGACGTCATAGACTATTTATCAGCTAAAATACTCTCGTCAGTGACGTCATCTGCCATATATATATTAAATTCTTATTGGTTAGCAAGCCGTATACATTAGGCTATGTATACGTCGGCAGCCGTATACATAAAGCATATTTTTATCCCGTATGGGGCCCCTGGGGAAAACAAATCATCATGGCCGCCTTCGTTCCGCTTCGATTGAATAAGTAACAAAATGAAACAATGTCTAACCCGAACATGTTTTAAACGACGTAAATGAAATAATATGTAATATATTTGTTTAAATAACAGGAGGGAAGTAAATTAAGAAATAAATCTACTCAAATATCAGCGATAGAAGGCACGGAAAAAGGGGGTGGTTTTGGGTCAATAATGTCAGTCTGAGGTCACAAATCCTGTATGATTTTTTGTGTCCTCTATAAAAGTGTGCCAATGCACAAAACAACAAAAGAGAAACTTGATCTCAAGCGCACAAAAAGTTAATAAATATGTACCTACACTGCATCATCATGCACTCTTCAGTCAAGACATCCTCAAAATCCGTTGATATTCATTTTGATTTCCATCGTCCAAAATCCAATGATATTCATTTTAATGCCATCAAAGTGACATTACCGTCAATAACTAGTTTTCTTATTTTAACTCACTTATCAACGTCGACATCCACACATCAATCAAAACCAATACAAGCTCCATCGATATTGAATTTGGTGCTTCGCAAACTTTTACCTTGACACTTCCCAGTTTAAGGATACAATTGGGTTATTTAATAAATAGAAGACCATTAATATTTAAAAAAAGATAAATTTTCGCTGTTATTTAATATATAATAATGTTTTTTTTATTTTTATTAATTAAATGTTCAACAAAAATATAGTTTGTTTTTATATAAACTTTAGTTATAAATCCCGAATGGGCCTCGATCGTCTGAGCGTCATAAAAGTAATGATTGGGTGCCATAAGGGACAATATTTATTGAATATGTTTTGATTTTATCAAAAATAACGTAATTTGTCCAATTCCAGAGTGTAATTTTGTGTTATAAAAACTATTAATAAAAATGCATTTTTTTTTAAATATTTTGCGTTCTCTTAAAACGTATATTTTGCAAACAAATATAATATAAAAGTTATTCCGGTCTTAGACAGGGTATATAATGTCACATTCACGGCTTAGGACGTATATTCCATTCGCCTTCGGCTCATGGAATATAAATCCTAAGCCGTGAATGTGACATTATATACACTGTTTAAGATCGGAATAACATATAATAATATTCGATGTGAGGACGTATTTCGATTAGAGTCTAAAATAATATGAATGTAGGCGCGGCCTAATGCGAGCATCGCACATTGTTCATGTCGTTACTTCAGAGCCCTCTAACAGTGCCTCTACATTCCATTGATGACGTGACGTATCTAATGTGTTGGTGACGTCACAAAACTCTATTTCAAATACAGCGTTTCAGATTGAAAAAAATTATCTGGCATTTTTGTAGTAATTTAAAAAATAAACACTTTCATTTTATCGATGTCAAAATGCTTTTTGTCTACTTTTATATTTATATACTTTTTCGTTCGTCTACAATATTTTCTTCGGATAGCTCAGCTACCATCTGAAATGGATTTGTTCATTTGGATCACGCTACTTTTTTTACACACACACGCATGTAACCGTATAGCATATTAAACAACAAGTGTGGACACAGAACAACGTCTCGCCTGCATTCCGCATCAGTAACGAAAATAAACTTCGTCATAAGCATTACGTAAATAACATTAGTTATCAGCAGCGGCCTGTATACCAAATATTGTCACCATACCATGCAAAATTACAGAGGAACTGTCCTAATACAGAAACTTTAACATAGTCGCTGGACCGTGAAATTGAAGTCAAGGTCAGATGACACCTACCAGACAGTCATGTACTATTCATCAGCAACCTATATACCAAATATTGTCATCATACCATGCATGGTTACAGAAGAACAGCCGTAATCCAAAAACTTTAACGTAGTCGCTGGACCATGAAATTTAGATCAAGGTCAGGTGGCACCTACCAGACAGTCATGTACTAGTCATCAGCAACCTATATACCAAATATTGTCATCCTACCATGCGTGGTTACAGAGGAACTGTCGTAGCCCAAAAACTTTAACGTAGTCGCTGGACCATGAAATTTAGATCAAGGTCAGGTGGCACCTACCAGACAGTCATGTACTCATCAGTAACCTATATACCAAATATTGTCATCCTACCATGCGTGGTTACAGAGGAACTGTCGTAGCCCAAAAACTTAAACGTAGTCGCTGGACCGTGAAATTGAGATCGAGGTTAGGTGACACCTACCAGACAGTCATGTACTAGTCATCAGCAACCTATATACCAAATATTGTCATCTTACCATGCGTAGTTACAGAGAAACTGCCGTAACCAAAAAACTTAAACGTAGTCGCTGGACCGTGAAATTGAGGTCAAGGTCAGGTGACAGGTGACTGACTCGCAAGTACTCATCATAAGCTACCTCTGGACAAAATTTGATGAACATAGGGCTTGGGCTTACAAATATATTTCCAAGTGTTTACGCCGCCGCCGCCGCCGCCGCCGCCGGATTCCCATACATATGTCTCGCCTCCAGCGACGAAAGACAAAAATTGGATGCAATATCATTAAACTATCATCAATAATTACATGTATATTCAGTTGGAGTTATCGATTCATTTAATGTATCTTTAACGTCCAGTAAGAAAAATATTTCAGCTGTATTGAGGACGGAAACTAGTTAACAAAGAATAAATAAACAAGGAATTATAATGGACCAAAGGGGCAAAATGTTGACTGTCTTGGCAAATGCATTGAGTATTGTAACAAATGGGATTTCTATGTTGTTTTGTTTTAGTACACACATGCCATGATGTAAACCTATTTAACTTACGTATACTACAAGTTTCTGTGTCCACGTGTATCCACGAAACCCTGACAAACTTACCTTGGAAATTCCCAGGCTAGAAGATTTTTATATGACGTCCAACCTCTAAAATATTAACCAATGAAATTGCTAGAAAGAAGCAAGTGTTTGGCAGTTATCATTCCTACTCATTCTTGAGTGTTAAGAAAACGTAACGCAACTAATAAATAACCATCCTCACATGTCAGTGTTTGTGTCCACGAAACCCTGACAAACTTAGCTAGGAAATTCCCGGGCTAGAAGTCATTACATGTAATTTGATTGGCTACATCAAACCTGAATGTTGCCAATCAAAAGCTCGCTTTCATTCACGCCTTCAGTTAAGGGATATCCAGATGTCGATTGTTAATAAACCAAACGAATGAGTTGCATAGACCATGTGAAAATCAGTTTATATTGTACAGTAGTGTTAATAGGTTGTTATTACCGCCGTTATTTATTACTTTGCGTTACGTTTTCTTCCCACTTAAGAATGAGTAAGAATGACAACTGCCAAACAATTACTTCTTTCAAGCAATTTCATTAGTTGATATTTTGAAGGTTTGACGTCATATAAAATCATGTAGCCCGGGAATTTCCTATCTAAGTGTGTCAGGGCTTCGTGAACAAATGTGGAGACAGAAACCCTGACTTGTGAGGATGATAAATTACGCGATAATAACAAACTATTAACACTACTGTAGAAAATACACTGATTTTCACATGGTCTATGCAACACATCCGTTTGGTTTAAATTTACAATCGACATCGGGATATCCTCATACCAAGTAGTGATTGAAGCTTTTGATTGGCTACATTAAGGTATGATGTAGCTAATCAAAACAGTGACTTCTAGCCCGGGAATAACCTAGCTAAGTTTGTCAGGGTTTCGTGGACACATGTGGACACAGAAACCCTGACTTGTGAGGATGACCGCGTATGGTTCAGCCTATGTTCCTTTTGTAGATCAAGAAGGGTACTTTGAAATTAAAAATTGTTTCCTCGAGATACATGTATATAGCGTTTTGAAATATGGCGGTATTTTTAATTTTGATAGGACAATTTTCCATATTAAACTTTGACCTAAATTAAATCGGAAGTGTACGTTAGGAACAATCGATTATTGTCGATTCGAAAGCATTTGAGTAATGTCGTCTGCAGTTCAGGTGGGAAAAGTCTCGTGGTTTGTCCGAATACCACTGAACGTAACAAAAGCAGACGACCTTTTGGTAAACAACGAAAGGTCCCAAGAAACAAAAATGGCTGACTTTTTATGTAAAATTCCCGTAGCAAAAGTCAACAAAGATTTGTATTAAGCAAACAACAGAGTATAAAACATGTACATGTTATCGTATCTAAATTTTTGCTAATGGATTTTCGTATTAATAAAAAGGTAAAATGTGAAATAATAAAAACATACAAGCAATTTTTTTTCCAAACGGGGGGGGGGGGGGGGGGGGGAAAGGGGTGGTGGCATTTAGTATAATCACTTTGCATAAGGTGTTTTTGTGTAACGTTGTGTATTACTTATGACCTAGAAGTGTGAAATCAATGCGACAGTACAAATATGTCGTGAGTATGAATACTTTACGGTAGTCTACGATATTTCTAAATTATTTAATATTAAACTTGTAATCAATTTTATTGAATTAGTTAGATAAATGATTTTTACGTTTCGTCATATATATTGTTTGTATTATATTGGTCATAAATGATTTTTTATTGTTTACAACAGGAAGTATTTTTCTGTAGGCTCACGTAATTTCTGTCAAGTTGATAATTTTTTCCTTCGTAACTAAAGTCAATCCGATTGAAACCCCGATGCGTTCAAATGGTATAAAATGAAAGAATTGTAAATTCCCGGGTTTATATTAAGTTTTCGGTCAGTTTTCACATTGAAATTTACATTTTAGGTCTTAAAACATTCATGTTTTCTAATTATTTTGCTATTTTTTGACATCTGTAATTAGCAGACGTTTATCTTTTAATCACAGCTATATTAATAAAAGAATCAGTCATTTTAAATTGATTTGTTGTTTCTTGTTAAATTATTTCAATTGAATGTATTTTAAATTAAAAGTTCGAACATTTTAGCTTTTTTTCTGACAAGTAAACCATGTTATTTTCTGTTTAGGTCAGTACAAAATTAATTGTCCCTATTTATTTTTGTCTGACACAAAGGGTATTTTGTCTGCTTTATCAGATTGATTTTTGCTAAATTTTTGCCTCCTGTACCAGAATCTGTGGCCAGTTGTAGACCATTGTATTCAAGAAATTGATGGATTACAGTTTTCCCCTAGCCCAATCTCTTCTCTTCAACTGTTACAGATAGGTTATTATTTTTGGAAACGGACTTAGGAATTCCTGACTATAGTTACAGTCATATTTAGTCGAGGAAACTAATTCATAATAATATATACATCATTCAAGTCAATTAATAAATAAAGTCAACACATAAATATAAATAATTTTTATTCATAGCTCGTGGATTGATTACTGATAGCTTCTATGTTTATCCAGATCAAATATTGAAATATGTAGTTCCATTAATAAAACCTCTCATTTCATGTTGATTTTCAACATTTTTATCGGATTTTGATATTTTATGTTTTTAGTGAAATTCGAGGTTTCATCTTTAAACTCATTTTCCTGCGCAAATTCCGCAAGAAAATCATGCGGAATGTTTAGGTTAAGTTTGATATGAAAAAAGTTTGGACACCCTTGTAAACTACGCTAAACTAAAAGAAAAATATCTAAATTTTCTTAAAAATTGTCTTACCTTAGAATATAGAGGATGTTTAAAGTCATGTTTGAAGTTTTATTTGAGAACTCCCTTCACTCCCATTACATTGAACGGCCGACACCATTTAAATCTATCTTATCGATTTGTTTTTGACGAAACGAATTTTTCATTTGTTGCAATTACGACAAATTGTATTCGTTCCGCAATAAAATACAAATTGATTCCGTAATTTTGATGTACCGTTAAAATTCAAAATGTCAGCTCCCGGTAAAATTTCGCCTGGATATTTCAAGCATGGATTACTTAAGTGAACATAGTTTAATTTATTGAAAACAGGTATAGTCTTTATGTGTATGTTAGTTTCATTATATTTCAAATATACCGAACTTCTGACAAAATTTTGATCCCAGAAATTTCAACTGACAGATAAAACCTCATCAAAACTTTATTTACAGTGGAGTGTAAAGTTTCTATACTTGTAGTATCCACTTGCACATGACAGACGCCGTGCAACCTTTAGGCAGTTTTTTGCTTAAGGAAGTAGTTTTGTAAGTCCATTCGCCCCCATTGTTCAAGCTGTTGTTAAGGTTACACTTTCATACGATTAACCGTTGGTCTGTTAAGGACATCCTGAATTTAAAGTACACTTAAGAGATATTGTCCCATTTAACGGCTAACTGTGCATTTAAGACTGTCCCGAAAGTCATTCAAATATATGAAATAACCATAAGTGGTATTACTCGGGATGTACGCTCATCTCTGAGAGATCTCTGGGATTTTCGATTATCCTAGTTTTATAGTTCCAGAGTACTTTAACACTGTTGGTGGCAGCACTATCAATTTTTAAAGTAAGACATTAAGAGAGAAGCTCGACATGTTACAGTATTGAATACAAATTAAGAATTCAGCCCCTTATTACTGACTGAAACCTTTACCAAAGTCTTCATAAGGAGTTTTTATCCCCGTATTGTAACGTAACACCATCTTATAAACTGAGCCTTCGCTATTCTGGCACCTGGATACACGCTAGTCAAATCTGCAGTTCGGACAAACGGAAACTGCATATTTGATAACGAAATAATTGTATTTATTATTATGGAAATACATCATAAATCTCCGTATTGATTACAGCTACTTCTAGAAAATGACTAAATAAAAATTAAAAAATACCATATTCTTAGAAGACTAAATTATCTACAAATGTGGCTTTCAATTTATATGGTAAGAAATAGATCAATAAAACTAAACCTTTAATAGCAAAAATAACGTGGAAAATGGGAAAATAACATGTTGGTGGTATAATCAGAATAAACAGATACACACTTATAATACTATTCTACATACATTTACAGTTTGATTAAATGTGTGAGCGTGTTTACTTGATGTGTCTCATCTGCAGTTGCACATACAGATTAAATAAGATTTTCTATTTTAGTTAGCAACATGGAGGAAGAAATATCTCATTTAAAAAAAAGTAAACGGACTTTGGAAAAAAAGATAGAAGAATTGAAAATTGAACTGGATAAAAAAGTTAAAGAAAATGTAAATGCAAATGCTAGAATAGAACATTTGAATTTACAATTGCAAAGGTATAAATAGACAATAAATTGTGAGGACAAAAAATCTCTCACAAAGCATTCGTTAACTCTGGTGTTCTCTTTACTATATATATTTTGTTTCTAAACGGTGTGTAGAAATACCGCAAACTACTAATTAGTGCACTAACAAGGAGAAAAGTGCACTAACAACATGAAGGATAACAGTTATTACTACAAACAACACTTAATATCAAAGACTAATGCATAAATATAGTTTATACCAAGTTTGGTTTTTTTATTTTGTAGTTTTAGATATATTTGCATTTTTATCGGCACGTGCCGATTTTTGTATTGTTAATTACCGGGCCACCTGTGTAATGTGTTTACTCAACCGAGGATCGATAAAACACAACTGCACTAACTACATAATAGAAAGTTCGGAATAATGAAACATGTATTTTATTAAAACAATAATATGGTCATTATAATATATCTTAAATGAGCAATTAACACATAAACTAAAACTTATAAACAACATTGATGTTTGATCCTAACTAATTTTAAATAATTGATAAACAAAAACAGACACTCTAAGCGTGGTGACAACAATTTTCAAAAGAATAAAAATTATTTTGTTTTTACTAATTTAGTGAAATGTTCGTGTTGAAATAGTTAAATAAACTTAAAACACCTTAACTTCAAAGCACCGAAAACATTGAGTTATTATGAGAAAATCACAAGAAAATCTGTGTGACTTGAAATATATATAAATTTAAATTTAATTCGTATCAATTGTCATTTTTGAACAAGCGGTAGTTCATCTAAGTAAATAAATAGAAAATGTGGCGTCTGTAAAGTTCAGGTTACAACTACAATAGATGTCTAGAAAGACTTCATGAGGTAATATATTTTCTTCTTCTTCTTCTTCTTTAGTTATCCTGTTATCCATCAATTTGTGATGATCACTAACAGTTGCATGCGTGGGTAAAATAATTTAGAATGTTATGATAGAAATAGATCTATCATTTTGACAACATATTTACAATTTGCCAAATAAATCAATAAATAAATATATTTTTTAGTTTATTATCTTTTGTAATTTTTTAATATATTTTAAGTATCTTTAAGATAAAACTATGTACATGTTATGACAGGTAGGTTATAATGTAAGTTGGCAGAGAACAGCAGGTGTTAGCTGTTCTCTGAAGGTGATTACTGAGGGTGCTAATGCAACTATTGGTGGTAATGCATTCCAATATATAACTGTATTTGGGAAAAATGAATATTTATATGAGTCTTTTGAAGTTTGTATGTGTTTAAAAGTATGAGGGTGGTTTTGACGTGTTCTTGTATCTGTTGGTATGAGAATTGTTGTTGGTACAGCTACTAATTGATGGATGATTTTATACAATATTACCAGTTTAGTTTTGAGCCTACGTTGTTGAAGAGGTTGCCAGTTAAGAGTTTGAAGCATGTCTGTTACACTGCTTGTGTTATGGTAACGGTTACAGGCATACCTAGCTGCCCGCCTCTGTACCATCTCAAGTTTAATCTGCTGATCAGCAGTGTGAGGGTCCCAGACAGAGCTAGCGTACTCTAGTTTCGGTCGGACAAGTGCTTGGTATGCCTGTGATTTAATGTTTGTATTTGAAGTTTTTAAATTACGTTTTAGAAATCCGAGACTTTTGTTTGCGTTTGCAGTTATACTGTTGATGTGCTGATTCCATTTGAGGTCTGATTGCAGTGTAATTCCAAGATATTTAGCCGAAGAGACAGTTTCTAAAGTGTGGTCATGTAGTGTGTATTTTTGCTGTATTGGTTTTTTCTTATTTGATATGGTAAGGACTGTGCATTTGTCTGGGTGGAAAGCCATCAGCCAGTCTTTTTCCCACTGAGCGGCAGCATTAAGATCTTCCTGGAGGCTATCACAGTCTTTTTGAGACATGATAGGCTTGTATATAATACTGTCGTCAGCGAACAGTCTGAGTTTACTGGACTTAAGGTACTCTGGTAAATCATTAATATAAACCAGAAAGAGTACTGGACCCAAGACTGTTCCTTGTGGGACACCCGATGTTACTGGGGCAATGTCTGATGACTCTCCATCCAGAATAACTGTTTGAGTACGGTTGTTGAGAAAAGCAGATATCCAGTTCAAAGTGTTATTTTTTATTCCATAATATTCCAGTTTGTATAGGAGACGTTTATGTGGGACTTTGTCAAAGGCTTTGGCAAAGTCCATGATGATTAAGTCTGTTTGGGTGTTATTGTTTGAGTTGGATGCAAGTTCTTGGACAAAGGACAGTAGTTGAGTTTCACAGGATCTTGAGTGTCTGAAACCGTGCTGAAGTTCGTATAATATGTTGTTTGTTTCAAGATGTGTAATGAGATGTTTTGTTATTATATGCTCCATTATTTTACAACTGATACATGTGAGTGAAATGGGTCTGTAATTTACTGCATTGTATTTTTCCCCTTTTTTAAATGCTGGTGCTACATTTGCATGCTTCCAATCAGATGGTATTGTGCCAGTCATAAGTGATTTTTTAAAAATTAATGTAAGTATCGGGGCAGTAATAGTTTTAAGTTCTTTTAATATTCTGCCACTGATGTTGTCGGGGCCGGTTGCTTTGTGTGGATTTATGTTATGTAGCAGTTTTTCTATTCCAGGTGTTGTTATGTTTAGAGATGGTATGTCTGGATGGGGGCTTGGTCCTTTATAGGGGATACTATCTGGTGGTTCAGAGGTAAATACCGATTGAAATTGGTTATTTAGAATATTTGCTTTTTGTTTGGTGTCTGCAAATAATTGCCCCTCGTTTTTTAATGGTGACACTCCACTATTGTCTGTTCTTATAGACTTTATGTATGAAAACAATTTTTGGGGTTTAGCTTGATTTGAATAGCTTAGGTCAGGATCTGAGATTGGTAGGTCAAGTATCATTTTCTCAATGTAGGTGTTATAAGCTTGTCTTTGTTCCTGTTGTACTTGTCTCTTTAGCTGTTTATATTTGTTTTTGTATTTGCTGTCTTTCTTCATTTTAAAGTAGTATTTGTTCTTTTTGTTTATTAGCTTTCTGAGTTTATTGTGCACCCATGGGAGACGATGTTTGTATGTGATCATTTTATGTGGGATATTTTTGTCAATTGAGTTGGTGAGGTTGGTTTTAAATAAATTCCACATTTCATCAATTGTTATGTTTTGGTCTTTATTCAAATTCTCAATGTCTTTTAGTGTGCTAATGAGGTCTGATTCAATGTTTGCCCAGTTCGCCTTTTTAAATTGATGGATTTTTCTAGGCTGTTGTCTAATTTTTCTGAGCCAAATGTCAGCTTCTGTATACACAATATCATGGTCACTTAAGCCTATTGGTGGGAGAGTAGTAATTTTGTTGAATAGCGTGGGGTTGTTAACAAGAATAAGATCGAGTATTCTATTATTTCTAGTTGGTATGTTTACAATTTGGTGCAAGTTGTTATTATTTATAATTTCTATGAGCTTGTGATTAAGTTCTGCTTCTGGTTTTCCAGATACAACCTGAGGTATAGACCAATCAATGTGTCCTAAGTTAAAGTCGCCACCTATTATGATATTTGAGTTTGACTCTTTGTTGATTCTATTTAGTGCCATTTCAAGTTCTTGTAAGGATGTGCCTTTGTCTGATGGTGGTCTATAATATGCAGCAATAAGTATATTTTTACTATTCGGCATACTTATTTGAGCCCAGATAATCTCACACTCAGTTTTTAGTTCTACAACTTCTACACTATTTAGTTCTTTACTGATAGCAATTAGAACACCGCCATGGCTTTGCTGTTTATGATTTGGGGATCTATCTGTTCTATATACATTAAATAAGTCTGATGGAAAGTATTCATATGACGAGATATTTTTGTCAAGCCAGGTTTCAGTGCCTAGAATGATGTCTGGTTTGGTAGATTCTATGATTTGCTGTAGATCTTCTTTTTTGTTGCGTATTGATTGGAAGTTTTCATTCAATATTCTAATTGGTTTACGATTTTTACCTCTATTTGTTTTTTGAATATTTTTAGTTTTTTTGTTTTGTTCTAGCTTGAGTTATATCTAATTTCTGCTTTAAATCTGTTTTGAAGTAGCAGTAAAATTGCATCTTGTATCAGCATATTAAATACGTCGATTTATTAGTGTGTCCTAAAAATAACGTTGCTGTATAAATGTGTTACTTTCTGTTATTATTACTATTGTTTAATATTACTAGAATAAGTGCATTAAATATGTTCCGTTTTTCTCATGTCAAAGCCCGCTTACAGACAGACGTTAAATCTGTTGATATTCGTATTGGTAGTGACGACGAGGGCGGTTTAACTAAAGCTATTGACAATGTTTTTCCAAACGCAACAAGACTATTATGCACCAAACATATAAAAGACAATGTGACGGATTATGTAAAAAATAAGTTGCCGATGACCAAAGAACAACGCACTGCAGTAATGTCAAGACTTTTTGGTGACGATGGCATTTCCATGGCAAGCGATTCGACAGACTTTATCGCTAAGTCCCTTCTTTTGTGCAATGAATTTCCGCTTTTTGCTGACTACTTCAATAAAAGACTGAAGACCCGACTTTTAAATTACGTCAATATACCATCCCGGCGCCTTCATCAATACAGACTTTTGACGAATAATAATTGCGAAAGCATGAACCATCGATTCAAACTTGCGACAGATTGGAAACCACAAGCACTTCTGGACCTTATCAACAGTATTTATGACGTCGTTCGCCTTCATTTTGTTGACATGAGTCGGGCATTATTGACCGGAAAGTCCGACGACGAAAAAGACAAATTTTTCCGCAGATTTCTTAAAGACTTCAATTTTGACATCAAGTTAATAGAATCGTCGGATGGCAGATTAATAATACCCCATGCAAGACGTTTGGCACGTAAGCCGGTACAAAAACAAGGACCAAAGACAAAAGATGCGAGGACTCGATCTTGCCCAGATATATAATCTGACGTACAAATTGCTACTTGTGTAAATATATACATGTGTATATTTTCCCTAAATGTAGGTGCTAACATTATATTATTTAATTTATGATTCCATCTGGCTTGTTATTATTAATAAAATAATATAAATCATAAATTAGTATATATTCTGTTTTAATTACGTTCACATAAGGTTTCCACAAGCATATAATAATCTCGATACAATTATGCAATTATCTTCGGTTGAGTGAACACATTAAACAGATGACCCGGAAATTAACAATACAAAAATCGGCACGTGCCGATAAAAATGCAAATATTTCTAAAACTACAAAATAAAAAAAAACAAAACTTGGTATAAACTATATTTATGCATTACTCTTTGATATTATGTGTTGTTTGTTGTAATTACTGTTATCCTTCATGTTGTTAGTGCACTTTTCTCCTTGTTAGTGCACTAACTAGTAGTTTGTGCATTTCTACGGACCCGTTTCTAAAATGTGATTTTGTCACAATTCCTGTTTTAATTATTTCTATTTAAATTGACTGTTGGAGAAGCTTCATTTTCATCTGAGATCTGACAATACATAGGAAGTAAGATCAAACATATTTTTTCTCTTTTTTTGTTTATTAAAGAGAAACTTCGCGAAAAAATGAAAATTTGATATGTAATTCTTGAACTGAAAAGAAACACCTTTGCCTCGATGTTTTATTATATTTTCAGTGTTTAAGTTTCTGCATTGAATTTACCGTGTAAAAAATGCACTTTTGGAGGTCCGCCTTCTTGTCACTAGATGGCGATACTAGACATCCAAGTATCTTAAAAGTCGTTGTATGATAATAACGCAAAACGGTCAACAACAGAAGGTTGTACTATAAGACGAGGTTGTGGAAAGATTCCGTTTCGTATTCCTGATCTAATCATAGAACCGACTTGTGTAACAAGTAGTTAACCAGTTTAACATAAATAATATAAATAACGGTAATTTAATGAAATATTTTTTAATCCTCTGTTTTCGCGCATCAAAATTTCACTTCGCGTTTAGTCCATTTATTATTATTATTATAATTATAATTAAAATAATAATTATTATTATTACTGGTAACATTTATTGTGCGTGTGTGTTGCACAGTTTCCAAAATTTTTCATGTCTATATTTCTGTCAACGTGTAAGTTTTACGTTTCCTCCGACTTGGCATCTAAAGTTATTCGAAAACTTATATACATCCTGTGTTCTGACACTTCGGTGTATTCAAATCGTACCTGTCCATGGCAGGAGGGGGCGTTCTAATTTCGAATAACATGATTAACCTTTAATCTGGTTAGCTTTTGAAACAGTCCAAATATTCATACTTCAAAGTCGGCGTCAAATGATCTAGTAATTGCAATTAACATCCTGTTTGTTTACCTGCTAATTCTGTTAATTACCCTTCATAGACGAGTAATGATTTACCTGTAAAATTTTCACGTCCAGGTACAACTGCCGTTTCAAGACGTGCAAAATTATCTACTGAATTTCATTTTCTACATAAAAATAATTATATCAATATATTTTTTATTACAATTATTATTTAGGTAAATTTTATCTGAATTAAATAAAGACAGATTAAAATTTGTGTCTAAAAATACTTTTAATACAAAGATCATGAAAACATTAAGACGTATTTGGTAATCTTATGTTGTCAGCTGGTCATTAGTCATCGCCACAGTTTTTATATTCTTCAAAGAGCAAAGGCAGAAAAAGCATGGTTTAAAACTGGATTATTTATCATATTTACTAGTTAATTACATTTATCACGTCACAAACGCAGTCACATGTTAAAATAATGTCAATGTGGCGGCCCACATATACGATATTTTACAACCTTTAATCCACTCTAGAATCGTAACTGTAACAAATATAATAAAACATCAAAAGGCATCAATATTTCTTTTTATTTGAAGAATAACATATCAAATTTTCATTTTTTCGTGAATTTTCCCTTTAATAGCGTAACGGTCTTGGTAAGAATATTTATATATTCAAACTGAGCGAGAAAAATTATTACAAATTTTTCACATTTTAGAAAAATAATAGTACTTTTTTATTATCTTTGTAAGCTTTATTTAGTTATATTTATTAAATTAAAGCCATGTCCAACAGGCACCGCGATCTTTCACTGATAAGTTTTTTTTTACAGAGAGGTAAATCTAAGACATAAAATGGAAGAACAGATTGAAGGATTAAAGGAAGAACTCGATAAAGAACGAAGTGGTGTCCTCAAGGTAAAATCTACTTATGTAAATTTTTAGCTAATGTTAAGCTGTCATTATTAGTATTCCTTAGTACTGTTTTTGCAGTAATTTTAATAGTTTATGTTCGTCGACAATAAACTTTAAAGTGATCAATTATAGCACATACGATTAACTTGGATTTTGCCTTTTTGCCATAGAAAAACCACAAATCATATTTACGACACAGTTTTAACATTTTCGAAACCTATATGCGGCAATATTTGCCTAACAAGAATAATATAATTTCTATTCTTTTTTCAATTTCTGACAGCTGACAAATGTCCAGACAGAGTGTTTTCACTCTAAATGTGCATTTGCATACAATATTGTATTTTGCACTGGAATCATGCAGGAGGTGCAGTACCCAGTGGTCGACCTCGGACCATAGTGGGCAACGTATTTAAAGATTGCTTTTCGTACGTTTAAGACCTCTTTGTACAATTAAATCACTAAACTCATTGTAGCTGTTACAAAAAGCTAAATTCGACCAATACTTTTCCGGTGGCAGTCAAAATTGAGTTTGTTTTTTGTTAGCCCATCCTTTTTCTCTTTTGTTGTTTGTAAACATGTTCTTACTCAGATTATAGCTCGAGCATTGTTCGCTGGACGTTAAGCAAGCATTCAATTACATTAAATCAATTGAAATTGTCTTTATTTTCTTCATTTAAATCTTTATAATTTTACTTGCATTGTATTTATCAACCCTTATGTCAAACATTTTGCTTAATATTACAAACATTATTATGGCTTAAGTTTTATGCTATCTTTGTCTTTTTCGTCTGTTGCCTATGAATTTAAGGGAACTAGGAAAAAAACCCAAGAGACCAAACTTTTACGTTCCTCTGAAACACAGAGCCACTATCTACGACTACTTACAATTAGCTTGGAGAGAACGGTTATTATGTTTGTTTCAGGAGCATTATAAACATATTAACTTAGCCTTGTCTATTTAGATCCACACAACTATTTCAATCTTTTATTTAATGTGAGAATTAGTATCAAAATGATGAAATTGAATTTCGTCACAATTTTGCAGGATCAACTTACCACTCCAGCGAACCCGGTTCAGAGCAAAATTATGATATCTGAACCAACTGTCAAGGACGCACTGGTACAAGTAGCATACCAAAAAACCATTCCAAGTTGTGGATCTTCATTTTTTAAAAGTAAAATTAGCTCATCAAAAATACATTCTCCTGATGAACTTGTTTTTATAAGGAATAATTGTATGTGTCTACACAGGAAATAATCTTCGTCTGAATGTTGACTGCATAGTCAATGGGTCTAATGAAAATTTGAGTTATGGTGGAGGACTTGCTTCTGTCATTGCTACGGCAGCTGGCTTAAGTTTGGAGGTCGAAAGCGAGGATTATATAAAAAAAAACATGGACAATTAAAGACCACTGAATGTTGCAGCACTACTGCCGGTGACCTTAACTACAAATGTGTCATTCACGCTGTCGGCCCTAGATGGTATGACTATGAAGATAAGAAGGAATTAGCTCATGACTTGCAGAGAACGATTGTACATTGTTTAAAGGAAGCTGAAATCCAGAACTGTGATTCAGTTGCTTTACCTGCTATCTGTTCAGGTAATGCTGTTTTGACGTCTGCATGATTACCTATAATTATAATTACATGTCTATTGTTTCTTTAACAAAATGAAATTGGAAGCCCGGTAATTGTCTGCTATGATCACATTTTATTTTTCGTATTTATTTCCCAAACAAAAACAATGTTTAAATAAATCAAGGATAGCATCAATAATTATATCAAAAAACCAGACCACTAATTTAGCAAAAATTGTACTTGAGGTTGCAGGAATAGATCCATTAACATCTAAATATAGTTTGACAAGCATCACTAGCGACATAGATTCTTGCCTTCTTTTCAAATCTGTGCGGACAGGGCCTCTTCTTGATAAGAATAGAAAAATAATTCACGCGAGATTCAGAAATGAAGGAATTGATTCAGTTAACATCAGCAATATTATTAATAGCAAAAAATAAAAGATCATATCCCTTCATATTTTAAAAAATCAAACTACTGATATCGTGTCTAAAAATATATCAACACCATTGCCGTAAAATCTCTATTGACAAACAAGCATGGCATGACTTGCATGATATTGAAGCAACCGTCTGAATGCTCTTGTTCCTTTCATATAAATCTCTCTGTTCATGTCATAACTGGTGATCCGAACATCATTGTCTAGGGGAATCTCAAAAACATTATTTCTCGTGATCCAAAATTAAGAGAACCTCAACAAGTAGACTGGAATTTAAATTTCAAAACTATTGTTGAAGCAGTCTAGGAAAAACCTAGAGAATGGATTAAGAGAGAGAAAGGGAACAATACCCAAACTAGATGCAATGTCTAACTGGGTGAGAACAATAAGGTCTTTGGTACAACGTCGAATTAAGAATCTTAGACAATGCATTAATGATCGACCTAAATCCGTACAGGATACCTCCACATACAAACGTACCACATTTGTACAAAGAAATCCTTGCTAACCATAAGTCATTCATGATTTCTTTGAATATTCATTACGACAAAGATTCTGAAAACTCACCTTACTTGGATCCCAAAATTACATGCAAAGTCTTATAAGGAAAGATGTATAGCCACCTCATCTATATGCTCTACTAAAAAGTTGTCAAAACAGTTGACTAAGATAATTTCTTTCTGCAGTGAAAGAAAAACAGAAAATATACTGTGAAACTATTTATACGCGAAGTAATATTAATGATATGTGGATTCTTAAAACATCAAAAGAACGTTTGGAAAATTAAAATAAAGATCAATATCTAACCTTTTGCATGTTAGAACCATTAATTCTTTCAACTTTATATGCCACCTTGTTGCCTGAAAAACTAAATTCCTGTCTTAATGAAATCATACATAACATCTTCGCTTCCACATTTACTTACAAATATGTGGTTTTAGTTTTTCTTCTAAAGAATGAAATTATTCGACAGCGAATAACAGGTTTATAGTATGCTAGATTTTTTATTGACATGTTTATAACTTTCGAGGATGTGTTTTTCAGCAGACAGTCGGAATTTCAGTGGGTACAAACTTTGCTGCCTTACTCCTTGCCGATTTGTTCCTGTATTTTTATGAAACTGAATTTCTTCGACGTCTTATTAAAGACAAGAAGATAGCAGAAGCTAGTTCCTTTAATTTTACATTGATGAACGCTTAATCAGCTAAGTGGTATCCGTTTATATGTTCGTCAGAACTGGAAATTAAAGTTACCACAGAAACATCACCAATTTTCTCGGGATAAACCAAGGTTACGAAAAAACACCTTCAATAAGTTTGTCTATACATACCACTTCCTTGTCGAAAAATATTAAATCTCGTTTACAATATGTATGCAGATAGTATTGCCAAGTTTTGCATTCAATGTACAAGGAGTGTACTACGATGATTATTGGAGACACCTATTAATGACTAGTTGTATATGATACTTATTCATTTTAATCAACAAACCAACTCACATACTAAAGTAAAGGAAGCGGGAGGTTTAGTATGTCATAAAATCTGGTTTAACCCACCATTTCTTTTACAATGCCAGTACCAAGTCAGGATCATTGATGTTGTTACTATATTTTTGGTTGTTGGTTCTGGAGTGTGTCTGTTTCTCTGACTTAGTTTTGTGGATTGTCTTTTTTGAAGGTTTCCTCGGTGTTTGGTATTTTGTTATTACCTTAATTTAAATTAAGGTAGCGGATTTTTGCACTTCTATCCATTTTCAGTGTGTAACTAACAAATGCAACTTCGCGGTCACATTCTACATTTGCGATGTATTTGAAATTTATTTCCTTTTTTTGTATTAACTGAACCCAGCTTTCATATTCTTAATATTTGAAAAGCATTTTTGTTCGAACCAATTATCAATCCATTTAAAGGCAGTGCGTAGTGGTAGTAGCCCATTTAGTATTTGAATATTTTAGCGAAAAGGAGATGGCATCTTGTAAATCTGTACCTTTCTCAAAATATTTTTTGGCCTAATTAAACTTAATAAATACATGTATTGGAAATACAGATATGAACGATATGCTCTGAAAAACAATTGTTACTTACACAACTTTACATTTTTTAGTGAAAAATGACTTGTTAAAATATCTGATCAGCAAATCCTTTAAAGTCTCAAGAGAGATTAAAGTCAAACGGTATAATATATTTTATAATGTACCGATTTTGAAAACGTCCTGTATCTATGTACCACATTTTAGCCTTTGAAACATAGAAAACATTCTGGCGGATTGGGAAAAATTGGACAGATCTGACTTATTGGCAAGTGTTCGTGTAGAATTCATGAATTAATGATAATCACTGACTAATCGCATTTTCAAATTCAAGTACCGTAAACAAAGTCTAATCTTACAGTAATTTAATTTGTCCTGAACGTGTCGAATCTATTCGAGCGTTAATACGAATACCACAGCGTTTTATAAACAGATATAAACTGTGCATTCAGTCTAAATGATCACTTACATAATCTCTCTCTCCCTGCCACCCTCCCCCTCTCTCTCTTTACTTGCAAGATCTTTTCAGTTCTAGATAAAATGTTGTTTTTATTCTTTAATTATATAGGAATATTCGGAGTGCCCAAGGACGTTTGTAGTCACAGTTACTGTAAAGCAGTGATGGAATACAGTTACAAATGTGGAGGGAAAACTTGTTTAAAAGAAATTCATTTCATGGATAAAGACGAAGAAACGATTGCAATAATACAGAAAGAATTCAAGCAGCATCTACAAATGACTCAGTCAGCATAGTCGATGTTATTTGATAGGCCAGCTAGTGATCGCGAAGTCACGACATCGTCTAATGATGCTGATATTAACCAATGTGAGAACCTCACTTTACCATTTACTTCAACAGTCAACGCCTTCCCCGATTTCTATAAGCAGTATTGTGTTGGAACATGCTTGAAAGTATTCGTAGTTCAAGAAGACATTACCAAGATGACTGTTGATATTATTGTCTCTCCTCAAGATGACCAATGTCTGAGTAAAGGAAGGATTGCCAAGGCTATGGAAAAAATAAGCGATGACTCATACAAGCGTAGTGTATTTCAGATGAAAACTATCAACCGATGTGAAGTGCGAAAAGTTCAAGCATCGCCTTCATCACTTCCCTTTAAAGCTGTACTTCATACAGTGGCTCCAAGATGGGACAAAGATGCTGTCAAAGATAATTCAAAGTTTATTAATGAATTGGGATTTACCATGCGTAATATAATAAATTACTGCAATGATTGTAGCGGTGTAAGCACTGTGGCTATCCCGGTACTTGGTATAGGTAAGTTAATTGATGGAATTCATTTTATGACTCATTATTTTTCATTGATTGATTGATGGATTGTTTGATTGATTGTTGATTGATTTCAAGCAAGCAGCATACAGGTATATTCAGGACTAGGACAAGCAAGTTAACAAACAATAAATGTATTCGGTAGATCATGTGGACCTAAGGATGGAAAAATTTGACTGCTACTAATTCTGTAGCGGATCAAACTCTTTTTCAAAAACAATAATATATGTCTTTATCATGCAAACCCGTTAACTCAGTCTCAGGGTGTACGTTGTTTTACCTTGAGAGTCGACTATGTCTCATGTCTTCCAACTAAATACGAAAAGCAAGTCGTAAGAAAGCCAAAGCTAAAGCAGAAAACGTTCGTCTACAGTTTGTTAAAAAAGAAGGTGAACTTTTAAAACAAAAAGCTGAAATTGAGGTTAACTTGAAGTAAAATAGCGGTAACTGAAACAGGCTAAAGTTCTTGAAGCTTGTGATGAACAGGATCTTGATTTGCCTTCTGAACATGTCGATAGGCAAGATTCAGTCAAGCAATATGTAGACGATTTAGATTTAAATCACCAAAATAATGTTATAGTTACAACTGAAAGTGATTCTCATATTCAGTTCCATCTCTTTGCGACAAATGTAACTGCTCCATATGTCTTGAATGTTCACATACAATCAGTTACTCAGCCTGTTTACATTGCACCTATATCTTATTCAGCAGTTCCCTCATACTATCCACCTACAGCTACACAACATTTGAACTTTTGAAGCTACAAATGTTCATGATTTATCTAGAACACAAATTGTCAATAGTACTAATTCATCTTTGATCAATGTCATGTCAGATATTACAAGATTCATGCTCCGAAAAGACTTGTTTCTCTCTAGATTTAGTAATTTTGATGATACACGTGTAACTTTTATGTCATGGAAAGCTTCTTTCAGAGTATTATTATAGAGTTAGGTATTTCTTTTTGAGATGGATCTCCTAGTAAAATGGTTAGGTCCAGAATCAAGTAGATTCGTAAGGTCTCTTAGAGCTGCTAATGCACACGATCCTCCACGAGGTTTGAGACAAATTTGGGATATGCTTGAAGACAGGTATCTATGGACAACCTGAAATGATTGAACACTCTCTTAAAAGAAACTGAGGTTATTCCTACTTTAACCAACAAAGGCAACAACAAAATATATGACCTTGTAGATATTTTGACTGAAGTAGAATCCAATATGTTAAATCCATCCTGTTCCACACTCTTGAGCTATTTTAATTTCTCATCCGGGGTAGCGCCGATTTTTACTTAAAGATAAATGGGCTTCACGTGCATCTACTTACACGTGGTATCAACAGAAATCAGTCAAACTTCACATTATCATCATGTTCAGGAAGTCATTAATGCTCAGATTTAAAAGTTAGAGCAGTTGATTGTACGTCCTCCTTTGATCTTCGAGAATGTGATTCTGTACCGAGTGAGTTGCTAGAAATTCCAACTCCTGATGTAGGGCGTGCCTATCCACATCTCAAACAAATCACTAAATACTTACCTGAATTAGACTAGTTCAACTTTTGATAGGTCGCGACGTTCCGGATGTGCACCATGTCGCAAATCAAGTTTTAGGCGGTCAAGGTAAACCGTTTCCCAACAATTGCACTTAGGTTGGGTTGTGATCGGAGAGGTTTGTTAGAGTACATCCGCCTTCAGCTATTCTTCGTAAAACAAATGTTCTTATCAATGGTAGAAATACATTATTTCCCTTGTGTAATCACAGCTTTGAAGTCAAAGAGGCTAATGATATCTTTGTTGATGTGTTGGCATCCCAACACATAATTTTTAATCATTCTTCTTTCTTTTTTCTTTCCGTTTAATGTTGTCCGACACATTTCTCTGCGAAGCAATGTCTTATCAAGATGAAACCTTAGGAATATGCTAAAGGTGACCTGGCCGCCATCCGAACACCACCCCTTAAAAATGCAAAAATTTAAACGTCATCCGATTTCGACGAAATTTGGTACACAGGTAGATTATGGTACCCTGAGTGTGCCACTACTTTAAAAAAATCCAACTTCCGGTTTCAAAATGGCAGCTGTTTTAAAGTTTTAAAAAATGACGACCGTTGTCAGATCTCAGTAATGGCCAGAGCAATTCCAATGAAAATTGGTATACTGATACAGCTAACTATCCTGAGAATTTTTCCCAACAAAAATTGGATGCAAATGACACCATTTTGTGATGTCAGACGTTTCACCACACTCAAATTTGATATGTCGGTAGATTTTAATCCACTAACTGAGAATATCATGTCTATTTGAGGGTTTTCAACATGCACTAGAATATAGTGGCAATAGGGGTTCGTTAGGGAGATATTCTGTGTTGTCATCCCAACACAATCAGCACTAGTTATTGATTCTTTTCGTCTATGCGTTGTATTTTTAAGTGACTGGTTATCTTTTTCTATATTGTAATTATTTTTTTGCGGTTTGATTTTTTTATTGATACTTCCCACCTTTTTTGATTGGTTGATATATTTATATATCAGACGGGGAGTGTTGTGTCCATAATTCATATAATTATAAATATTACACTTTATTCAAACTTGGATTTAGTAAAACTTGACTATACATATTTACTTTCCATTATTTTTTATTTGTTGTATCATTAATACTTTCATTCTCGTTTTTGACCTTGTATTATTGATTGCATTACTTAATACCGGTAGCTATATTTAGTATTATGTTTTAATAGAAATGTTCTAATTTTGGACTTAGGGTGTACTCTATTACTCGTTCACTTTCGTTTTGATCGATTTCCTGTTTACTGTTTCCTGTTTATGGATGTCACCTCGAATCGAATGTGCACCACATTTTATACCGTTAATTATTTTCACCATCGTTGTATGGCATCTCACTATGTTAGTTGAACTGTTGTATTCGCGATTATATTTATGTATTCATATATTTTTTTTACAAAAATAAATAATTTTGTATTTTTACATACTTTTCTATATACATGTTAAAAGCTACGTTTTCATGGTTTATTTTCCTTTTGGTTCAATTTTTGGATGAATTAGATTTTACTTTTTACTTTTAAAGGTAAAAATTGTAGTTTATTACACATTTTTGTAGTTCTAAGTTTTTGTTGAAAGTATTTTTTGTATATTGCTTTCAGATAACTTTGTTATGTATTATTTTGTATGTTAAGTATTCTCAATTAGTACATTTTCCTATTTTGTTTATTTTTTACCTTTTTACCATACAACTCACACCTTATAATGTACGAGTCAAATAGATTAATTGTCATTGCATGTACCATGCTATGTTACATGTACCATGGTTATTTTGAATTAAAATAAATGTTGACTCTTTGAGTTGGTTAGCTGTCTGTCTGTACCAAACGGAATAACACTCGTATGCGACCATCTCGCTTTTCAAGCAGAAAACGTGACTCATCGCTGAACCACACTGTTCTCCAGTTCTGTAAATTCCATACTCGAACGGTAGTACACCATCTAACCCTTTCTCGGCGGTGTTGACGTCTCAGTGTAGCTCCGTGGTAAGGTCTTTTTGCCCGCAATCCATAAGAACGTAAACGATTGCGTACTGTCTGTGGTGATATACGGTGCAACCTGGGGACGTTTACATCTGTTTCTGTTGCAACCATAGTACTGTTACGTAGATCTAATAATCTAATTAACGATCTTGCGCCCGAGTTGTAACACGAGGACACCCTAAACGTAGTCGGTCTGTCGTAATACCAAGCTGCTGGTAGCGTCTCCGAAGGCTTGCAATTGTGCTACGATGAACATTGTACGTTCTTGCAACAGCATTCTGTGATTCCCTGGCCTCGATTAGACCGATAGCGATATTCCGGGTAGAAGCATCCATCTAACCTTGGCATAGCGTCACCTCATCAGAATTTTATTTTACCAATGCAGTCAAGAAAAGAAACAGCGGATTTAAAAAAAAATACCCATGGTTTGCACATGAAAGTTGACCCTGGTTTTAGCAATGCGTAATTCATAGTGTGTTCCAGATTTCGACCACAGTCGTTCACGAGTGGATGAACTTAAATGCTTTCACCTGGATACCTTTAAGTAAGGTGTAATTATGATGATGTGTAAATATATATTTGAATATTTATAGGTTATTTGTCGGCCAAATATTGATTTGAAAAAATTTATCCGATGTTGAGTTTCTTTTTTGAGTGAGTTTTGTTTTGTAAACCATTTATGTTTTTGCATGCTGTCAAAGACGCGATTAAGGTTTATGCTTATGGATTACATAAACATGTGCTTCTATATATATATATGCTGTATCGTCTGTTTGTTGATTCGATACTTAATAAGCTTACTGGTTGGTAAATTCTTTAGACTTTTATATAATATTTTTGAACTACCTGTATTGTGTATTTACACGATCCCAGTGGACTTATATGATTCCATCGCCAAATGAAAAAATACTTTAAGCATTTAGAGTTAAACGCCACTGATGAGTCTTAAGTAGACGAAACGCGCGTCTGGCGTAATGAATTTGTCACCTTGGTAATATTGAATACATCTTGTTGGAATATTTGAACATAGCCAAGTAACAGCACGGCATGTCCGCAGGTGGCGGACTGGGAAGCAATTAATTTGGGTTAAGTTGGAATGAGAAAGTTTAAGATTAATATGTTATGACTTGTTTACGTCATTTATTTATAAAGTGTGACTTTTTTCCTCTGTGTCGTGTTTTTTTATATTTTAGGTTCGGAAGGCCTTGAAACACCTTATTCAACGTACGGCTCTGTTTTTACCCAGACCATTTCCAAAGGTTACAAGTCCGAGATTTCGCTTACAAAACATATATATCGTCACTGATTAATGGGGTTAAGCATCATCTATTTCTGACCTGTGTGATAGAGATGATAATTTTAAGGCAGTAACCACATTCCAGAGACATAGACGTCGTCAGAAACAGGATAAAAATTAAGGTGATACTTACTGTATAGATAATAAAAAGAGTATAAAATCAAATTGATCAATGTTTTTACAATCGTTTCATTTCGATAGACCTAAAAAGGACCAATCAAATTTTAATTAACCCAGCATTTCTATTGTCATCGCTCGTTAAAGCGTTCTCAAACATCAAATATTTTTTCAGAATAAGTTATTTATTATCAGGTTACAATAGTATGCATTTCTATTGAATGTGTAATGATACTTCAGAATTCAATTGTTTATGCAATTTTCATAAGGTTTTTTTCCGATAACTCTCATAAATGCTAGTTCAATATTATTTTCTTGTAGATGTATGAAAATAATCAAGATGGCATTTAATATAGCATTAAGATTTCACGAGAAAGTCATGTCATATTATCAGATTATTACAGGGCTTTTTTATATCTTTATATATGCATTAAAAGCCGTTCCTCGATATTGGCCAAGAACCACAGGCTTTACGGTCAATATCAATCAAGAGCTTATAATGCATATTAAAAATGTCATGTAAGGGTCTTTTTATAATTTGCTTCAATCGGGGAAATAAAAGCCTTTGATATATCAAAATCTTATCCAGTTCTGGTCCTGGAATATCTTTCTTATTCCTGTGCTCCGAATTCGTTTGAAGCCACTTTTAAGTTCACTCGTGGTATTCCTTTTTGTGTAAACGTTTTTCATTGACTTAATATATCTAAAGTATTGTCCGAATCATTCCGATTCTGCAGGTCGTCTGCTACACCGTTAAACGCACATATGCATTTGTAAAAAAATATTCAAGTAATTTCCGATCTCTTACGGAAATGCATGTAATAACATTTACGGAAAAGCAAGTAATAATTTTACGGCAAGCGGTTAAGAATTATATTATTGCATAACGCTTTTAATATTAATATTGTCCTTTAATAACATGGTTTTCTTTCAATTAAGAGCAAATGTTTTTTGTATACTAAGCTTCTTACGTACAAATAATTTTGAAACATCGATTTGTTTCTAGAAAATAATAATTCTATTCCTGCTGTAATTAATTTATATTACGTGCTTTGATTGGAAAAAAACACCTAAATTACGTCATCTCAGAAAATTTTTAAATTGATATTTCCTCTGAGCAGGTTACTTTCTGTATCCAATGTAAACAAGATGGCGTCCTCCTATCGCATCGTCAGGGTGAGGTAACAATGTCTTGTCTGTCGCAAGGATTTCTTATAAAATCGATTGAGTTTTAGATATAGTATAATATAAGTTATAAATATGGCTTTTTTCTATTAATATATACAAAACCGAGATTCTTTTGGTACTATGTTTTGCATATTCCTACGTTTTCCATCATGGTACATTTTGAGTTCTAGAAGGGTTTCAGTAAATTTTTTACAGCTTTAAAAATGGAAACGATTATTTCAGAAAATTATAAGGATTATACACTGTGTTTTATTAAATTACCAATGTGTATAGTCTGGCGACTCACTCACAAACTTGATATAAAGTCCTTCGGATTTTATTGAATTTGTGAGTGAGTCGCGGGAGTTTACACATTGATAATTTCCTAATAGCCAGGGTCAAATCCTATAATAACGTGCTAAAATGTATATTCACCCCAAAATCCTAATATTACTACAGTTCCGATGAGAACTATATAAGAAGTATAAAAAGATCCCGATGCAATAATGCCGGCAAATATATTTTCTAAGCCACGACCATGTTAACAAAGGTTTTGGTAGAGATTGTCTGATGCAAAACCGATTTCAGCGTTTTGATAGTAAAACAGTTAAAAAGAGAGGTCACTGGATTTTCATTTTTTTTCTTTTGAAATATCTAAAAACGCGGTATAAAATATTGACGTGTTGTCATGCTTAAAATCCCAGTGTTAATGCAAGGTATCTTGTTACAGAGTACAAATTAAATGTCCAGATAAGGTTATTTATGTAGAATAATATGTTGAATCATATTTCAGCATTATGCTATTTTGCTATTTTAAACGTGGTATTTTGGTAGAAAGAGTGTGCATCGATTTGGAAATTGCAAAAATGATCGCAGCATTATCGTAGTAAAACAGACCCATGGAGGTAAATCAGATAATATTCTTTGAAAGATCGGGGTTTATCAATATTTACATTGTGTGAAGAGATTGTTTTTTACTTTTTTGTTAACCCGACTATTCTTTTTTTCAAGTTTCAAATTACTTTACGATTTTATTGCAGATACAAAGACAGTACATGGTGTCCTTGCAGGGAACATTAACATCCGTATTTATGGTTTTTGTGTTTTGTGTTAGACATTGTTAAATACATTAAATTTCACAGTATCCAATACTACAATATAAATGTATATAAGGCCACACCAATTTAATTTCTTTTTCTTCGGATTTGTGTAATTTTAAAACGGGGCGAGCGAGCGAATTAATAATTTTAATATTTTTATTTGGATTTTCAAAAAATCATAGGCGAACAGAAAAATTTGAGGCGAGCGATAACTTTTTTTTTAGTTTTATTTTTTTCAAGATAATGAAATGTACTTTCATCAATGTATTTCGCAAAATTCAGTTTCATTGTGATTTTCTTTCAGAATTTGGCATAATATGCTTACCTGAAGTTTACCAAAGCATGTACATGTAAATGAATAAATGAATTATATTTTGTAATTATGGGTTCATCATTCAAATTATGTACCATCAATTGCATCTTTTAAACAATTCATATACATATACAACATATATGACTTTCAAAGCATAAGAGACAGCTGGAACAAAAAAATGCCTGTCACATCTTCATTTGCAAAAATATATTTTTTAGACCTTATTTAAAATGCACATCTGACTATACTGTACATCATTTATTGATGAAGATTTCTAGAGGAATGAATTTAAAAATGTCATAAAATAAGGGGGCCTCGGTGGCCGAGTGGTCAAGGTAGTTCGTCTACTATTGATCACGTGGTCTGTCAACACTGAGATTGCGGGTTCGATTCTCATTGCAGGCAGGGTGTACTCGACTCCAATCTTAATTGACAAGGATTGCCAGTTTTCCTACCGCAGGTCGGGGGTTTTCTCCGGGTACTCCGGCTTCCTCCCCCAATAAAAACTGGACGCCATGATATAGCTGAAAAATTGCTGAAAGTGGCGTTAAACACCATCAAACAAACAAACAACAAACATAAAATAAGTTATATCCCATTCATTGTGTTTGCTGTAATACTCCAATTTAGTTTTAATGAGACTTTCCTTTTGATCGAACAACCAAAGACAATGCAAAATTATAGATACATGGTGCCCAATGTCCAATATTTGAGACAAAAAATTCAAGTCACATGCAAGCCATTAAAAAACAGAGATATATATGAAAAATGACAATAAGACAACAACCAGATCAAACAGTTATATGCTGACTCTAAATAAAAATTACTTTAACTTTTCCACAAATAACACTGAACAACCATTACCAGTCATTTCATTTTATTTTTTTGGACATATCACAACCCTTGCAACAATGTCAACAAATTTAATAAGCATTGTAGTTTCTGTGGTCATTTTCTTTTATCTTGGTGGAGATAAACAGAAATCGAATGTGCTTTATTGCGTACATGTAGCCTATATACTGAGGCTAAAAGTTCACCATGCTGTTCCAACCAAAAGTTTCAAAGTGTCAGTCGAATTTAGTTTTTTGGTAATCCATCTGGCAATCCTGCCCCAACATCCTATCTACTATAAATACAAATATTACTCACGAACTTTTATTTCACGTTTTTTATTTAAATGTTCCTGTATCCTCGTTTTACGTTTATTATGTCGGCGCTATAAAGGTCGAAATGTTTGATTTTGAAAAAGCTGTGCCAACCCACCACAACTAAAATAAATCGCCCTGTTTTGGACAACCATGCCTTCCTTTATGACAAATATCCACACTACTAAAAAGGTATGATTGTTTCTTTTACTTTTTCAAAATACATCAATATTTTTGTTTGTGATGCAATAAAACGGCAGTTACATTAAGCGTTCACAAGATGTAAGATAAAAAAAATATTATTTAATATTATTTTTTTCGATTTCGATAAAATATGTGCGGCCTAAAGTGTTTTGTATACGTCTAACAATTACTAGGTTTTTTTATTAGTTAGTCATTGAGTAACATTTAGTTGCGCGATATCTTGAAAAAATAAAGTTAGTGTTGTTTTGCTCGTCAATCAATGTTCGAAAACAGAAGCAATATTTGGGTCTTTTCTATTTCATTTTTTATGGTTCTGAGTGTACCTAGTTCACGAGTGGCCAAATCAAGACTCAATTCGTCAAATTAGTGGATCTTTTTGTTATTCTGGGCTACTTAGTACTCATTGTGAAGCGAGGAGATTACATTCATCTATTGCAACACTCAGTAGGTGTTCGACTAGTTTTTCTGAATATACTTACGAACTTTATTCAGTATTAAGAAGTTTAGTTTTATTGTCTTAAGAATAAATTATAATAACACTACCAAAAGCAATATGTAAATATTGCTTGATTGTATGTTTGCTTTTTAAGTCCAGCGAGCAGTATTTCAGCTATATTCATGATGAGAACACATTAACAACCAAATCAACGCGAAAAAGTGGGTAGAACATAGGGAACAAACTTTGATTGCAACTTGAAAAGTATTGATTATTTAGATTGGGGCGGAACATGTGTATGTTTGTAGCGTCTACAATAAGCCTACTCTTTTTTTAAATCTAAAACAGGAGTCTTTATCGTGCAAGGAGCGTGGCACTCTCCAAACACGTCACTATGGTCCGGGTCAGGCTTTCCATATTATGACCTGACAACCCACCCACTCGACCCCCAACGAGAGGATCTCTCCTATACGACACCGGGGCGCACTGGGCTGCTATGTGTGTTGAGCAATGTCAACCCTCTCTGTGTGATTCTAGAATACATAATTACAAAAGATGAAGCTATGAACACTTTTTAATATCGTTTTATTCTGTTCATCGATGAGTTAGGGGATTCTGAATGAAATGACTTCAATTTGTTCCTCGGTGAAAAGGTAATCATCACGGAATAGCTTAAATTGCTCATTTCAATAAAATTGACTTTCAAGAAAATAAAAAATGAAAAATTTCAATGGGTGTTGACAGGAACAGCTATGTTCATTCACCAAATCAACTCTATACAAGTCAGCTTTTAAATGTATCTAAATGTGTCATGAGAATTTATATGTATTTGCATATTTCCAAGACAGGATTGTTGATGGGTAAATATTGTGAAAACGTTTCTATTCTACATCTGTATTTTCTGTTTTTCTGTATTGAAGTCCGTTTCTAAGCATGCTAGTATATGCGTTTTCTGAATAAAATTATAATAAGAACAGTCCGTTAGGTACTCGAGGGTTTTATCAATATGTATATTAACGAATAGGTATAGTTTCTTACACTGCGTCTAGAGTTGAAGGCAATAAACCCACCCTGTTTAATGAATACCGATTCTTATTAACGTAAAAAGACCATCCAATAATGATTAGCGTCTTTGCCATTGATTAGTAACTCCAAATCGGAGTTCAACCTTCTAGGAATTTCTAAATTATTATTACTCAAATAAATACACACTTGAGATTTCGTTTTCAATAATCGCATCGTACATTAATAATGTCTAAATTACCATTATCGTAGAGCAGAAATAATAAACGACGCGGTATAAAACCTTCAGGACAGCCTGCTTTTAAAACTTCATATGATAATAATTCGCTATTTTCCAATTGAGACGTATTATAGTAAGACATCTGGTAAAATATAAAATAGAAATATTTCAAAATATAAGTATTAGGCAAATTACTTTTATTAACATCAATAGCACCGGTTTTTATTAAATGTTAAATCAGTTAAGGGAGAGCAGACAAGGGGCGATTATTTCTTATAACTTTCTTCACGAGGATAAAAATGTCTTTGGACTCGATGAATTTTTATCAAAAAGCCCATTTGTATTCAGAACAAATGCATAAATAGTCATGTTGTTTTCTTGATTTGGCTGAATTTTGATTTTTTCATATTTAGAAATGTCGGACATTTTTCACCCGTTACGTAGTACAGTAGTAATTTGTTTTCTAATTTCGAAGTTGTTGACTGTATCTTAACAGATTTTTTTGGCATACGGGTTTTAGCTGTCTCAATAAATTTATTAGAAAAATAGGTCACACTAGCATTAAAGTCATGACCGAAAGTGGACAATGCTTCAACCCAAACAAAGTTATGAATGTACGCATAGTACTGGTAAAAATCGGTGAAGGAAAATCAGTCGCTTATGTGATCTTGATTATATGGATGGACCTTTAGGTATACTTAAGTGGCGCTCCGATCACCTTTACTTCGGGTTATATCAATGACCCTTAAAGCTTACATCACAGTCCAGATAGGGCCCGATTAAAAACTAGGTTTATCTTTAATGCTCATTTTTAACATTTTAAAATAAACTATATTAATAAAATATCATTTACAAAGTTCTTTTATTTGTTAGTAAACCTACATTCAGATCGCTATTAATGTTAACTATTATCAAAGTTTAATAGAGCGAATGTTCTATAGAGTTTGGAAAATTTTGTCAGAAGGGGATTACGACATTCACACACATCAAGTATCATCAAGAAAAATGTGAAGATTGATTGATTGATTTATTAATGGTGTTTAACGCCCGAGCAGCATTATTTCAGCTATATCCAGGCGATGAACATGAAATGTATGATAAAATTAACATGAAATGATGATGAATGAAAATGGGATGGGACACAAGGAAAAATAGGGGTAACGGATTTTAGATTGTCACTGGCAAATGGGAGGATGGATAGGGTCGGACAATTCAGCCTCCTGTAGCGGGATCGAAATCCCTACTCAGAGCGAATACTACAGCAGCGTTCTTTAACGTGCGAGAACGTGGCATTTTTCCCAACATGGTGCACTAATATGGTTTGCGGTCAGGTTTTCCGTATTATGGCCTGACAACCCCAGCTTGCCAAGGGTACCCCATTCAACCACCTGGGGCACACATCCCAGTCGGTCTTTAGGCAAACCGACCTGACACGCCGGTCAGGGTACTGGGCGCTATTTAGTCGCCTTTTACGACAAGGTAGCGCGACTGCGGTCTATTCTTTTGGCCACCCGGGGCAAACTGTGAAGAAATCTACAATATCAAAGTAATATAAACTAAGTATAAGCCTTCGAAACAAAATATTTTATAACAAAAAAAAATGACGAATGTCATCTCATTGTAGAGACCAACATTTGTTCTCAGAATTGTATAACATTTTTCTGTAATAAAGACATCTTGAGATTTTGTACAAAATTAGTAATCCATTGTATCTGATTGAAAATTTGTCAGTATATTTTAATATGTACTCCCATTTTGCAAAGCAATATTAGTAACAATGTCAGAAAAAGAAGAAAAACATAAGTGTTTAGAAGAATTAGAAAAAGTAGGTCGAACATCTACTCACTTTACGGATATAATTTAAAAGAGTTTTTCTGTCAGATTTACTTAGTTATTACAACTACGTTTTGGTACGGTCTATCACACAAGTGCCAACATTATGTAACATAACGATTAAACTTGAAGATGGCCAAAAAAATAAAGGCAGAAAAATATATGCAGGAAAATTGAATATTTCTTGTGGTTAAAACATAACATGGACTTTTAGCTTTTCCCCATGAGCAGGCTGTCACGGACATAAGACGATGCCTTATAAGCGTGGTGCAACCATCGACTTTTGACAAATATGCCACATAAGCGTTGAACGTCACTTTCTACGCGATTACCATATAATCATAGCCAATGGACAACATAAGCAAACTGTTGGCGAATAGCACGTAAGCAAGCAGCCATATAAGAACATCGAACAGGTATAAAAGGTTGTCCGTACTCACAATATAGTCTCTTTTTGTGAGAAATTATGGTTTAAGTGCAGTCCAGTAAAAGAGAATAGTCCTTAACTGTCGAAGTTTGACTCGGGACTCTAAGCTTGAATAGCCATAACTATTCCAGACACCAGCTGAATGGATAATATACAGTTTTTTAATGTCTCATCTGGGTTTTACCTTCCACAAATGACATCGATAGCTATACCGAGTTTTTCGACAGGACTCGCGGCATTTTTAGCTGCAAGTTTTACATTTTCTCGCTAACGTGGCAAAAGCCTTTTAGAGGTAGATATGGTTACGCAATTGCCGATATAGTGTTACAACCAGTACCCATATGTTTAAAGATCAATGACTGATAGGGCATTTCGATACTGCGCAAAGTGCTCCGTTAAATATTTCAGGTCAAACTCATGCCAACTGGGTTTAGATAGAAAGTAAAAGCGTTCAAGGGCTTAAAATTATTGTTTCGGTTTATGCTGTAGCATGTAAACGCCAGAAAGATTTATTCGTTTGATAAGAAAACCTTTTCAATTGCCAATGCCAACATTGTGCAACATAAAACCCAGTTTTCAAGAGATAAAGCGTGTCCTGTTTTGAAAAATATTTATTACCAAGACAGGTACAAGGCTCAGAGAAATAAAGTGAAAAGCATGGTGAAATATGCTAAAGGGCAGTTCTTTATAAATGCTAATGAGCTACTATATAGGGATCGGAATGTTAATCCAAAGTCGAACTGGAAAATAGTTAAGATGTTAATTGGTCATGGGTCGATTCCTCAAACATGCCTCCTTTAATAAAATATATATTTATTTATTTATTTATTAGCACATTTATACCTCAAAGGGTTGATGGCAATACAGTTACACAATTATACACAAACAATAAACAGATATAAAATTTTACAAGACATTATTAATTAAAATCAAATCCAAATCATGCAGTAACAGAGTCCACTTTCCTCAGTTCTAACGACTTTTTTATAAGTAGTGCAATATACTGCAAATGACTTGAAGAGGATATTAATTTTACATATGTTTGAGATTCATTTTTTATACAAATATCTTTGAATAATTCTTTTCTTATTTCGTTGTATTTAGAATAGAAATTGCAATAGAAAAAATAGTGGATTTCATCTTCAATGACATTCATCCTGTACATTTGACATAATCTATCATTTCGTTTAAGTTTTTTTTATAACGACCTCTTTCTATTTCAAGAAAGTAATTGCTTTATAAAGTTTGCTTTAAATATTGCTTAAATGCTTAAAGTCTTATAAATCTTCGAAAATTTGAGGAATCTAATATTTGAGATGCGTCTACAAGATCTAGTTTGAACTAAATTGCTTAAATGTCAATCCCATAGCTCCTACACATTTTGACGAATCAAGGTGACGGTAGCATCTGCACTCTACTATACATCATGGCAATTTATCGTACCAAAAAATCAAAGCAATCCGTAAACTGGTTTCTGAAAAGATGCGTCCAAAATGTGCTGCAGGCTTACGGACGAAGAACAATGTCCCTTTGACGCTTCGCGTCGGGAACAAAAACAGTTAACATCAAAATATATACATGTACCTTTGAAAACAAACAATAAAATTTAATAAAATAGTTCCACATAAATATACTGTTACATTTAGCTATGTAATCAAAAAGATTGTTTGGGTTTTTTGTTGAATCTTAGTCGTGGATAATTTTTAAATGTAAACATAATTATATTATCAATAAAACGGCAATAGAGATGTCAACTGGGAACATATATGCGAAGACGTAATATTGCCGAATTATCCACCTTGCTATCTACGATTGTATTACAAGGGATGTAGCTGCTACTTACTGTGAATTTAAGTCTAATATTAAGTCTAACATAAAATTTTGCGTCATTTAAAAATTTTCAATTATTTATCAGACATATTGTCTAAATCGTTTATTTATTTTTATATAAAATTATTACTTATAATGTACCTGAAGCCGTTGAACATAGTGACTGAGACCGTTTAAAATGGCGGCAGGGCATTGCGCACTCAGATCTGTTCAGATAATAATTGGAATTTGCATTAGATTTAATCAAATTTATGAGTTACATTCATTGTGGAACCTCAAGACCAAGAAGATCTATGTTTTTACGCATGTCCTAATAATTGACAATGTTAGCAAATATGATTTTACCATTGATAACTTACAAATAATTCCTGACAAATGTTCAACATGGCCGACAACAACTTTGAACTCGTACAGATATTTGAAGACTACCACAAAGTATACATTTAAATGAACGATAGACCCAGCACTTCTATCATATGTAATAACAGTATGAGGTAAAATCTGAAAGCAGCGTGGGCGACTTTTTGTGACAGATGGACTCGTATAACTCTAAAGAAATTTTATATCAATTTATCCGAATCTTACGACTGCTATTACTGTCACAGAAGTTTTCATCATCTACCAATATTTTCAGATTAATTTTTTCAAAAATATATAAATCTGAAATTATTGTAAAATAAATAATACATTCAGCAATAAATTTTGATGAATTAGTCTGACGAATTTCTGTAAACTGCTTAACTTTAAAACAATCCACTATGAAAGCATTAAACATATCCGTATTTTTTTTTATAAACTTATTTCCAATATGAAGAATAATTCGGGCATTTTTTTTAAAGCCATGTTGAAATACAGAATTTAAGTTCCTTCCTTAATTCATTAATATTTCATATAATGCCATGCACGTATAAAAATGTATATCTATGTATAAAAAATAATTACCAACCAATGTCTACAAAAATCAGCCAATTCTGCAGACAACAAAAAACCGCCTTTGCTTGTAGCAGATCACCAGAAGTGTCAAGATGCAATCCAGTTATTCTGAACGTGGTTATTTTTGTACGATAACCCAGAAGGCTCATTCGAGATTCGAGATTCGAAATTCGAAATTCATTAAGTTATAACCAATCAGATTGCGTGTGACATATTTGTCTACCAATCAGAATAGTTCTTATATAAACGTAGCCACGTGCTATCAAGTTCGCGGGTTTTGTGCAATATAATTGTGTTCTTTAAAATGATTTTTATTTGGAGTTTTAACCGTCCACATATTTGTCAAAGAATGACTGTGTTCAACATGTTTTTGTTAAAAGAAAATAAATTTATAAGCTTTATTTGTTATTTTATCAAATTAATTCAGTTCACATTTACATCTTGATTTTACAAATCAAGAAACAATAATGTACCTGTAGAACGGAATTCAACAAAACTTGGTGTGTAGGAAGTACACTATATGTAGTTGTGCATGTTACCAGGGAATTTTGATCTTCAAATTTTCGTGGGAGTTATGACCCTTTGAACTTAAATTTTGCTGAAAATACTCATTTATCATCTTTTCGGAGCTACTCCTTTGAAACTACTGTAAGGAGATTTACAAAACTTGTTATAGTAGGTACAACATATTTAGTTGTGCATATTACCAGGGCATTTTGGTCCTCAAATTTTGTGTGGGGGCTATCAGGGGTGGATACAGAGGGGGCCTGTGCTCCCTGCTTTTTGACGGAAATTGTCAGTGCCTCTCCCCCCTTTTTCGAAATTTCTGGATCAGCCACTGGCCTATTTTGGCCCTATGAAATGTGCTGAAAATACCCATTAATTATCTTGTCTGCACAAATCCTACTACTCAGTCACACGGTTACAACTCCAAATAAAAATAATTTTAAAGAACACAATTATATTGCACAAAACCCGCAAACTTGATAGCACGTGGCTAAGTTTATATAAGAACTGTTCTAATTGGTAGACGATTATATCACACGCAATCAGATTGTTATAACTATTTCGAATTTCGAATTTCGAATCTCGAATTTCGAATTTTGAATCTCGAATCTAGAATTTCGAATTTCAATTCTCGAATCTCGAATGAGCCTTCTGGGCTTTCGTATGTTTGCAAGTTGCTTTGAAAAAAAAATTTCGCATGGAAATCGCGAAATAAATGAGCAAGTGGACCGGTTCCAATGCAGCAAATCTCGTCTCGCGATATCTGTGGATAGAGCATGCATAACCTCGCAAAGGTCGAGAACCAGTCTAATGAGCATGATCCCCGCGCCCAAACTTCCACGTTAACAGTAGATATGACTAAACAGATCAAGAAATAAATTAACATGCGATGATGTGCTGTGAAGATGATTAATTTCCTATTTTGCCATAAATTAATTTTCAAGTAAGCAACAATAAACATCCTATTCGTTGGAATAAATATGGAAAGTTCCAATGTAAGTAATAAGGAACGTTCTTTAAACCATAAACTTGTACCTTATCGTAAGCTTTCACAGAGCTACCTAGCGCCTCCTTAGGTGGCGGATAAGGGCAGTCTCGTTGTTGGGCGGGGGGGGGGGGGGCCTAAGGGGAGAATATCCTGTCATAGTACGGAAAGCCTGGTAAGTGCTACGCTTTTTGCGCGTTTAAGGCCTCTTTCAAAGATTTCGAAAAACAGGTATGCTCGTTGTAGCTCATCGCGGCCGCTACAAAAGGCTTTTCCAGTGGCAGTAAAATAGTGTTTCCTTTGGTCGATCATTTTCCCTGTCGATTTATTGGTTGGTGGCCATATAAATAATGTTAAGCAAACATCTAGTCAATCAACCATTGTTAAAGAATCTGACTGTACTATCAGTGCCACAATGCGGACATTATTTTTTTACCCCCGATGCACTGTTCAATCAGGAAAGTCATATACAATTCATATAATTTGTACAAAAAGTTAACTAATGAGGAAAGCAATAATACGCTATAAAACATAATTATTACAATTTTTTTATTTTTAAACCGACAAGTGACTGAGTAAACAACACGATTTACCTGCCTTGTATAATACACAATACCTTTAGTGATAACGAAAGTAGAAATTGTAAGGCACGGAAACAGTTTATTTATACCCAAAGTGGCGCTTTAACAAGGTACGAAATAGGTCATATTTATCATGCACAATATAATGAAACATGTAGATGTCATGTTATAATGAAAATCATCGTAGTAACTTATATCTTATATTTGTCGTGAGTGTCCCAAAATATGTCAAGCCACCATTTTGATAAACTTGTTTTATTGGTTTATATAACAACATATAGGCATTTCGTTTAATTAAGTGATATTAACGGAGCAGTTATTTGTTAAGTAAAAGATCAACCTATTAATATATTTTTAAAAGGTACAAAATAGACCCTTTCGGTCCGAACATCCATATTACCTTACATATACTAAGTAACGCCCCCCCCCCGGTTGCGTCGAATGGTCATCTAAATCATTTTCAAAATGAACAGGGCAAGTGTGAAAGATAAAGTACTGCATTAATCCTTGGAACTTTTTCTGATAAAAACAGAAAGCACAAATATTTTTAAGAAACAAACGCACCCCACCCCCGCCAACTTTCACCGTTGAAGAGCTGATGATTATTATCTATAACCTACCTATGGTCAAAATATAAATAGACCACATAAACAATGAAGTACGAGTCTAAGTGCCGAGTGTTTTCTTCTTCAACGTAAATGACAAACCTTGAGCATTCAAACAAACTAACAAACAAAAAATTCTAATAAAATAATTAAATGTTAAAACGTACGCAGGATAAGATGAAGTAAGATCCCTTTCGATTTTAAACATGTATAAATGCCGTACGATATCTGGACTTTCATGTTAGACGTTTTCTTTTCTTATGTTGTGATACTATAGTATTGTAATTTTTTGTTCCAGACTTAACGTTATTTGTTTGTTTGTTTGTTTTTTTTTATTAAAGTACAGTTTTAGCTCATGTAAATTGTTGTTATCTGTTACCTTTATTTTAAATTTACAGTTTTGGGAAAAATAAAAAATGGTTAACCTGTTAATGAACCCACTATTTTCCCCTTCCCAATCCTACAAAAATAATATATATTCAAAATTATAGTTGAGAACTTAAGTTCTACATGGGGGCATGCATAATAAACGATCACATGTCGAAAGACATATTTGCTGTCCGTGGATCGTGAAACCGATGGCCTACGGATATGTCTGTTTGCTCATCAATTTTTCAGCATAATCATCGCATCCAGTTTTGATTAAGGGAGACAGCATAAGTATCCGGAATAAAACCCCCGACCTGCGGTAGGAAAACTGGCAATAGTTATCAATTAAGATTGTAGTCGAGTACACCCTGCCCGCAATCAGCCACGAACCCGCTACCTCAGTGCTGACAGACCAAGTCATCAATAATAGATACTAGAGCAATTATGAAAATTGTTTTAGCTACTCAAAAGTCAAAACTTGAAATTTTGAAACGAAGTCAACAAATAGAATGTTTTAAAAGAATGATTTTGATTGGCTGATGTTTTTAATTTAACCATAAAATTAATGCTGGTTTCCTATTATTGAATTCTTTTTTAACGACTAAAAAGTGATAACTATTCTTTTTTAAACTACTTAAAAGTCAAAATGTTTATATCAATCTATTTTTAACTACTCTGAGGTTAGCATGTATAAATGCCGTAAGATATCTGGACTTTCATGTTAGACGTTTCTTTTCTGATGTTGTGGTACTATAGTATTGTAATTTTATGCAAACAGACATATCCGTAGGCCATCGGTTTCACGATCCACGGACAATAATAACAAAAGTTTTCATTCATCATCAGATTGACTATATACCCCCATACCAAACGTAAACAAATACATCTCAACTTCCGATTAAAAAGAACATTTTTACAATACACCGTGGAACTATCCTTTATCCACTTTACTTCCCCGTACTAACTTAGGCTTCCAATGAGTGATATCCTGTGCCCTTGAGACGCCCAAGGGACGAAGATATATTACCTGTGAAATTAACAACTACCCTCAGTGTGAGCGAGTCACTTTCTATTCCTCGAGCACTGTAGAAAAGAAAAAACCATCAAGTAAGTGTATTATAAGAAGTTAGCCATGTTCACCTTCTCCTTAGTTTTCTATCCACTACTTGTCATCCTTGGTAATAACCTATGTTTCCCATTATATCCAGGCAAAATCAACCAGCCAAACAAGAACATTATGTTAAAACTACCATCTGAGCACTATCCCATAATTGAAGTACTGTCAAAGCAACATGTTCCGCAGAGAAATTTGCACTGCATCCAAATTCTAAACAGCAGAAAATTAAAATCAGCCAACCCTGTACATAAATATTTTTTTTACTGCTAATTACAATTTCAGATGACACAGAGCCTAATCCTGGGCCAAGAGCACCTAGATGGCCATGTGGAACATGCTCAAAAGCAGTTACATGGGCACAGAAAGCAGTCTGTTGTGACTCGTGTAATACGTGGTACCACATAGACTGCCAAAGTATTTCTAAACATATGTATGTACTATTGAACAGTAGCAACATAAGCTGGAATTGCATTCAATGTGGAATGCCTAATTTTTCTTCTAGCTATTTTAATACATCTTCTATGGAAACATCAAACAGTTATCAAAGTCTAAACCAGTCCTCAATTATAGAAAACATAGGAATCCCTACTGCCACATCATCACCAATTCCAAAGGGGAAACCTAATAAAGATCAGTGTAAAATGAAAAAAAGCACAACAAACTAAAAACAAGAAACTTTTAAAAATCTTGAACATGAATTTCCAATCCATCAAAAACAAAAAAAAGATCTAATAGAAATACTAAACACAGTAAAACCAGATATTTTAATAGGTACTGAAACCTGGCTTGACCCATCTATATCATCTTATGAATATTTCCCCTCAGATCTATACAGTGTGTATAGGAACGACAGACAACCTAATATAAACAACCAACACTATGGTGGAGTACTCATAGCTATACACAAAGAATTAATCAGCTCTGAAATACACACTCTACAAACAAATTGTGAAACCATCTTAGCTGAAATTAATTTTGCAGGCTCAAGAAAGATTAAAATAGCATCATTATATAGACCACCATCTGACAATGGCATTTCACTTGAACAGCTAAAACTATCGTTAAACCATATAAACAACCAGTCAAATTCCACAATCATCATTGGTGGCGATTTCAACATTGGCCACATTGACTGGTCAACCACAAGTGTAATAACAGGGAAGCCTGACCAACATTTACACCAAATGTTAATTGATATCACATATGATTCAAACCTACATCAAGTTGTCAACATCCCAACTAGGAAGGATAGAACCCTAGACTTACTCTTTACAAACAATCCAACTAATATCAACAAAGTCTGCACTTTACCACCAATTGGTCAGAGCGACCACGATATTGTCTTGGCTGAAGCCGACATCTGGCTAAGAAGGGTTAGGGAAACACCGAAAAGGTCATGAGATATAAAAATGCTAACTGGGAAAATATCAAATCCGACTAAGAAACTATACATTCAGATTTACATGCCATATATCATTCATCAAATATTAACACTCTATGGGAGCACTTCAAAACAAAACTCTTGACATCGGTTGAAAATAACAATCCATCAAAATGCTCTCCTATAAACACAGACTTCCATGGATTAACAACTCGCTTCGAAAACTTATAAATAGGAAAAACAAACTGTACCAGAAACGACAAGACAAAAACAACATCACCAAATACAAAAACTAAAATCCGAGGTACAAAAACAGCAAAGAGAAGCATACTGGAAACCATGATATAAGACCTGCCAATAAATGAACCAGACCAAACATCTCTCAACCAAGCTAAACCTAAAAAACTTTCCAGTATATAAAATCTATAAGAACAGACAAAACTGGGATATTAGCATTACACAAAGATGGCATTCTTACATCAGATACAGTTGAAAAAGCCAACATACTAAATGAACAATTTCAGTCAGTTTTTACATCAGAACCAAATGTCAAAGTACCAGACAAAGGACAAAGCCCACATCCAATCATTCCAAACTTAACAATAACAACACCTGGCATTACCAAATTATTGAACAACATAAACCCACATAAAGCCTCTGGTCCGGACAATATAAACGGTCGCATATTAAAAGAACTCAAAGACCACATTGCACCAATCTTGCAACTCATTTTCAACAAATCATTGACATCTGGACAAACACCACTAGATTGGAAACATGCAAATGTAGCTCCCGCATATAAAAAAGGTGACAAACATAATGCGATCAATTAAAGACCAATTTCATTAACCTTTATCAGCTGTAAACTGATGGAGCATATTATTACTAAACATGTACTGTCTCACCTTGAAACCAACAATATACTCTATACAACATGGTTTCCGCCATTCACACTCATGCGAAACACAACTGCTCTCATTTATCCAAGAACTATCAGAATCTGACAATAAAAACACTCAAACTGACTTAATAATCATGGATTTTGCAAAGGCTTTTGACAAAGTTCCTCACCGCCGACTACTCTATAAACTTCAATATTATGGTATATCTGGACACACACTAAATTGGATTTCTGCATTTCTCTCAAACCGTACACAAACTGTCGTAGTAGATGGCCAGTCCTCTTCCACTGTTCCTGTAACATCTGGCGTTCCTCAGGGAACAGTTCTGGGTCCAGTCTTGTTTCTGGTGTATATCAATGACTTGCCAGATTACTTGACATACAGTAAACTCAGACTGTTCGCTGATGATAGTATCATCTATCGAACAATCAAGTCCCAGAGCGATTGTGATAAACTCCAACTGAACTTAGATGCAGCAGCCAGATGGGAAGAAGAGTGGCTGATGGCCTTCCATCCTGACAAGTGTACGGTTCTTTCTGTCACAGAAAAGAAACAACCATTCAAAAAGAATTACAGTTTACATAATCATATTCTCGAATCAGTCTCCTCTGCAAAATATTTAGGCATCACAGTACAATCTAACTTAAAATGGGACAAGCACATCAACGAAGTAACATCAAACGGGAACAAAGCACTATGATTTTTAAAACGAAACCTCAAAACATCAAACCAACATATCAAAACACTGGCATACCAAGCCTTCGTCAGGCCCAAACTTGAATATTCTTGTTCCGTTTGGGACCCTCATATATCAGAAGCTTCATCTAAAATTGAAATGATACAACGAAGAGCTGCTCGATATATTTGTAATAGGTACCATAACACCAGTAGCATCTCGGACATGATCAACACTCTTAATCTTCCACCACTTTCTCAACGCCGATTACACACAAGATTGGTAATGATGTACAAAATCACCTACCATCTTGTTGCTATTCCCTCTGAAGCCTAAATTCTGACAGACTCAAGAACCAGGAGAAACCACCAACTCACTTACAGACACATCTATACAACAAAAACCATACCAGCATTCATTTTTTCCCTACACAATACCACAGTGGAACCAACTCCCTGCTACACTCGTTCTAGCACCATCCATTGACAGCTTCAGAGAACAGCTGACTCCTGCTGTTCTCTGCACACTCCACTAGTCAAAAATTAGCTACATGTAAATAGTTTTAATCACTTCTTCAAATTTGTTTATTGTTCTTTTCTTTTTCACAAATTTTAATCAATTCGATCAATTATTTTTCTTTAAAATTTATGTAAATATATTTAATTAGTGGTCTGCGCATGCGACAGTATGTAATCATCAGTGCTGATGGTATACTGTATACCTCAAGAAGAAGAAGAAGAAGAAGAACATACGCTCTGCATAATACTTTTCATGATACCCTTGGCCAATCCAAATCAAGATAAATGTTAGTTATAAAATAAAAAAGATCTAGTTTACTGTTTAAAACCTCAAAAATAAAATCATATCCTGTAAAATTATCGCGACAAAAATTTACCCTTTTTACACATAGTCTAAGCAAAGAGCATTGAAAACGTACTTTAAGCCACATTATAATTTTTGAGCCTATTGTCAATGAGGCAGATAGTACTGTAAAAGAAAGCACACAATTACCCTTGCCCCTTGTGGTAACACTAACAACATTTTAGATTGATAAGGGGTCGGTCAATATTTATTGGGGTGTTAGGACCGGTGCAAAAGGCAATAGGACACTTTTTTTGCCTGCATATACAAAAAACTCCAAATTTTGTTATTATCAGCATTTACCAGTGTTTTCATAACAATATCACCAATTAAAAAGAAATTGTATTTTCTGAGTCTTAATTCAAAACCAGCATTCTATAATCAAACAATTTGTTTAACAAATATAAATACTGAATCGTTACCATATAATTACTCACTAGATAGGACAATCACTTTTTAATAACACATTTGATGTAGGACAACAACCTTTTTTATACTTTAGGCCATTTTTAAACACGATAGTTTGAAATGCAACGATCCCAACCTCTCAGTTAATAATGACCGGTCCCTTATTCATTAAAAAGGTAACCTTCAGTCTGGATGATTTTTTGCCGACCTGTATCCACATTAAAAGGCTGTAAATTAATTTGTCTTATAATTATTTTTAAAAATGGTGTCTTAATAGACACTAGTACTTAATTCGTACATGACCATCTGGCAAGGGAGATAATTTCGCCGGTGTGACCACTTTTGTATAGAAGTTGTTTACTGTGAGATATCTCATAAGTTAACAATGATTTTTTTTTAAAAGGTCTTACCATTGATAACTGACAAAGGATACTATTTTTGTGTAATTTGCGCGTAGTTTGAAGTTAAAATATCATTTATATAGTTTTTTTCATTCATTTGAATAATACAGAAATGAGATGCAATTTTTCATTAAAGACAAACGTAGATAACTATCGAAATATTCATAATAGAAATTGTTACAATGTGTTCGACCAACCTAAATGAAATAATGACATTTTATTTTGCAGATGACCGATAGTAAACTATGTGCAGGTTGTTTGAGGGGAGAAGAAAAGAAAACAGGAGAATCGTTGTGTAGTGACTGTGGAGAGCTTGTCTGCCGGACATGTGCCAACGTCCATAAGAAATTATCTCCACCTCATAAAATCATTCCCGTGAAAAAGGTTTCAAATCTTAGTTCATCACTGCTTTATTTGTACAAAAGTTGTGGAACTCATACCAACCAGAGAATATTTTTATTTTGCTGTCAACACGACCAACCTGTTTTTGATAACTGTATATCTGAATTTCATCAGAATTGTAAGCCTGTGATTTCTATTAAAAAGCCTCTAAAGATGCAAAGGAGAGTACGGCCATTACTCACTTCGATATAAGAATAGACATCCTAGGTCAGATCTTGAAAAAGCCATGAGCGAATTTACCCAGAAATTGGTGGATTTGAAGAAAGACAAAAATGATATTCGGAAGAAAATAACTGAAACAAAAGCAGACATACTGTCACAACTGGATAAGAGTCCTCACTGATAACGGAATTGGATATGAACTTCAAACAATGCGCAAGAAAGATAAAAACAGAAAAGGATAATCTTAAATCCAGATTTGATATGCTTTCAACATGGCGAAACGATCTGAAATTGCTGTAAACGCATTCTTCCAGTACACACCTCTCTCTTGCGGTTAAATACTTAGATGCTAAAACTCATGAAAGAGAGACTGAAATTCGGAATATAAACAAAAACGACGGGATGCAAAAATTGATTTTTCTATCTTCCGACGCTGTTGCCAAGTTACCGAATGTACTTGACTTGTTTGGATCTTTGTTGTTAGAACAGAATTCTATGACGTCGGCAGCAATGTTCGAGATAGATCCGCAGGGCCAGACTTTTGTTAGGACTGATGCGAAACAAATGTTACTTACTGCATCCCTTAGTACATCAGTAATGGGAAAAGGTGTTTTAATAAGTAGAGGTTGCTTTTGTCCTGGTAATAAATTACTTTTAAAAGGGAATAAAAATCGAGTGTTACCATGTACGACAAAGATAGTGCTCTAGTAACAGTAGAAACAGGATTACACATTGGTGGTCTTTGTGTGGGAATAACCAGTGTGGACGGGAAGATCTGGGTCACGAATGAAAGTAAAACACTTGCAATGATTGATATACACGAAAAAGTTTTAAAGACAATATCAACATCGTTTGATCCTTGGGATATCTGTATGAACAAAGCTGGTGATATATATTGCACAACTACTGGCAGAAATAATGTGTACGTTGTAACATCTGACGGTGAAGAACGTGTTGTTTACAATAACCTATACTTGGTAGGCAGTCCCAGTATTAGTGTAGATACCAGAGGTGATGTTTATATAGCCGGGTGTGACTCACACAACATACAAAGTTTATACCGTGACGAGAAAAGAAAAGAAATTATCCTGACAAAGGACGACGGTATAAGAAACCCGCGTGGACTATCTTACAACAATGAGACAAAAGAACTGATGGTGATCAATGATGGGGGTTTATTAGTCAAAATTTACAAAACAAAATAATTTATATGTTTTGTGAGACACTCAGATACCCTTGACTGGTTACAACGATTATTTAGAAGTACTATAATAAAATGTATAACTGAATAAAAAATTGGAAATAAATGTTTTTGGTTTGTTTTCATGAAACTTTACATCACTTAGCAATTTTGCTAACTATATCGAGGTATTAAGTTTCTGGGAGGCCGGATTACCCATTTAAAATTTCCTTGTCAATGGACACGGCAACAATTATCTGTCCATTGTCATCTTTGCATCAAAATGAAGTGCAGAAATGTAGAGATACAATGAGTAAAGCGAACAATTGTGTTTTCATCTTTATTATTGCATTAGTTTTGTGACATATTGTTTTTCTTGTTTTATTTTGGTTATGCAACAAACGTACTCCATATATATGCAGTACTCAGAAACATGTCCAGGTCCACAAACATGCCCGATTCCTCAATCAGGATTGATTATAACGTCACAAACAAACATCACAAAAGTGCATTTCGCTAGAAACATTGTAACATCATAGCTTTGAAACTTCATAACAACAAAACTTAAGGATTACCCATATTCGTAGTCGTTGTTTTGTTTTAGGAAATGATTTGAAATTCCTAAAATGAATAGACCTCTTAACGTCTATATTATACAGTGACACCTAAATGAGCTGATAATTGATTTTTTTTATACTCGTCATGTTTCTGCTCAAGGCTGTGCCGTATCTCATGCTAGCGCCGTAGTCTTTACCTTACGACTGTAGGCTGTGTCAAATGTCTTGTATAGCCACATAGGCTTTGTCTAACGTCCTGTCTGGTGTCGTAGGGTAGGATGTGTCAAATGTTCTGTCATCTCCGTAGGCTGTACGTCCTTGTCTAGCGCCTTAGGCTGTTCTACGTCGTGTCTAGCGCCTTAGGGTGTCATGCGTCCCGTCTAGCGTCTTAGGCTGTGTCTGTTAAATTGTTTCTTTGTAAATTTATAAAGTTAAGCATACATCCTCTCTAGAATCGTTGACTTTGCAAATGTCCTGCCAAATGCCGTAGGCTGTATCATACGTCCTATTTAGCGCATTAAAGGCTGTGTTAGACTTCGAATAAATTCAGGGTAATTTTATAAAACTGAGCAAACAACTTAGCATCAAAGAATTTGTCTTAATGATATCTAGCAGCCCAGGTTTAATCAATCTTTATCTAACCCCGTAGGCTATATCTAGCGCCGTAGGTTGTGTTAAACAACTTTTTATTCCCGTTGCCGGTGTTAAACATTTCTCACTAATGAGACAGTGTGGAACTTATTTTTAGCCGGTTGAGATATCCTTATCTCAACCCGTGGGTGAGATAAGAATTTCACGCTTCTTTTCCCGTAAAAATGTATTGTGACGTCAACTGTCGGTTCGGCAATAAAAATTATAAAATATTTGCTTTAGTTGTTTTGGTTTACTATGCCTTTTTAAATATTAACATGAAAACAACATATCTGAGCTTCCATGACCCAATTTATGCCACAATATGATAGCGGTAAAAATCAAAACAAAAACGGTGACGCAACTGGAGATTACGTTCAGGGTACATAACTCTATTTGTTGCCATCTTTCAATGGAACAGAACCGGATTTTTTTAACGAATTAGTGAGAAATAGAATCAAACAGCGGTGGTTGGGCAAGACGGAAAAATCTTAGACACCTGCGTAAAAGATTTCTTTTGGTCTCCAACTCGGCAGAGCCTCGTTGGAGACCAGAAATCTTTTCACATGGGTGTCTGAGATTTTGCTGTCTAAAAGTGTATAAAATTTTCTTATGATTATGCCGTTTCGTCGTATTATCGGAGTAGTATGTATGTTGCGATCTCGTACCATGCACGATGAGATGTGAAAAAGTGACATCCATGGTGTATCACTTTTAAATCATTCTAAATAGATGTGTTGGTGTTTTCGTGTTACTCATACATAAATTTTTTGACCGTGGTTATGGTCTCAAAATGTTTAAAGCACGTCATATTAAAATATTCAACGTATCAATTTGATATAGAAATACATAAATGTGAGATTCATTTTATTCATTAAAAACTAAGTAAACAAACAGTCAAAATAGTCAAATAAACAATTGTGTAAGGTGGACAAAACAGTAATTACACCCGGAAGTCACCATTATTTATTCATAGTATAGCTTTGCGACTCGGAAACCTATAAATGAATGGACGTATTGACGTAACACATGTTCTATGTGGGGGTGGGGATTTGGGAATCTCTCAGATCCCATACAGGAAGGGATCTTGTGCTAGAACCACAGATTTGCCGGGAGTGTTTCTGGGTGGCGGATAGGGGAGGCCCTCTCGTTGAGCGGATGTCGGGTCGTAATACGAAATGGCTCTGGCTGCAGACTATATTGAGTGACATGTTTGCAGAGTGGGAGGCTCCTTGCAGGCTAAAGACCACTTATGTAGTGGTCGATAAACTTATGATAGTTGTATTCCACCCTTACCCAATAATCCATAATTTGCAGTGGAGTTAAAAATTACATGCTAATTTGTCCTCATATTTCCCCATTTATTATTTGTTAACTTGTTCTCGTCCTAAATACAGGTGAAATACTTCTCGCTGAATGTATCCAAACATCCAATCTATCAGTCTTTGTAGATACTGGATAGACGAATGAGCAGAAGGCTTATTTTAGGCAGATCTTAGCATTTCATGTCCACTTTAATGATCACTGTTGATTGGAAGAGTCATTTCAAGTGTAGTAGCAGTCAAAAATCAGTTTTAGAGTACCCCGCCGCTAAAAAGTTTTAAAAAGTTAGAAGTACGACTAATTTTTTTGTTAGTGGATAAACCGACTGTACGCGATTTCAACACTAATATTTGAACAATCACTTAAAGGGTTATATTATGGTTAAATCGACTGATTGTTCATATGAAGTCAATTGAGGGTCGAACTTGGATAAATTGGATTACCATATCTCTAGATCGCTACGGTCACTTGTAGGTTAGTATTGGGAATATATAGGTTATGACATATTTCATCACGCTTTGATTTAATGAATGGCTTGAAGGAAAGTGGAGTGATTAAATGGTTTTATGGATGGCAACTCAACCCTCTGAAACAAACACTTATAGCACGGATAGTCTGGACGCTAGCCATAGCGGATGATGTGCTTGACGTCCCAAACTTTTTCAATGTTTATCTTTCGCTTAATGGACAATTCTCTGTCACTACCAAACCCACTATTCAGTATTTTCTGACAATTTGTCAAACATTTATTCTGACTCGTCCTGAATATAGCTGCATTACTGTCAGTTGGACGATAAACAATTATTAAATCCACCAAATCGATTCAGAAGTAATCGGGAATTCAAATTTTGACAACAACGAAAAATGTTGTTGTAATATCAATTAAACTTCAAAGACATTAAAAAGTATGTAGCAATTTAGGGAAACAGTTTAATAGCTTATTATACGCATAAAAACTCCCGGTTGTGAATCACTCCCGGCTTGCTCCATTACGAGTAATGGGATTTCTTTGTAGCTCCTTCCATACAAAAAGAGCTCCGTCCATTAAAAAAAGAATTACATTATTGTAGCTAAAATATTTCGGATTTGTCGTTTGTTCGAGACAAAAGAAAATGAAGGATAACCTGTTGTCACTGGCATTTCATTTCGGTAAAGATGAAATGAATATAACCTGATAATAATATTTTTTAATGGTACACGATACCATCGTGACTCAAACTCAATGTAACTTTCTTTATTATATCTAAAATTATTATTACGCCTTAATATGCCAAGTGGCCTGTGAAAATCGGTATGTTTCATTATTTCGAACACATATTAAATATGAGCGGACGCGTATACCAAGAACATTTGTCTGTGTTATTTATAGCAAAAACAGTTTTAAATATTTTTTTTAATATATCTGTGGTACACGCGTCCGATCATGTTAAAAAATTAAAATATTTTTCACTACAAATATCGTATGATTTTTGTACAGATCAGCGTTGTATGTAAGCCTAGGACCGGAACGCACTTGCATTTCCGAGTCTGCGTACATCTATGTATGCTGTCCAGGAGCGTAGCTACGTAAGGCCTAACTACGCACCCGCTTACACTCAAACGTAGTTGGTGTTTGATACTACTGTCTATACACAGATGTCAACATTTTTTATTCTCTTTTTTTGCGAATTTCTTCTCGAAAAGCACATTATTAATAAGTCTTCTACGCCTATGCTGGCAATAGTTAAACATCGTTGACAATGTGTAAAAAAAATCAATATAGGGATAAATGAAGTACATACGCTAATGAAACAGCAAAATTTTGACAATAAAATAAATCAATCAGACATTCAAATATATTTCAGATTACTAGAAGTATTAAAGTCTTTAAGATTATGTTTCAGCGTAGCTTTTTATAATATTTAAAACGTCAAACTAATTAAGTTGCAAAATGTTAGTGTCCGTAAATGGAAAATAAGAACGCAATAAGTCCATAGAAGGTTAAAAAAAATCATTTTTCACAATACTCTGAAAAGTGGAAGATGCGTATAACATGCGCGGAATCACAGAATTGACAAACACAAGTACCGAGAAAGTTAAAAGAAATATAAATAATTTTGTTTGTCTTTTGATTACACATCGTAAACAACAAAATGAAAAGACCGTTCCAGAAATTTTTATTCAAGAACAAAATTTCAGAGCTTACATCTTATTATTGTTTGCGTAATAATTATAGATATAAAAATGGTGTGTATTCGTACAAAGTTTATGTGTATGTGGTGTAATTGGTAAGTTCACAGATTGTAAACATTATAGACCGCGAAACGCTGATTCGAGTCTTTATTTTTTACTTTTATTGTTTTTTATTTATTTTTGTTTGTTTTTTAATTAATTGTGTCTACTATGGTGGCATATCGTGTATTATGGAACGCCGTAGCTGTCTTTACATAAGGATTTTGTCTATATTCGGTGGTATCGACATTATATTCGGTAGAAAGTTTATATTGAGTGCATATGTCTTTATATTGAGTGCATATGTCTTTATATTGAGTGCATATGTCTTTATATTGGGTGCTTATGTCTTTATATTGAGTGCATATGTCTTTATATTGAGTGCATATGTCTTTATATTGGGTGCATATATCTTTATATTGGGTGCTTATTTCTTTATATTGAGTGCTTATGTCTTTATATTAAGTGCATATGTCTTTATTGGGTGCTTATGTCTTTATATTGAGTGCATATGTCTTTATATTAAATGTATATGTTGTATCTATATTATATTGAGTGCTTATGTCTTTATATTGAGTGCTAATGTCTTTATATTGAGTGCTTATGTCTTTATATTGAGTGCATATATCTTTATATTGAGTGCATATGTCTTGATATTGAGTGCATAAACCTTTATATTGAGTGCATAAACCTTTATATTGAGTGCATATGTCTTTATATTGGGTGCATATGTCTTTATATTGGGTGCTTATGTCTTTATATTAAGTGCATATGTCTTTATATTGGGTGCTTATGTCTTTATATTGAGTGCATATGTCTTTATATTAAGTGCATATGTTGTATCTATATTATATTGAGTGGTTATGTCTTTATATTGAGTGCTTATGTCTTTATATTGAGTGCTTGTGTATTTATATTAAGTGCTTATGTCTTAATATTGGGTGTAATTGTCATTATATTGAGTGGTTTTGACTGTATAGTCGGTACTCTTAACTCTATGTTGGGTGGGTTTTCCATTATATTCGGTGGTTTTATCATTATATTATGTTGTATCTATATTATATTGAGTGCTTTTGTCTATATGTTAAGCTCTTTCATTATTATATTCAGTAGACGTGTTTATATATTAAGTGTCTTCTTCAATATATTGTGTCGATTGCTGGATTATTGAGGCTTGTTTAGGGTATATTGGGATATGGGATATTCACATATTTTGTTCATGGGATACGGGATATTTAAGTCAAAACTTACTGGGATATGGGATATTTAAATCCATTTTATTTACAGGGATATTGGATATTGGAAAACACTTTTTCGGATACGGGATATTTGCTGAAAAATTTTAAGGATATATGGGATATTGGTACCCACCTCCCCCCTTCCAATCAAGCCCCTTTTATGGATCTGCTAGTGGTCAGAACTTATCAACACCATGTTTAATATAAACTTTTAACGTAGGTGTATTAAAATAGACGGTTAAATGCACATTTCCTTGTTTCCATCAATAGCAAATCTTGATTTTTAAATTATAAATTGTTTCAGGCGTATTGTAAATTGCAGTGCAAATAAGATATAGCGGTAATGTTTTCTCAGACTTCATTTTTGCAAATATAATTAGATCGATCCGTTACGTCTTTTTACATATTTACATTAAGTGCAACCCTTAGCTGCATTCAATTTTAAAATAGCCTTTAATTATTTGTGATCATTTTCAAAAGCCTGAGCTAAGAAAATTTGAAAACATGTACTGCTTACTTGTATTTTCATTTTGATAACTAATAAGTGACTAAAAACAGAAGCCTTCAAAATGCAGTAGAGAAAAAACTGAAAAAGGCAGGCACGCGAGAGTTGACAAATTCGGACTAAGAATTTAAAAGAAAGCTCAAAAGAATTGAAAAATTCTGAAGATAGACTTTCAGTTTTCATAGACATTTATAAAAACGCAAATAATTTTACATTTCTGTAGGCATAGACAAAAGGTGCATTTGATGGATTTCATTGGACTAGAGTCAGCATAAAAAATGACAATATAACTAAAAAATTTTGACATTGTCACAAAATGTAACATTACTTTTAGCAGGTGCCCCTGCAAATATCATCAATATGAATATACAAAAGACTCCGAAAAGGAGTTTTAACGTAAAAAAAGAAGATTTTGTAGTGTTAGATATTAATATATAGCGTTATTAATTCATTAACGTTTTTTTTTCAATAATTAAGTTGGAAAAAATTTTTTTCTAGCAAAGATAAGATATTCCTTTATAGGGCATAACATACATGTATATGACACTCAATTGCACGCAACATTACAATGAAAACAAATACAGTATTCTATCAGGGTTTCGGTTTCCTTTAAACAAAGCACCACTTAAACCAGGCCCTTAATCGATAGAAACTATATAATTTTGAAGATTTCTCTTTCAATGTAAAATTTAAAAAAATCCATTCAGCAATATTAATTTCAAATTAAAAAGATACAATTTTTATAGTAAAAATAAAATTTTCCATGTTCATGGCTTCTTTGGCAATCGCCCATACATAACCCATATAGTGTCGCTAGGCGTAAAACACCACACCCACACACTCCTTTTCAAGGAAAAAAACCAATTAAATAAAAAAGGTTTTCGTTTATACTTTTGAATAAAAACATGCTAAAGCAGTGGTGGATCTGAATGGGGTTGTTGTTCGGGGAAAGGAATACCTTTTCCTGATTCAATTTGTAATTTTCGTGCAGATTTTCCGCAATAAATTAATATGCCTTCACCCCCTCAACTTTTTCCAAAATTCTGACCCCTTGGCAATCTCGCATCATCCAATTTTTAAGTGCGTCGACAAGGGCGTTAAAAACACTCACACAAACAACTCTATATTATTGATTGATTTAATTATTTAATTTTATATTAGGGGTGGGATTAAACAAGAAGTTTGGAAGAAAACCTTGGCTCAGAGGCGGAGCTTGTTATAAAATGATACGCAAAAACCCCCAGTTCGACCTATGGCATCGCAGCAACGTTGAAGGCAATAAGGAAGATAATTATTCTTTAAAAGATTTAAAGACTCAGAGAAGGTGTCAATCAAGTACGATTTTAACCCTAGTCGGTAACGTTTGTTCCTGATAATCCTTTCAGCAAAAATCGTTCAGTAAAATTAAGATTTATGACATGTCAGATTAACTTTTGGTATATAAACTTATATCTCGAACATCGGTATTACACACTCTGCAGATGTAAGACCTCCAAGACGGTCAGAGTGGGGAAACGCTTCTACCCATGTGGGGTACTGGAGTAGGCCAACGTTACATCGGAGCAGTCCGGCCGTTAGTAGGACATATGCTGCCAAGTTCTTCGACCAGGTATCCCGAAGGCCGGGCTTCGACAAAACCACCATGGTGGAGTCCATGGACAACTAACCCTAACAACCGTCCGAACGAGGGTATTAATTTATCAGTGTAGGACGTAAAAAAACCCCCATCATCATCATCATCATCGGCATTAATTTCACTCAGCCTTGAAGATGTTGCAAGACAAGTTCAAAGAGTTTGTAAGGTATAACATACATGATAGTATTTTACAGAATATCCGTATAAATTTTGTACAAAATATCCCTTCTAAAGAAATACACCTTTAGGAATTAAACTCTCTAAACTACATATAATTCACATTGGTGTGCATTTTTTAAAAAGTTCCCGAACTTTCCTTGGATAATGCTCAAACACTAAAGATGTCATGTTATCCCAAGTTCTGCATAAGATCATTACTAGAGAAGAGCTTGTTGAAATACCGGCACTATATCAGTAATAGTTTTTATTAAGTTTTGAACCACCAGTATATAGCTTTAATACAACAGTCTATTACAAAATGGAATTCACCTTCAATGCCTGAGACACACACGCGCAAACTTCGGGCATGATTTAGTCTTTAAAGATATTTTAATATCTATCTATTTATTCATTTTTCCGTTTTCCGTTCCGTTATCCGTTATCCGTTTCCGTTCCGCGTTCCGTTTCCGCGTTTTAGTAACACCCGGTGGACCGGTGTTTCTAGTAAAAAAAGCCCGCCAATACTTTTTCCGTCCGATCAGTCGATGCCACTAACTCAACTAATTTCAAGCGAATATAAATCAATTACCACAAAAAAAAACACACCTAGCATAATGATAAATCAACCGAATATATAATGACATTTCAGCCTAATATAATGCAAAGTCAGACTAACATATAGTGAAGTCAACGTAATATAAATAATGGGGCTTGTTTAGAGGGGTACCAATATCCCATATCTCCGTAAATTTTTCATCAAATATCCCGTATCCGAAAAAGTGTTTTTCCAATATCCTATATCCTTGTAAATAGAATGGATTTAAATATACCATATCCCAGTAAGTTTTGCCTTAAATATCCCGTATCCCATGAACAAAATATGTGAATATCCTATATCCCAATATACCCTAAACAAGCCTCAATAATCCAGCAATCGATACAATATATTGAAGAAGACACTTAATACATAGACACGTCTACTGAATATAACAAGTTTGGACTGTGAGCACGCTCACAAAGGGATATCCCTCGCTTCGCTTTCAAGTCCAATTATCTCCCCTTAATGATATCCGATGTCAATAAAAATTCTTCATGCACATCTACATATAATGTACTTCCTGTATGCTAAGTTTCATTCAATTTCATGAAGCGGTTTAGGAGGAGTTGCGCTTACAAGTGATGTGGACAGACGGACAGACAGACGGACAGACAGACAGGGTGATTCCTATATACTCCCCAAACAAGTTTGCGGGGGTTATAATAATGAAAGAGCTTAACATATAGACAAAAGCACTCAATATAATATAGATACAACATAATATAATGATTAAACCACCGAATATAATAGAAAACCCACCCAACATAGAGTTAAGAGTACCGACCCTACAGTCAAAACCACTCAATATAATGACAATTACACCCAATATAAAGACATATGCACTCAATATAAAGATGTAAGCACTCAATATAAAGACATAAGCACCCATTATAAAGACGTATGCACTCAATATAAAGTCATATGCACTCAATATAAAGACATAAGCACCCAATATAAAGACATATGCACTCAATATAAAGACATAAGCACCCAATATAAAGACATAAGCACTCAATATAAAGACATAAGCACTCAATATAAAGACATATGCACTCAATATAAAGACATAAGCACTCAATATAAAGACATAAGCACGCAATATAAAGACATAAGCACCCAATATAAAGACATATGCACTTAATATAAAGACATAAGCACTCAATATAAAGAAATAAGCACCCAATATAAAGATATATGCACCCAATATAAAGACATATGCACTCAATATAAAGACATATGCACTCAATATAAAGACATAAGCACCCAATATAAAGACATATGCACTCAATATAAAGACATATGCACTCAATATAAAGACATATGCACTCAGTATAAACTTGTTTCTACCGAATATAATGTCGATACCACCGAATACAGACAAAATCCTTATGTAAAGACAGCTACGGCGTTCCATAGTGTCTGCTATGCTGGCCCCTATTTGTCAAAGTGATAAATCTATGTAACACAGTTAGTCCCATTTGTCCAAACAAACGTCGAAAGTTTTAAAAATAACATTTGCGGAACACTTTTTTCGAGGAAGTAAATGTAATGTTAAGAAGTTTATAGAATTTACTTGTGTTTAAGTAGTTTGTTAACACTCGAACAACAAAATGATGATTGTTCCAGAAATCATTTTATTAAAGTAAAAAATATTAAGACATTGCATCTTACATTACTAAATAAATGTTTATTTACACCTTTATTTTTAAGCAATATTTATAGATGTTATACAAACTACTAATCTATTTACAAATATAAAATGTCTACAATATGACAGGGAAGTAGGCAGGATTTCAGACTGGGGGTTGTCATACTTTACTGCAAGAGGTCTATAGACTCTTTTGGTCCACGGCAAGTCCAATACAGCGCCATTAAAGGGTCTAGGGGCACAGCCTCACCTTGAAGCTACAGACTTTTCCCATATTTGGTCATAAAATTTTATCTTTTTTTCTTCTTCAGTCAGGTTTTTAAGTTTTATGAAAAACTAGGGGTGCACACGCAGCCAGTTCACCCCTTTTGTCTACGGCCTTCTATGACTAATGCTTTTTTTGTAAAGATAAATATAATCATTTTTACTAGGTCTTGTTTATTTATCTGTAAACATCAAGGAAATCACGTGAGATGATCTGTTATAAACGGTAGAAAATTAACGTATTACATGCATATCATGTGAATTAAGTATATTTTAATTAAACACTACAGCTTTTGCATCGCTATAATTTTTTCCTAACCATGCTAAAAAGATACAATGGTTTCAGTACTTTTTACTGCTAATGTGGCAGTCGTATTTCAAGTTTTGAATCATGACCGATCTTTTGCGGATTTGGACACAATGTTATCTAGAACAAAGTACAATACAATTTTAGATTTCGAGCTTCAGCAGGCCAGTTGTCTGTAATCGTACCAGAGAAGTGGGACTCATAGTATTCAGATAAGTGGGAATCATATCATATATCCAAATATACCTGCAATTTATATTTTGTGACCCGACATATGTAATTTAACTCTCTCTGATAAGTTGTCTGTCACCTGACCTTGACCTCATTATCACGGTCAACTGACAACGTCATTGCTTTTGGATTAGTTTTACTGTAACCATGCATCGCAGGATAACAACATTTAGTATAGTTACTAATGGACAGTCTGATAGATGTCACCTAATCTTGACCTCAGTTTCACTTATAAGACTACGTTAAAATTATTTGGGTTAAGTCAGTTCTTTAGAAGTAACGCATTATAGAATGACACTATTTGTTATATAGGTTGCAGATGAATAGCACATATAAGTCGGCTAAGTTTCACTTGACCTTGACCTAAATTCATAATCCAGCGACTACGTGAACGTTTTTGGATTAGATCACTTCTGTTGTAACTATGCGCGGTACAATGAAAATATTTGGCATATACCCTGGTAGGTTCCTGATGAAAAGTACATGTGTCCCTTGAACTTGGCTTCCATTTCACGTCCAGTGAATACTTTGAAGTTTTTGGAATAAGTCAAGTACCCCTCTGTAACTATGCATTGTGTAATGATAGTACTTGATATTTAGGTTCCTGGTGAATAATATATGATAGTCTGGAACTTATCGTCTGACCTTGTCCTAGATTTCACGGTCTACAGACTATATTAATGTTTTGGATTAGGTCAGTGTCTGTAACACTGCATTTTAAGATGTAAGATTTTTGTATATACGTTGCTGATGAATAAAATATAAAAGCCTAATAAGGTGTCTTCTGACAGTGTCCTCGGTTCAGTGACTGTTGAAGTTTTTGGATTATGTTAATTCCGTTGCAACTATGCATGATATTACATCAACATGAAATTGGTTTACGTGCGTCTTGTATTTATATATATATCTTCTTAAAAGTAAATATTTTTAACTTGGAGTATGAATCCTTACTACGTAAATGTTACAACCATCAAGAAGCAACGTTTCTTGTCAAAGAGTTTGGTGTCTGTACTTCAACAAGTTACATCGTTACCAGAAATACCAAGGACTTTGGAAAAGTCTAAATTTGTTACATTGAAGGTATATTAAACTAATAATATATCAGGTATAAAATTCACCTGACTTTTGCGGCTGATGTGTTTATCATTTGAAAAAAGGGGGAAGGGTGATTTCGCGTTCTAATAGTACATTCTACTATTGGTTTTATTACAGATAGACTTGTCATGTTTTAATTAGATTGACATGTATCACTCATTCCGCCGAAAAAGGCACAATTAAAAATCACATACCACCAAAACTTGAATGTTACTTTAAACATAACCAATTATGTAAAAAGTCGTTATCAAATATTATGCACGTTACTCTATGCATTTTTGGAAGAATCGATTTTTTATTTTTTTATCCCAGGTACGGTCACTTTCTGTTAATGACATTAGTGTTAAGAAATTAATCTTATAGAAAGCATGAGTAGTATTTCAAGATTACTTTCTACCAACAACACCAGAGACAGAAATAATACATCTGAAACATACCAAATACCACTTTGTTTAAAAAAACATACAAAATCTTCATGGGGTAATTTTAAAAAATGCTCCTTGATTTTACATGTTCATAGTGTTTGTGTAAAGTAATGTTTAGTCGTAGTTATAACATGTCTATGAATATTTCACAAAACCTTATCCTACCTAGCAAGCTACTAAACAGAAGTAACTGGTTTGCAGGATTCTCCAAATTAAAAGTATCCCACAAAAATGGATCCAAACTTTTAAGACTGAAGATTCTAAAATCAGCAGTGAAAAACTAATTAAGTATTTAATTTTATGAAACAATATAAAATCTCAAAAGATTTATATATTTACATGAAAAATAATGAACTTGATAATGAACATCTTGGAAAGTTTAGGTAGGTGAACAACTTTCAAAATGAGGATTCAATAAATAAAAAATTGACTGCCTCTTTTATTTTTATTTAGAAAAATTATAAAAGATAATAAATTAAGAGTTGTGAAGAGGAAACTTCTAATTTTTTTATTGCCATGTGATGAACTACTTAATATTTGGAAAATAATACTAGTGTACATTATTAATAAAACTCATCAAATGGTAAAGAAATATATGTAAATCGTTATAATAGCTTTGAAAAGGAATATAAAAAATGGTATGAATTGAAAGTTTATCTGAATGAGGAAATCAGTGCTATCAACATAAATGTAATAAAAAAAATTGAGAAAACATGATACGGGAATTGTTACAATTAATTTAAAATGGTGTCCTGTTCATTATGATGTGACAGTAAAGTAGTATTATTCATTATGATGTTAAAGTAAGGTTGTCTTGTTCATAGTTGTAACAATAAGGTGTCATGTTCATGATGATGCAATAGTAAGGCTGTCTTTTTCATTGTGATGTAACAGTAAGGTTGTCTTGTTTATTGTGATGTAAAAGTAAAGTCGTCTTGTTCATCATAATATGTACTAGTAAGTAATAGAATGTTAATGCTACTTGCATACACGTAAACACGGATTTATGTTAAATTATTGTTTAAAATAATTTCGGCTGTTTAATGAAACGAAAGCAAACTACCTTATAGCTGAAACCTATGTTATACATCAAACTGGGTGAATCCCAAACAATTTTAATCGCCATGTGTAGCGAATATGTATACAATAGTAAAAGCTTGATTCAGTCCTGGAATGGTATAGAATCCAAATGTAGTGTATGCCAGTAGATATCAAATTTATGTTGTTGTTTTTTACAATTATTTATTTTTAACTTTGACATACTAAATTGTTGCTAACTGCTAAGATGTTTTAACTTAGTTGCTAATTTTAAATTAACTTTTGCTGTTTACTTTTTATTAATTACTTAATGTGCTGTAGTACTGCTTTTCATGATTTTTTATTTTGTGCTGCACGTGTATCTCTTATGTTCTTTTAATTTTGCTTTTTTTATTGCTTTCAATGCCAGTGCTTTTTGTATAACTGCATTTTATGTTTCTTACTTATTGATATGCATGCCATCGTTTTAAGTGTAATGTATATATAATGTATTGTTTTGTGTGTACTTAGTTGCATTAATGAAACCTCCCATTTCATGTTTATTTTCAATTTTGTATCGGATATTGATATTTTATGGTTTTTTTCGTGAGCAAATTCCGCAAGAAAATTGTGTGGAATGTTAAATATAGTTTAATATGGAAAAGCTTGGACAACCATGCAAACTACGCTAAACTAAAAGCAAAAATGTCTAAATTTTCTAAACATTGTCTTACCTTAGTATATCAAGGATGTTTAAAGTCCCGTTTGAAGATTAATTTGAGATACCCCTTCACTCCCATTACATTGAAAGGCCGACCCCATTTAAAGCTATCTTATGGCTTTGGTTTTTTTTTCATTTGTTAAAATTACGACACATTGTATTCGTTCCGCAAATAAATGTAACTCGATTCCGTAATTTTTATTTACAGATAAATTCAAAATGTCAGCTCCCAGTAAAATTTCGTGAGCCATTTCCAGTTTTTCATGAATTATCTACCTTTTTACTTCCGGTTAAACAATCTACGACTGTCATCACTAAAAGACTATGATATTGAAATAAAGATTTTGCATTGTTTGTTTATGCCAATTAAATTATCATCTAATTAATCTCATTAGTAGATGTTACTATAACCATAGGCAACATGTGAGTGAATGTCACTGGTAAGCTTGCTTAATCAAGCTGTAAACAGCTGGGGTTCTACCTCAGATTCGTTAATTAATTAACGACAATGTTTACACAGCAGGTGGTTTTAATAACATCCTCACCTGTCATGAACCTGAAGCGTGAAACTTTATCAAAGACAATTGTCTATTTTAAATGTTTTCAACAGGACAGTTTTTAGTACCGGAAGTGGACACTAAGTGGTGTTTTTATATGTAAAGTCGTCAGAACTAAAAGTAATCTAATAAGTGAAAATACCTTACGAAACCATAAAATAACTACTAATCCAGAAAAAATATTCCGCATTATAACTATAATTATTATGGCCATTCGTTGGAAGCCTAACTCGAAAGCTATCAAAATCTATTTTATACATTATTTTATTTGAGAAAATATAACGATTTTCTTCCCTTGTATTATCAACAACACCCCTTAGTGATAACGGCATTAAAAGTTGTAAGGCACAGAAACATTTCTGTTTAAACAGATTTATATACAGGTGGCGTTTTAATAAGGTAAGAAACAGATTATATGTATTAAGCACGATTTCATGAAACTTATTAATCCCTTGTTATACTACAAATTTGTCCTAATATAGGATATCTTACATATGTCGGGTGTCCTAAAATAGATATGTAACGCAACAACTGTAATATGCATGTGTTAAATATGTTGTACTATAGTTACTAAGTTCGGGTAAACAATCCGCAGTGTTTTCTACGTCAACGTAAATGGCAAAGATTGCTTCAACCAATTCTAATAAAATTATAAAACTTGCGTAAGATTGGCGGAAGGAAGATTCCTTCGATTTTTAAAATTTTATAAATGCCCCAAAAAATATGTGGACCTTGATGTTAAACGTTTTCTTTTGTTTTGTTTTTAGTATTAGAATTGTTTAATTACGTTTTCGTTCGAGACTTAACGACATTTGTTTTTCGGAAAAGTACACTTTGGCCAAATACCCACAATAACTTTATTGTTCAGTGACATTTACAAATTATTTCTTCAATTGATTATTAATTATTCATTTGTAAAGCCATTCGCAATTATAGTATTAAATAATCAATTGAGAACTAACCTTATTTTTAAAAAGTTCTTAATGTAGTACATGCATGAATCGACGAATGATCCCAGTATGGTGCCTGTCGAACGTGAAACAGATAGACTACGTAGATAGATGTTTGTTTGTTTCAATTGTGTTTAACGCCACTTACAAAAAGTTCAGCTATATCATCACGCCCAGTTAATATTAATACAGAAAACTTCAGTACCCGGAGAAAATAAAACCGACTTGTGGTACGAAAACTTCTCACCTGAGATCGAAGTCGAAACACCCTGCCGCAGTGAGACTCGAACAGCAACCTCAGTGTTGACAGACAATGTGACAAATAGTAGATGACTACTGCCTTAACAACTAGGTTACATATGCTCCGTAGATAAACAATTTGACTCTAAAACCAAGATCCTATACATTTACATTACTCGTTAAATCTGGACCATTTAATATGTTTTACATAGACTTTTTTATTGGATATAAAATTATGTGATAACTGTGTTTGTTTACACTGAACCATGTACTTATAAGATAATTGTTGACTTGCTGATACTCGTCGTTGATATTTCTTTGATTGTGTATTAGTATTTGTCAGTAAAGTTGATGTTGATGTTTACTAACCTGTATCCACATTAAAGGCTATATATTAATTAGTTCTTTTAATTATTTTAATTATGTCTTCTGAACAAAAATAATATTGTATTCGTACATGTCCATGACTATTTGCCATGGGAGATTATTACACCGGTGTGATCACTTTTTTCATAATAAATATATTCAAGAGTTCAGTTGTATAGTGTAAGATATCGCTTAAGTTATCAGATAAGTTTAGTTTGCATTCACAATGAATTTTGTATAGTTTATATAGCATTCATTTGAATAATACAGAAAAGAGACGCTTTTTTCATTAAAGCCAACCGTAAATAACTATCGAAATATGAATGTTGGAAATTGTTACATTGTGTTCGACCAACCTAAAAGAAATAATGACATTTTATTTTGCAGAATGACCGATAGGAAACTATGTGCAGGTTGTTTGAGGGGAGAAGAAAAGAACACAGGAGAATCATGGTGTAGCGACTGTGGAGAACTTGTATGCAGGACATGTGCCAACTTCCATAAGAAATTATCTCCACCGCATAAGATAATTCCCGTGGAAAAGGTTTCAAATCTTAGTTCATCACTGCTTTATTTGTCCAAAAATTGTGAAACTCATATCAACCAGAGAATAGTTTCATTTTGTTGTCAGCACGACCAACCTGTCTGTGATAACTGTACATCTGAATTTCATCTGAATTGTCAACCTGTGATTTCTATTGAAAAAGCCGCAAAAGATGCAATGGAGAGTACGGTCATTACCGACTTAGAGATGAGATTAGACATCTTATATCAGATCATGGAAAAAGTCATGAGCGAATTTACCCAGAAATTAGTAGATTTGGAAAAAGACAAGAATGATATTCGGAAGAAAATAACTGAAACAAAAACAGACATACTGGCACAACTGGATAAGATGGAGTCCTCACTGATAAGGGAACTGGATACGAACTACAAACGATGTGCAAAAAAGATAAAAACAGAAAAGGATAATCTTAAATCCAGATTTAATATGCTTTCAACATGGCGAAACGATCTGAAATTGCTGAAAACGCATTCTTCCAGTACCCACCTCTTTCAGGCGATTAAATACTTAGATGGTAAAACTAATGAAGGGGGGGCGGAAATTCGGAATATAAGCAAAAATGACGGGATGCAAAAATTGATTTTTCTATCTGCCGACTCTGTTGCCAAGTTACCGAATGTACTGGACTTGTTTGGATCTTTGTTGTTAGAACAAAATTCTATGACGTCGGCAACATCGTTAGACATAGATCAGCAGGGCCAGACCTTTGTTAAGACAGAAGCGAAACAAATGTTGCTTACTGCATCTCTTAGTACATCAGTAATGGGAGAAGGTGTAAAACTAAGTAGAGGTTGCTTTTGTCCTGGTAATAAATTACTTTTAAAAGGCAATACAAATGAGGTCTATGCTAGCAACCGTGATGGATCACAATTAGCGAAAATACTGTTAAAAGATAAACCTTGGAGTGTTACCATGTACGACAAAGATAGAGCTCTGGTAACAGTGAGTGCAGGATTCCACGTTATTGATCTGACAACATACAAGCTAGGGAGTGTCATCAAAGTTAGTGGTCTTTGTGTGGGGATAACCAGTGTGGACGGGAAGATCTGGGTCTGTAATCAAAGTAAAACACTTACAATGATTGATATACATGGGAAAATGTTCAAGACAATATCAACATCGTTTGATCCTTGGGATATCTGTGTCAACAAAGCTGGCGATATATTTTATACAGCAGAGACTGATGAGGTGTACGTTGTGACATCTGACGGAGAAGAACGTGTTGTTTACAGCAGTCCTGACCTGAAGGAATGTGCCGGTATTACTGTAGATAACAGAGGTGATGTTTATATAGCCGGGAATCAATCACACAACATACATAGATTATCTAGTGACAGGAAGGGAACAGGAATCATACTGACAGAGGACGACGGTATCAGATTGCCACGTGGATTATCTTACAACAAGGAGACAAGCGAACTGATGGTGATAAATGATGGTGGTGTATCAGTCCAAATTTACAAAACAAAATAATTGATATATTTGTAAGAAAATTAGGGTGGTTTGTTTTAATAAGATAACACACAGATACCTTTGACTTGGTTCAACGATTATTTAGAGGTACTTTCAATAAAATTGTATAAGGGAATACACAATTATTTATTTTGGTTGTTTGTTTTCATGAATATTTACATTAATTAGCATTTTTCAAACAACATATATGTACTAAGTTTCTAGTAGGCCGGATTACTAATTAAGAAATCCTTTTCAACGGAAGCAGCTACTATATTATCTGTCATCTTTGTATCAAAACGAAGTGCAGAAATGTCGAGATACAATGATTTGAGCGAACAATAGAGCTGTTTCATGCCATACGTATTTAAAGTTGTGTATTGCAATAGTTTTGTTATATATTGTATTTCTTGTTGTCTTTAGAATGTAGATGTGTTTTGGTTACGCAGCAAACAAACTCCACATATATCATGGCCACTAAATATTCTGGTGTCCTATAGTGTTATAAAAGTCTATTATGCTTATGATGTTTTTCTCGCATTTTCGAACGATAATGTATGTTGCGATATTATACCGTGCACGATGTGATATGAAAAAAGTGACAGACAAAATCAACTCGTCTGATAGGATGATAGTCCATTGTGTATCACTTAAAGCATTCTGAATAGTTCTAGTGGGGTAGCAAAGCTTTTAACACCTGATAACTGTTAACGTCATAAGGAAATGCAAGAAAAATTAAAAGCGGTTGTCGTTGATCTGCTTTACGAGTAATCCTTACTAATAAGAGAAAACGATTTCATTTCTCCTGAGAGTTTAATGCCAGTGTCTTGTTACAACAGAAATTACATAACTCGAGTTGATATTTAAGAAATAATTCATTCCAGAGGCTGTAGTTTATCATTGTTTCAAATTTAACACACGATATATTGCAACTGATAATTATATCGAGTGTCGCTATTTATAAGATTAATAATAAGTCATACGCAACTAGCTTTCCGATAGGAGTTACGGTTTGGTTTTGTGATTAGAACAATCCTTCAAGACACGCTGTCCTCGTTTCATGTTGATCATACATAATTTTGTATCGTAGTTGTGGTCTCAAAACGTTGAAAGCACGTCATATTAGAATATTAAGCATATAAATTTTATAAAGGAACACCTAGATGTAAGTAGCATTTTATTCATTAAAAACTTGGTATATGAAGAGTGAAAATAGTCGAATAAAAACAACTACTATTTCTTCAAACCACTAATGTAAGTTTAAGAAAACTATAGACACTGAATTTGGGTGTTAAAATGTTTGTTTTAGAGCTACAACTTAACTCAAGTGCATATGTCAGGTGGACATAACAGAACTTACAACTGAAAGTCACCTTTATTTATTGTATAGCTTTGCGACTTGAGAACCTAAAAACGAATTGCCGTATTGTGGTAACACCGGTTCTATTGAGGAGCGGTTGAACCTTGAAAAAGGCTTAAGTTGTAAGACCGATATTTGAGAACTCTCTTGGACCATATAAAAAGGGATCCTGCGCTTGAATTACAGAGCTGCCAGGCGTGTTTCTAGGTGGCAGATAAAGGAGACCCTCTCGTTGAGCGATGTCAGGTCGTAATACGGAAATCCTGGCTGAATACTATAGTAGGAGACGTGTTTGAAAAGTGTCAGGCTCATTGCACTTTAAAGATTACCTATGCAGTTGTCGATCCGCGTAGGCCAGTTGTATCCGGTACAAAATGCTGAATATTCGGCCGTTAACCAATACTCCCTACTTTTACAGTGGATTTCAAAATTACCTGTATACGTCCTAATATCTTCCCATTTATTATTTGTTAACTTGTTCTCGTCCTGAATATACTAGTAGCTGAAATACTGCTCGCAGGACGTAAGCAAACATCCAACCAATCAAATTATCTGGATACTGGATAGACGAATGGGCAGGAGGCTTATTTTAGGCAGATCTTAGCATTTCATGGCCACTTTAATGATCAATGTGGATTAGAAGAGTCACTTGAAGTGTAGAGCAGTTTAAAATCAGTTATAGAGTACCCCACCACTAAAAGTTTTAAAAAGTTAGAAGCAGGACTGATTTTGACTGTTACTGGATAAACCGGCTGTACGCGATTTCTACACTAATGTTGGAACAATCACTTAAAGGTTAATATTGAGGTAAAACGATTGATTCTGAATAGGAAGTCAATTGAGGGTCGACGTTGAATAAACTGGATATGTCATATCTCTAGATCGCCACGCGCACTTGTAGCTTATAGTGGAAATAAGTAGGTGATATCATAATTCAATACTCTTTGTTTTAATAAGTCGCTTGAAGAGTAGTGGTGGGATAAAGGTTGCTATGACATCTCAACCCTCTGAAACAAACACGTTGTAGCACGGATAGTCTGGCCGATAACCATAACGAATGACGTGTTTGGAGAGGACCAAACTTTTTCAATGTTAACGATCTCTTTTGCTTAAAGGACAATTTTCTGTCTCTACCAAACCAACCGTACTGTTATAATGGCATCCAGTATATTTGACCATTTGTCGATATATAGCTAAATTACTGCCAGTTGGACGTTAAAAACAATAATAAATTCACAAATCTGCAGGAGTAAAATATATTGTATTATTATGCGATCAATTGAGTAATGTAACAGTGGATAAACGCCAGATTTGAAAATTGCGATTTGAACCGTACACAATTATTTCAGATTAGTATGCCTGTATACAGTTCTGCTTAAAAAAATTATTTTAATACTGTCGGCTAGGAGAACCCTCATTTTCAAATATTCTTTCCGATACGTTTTGTTGAGACAAATTCGTTTTCTAATCTTAGTAGATGCAATGTATATTTAACCAATTTGTCCTTTTCTACCTTTATAAGTGTAGTTAACGCGAATCAAACGGACATCCTTGTAAGTCATCAATGTATATCTTGAGGAAGATCATTAGAAAGATATGTATTAAAATTTGTTCTCTTTACACACAAAGCCTGTTCTTAGTGACTGTAATTTTTGTATGTCGCAGAAAACCTCTCACAACATTTTTCAATCAAATTAAGAAAAAAGGAAATACTAAACAAAAGCGCACATACAGAATAAAGGAAAGAATAGTTACTGTTTTCAGCCCTCAAATATAACTTTAACATGATGTGATGACATCGACGACTCGGAACAGTTCATATGCAAGCAGATTATGTGGTAGATGTGCCTTGGGTTTGTTGATAACCAGAGGTCCTAGTTTTCCTTACGTATCTGTTTCCTTGTACGGACTAACATATTGGAGTATTACTATTGAGTTTCTTTTTTATTATCGATTTATTGACGAATTAAAACTTAAAAAGTTATAACTGGTTTTGCACTGTTTAAAATCTTGTCGAAAAGAGTGATACTGCAGCATTCTCTGAAAGATAAGTCAGACCGACACAAATTGTGACAAAAAACCACACTACTTTTCTTTTATAAATCGAGATAAGTTACCCAGGACTTTTTAGTTTACATGTTGAGAACTACCTAATTATTGTAATGAAGTCTAAATTGTACCAGATTGTTCTCGAGTTGTCTCCCCTACATTACAGTAAACTAATGTTTTCTTTATGCTTGTGATAAATTTTCTCGAAAAAAGACCTTAGTTATTAGCAAAGTAATTATTTGTTAGAACCTGTCCAAATTAAAATAATAAATTCATAGTAACCTGTGCATATAGCTAAATTGAAGCTTTTAGACCATTTTAGGCAACGAACAGACGAACAGATATACGAAATGACAGATACAGTTAATTCGTGATAGTCAATCACATAAATACCAAAAGAAGAGATATTTAGGTGCTTTGTATAAAAATAAATCTACTTTGCATATTTGGCTAAATTTTGCTCATTTTTAGTATTTATCAAAACCAACAAGTTATATGTCGACAAACTTGAATATATGATACAATTTATTTTGCTAATTTATGCTGGTTCAAATATTTCTGAAGAGATTTATTTTTCCATTTGTAAAATTAGCCGATGTAGGTTTTTTCGGAAAATGTATTTTGCAATTTTCGTCTAAACGCGTTGATGAAAAAAAAGCTTACATCACGTTAAGGACCATAAAGGCATCTTGATTGTAAAAATCAGTAAAAAATAAATAAGTTTGTGGACCTTTGTATGTCTTACACATTTATTTACGTTGTGTTTCTTTTTCTGCTTTTCTGATATGTCAACTTAAAAGTAGAAATACAAGTTTAACAATGCACTTGTTTTCCAGATGGTAAAATGGCATTTTCTTTTTATAAACAAAACCGTCTCGTTGTATTTAACACAAATGGCCTAACAATTAACAGATTAAACCCAACGTGGCATATAAATATACCACGACAACATTGCTATTTCTGACACATTAGTAGGAGGAGGTAGTCTATTCCTAAGCATAATTGATGTAGTAAGCAGAAAAGTACAGGGAAATGTTTCAGTGGAATAATACTAACGCGATATGGCAAGCATTTACTGTGCTACTGGATGCTACGAATAATAAGTGTTTTTCTGTAGCTGCGACTGGTTTGAGTGCATATAGTATTTGAATTATGAAATGTTATAAATATTTGTAATTTATCAACTTTTAACTACGGTTGAAACATTTCCCAAACTATTTCCCGTTCATATACAGTCCTTCAGGTCACGTAACAACTGCAGATTTAAACATCCTTGAAAATGAAAACGTGTGTAATAGTTTGTACAAAGGAAAACATAAATCTATTAACTGGAAGTACATCTGTAGAATATTGGGTTAATTTATAGACGCTTATAACAGAAAATGGGCAAAGCAAGAACACATGGAGGATGATAGCTTGTACCAGTTGGTATTTATTTAAATAAGAATAAGTTGATTTAGTAAGTCGATGGGTACAAAAGCATCATCAGTCTTCACAAATCTCGATGCTGCTACTACCATTTTCTAATATTCGTAACAAATATGTCGTGCCGGTAAATTAGGCCCTTAACAATATATATATAGTACTTAATTAATAAATAAGTCATGGAATTTCACTTGGCAATCATACTTACATATTCACACCGTTTCAAAAGAAGAAATTCTTGAAAATCACAAATCGCTTTTGGCATCCTTTGGTCTATATATTAATGTTAAAGGTGGTAATCTCCCTTCCTGGCATTGGATACTAAAACTTCAAAAAATCCATACAAACAGCGTTTCATAGAAGAATCGTCTAGGTGTAGGGCCAAGCCTGTATTGATACTCCTGAACACTATTTTAACATGAATAAAAATGAATTCAAAAATACAATTTCACTGAAGTAACTCAAATGTGGATGAAACAAAACCAAAAGACCTGATAGACAACTTAAGGGTTGGACGTCTCGAACCGTAACAGCTTTAAAATAAAAGCAACATATGTGTAATGTATGGAGAACATGTTTTTCAACGGACTGTTAGGTAGGTACTCATTGTGCTTCACTCATCGCTGTCCTGGTTTTGTACTTTTTTGAGGCCTTGTTCTTATAATGACTGCTAAAGAAGAAAGAACAAAACTAGCCCAGATTTCCTATTCCGTAGCACTTATGATGTCTTTTTCGTGATAATGCTAAATTTGGTAACTATACTAAACGCCACACCCACTTGGAAAAATATTTTGCTTGAATTTTTTGTATTATTCCATACTTTACCTTTTCATTACAAAAGTCCAGTGGAACTATTTAGAAACGATAATCTGTCCATGTTTTATACTATGCCTCTGTTGTTTACTTGTTACAAATCGTACTTGACTTTTGCTACGAAATTCTACATAATAAGTCAGCCATGTTTTGTTTCTAAAGGGATATTACGTTGTTTACAAAAGTTCGTCTGCTTTCGTGACGTTTAATGGTATTCATACAAACCACAAGACTTTCCCGCCTTAACTGCAGACGACATTATCCGAAGAATTTCGAATAGGCAACAATCAATTGTTTCTAACGTACACTTCCGTTCTAATTTAGGTCAAATTTTACTATGGAAAATTGACCTATAAAATGAAAAAAGTTGATTTCAAAAAGTATCCTTCTTAATCTACAAAAGTAGCATAAGCTGAACTATACGCGGTTAGCATGTTTCATTTGTCACGCAAAAAACCTTCACCAAAATACTTTCACTTGTAATATAATTGCATTAATGATATCATATCAAGCTTGAAATTAAAGCACCAACAAAACAATTAGGTCAGCTTTTTACTAAGACGTATTTCTAGAAATCGACGCGGGAAAACTAAAAACTAGACTCTACCACAGACGTTATGACTTCAACTTTCCAACTGTCAACTTCCGTTCATCGATAGCAACATTCCAGCACCTCTGGTGTATGGTGTGTACATTTCACAACTTTAAACTTTATGCTAGATCCTGCAATAGACACTCAGATTTTCTAGACTAGTCACAAGGGTTTGTTGTACCTAGATTGATGCCCTACCTTCAAAATTCTATGGCCGTCACCACTTAACTAATCGTTATGGAAAATCCATCTCTCAAATACGTTATGACATTTTGCTGAGTCATTGTTAGTTTTTTCTATTCGTATATTTTGACTTTTTGGTTTTTAGCAGATCATTGTTTAATTGCGCTCCTAATCTTTCATATGGTATATCTGTGAGTACAGCTGGTTTTTAAACTAATCTAAATCTTATTACTTGTGACACATCTAATTAAAATCTTTTTAAAAGTGATTATGGTGAAGAACTAAACTGGTCATATAAATGTTCAAGATAGCAACAGTCAATTAAAGGGCGTCCTATCTATATGTCTTGTATAAATGTTCCTGTACCACTATTTAACATGATAAGTAAATAGTCTTTCACAGCATACCATATAGTGTCTCCACCATACCCATGCCGATGTTTAAATTTACAAGTTGAGTAAATAAAGTCTTTTCACGGCATACCATAAGGTGTCTTCCCCACACCCATGCCGATGTTGAATTTAACGGGTTTTATAATGTCTTTTAGGTCATTCCCACAAAAATCTGACGCATACTAAAAGGAGACCATAAAAACGTATGCTACTAATACCTCATAAGACAATAAGGAGACATACTTATCTCAGTATATTGTCAAAATATGTCCTTTTGATCTGAATAAATGTTATTGGATTCATAATTTGGTACACAATTTAAGAATCAAATTTAGATAAATAAGATAAATTTACTGGTTAATGTACCGTAAACGCTATTCAACTCTTCAGCATAACGTTTGGTGGAAAAACAATAGAAGTAACAGTTACCTCAAGATGATAAAACTTGTTTGTTTTATTCATCCATTTAAATAAACTGTGAATTTGCTTTAACAGTCTAAAGAAATGCAATTCAGTCTCAGATATAAAATGGTATTGTCTAGCTTTTGCACAACACAATAAATCTTCTATTCACAACGAAGCTTAGTCGCTTCAAATAAAAGCAACATAGCAAGTTATTTTAGTCGCAAAATTTACGTATACCCAACATTTTGTATTTGCTGTTGTTACCTTATCTTTGTTAAAGCATCGTTTTCCTGTTTGTTCCCTTGCTTGGTAAGAGGTTTTGAAACAATAAAATTAGGTTTAGAGATATTGATTGCACATTGTAATTAAATGACCGTTAAAATTTTAATGTAAAAGGACTGAAGAGTCTTCTGATAAATCGTATCCTTCTCTTTCATAACACACTTCAGTTTTAGGAAATTTCAACTTTCTGGGTCGCTTTTGAAAAGTAATGCTACAAACAGATTCTGCCTCTTTAACATGTTGCAAGCAGTAATGAACAACCGTCTAAATGAGGTTATTAATAAATAGTACTTTAATCCATAAATTCCATTCACATCAATAAATACGCCTCGTGAAAGATCGTAGCATTTTCATTTCTGGTCTTTCTTCAACTAAATTATTTTAGTATCAAACATTCGGCCAGACATTAGTGTAACTTTTACTCGAGAACAGTGAGCCTTCTCCCTTTTTTCCTTCCTATGAAATAAAGTCGATCTGGAAGTTAGGTTTAAGTCTCATTTGTTCCTTTTATAAAGTCTTGCAAAATCTATTAGAGTATGACTAAATGTGTTATGTTAACATTTGAGCACTATATACAGATATGTCTCTTCTGATATGCATAAACTTTATCGGAAAAAAGACAAATTGTGAAAGAAGTTTGATAAAAGCGTAATCTACACATAAAATAATTTTTTTTACTCTTTCACGTAATTGTTGAAACCAAATACCTGTGTTTTTTATGAAAACACACATGTGCAAACTTTATTTGTAAACATGCATATAACAGTATAAGTTTTAATTTGTGCGCACATATTTCTTTGACCGTATGCACTAGTCAACGAGTATTTTTCATCATGTCGACAAAAAAACCATTCAATTGTGCATATTCACTTTGCGACAAATTACTGGACATAAGGAACAATAGATGCATATTAGCACATATTGTATATTATTATTATTTTGTCACATCTAAAAGCTACAATAAATTTTCAAGAATAATGTTTGCTCATTTGAACTCAAAACTGTACACATGGTTTTTTTTTCATTTGCCCGAATCTGAATTAATGAAGTAAGTCTTCTTTTGTGCCTTGTTTTCAGTGATCGATTGTTAAATGTACTCCTGTGAAGTCCGCATTAATAACGAAAGATTTGGATCCATGGCATTGATATATTTAACGTTAACAATTGAAAGAGGAAACTTACACTGATGAAAAATTGAACGTTATAAGCACAATACTGTGATTTATAATATATATTCACACAAAAACGAAACGCAAGATACAAAACAAATGGGAATTTTACTTCATATATTATTTTAACAATATATAAATAGTTGATACAGAAATGTAAAAATTGGCACACTTCATGTTCATGAGTTCTTTTACCATGGAATATAATATTTTGTCGCATATTGTCAATAAATCATGCAACACATGTCAGCATCTATTGTGCAAACCATTTGCTTGTAACACAGTCCTTACTCTTCTTGGCTTGGTTTCAATTAAACGTTGAGTACGAACATGCGGTACTCTTTGCCACTCATTCGGAAGTGCCAGCTCTTATTGTTGCGGATTTTGCGGCGGTAGTTGGCGCACGCGCCGATCCAGTTCTTACAACAGATGTTCTATTGGGTTAAGATCCGGAGATCGAATCACATTGACATTCTGTTGCACGTGCTGTATGTCGTCGGGCATCGTAGTGTTGAAAAATTTCTCTTTAAATGTCAATTACTGGCAAAAAATACGGCCGTAAAATTTCGTCTCTGTACCTAACAGCGTGTTCCTGGCGTAACAGATAGTGGCCAACATCATAACACTGCCTCCGCCAAAATTGTCTCTTTCTACAACACAGTTTTGCGGTAAACGTTCATTTCGGCGCCTGTACACACGTATGCGAACATCCCGCTTTTCAAAAACTTTTCTCGTCTCTGAACCACACTCTTCCCCGTTCTGTAAATTCCATACACGAACGGTAGTACACTCTCTAACCCTTGCTCGATGGTGTTGGCGTCTCAGTGTTTCTCCGACGTCTTTTTGCCCGCAGTCTACGAGAACGTAACCGATTGCGAACTGTCTGTGGTGATATACGGCGCAACCCAGGGTCTTACAGCTGTTTCTATTGCAGCAATAGTCCTGTTCCGTAGATGGAATAATTTAATGTAACGATCCTGTGCACGAGTTGTAACACGCGGACGCCTGAACGTGGTCGGTCTGTCGTAGTACCAAGCTGCTGGTAGCGTCTCCAAATTATGCAGCATCTAACCTTGGCATAGCGTCACCTCATCAGAATTTTATTTTACTAATGCAGTCAAGAAAAGAAATAGCGGGGATTTATACCGATTTTCTGAGTTGAAAAAATACCCATGATTTGCATGGGAAAGTCCACACCTTTTTAAGCAATTCGTAATTCATAGTGTGTTCCAGATTTCGACCACAGTCGTTTCGTTCACGGGTGGATGAACTAAAATGCTTTTATCTGGAAACCTTTAATTAATTAAGGTGTAACTGTGATGTTGTGTATATATATTTGAATATTTATAGGTTATTTGTTCGCAAAAAATGATTTGAAAAAATGTATCCGATGTTGCGTTAATTTGAGTGAGTATATTTTGTTTGTACTTTATAAAGCTAACAGAGTCTGATCCCAGAATGTTTGTCAATACATACTTAAGCTTTACATTAATCTAAATTTAATTTTTCACTCTAAATTGAAATACCATTCAAATGTAATTACAAAGTATTTACGAGCATACTTTCTTCGTAATTGGATCATACTCTCTGATAAATACTTTGTTTTCGTTTTATGTATATCTCCAATTTTTTCTCTTTAACTATTGGATCACTTAAGTACTGATACTCTTATGTTCTTGCGTTACATAGCAATTCATTGGTCGGCATTTAAGTTATGTTAGCAAATAACAATTATGGTTTTAAATTTTTCTTGAAACTCGCAATGTATTTGGTCCATAATGTTATTTCGAGATCCATTAAATTATTAAATAAAATGTCATCAAAGTTATCAGGGTTAATAGAATTTACTACGCAAGACGCGTGTTTCTTCTTATCAAGTCTCATCAGACCTACCGAATTGTAACTTCTCTACTTTAGTGTGCAATTAATATTTATTTTGAATTAGGGCACGGAAGAGGAATATTTCTTAGTTGTGAGACGGAAATGATTACTTTTTACTATCAATTCTTCATCTTTTGTGTTTTTGTGAATTTAGCTTCTTCGAAATATCGCGTTCTTCAAGCAGAGGCATATCCTGGATATCAAGACAGGGTTGAAATGAGTGGTGCCATTGATATCGTTACGTCATCATCACTACGTAGATGTGCAAGCTACTGCGTCGTTAATGACGAATGTGTAGCATTCTTCTATAACGCCAACTTACAGCGATGTGTTATGCACGCAGAATATTTGTACTGGAAAGCGCCAAGTATTCAAGACGTAGGATGGAAGTATTACAAAACGAAAGATGGTATGTTTCAATGAGATTTTTTTGTTTAGGGTCTTTAGATATGAATTTGCTAACTTCTTTAAATGAAACAATAAGTGAGTTATTAGTTGCAAGTAATTCTTTGAAATCTTAATAATCCGTTTAAACTTCGAAGTACAACAAAAAATATCTTAATAATAGTATCGTTTAACGTATTTAGCCACGTTATGTGTGTGACGTCAAGAAATAGGCTCAAAATTCAGATTTTACCAAAAAATTATTAAAGTTTAACAATAATCTTAAATGTTAAAAATAATTTAAGTACCCAACATGCTTGGATTAAAACCATAATTTTTACTCGTTATAAAGAATATACATGACAAATATTTTTATCCAATGATGGGAGATATTTATTTCTGAAGTTACGTTATATCACTAACATGTGTACATTTTCTGCCAACATTCACAATTTAAGCCTAATTTAGCGTCATTATTGAAGTTAAATTGAGATACGACTTTTTAAAGATTACAGAATATTAAAATAACATTTCTACTTATTCATTTTATTTATAAGTATGAACATTGCAATCTCAGTTTTGATTTTTTGAATCAATGGGCCAAAAAGGCATTTTACCATGTCATTGGAATTAAGGTACAATAGATGGCTTAATATCGGCAAATATCCTGGTGCAAGTGTGCAGGTTTATTCATATAAATAGTTTGACGCATGCTGCATTGTATGCTGCAAGAGGTTTTATTACTTTTTTATCGGTAGTTATCTGACAAGTGTAGTCGCAGCAATTACTTTAATCCTTACGGGAGGTTGTAACCTTTTAAATTAAAATAAAATTATATGCATGATATACATAAAATTTGGGAGCTAAACTTAATTCATTCAAGCATTTAATGCCGTGTTCCTTTTTTTTGTAGTAATAGGCGGATGTCCATCATCATACCAATACTTACGAAATCGTGATTATTGTTACACAATTGAGGAAATTTACAGTATAAACTTTTCTCAAATAAGGATCATGTGCAATCAAACAGGAGGTAAACTAGCTGCCGTGAATTCACAAGAGAAATATGAGCTCATTGTCCAAATAATTGGTAAGTCATAAAGAACAGTTCCAATACTGGAACAAAAATGATCATTTAATCATACATTATAAACCTTATATTTTCATAATAAATGTTTAATAAATATGAGAAATGCTTTAGTGTTGCATATAGTCAAAAAGTTAATATCGTGTTGTATTGTCCAAGATTTAACATACAAATATTGTCAAAATTATGTAAATATTTAGAAATGTACCAGAAAATTCTTGCGACTACCACTGAAATAACATTTCTCATTTCTGCCTTATTTTTTTCATAATTATGTCTCCCAAACGAGGTTTTGGGAGACATTGTTTTTGTCCGGTCTCGTATTTCTTCTTCTTTCTTTTTTCTTTTTTTCTGCCTTTTTCACGCACAATTTCTCTAAGATGCATTGTCAAATCAATTTAAAAAACTTTGGGAACATGTTATAGGTGACCTGACGTTTTGTAAGGGCTGCCGTTTCAAAATGGCTACCAGTTCCATGGAAACAGGTGTCATTATAACAGAGATTGCATTATGTTGGTAAAAATTGGTAATTGGGGTATTTCAATATGCTGAACATCGTAGTGGCAATGAAGGTTCAGTTTGGGAAACGTTCTGTGTTGGCATCCAACACAATCAACAATAGTTTTATAAGTATTTTTTTATTGAGAGCAAATCACAAGGCTAGCGATGCAGCATACTACAGTTATTGTATTATATCTATATGCGCCATGATAAAATAGACGTTTGATACTGTACTGATAATAAGACTAATATAACAATAAATTTAACATTTACAGTGATCATTTGGACTGGTAAGCGTTAATTTAAGGGCTTGCGATATCAGTGCGTTGAAAAACCATTTATTTAACTAAATGTTTTATAATTTTAAGAACAATGTCATTACAAAATATCTAATGTCCTAAAATATTAAAAATCTGTTTCGCCTTAGAACAATCATATCCTTTTTTGTTATGAGTTTTCGTATTAGTGTTGTCCAAAAACGTAATATAACCATATTTGTATTTTTAATCACATCCTTTTGCAAATAATATTCATACAAATAAATTTACTCATTAATTGATATAACTTTTTGTTTGCATTTACTGGCTGGAAGTTGCGGTATATTTTTAATTGTGAGGTTTATCTATCCGATGTAAATGAGGCGATCTACATTTTACGGATGGAAAAACCTCACATTTAAAATATTTTTGCTACTTAAAGGCACTCAATTTTAAACAAAAGTTGTATCAGTTAATGAGTAAATATACTAGGTTAGATGATGCATTAATTCTCGGAACTGTTGATTAAAAACTCTTAAATTTCAAATTATTTGCACTAACATCTTTGATTTGAGAGCTAATTATTCGAAGAGACTCGCGTCAAAAATATTACATTCTATAACTTTACTCTTTTTGAATAGAGATGTTTCGCAAGGTGGTAAAATGTAACTAAGGTTACTCACACATAATTTAAACATTAGAGAAGCTTCTGTCTATAATACACAAATTTCTTCACAGGAAATCGTCCAAATCTACAAGTGAGAGTTCCAATTCAAGGATCAAAGATTGGCAATGAGTGGATCTTAGATGACGGAACACCTCTTCAATATTTCAACTGGCATCTGGCGGGTGGACAGCCAAGCAACTCTATTGACGAGAATTGCTTAGCAATAAAAGTAGACAACCAATTTTATGATGTTGTTTGTGACTTTGCTGGTGCTTCTAATTCAAATGGAATATTTGTGTGTGAAAAATAAAAATTTATAACATTCAGCTCTTTTATGAAACAAATGTACAGTATATAAGGAACCATTTGAAAACTCGTGCTAAATGTACCAGTAGAAAATGTTCCATTGCACAAATGATGTCAGTAATGCGCCATAAATTTGTCGCTTTTAAAACAATAAGTAATTAAAAACATCAGGAGTATACAACTAGATTAGTTATGCCACCCATAAACACATCTGTCTGAACAGCTGCCCGCAGGACTGGACTTATGTGAACAAGAATTACTTATTTGCGACTTCAAAACTTCTTACCAACTCCAATGTGGCTATTAACACAAGATAAAGCGTGTAATTTTTTTAATTTCCCTATATGTACTAAAGCGAAATTATTATTGTTCTAATTTTGGTTGAGTCAAGTAAATGTTTGATATTTATTATATTTATTATTATGTGAAAAGTCTTGAATTGTGAAGTCTGTGTTTGGTTTATCTCTCTATATATTGTGAATATCATCGTTGGCGTTTTTTTTTCAAACTTCGTATTCATGAACGTATGTTATAAATAATGCACAAAGATAGTACAGAAGTTATTTTATTTTGTAATTTATCCATTATTTGTTGTTAATTTACAGGGAAAGAGAACATTTATAACGTGACAAAATTGAACAACATTTTAACAGCAAAAGGAAAAACAAATAAAAACAATTATCATAAAATAAAATGAAGTCTGTAAAATAAAAGTTATTCAAGTTTTTGACAAAAAATATTTGCCAATCATTTTGAACTGCTCATTGTCATTCTTGTTAAATACAATTTGAAACGTTTGACATAATTTACATATTTTGTGTACAAAATTTAATACGTTAATTTGTATTCCAGATATAAGTTGTTAAAAGTGAATTTACTTGTACCGTAGATATTGTAATCAATATCCCTGAATTAATTAGCAAGCTTTTTATGAAATTTTACTACACCCAAACACTTCTATATGTATATACTACAATGAATTGTGAGGTAAAAGTACAAAGAATGCCTCCGTGTTATCGAAGTGGAAAAAAAAATCAGTGAAATTACACGCTTGATGTCCATATTTTCAGATCTATTATTTAGATTTATCGAGATTGACTATTTGGCGTATTCTATTCAAAAGCGAGAGACATATTACAGAACTTAAAAATTTAGATGCGTAACTTGTTTTTAATTTGTATTATACATAATCTCAGAGTTCTAATGATTCATTATAAAAACTAAAATAGGATCATATGTTTATGCAACGGAAATTGAGCGTATGTTATCACGGAAGACCTGGTAGCTTACAGGCTATGAAAATTTGATATTCACAAGTAAACAATTAATTTAAAGAGCCGAAAAGCAACTGAATATTTGGTTTTTATATCGCATATAATTCACCCCATTCCTTGTAATCTATTGGATTCAGGTGTATTCCAAGATGGCCTAATCTATGCGCAAATTATTTCTTATAACAATTGATACATTTTAAGAAGTCTTTTGAGATTTGAATTAAAAGATTGGTTACAATTTGAAGCTCAATCCAAAATAAAGTACAAGCTTCATCACTTCAGTGAAAATACTGCTCTCTACATAGACTTTACATCATGTTTAAAGGGTGTTTAGTTTGCTCTTCATAGTGAAGATTAACTCCAGCTTCTTCAAACAATATTATTTTGGAGCTACTGTGCAGTTCTTAAATCGCCCAAGTATTGTTTGTACTTCGTTTGAAAAAATCATCATTCAAGGAGATCATGTCATTGATACTTTACTATTCCCAAATCTTCATGCAACAAACTGCTTACAAAATGTTCTCTTAAAGTAACACTCTCAAGAGGTTTTTTCTACTACTGTTCCTTGTAACCCCTTAGAACCTTCCTACTACCCAGGTAATCTTTTTCTACTCACTGGTAAGTATTGGTCCTGGTAAGTAATCTTTTTCTACTCCCTGGGTAGTAGGAAGGTTCTAAGGGGTTACAAGGAACAGTAGTAGAAAATGCCTCTTGAAAGTGTTATTTTAGAGTTGTTGTGTAGCCGATACTGAAAACGTCCGCGCAATCTTTAACAGTGCAGATTGGAACAAGACATATAAACACATAGTATATTTATCAGGAATAATTTTAATTGAAATTAAGTTATAATGTTATTAAATATATGACAATGTCACAAACAAGAGTAACTGTCAAAAGTGGTAAACAAATACTTTCAGTAAAAATCCGTGACAGCTTATGTTGTTCTGAACTAAAACATTAAAGTTGTTAGGTACTTTTTCAACTGGAAATGACATACGACTTTGTTAGCTTAGGCCGATAGAGGCTAAAATTTAACATTGCGTGTGAGTTCTGTCGGCTACGGTGTCGTCAATCTAAACGTTTGTCTTTGTTGACTCTACTAGTGACGGTTATTTAAATAAAAGGAAGCTAGGTCGTTAAACATAAGAACACGTTAACGGCCACTCCTAAGACCCTAGAAGTTTACAACCAAAGTTATTGTCAGTTTTAACCATCAACTGAATCGTCAAGTTTTCCAATGGGCATAACAGCAATGAGGACTCTACTTGGTTTGCCAAGATAATAATGTTTAGTAACATTTTTATAGCTTTTTGGTAACATTTTGGGGAATGAAGCATTCATTCCAACTGAAATATAATATCAAAACGTTGCAGCATATAAAAGTATGACGCTACCAGTACTGATTAATAGAAACAATTTAAAAGTATATATTCTGAATATTCCTTTAAATTCTACCTCTGTGTATATAAAAATAACATACTGTCTCTATTATAGAAATTTAATCTTTTTCTACTCCCTGGGTAATATGACGGTTCTGAAGGGTTACAAGGAACAGTAGTAGAAAAAGCCTTTAGAGATTGTTACTTTAAAAAAAAAAGTAGTTGTTGTGTAGACGATAATGAAACGTCCCCGCCCAACCCTCCGTACTTTTTCCGTGACAATCAAAATTAAAATCGTGTGCTTTGCCGCCGAATTTCATCAAGTGTTTTATGTTGCTCTCAATTTATGTTAATCAAAATAATAATTATAAAAGAAAATCTTAAATTTATATTATTAATTTGTTTAACGTGTGTGTAAGCACAATGGTAGACGTTTTTCAGTTCTATACATATATCTTTATAATTCAATTTCGTCAATGGGAGTTGCATATTTAATCTTGAACTAAAATGACTGTATTAGAAATAATACACAACAAAAAACAAACTGCTAATGCGTTAAAGGACGATATATTGTTTTGTTTAGTTGGATATATTTTTAGCCTAGGTTCTGGTACCAACGCAATGAATGAGTCAAAAGCCTAAACTAAATTTGAACCAAACTTAATGTCTTCCCAACTGACAGATGACAGCTGGTAAGCCTTAACCATTAGACTAAAATCTGCTATACAAAGTAAAGAGTAATAAAAACAAACAGTAAAAATGTACATGGAAAATATTAAAACAAAATAGTCCAGCTATTCATCAAATTTCTTTACGCACGTATTTTCCGTATCGGGCAGCACATATCTTGAAATACATCCTTTATAAAACATACAAATCAAGCTGGTAATACTACCAGTTCAGCAATCAATGAAAATATTTGTTTATATTACAGAATTGTTTATATACCAATACCCAATACGTATTCACAAAACGGAATGAAACCATGCTGTATAGTTCACGAACAATACAGAAATTATTTGTAGCTAGAAAAGATGCGAGAGCACGCGCATCAATGCAGCAAACAATTTCATATCAAATTGAAAGCCAAATCTGTCAATTCATACCATAGCTTAAATCATCGCTACTGGTCAGAGAGTAGTTCTCGCCATTAAAATGACAAAAGCAATTCTCGCCATTTTGGTGACTGTGTCGTTATTTTTCCATTAAAATCGACGGCAAAGGCTCATTTGATAGATTTTACTTTCTTCCATCCAAAACAAGTTACGTTTATCATTTTTCAAATGACAATTTTTCACAAAAATTGTCGAAAAATCGGGTGGCGAGAATTACTTGCCGGCGAGAACTACTCTGTGACCAGTAAATCGCACGTCTATCGTCCAATGATTGAAAATTCAAAGTATTATTAACGACACGCCCTCTAGGTTATACATTGTCCCACGTTTGGCTAAAGTACTTAGTAAAAGACCGAATAAAATTCAGTTGGTTTTTTTTAATTTTCATTGAAATGTATGTCAGTTATTTCTTTACAAAAAATGTCTGCTGAAAGTGGCGTTAAACACCATTCAAACAAACAAACGTACCAACGGCCTAGCAGTGATCAGAGTCAAAATCAAAACATAACCTATAAGAAATTGTGCTTAAACAGCAAAACTAAACTCATAAATTGAGTTTAACTAGTACATCAAAAAAACGTATTAAATATATTTTAAGGTCTTCTAATATTATCAAAGACTTTATCATATGCACAAAATTAATCAAAAACTTATTTCATGTTCTTTAGAAAAACGTAATTTAAACAATTATACTGTATTGAGTAATTATTGTGCGTTTAAATACTCGTGTTCTTCTCATAAAATTTCCGGGCTTTTCGAACTTTATCTATTGAACTTTCTAATAAAACATCAAAGAGATCATTATGAATTGCATGTTTTAAGGCGCGTTTGCCAATCAATGTCACATCACTAACGATCAAAGACAGAATCAGAAATCTCCACAGGATCATTGTAGTGCCAGACTGTTACTATTAACAAGGTTTTTTTAGCAAACTCGCAGTGGAAAATTACGATGTTGCTAGAATTTTCATGACTGACCCACACGTCCGTTTCGTTTATCTCACAACTAAACACTTAAATAAATGTCTTTGTCTTTGAAAATGCTTATTACTATACATGTATATTTATAATCTATATTTTAAATACTCGTGTTCTTCTCATAAAATTTCCGGGCTTTTCGAACTATATCTATTGAACCTTCTAATAAAACATCAAAGAGATCATTATGAATTGCATGTTTTAAGGCGCGTTTGCCAATCAATGTCACATCACTAACGATCAAAGACAGAATCAGAAATCTCCACAGGATCATTGTAGTGCCAGACTGTTACTATTAACAAGGTTTTTTTAGCAAACTCGCGCAGCGGAAAATTACGATGTTGCTAAAATTTTCATGACTGACCCACACGTCCGTTTCGTTTATCTCACAACTAAACACTTAAATAAATGTCTTTGTCTTTGAAAATGCTTATTACTATATATTTATGTCGTCTATTCTTTTTTTCTAAAACAGCTTTTACTTAGATCTACAAGCCTGATATTTTTGATTATGCACATTCTCTTATGCCACTCATGGAATAGCAAAGCAAGTGTTTCTGTATTTTTAGAAGCACGTTATATAGCTACTAACATGTGATGGTTTGTTGAATCTAAGCTGCTTCTGAAATCAAGAGACCAAACGCAACGTCCATGCTCTCAACATGCAGAATCGTCTTGACCAGTAAGGATTGAGTCAAGATCTTGACACGTTTTTCACGCCGAGAGCAGACACACAGGAGATGACAATTTAAAAATTCGTAATTAGTCTGAGGATTGACAATAGCTTGTTCTTTGACAAAAGTGTCCTTAAATATGATGTGCAGATTTGATATGTTTTATGTAGAATGTTGAAACTTGAACGTTGGACAAGTAAACAACTTAACTCATAACATACATTTTGTTTGCGCATATGTATAAAAGCTTATATAGAAGTACACCTTACTACCGATATGGACAATTTATATGACAACCACAGAGGTGGATGAGACCGTTTTCCAAGTATATTCAGCCGTTTCCGAAGTACCCGGTGAAAACCATGCTCGAACCTACAACCTCAGTGGTGAAATGCAGTAAACGGCTAAATGTCTTCACCACACAACTACCGAGCCACACATTCGGCATTTTTATTATCGTCGGAAACCCACGTCCGGTCGGATAGGAACGACGTTTAGATTGGATAAAACATTTATGAACCGAAACTGTGTATGTTATTTCTATTTTTATTAGTTGTTACGCTTCGCCGGAAGTGAAAGCGACCAATCAAAATAGGACATTAAATATTCATGACAACGAGGAAATATCTGCCCACGGTCGGTAAGTGGTAGCAAAGCGAGAACGCGACCGGACGTGGGTTTCCGACGATGCATTCTAATCTGTGAGCTGTTGAATGAGTTGGTGCATATTTTATATAAATCATTCCATTTTGACTAATATTGTTTATTATATATGTTCTACACAGAGTAGTTTTCATTCAACAAATACAACCATCTGTTACGGTTCATAAACTCTTGGCACTTCTCTGCATTTCATTTGCCTAAAGAAGAAAAAAACGTAATGTCCAATTTCTATAGTTGTATTATAGTTACTTGCGAATAAAAAACTAGAAACACAGCAGTCATAGTGAAAGAAACGCTGGAAATTAGTGTAATACCAATACACGAAATTACAATTGATTGCCATTTGTGGCCTTGCAAGCGAAGTTTATCAAACGTGTTCTCAGGCAGTGGATTACTTGCATTAGCTCCTATTTGTAGGTCTTGTTAAGTTCAGTCCTTGAACGATTGATTACTTTCTCAGCACTGCTTGTCATATTTTCTACTTAAATAATAATATAATAAAAATAAATTTTTAGGCACCTACCGTCTTCGCCGAAAGGGACCGTCGGTTTCCACTACGTCTGTCAGTCCGTCAATCCGTCACACACGTTTCCCGACTTTTGTTTTAAAGGCTTTGCATATTGAGCTGATATTTGGTATTTTAGTCAGCCACCATGTGTTACAAATCAAGTTTGAATGTTGTTCTGGTTTGATGATTTTTGACGAAATTATGGCCCCTGCATTTACAAAATTTCTTAAACATGTTAGTTTTCGGTCGTTTTATCCAAATGCTTGCAAATATTGAGCTGATATTTACTATAAAAGTCAACTATCATGAGTCTAAGATACAGTCGTTCCGGTCCAACGAAATTATTGCCAAAGCAATACCATTGACACTTGTTTGATTGTTAAAAAATAATCCTTTGAATTAATGACGTGATTTTAACTTGGACATGCCGGGAGTAATAATGTCTTACCAAAATAATTCTGTAAGCTCTTAACATCTCTGCTCACTTCATCCAATGACAATAAGTCTTCGGTCATGTGACTTTCAATTGTTCTGAATTCTTTTCCTGCAAAATCAAGTACGACAATGGATTAGGCATTATCATACGTTAATAGAAAAAACGTGTTTTTTGTTGTTGTGACCAAGCAGAAAGATCTTAACATAAATTAGCGATATGTGGTGTTTAAACACGAATTGTGTATTGTCAGTATTGTGTTTTGTTTTTCTTTGTTTGAACATTTGTTCTTTAATTCAGTTTTAAATATCTCTGTCACAATTTTCTAAATCGGAACACTCACATATCTAAGGATATGTATGTGTAATGAGTTTTAGTGATTTTTACCTTGGATATGGCAGTTTTAATTAATATAACCAGTGACTAGTATAACTTGATTCATAGGTTCCTGTCAGTGATATAACAAAAAAATATTAAATTGTATTTTACTAAATTACCCAAAATTCCGTTTATCATTGTAAGCTGTGCCTTGAAACTAATATCAGAAATAGGACGGACACATTCAGCCAGGTTGATATTCAGAACACTGAAGGCCCTGCATTGCTCATTCCAACCTTGTTCGAGATAATCCAAATCTTCTTTAACCTGGTCGTAATCCTTTGTATTTTTTATTTTGGTCTCAACATTTCGGAATCTGTTGTGGATTGCTTTAGATTTTGATTGTAAATCATTAAAAGCTGCTTCGGTATCTACAATAAGTGAAGAAAATTATCATATATTTTATATATATTTTTGGGGGTTCAGAATTGAATGTAGTAAAAACAGTTTCATTGACGTATGAAAGCGCTGACCGAAGCACATTTTCAAGGAGAACTCAACTCTTCCATACGTCCATGACGGATTGGGGGGTGGGGACTTTCATAACATCCGAAAATAAGGTCCCATTTCATAACGTCCGAAAATATATGAATAGGGTGGGTTTTCGAATCTCCGTCCGCAGACCTGTACCTAAAAGTATGCCTTGTTACACCCCCTTTTCCCCCAACACCCCACCCCCAGTGATTGTAACTAGACATTACCATTTAATATCACTTCATAGGTCTGATTAACCTTCTGTTATTGTAACGAGAACAACAGGAAACCAAATACTTGTATATTTGGTGCTATTATTCCTGTTATAAATAAAAAAACATCTGTTTTCGTCTACTTTTCTATTATTCAAAATATAACACCATAAAAAAAAACAAACAACAGAGGGATACAAACGAACATATACCATACCTCTATAAAATGTCTCTATCTCCATCACCTTTTCGTGAGATTTGAAGCATTTGTTGAGGACAGTTTCAATTTCTAAAAATTAATAGTAAGATTGCAATAAAATTTTAGATTTTAAGATATCAATAGATTTTAAGATATCCATATATGTTATGTATCAAAATTTTATCCTATAAATAGTTTTTTGACATAAGTTTCAAATTAACTATTTTAATTAAAAAAACCTACTTAGTTTTCATTAAAACAACCAGTGAATATGCATATTTATGTTAAATCTATAATAAGATATAGAATATGTTTGTTTGAATGGTGTTTCATGCCATTTTTAGCCATTTTTCAGTTATATCATGGTGTCCATTTTTTTATTGCGGGAGTATGCCGGATTACCCGGAAAACGATCCCCGACCTTCGGTTAGAAAACTGACAATCCTTATCAATTAAGATTGGGCCTAGTGCACCCTCCCCACGATGAGTCTCGAAATCCGCAACCGTTGACACACATCGTGATCAATAGTAGACGACCTATTGACCACTCAGCCACCGATGCCCCCATATAATGTGTTTGATGGTGTTTTAACGCCACTTTCAGCAATTTTTCAGCTATATTATGGCGTCCAGTTTTTATTGGGGGGAGGAAGCCGGAGTACCCGGAGAAAACCCCTGACCTGCGGTAGGAAAACTGGCTATCCTTGTCAATTAAGATTGTAGTCGACCCGGCCTGCAGTAAGAATCGAACCCGCAATCTCAGTGTTGACAGACCACGTGATCAACAGTAGACGAACTACCTTGACCACTCGGCCACCGAGGCCCCCCACCCCCATAGAATGTGTACATGTGCAAATGTTATGAGGTTAATTACAATCTTGTTTTTAACAGACGAAAGTCATCTCATTATTTAAGTGCGAGTAAAAGCAAGCGTGCCGTAGTTCTTGAGTTTTGACGTACCTGCATTTTGCTGTTGCATCAACACAAGCAGGTAAGATGCAATACCGATAAGACCACAAACACCAACAAACCACATCGTGTCTTTCCACGGAAAAATACTTTCATCCTGGAAAAACAACAACGTGAATCTTATCTATCTCTAACATTTCGTCGAAAAGAAATAAGCAAAAAAATCAAGAGAAAGGTTAAATTGATACATATTAGTTTACTCTTTATTTCATATGAACTAAAGCCTCATAATAATTTCATTTTATTCTGATTTCTTTTTCTTTTTTTCTTTTTTTTTTTTTGGTACAGAGAACCATCAACTTTCTGATGACCACCCTCCGACGATGCCCTTGTTAGTTCTTCTTTGTTTGAAAATTCAACAATGATGTCAAACTGAACTATATGTGTATTTATTTATATATGTTAAGTATTCATACCTCGTAATCTATAAATTCCAAGTGGGAAGGGTCCAAAACGTAAATATTATTTAACCTACAATAGATACAGTCAAAATTATTTTTCAGAACACATCTTTTTTTCAGTATACATCCTATGGAGAGAACAGTGAAACACATATCTGATATATCTGATTAGTAATAATTAACGGCTAGTTTTATTATTTTTATTCAACAAGCCCCAAATCCCCAAACCCCAAATCCCCAAACCCAAAATCCCCAAACCCCAAATTCAAAATCCCATCCCATCCCGTCCCGTCCCGTCCCGTCCCAGTTGTAGCTGATAGGGGTTTTGTTTTTTGTGATGCTGATGACGTTGCATTTATCGGGATGAAATGCCATTTTCCATGTTTCTTCCCACCTTTCAAGTTTAATTAGATCTGTTTGTAATGTCTGTGCATCTGAATTTGATTTGATTGTCAGATAGGCAATTGTATCATCGGCAAATAATCGTACAGTTGATGATAAGCCTGATGGAAGGTCATTAATATAATATAAAAACAGACTAGGACCCAGAACAGAGCCCTGGGGAACTCCTGACTCGACTGCGAAATAATCAGACTTTTCACCTTCCAGGATAACAGCTTGTTTGCGATCTAAACGGAAACTTTTTATCCAATTGTGAACTTCATTGATAAATGCCAGTAATTGAGTTAAAACATTATACTTGAACCGACGTTTACAAAAAATATCCGCTGACAGTCGTGTGTGATAATGTCATCTACGGAAACAAACCAAACAAGAAAACTCAGACGGGATGAGGAAAACGTTTCTAATTTGCAAAAGTCGCCGCAACAAACAAATTGATTATATTCATTAAAATCGCTAAATAAATAAATATTACATTTAAATTTCTTTAAGAAAATTGTTTTTCAAGTATCTAACTGCATGAATATAAAGATAACTCACCCTAAATCCTCTCCAGGCGGATTAACTGACCAAGGTTGGAATATTATCATAATAAGTAGATTAACAAGCGCAATTGCTGCTGCCATGATGGCGCGGATTCTGTTGTTATCGACGTTTCTATACAACGTCATAAAACGACAAGATGGCCACAATACTGAAATTCAACGTTGCGGTGAAGCTTTGGTGTTTTACAGAAAAAGCCGAGTACCAACAAATGGTTATCTGCAGAAAGCGAGTGAATATGTCAGTAATGCCAATCATTCAAACAGATTCACTGAACAAAAATTTAATGTTCAGCGAACAACATTTCACCTTTACACAAGACAAGAACAAGTTATGTGAATAAACATGACCTTATACCATGAAACTAAAACAAACCAGTCTCGTAGTATGTCGCAATACCCGATAATTATTATAAGCATTCTTAGTAAAATTACTAGCCAATATTGACAAATTGTTGTGTTACGCAAACTATTGTGAAAATCGATTAACTTAGGAAACTTTGCACACTTTGGCCTAAGTCTTAAACACGGAGATGGTATGCAGAAGATACGAAATAAGAAATATCCGAAGTAAACGAACAAAAAGTCACCGAGATACCAAGACAAAAGCTACCAGACTGCCAAGACAAAGGTAACAAACATCTCGTTACTTAATAAATGATTTTGTTTTATGAACATCAATTTAAGCAGTTGATGACAAGACAGTTCAAGACAACTGTTAACGAAAACTTGACTATAAACTCACAATAGACTGATATATCCCTATTGTACTAAAACCTGCGACTGATGAACTAGCAACTGAAAAATTAAATACGTTGATTTTTTTTTACTACTGTCAACTAAACAAATGTTGAAATAGGTTCTGCGAATTTTAAACGCGGAACTAAATATTTTAATATAAACCCGCTGAACTAGGAACTAAAAAATGCAATGTTGAGCGAGGAAATCAAAATTTGTAATAATGAACCAGTAAACACCAGGGTTGAAATAGGAACTGCGCATGTTGAACTAGTAACTGAAAATCCAAATTTAAAAAAAAAGTAGCTGCGCATGCTAAACTCGGAACTATTAAATTTGGACAAGTAAGTACAAAATTTGAATATAGGACCAGAAACTACGATAGTGTTAAAACAGGAACTGGTAATGTTCAGCTAGAAATGGAAATGTAGGAACTAGGAACTGCGACATTTTATCGAGCAAATAAAAATTTGGAATAAGGAACCCATCCTCACAAGTCAGGGTTTATGTGTCCACATGTGTCCTCCTTTCATGGACACATGTGGACACAGAAACGACACATGTGGACACAGAAACCCTGACTTGCGAGGTTGTAAGGAACCAAGAACTACGAAATATTTACGAGGAGCTTGAAATTTTGAATATCAAACAATAAATAACAAATGTTGAAGTAGGAACTGAATGAACAATGTCTAACTGATTCTTGAATGAGAAACCAATCTTTTTAAAAAATCATTTATAAATCAAATAAGTTATTTATTAACAATCAGCTTCCTTTCGATTTACATAAACAGTTGACATGTTTAGCAGGGACACATCATATCCACTCGTTATCGCAATAGGCCGTATGTATGTTTAGCAGGGACACATCATATCCACTCGTTATCGCAATAGGCCGTATGTATGTTTAGCAGGGCTACGGACTATCCACTCGTTATCGCAATAGGCCGTATGTATGTTTAACAGGGCTACGGACTATCCACTCGTTAACGCAATAGTACTCTTAATTAAAAAGTGTTCTACATACATTTATGAACATAATTCTCATTAATTTTACGGAGTGTAATTAATGTGCCAATTTCATTTCAAACGTACACTGTACAATATTCAAGTGTGGGTATGTTTTATACTTGGACGCACACTGGAGTAATTGTTAACAATATGCACTATATATATGCAGATACATCAATATACCAGAAACAATCAATCTTTTTTTCTGTGTATCTGTAAGGACAATCCCGTGAAAACATATTTAGGTTTCTTCAAAGAATCGCAAAAGGCTGAGATCGCCGTGGTGAAAAGCATGTGCTTTAATGCTTGATACGAAATTTAACAAATTGTTAGAATGTTTAAGGTCTGTGTAAACAATTGTGTAATTTGCTGAAAAGAAGAAGAAAAGGTTGACAAAAAATTCCTCTAAATATTCCATAATATTAGTTGCACAACATAAATATCGGTAACATCTTTCTGTGAAGCTTAAGAGAATGTGTTTGAAAATTGTAAAAGGAGTTGATTACACAAAATAGGTACCCTGCTTTATAAAAAAATCACCCTAAAAAGACTAAGTTAAAATATTTAGAAACGTCGAAATAAAAAAAGTCTAACAATTCCATAAAAGCAGGTGCAAAACTTCGATATGTGTGCAATCCTCTGTAAAGTATTAAGGATCTGATTTGGAAACCGTGAGTAGTTAAGGTACCCAAAACGGACCCTCTCCTCTGTAAATATGATGAACAATGACAGTTTCCAATTCTGGAAAATAGAAGGTCAATATTTATGCAATCTTTCTGTCAAATTTGCTAGTGTCAAGTTTCAAGTCTGGCAACAATCTAGTCCGAGAATCCTCTGCCGTCCAACGTTTTTTTTTCTTTTTCTTTGTTGCGTGGGTCCCACGCAAAAAAAAGGCGTTGGACAGCGGAGGATTTCCGGACTAGCAACAATCTGGTTGAACAGTAGATAGTCTGTTCGCAATTTTCTAGTGTTATGTGTTATGTGCGTAATTACTCATGAGTTTACCTGAAGATGTGTATGCCCAATTTAGTGACCTTTGACTGGGCTTGACAAGACTTAAAATATGTACTCATCGCATTCATAGCACGACCAGACTTTGGTCAGTTGATTTTTGTGGTTATTCTTTCATTAAAAGGGGGTGGGGTAACTTGGTTTATATAGGGTAAAACGGATGTGCGGCTAGAACATGTCAAATTTTTAGCTCTCCAAAATATATGAAAAAGTAGCTTTTTTCATTGAAATATATATCAGTGGGTAGTTTTACATTATCTAAAATATCCATGTCTCAATTCTCATCTTAAGCTCATGTAAACCAAGGTGATTTTACAAACCAGGTGTTCCATTAACATCACTTGATAATTTTTGTAGTGAATGGACTATTTTGTCAATAGGGGTGTGGAATGATAAAATATATGAACAGGTCTGATTTAATAATTAGGTCCCGTTTCATAGCGTCCGAAAATATATGAATAGGGTGGGTTTTCAAATCTCCGTCCGCAGACCTGTACCTAAAAGTACCTCTTGTTACCCTCCCCTCCCGTGGATTCTTTTAGTGATTTTGTTGTCTAGTATTCGATAATGATAGACCCGTGATCCTCCACGAGTTTTAGAAATTGTCCCTGAATTCACGTAGTTTTTTTACGTCCTTCATCGATGAGACAGTATTGTACGTGTGTTCGTAGAGCCCAGCGGAAAGAGCGAAAACACGCGACAATTGCTAATACTAGTAAAGATCACGCGAGTTTTCCCAATAACGCATGTTCTGAATTACATGTGTCTTACATAAAAAAACAATTTTCACATATATGACTCCCTTGCGTGATTAATGACCTTTTTTGCTTCATGCGTTCTGATTAATGCCGCAACGAGTAACGCTCTTGTTTCAGGCGTTATGAGTGAATGCAGCACCGAGTTGAGACGATTGCGCATGAAATCGACTCTACCCCAAAATCGGTCATATACGAAAGAAATATTGATCTGTTTTTCGCGGCTTTTGTAATAACTGTGATGTATGTGTTTGATTTATATCTGATTTATGTATAATTATAATATATAATTGATATAGATGATCTCTGTTATTGGATCATCGTTTGGTCTATTTCCTTTGTGAATGTTAACTATAATAGTCTGAGTACAATTGTTAATCAGTTTGTTAGTACTAAACAAACTGACACTGACATTATATGAACAGATGTTTCTAGTAGACTGTAAATGAAAAGTAACGAATCACACATAAAGGCACAAAATATAAATAACGATTCAAGATTATCCGAGATGTCACAATCTTTTACCTTTATTTATCTGTATTTTCAATAAAAAAACATTTACACGATTGTATATATAACATTGGATTGGTAACTTGACGACTCGCTGCCATCAAAACTAAAGTACATTTATTTAAAATAATTAAAATTAAACTGTTTGAAAGAAGCGGTCTCAACCACAAGACATATCAAACATCCAACAAAATCTGCTATGAACTATCAGGTGCTTAAGCACAATGGTTTTGTCTTGATACAGGCGTCTCGAAGGAAGACGCAGTGAAAAGACGAGTTCAAAGCAAATGATGGTGCGAACAATTTCACAATGCTCTAAACCTTTACACTCCAAGCAAATTCTTGCAGAAAGATAATATGCAAACACTCATCAACTGTCCTGTGTTGATGACATGTAAACTTTCTTTGTATTCAAATATGTATCTCGAAGGTCGTTGTTGTCTGTTAATTCATTTTATTCGTCACTTTTTTTAATGTTATGTTATGGAGTTTTCCTATGTAGGGAGAAATCTGTTTTTTTCTGTTTTTGAACTCACTGTTTTTTTATGTTTTTTATCTCATGTAAATTATCTGTTATAATTATTTTAAGTTTACCGTTATCTGTTTGGGTAAAAATAAAAAAAATGTTAACCTGTTAATTGACCCCCATCTGGCCCTTCCCCTACCTCAACCCTTCATTGTCGACGTATCGCGACAATAGCAAAAAGGTGGAGCCAAATGAAGATATAATTTTTTGATAGCATCTTTTTTTCATTGAATTGAAATAGCTTATCTATGAAGACCTATAAATAAACGTGAGTTTTGTTAGTCCCAGGTAGAAGTTGAAAAAAAAGAAAGCAATAAAGTAGTTAAATAAAAATAGTGCAATAGCTGCAATATATTTTATTGATCATACTGGTCTTTGTAGTTGCTAATCTGATTTTGATTTAGTTTTTTTTAATCTTAAGAAAACTATATGACTGATGATTGCTTTACAATCTCCTATTAAAACTATGTGAGTTTGCGCACTTGATTGAAACTGTAAACTTCCGGATCTTAACAAAGCTGACTGCTACGATAAGGATTAAACCTCATACGGTCAGAACTAATTTATTTTCCTGTTACGCATAGATTTAACGAAAGAAAATATACAACTTTGGTAAGTTTAACTATGACGCATGCGAGAAAATATTGAAAAAATAAGGTCGGTTGAATTTTCCATTAGCACTTCAAAACACGGATCACCGGCACCAAAATGTCCCGACCAATCTTGTGATTATTATTTTGCCGGTGTAGTTTCTTTTTCATTATTTTATCTTATTTTTATCTTATTTAACCTGTCTGGGATTATTGCTAGTATGACAGCACACAGTTTTTTTTTTAAATTTCTTAATTTCTTTCTCGGGTAATAAATCTGTCAGTGATTGGGAGAAATTATACACAGCTGACGGACACAGTCACAGTGTCTTTCATTCTTTTGTCAAGATAAAATCACCTCGTATGGTACGGAGACACAGTACACTTTTTAATGAAAAAATGAGAAATCACATTCATAATTCTTTTTGAAATTCACACATGCCCCAACAAATTACATCAATATTTGGAAACTAATTATATAAATTAAATCAAGCCATTTTCCAGTCACTTTTTATTGTTTTTTATCATATCCTCTGTTCATCTTTTTTCCTTATTTCTGTTAACTCACCCAGTGACCTCATAATCAATCCTAAAAAAAATATAATATTAGCTGGACATAAAACAGTATTTAATTTAAAGAAAAATCATGGTATTTTTGCGCAAGTAGAATTTGCATGTACTAGTACATCCCTGAAATTTAGTTACTAATTGACGACTTTCCAATTTGAAAATCGCCACCTAGTGTCCACTTCCGGTACTAAAAACTGCGGCTATAGCCACAGTTTGTTCTATTGAAAACTTATGAAATGGATAATTACCTTTGATAAATTTTAATGCTTTATGTAAATTACAGGTGTCAAAATCTAATTGAAGATGTTATTAAAACCCCATGCTTGTGTAAACATGATTGTTAATTAATTATCCATAATGTTTATTACCCCATTTACCTGATGCTAATCAAAGGTAGAACCCCAGCTGTTTTATAGCTTAATTAAACAAGCTTACCAGTGACAAACATGTTAAAATATTCAAACTCACCTGTTGCCTATGGCTATAGTAACATCTACTAATGAGGATAATTAGATAATTTAATTGGCATAGACGAACAATACAAAAAAACAATGCAAAATCTTTATTTCAATATCATAGTCTTTTAGTGATGATAGCCGTAGTTTTTTTAACTGGAAGTGAAAAGGGAGATAAATCATGTAAAACTGGAAATGGGTCAATTGTGAATCATCAGGTGGGGACCATACTGTGAGGGTTCACAGTGCTCCACCCACAGAGCTGGTCAACGCATTCGGAAGTAGCAGATATTGGATGCTCTCTGGTGGTGGACCACAATGGGTAACATGTTTGGAGAGTTTAAAGACCCCCTTCTTTGTAGATGGTAATAAAAGTAGGCTAGTTATAACCTCTCCAAAAGGCTAAATTTTAGGTCCCTACCAGCATCCCATACTTTTCCAGTGGCTGTCAAATTTTGTGCACTTTGGTCCATCTTTTTTTAATTGATTTATTGTTCTTAAATTACTAGTAAGTAATATAACTTGTTCTTATCCTGAATATGGCTGAAACACAGCTCGCTGGACGTAAAGCAAACAATTAATCAATCAATCAATGTATCATAAGGTGTATGGGCCAACACGGAGAACACAGTTGCATGTCATTGACCTTTTAATGCTTTATTGAAGACATTTTACATTGTACAATATATAGATCTGCAAACACATTCTTTTGTCAGTTAAATCTCAATGGTCCAAGTTCTATTAAACTCATAAAAGTAAAACATACATTGAAAATATTAGTTAAGAAATAGTTCTTAGTGTTATTCTGTGTGTGTCTTTACTAGTACATTTACATATATATGTTTTAGACATTGGTCCTGTTCTTTTACCATGGAACTTTTGGCAGGAAAATGTTATGATACCTGTGCCTAATTTTTGTTACTGCATTATTGCAACCTGTGACATTTCCTAATTTTTGTTTGTTAATTGTTTCAGACTTGGTAATTCAATTAAAAATTTATATATTTTGTAAAAAAATAGTTTGGGAAAAGTGCTTTACTGCTAGATAAACTTTTTATGTGGAATTTTAAGTGTATTTATTATCCAGACATTTAATCTTCTTCTTCTGAATTGAATTCCATAGTCAATCTCTGTATCTTACCTGACTTATTTGTAAATGACTTTGATTTAAATCTGATACAAATAGTTGAAATTGTTTTGAAATTTTGAAATGGACATCCAGATATATACTAGTATAATTTTATAATCAACGAACTATGTGTTCCATCAAAATGAAATATAAATCTTTGCTGACATCAACATCTCGTTTAGCATCATCAGGTGAATTTACCTTAATGAATAAGTATACAGGTAATATTTCTGTTGCCAAGTAGCGACCAGGTGATTGTTCAAAACCAAGTCTTTTATCTAGTCGTACAGCTCTGACAATTTGTAAAAACTTACTTCTGATCTTTTGTGAAATTCTCGTGCTGTCTGGATATTTATTGTTGCAGGTAGAGTTGAGGTTTCTGTCATTTTAATTCACGTCTTTCCATATGCGCGCCACCTACCGGTAACATGTTCAGTAACTCTAGTTTACATGTAAGACTGTAGTTGGTATACAAGCCATAACATAAATCTGTCACACTATACCTTCAATAAACAATTAATTGGCACCTACGTAGGTGAAAACCCCATTAAATAAAAAGGGATATTAAAATGTGTATCAGATATACAGACTTTGCAAACTTTTGTCAAATAAAAGTGTGTATTTAAAAACTCCTAATTTATAAGTATACACAAAAAGTGTTAACATATGAACTGTAGTTAATAAGCTGCTAATAAATTGTTAGTATAAATTACTTTCACACTTTGTGCCCCAAGGAAATTAATTACCTGTTCATCGGATGCAAGATACCATACCTGGCTGCCGGTTAGATAAAGGTGATTTTTATTGTGGTGTCAACGAATATACGTGGAATGTAAATGACATAAATGTATTACTTGTACATGTAATTACAAGCCTTTGATGTACAGTGTATGTGAGCACAGATTTCAATAGGTTGACAGTTATCAGTTACGGATAATTTAATGATTACATATACCTATAATTAAAAAAATATACCACTGAGAAGCTTCCTGTACAGGTGAATGGTCTTAATTGGAAAAGGTACACGTGCAATTTAGTAATAATTACCATGGGAAAATGTATTGTTTGTTTCGGATACGACCTTCAAAGGTATTTTTTACCCACAAGATTTGGGATAAGCATTTTCCAAATTGCAGTCGTATAGGTTTAGTGGAATATGTCGAAAATAAAATAGCTTAAGATTATTTCCTTTTTCATGTTTTTAATTGGAATGTTTAAGAAAATTATTGCAACCCAGAAAGGAGCATCGTTTTATTGCAGTCATGTAGAGATGTATTAACACGTGATTTCAAGCCAATGAAGGAATGCTCCTCCCATCGTTAAGTTTTTCCCGCCACACCTATTGATTGGATTGTAATAGGTGTGTTGCTTTTGATACACGGGGCCACCCACCTGTCAATTAAGTCACATCAGGCGTTCAAAGGAATGACAATAGACACTGAATACTCGCATTGTGCAAGTCCGATTGTTGTTGAATTTCTAGACAATTATATTATCTGTCAAATGAACAATTGTGTGAACCCCAAAAAATAAAACTGGAACGTCACAATAACGATGTCAATATATGTTGCAAAACATTGTTTTTATGGTTTTTAATGCATTGGAAATAAGTATTTTCTCACTGAAAGTTAGTGGTAAGCATATACTGCATGTGCGAGTCATACATGTAAATCGCGGTTACCCGCCCCTTTAAGGGAGGTAACACCACTTAATTCGCAATCGGCGAATTGTATATTACATGTAATTTGTATAACAAATTACATGCTTTTTGTTTGGTTTAATTATGTTTTAATTCCACTTTTTTTAAAAACTTTTTATTAGCATGCAGTTTTTTATTAAGGAGGCTGGAGTATCCAGTAAAAATCCCTGACATTTTAAAAATATCATTCCTTTAAATAACAAAATCTATTCACATATACATTTATGTGTATGTCACTTAATATAATGGAAATTCTTTATTTTTTATAATGCACATGTACATTTATCAAGAAATCTGATACATACTTGCATGTTCCTGCACACATTTTTTGCCAAGCTGGATATTTGATTTTCATGGACAAAAAAGGACATGTTTATTTTTCACATATACCAGTATGCAGCAAATTACATGAAATATTTTTCAGTATATTTTTATAGTATTTGTAATTAATTATAGCAAATTACCATAACTGGAATTATAGGGTTGAAGTTGATTATACCCCCCCCCCCCCCTCAAACTTGTAGGAATCACCCTGTCTGTCTGTCCGCCTGTCCACATCCTTTGCAAGCACTTCTCATCCTAAACCACATGTACTACAGTAACATGGTGGAAATTAGATTTAGTCCTGTATGTTATAACTTAAGAAGGGGCTTCAGTGGCCGAGTGGTCAAGGTAGTTCATCTACTATTGATCACTTGGTCTGTCAACACTGAGATTGCGGGTTCTATTCTTGCTGCAGGCAGGGTGTACTCCAATCTTAATTGACAAGGATTGCCAGTTTTCCCACTGCAGGTCGGGGGTTCTCTCCAGGAATTTCGGCTTCCTCCCCCAATAAAACTGGACACCAAGAAATAGCTGAAAAATTGCTGAAAGTGGCATTTAAACACCATTCAAACAAACAATATAACTTGAGAAAGTTGTTTCCCAATCATTTTAAATTACATAATATTTCAGGTGACCAATAAACACAGATTGAGTGCAAATTTGACCAATTTCATGTGTTACTCCGGAGTTGCTGCCCCCTATAATACTGAAAATAGAAGAATTGTGAGGTTTATTTTGAGTATTAAGCCTTAACCAAATCATTTGACATTTGAAAATATTTTGAGGTCATTACTGCACATGGATTTAGTTCAGATTTGACTGAGTTTGCTTTTGTCATTTCTGAGTTATGAAAAAAAATTCCCATGCTACTTTGTGCTAGGGCATCATTGTCCTAGGGTCACATTATTCTTTTATTGTTATAATAACTTAAACTAAAGAAAAATCAAGAGCTTAATAATATCTTGGTACATGTATGATACAAATGTGGAATTAAAAAAAATCTCACATTTTCTGTGAAGTTTTCAAACTGTGGCTTTATTTTCCTCTAGATACTATACAAGTACATGTATTGCTGATGTTCACTTATTGAAGATACCTGTAGCTGGCTGAATGTTAAGCAACCCTCATTTATTGTCCCTGTTACATTGGTTGCAGGAACAATATATTTACAATACATTTTGTATGTCAGTGTTCTAACTCTGCCATCTGCTTTATTGTAATAGTTTTGTTGAGAGAAATGAAATACACATATTTTCGTTTTCATAACTTTTTTACCTTCTCAAATCTTTTTGGTTCTTGATTATCTAATCTTCACAGTTACATTTTTTCAACACTGCAACCTATTGTTGAAAATTAGTTGATTTTTGAAATTCTGTGAAAATGTAACACTTGAGAGATTAGAAGTTTCAACTTTTGTATTTACTAGTATATATGTTATATTAAGTTGTTGTGAGAGTCTTGGTTGCAAAGAGAATATATAATTTATAGCACTATCAAATTAAAACTACTGAAACCACTGAAATTAATTTACAGTAGCCTAATTCTATACATGTATATTCATTTTCTTATTCTCTTGAAGTTAATATTTCTCTGATGGATAGTATAGGTAGGTTACAATTAGTACATGTAAGTAAAATATGTTATAGTATGATGTAGATTTATGTATATAAATTATAGTATACTGTTGGTTCATTGATATAAATTGAATACATGTACTTGATACTCGGTATCAGGATTTGTTGGCATTAACTTGTACGCTACTAGTACAACTTGGGGTCAGTTTGTGTTTTTCATCTGTTTACAGTGTGTGTGTGCATGTGGACAGAGTACATGTAGATTAACCTTAAACTTTTTTGTCCTGCCAAAGGCCAAATAGGCAATTGTACAAAATAACAGATTTAAGTGAAGTGGGCTGGCCACTGAAAACATTTAGAAAAGCCCAAATCCATAGATCCACAAAGCTCAATGCAGGTTAATAATGTTATCGGTACTTGTAAGTAGACAACATATTTTCTCCTTGGCCCGCCCCACTAGAAGTTATAGAAAAAAAGGGACAAGGAATAAATTGCGGTATTTATTATTGGGTTTTGGCTATTTAAGTTTTGGTTATTTTCCCAGTTTTCAAAAGGAAAGTTCTTTAACTAGGAAATCCCCATAAACACTTTAATGAAATAGACATACATGTATTTTAAATAAATAGACCATTTAACACTCTGCTTTCACGTTACAACCGTGTTTTTAAACCTTCTAATTTTATGAATGATTTAAATCGTAAGATTTAATACATGGCTAGATCTTTACTGACCCTTTATCTGATAAAGACGTTTATTTAATGTTATGACATAAAGTCACATTACAGATAAATACTGTTATATACCTACATGTAAACTAAAATGTAGACTTTTTACATTTGTATAGTGTACAATTAAGGAAGTTAATTATATAATCCATGGAGACGACAACTGTTTAGTTTTAAATTCTTTTGGTGTTTGTTTTTATTTTCCCAATATTTATTGATCTACTACATGTACTAGTAGTACAGCACACATTGGATATATTGAATATTTGCATCAAACCAAACTAGGTATACATTCATCTGAAAAAATAGTGATCAGGATGTAAGATCTGTTGGTAGATTATATCACTTGTAATTCTTTAGTTTATGAATCATATCTATAATCAGTTTATCCTTGAAATTACATTTAGTTTCTACATTACTTAACTGACCTACATGTACATGAACTAGTACTAGTAAAAAAAACATTTTTAGTATATATGGTAAAACCTTTTTAGTTCACCAGGACCTTTCAGGTGAGCTAAATGGTCATTGTCGGTTATTCTCACCTGTAAACTTTTTACATTTCAATTGTCTTCTCTGAAACCACTGGGCCAATTTAAACCAAACTTGGTCATGTTCATTGGATAGACCTTTACAAAGTTTGTTTTTCTATACTGATTGGAAAACCAGTATGGCCATGGCCACCACCACAGGACTTTGTTTAACCACCCTAACTTTGTTTGACATAGGACCCAAATTGAAATTGTTTGAAAAGGCTTCTATGCTAAAAACAGTTAACCAATGCTTTTTTAATTTACTACATGTCCAAGAGTAAACCAGTCACTGTTACCAGTTGTTAACGACATGGCTTGAGAGGTTTAACCATCAAATTAATGCCTTTGGTAAAATCATTATATATCAGACAACTTGTTGACTTAATATTAAATAACTTTCACTAGTCTGTGTCTATAGATAGGGATTAGGATAACTAGGTGATTGTTATTTAATAGCTGTTATCTATGTAAGGCTAATCTTGTGAATGGATAGTCCCTGATCTCTCTGTGAAGCATTGATTAAAGCATTTGTTTTATTGATTGGTTTATGATATGAGACAGTGTTAGAAAACTTACATTGTATTGATAGCAAAAATCTACCAGGATTAAAACAATGATCTGCGGAAAAAAACCTTTTGCACACGATTAAAGAGCATGCTTACAAATAGTCAACTCCACAGTTTGAGAGAAATATGCTTATTTACCAATTGTATTATATACTAGTACATGTAAATTTCAGTTATTTGTTTATGGTGAGTGGAAGATACTTGTAAGGTCAGCTGTACTTTAAGGTCATTGGTTGAGTTTAGATTTATCTGTATCCAAAATTCGAATAATTCAATAATTCAGTATATCGCCCACTATGGTAACAAAGGTCACTACACTTGCATGTAGTAGCAAATGGGAACAGAAGGGACCTATTATTCAATTTTATTAATCTGTTAGACTTTTGATGAAGAGTTGTATGGAATGTGGTAAGTGTAAATGTAATTTACTCAATCAGTGTTGCAGAATAAATAGACTGGCTTGGATGTTCTTTTAAAAAAAAATAAGAAAATAAAAAAAGAACACTACTAGTACTATATTTTTTTTAAATCAGTTTATGTTAATAATCTTCAATTCAAATTAAATGTGTGTTTAACTTAAAACAAGTACAGTTATGTTTTTTATTTTGAAATTTTATGCCGGGTTGCAGATCTTTTGCAAACCCAGGTTACAGTATGGTGAAGTCTGGTGGTTGAGCGGGTGGGGAAAATAGGATACCTACATTTATTTTGTGTTATCAACTCCTCCAACAGCTTTCAACCAAAACTCCATTACTTAAAGATTGCATTGAAGTTTGCACCTGCTACATGTATTATGGAATTTTTCAATGAATGTTTTCTTCTTTTTCTAGATAATGTAACTTAGACATTTGAAGCACATTTTATACATATGGAACTTGGTCATGTTTCATATAATTTGCAGAGAAGATATAGTGCATGCCTATTTTGTGTAATCAAGTCCTCCTTAAGTTTTCAACCCAGATCTCTGAAATTTTACAAAAAGATTACACATGTATTGAAATATGCACCTGGAGTTATGGAATTTTTCAAGGAATGCTTTAATATTTTTCTAGAAAATGGAACTTAGCCATTTTTAACACACTTTATACACGATGGTTCTGTTATGGTGTAATCAAAAATTGTTAAAAAAACATTCACCATTTATTAAGACATTTGCTTTTGAAACCCGGCCATTTCAAACTTTTGTGATTTTTTAAAAATTATCTTGTCTGGTAATGTATATAGCTTTAATTTAAACATTTCTTTTTTTCTGAGAGAAAAATAAATTATACTGTTATTTTTTATGTATTAATGTAACTGTGTAGAAAGTAATTTTAATTGAATAGACTTGGTAAAACATCATTACATGTACATGTATTATGTGTTCCCTATTGTCTTTAAATAAGGTACTCAGTGCCTCGGTGGAGTAAAGATACTTACTTTTAATCACATGTCTGGCTCGGTTAACACAGAGGTTGCAAGAAAAGGTCTTACTGTGGTCAGGGCAGGGTGTGCTCAACTCATCTTAATTGACATGGATTGCCAGTTTAACTACCCAAGGTCATGGGTTTTCTCCAGGCATTCTAGGTTCCTCTCCTAATAAAACTGAATGCCAAAATATACACTTAGCTGAAAATTGGCTGAAAATGGCATTAAACCCCATTAAAATAAACAAGTGGCATGTGCATGCCAGTGGTAAAATCTCTGAACTTCAGAGAAAGTAATTTGACTGAATGGATTTGATCAAACATGAAGTTACACTATTCATTATCAATAGATGTATCAGCATTATAAATTGCACTCGTGTACATAATACATGTATTACCTATTGTCAATGGATAATGAGGATTAAGTGTCAGTTATATATTCCCTTTTGTCTTGTGGTAAAATCTACAATAATCATTGAACTTCCATAAGTTATTTTTCAATACAAAATGTATATCGATGTTAGTTTCATTCTGAAAAATGCTTACTGGCATAATTTGTATGTACATGTAGGGTGACAGTTTTCAAATCACCCTTTTGGTGCCTTAAATTTTGTTTTAAACATAACATGGTGTGTTGGGATTTCATGTTGGCTTACTGATCTTTTAACATTGTGATAGTCTCTTAATTTCTTCCCTTGAGAACACAGACACAAATTTGGTTTTTACTCTAGAACATGTTTGACAATGGCATAGTTTCTGTTTACATTCTAGGTAGCTATATCCTCTTCATGTCAAAAATAGGTTGAGTCAATATGTACTGAATACCTCAACTGAAAAGAAATTTAAACCAGGATATTTAAATATTGGATGAATTACCCTGTTCTGTTTATAACATATGGTATGACATAATTCATATTTATGTGTCTAATATAAGGTTTGTAATTTTTGTTTTGATAAATTAATTAAATACCTTTGGTACATGTAGTTTCTCATTTAACTTTGAAAGCCTTGTGACAATGATTCATTATATTTTCATAACAGAGTTAATGTCATTTAAAGGTAGTTGTCTCCTAATTTATAATTTTTGGTGTTAATTTTCGTTTTTGTACGCCACTTTATTAATAAAACAAAAGTGAAATTGTTTTCTATTGTATAACTAAAATGTGCAGCAATACTAATATTTTGATTAGGTTAATCGAAGCTTCCCATTTATAAATATACCTGTATGTACTGTTTTCATGCACATTTCACAATATCACAATGAAAATCATGGCCTCATTGGCTGAGTGGTTGAGGTAGTTTGTCTACTATTTGTCTGTTTATCACTGAGATTGCGGGCTCAAGTCTCACTGCAGGAAGGGTGCGCTTGACTACAATCTGAATCAGTTTTCCTGCAGAAGGTCCTGGGTTTTCTCTGGGTACTTTGGGTACTCCCCCAATAAAAACTGGATGCCATAAAATAGCTGAAACATTGCTGAAAGTGGCATTTAACAACATTTAAACAAACATACACATTTATCCTTGAGTACAAAGGGAAGTAACTCACTTTAACAGGGGCAGTTATATGTTTTCTTGTCCATATTAACTTCTGATTGCTTAGACAGATGTCATATATTTATAACTTTTTTCAGAATCACAACATAAAATATAACAGTATAGTCAATATAAATAATAGGCTTGAATTTAATCTACATTTTATAAACATATTGGTAGAGTACAGTAAAGTGGGAGTCATTATTCATGTTTGTGGTTTGCCTCAGTATCACAGGCACACAAATTTGTTTTGATTCTGTACTGTTATGCATATTAAACTAACCAAGGAAATATTTTGAGTTTCTAATTTTTGTTGTGAATATACTAGTACACACACGTATCAAATACAAAAATGTACATGTATCATGTTCCATAATAATTTTAATACATGTACATGTCAAAAAATGATTTTTATTGGATGAGTGTACACAATGCAAATTTGCTTGTTTTTCAGTATTTTTTTCACTACTGTGTTCCTGTTTCTGTTATCAAGTTTAAACAATATTTCCTTATAATGTTATGTTTCCTAGAATAATTCTCAAGTACATATACACTTCTAGTACATGTACTACTATGTAGGGGGGGGGGCCCCATGGCCGAGTGGTCAAGGTAGTTCGTCTTCTATTGATCACATGGTCTGTCAACACTGAGATTGTGGGTTCGATTCTCACTGCAGGCAGGGTGTACTTGACTCCAATCTTAATTGACAAGGATTGCCAGTATTCCTACCGCATGTCGGGGGTTCTCTCCGGGTACTCCGGCTTCCTCACCCAATAAAAACTGGACGCCATGAAATAGCTGAAAAATTGCTGAAAGTGGCATTAAAACACCATTCAAACAAACAAACAAACTAGTATGTAGGAATTGTTCTTCTGATGCAGGGGCCTCGGTGGCCGAGTGGTCAAGGTAGTTCGTCTACTATTGATCACATGGTCTGTCAACACTGAGATTGCGGGTTCAATTCTCACTGCAGGCAGGGTGTACTTGACTCCGATCTTAATTGACAAGGATTGCCAGTTTTCCTACGGCATGTCGGGGGTTTTCTCCAGGTACTCCAGCTTCCTACCCCAATAAAAACTGGACGCCGTGATATAGCTGAAAAATTGCTGAAAGTAGTGCCATCAAACAATCTTCTGATGCAACAGTTACAAAAAATGTTAACCATGTTTTTAAGGTCGAATCTACTTTTTTTCACTCAAATTTGATCTTTATCCTAATTACCAGTATAGGGTTTTGTTAAGGAAATTTCCTTTTTTCTAAAAAAAATGAAGATTTTGCCAATTTCCATGAAAATGCAAATTATTTTATAAGGTAAATTCATAACATTCAAAAACCATAGGTACGTAGTTGAAATCATTCACGTGGATAATACTTGGAAAGTTCTTGGCCACCACCAAATTAAAAAAAACCCCACCCTTTAACTTTGTACTTGAGCTGAGTTTCACTTCAGTTAAAATTATTACTGTCTGATGGAAGAATAAAACATTACACAACATATTGTAGTCTTCAATGTCAGCAGGACACAGCTACCTTAAAAGAGAAGTAGAGAAGTATGTGATCAGTCTATACAAATAAACACTAGGATATTTGTATATAGCAGTCTTCAGATTTATATCTTGACTTCAGTGAAATGTGAAATATGTAAATGTATTGAACTACATTTCTGACATAATTTGACCTTGTCTACATCTCATATGGTGAATTATATTCTTCTTTTTACAACATTTTTTTTTGTTCATTTTACTGGATTTATTAAGTGTTACTTATGCATATAATAGAATTTGTGCTGACTAGGGATACTTTGCATGTACATGTAGGTCTATTTGATGCAGTACTGTGGTACAAAACACTGTTTTCCATAGTGTGGTTAAGGTCCAGCTTTTGTTTGCTTAGAGAATGGCAGTACACAACTCTGAATGGTTTCCATAGTGGGGTCAAGGTAATGCTTTGGTTGCTTACAGAACGGCAGTACACAACACTGATTGGTTTCCATAGTGTGGTCAAGGTCATGCTTTGGTTGTCTACAGAACGGCAGTACACAACACTGATTGGTTTCCATAGTGGGGTCAAGGTCATGCTTTGGTTGTCTACAGAACGGCAGTACACAACACTAATTGATTTCCATAGTGGGGTCAAGGTCATGCTTTGGTTGCCTACAGAACGGCAGTACACAACACTGATTGGTTTTCATTGTTGGGCCTAGGTCATGCTTTGGTTGCCTGCAGAACGGCAGTACACAACACTGATTGGTTTCCATAGTGTGGTCAAGGTCATGCTTTGGTTGTCTACAGAACGGCAGTACACAACACTGATTGGTTTCCATAGTGGGGTCAAGGTCATGCTTTGGTTGCCTACAGAACCGCAGTACACAACACTGATTGGTTTCCATAGTGGGGTCAAGGTCATGCTTTGGTTGCCTACAGAACGGCAGTACACAACACTAATTGATTTCCATAGTGGGGTCAAGGTCATGCTTTGGTTGCCTACAGAACGGCAGTACACAAAACTGATTGGTTTCCATAGTGGGGTCAAGGTCATGCTTTGGTTGCCTACAGAACGGCAGTACACAACACTGATTGGTTTCCATTGTGGGGCCTAGATCATGCTTTGGTTGCCTACAGAACGGCAGTACACAACACTGATTGGTTTCCATAGTGGGGACAAGGTCATGCTTTGGTTGCCTACAGAACGGCAGTACACAACACTGATTGGTTTCAATGTGGGGTCAAGGCATGCTTTGGTTGCCTACAGAATGGCAGTACACAACACTGATTGGTTTCCATTGTGGGGTCAAGGCATGCTTTGGTTGCCTACAGAATGGCAGTACACAATACTGATTGTTTTCCATAGTAGGGTTAAGGTCATGCTTTTGTTGTTTACAGAACGGCAGTACACAACACTGATTGGTTTCCATAGTGGGGTCAAGGTCATGCTTTGGTTGCCTACAGAACGGCAGTACACAACACTGATTGGTTTCCATGGTGGGTTCAAGGTCATGCTTCGGTTGCCTACAAAACGCAGCACACAAAACTGTGGTCATGGTCATGTTTTGTTTGTGTACAGAATGGCAGTACACACAACACTGATTGGTTTCCATAGTAGGGTCAAGGTCATGCTTTTGTTGCCTACAGAATGGCAGTACACAACACTGATTGGTTTCCATAGTGGGGTCAAGGTCATGCTTTGCTTGCCTACAGAACGGCAGTACACAACACTGATTGGTTTTCATAGTGGGGTCAAGGTCATGCTTTGGTTGCCTACAGAACGGCAGCACACAAAACTGTGTGGTCAAGGTCATGTTTTGTTTGTGTACAGAATGTCAGTACACAGAACACCGATTGGTTTCCATAGTAGGGTCAAGGTCATGCTTTGGTTGCCTACTGAACGGCAATACACAACACTGATTGATTTCCATAGTGGGGTCAAGGTCATGCTTTGGTTGAATACAGAACGGCAGCACACAAAACTGTGTGGTAAAGGTCATGTTTTGTTTGTGTACAGAATGTCAGTACACTACATATCACTGATCGGTTTTCATGAATGGGTTAGGTTTATGCTTTGGTTTAATTTGCCTTAAGAATTGCAATAAACAACACTGATTGTTCAGTGTCTAGGCTGAAGTAATAAGATTTGGGTAATTTCCCAACAGCTGTCTATTGGGTGTCATCAGACACTGACCTCACATGACAGCGGTCTATTGGGTGTCATCTGACACTGACCTCACATGACAGGGGTCTATTGGGTGTCATCTGACACTGACCTCACATGACAGCGGTCTATTGGGTGTCATCTGACACTGACCTCACATGACAGCGGTCTATTGGGTGTCATCTGACACTGACCTCACATGACAGCGGTCTATTGGGTGTCATCAGACACTGACCTCACATGACAGGGGTCTATTGGGTGTCATCTGACACTGACCTCACATGACAGCGGTCTATTGGGTGTCATCTGACACTGACCTCACATGACAGCGGTCTATTGGGTGTCATCTGACACTGACCTCACATGACAGCGGTCTATTGGGTGTCATCTGACACTGACCTCACATGACAGCGGTCTATTGGGTGTCATTTGACACTGACCTCACATGACAGTGGTCTATTGGGTGTCATCTGACACTGACCTCACATGACAGGGGTCTATTGGGTGTCATCTGACACTGACCTCACATGACAGGGGTCTATTGGGTGTCATCTGACACTGACCTCACATGACAGGGGTCTATTGGGTGTCATCAGACACTGACCTCACATGACAGCGGTCTATTGGGTGTCATCTGACACTGACCTCACATGACAGGGGTCTATTGGGTGTCATCAGACACTGACCTCACATGACAGCGGTCTATTGGGTGTCATCTGACACTGACCTCACATGACAGGGGTCTATTGGGTGTCATCAGACACTGACCTCACATGACAGCGGTCTATTGGGTGTCATCTGACACTGACCTCACATGACAGGGGTCTATTGGGTGTCATCAGACACTGACCTCACATGACAGCGGTCTATTGGGTGTCATCTGACACTGACCTCAATTTCAAGATTTAGTAGGAATATTAAAGTTCTTGGGTTATGTTGGTTTCTCATTAACCAAGCATGGCAGAATGACAATAGTTGATATACAATTTACTGGTATACAGGTTGGTTCCTCATCAAAAATACATGACAGTCTGGTAGGTGTGATCACTTGACCATGTCAGTGACTTCATCAGAATTATGTAACATTTTTGATTTGATTTATTATGATGCTATTTTATATCGATGTATTTTGTCACAACTGATCACTGAAACTGACGTGGAATATGCAGGTGAGACATTTTTTCGTGTCTCCACTTGTTTAGGAGAAAAAGGTTTCACCATTGTTAAATGATGCATTTTAGTTTCTACATCTTCCGATTATTTGGTCTATGACCAATTATCTGAATGTCATTTTAACTTCTTTTTTTTAGAAAAAGAGTTTCTTATTTTTCATCCGTGATCTCGTGCTGCACTTTAACAGAAGCATTAGAAAGATAGTAAACAGATAATTTAAACCAATACACATTTCATTTGATTTTAATCATGATTTTGACTTAAACATCTATTTCTGACAGATTAGTTCCGCCCTCTAAACAAGATAGTACCACTTGTCTGCAATCTGTTCTTTTTCTGTTTCATACTATTTTCTCTATTTTATCAGTAGAAATATCTGTCTTATGTGAAGGTTCTTGTGTGTTTCAAACTAACAATAAATCAGATTGAGGATAGCAAAGAGTCTATTTTGTGAAGATCAGATACATTTGATACAGTTTTCTCTAAGAATGTAAATTTAAAATTACATAAGGATTATAATGTTATTTTCAGTTGTGAATTTTTTCTATATTTCAAGGCTTTTAATTATTGTTCTAAGAAAATTAATTTGATAAGGTAAGGATGTTTTATATACTAAGCTGTATTGATTTATTACTTTGTGAAATTAAATGCAGGAAACGTCCTTGATTTCATTGAATTCACTACATCCTGTTTTATTGTTTAATCTTGCAGCTCTTGAAAGCATTTCATTGTATTTAGTGCAGAAAGGCATAAGTATTTGTTGTACTGGGTCTGTGTATTGTAACTATTTTTGTCTCTCCTGCAACAATAGTCACAAGAGACACGACATACATGTACACTATGGGAATCTGATGCCTGAAGCGGCAGTGGAGGCAGTGTTAACACTTGCGATTTTGTTTTAAGCTCTGTAAGCCGTAGGTCAATCAAATTCAGTCCAGTGGTATGTAGCTTATAATGAGTACTTTGCAGTCTGTCACCTGACCTTGTCTTCAATTTTACAGCCAGGGGTTACTCTTGTGAATGTTAAAGTTATTTGATTTAGGACTGTTCATGTTCTTATTTGGGTAGGACCATCCATATTTGTATCTTTGTGGAGGCTGGGAGACCACCCATATTCTGATCTGGGTGTGGCCTGTGGAACCACCCATAATTTTGTTTATCTGGGTGAGGCCTGGGGACCATCCATTTTCTTATCATGGATCTGGGATAGTGTGAAAGAATGACTATGTTTGCATTGTTTGACCTGGGTGTTAGTAAGTTGAAACTTACTAGTATGTGTACCATTTTTTCTAGTGTTAAATTTAGACAAATATCGATTCAGTTGAGCCTGAGTGGCCGAAAGTCTAGGCACTAGTATATAGTTAGGACATCTCAAATCTAGGATTAAGGTACTCCATGGCCAGCTGCAAATATGCTCCCATTTTGGTAAAATGTTTACATATTTTGCTCTCACAGTTACTAGTAAATAAAAGGACAATATTTAATTTGTTTCACACAAAAAATAATATGGGGAAAACTGTACAGTTTACTGTAACTTGATTGATGAAAAATGAAAGAAAAAGCCCAGAAACTAAAAACATTACACATTTGAATCAGAAAGTTTTATTTGACCCCTTCCAACTCATCAAAGTTTTAGTGAAGATGTATGGAGTGGTATCATGATGAGGTGATTGCAAAGATCTGACATGTAAAACAGATGGTTGAGAACATGTAGAAATTTGACTTCACAGACTTGTTTTTAATTACATTAATTGGAAATCCTTGTATGAAGAGCCTATGATTCATATAAAATGGGATTGAATTCATGTATATAACTACAGTACATGTGTAAAAATGATATGCAGAAAGTGATAAAAATGATACATGTTTGATTTGGGATGTATTAGTACTTTGGGTACACAATAATTTTAATTTTCATAATCCCATGTGCATAATCACATCTAAAATTGAGTATAAAAACCATCATTGATTTTATTTTCTTTATATTGATATGATCATTTAATCTTTTTCAATTATTTCAAATAAAGTGACAATGTGCCATATCAAACAAGTACTATCTTTAAAAAAGATAGTCAACGCATTTAACTGTTAGAGGTGTATTTAAAGTAGAAACTAAAAAAAAACAACAATAAGAACACAACTTTACAAAAATTACCAAACAAAAGAAAGAGACAAGAAACAGTAACGTTTTCTCTCATTAATGTGTGTAGGGGAGGTAAATTGATGCAAACTGTATCCAATCAAAATAAGGCTAATGCGGTTGCTACATTTATGTATTATTCATGGCCTTTTTCAACATGTTATTTAACATTAGGGTATTATCAAAAAGAGACTTTGCAATTAGAGCTCCATCTCCTGTCTGCACGTGAATGATGACGGAAGCAAAGAAAGAAGATTGGCATTAATGGCTTTAAAAATCATAGAGCTAACAATAAACATATTAAAATATCCCTAATGAAAAACTAATTCAGAAGTTGAAGACCAAAATGGTAAAAAAAAATGTAGGTTGTATATTAACTCGAAAACAAGTTAGTTAACATTTTAAAACTTCAAACTACACCTATTTTTTATAAAGAAATTTCATAAGCAAATATGTAGTTTACATGCATCAAGTAATATTCATTACAGTTTGCTATTTTATTGATTGGACTATCTTTTAAAACAGGAACTTCCAAGTAAAATATTTTAATTAGAATTGTATTAACATGAACACAAAATGTCAATTCAAAGCTAATTAAATGTGATAGAGAAATCTGTAATGTATATGCTATTCCACAAAAAGGGGTGGGGGATTAAATAATTGCAACGAAACCATCAGTGAATTTTATCCCTAATTCTATGGGATGTGCGTGTATAGTAAACAAAATGTGTTATCAACCACTGTGTCTCATGTAAGTCATTTGGCGACCGATGACCTAATTACCTTTGTGTAGGATCATTTGTATAACAATAATTTCACGATGTAGAGAGAGTGCGTGTGCAGGCGGTCAAATCAAGATCTATCATATCAGTTCTAAATGGCATTCTTTGTCATAAAAATTGTTTTCTAAAGTTTAATGAAGACTACCAATTGTTTTAAAACACCAATCTGTTGGAATTATAATTGAGAGATCCTTTCAGAGTATACGATAGTAGATTGTTCCAACGCAAAATTTTTTACTATTTTTGTCCAATCAAAATGCAAGTTTGTCTTCAATTATAGTTTGTAACTATAGGTATGCGTCTTTTAGTTCAAAGGTCACAATTTGAAAATATACCGACTGCGTCTGAAAAATACAGCAGTGCCTTTTCTCTCAGATTTTAAGCATATTAACTTGCATCGTGCATAAAAAGAATGAACTCTAGACAGAAAGTATTGACTTAAAGTGTTCTTTGTACATGTATATACAAAAATGTAATTATGATAAGTAAACTTTAATTTCCATTTCTAACAATTATCAGCTTCCCAAAAAACATAATTTGATTTGGTATCGTGCATGTATTACTGAAACTCTAAAGAGGGCAACAGTAATGTTGCCTTGTGTAATCCAGCTGGCTAGACATTAACATTTACAGGCTTAAAAATTGCTGATTCTGGCAACCTCAGTTGAGCTGAGTCATGTTTATTTAGTTTAATAAGATACATGTATATAGTGGTGTCACTAACTAGAGGTATAAATAGATATAACCTTGGATGCAGTGTGGTTAAGGTAATTGGTCAACTGTTGATCATGTGGTCTGTCAACGCTGAGATTGTTGGTTCAAGTCTCACTGTTTGGAGGTTGCACTCGACTTCAATCTTTAGACAAGGCTGTTTTTTAAGCACCCATTCAAACAAACAAACAAACAAACAATTTAATTCAAAAATTAAAGATAAACGATATACAACCTCATAATTTTATCTAATTATATAAAAAAGACAAAACATTAAAATTTCACTGAAAAACTATACCAACACCACCAATACAACCAACACCACCAATACGAACATAAAACACTGGCATGGAACAAGGTTGTACCTGGTAATGGGATTCCATACCCTCCCCCTTCATTTTAATAACCTAACAACACAGACCTGTAGATACACTTCACAGCAATTCCATATATAATATAAATACAAATGCAGTATTTGCAGATAAACTGGTAACATCATCTGCTACTACAATGATTCCATAACACTGCTACATTATTCAACAGACAATTATTTCAGTGCAAGATACATGTGAAGGTTTAATGTTTGCACAATACACAGAGGATTTCAGCTTTATAATGCTGACATGTCTTGCATATTTCAGAATGAGATGGTTTTACCACTTGACCTTTTGATTTCAACACCTTTGCTACTTATAAAATTTGTACAGATCAGTCCAGTGAAACTACATGTAAAATGAAAAAGAAACTAAATCTGTTTATTCATTAAAGTTACACCCACATCTTGTCAGAAACTTGAGCTATTTATTTTTTCATTTGTGCAACCCATGAATAAATTAAATTTCTTTTAATAAAATTATTCATTTTTAAACAAATTTTTATGTACTAGTAGTAGCCAGTACAAGTGTATTGTCACAGATGTAAATTAAGCCATAAAAACCTTTTAAACACTATGGTAGATTTTGTTATCAAAAGTTGCCAAGTAAAAATAAAATTTATGAAAGTGTGAAAAGGTTATACATGTACCTCATATATCATTTATGGAAAATGTTTTTGAGTTCTTCAAGGCTGAATAAATAAACATTTTTCAAAAAGTAAAATTCTAAAGTATGCAGAAGATGTGCATGGTATGTAACCAGAATGACCTTGAGAGTTATGTTATTGGGGCTACACATGGTTTGGAAGGAATGAAACTTGTCATTCTTGAATATATTGTAAAAACAACCTTCTATTACTAAGTAAATAGAATCTCTCAAAGAAATAGCTTCTGGAGCCAAAATCTAGAAATCTATTTTCGCATTTCTCTTAATACGCAGTAAATAAAAATGTTAGAATTCATTACTTCAGTAGTCAAACATTACAAGTGCATATGACACTATATACTTTTGGGAAACAATCTCAGGATCTGCATATAAATAAATATAATTCTACTTGTATACATACTAGTACAGTAAATGAATACAAAAATGCATATAGAACAAAATACCAACAAAACTTATTTTCTACCAGTGTTTGGACAATGTGTATGTTTACTGTACCAATGTGTTAAAATGTTATACTTCAAAATGTGTATTTCCATTTTAAGGTGCAAATAAAGGGACAGTATAAATATAATCTTAATTTCATAAATATTGAGATTTGTTTTCTTTCAGAGGCTTCAAGGCCTAACCTTCATTATACCCCCCGCTTGAAAAGCAGGGGTATATAGTGTTCATGGTGTCCGTCCGTCCTTCCGTCCATCCGTCCTTCCGTCCATCCGTCCTTCCGTCCGTCCGTTACACTTTCTATTATTTGCAACTCCTCCTACACCACTGAAAGGAATTTGATGAAACTTACACAGAATCTTTGTCTCATAGTGCCATTGTGCAGGAGATATTTAACATTTTGATCGGAATGATATTTGGGGTTTCCCATAGAAAAACATGGACTTTGTCATTGACCTAAGGGGGTCCCTATCTCTTATGTGCAACTCCTCCTACACCACTGAATGGAATTTAATGAAACTTACACAGAATGCTTGTCACATAGTGCCATTGTGCAGGAGATATTAAACATTTTGATCGGATCGATATTTGGGGTTTCCCATAGAAAAACATGGACATTGTCATTGACCTAAGGGGGGCCTCATCTCTTATGTGCAACTCCTCCTACACCACTGAATGGAATTTAAAGAAACTTACACAGCATCCTTGTCACATAGTGCCATTGTGCAGGAGATATTAAACATTTTGATCGGATCGATATTTGGGGTTTCCCATAGAAAAACATGGACATTGTCATTGACCTAAGGGGGTCCTCTTGTCTTATGTGCAACTCCTCCTACACCACTGAATGGAATTTGTTGAAACTTACACAGAATCCTTGTCACATAGTGCCATTGTGCAGGAGATATTTATTATTTTGATCAGAATGATATTTGGGGTTTCCCATAGAACAACATGGACTGTCATTGACAAAAGGGGATACCCATTTCTTATGTGCGACTCCTCCTACACCACTAAATGGAATTTGATGAAACTTACACAGAATGTTGTCACATATTGCCACTGTGCACTAGATATATAACATTTCGATTGGAATGATATTTGGGGTTTCCCATAGAAAAACATGGACTTTGTCATGGACATAAGGGATACCCATCTCTTATGTGCAACTCATTCCTACACCACTGAATGGAATTTGTTGAAACTTACACAGAATCCATGTCACATAGTGCCATTGTGCAGGAGATATTTAACATTTTGATCGGAATGATATTTGGGGTTTCCCATAGAAAAACATGGAGTTTGTAATGGACATAATGGGATACCCATCTTTTATTTACAATTCCTCCTACACCACTGAATGGAATTTGTTGAAACTTATACAGAATCTTGGTCACATATTGCCATTGTGCATTGGATATTAAACATTTTTATCAGAATATTATTGGAGGTTTGCCATAGAAAAACATGGACTTTGTCATTGACATAGGGGATGCCATTCTTTGGGGGATTGGGGAGGGTTACATGTATTATCTGCAATTTTGCATTCACGTTTAACTAGATAAAGTTTCAATTTCATAATTAAGAACACCTGAATTTTCAAAGTAATTGTAAAGCGGGGGTATCAATGGTGAGCATTGCTCACAGGTGTTTTTACTCTAGTTTTTCTACTGTGGCTCTATTTGTTCTCCATGGGCATGGTGTGCTCGAATGCAAACTTAATTAATTGGTAAGAATTGTCAGTTTTCAAAACAAAGGTTTGAGTTTTCTCCATGTACTTGGTCTTCCTTCCTGGATGATAGAATCATGTAAGTAGTTGGAAAGTTGCCATTAAACACCATTAAAATAAATCTATTATTTCACCCTATTTTCTTTACTCTACGTATTTATAGTGGTCTGTACTTTTTGTGTAGGTCTTTTGTTGTCTGTACATTTTGTGTTGGTCTTTGGTTGTCTGTACATTTTGTGTAGGTCTTTCGTTGTCTGTACATGTTACATGTATGTAGGTCTTTGCAATTAGCTGTCGGTACATTTAGTGTAGGTCTTTGGTTGTCTGTACATGTTATGTAGGTCTTTGCAATTAGCTGTCTGTACATTTAGCATGTTTAGTGTAGGTCTTTGGTTGTCTGTACATGTTATGTAGGTCTTTACAATTAGCTGTCTGTACATTTAGTGTACAGGTCTTTGGTTGTCTGTACATGTTATGTAGGTCTTTACAATTAGCTGTCTGTACATTTTGTGTAGGTCTTTGGTTGTCTGTACATGTTATGTAGGTCTTTACAATTAGCTGTCTGTACATTTTGTGTAGGTCTTTGGTTGTCTGTACATGTTGTGTTGCTTTTTAGAAATAATCTTCCTTTTTGGGTATATAATATGCAGATGTAGATGTACATGTAATTTAAAATGCATTTGTTGGAGACTGCAGTGATGTCTTAGTTTCCCAGTTGTCAAGAATATATAGGACAGTACAAGTAAATGGTAAAAAAGTTAAATAACTACAGAACAGTTCTTACAATGAATTTGTATGCTGTTCTTAGTATTCATGAAATGAATATTTTTTAATAACACTTTCATTAACTTATTCTGCAAGACACCATGCATGGCATACGTTAAAAATAAAATCACTTCAATGGAAAATATTGGTCTTTACTAAAGATCAAATGAAATGGTGTAAAAATCTATAAAATTCCACTTAATTTGCATGTAAAATGCATTAAATCATTCAGAGAAATCAACTTGTAGATTCATTGAGAGTAAATTTATGAGAGATTTGCTAGGTAATTTAGTATACCCCTATGATATTTCATGGTTGTAAATGTATTCTGTTTGGGTTAAGGATTTATATGTCTGGGTTATTGTTGGACAACAAACATATTTTGTCTAATGTTTGGATGTGTCATTATTTAATGATTAATGTGTTAAACTGTGACTTAATATTTACATTTCTGTCTATGGATCAAATTTCAAAGTCAGTAAGTACAGTATGTGTATGTAGTGAACTATAGTGTCAGAAATCTGCTGTGAAGGACATTTTCATCTGGACTGATGGAAGTCCCGGCCATCTCTGTCATATCTGTGAGTTAGCAAGACCATTTATGTAGTGAACCACATACTACAGACAATTAGATTATTGGTGGATGTACTAGTACTAGTTAATTTACTTGAATTTAAGTCATTTTGATTGGATGTGTGGAATAACATTTACATATGAGCTACATTACTGTGGAACGAAGTCCACAGACAAGACAATATACTAATGCTAATCTTAAATGAACTTAAAAGTAGGTAAGGACAAATATGAATAATTTTCAGAAGTCAGCTGACAAGGGCAGTGTGTTTAATATGGATACACTTTTGATGGGGTATCATCAGGAATATTCATAAGAATGGGAGTGGGGATTTAACAGAAGGCTATATGTTTTGTCATATTAGCAATTTTACCTAGTCATAATTATCCCATAGGAATAATATTCAAAGGTCATACTGCTTCACATATTCATATTTTGTGTTGATGTGGCTGATACACATGGGCTGATACAGTTTTTGTTCAAGGACATTTTGTTTGTGTGGATGTAATGGTGCATAAACCTTTGAGTAATCTCACAGTGACTAATTAATACCAGTATATCCTGTTGTCATCTGTTTTGTTATAATTGAGTCCAGATTATTATTTTTAGGTAGTGACGGACCTTACTGTACATTTTTTGTCATACCAGTTTAAACATGTTTTTTGCTTGACATTTGCTTTAGTGGCATAAAAGTAGTGATACTTGTAGCATGCTAGGTTATTCTCTTCTTAGAATGCAGTATCAAAGAGCTTAGTCAGAGTTTGAGTTGTTTCTTAACTGTCTCAATTCTCATTCTTAATGGGCAAAGACAGTGATTTAAACTTGAACTCATATGTTGCAGAGAACTTGCTAGTAGGCCTTGTTTCATACTTTGCCAAAACTATAGCAGAAAGCCAAAGCAGATACCTAGTTTATACTAGTCTACATATATGTAAATGATATCCACAAGTTTTGCAGTTCTACGTTATTGTAGCTATATCTGGATCATGTGGATGGGGTTTGTGTACAGTCCAAAAATGTCCTGTAACAGAAAAAATACTAAGATGTACCATTTCTTCAATATTGAAACAAATTGGTTTGCATAATGCCCCTGTGATGCTTTTTTGCATGTTAAAATGCCCTAAAATATTTTCTGGACCTTGTGCTCTTGACCCTCAAATTCCAGTTAGCACTTCTGGTGCATTTACTCTTTCAATTCCCACCAATAAAAATGGCCAATAGGATTTAGTCAATTAACCATGAAAAGTGAATCTATATGTGCTTCTATACGATTGTTTGGGGACATAGATTTTCGGTTCGTTGGTTTGTTCTTCCGTTCATCTTTCTATCCCACTTCAGGTTTACTTTGCATTGAAGATTTTTTTATGAAGATGACATCATCACATCTTTTATGGTTTTTGGGGCCTCGGTGGCCGAGTGGTCAAGGTAGTTCGTCTACCATTGATCACGTGGTCTGTCAACACTGAGATTGGGGGTTCGATTCTCACTGCAGGCAGGGTGTACTCGACTCCAATCTTAATTGACAAGGATTACCAGTTTTCCTACCGCAGGTCGGGGGTTCTCTCCGGGTACTCCGGCTTCCTCCCCCAATAAAAACTGGACGCCATGAAATAGCTGAAAAATTGCTGAAAGTGGCGTTAAAACACCATTCAAACAAACAAACAATTTATGGTTTTCATGTCCTGAATATAGCTGAAATATTGCTTGCTGGATGTTAAACATCAATCAATCAATCAATCAATCAATCAATCAATCATCACATCTTAATGAAACTTGGTACACAGTTATCTTCACTGGCAAATTATGTAGGGTTGTGCCAAATATTTCATGCATGATCATGAGAGAACTTCGAAAAAGGGGGGTGTTTACAAATATGTGTTGAGAAGGACATCAGTTGTTGTTTTTTTTTTCGAGCATACTAGTATTTCAGAACAATTTTTGACCATTTCTTTCTTACATATGTTAACACTAAAACTACTAAACTGTACAAATTATATAGTTATAATATACAAATATTTGTGACATGCACTTCAGATCATTTTCTGGACACTTATATAAGATGTTTAAGTAGTTATTATTCATGGAAATATTTAAACACAAGTGCTTTATTGTGTTGTGTTCTATTTTTATCTACATTATGTACACCTTATTTTTTATTTTTCCTTTTTAGTACTAAGAAGTTTCTACTGGTTTCTTGTCAAATTCTAAAATTTTTGTAGATTTTTTTGTTAATATTGTCCTTAGTGATAAAATTGTCTGTACATGTATAAAGGTTGCATTCTTTATGATCACTAACGTTATATTATATACAAATGTAAGTTCATTTTTTATTCACTGGTACTAGTACTCTTTTATTACAACAGGAAAACAGTTTAAGCTGACTTCTTTGTATACTTTTAAAATAATTTCTGGAATGTGCTGGATGTGGTCTGTTTGAAACTACTGAACTAATAAAATTTTTATGGTCTTGACTTGATTGTGTCACTTACATAAATAAAGAACTATAAAATGTTGATTAATTTACATATGTTCTTTTTTGTTGCAGTGTAAATGGTCATGATATATAATGGCCCTTCACCAAGGAACCCTTGCCATTTTTGAGAACAATGTAGGGGTCAGTGATGCAGTACTCCTCCATCCCCTATCAGAGGAAAATTTTATCAGTAACCTTCACGACAGATTTAACCATGACCAGATATATGTAAGTACAGTAAAAGTGAATCCATTTGGGTAGGAAATTTTTGTTCTGTGTTGTATTAAGACTAATTACAGTACCATTTTTGTTGAGTTTTATTTGTTTCACCTGTACTGGTGGGTTTTTCTTGTCCATGTGTACTCCAGAAGTCCACCATGATACTTGTACTGGATGGCTGTGTGGTGATGATGAAATCATGGTTAAAGGAATGTTTTAGTTCTATTACGAGGAGGTGATATAGTTTAATTTGATCCTCAAAGTCTGCACTATACCTATAGGTTATTTACGTTTTTTTAAAACAAAATGTGTTTTCTCGTTCATATCTCATGTCACATCTCGACAGCCCTGAGATGAGATGACGAGAAAATGCATCGAGTTTCATAAAACGTAAATAATCTGTTTATCGCTGTTTTGTAACATTGTGACGTCACAGTGTTACTTAACGACGTCTTGACAGCAAGCTGAGATGGGCTTATCTCAAGCTAGTAGAGTGAGATGGAATAATATCGCACACAAAGATCAAAGGAAAATACTGCAAAATAGCGATAAAGTGGTTTATTTTCAAACTGTTCTTGTACTGGTCTGTATTATACTTTTCAAAGTCACATAGGAGTGCTGGTGGATTTATGATAGAAAAAAGTTATTGATCACCCCTGGGACTCATAATAATTACCCCTTGTGTGCAGGGCCAAAGGATTTTGATTTTTATGAAGTATTCCTAAAAATAGTTAGTCAGTTTGCAGACCAGGTAACTTAGATAGGGGTACATGTCTTGTCCAGATATCTTCTCCTTTAATTTTGAAGCTAGTGTTTACACGTATATAACAGGATATTTGAACACGTAATGGAGGTGTGCAGGGCCAAAGGATTTTGATTTTTGTAGAATAATCTTAAAATATATAGTTGGACAGTTTGTGGACCGTGTAACTGAGATATGCTGGGTACACGTCTTGTCCAGCTATGTTGACTCTTCTCCTTCATTTTTGAAGCTATTGCACTGTAAGTAGGATATTTTAACACATAATAGAGGTGTGCAGTTCCAAAGGATTTTGATTTTACTTTTCATCTAGTCATCCACCAATATAATATAGAACTTTCATAACATAAGCATAAAAATTCTGGTTTTTTACTGCTTGACCAGTTGTCTTGGTAAAATTAGAATTTACTAGGCCTGAGCTAATGTAAACTAGACCACATGCAAAGAGGCCAAACATAATTAAGAAGTTGGGAGTTAAGACTTGGTTTTAGGGAAAGGTCCAGACTTTATCAGAAAATCATGCCATGAGACTGAAGAGGAAAGAATTCTGTTGAAGTTTGAAGACAAAAGTAGACCCCAAAACTAGAATGTAGTTAACACACAGATACCTGTTTAACTATATTAATTCAGGCATATTTATTTATAAAGATTTTTTGTGCATTATTTATTTTATCCAGTTCATTTCCATGTTTGCAATCATATTTACCACTGTTTACACCCTGCAATTACATACAGCGGTAATAGGCTGCATATTCAGCAGCAGGTTGAAAGAGTTGTCTCCCTTTAAGTAGTTTACAATGTATAATAACATTATTTAGAATTCAACTGCATCCCAGTTTACTAATCGTAAAATCACCCTGTCCATAGTACATTTTATACATGTTTAAAAATTGAAATCATTCCTGAAATATTTATCATATATTGATACACATGTGTTTGTCTTACAATACACAAAATAAATAATATAATCCAATAGAGCATATTTGGAAGCAAAATTCATTCACCAATTGTTGTTGTCTGATGTTAAGTTGTTATTTTTAAACAATTAATGCCATTTTTTTTGTAATAACCAGATTTGCTTTTAACCAACAGAAATGTCATATACAGGTACCTATATATTGTTAACAATGGCTTTAGAAAAGTGGTTAAGTATTTGAAAAAGACTTTCTATGATTTTAGACATATATTGGAAATGTGGTGGTATCTGTTAACCCATACAAACCAGTGTCACTGTACACGCATGACATCATCGATGAATACAGGAACAGAAATATGTATGAGTTACCTCCCCATATGTAAGTATAATAGATTTTCATGATATTGGTTCATTAAGTGTGTCCAGTTTATTAATAAGTGGATACTGATTTATGTAGTTTGCAAACACTTTGGTTTAAAACAATGATATTACCTCTAAATTGTGTATCTTGGAATCAGCAACTTATTTTTCAAACCATGAAAAGTTGTCTCCATTGGTTTCTTATCAAAAATTAATTTTTTTCTTCTGCAAACCAGCCTCTATCAAGGAGATGAAGTGATGTAGTCAGTAGTATCCACGATGAACGATATGTAATGGTGCTAGATATTTCTAGTGCTATACAAATACAGTGTATATTTTCTGATTTCTGATTTTTTTGTACATTTTTGCATATCTTCATGTTACATTGATTGTACTTGGATGTTAAGAAAATATTCAGTTATTGTAAAATAATCTGCCTTTGTAAACTGTTGTATCATTTATATGACATTTCATATTAATAAAATATGAGCAAAACCATGCATGAATATTTCCATCTTAAAATCTGAAAGTCCCAGTCTTAAAAATTAACAGAATGAAGAAATGAGACACAGAAATAAACGAATTCATCAGATGACATTAAACATTAGGAATGTGTCAGACATTGTAACAAGTAAAGATTATGTAACATTTTATAGTATTTTAAAATCCATAGATACTTGGTATATGTAATTTTTGCACTTTTGCCCTATCTCAGTGGGGATATTTACAGTTGCAGTAATACATGGAAATTTGCACTAAATGATGTGATTATCAAAGTCAGCCATTCTTTCCTTTGTTTATTTAAATTTATTTGATTTTAATGTTTGTTTCCTTCTTACATAGTATTATCAGTTTGGTCTGTTTTATCCCTATGGACTGATTCCTTTGCTGATAAAACTGCTTGGAATGCTGGAATCATACTTAAAACCTTTCACTTCTTAGGGCAATCAATATTCATTAGAATAGTAAATACCCCTTTTATTAAATGTTTGAGGATAGTCTGTAAATATTAAAGTACCTTCAACACTCTTAACAGAAACATAAAAATCCAATAGGAAAGTACCTGTATACATCATAAGCTGTTGAAAAAGGATATTGAAATGCTTCAAGTGAAATAGATATTATATGTATAGAAATATATATCATTGTTGATTTCTGCTGTAGATAAAAGGGTATTAGAAGATCTTTATACATAATTGGCATTTCTGTATAGAGTAAAAATGAAAAACATCATGTTTTTCTCATAATTCCAGTAATAAAAATAATTACAGGAAATTATAATGCCATACTTTATATGGATTAAAAATCTTACAGATCCAGTTTCATTTTAATAATGTTTGTATATTCTGGTATTCAAGTTTTTATATCTCTCACACAACTGACAAGTATATGACAGATTTGTTTCGTTCTCAAATGCTTACTACAGCTGACCTAATACTATTTTTCATGGTACTAACATAAAATGTAAAGCTGCGATCGATCCACTCTCATATCTATACATCTACCAGAATAGTTCATAAATGGACACGCAGGTCGGGGGTTCTCTCCGGGTACTCCGGCTTCCTCCCCCAATAAAAACTGGACGCCATGAAATAGCTGAAAAATTGCTGAAAGTGGCGTTAAAACACCATTCAAACAAACAAACATAAATGGACATTTTAATAAAAGCTCTCATATGAGATCTTGCTTGCCACTGATTATATAATTACCTGATAGTATTACCTGTACAGTAGCTAATTACTTTTCATATAAGATCTTGCTCCCCAATGTTTACCAGGTTGTCTTACCTGTACACATGTGTACAGTAGCTTATTACCTCTCATATGATATTTTCCCCACTGTTTACCTGATTGTGTTACCTGTACAGTGACTGATTACCTCTCATATAAGATCTTGCTCCCTACTGTTAACCTCATTGTCATACCTGTACAGTAGCTAATTACCTCTCATATGAAAGCTTGCTCCTGACTGTTTACCTGTCCAGTAGCTGATTTCATATGAGATATTGCTCCCCACTGTGTACCTGATCGTTTTACCTGTACACTAGCTGATTACCTCTAACATGAAAGCTTGCTCAGTGATTCCTTCTCATATGAGATCTTGCTCCACACTGTTTACCTGATTATCTTACCTGTACAGCAGAAGATCTTACTCCCAACTGATAACCAGATTGTCTTACCTACACAGTAACTGATAACCTACCATATGAGATCTTGCACCCCACTGTTTACCCGATTGTCTTACCTGTACAGTAAGTGATTACCTCTCATGAGATCTTGCTTCTCACTGTTTACCTGTCCGGTAGCTAATTAATTTACATACAAGATCTTGCTTCCTACTGTTACCTGATTGTCTTACCTGTATTGTCGCTGATTACCTCTCATATGGGAGCTTGCTTCCTATTGTTTACCAGCTGATTGTCTTACCAGTACCTGTTCAGTAGCTAATTACCTTTCATATAAGATCTTGCTCCCCACTGTTTACCTGATTGTCATACCTGTACAGTAAGTGATTACCTGTCTTATGAGATCTTGTTCCACACTGTGTACCAGATTGTATTACCTGTACAGTAAGTGATTACCTGTCTTATGAGATCTTGTTCCACACTGTGTACCAGATTGTATTACCTGTACAGTAAGTGATTACCTGTCTTATGAGATCTTGTTCCACACTGTGTACCAGATTGTATTACCTGTACAGTAAGTGATTACCTGTCTTATGAGATCTTGTTCCACACTGTGTACCAGATTGTATTACCTGTACAGTAGGTGATTACTTCTCATATGAGATCTTGCTCCTTACTGTTTACCTGATTGTCTGTACAAGAGAAGATCTATCTCCCCACTGATTACCAGATTGCCTCACTGTTTTTTTAGAAAGAATCAACCACTGTGAGAGTTAAAGATAGGAAATTGGCATTTCTGTAATGAGTAAAAATGAAAAACATCATGTTTTTCTAATAATTCCAGTAATAAAAATAATTACAGGAAATTATAATGCCATACTTCATGTGGATTAAAAATCTTACAGATCCAGTTTCATTTCAATAATGTTTTTATATTCTGGTATTCAAGTTTTTATATCTCTCACACAACTGACAAGTATATGACAGATTTGTTTCTCATATGCTTACTACAGCTGACATAATACAATTTGTCATGGTACTAGCACAAAATATAAAGATTCCATACCCATATCTATACATCTACCAGAATAGTTCAGAAATGGAAATTTTAATAAAAGCTTTTTACCTGATTGTCTTACCTGTATATCTGATTACCTCTCATATGAGATCTTGCTTGCCACTGATTATATAATTACCTGATAGTATTACCTGTACAGTAGCTAATTACCTTTAATATAAGCTCTTTCTCCCGAATGTTTACCAGGTTGTCTTACCTTTACAGTAGTTTATTACCTCTCATATGAGATCCTGCTCCTTACTGTTTACCTGTCCAGTAGCTGATTTCATATGAGATCTTGTTCCCCACGATGTACCTGATTGTTTTACCTTTACACTAGCTGATTACCTCTCATATGAAAGCTTTTAACTTGGGTTTCTTTCCCCCCCCCCTCCCCCCCCCCCCCCACCTGTGTAAGATCCTTTATTTTTTGTTGCAGATATGCCATTACAGATGGAGCATACAGATCAATGAGAGATAGAAACCTTGACCAATGTATTATCATCAGTGGGGAGAGTGGTGCAGGAAAAACAGGTACTGTCAAATACTTTGATCATGTGACACTACAAACTGTTAACAGAGTGTAAAATGTTGGGAGAAAATAAACTAATGTGACAGGAAACAAGCTTGACATAATGTAAACAAGGTGTGACAGAGTATAAAATGGTGTGAGAGAATAAACTGATGTGACAGCACACGAGCTTGACAGAATGTAAACAGGTGTGACAGAGTATAAAATGGTGTGAGAGAATAAACTGATGTGACAGGACACAAGCTTGACAGAATGTAAACAGGTGTGACAGAGTATAAAATGGTGTGAGAGAATAAACTGATGTGACAGGACACAAGCTTGACAGAATGTAAACAGGTGTGACAGAGTATAAAATGTTGGGAGAGAATAAACTGATGTGATAGGACACAAGCTTGACAGAATGTAAACAGGTGTGACAGAGTATAAAATGTTGGGAGAGAATAAACTGATGTGATAGGACACAAGCTTGACAGAATGTAAACAGGTGTGACAGAGTATAAAATGTTGGGAGAGAATAAACTGATGTGATAGGACACAAGCTTGACAGAATGTAAACAGGTGTGACAGAGTATAAAATGGTGTGAGAGAATAAACTGATGTGACAGTACACAAGCTTGACAGAATGTAAACAGGTGTGACAGAGTATAAAATGTTGGGAGAGAATAAACTGATGTGACAGGACACAAGCTTGACAGAATGTAAACAGGTGTGACAGAGTATAAAATGGTGTGAGAGAATAAACTGATGTGACAGGACACAAGCTTGACAGAATGTAAACAGGTGTGACAGAGTATAAAATGTTGGGAGAGAATAAACTGATGTGACAGGACACAAGCTTGACATAATGTAAACAGGTGTAACAGAGTATAAAATGGTGGGAGAGAATAAACTGATGTGACAGGACACAAGCTTGACAGAATGTAAACAGGTGTGACAGAGTATAAAATGTTGGGAGAGAATAAACTGATGTGATAGGACACAAGCTTGACAGAATGTAAACATGTGTGACAGAGTATAAAATGTTGGGAGAGAATAAACTGATGTGACAGGACACGAGCTTGACAGAATGTAAACAGGTGTGACAGAGTATAAAATGGTGTGAGAGAATAAACTGATGTGACAGGACACAAGCTTGACAGAATGTAAACAGGTGTGACAGAGTATAAAATGTTGGGAGAGAATAAACTGATGTGACGGGACACAAGCTTGACATAATGTAAACAGGTGTGACAGAGTATAAAATGTTGGGAGAGAATAAACTGATGTGATAGGACACAAGCTTGACAGAATGTAAACAGGTGTGACAGAGTATAAAATGGTGTGAGAGAATAAACTGATGTGACAGGACACAAGCTTGACAGAATGTAAACAGGTGTGACAGAGTATAAAATGTTGGGAGAGAATAAACTGATGTGATAGGACACAAGCTTGACATAATGTAAACAGGTGTGACAGAGTATAAAATGTTGGGAGAGAATAAACTGATGTGACAGGACACGAGCTTGACAGAATGTAAACAGGTGTGACAGAGTATAAAATGGTGGGAGAGAATAAACTGATGTGACAGGACACAAGCTTGACAGAATGTAAACAGGTGTGACAGAGTATAAAATGTTGGGAGAGAATAAACTGATGTGATAGGACACAAGCTTGACAGAATGTAAACAGGTGTGACAGAGTATAAAATGTTGGGAGAGAATAAACTGATGTGACAGGACACAAGCTTGACATAATGTAAACAGGTGTGACAGAGTATAAAATGTTGGGAGAGAATAAACTGATGTGACAGGACACGAGCTTGACAGAATGTAAACAGGTGTGACAGAGTATAAAATGGTGGGAGAGAATAAACTGATGTGACAGGACACAAGCTTGACAGAATGTAAACAGGTGTGACAGAGTATAAAATGTTGGGAGAGAATAAACTGATGTGATAGGACACAAGCTTGACAGAATGTAAACAGGTGTGACAGAGTATAAAATGTTGGGAGAGAATAAACTGATGTGATAGGACACAAGCTTGACATAATGTAAACAGGTGTGACAGAGTATAAAATGTTGGGAGAGAATAAACTGATGTGACAGGACACGAGCTTGACAGAATGTAAACAGGTGTGACAGAGTATAAAATGTTGGGAGAGAATAAACTGATGTGACAGGACACAAGCTTGACAGAATGTAAACAGGTGTGACAGAGTATAAAATGTTGGGAGAGAATAAACTGATGTGATAGGACACAAGCTTGACATAATGTAAACAGGTGTGACAGAGTATAAAATGTTGGGAGAGAATAAACTGATGTGACAGGACACGAGCTTGACAGAATGTAAACAGGTGTGACAGAGTATAAAATGGTGGGAGAGAATAAACTGATGTGACAGGACACAAGCTTGACATAATGTAAACAGGTGTGACAGAGTATAAAATGTTGGGAGAGAATAAACTGATGTGATAGGACACAAGCTTGACATAATGTAAACAGGTGTGACAGAGTATAAAATGTTGGGAGAGAATAAACTGATGTGACAGGACACGAGCTTGACAGAATGTAAACAGGTGTGACAGAGTATAAAATGGTGGGAGAGAATAAACTGATGTGACAGGACACAAGCTTGACAGAATGTAAACAGGTGTGACAGAGTATAAAATGTTGGGAGAGAATAAACTGATGTGATAGGACACAAGCTTGACAGAATGTAAACAGGTGTGACAGAGTATAAAATGTTGGGAGAGAATAAACTGATGTGATAGGACACAAGCTTGACATAATGTAAACAGGTGTGACAGAGTATAAAATGTTGGGAGAGAATAAACTGATGTGACAGGACACGAGCTTGACAGAATGTAAACAGGTGTGACAGAGTATAAAATGTTGGGAGAGAATAAACTGATGTGACAGGACACAAGCTTGACAGAATGTAAACAGGTGTGACAGAGTATAAAATGTTGGGAGAGAATAAACTGATGTGATAGGACACAAGCTTGACATAATGTAAACAGGTGTGACAGAGTATAAAATGTTGGGAGAGAATAAACTGATGTGACAGGACACGAGCTTGACAGAATGTAAACAGGTGTGACAGAGTATAAAATGGTGGGAGAGAATAAACTGATGTGACAGGACACAAGCTTGACATAATGTAAACAGGTGTGACAGAGTATAAAATGTTGGGAGAGAATAAACTGATGTGACAGGACACAAGCTTGACAGAATGTAAACAGGTGTGACAGATTATAAAATGTTGGGAGAGAATAAACTGATGTGACAGGACACAAGCTTGACAGAATGTAAACAGGTGTGACAGAGTATAAAATGTTGGGAGAGAATAAACTGATGTGATAGGACACAAGCTTGACAGAATGTAAACAGGTGTGACAGAGTATCAAATGGTGGGAGAGAATAAACTGATGTGACAGGACACGAGCTTGACAGAATGTAAACAGGTGTGACAGAGTATAAAATGGTGGGAGAGAATAAACTGATGTGACAGGACACAAGCTTGACAGAATGTAAACAGGTGTGACAGTAAAATTATGTGGGAGAATAAACTGATGTGACAGAATGTAAACAGGTGTGACAGAGTATAAAATGGTGTGAGAGAATAAACTGATGTGACAGCACACAAGCTTGACATAATGTAAACAGGTGTGACAGTAAAATGATGTGAGAGAATAAACTGATGTGACAGGACACAAGCATGACAGAGTGTAAATAGGTGTGACAGGACACTAGCTTGACAGACTGTAAACTGGTGTGACAGGACACTAGCTTGACAGAGTGTAAACAGGAGTACACACCAGTATATGACTCACTAAAGGCATTGGAGTGTAGGCAGGTATGACAGTATAAACTGGCATTACAGAGTACAAAATTTCATGATGGGGTTTATAGGTGTACAGAGTACAAACAGGTGTAATAAACATGCAGGTGAGACAGCAAGTGTACACATTGTTGTGATGGTATGGCAGAGTAATAGCTTTATATGTGTAAACCATTAAAAGTGACAAAAAATATTTAAATACAATTAAAAATGAAAGAGGTCCTATATGAGATGTCAATTCTCTCTCAGGTCAAAGATGTAGATTTTCTTACATGTTTCTTGCACTTAATCAACACATTACTCTTTTTTTTACAGAGGCTAGTAAGGTTATAATGCAATATGTTGCTGAAGTGTCTGGCAAAGGTCAAGATATAGATCGTGTCAAAGAACAGTTACTACAGTCCAATCCAGTTCTAGAAGGTACTCTATGAATGTGAAAAGATATTGTTGAACAGATTCACTACATTTTTAATGCTTTATTCCTTTTTAAACATTTGATTTTTATTTCAATTTTTCAGACTTAAAACTGTCTTGAAATATAGTTAAGTATTATTTGATAAGTATAATTGGACTTGCCAATGAATTTTAAAGAAAGATATCGTTAGAAATATTGGTAACTTTTAATGATGTGGTTTGATTGATTGATTGAGTCTTTGCTTAATGTCCAATGAGCTGTATTTCAACTATATTCGGGATGCTGTAAAAATGTGAACATAATTTTGTATTTCTCATATGGATCACCATATATACGTACACTACACATGCCTTACAATGACAAATTATTATTATTATTATTAACAAGGCTTATATAGCGCCAAACTAATGACAATTACTCTAGGCGCTTTACATACATAATATATACAGTGTTACAATACAAAAATACATAAAAATTAAATTAAATGAAATAAAAAATATATAAATAAAAAATTCTGCACAATAAACAGGCATAAAATTTTTATAAAAATCTATTAAAATCAGGGATTAAATAAACCTTGTTTTGGACATCTCTGTTAAAATGAATTAAAAAGATAAAATAAATAAATTTTGCAGTAAGTAACCAACTCAAAATTGTAAGTAGATATTCCAGTATATTGAAACGCCATAAAGGAATTAAACTTAAAGATTAAAATTGTGTATCACAGTTTGAAACAATAATTTAGCAATAATACATAATAATGTCCTATGTCAATAGCACTAAAAGAAACCAGTAAAAATGTTATGAGTACGCCAATCTGAACAAATGAGTTTTTAAATGTTTCTTAAAAAGTTCGAATGACTGGGTATTTTGTAAACTACATGGTAAATTGTTCCATGCTCTTGCTGCGGATACATCGAATCTGCGTTCACCATAAGTTTTGGTGCGACATTTTGGCTGCTCAAGTCTAATGTTTGTTTGCGAACGTAATGTTCTGGGTGGTCGATGGCGTTTCACAAGTTCTTTGATGTAGTGCGGGGCATGACCATAGATAGCCTTGTGTGTGAAAGTCAAGATCTTGTATAGAGGTCGAAATTTCACAGGCAGCCAATGCAGAGACACTAGAACTGGTGTAATATGTTCATACCGATGTGTTCTTGTAATTAATCGTGCAGCCGTATTCTGGACCCGTTGTAATTTATCCAGATAACAGTCATTTATGCCGTAAAGTAAAACATTGCCATAATCCAGACGAGATGTTATTAATGATGAAACTAGTGTCTTACACGCATCAGTACTTATAAAAGGTCTTATTCGTCCTATATTCCTGATGTGGAAGTAACATGATTTCGAAATTTCACACACCTGCTTTGCCATAGACATTGTTTTATCGAAATACATGCCAAGATTTTTGACGAATTCGGCATCTTGTACAACACAATCATTGAATTTAAGAGCACACTCGGAGAAAACATTCGGACGTTGTTTTGGTACAAATATAATTAGCTCGGTTTTGTCTTGGTTTAACTTTAACAAATTCGATTGCATCCACAAACTTATGTCTTTTAAACAAGCTTCAAAATGTTCCGCAACAGCGTCCCAGTTGTCTATAGGTTTGATGACCTGGTATGCTTGTGTGTCATCCGCATAACAGTGGTAGCTCATGCGATGTCGCTTGCATATCTCGCCTATGGGCTTTGCGAACATACAGTAGATCCTGGGTCCCAACACCGATCCCTGAGGTACACCATACTTAAGTTGTAGACTGTTAGATTGCACGCCATCAATTGTAACGGACTGAGTTCTTTTACATAGGTAGGATTTTAACCACATGAGTGCATTTCCAGATATACCATATGAATATTGTAGCCGTTGAAAAAGGATAGAATGGTCAATTACGTCGAACGCCGCAGAAAGGTCAAGCATTACCAATACTGCGCACTTGTTTTCATCTAAAGCTGTAACAATATCGTGGTGCACCTTTAGCAATGCTGTTTCCGTAGAGTGATTCGTTCGATATGCAGATTGAACAGTGTCATGTAGGTCGTTGGAGTCTAAGTGGTGTTGCAATTGAGCGGAAACAACTTTTTCTAATACTTTAGATATAAACGGTAAATTCGACACTGGCCGGTAGTTTTTCAAGGATTCTGGGTCCAAACCACGTTTCTTAATTAAAGGACGCACAAGTGCCTTTTTGAAGGAATCAGGCACACAGGATTCGCTTAAAGATGTCGTAATGATATTGGTGATAATCGGCACCAGGGGTTCGAGACATGATTTGAGAAGACTTGTAGGAACGGGATCAAGTTCACATGACTTAGAGGCAGCTTTAATTATGATCTTGCGAACTTCGTCGGTTGACACCGGATCAAAGTTTTGAAGCTGTTTTCCACTAAACTCAATATCAGCACGTAATGGATCGGCTTTTACGTTAGACTGATTATCGAAAGTCAATGAATTTCTGATAGTTTCAATTTTATCACAGAAAAAATCAGCAAATCTATTGGACAACTGGCTCAAATTGTTGTGCGACGGTAACACTGTCTCGTTCTTGTTGCCCATCAAGTTGTTGGTGAGTTTGTAGAGTTTTTTGTGATCGTTGCCACAAGCTTCTATTTTGGACGAATAGTAATCCTGTTTCGATTTCAGAATGAGTTTACTCACTGTATTCCGTTTGTTTCTATATATTTCTTTATGGACGGTCAACCCGGTCTTGAGCATCAATCTTTCTGCTTTTCGACTATCTTGTTTAGCAACTCGTAAGTCGGCAGAGTACCATTCAGTATTAGGTCGAACTCTTATTATTTTCGTTTGTACTGGCGCATGTTGATCAAGTATGGACTCAAGTTCAGACGAATAAATATCCGCTAACTGAGTAACGTCACCAACCGGTTCAGTTAACAAGTTGGAATTTTCTATATCTTGGATAAAGCTGGTTATATCTATATCTCCAGTTTTACGATATTTTATAGAACGTCTCTGTTTCGCTGGTTTCGACAAGGCCAGATATGACTTCAGAGCAAGATGGTCACCTGATGCCTGGCCCTTGTTATCAAACAGACTAGGATCAAAAACTCTCGGGGTATCCGACAGGACATTACTACCGACTTTGGTAATCACTAAATCAAGAGTGTGACCTTTCACATGAGTCATACCCTTGGCATGTTGTTCGAGCCCGTGGTCATCTAGGATACTTAGAAAAGTTTTTGCATCTTTGTCGTTTTGGTCATCCACATGGAAGTTGAAATCCCCTGTCAATAATAACTCCTCCGTTGTCGACGAAACACTATTTAAGAACTGTGACCATTCATTAAAGAATGTAGCATTTCGGAGCCCATTTCGATTTGACGGCGGGGGTCTATAAACAACAATAAGTCTAAATCGAATATCGTTGATGCAAATCAGTTTGTCGATATACTCAAAGTGCGAGAACACTCCAAGATTGGACGGAGACTTGCATGTGATATTGTCTTTGAGAATCATTGCAACGCCGCCACCTTTCTGGTTGTTTCTTGAAACATGTTGGATATTGTATCCGTCTGGGAGCATTTCGGATATTACGGCTTTGTCCACAGCAGTCCCAAGCCACGTTTCTGTGATGGCTAAAATGTCTATGTCATTAGATGTAATGAAGTCGTCTAGTGCATGAGTCTTGTTTTTAACAGATCGACAGTTTAAGGTAACTAAATTCATAGATGTACAATTGTTAATTCGTTTGGGAATACGTTTAAGGTTGGAATGGCATACACCGACAGATGTTTTTGGTGTAGTGTTGCGTTCTCTGATGATAACAGATATAGACTGGTTGACATTTTCCGGCAGTGTTTTAGTTTTTATTAGAGTCAAATTTCGGAAATCAACACCAGCTGTTTCGTTTCTAGAAATGGACTGAAAAGGCCTAATTACTGTAGATATGGGCCGAAAATGATTGCGAACGGCCTTTGTGCCCCGTCTAGTTCGTTTGAAAGAGTCTGTAATAGATGGACCATAGCATGCGTATTTGGTATATTGTGCGGTACAAGTACTGTATTTCACATAATTAAATGTTACCTGTTTACATGTTGTGAGTATAGAATTCATGGTTGATTAATCCTTTGTTGTATGAACGTCAATGTAAACAATCTAATATTCCTTTTCCACAGAACAACACTAAAAAATGTTAATAGTTACTTATTGTAAATTCCAAGAGAAATAATAGTAGCAAAATTCATGAGTCTACAATCTGTAACAACACTACAATCTCAATTTTATATCACTCGTTAATGGGAGCTGCCATTGGATGTCAGTAAATTATGTAATGTCAGTATGAAATTCATCATGCATCTTCTTTACCTATTTTATTGTAAAGAAGCTACAATAACCACTTCATATTAAAACTTACCAATTCTGTTCAGTATGAAGAAAGTTTTTCAAGGTACATACATATGTGTGGCTGCCTGCAATCAGTTGATGTTTTATTTTGGCATATAGGGGCCTCGTTGGCAGAGTGGTTAAAGTACCGGTATTTCGTCTACTATTTATCAGGTCGTATTTCAACACTGAGGTTGCGTGTTTGAGTCTCTTGAGGGCAGTGTCTACTCGACTCCAATTTTTATTGTCATGAATTGCCATTTTTCTTACTGAAGGTTGCAGGTTTTTCCTGGTACTCTGGCTTCCTCCCGTAATAAAAAATGTACGCCATGATAAAGCTGAAAAATTGCAAAAAGTGGCGTTACACATCATTCAAACAAACAAACAAACATTATCGAAATAAGGTTATTGGAATGTATGCTTTTTATCATTGACATTAGATTGCAGGTTCTTGGTTGTTGTTATTAATTGTAATGTAGCATGAAATTATGATTAGGTTTAATGCTATCACATATTTTATGTTCTCTAATGCTAAAAAATTGCAATAAAAATAAACATTTTCTTTTTTTTTTACATTTCAGCCTTTGGAAATGCTAAGACAAACAGAAACGATAATTCCTCACGATTTGTAAGTGTTATTAACTGTTTTAATGTTTGTCTTTGTTGTTTTATGCTGAGTGAGTTGTTTTCCTGCTACAGGTATATCACAGTTAAATATCTGTCATATCTCTGGCTCATAGACTTACATACTTGGTTGAATTTTCAAAGTAACATGTCTTCCCATGCACACTGTTTTGACTTCAAGCTAGCTAGTTAGTCCTTGCACTTTATAAAAAAAATTTACATAACAGAGGACAACAGCAAGAACCCATTTTATGGGATTGTGGTTACAACCAATGATTTTTCACAATCTAGCCTTAAATTCAATGATTTATCGAATTATTTTTATATATTATACAAGTGTGACATGCTACCGAAGCAATGAAACATGTTGTCCTGTGACTAGTATAAACTTTCAGCAAAAAAAAAATTCTGTATTACATTGTTAAAATGCTAATATATAAAGAAAAACATGAAACCATACTTTTGTAGGACAAATAGACAGATAGTGAGTACCTAAACTTCATACACATTGTATTGCTGACATACATATACATGCCTCTTTTCAGGGAAAATATATGGATATTGAGTTTGACTATAAAGGAGATCCACTAGGTGGCGTTATTACTAATTGTAAGTAATGTATATTACAGTGCTGCATTTCACAGCTTGTTATTATGTTGGCATCATTATTAATTGTAATACAAGTATATTTGTACAGGCTTAAGTGGACATTTATTTGTCGGGGCCTCAGTGAACAAGTGGTTAAGGTAGTTTGTCTACTATTGAAAATGTGGTCTGAGGTTGCGGGTTCGAGTCTCACTGCAGGCAGGGTGTACTCGACTCCAATCTCAATTGGCAAGGATTGCCAGTTTTCCTACCGAAGTTCGGGTTCTCGTCTGGTACTCAGGCTTCCTCCCCCAATAAAAACTGGACGCCATGATATAGCTGAAAAATTGCTGAAAGTGGTGTTCATCATTCAAACAAACAAACAAACATTTATTTGTCCACCTTTCCCAGGTATGCAGTCCAGTCTACTTTGACCTTGCTGAACATATGGGCTGTTTATTATGGATTTTTTGTATAATGTAGGAAAAGAAACAGCATAACCAACTCTATGCATGTGTGTCCAGGGTGAACATGCATGAATGTTTGCATTTTCCCTGTCTACATACACCCACTGTTGACATGTGGAAAAAGCTTATTCCTGCCCCACCCCAACCCTCCAGCTGTAGTGCATATTTTGTTGTGTTTAGTGTTCAATTAAAAAATTATCTTCGATTCCAAAAGTAGGACAGTTGCATAATGCACTTAAATCTGAGTTTAATTTAACTTCAGTCATAAGATTCTGTTTATTTAAAAATATTTTGATAGAAGAGTATTGACCTGTTGGATGATTTAACTTAACAGCTAGGTTAGTACTTCGTGAATTCTTCCCACTTTTGACAGTTTCTTACACCTACACACAGAATAAAATATCATTGCAGAAACTCCAGAAAGTGTTCTGCTTGTACTTTGTATAAGGTTCAGTATCACCACAAGTTGTACATCCTAAGCGACTTTCAGACCTGTCAAACAACTACTTCCTGTTTGGGACTTCATTTAGGGGGGGTATCTGTGTTCCATAGTCCATAGACACATTCTTAGATTTTTTTTTTTTGGCGAGGGCATGAATTTAGTCCCATTACTCATAATGTAGCAGAGGAGGAGTGAATCACTCCCGGCAGTTTGATGTCCAAAACAAGTTGCATATCAGACGTGGTCGATCTTGATATCTTTCGACAGTGTCACCATTTTAAAATCAATCATTATTGATACTTGATGATAGTTATTGCCGTTATAAAACTATTTTCCTGTTGCAATCAAAATTTTGTTATCATTGGGCTTATCTCATTCCATTCTTGGGGTATATATGGCTCATCCCATTCCTACCTATGGGGATACATGGATGGTTTCTTTTGTACCTTTTGCTTTGAGGAATATATATATTTACTTTTTTCTTTGCTAGCATGTTTTTATTCTAATTATAAATGAAATGTTTATCAATCAATCTTTTTTTGTTGCAGATTTACTGGAAAAGGTAAGAATTTATACCCATTTGAAATGAAATAATTATTAAGTAAAGCACAATTTGTGCATCAGAACATGATATACTGAAAAACAATGAAAGCATAGCATTAAGATTGTTTAACCACAGTATATGATCATAATATACCATCTGTGTCATTGAGATCATTATATTGTGGATAATAGCCTATTTTATAACCCAGCAGGAGGACAGGGAGGCTTCATTTTGAAGGATCAAAAGGCTCTACTGCTGTATTTATCTTAGCCATTAACAACTATAAAAATCCAGTTTACTGTATATTGTTATATTTTAAAAAATAATGTATATATACTGTATTTTAATGAAGCATCTTTTAAAAGTACTTTCTTTAATTGCAGTCTCGAGTAGCTTTCCAGATGAAGGGAGAAAGAAACTTTCATGTATTTTATCAGTTGTTGAGAGGTGCTGACAAAGAATTACTAGGTAGTGTTGGTAACATTTTAATAGTTTTAAAAAAAATGCTAATAATGCACAGAATGTTGTAATACATTATTGGAGAAAGTGAGTAAGTTCCCCTGTTGTATGAAACAAAAAAAAAATGCTGTCAAAGATCATGAGCGGAAGTGGGTTACTTCCATGTTGTATCAAACCAAAATGGTGTCCTTGAACAGGAGAGGATGTGGGTTAGGTCCCCTATTGTATCAAACCAAAATGGTGTCCTTGAACAGGAGAGGATGTGGGCTAGCTCTCCTGTTGTATCAAACCAAAATGGTGTCCTTGAACAGGAGAGGATGTGGGTTAGCTTCCCTGTTGTATCAAACCAAAATGGTGTCCTTGAACAGGAGAGGATGTGGGTTAGCTCCCCTGTTGTATCAACCAAAATGTTGTCCTAGAACTGGAGAGGTTGTGGGATAGCTCCCCTGTTGTATCAACCAAAATGTTGTACAAGTACAGGAGAGGATGTGGGTTAGCTCCCCTGATGTATCAAACCAAAAGTGATGTCCAATAACAAGGGAGGAAGTGGATTAGTTCCCATGACATATCAAACCAAAATGGTGTCCTAGAACAGGAAAGGAAATGTTAGTTAGTTCCCCTGTTTTATTAAAACCAAAATGCTGTCCTGGAACATGGGAGGAATTAGGTTAGTTTCCCTGTTGTATCAAACAGAATGCTGTCCTAGAACATGAGAGGATGTGCGTTAGTCCCCCTGTTTTATCTAAAGAATATGCTGTCCTGGAACTTGGGAGGAAGTGGGTTAGTTCCCCTGTTGTATCAAACCAATATGCTGTCCTGGAACATATGAGGAAATGGGTTAGTTCCATGCATCAAACAAAATAGCTGTCCTGGAGTATAGGAGGAAGTGGGATAGTTCCCATGTTGTATTTAACAAAAATGTTGTCAGAGAACATGAGAGGAAGTGGGTTACCTCTATGTTATATTAAACCAAAATGCTTTCCTAGAACATGAGGGGATGTGGGTTGGTTCCCCTGATGTATCAAACCAATGTGCTGTTTAAGAAAATGGGACGAAGTGAGTTAGTTCCCATTATGCATCAAACCAAAATGGTGTCCTAGAACAGGAGAGGATGTGGGTTAGTTCCCCTGTTTTATGAAACCAAAATGCTGTCCTAGAACATGAGAGGATGTGGGTTAGGTCCCCTGTTGTATCAAACCTAAGCTTTCCTAGAAAAGGAGAGGATGTGGGTTAGCTCCCCTGTTGTAGCAGACCAGAATGCTGTCCTAGAACAGGAGAGGATGTGAGTTAGTTCCCATGTGTATTGTAAATTAAAAATTTATAGAAGCCTATATGTGACCTATAGCTCAATCAAGTTTTTATGATCAATACTTGTCAAGTTATAATTTTATTTAATTATAGTCTACTCATTAAAAAGCTGCAGTAATATTAAAATTATAAAATGACTTTTTTTGTTTGTTTGAATTGTGTTTTATGTGTCCCTTAAGTAGTTTTTCAGCTATATTATGAAGTTCACTTGTTATTGGGGGTAGAAAGCTAGAGTATGCTGTTCCCCAAATTGTCACAAGCATTGTACCTTGAGGTATTTTTCCTTTAAAAGGCCTACTTTAGTTAATTGTTCCTGGGATAGTATAAAATAAGACTATTTTTATATTTGCTCTGGATATCATAAATTGTCATAATTTTTGTGTGTTTGTAGATGCCTTAAAACTGTCTGGAAGTCCAGAATCGTACAATTTCCTCCGACAGAGTGGTTGTATAGATGTTGATACTGTTGATGATGTACACAACTTCAGTGCTGTTAAGGTTGGTTGTTGTTACATTATACACAATAATGTCACCTGCAATCAAACATGCAATAAAAGGAAAGGTTTATTCCAAAAATAAAACAATAAAATTGCAGATAATTTGAAAAAACAAAGTGTGTATTGTAACCCCATTTTCATATTGCTACCTGGGTATTTTTAGAAATGATTTATTTCTGCTGTAGAATCCCACTTTGTTATACTTATTTTACTGTTCATGTGGTACATCAAACACATGATTAATAATCAGATTTATAACCAATCAAATGACACATTGATTCCTACAAAATATCTTACATATTTCACTGGATATATGGCTTCCTGTACAGTAGTCCCCCTCTTATACGATCCCCTTGCCGACGACCACCCGCCTCATCCGGCCAAAACCCTGATGCATTAAGTGTTTCTAACGTAAAATTACCTCTCGCGAACGACCACCTCTCAAACGCGACCAGCGACCACGTTTTCTTGACACAACAAAGTAAATTCCCCTCACGAATGACCATTTTCACTGACCGGATGTTTATTTTGGAATTCTCGAATGGAACGTGATTTTGTTTTATTATCGTAAACGGGTCCTACTAAACGCAGAGAAGTGCAGAGAAGTTTAGAGAATTACATCGTATGTAAACATCGACCAACTGCTTGAAATTGTCAACTAAATGATATTTTTAGTAAAAATATGGGCTTATTTATGTTCATGTATACAATATAAAACATATTTATATATAATAAACCTTTATTTAATCAAATAAACCATTTTTTTTATTACTTCTCTTCACTTCTCTGCATTTCTCTGCACTTCTCTGCGTTTAGTATGACCGTCGTAAACCAGTTCGGTAACAGTTCAACGACCGGTAAACAAAATGTCGAAATCACGTAAAAGAAAGATGTTTAAGCTGGATTAAAGGAGAAAACAAGTAGGATATTGTAGATCAATTTGATTTCGGTATTACGGAAATCGGGTTTCTTACAAGAAGACTGAAAATTTCAACAAGGAGATAATAGTACAATGTACCAACATAATCATAAATCAAAATTTACAACAAACGATGTCAAAAACTGGAAACAGAGAGAAACCTGGATTTTTCCAAACTAAACGGAACCTTAATAAACTACGAAGTGGAACCTGGGCATACAATAAAGTGATAAAAATAATAATAATGCAGATGAAACAGGAACAGAAACTTTCACTGATAAGAAGACTTGGAATTCTTATATTATCATTACACATTTTAAACAGATAAAAACTGCATGAATTCTTTTTATTTTTATTTATACTGAATAATAAAATACAAATATTTATTATGTGTGATTCTTGATCACTTCACAGTTCTTGTTGCTAATTAATCAACCGACCAAGCTCTATAAACCTGTGTTAGTGTGTGTATATCCCCTCAAGAAAGACCACCCCCATTATAAGACCACTTTCATGACTCAGATGGGGTGGTCTTATAAGAGGGGGACTACTGTACAACAAAAAACCATTACAATGTTGATTGGTGTTTTCAGACACCTAAGGTCTTAATGTAAATTTTTTTCAATTTCAGAATATAAAATATTTATTGATGAAAAAAAATAGGCTTTTGTCTGTGCATAGAGTGTTTTAGATACAATGCAATTCGTTTTAGTTTATCTGTATTTAGTATTTAAATTAGACATTTTTTTCAGCATGAACTGCTTTTATGTAAACATTGATATGCCCGGTGATATTGCACATTTGCAATTAATAATCAGTATAAGAATTAATTAAGAATAGATTTTAATATGTAAGAATTAAAATGTTAAACAGTTATGAAACAGCTATATTTTGATAATAAAAGAAAACTAACAATCATTGATACTCCAGTTTGTAACAGTTTTTAAATTTGTGTCTTTCAGCCCAGCATTATATGATATTTTAGAAAACAGTGTTTAAAAATTATATGTTTTAAAATTAAACTGTACAAAAAAAGAAACTTAATACGTTTTTAAGTATTGTACTGTAAACTAAAGACATGTGCAAAATCTCCAGATGTACAATAACCAGTTTGTTGGAGATGTTTACACTACTTCAGCCATTTATAATTAACATTATGTTGTCTACTTTTAAATTGAGTACCATTAACCTTCATTGACGATAATTAGTTTGATTTATTTAAGGAGACTGTTTAAAGTTAAAAGGGATTTCTCTAGTTTATTTCATAATAAAATGTTTCCAGCAGTCAACATCATTCTTTATTAATTAATAAAATTACTTGAAGTAAAATGATACATTCATCAGGGACATATCTGGAAATGAGAAAGTTTTTTTTTCTCTGGATGAATAAAGAAGTTTTTACTATCAAATCGTGTTTTAAATAGGTCAAAGTTATATCTAATTCCACATGTGTGAGTTTTAAACATTGCAGGTAATCTTTACTTATATAAAATCAAGCTGTTGTTTGTTTCTTAGCATCTTTTTTGTGTTTTTTGAAAAATCTTGTACACCTAAATCTAGTAGAAATACTGAAGTTCAAGCCCAAAGTTTTGCTAGAGTTGTTGCCCTTTGACTAGTTGATGTAAAGACTGGCTCTAGATAATTCATTTAACATGGCCTAAATAGAATTTCATGGACATGATTGTTGTTGCACTTCCCTTAAACATAAAAATAAACTGGAATTTATTTGGTGTTTATGAATTTAATATTTTTTAATTACAAATGTATACATAATAACAAATTTAAGTGAAAATCCTTTTTTTAATTTTCCACAGTTGGTCATGTGATTTTTGAATAAGCATGATTAACTTAAATTACTGTGTTAAGCATACAATTAAAATATTAATGAAGGAAATCACCAGATTGGATGCTTATCACACTTGACATTGAAATAATCCACATGTGCTTAACAAATTGTAAATAAGAACCAGTAAATCCACATGCTATGCAAATCTTATAATCTGCTTGGATACATAGTACACTCCTGTCTTAAAGCAACCCCAGAATGCTTAGCACATTGTGAGGTGTAATGTCAATTCACACACATTGTACACCCTAAACATGGGGCAAATGTGTAACACAGCACAAAATAAAAAAATATATATTGTCTTCTAAAATATTACTTGGAAGGTTTCCATTGACAGCTTGATGTACGTCTCAACATGAATTAGAATTATCCTTTGATTTATAAACCAGTGAGAGTGTCATCATTATCATAAGCCAAAATATTCAGCCATTTTTTTCTCTTTTCAAATTTATCTGGTACAAGTAGTGTATACTACAAGTGGCCATTAATACTTAATTCAAGGCCTTTTGGTATTCTTTCCATAAAATGAATTAAGCCATTTTCTCTTATCTGTTTACAAATATATCTTTGTAAGAAAGGCATAGTACAAGTACTGTACACTACGAACTGCTGTTAATACTTGAAGTTCAAGGCCATTTGGTATTCTTTCCAGAAAATGAACAGTGATGCACATTGGTAGAAAGGCCAGAGCAAATGTCAGAATAATCAGCATACTTTTTTTCCCAGTCCGTATGATATAATTCTTTGTTTTTACATTCCCATCTGTTTGTCTAGTTGCTGGTAGATTTTCATGAGAGGTATTTACATTTGTAGGAACATTAAGATGTGATACTTTATTTTCTTCCATATCCTCGTAGATTGCTGGGAAATTTCTTGTGACAATTCTAACTGGACTCCGTAGTTGACTAACTGTACTGTCAATGCTTGGCCTAATAATTTGTATTATCGGGTATTCCTGCTGGCTTCTGCTATTAAACCCTGTATCATTGATTATTACTATTTCCTCCTCTGTTTGAGTTGAAGAGTCAATCTTTTTATTTTTCATACCAGTATGTGTATTTTCAGTTGCAGGATAAAACAGGTTGCACTTAGAAGTGCTTATATCTGTTCGGCTGTTATCAATACTGAGTTGATCAATGCTGTCCATTGAACTGCTGAGATTATTATGAGTAATAAGTCTGATCGGTGTTTTCATGTGGTCAAAACAAATGTCAGAGTAACTACTGTCAGTAGATATGCTATGTAAGCTTCCCTGCAGGGATTTCAAATTTGTATCAGATGGAAAAATTCTACTTGAAGACCTCTTTCTTGTTTTTCTGTTGAGAAGACTTTGAAATTTCTTCTTTTCTAACAATTTCTTTTGCTTGTCCTCTGTGAGGTCACTTTGAGCTCTTTGTCGAAATTCGTCCTGGTCAACTTTCAGATGTATATCACCTGTATTACTTCTTAATCTCATTTGATCTGGTATTTCAAGGTTATCAAACTGATCCTGACTGGTTCCCTGTCTGTTTTCTATTGATTTATTATCCTGGTATGTTGTCTCAGATTCTGGTTGTTCTAAGATATTTGTCAGACCTTCATCTAGGAAGCTGTCTATGCTCTTTCTTCCTCGGAAGCTGCAAGGAGGTATATCTAATTCTCCATTGCTATCAGTACAATAGGATCTATCAGATTGCTGAGAACTTACAGAAATTGTTCCAAGACTTTCCATTGATTCCTGCTTTTTGAGTTTCCTTCGTTTCTTAACTGACTTTGGCTTTTTCATAAGAGATGGCCTATATGAACTTATACTGATGTTAGATTCTGGCTGCCAGACATTGCCAGGACAAATCCTTGTATGTCTGAGTGGATTCAACTTCATGCTATTCTCATTATCTACTTCTGAAATACTGCTAGTTACAATGGAACTTTTTCCCTCTGAATTGCTTATTGAAGGTTCTCTTCTTTTTGTTATTTCTAAGGCTTGGATGTTGTCAGTTTTGTCTTCATCAAGTTTCAGAAAGGAAGAGTTGTTTGGTTCTTCCTTTGTTTTGATTACTTCATCTTTTCTTGGTGTTATTTCTAAGTCTGCAGAGATGTTAGCATTACTTAAATCTGAGGAAACTTTCTGAGACACGAAGGATTCCAATGAGATGCATGCTCCTTGTTGTATATTTGTCCTTTCCACTACACAATGGTTAGTTTGATTTTCAGCTAAACCCATTATAGTTTGATCTTCAACCATATCTGATATAGTCTTATTTGGATTTTCTTTCTCTTTACTTTTGGGATCATTCTGGAATTTTGCATGAATGTCTGTGTGTCCTGTCATGTCTTCAGCCATGCCTTTCAAATAATTGTCTAGGTCATATATGTTAATATCTTGGTGTTCTGTCCTGTCTCTAACATCTATTTTGTTAATGCATTCTTTCAAACCATGAACTTTGATATTCAGTTCATGTAACTTTTGTAGTTTTTCTTTATTTTGATGCTTTCTCTGTCTGGGAACTATTATTGGCGGAACCATGGTTCGCCTATGAGTTGTTGCCCCTGGTTGTGTGTTGGAATCTTCCAATTGTGGTTGTAGTATCCCTGTGTTACTAGATTGTGTTTCTTCACTTATTGGGTTTTCAGAGATGCTGCAAGGTGCCTGATTTATTTTAGTTATTCTCTTTTTCATCTTTCCCCATTGTATCCATATAAATAAGAAATATATAAGGGAAAGTGTTACCATGGTTACAATGAATATATATGAACTGATGGATTCTACCAAATGTCCTTGTATTTTATGCCTAATACCTGGTTCACAGTCATAAGAAAAGATGGAGATAAACACAGCATTTTCACTTTCTTGATAAATAAAGTAGATTGCAAAGGGAAATGCAAGTATCCAGGTGAAGGTCACTGCAGTCTTTTTGTAGGTCAGACATTCGTCCTTGAAATAGGGATGAATTGTAAACAACTTCTCAAAAGCTATTATTAGTGTTGTAACAGATGTACAGCTTTCAGCATGAATGTGTATAAAATGATGAACATAACACAGTTCTATGAATTTGAAGTGTGACTCCTGGAACGTGAGACTTATCCTAATGATTTGTATCGGAACTAATAGTCCACAAACTATGAATCCCAAAATAAAAAGTTGAATAAAAGTCAAGTTCTTCCTCCAGTTGTGTGTAATCAGTTTGTGAATTGCAGCAAAATTAAAAACAGTTCCAATAAATAGAGCTGTACATAGAAGAAATACTGAGGCTAGGGCAAAAACTAAATTTGGGTCATGTTTATTTGATTCACCACAATGACCACTAGTATCATTACACACAAGACTAGTCCAGTTGGTTTTTATTGTTTGTTCTGTTGTATTACATATCTCACAAATGCTGTTGCTCAAAAATATAGTTCCATTGACTGTTTTATTCATTGTGTTTGATCTTTACACTACAAAGAAATCAAAATTTCCAAAAGATCAAATAAAATCTAATCATTTTTAAATCATTAAACTAATTCACTGTACTTTATGATATGATACATGTTATTGTTAGCTGCTTTCCTTACGGAAGATCCAATAATAATAAAAACAATAAAATGATAAGGTCTGTGTTGCAAGCTTATTTTTGTAGGACATAGAGATTTATTTCCATAGAAGTTTATATCTGTTACAGTTTTTATTTCTTAACAATTTTATCATGACGTGTAGTCCATAATTCGTCCCAAGTTCTTTTTTTTAACCTGAATAAACAACTCATAAATCTGTATGGCATATCTATAACATATTGTCCAGGGGTACGTTCTTTAGCCCGTCCTATTTCGTCCATTGATTTTTTTATTTGTTAACTTTTTCTCAGCCTGAGTACAGCTGAAATATTGCATGCTGGATGTTCAGGAAAAATTAAATCGATGAATAATGATGTTATTTATAGATAAGTTGATTTGTTATGTCTGTGTTTAAAAAGTTTTTAAACAAACAACATAATTTCAGTCACTAAGAATACTTCTAATTTATCAGAATTTGTGTAAAACATTTCAGATATTATTTATGGCAGTGTATGATGAACATTGTGTATCACATTATTGTGACTATAGCATACCATATATTTCTGAAAATTTAGATTGTGACAGTAAAATCATAGATTGACACTACGAAATTATCAAATACTAAAACATTTATCTCATAAAGCTAGTGTAAAAATACACAAAAATATATACAATTAGTCAATTCAGTGATATAGTTTAGACATTGTTGCGTTATTAGTTGTTCATTCTCTATCAAGTTAATTACAGTATTATTTAATTTAAACACTAGATAAAAAATATCTGAATACACCTATATTAGTGAAGACATCATAAAAATTTATTAAAAAAAACTAATTACTAATCCATTAATGAATGATATACTAAATGAATCCAATTAAACATATTTATTAATGATAATATTTGATTTACCTGAGCAATGCTGAGCATCTATCGAGAAGTGACAGAATGAAGTGATGTTTGTCACTTATATTGTCTCATCATAACTGTTAATTGTTGTGATCAAAATAACATGTACCAGGTGGTTATTTTTGTCATACATGTAAACACAAACAGGATTTCGTAACTTCATTCAAAACTTAGACTAAAATCATTTAAATTAATAAAATCTAAGTTGGTTTGTGCTTTGAAAAAACTCAAACTTAAGTCTTGAAATTTTATAAGAGATATGGACTGCCAAATGATTTTAAGGTTGCGATATGATATTACAGTCATTGATTTCTAGGCTCAGCTGTTTGATATGTCAGGGTGCTAAACACAAAAGCCTGATATTTAGAAAAGCTGTAGGTCTCTGTGGGGATATGTTGAGGTGTTAAAAAAAGATTATCGATGTATCTGTTTATGAGCATTGTCCGTCTTTCTTAAATATTGTAACTTTTTATTTTCACAGACATGTTGCCAATTTCACCAGTATTTCTTTTTGCGACAAATGCCAGGTTCACTGCTTTTATTTTTATCACTTATTGTTGATGCAGAAACATGCAGTTTCATTTGGGTTACTGTTTCTAGTTAAAATGACAAAATTCTAAAATCAAAATATTTCATCTTTTCCTATTTGTTTTGTTGTTTGATGTTTACAACAATAAGTTCCATATATTTTTTATCCGGCTTCTTCAATAAAAGATGAAAAAGCTGTAGAATGTCCAGTATTTCCTTGTGTGTGGAAAGTTATTGTTTTCTATCACTTATGATAGGATTTTCTTCATTTGGATAAATCATTAAAAGATATGTCAGTAATTTGTCAGCTGATTTGTTTTTTCTTATAAGAAGGCCAGGATTTTGTTTTCCCTGTGTAAATGATTGAATGTTTTGTTGGATTTTGATTGGATATTTCATTCATTGTGTTATGAGCTTTCTTAAGTTTGTTAACAGATTCGTCCAACATTTCATTGTTTTTTATATATAAGGAATGAAAAAATGCTAGATTTTTGTTTCTTGTCATTTTCTTTTTGGGGGGTGGGGTGGGTTTGGGGTGTGGGGGTGGCTTTATTTTGATGGAATATAGCAACAAATGATATATTATACTTATTTATCTTATTTACAGTACAAGATTTTTTTTGTCTGCTTGTACAGTCATATTCAGTACCTCGTATACATGTTTATAAACTTGCCACGAGTTTGTTAGCAAACAAGATGTATCTCTCTAATAGCAAAAAATTCAAAGGCAAGTCTAACATGTTTATGATGGGAATATCTTTAATTTCTTCCTTGAAAATGTGACTGTTTTCAGTATATTTAGTTAGTCACATTTATCTTTTTTTTTTGACAGAATGGCATGGAAGTGATTGGTTTTCAAGTTGATGAAGTGTCTATGACATTCCAGTTAGTAGCATGTATATTAAAATTAGGAAATGTAGAATTTATACCTAAAAGTAATAAAGATGGAACAGATGGCTGTGCCCTTTCAGATATGTCAGGTATACCGTGTTAGTTATATTTACTTATAAAGAAGACTGTCAAAGATTCATGTATTTTTTTTTGTCATTTTTTTTCACATGCTTTGCTTATTATCATCATTGCAGAATTTGTATTAGGGACAAAAGTGGTGGTGGGGGGAGGAATAGCATGTCATAGTAAACAATTATTGAGTTATCTCCCCTAAACAGATATTTCACATTTCCTATAGTTAGTAATATATGTAAATCATATTAAAATGTTTGTATATTTAAACAAAACAATTAAAAAAAACTCACATATGCTATCTATTCATATATAACCTATTGCATAATTCTTAGACGGGAGGTACTCAGTGAAAAACAACATGAAAAGACTAAAATGAAAAAGAATGAACAGGAATAAAGTCTAAATTGGTATGTTACAAAAATTCTAAATTGTTATGTTGTAGAAATTCGGGATGTTTGTGAGCTATTTGGATGCTCTACAGATTTAGTATTTGAGGCCTTGACCCAGAGAACAGTTGAGGCCAAAGGTGACAAGGTCAGAAGGGATTTGGAGGTTGCTGAAGTAAGTATAAATAGATTAAATGTACCTACACACCACAATTCCTTGTTTTTGCTCAGGTGTGCAGTATATAAAATAAAAGGATTATATTTTCCTCAAAATTTCAGGTAAAAATTATTTGTTATTATTTATCTTTTTCTTCCCTTTATGGTTGATAAATTTTTTCTCAGTTAAAAAAAAACAAAACAAAACACCATGATATATTGACACAGAGTAAGACCAATGAAATTTACATGATAAAGACTGATCTGTAAATAAAAAGAGGAGATAATCCAAACACAAACCTCACAATAAAGGACAAAACAACAAATCACCACAAAATCAAAACAAAACCCCAAAAGGACCATAATGAGACTACTGGCTTGATATTGTCACATGAAACATTATATGGCAGGTTAGAGTCAGTTACATGTGTCCCAAGAGACATATTGCTCTTGAGTTTGCTTCTTGCAATGCTTGCTGTGACATTAACTTGTGCTCTAAATACCACATGTTTTAATAACTAAATGTTAGGTGTAATGGCCATATTGATCTTTATTTTTTTTTAAATGAACACAAACTAGATGCATGCTCACAAGGAAGTTTTTGTCCAATGCATGTTATCCATATTGTATCAGTTTGGCCAGCTGTAATGAAAGGTTCCGTGTTCTTCGTGTGTAGAATCATTATTAGTGGTCTGTAGTATACCATCTTTAAAGTATAAAACATGCCATCTTCTTTCTAAGGCAAAATATATGTACTAATTATTGAACTATTATGGAATCCCTTGGAATTTTGTTCTCGTCTTTGACATTGCAGAAATATTGCTTACCACAGTGATGAGCTAATCAACCATTTTGATTACAGATATTATAAATTGATGAAATTACTAATACTATTGGTTTTTTTTTTTACTTTACAGGCAGTATACGCCAGAGATGCTCTTTGTAAAGCTATTTATAGCAGGTTGTTTTCTTGGCTGGTTTCCAGGATAAATGATAGTATCAGGGTAGGTAACTCAATGACACTAATACAGTCAAACATGACGTCAGATATTTATAGCAGATTGTTTTCTTGGCTGGTTTCCAGGAGAATTTATATTAGTGGTAGTCAGTTAATTAATATAGTCAAATGTCTGTCTGCAATAGTGATAGCAGTGATATTGTTGTCCTTAACTTAAAAAAAAATAATATTCTTGAAACAGCTGAGCTAAAATTTCGAGAATGACACTTATGCCAGAATCACAACAGAGGGCTGTATCATGCACGGAGCATGTTTTGCTCTATGGGGATGCAGTCAGGCTTTCCATATTATAACATGACAGCCCCCATAAGAGAGCCTGACCTTTTTGCAATCTGAGATATGCTGGACAGCCCATCGGCTTGAACACTGGAAACTCTCCAAGTATGGAGCTAGTGCTAATTTAGAGCAGTCTAAAATTCCTACCCCTTTATCAAAATAAAGTGTTTGTAACAAATCTATCAAAAGACAGTAACTTAAATAAAAAAAAACATTAATTTAGTGGAAGTATTTTTGGTTTAAGACACAGTTCTTTTGTCTGTTTATAATTTTATGACGCAGCTTGTAGGGGCCTCAGTGACTGAGTGGTTAAGGTAGCTCGTCTACTGTTGATCACATGGTCTGTCAACACTAAGGTTGCTGGTTTTAGTCTAAATGTGGGGGTTTTTCTCTTGGTACTCCGGCTTTCTTCCCCAATAAAAACTTAAGACACCATGATATATCTGAAATATTGCTAAAAGTGGTGTTAAACATCAAACAAACAAACAAACAAACAACCACAAACTTGTAAACAATGCCACTTATTTACACATGATAATTATCATCAATCCCTTTAGTACTTTTATGTTTCTGTTTTAGACGTGATAATTATTGACAAGCCTTAGGTGTTTTTGATGATTTATTACACGGCGTGAAACATTTAAAGGACCTTATTTAAATGTCATAGATATAGTGTATATAAATTGTTTGTACATTTTTGCATATTTCTATTTTGAGTTGGGGAAAAATTTCATGTTATTTTTGCCATGAAGTGGCCATATATTACTGAACTGTTAGTCTTAATCCTAATTAACTAGTCTGTTTTTCCTGCTTAAATGTACAGTTTACTTTTCAAGTGACACAATTAGCCATTTAATAAGCTACTTAGTAGTACAAAATTTCAAAACATATACATGTACTCGTCTCACTACCTGATGTACTTAGGTTGACTTGTTTACTAGCCAGAACATGCAGTTTCTCATCTACTACTGATTCTGTGGACAATAAATGTGGTCACACCATTTCAAATCTATGCATTTAATCCCAATACTTGAAGTTTATGTTAACTTCCAGACACTACGGCTTATCTATTGATGAAACTGGTCTCAACAAAATTGTGTAAATGGGTATTCAAGCCCATTCAATCAATCAGTTAAACTATTGGTGCTGTGTTATTTGTAGTACTGACTCAAATTTGAGTATTGTTACTGAAGAGTTACCTTTACGGTAATGAAAAACCTAAAATATATTAAAAAAAGAGTGAAATGCAAGACACTAGTCCAGCATTTCTCTCATGTTTTGTAGCTTGAAAATTGCAAGTCTGAAATGGCCAGGTTGTGAAGCAAATGCCTTAATAACTAGGGAATGGTTTACAATTTGTTGGAAGTAGGTTTTGGGTTTGTGTAAAAAAAAGTAGGAAGAGTTGATTTCACAAAATAGGCACCATCTTCTACAAATGTTCTAAAGAAACTGACTAAGCTCCAAAGTCTGGAAAATTAGGAAAAAAATCCTAAAACAATTCCAGAATGGCAGAACTTGCAATCTTTCTGTGAAGTTTCAGAGATCTGGGTTGAAAACTGTAGGAGTTGTTTACACAAAATTGATACGCTATTTCCCCCTCCCCTACCCCCCGGCAAGCCATCCCCCAATTGCCCCCCCCCCCAAATCCACACGACTTCTCCATGCTATAATCTGGGTTTGCACTTCATGTGACCCAGTCAAAAATGAAGTAATTTAACAACAATAGGCAACAATGGTCAGAAATGTGAGTTATATGATATCTAAGCAGTGTTGGAAAATATAGTTAGTTTAGAAACAAATGGAAATGCAAGTCTCTCACTTCATTTGCAGCCATTGAATTAAACTTGTCATTTTCGACAATGTCTATATAATTTTTTTTATTTGAAAGGGTAAGAGAAAAATGCATAACAAAGATCATTTCTTGTTCATGTACATTTAATCCTGAGTGATAACAACAATAGCATGGTGGACATACTGAAAGGAACTGTTACATGTACTATACTTATTATGAACTGGTTTCCAGGAGTTGTTATTAGTATTCTATACAAATAACACTATGTTATTTGACATCCACCATTATGCCAATAAAAGTACTTTTTTAGGACAAAATTAAATTATAAATCATATAACATCTAAGACACCTTGATGTGTAAAATTAATCTGATCAGTTTTGCCGTAATTATTTCGACTTTATATTATTTCGTATTCTGAGAAGTTGTCTCCATTTTTTAGCTCACCTGACCCGAAGGGTCATGTGAGCTATTGTTATCACTTTGCGTCTGTCGTCGTCGTCTTCTGCGTCTGTAAACTTTTTACATTTTAATCTTCTTCTCTGAAACCACTTGGCCAATTGAAACCAAACTTGGCCATAATGTTCATTGGATGGACCTTTACAAAGTTTGTGTTTTTTATTTTGATTGGTAAACCAATATGGCCGCCACCTCAAGACTTAGTTTAACATAGGACCCTATGGGAAAAAAGTTTAAAAGGGCTTCTTCTCTGAAACCGTTTAACCAATCAAAACAAAACTTACCAGAAATATTGTTTGGATGGTCCTCTTTAAAGTTTGTGTTTTTGATGGGAATTGGAAATTCAAAATGGCCGCCATCGCAGGACTTAGTTTAACATAGAACCCTATGGGAAAAAGTTTTAAAAGGCTTCTTCTCTGAAACCGGTTAATCAATGGAAACAAAAACTTACTAGCAATATTGTTTAGATGGTCCTCTATAAGGTTTGTGTTTTTTATGGCAATTGGAAATTCAAAATGGCTGCCACCGCAGGACTTAATTTAACATAGGACCCTATGGGAAAAGTTTGAAAGGCTTCTTTTCTGAAACCAGTCAACCAATGGAAACAAAACTTACTAACAATATTGTTTGGATGGTCCTCTATAAGGTTTGTGTTTTTTATCCCAATCAGAAATTCAAAATGGCCCCCACCGCAGGACTTTGTTTAACATTCAACCCTATGAGAAAAAAGTTTAAAAGGGCTTCTTTTCTGAAACCGTTTAACCAATCAAAACAAAACTTACTAGCAATATTGTTTGGATGGTCCTCTATAAAGTTTATGTTTTTTATGGCAATCGGAAATTCAAAATGGCCGCTACCGCAGGACTTATTTTAACATAGGACCCTATGGGAAAAAGTTTTTAAAGGCTTCTTCTCTGAAACCGGTTAATCAATGGAAACAAAAACTTACTAGCAATATTGTTTGGATGGTCCTCTATAAAGTTTATGTTTTTATGGCAATTGGAAATTCAAAATGGCCGCTACCGCAGGACTTAGTTTAACATAGGACCCTATGGGAAAAAGTTTTTAAAGGCTTCTTCTCTGAAACTGGTTAATCAATGGAAACAAAAACTTACTAGCAATATTGTTTGGATGGTCCTTTATAAAGTTTATGTTTTTTATGGCAATTGGAAATTCAAAATGGCCGCCACCGCCGCAGGACTTAGTTAAACATAGGACCCTATGGGCAAATAAAAAAAATCTTCTCTATACAACCGGTTAACCAATGAAACAAAGCTTTCTAGTAATATTGTTTGGATGGTCCTAATTAAAGTTTATTGAAAATTACAGGACTTACTTTAACATCAGGGAAATGCCATCTTCATTTCCTATAAAATCAGTTGAGCGATACAGGCTCTTAAGAGCCTCTGGTTTTAATACAGATCATATGTTTTACATGTATATAAAAATGACATGCAAGTTATTTACACCAATAATACTTTTAGCAACTTAATACAGTCAAACTGATTCCAGATTCTGGGTTCAGTTTATACTTTACACAGGTATTAAAGATTGTGGGTTTAGTTTAAATGGGTTTTACACAGGTATTTCAGATTCTCGAGTGGGTTCAGTTCAGACAGGATAACACAGGGATTCTGGGTTTAGATTAGACATGTTATGTAGGGATTCCAAATTGTGGGTTCACTTAAGGCTGGGTTTACACATGGATTCCAGATTCTGGGTTCATTTTAGCCTGGCTTACATATGGATTCCAGATTCTGGGTTCATTTAAGGCTGGTTTACACATGGATTCCAGATTCTGGGTTCAAGTTAGATATGTTATGTAGGGATTACAGATTGTGGGTTCATTTTAGGCTGGTTTTTACAGGGATTCCAGATTCTATGTTAATTTTAGCCTGGCTTACACATGGATTCCAGATTCTGGGTTCATTTTAGGCTGGTTTACACATGGATGTCAGATTCTGGGTTCAGATTAGACATGTATATGGATTTCAGATTCTGGGTTCATTTTAGGCTGGTTTACACATAGATTCCAGATTCTGTGTTCATTTTAGCCTGGTTTACACATGTATTCCAGATTCTGGGTTCATTTTAGGCTGGTTTACATATGGATTCCAGATTCTGTGTTGGGGGCCTCCGTGGCCGAGTGGTCAAGGTAGTTCGTCTACTATTGATCACATGGTCTGTCAACACTGAGATTGCGGGTTCGATTCTCACTGCAGGCAGGGTGTACTCGACTCCAATCTTAATTGACAAGTATTGCCAGTTTTCCTACCGCAGGTCCGGGGTTTTCTCCGGGTACTCCGGCTTCCTCCCCCAATAAAAACTGGACGCCATGATATAGCTGAAAAATTGCTGAAAGTGGCGTTAAACACCATCAAACAAACAAAAACAGATTCTGTGTTCATTTTAGCCTGGCTTACACATTGATGTCAGGTTCTCGGTTCAGGTTAGACATGTTATGTAGGGATTACAGATTCTGGTTCATTTTAAGCTGGTTTACACATGGATGGTCAGGTTCTGGGTTCAAGTTTGACATGTTATGTAGGGATGCCAGGTTGTTAGTTCATTTTAGGCTGGTTTACACATGGATGCCAAATTCTGTGTTCATTTTAGCTTGGTTTACATATGGATGCCAGATTTTGGGTTCATTTAAGTCTGGTTTACACATGGATTCCACGTGGATAATTTATGCCTTTATAAAGAGGATCAGTTTTGAAATATTTAGACAATATAATATAATTGTGGGTGCAGAAATATAAAAATAACTTTTTGTTTTGCAGGTCAAGACAAAGCTGAAAACAAAAGCCATGGGTGTGTTAGATATTTACGGATTTGAAGTATTTGAAGTAAGTGAATAAATTTATTGTTATGAATTGTGTTTGTTTATTGTGTCACCTTCACAGCATAAACAACAACTTGTTGTCAATATCATGTACACAACAAAACAACTTAAATGTATACAAAATTGTTAATAAGGTATTGTTGTGATTTATACAATGTTACTAAATGTAAAAAAAAAACAACACCACTCATTATTTTAATTAATCAGTTCTGTGATAATTCCCGAAAGGATCCAAATACCTTGTTATTTTCTCATAGTAAACTAGGAACAAACTATCTTGTATATTAATATTTGCCAATGTCAATAAATGGTTTTACTGTCACAAGTTCAGGTTCACAACAAGGGTCCGTAAACGGTCATATTTGCCAGACATGACCGAAATTTATACTAAATTGACTTACTACGATTTGCTCAAATCGGACATCTAAAAAGTAATATTTTACATGCAATAATCACTTGTTGGACTCAGTCCCTTTAATTTCTTCTATGTAGAAATATTTGTATGAAAAAATCAACCCTTATTCAGGCTATTTCCTGTCACTGACATGTGTTTATTGACCACCGACCGGTGATTACGTATTAGGTAAACAGGTGGTGACAGATCTGTTTCATCCATATCGTAAACATACTATTGCAACAACATTTTGAATATAATAGATTGTTTCTATTTCACATTTCTAAGAAAATAAGACAACTTACAGTACACGCATCTTTAATGAAAAACATGTGCGGTCAAAATTGTACACTACGCAAGCGCCAATGTAACTAAACGTTACATAAATCAAAGAAAACCAATTTGAAGAAAAATTCCTTGAAAATAATGAGAACAAAAATGATTATTCATTTAATAATAAAAACTTGTTAAAAGAATCCATCGCAGAATAACGCATAAATTCAATTCTGGTCCGAACTTGTTGCAATTAGGTGACAACTTCCTTTTTCCGGTAAATGAAAAACTCGCGGGGATATTCATCAAAACAAAGTTGTTCGCCATTATTTTGTTGCATTATTTTGTTGCATAGACAACATGTCATCTTACAATAAAGATTTTTTAGGCAGGAGATTGTATCTCTACATATATTTTCGCTTACTCACACTATCGTGGCGAAACGACCCGACATGCAAACAAATTTCGGTACGAAACGACCCCAGACCATTATTCACTACCATGGAATATGGTAATTTCTTAGGGGGAAAATGACCGAAATGGGCAGGGAAAACTTCTGGACCCCTGGTTCACAAGGTTCACATTATTGGAAAAAGTAAGAAGATATTTCCAGCAGTAAAAATATACATTGACATCAGCAAATATTCAAATAACCTTTTTTTATTCTACAGCAAAAACTTTAAAAACACTAGAGTTTGTCTGTTTTAAACACATTAAACCTTTTATAGTTCTAAGCAGATTTATTCATGTTACTCTGCAATCAGATTCACAGTTACAATAATGTTACTTTATTTGTATTAAATAAATATCTTAATAATTTGTTGTTTACTTAATATCAATTGAAAATTGCTGACCAATCAGTTTTGCTCTTTAATTTCAGACCAATGGTTATGAACAGTTCATCATCAATTATTGTAATGAGAAATTACAACAGATATTTATAGAAAGGACTCTGAAAGAGGAACAGGAGGAGTACGTCAAGGAGGTAAACTATAATTGGCAGTATTATGTTATGGTGTAACACAGACGCAACAATTTTTTGGCTCATGAGAAAGGAGTTTAATGCTGTTAAGATTATTATAGTATACAGTTCTGTATAATTTAATTTTATGTTTTAACCACAAACAAGTGATTTATGGTTTGTAAACCTCTCATATACAGCATTTTCTAAGACCTTGTGCATAATGCAGAGATTCATTAAACAATTCCTATGACATAATACAAAATACTAGACAGAGTTAGAATAAAGTTCTGTTTTTTCTTATAAAGTTATCATGTAAAATAGAGAATCAACTATAAATAATAGACAAAATCCAGGTTTATTATTGTGTTTTTTTGTTCTGCAAATATTTCATATGTATTTTCATTTTTGTTAGGGCATAGAATGGATCCATGTGGAGTACTTCAATAATGCAGTTATTTGTGACCTTATTGAAAAGGTGAGTGATAACACGTGTCTTAGATTCTTGTACTACAGTTTGACAGTGTGAACCCAGGTGTGATTTTTCAAATTTACAAGTAGCGATTCACATGAGTTTTATGCCTCACCAATAGTTGTCAGTTGTGTATATATTTAGTCCTGAACATACAAACTAATGTTGAAATCTGTTTCCACATGACAAATTGAGAAAGCCTTCACTAAATCACAGTTGAATTTTAGAAATGTTTTCGTATTTGTTAAACACAGATTCAACTGATATTTCACATGTTATTACACCGGGTGGGGGTGCCTTTATCTTCTTTTATTTGTTTTAAATACATGTACTTCTTTATCTCGAAAACAAAGGTCATGTATTTGGAGATGGCTGTTACAAAACATGCAGCACGCTCATGTCCAGTGTTTTTTTTAGGTTGCTAGGCTAAATTTCCTATGAGTTAATAGAGTTTGTTGTTTGATGGAAACCCGTAATGTATATTTACATGTATCTTTATGTGGTGTATTTTGCTCAGCCGTTGGTGAGTTAAACTTAACTGTATTACTGAAACTGTGCTGACTGCGGTGTTGTTCTATCAACACATACAAAAATCCGTTCTTTACTACTCTAACATTTGTATTGAATTTTGTGAGTAATAAATCCCAAGGAACACCATGAATCTTGTTGAATTGTTAGCATGTAATTAATTTATTGCATGGCTACTTCTAGGATTTATATGCATTCTCCCTGTTTAATTCATATAGCATGACAATAAGCTTGCTAGAATAGTAACCCTTTTGATATTTAAAGAATGAAGATCGTGTATTGCCTTGTCATAATACAAAGTGTCCATTGAAATTTTGTCAAGTCGTGTGACTGTTTGTCGGCTATTATTTTATATGCTTAGTAAAAAGTCTAAAAAGGGTCAATGATCCTGCATTAGATATAAAAATAAAAGCATGCAGAACAATTCTTGTTCTTGCCATTATATGTCTGAAAACTATTTACTGTTGACATGTACCAGCTTGCATTAACTTCCTTGTGTTGTAGAGTTGCTTTCCAAATTGAGTTGTGTCCCTTTCATGTAGTAAGGTTTCTGGTTAATTGTGTGGGGGTTTCTTGTTTGTTTTTTTTTTTTTAGATTTTTTTTCAAAAGTTTTTAACTGTTTAATTGGGTCATCAGTCAACTTTAATAGAAGATAAATAATATTTCTATTAAAACTTATTATTTTGGGAAGACAACTCTGTAATGTTCCTTTTAGATTTATGGTGAGTAGTCTCCCTTGGACTACTGCATGATGTGTAATATGTTGATTTGTTTACAGAGCCCTAGTCAGTTCAATGTAAGTCAGCTGCTGTATAATTACTTTGTAGAGTATGTAGTATATGCTTCTTAATGAAATGCCATTTTATTGTCTTTCTCCTAAAAGAAGTCTAAAGAAAACTTGAACTTTGTTTTTATTGTAACAAGTAGAGCCAAAGTGATATATTTTCTGATATTTAAATGTTATAGGAAACAAATGTATGTCTCAAAAGTTTGTTATAATTATAGGACAGTAAGACACTAGTGAAATTGACATCATATATGTTAGTAAGGGCAACTGATATCAAAATTCTTAAATTAGTGAGAACCAGTATAAGTCAAAATATTTCTTATGAAACTGGCTAAACACAATTACAAAAAATTTGTTGGTAGAAGATAAAATGGCATTTCATTTGGAAGTTTAACATGGTACTAATTTGTTTTTCTATTAATTTAAACTGAGAGTTGTTGTAATATTTGACCAGCTGTATATTTTCAAGACTTTTTATCACATTAGGTAAAATTAAATATAAAAGCTTCTTTAATTAAGCAAAACCGAATAAAAAATTACTATTTCTGAAACATTTAGTAGACAATTTTTTATACCAAAAACTTCAAGAATATATCTATGCTAGTGCTTTTAGTAATTCAATTTTATTGTAGATTAATCTTTCAAATTTTGAGAAATGAATTTAGAAATGATGACAATTTTGACAAATTATTCAGTAAGAAAAAGTGAAATTTTAATAGAAAGTCAGAAAATGATGAAGAATATTCTAGAAAGCCTGCATGTTTGGTAAAAAGTGGTGTAGAAGGATGTGGTTTATTTACTTAATATTGTATATTTATAATGCAACAGACATATGATATATTTATAATATTTTGCAATTATAGGCTTGTGTATAAGTATCTACTCAGTAGTGGTCTATGTATATAGTTTACTTTGTATAGATTCTTACCATCGTGATATAAATATTATGAAGCAATACACAGTAAAATGGAAACATGGCATCATGGAGATTGAAGCATGGTGTTTAGAAACATGGCATAAATATACCTTAAAATGAAAGTATCATCAGTTGCATACTGATATGGTACTTGCAGTAGCCATCTGCTATTGAGCATCAGGGTGAGAGTTCGAGCCTTACTAAAATCAGGGTTTGCCTCACTCCAATCTCAATATGGAAGGTTTGCCAGTTTTCATGCTGAAGATCATGGGCAAAAAAAAGGATGCCATGATCATATAGCTAAAAAATTGCTGAACATGGTGGTTAACCCTATTCAGAAAAAAAAGTCAATATTAAATGTGCAGTTTACATATATATTATTTTGATCACATGACTGTCTTGGCCAATTAGAAAACAGACAAATTAATTAACAATTTTCAACAAGGAAGATTTTCTCCTGTTGTTATGCACAATGTTCTATATTGTTTAGTATCTGAATACAAAGTGGTGGCCGTCATTAGACATTGAGCAGTCATTTCCAAAAGGTGGTCATGGTACATATATTTGTATCAAGTTAAAAATAGGAAAATGAAGTCTATTATCATGAGAGCCTTTGTTAATGTATTCAAAAGGAATTATTCCTAATTAAAAGTTTCAGCAGCCAAGATGTTACAAATATGTTTGCATTATGTGTTACTTTTATTGAAGTAGTACATTGAATAGTTTCATGGGTTTGTTGAAAATAATAACAAATGGTACTATTTTATATCGGTTTGGCAATTTAATTATAAACTGCTTAATTATTAATGTAGGCAATAGCATTTAAATCTATTACTAACATAGTGTACAGTATATGTAATGTAACCATGACATTTTATTCATTATTTACATATGAAGAGAAAATTGGAACTTACAGTGGATAAACTTAATTTACTGACATGGGAGCATTAGCTACATACCCACTTAAATAGTGCTGTTCACCACTACCTTTCTACTTTATTGGCTGAAAGTACAATTTTAGGAGTTTCTGTGACATTTTATCCTGCAATCATTATATTATCTTTACAATAAAGGTAGAGTAATAAATTTTTTGCTTTATTCGTCAGTGATGAATAAAGTCTCCTGGTAGCCTTGTAAAACATGTGTCACTGGGCCTGGAAATTATTTGGTAAATACTAAAGAGAATTACACCATGTATTAAAATCCTAGCCTTTGTTTGGTTAATGGAAAGTTTTTTTCACAAATTTTCTCATCTCTACCACTTGAAGGGTAATTTTTGCATTGATTTTGGCATCATCATGGTATTCTATAAAAAAAATTACCCTCACACAGATATCTGTGCTGTGGTATTTGCTAAAAACATACCTTCATTTGGATATTTGCTAAAAACATACCTTCATTTGGGTATTTGCTAAAAACATACCTTCATTTGGGTATTTGCTAAAAACATACCTTCATTTGGGTATTTGCTAAAAACATACCTTCATCTGGGTATTTGCTAAAAACATACCTTCATTTGGGTATTTGCTAAAAACATACCTTCATTTGGGTATTTGCTAAAAACATACCTTCATTTTGGGTATTTGCTAAAAACATACCTTCATTTGGGTATTTGCTAAAAACATACCTTCATCTGGGTATTTGCTAAACACATACCTTCATCTGGGTATTTGCTAAACACATACCTTCATCTGGGTATTTGCTAAAAACATACCTTCATCTGGGTATTTGCTAAAAACATACCTTCATCTGGGTATTTGCTAAAAACATACCTTCATCTGGGTATTTGCTAAAAACATACCTTCATCTGGGTATTTGCTAAAAACATACCTTCATCTGGGTATTTGCTAAAAACATACCTTCATTTGGGTATTTGCTAGAAACATACCTTCATCTGGGTATTTGCCAAAAACATACCTTCATTTGGGTATTTGGTAAAAACATACCTTCATTTGGGTATTTGCTAAAAACATACCTTCATCTGGGTATTTGGTAAAAACATACCTTTATTTGGGTATTTGCTAAAAACATACCTTCATCTGGGTATTTGCTAAAAACATACCTTCATCTGGGTATTTGCCAAAAACATACCTTCATTTGGGTATTTGGTAAAAACATACCTTCATTTGGGTATTTGCTAAAAACATACCTTCATTTGGGTATTTGCTAAAAACATACCTTCATCTGGGTATTTGCTAAAAACATACCTTCATCTGGGTATTTGCTAAAAAATACCTTCATTTGGGTATTTGCTAAAAACATACCTTCATTTGGGTATTTGCTAGAAACATACCTTCATCTGGGTATTTGCCAAAAACATACCTTCATTTGGGTATTTGGTAAAAACATACCTTCATTTGGGTATTTGCTAAAAACATACCTTCATCTGGGTATTTGGTAAAAACATACCTTCATTTGGGTATTTGCTAAAAACATATCTTCATCTGGGTATTTGCTAAAAACATACCTTCATCTGGGTATTTGCCAAAAACATACCTTCATTTGGGTATTTGGTAAAAACATACCTTCATTTGGGTATTTGCTAAAAACATACCTTCATTTGGGTATTTGCTAAAAACATACCTTCATTTGGGTATTTGCTAAAAACATACCTTCATCTGGGTATTTGCTAAAAACATACCTTCATCTGGGTATTTGCTAAAAACATACCTTCATCTGGGTATTTGCTAAAAACATACCTTCATCTGGGTATTTGCTAAAAACATACCTTCATCTGGGTATTTGGTATCCAATAAGCATGAAATGGCAAACATTAAGGTGGTTTGATGAAATTGATAACGCATAGGGGGATTTAAGATTTGGTGTTACTAAACAGAAATTAAAACACTAGTCTTGAATCTCTCGACTGGTATTTTTGGTAAGTATCCCTCTATCCCTCCAAGGATTACTATATCTGTTTATTAATCTTGGATGTAAGCAAGGTTGGAACTGCTGATGCTTTATTTAACAGATATAAATAAATCTTGCAATAATACAGATTTTTTTAGGTAACTTTTACAATAATATTGTAGGAATGTCTTCAGTTGACAGATCAAGGTACCAATGTTACCCCCACCAGTTATTTTGCATGTTCACCAATTTATTAACCCCTCCCTTAAAATATAGACCAGAAACTGTACTACACAGTAACATTACATTTTTTGCAGTATTTTGTAATTCATATAAAATCATTTTTGTGTTATTTTAGGATTCGGTTTGCATGACTTTTTTGTTCAAAAGTTAAACAAATTTGATTGTTAATTTTGGATTTTGATTTAAGTATATTTTCTGTTTTGTTTCACAATATAAAAATGTCGATCATAATAACCACATAAATTTTGCATGTATTACCATAAATTTCAATATATAAACCTCACAATTATTCCCCCCCCCTTTTCCAATGGTAACATAAAGAACACTTTTTCCTGTTTATGAGCTGTCCAATGAGCCAGGCAGGGCATAGTGTCATATATGGGGAAACATCAGTGGCAAAAGGTGGCAGTCAACTCCATTCACTCCTATCTGTGACTGACCAGGCTAAATTCCTTACTGTTTTAGGTTGCATGTAGTTTGCCTTTTTTTGTGCTGACAAAGCAGACTTTTTTTTTCACATGTGAGTTATACAGTATTCACTTGTTTTTGTTTATATTTGATCGTCCTTAGTTGAAAAACTGGACGTAAACAAACATCCAATCAATCAGTCAGTCATTTATATTTGATAATGCCTGTGTCTTTTTGAAAATTGAACAAGAATTAAATTTGCATTTCTTGCAATCAGGTCTTTACTAAGAATCATCCTTCTAAGTAAAGGAAAACCAAAACTGAAAATAAGTAAGATGGAAAAACAGTTTGCATATGAATAAACCTTACAAAACACCTAAGGTGTACAGAATACACTATAGGTTTGTTTGTGTATTAAGTTATGATAGTGGTTATGAAATATCTAATTATTGTGGTGGTAATAATTAAATAAGGGTATACTCAAATTATTATATGCAACAAATTTAGTGACTCTAAGCACAAACACTTTTAATAATTTCGGTACTTTATAGTCTGTAGAATTACAGGTAAAGAAAAAATCTTGGAATATGATTTTAACATCAACAAAATCTCCATATAAAACCAGTGTCACCTGTTGATTTAGTTGAACAAATTGTAAAACAAAACTTTATTTTTTTTTTTCAGCCCAATACAGGAATATTGGCCATGTTGGACGAGGAATGCTTACGACCCGGTAATGTTACAGACATGACATTTTTAGAAAAGATGAACACTGCCTGTGCAACACACCCACACTATGAGAGTCGAGGATGTAAAAAAAATCAGTCTGACAAAACGCTGGCTATTGATGTGTTCCGTCTGCGACATTTTGCAGGAAATGTGAGTTACAATTGACCCTGCACAGGTCTTGATTTTCTTTGAAATCTTAATTTTCTGTCCATTGATCCATCCCATTTTACCCATTTAATTTTTTTTTAACTTCCTGAATAAAGCTAAACAACTGCTCGCTAGACGTTAATCATCCTGAATAAAGCTAAAAAACTGCTCACTACACGTTAAGCAACCAATCAATTAGTTAAATATATGTATTTACCTATTCTTGGCTCAGCAGTATATTCATTCTTCTGTAAATGGCCGATTTCTGGTTCAGATGACCCAGTACAGATGAGCTCATGCGCACACATCTGTACTTTCTGCGTCATCCAATCAAAACCCCAGAAACAACAACATTGTTCTGGAAGCATAACAACGTTCTTCTATGACGTTCTTGTTTCCAGCGTTCTGATAGGATGTTGGAGACAATGGAGTATAAAACAATGGAGAGCCTATAGCATATAGCAATGTGAAAGTTGTTGGTTTACGGAAGAAATAGGTTCTTTCATGCGCCTTTGGGAAAGCCAGTGTGAACTTTAACTCGTGATAGAAATTTTTATGTCTTTTAGCTTGTTCCGCTGCGCTCCACTCATGTAAAGACATAAAATTTTGATCACTCGTTAAAGATCAACTGGTCTTTCCCAAAAACGTATGGAAGAACCTATTATTCTTTATTATAAAAGATCCATTGTTTTATTGGAAGAATTTTGGCATGACGAAGTCTTCCAGGATTTTGTATTGTAAGTAGGGGCTAGGCATAATGATAAAGAATTCATAACTTTGACAAACTGGAAGGGTTTTAGGAGAGAAGCATTGACACAGGACATGTAACTAGCGATCTAAATAACTGTGGGTTATCAGTATTATTGCCAGTAGGTGGGGGTTGTCCAACCTTACCATTGTTCTGATGGTGTTAATATAAAGGATAATGTGTTATTTTACATTGTACTAGTAAGACATTGATCTTTAATGAAATGCATGTGTTAGTATATGATAAGGGTTATGTTTTGTCTTACATTTTGACTAGTAGGAAGTTCTTTAATTGCACAAACTTTCTAAGTTTGGTAACAAAATACACAGTGTTAATATATGATAAGGATATTTGTTAATTGTCTTAAATCCGTAGTTACTTCATTATCTCGAGTTCACTGGTTTCTTGGACGTAGATTTGTGGATTGTCTTATTTTGATAATTTACATGATGTTTGGTATTTTGTTATTACCTTTATTAAAATTAGTAGGAATTAGTTTGAAATGCACAAAGTTTCTCATTTTGGTAGCGAAAAATAAAATCAAGATGTTAAATATTCATTAACTTAGCTGATACACATATGAAGTGTTAATTATTTAATTTCTTTAAGCTGGTAAGTTTAATGCACTTAGCTATTTCATTCCTTAAGGTTACAGTATACAATATTACTTTGCAAAAATAAAGCAGTGTTTCAATTTACTCTGTTTCTGATCTCGTATATAAAATACTGCCCAAATTTATATCTTAGAATAAATTATACAGCTACAACCAAACTAACAGTACTATGATCTAATGATAAAAAAGGGGGCCTCGGTGGCAGAGTGGTCAAGGTAGTTCGTCTGCTATTGATCACGTGGTCTGTCGACACTGAGATTGCGGGTTCGATTCTCACTGCAGGCAGGGTGTACTCGACTCCAATCTTAATTGACAAGGATTGCCAGTTTTCCTACAGAAGGTCTGGGGTTTTCTCCGGGTACTCCGGCTTCCTCCCCCAATAAAAACTGGACGCCATGATATAGCCATGATAAATTGCTGAAAGTGGCATTAAACAAACAAACATAATGATAATAAAGAACAAATTTAAGATGAAACATGTATGTTAAAACTTTCCCATGTATATTAGATATTTAATTTTCTGCATGAAAAAAATATATAAACCTATTAAAGCCAAACATTAAGGAATTATGCCCTCTGAACTCTAAATGTTTAGTTACTTGGTACAAAGGATGCATGAGAGGTCATCTACAACGTTTCCTCATTGCATCATGATGGACAAAAATGGCTGCCAGGGGATGGGCAATCCTGGTTTCTGATTAGCAAAAAATATATAGATCTTCACTGATAATGAAATGTAAATGATGTATATGTATAATTATGTATTTATGTATAATACAGTAGGATTAGAAAAACTGTATACTTATGTATTTACATTATGTATGTCTATCATCAATATCCTAGATTTCTATTGCTTCAAACTGTTACAGATGATGTGGAATCATTCTTTGCATTTCCTAATGAAACCAGTAGCCATGATGAGCATGCGCTTCCTTGATGACGTCCACAGTAAACAAACAATGCAGAGTAATTTAAATAAACTAAAATACAATGTGCACGATTTATATCAGGACCCCAGCATTTTTTTTAAAGGAAATAAAATGTAAACTTAAGAATTGAATGCATTATTTTGAAGTTTCATTGACAAATGAAAGTGTTGACGGTGCTCACATTTTCATTATAAAGCTCTTCGTCACTTGATTGAAAATGTGCTGTGGTCAACGTTTCATACATCATTGAAACTTCCTAATAGAGTCCTATTGTTGAGTAAAAGAAAGATGTTTATTTTTTGACAGGTTGTGTACAAAGTGAATGGTTTTATTGATAAAAACAATGATCTACTGTTCCGTGATTTGTCCCAGGCCATGTTCCAATGTAAACACACATTGTTACCCATCTTTTTTCCTGAAGGTGACCCAAAACTGAAATCCAGAAAGAGGCCACCAACAGCTGGATCACAATTCAAGGTATTTAAGTTGTAGAAGTTGAATATTAATATAATATCTATAGAACCAGAGTTAATCATGATCATTGAAATGCTTTAAAGTGATTTATTGTTCAGTAGTTTACTGTCAGCAGATTTCTGCACTCAAAAAATATGTGAAAGCAGAAGAAATACCCCCTCCCCCCAAGGAATTTGAATCATCATGTCACCTCAGTCTTATAAAGTATGCCAACAGTAACCCATTAGTCCTACAAGTTTTTGTTATAGAATACCATATTAAGGACCGATGGTCATGGATTGTAAAAACATACAGTAGGCTGACATGTTTTGAACATCTCCAGCATTTATCATTGATGACTATTTCACTATGTCTGTTGGCCCTAAGGGATATAGTGTAAATATATAGGATTTTATAGGAGTGGATTTATCCAGTGAAGGCAGTTAAATTATAGAATTTTACTATTAAGATTGGAGAAATCCCATAATCAAAGAGAACTAATGTAAGATTCTCTTCACTTATTTTAAATAGGAGTAAAATTGTGAAATGAAGAACAAATTCTCCCAACCCCAATTTCACTGTCATGATTTGAATATGCACAGATAGAAGTTGTTTTGTTTATGACATCATTTTTTTTAGCTCACCTGACCCAAAGGGTCATGTGAGCTATTGTTATCACTTTGCGTCCGTCGGCGTCGTCGTCGGCGTCTGTAAACTTTTTACATTTTAATCTTCTTCTCTGAAACCACCTGGCCAATTGAAACCAAACTTGGCCATAATGTTCATTGGATGGACCTTTACAAAGTTTGTGTTTTTTATTTTGATTGGTAAACCAATATGGCCGCCACCTCAAGACTTAGTTTAACATAGGACCCTATGGGAAAAAAGTTAAAAAGGGCTTCTTCTCTGAAACCGTTTTACCAATCAAAACAAAACTTACTAGCAATATTGTTTAGATGGTCCTCTATAAAGTTTGTGTTTTAGATGGGAATTGGAAATTCAAAATGGCCGCCACTGCAGGACTTAGTTTAACATAGAACCCTATGGGAAAAAGTTTTAAAAGGCTTCTTCTCTGAAACCGGTTAATCAATGGAAACAAAAACTTACTAGCAATATTGTTTGGATGGTCCTCTATAAAGTTAGTGTTTTTTATGGCAATTGGAAATTCAAAATGGCTGTCACCGCAGGACTTAATTTAACATAGGACCCTATGGGAAAAAGTTTGAAAGGCTTCTTTTCTGAAACCGGCCAACCAATGGAAACAAAACTTACTAGCAATATTGTTTGGATGGTCCTCTATAAAGTTAATGTTTTTTTATCCCAATCTGATATTCAAAATGGCCGCCACCGCAGGACTTAGTTTAACATTGGACCCTATGGGAAAAAAGTTAAAAAGGGCTTCTTCTCTGAAACCGGTTAACCAATCAAAACAAAACTTACTAGCAATATTGTTTGGATGGTCCTCTATAAAGTTTGTGTTTTTTATGGCAATTGGAAATTCAAAATGGCCGCCACTGCAGGACTTAGTTTAACATAGAACCCTATGGGAAAAAGTTTTAAAAGGCTTCTTCTCTGAAACAGGTTAATCAATGGAAACAAAAACTTACTAGCAATATTGTTTGGATGGTCCTCTATAAAGTTAGTGTTTTTTATGGCAATTGGAAATTCAAAATGGCTGCCACCGCAGGACTTAATTTAACATAGGACCCTATGGGAAAATATTTGAAAGGCTTCTTTTCTGAAACCGGCCAACCAATGGAAACAAAACTTACTAGCAATATTGTTTGGATGGTCCTCTATAAAGTTAATGTTTTTTATCCCAATCTGATATTCAAAATGGCCACCACCGCAGGACTTAGTTTAACATTGGACCCTATGGGAAAAAGGTTAAAAAGGGCTTCTTCTCTGAAACCGGTTAACCAATCAAAACAAAACTTACTAGCAATATTGTTTGGGTGGTCCTTTATAAAGTTTATGATTTTTATGCCAACTGGAAATTCAAAATGGCCACTACCGCAGGACTTAGTTTAACATAGGACCCTATGGGAAAAAGTTTTTAAAGGCTTCTTCTCTGAAACCGGTTAATCAATGGAAACAAAAACTTACTAGCAATATTGTTTGGATGGTCCTCTATAAAGTTTATGTTTTTTATGGCAATTGGAAATTCAAAATGGCCGCTACCGCAGGACTTAGTTTAACATACGACCCTATGGGAAAAAGTTTTTAAAGGCTTCTTCTCCGAAACCGGTTAATCAATGGAAACAAAAACTTACTAGCAATATTGTTTGGATGGTCCTTTATAAAGTTTATGTTTTTTATGGCAATTGGAAATTCAAAATGGCCACCCCCCCCCCGCAGGACTTAGTTTAACATAGGACCCTATGGGCAAATAAAAAAAATCTCTATACAACTGGTTAACCAATGAAACAAAACTTTCTAGTAATATTGTTTGGATGGTCCTATTTAAAGTTTATTGAAAATTACAGGACTTACTTTAGCATCAGGGAAATGCCATCTTCATTGCCTATAAAATCAGGTGAGCGATACAGGCTCTTAAGAGCCTCTGGTTATTATGACGTTATTGTTTTAAACCAATCAACTGCTGAGAACCGTATATTCACTATTAACGAGAAATATTTTGTCCACAGTGGTCAAGTGATTTGAATACATGTATTACTTTAAAATAGGGCAATAACTTGAAGCACCACAATTATAAATCAAGACCTCACGGCTTAGTATTCAGCAATAATCATATACTTAGAGGAAAATTGCTAACTTGGCATTCACTTATGCCTTCTTGGTTATTCACATAAAGAATAGGACCAGATATTGCTAACTAATGACATATCTTAATTTTTATGTCTTATGAATGAACAACTGCATCCTTGTAAAAAAATATTTTAGGGTAACATTGGAAAAAATCTATCTGGGGTGGGGAAGGTACTTACATAAATGATTAAAGTGTGCGGGAGGAGGAAATTAGCAGGCACCTATATAAAATAAAAATTATAATGAGTGGTGAGTATTTTCTTTTTTCCTGTGTAGTTTTTTTAAAGACAATTTTACAATGATTGTTGTACTTTACAGGCTTCCGTGACAGATCTGATGAGCAATTTGTTGTCCAAGAGTCCTAACTACATAAGATGTATAAAGGTAAGATCTACAATTAGAACATTAATTCTCATGGGGTTCTCTATGGTTAACACTTCTACTTATTCTTGAGTCAAATGCTTGCTGACCCATGTACATCTATTACACTGTTTTTTTGAATGGGGTTTTACTTTCATTTGTGTAATTGTGTACAGATAGCTGAGGTAATAACAACTTTCTACATGTACTATAAAGGGCATTGATTATAGCCCGCTACTTATTGGTGGATGCCCTATATCAGTCTGCCCATCTTTCCAAACTAATCGTGTCTTACTTTTTTTTTTATCTTTTGAGGTAGGCTTTGATATTTGGTATTTGGGTAGATAATATCAAGACAATATGTCTCATACCATGGTTGGTGACCTTTGAGCTCAAGGTTTGGTGGTACCAACAGAGATGGATACAATCTCACTGATAACTAGTTGTCTTTGTTCCCTAGATAGTGGTTCACAGTGGATAACAACTAGCTGTAGTAATTTTCTCTGTTTATCCACTATGTGTAGTAATCTGAAATCCACAATGTAACTTGTATTTTTGCTTATGCACTATGTATAGTGGAGAACCAGAAATCCACAATATAAAACTGATTTTTTTCCAAGTAACATGAGAATACACAAATACACAATGTCAAAAGCAGACAAAACAATATCTCATAAGGTACTCCAGCTTTTTGTCCATTAGAAACTGGATATTGTTAACAAATAAATTAACATTTAAATCTCAAATGAAAAAGGCACAACAATATTAACCCATAATTCCAATTTATTAAATCCACTCAGGCTCTGAGGCCATACAAAATTCTTAGTCAACATTGCCTGTTGTAATAATTTTAAAGGGAATTAATGATTTATAAAGAAGGTTTTGTGTTGTAATAGTGTTAAATAATCTTTGTGTATCTGAATTTTTACAGCCAAATGACTTTAAGAAACACAGCCAGTTTGACTTGAAGATTGTGCAACATCAGGTTCGATACCTAGGGTAGGTATACTGGTTGATAATTATGTATTAACAATTACTTTAAGATGACAATTATAAGTGTATAATTAATCTCTCTTTTAATGCTCTAACATGAACCTCCATTTTAATACTTTTTCTTACAGCCTATAAATGTTCAGGTAGTCCTTTACTTCATACATTAATTTTTTTAAAAATGGCAAACTTGACTCACAGCCTGATGTTGTAAGAGTTCCAAAATGTTATTGAAAGGGTTGCTATTATCCATTCATTATATATTGTATTGAAGAATATGAATCAAACATAAATCCCACAATTCAATTGATCACACATACAGGACAACAAATCGTCAAAAATCCATGGACAATATATAACTGAGATAACCACCAACTATGGGGCAGCATTGAACTGGTTACTTGGACCACCCTAGCCCACCCCTATGTATGCCCAAAACACTCTAGACAAGTAGAACAATCAACACTGAACACAACCATCTTTTACTGAATTTATCTTTGTCTAAGAATATTTCACTGATTCAAATTATAGGTGACTGCTATCATTGGGGATTTGAAAAACATGTGTTTTAATTATATGTTGTTAAAGTATTGCCTATTTTGATATCCCATTTAAAGTTTGTTTTGATTGATTGTTTTAATGGTGTTTAATGCCACTTTCAGCCATTTTTCTGCTAAAATGTAGCATCCAGTTTTTATTGGGGGAGGAAGCAGTAGTACCCCGAGAAAACCACAACCTTTGGTACAAAAACTGGCAATCCTTGTCAATTAAGATTGGAGTGGAGCACACCCTGTCCTCAGCCTCAGTGTTGATCTGGCAGGTGATCAGTAGTAGACTAACTACCTTAATTACTCATTGACCAAGGCCTTTGTGGTCATAGTAGACAAGTCCTAATTGTTTTATATACAATAGTAGGAAAAAGACAGACACAGTAGCTATTTCAATAATCATGTTTTTGTTCTTTAAAAGGGGAAATTACTTAGATAACTTCTGAACATATTATGATTGTCCTACAAAACATACTTCAGATCACTTTTTGCTTGTCCTACAAAAATACTGTTCAGTATTAATTCATGATTTTTTCTGCTTCAGGTTAATGGAAAATGTGCGAGTACGAAGAGCAGGATATGCATTCCGTCAAATTTATGAACAATTTTTGTATCGTTACAAAATGTTGTCCCCTGAAACATGGCCGTCATGGCATGGTGCTGCCAAAGATGGAGTCAAAAATATATTAGAAGCTCAAGGAATTCCAAAAGAAGAATATGCTTTTGGAAAAACAAAGATATTTATACAGAACCCAAAGCTGGTATGTTTCATAGATAGAACTTTTAAGAAATACATGTATAACAAGTGAATGTAAACTGGTTGCCTATGCTTGAAGTACAAAAACAACAATTTAACAAGAAATACATGTTTGGTTGTACAAGCTACACCTTCTTGATTTATGGCTGTTCTCTGAGTTTTCAGACATCAATGTTTTTCAGTAGTAACATGCCAGGGTTTTAACTTAAGAATTTTGGCTTGGTAACTAAATTTAAAGTAGTCCATCCATATGGTTCTATACAAAAAAGGTAAACATTCTAGTAGCCCACAGCAAAGTTTAGGGGCCATTGGCCCGTGGGCGAGTGCTTGTTTCAAACCTTGAACATGCCATTACCACTTTAATCATGTGCTTGTTTGTACCACCAGATATGAAATATCTTGGGGCTTTATTGCCTGTTGGATGTAAAATGGTCTATCATCCAAGCATCCAAGGGATGTGATGGATGAGAGACATTCTATGTAGAAGCCAAAAGGCTTCGAGGGTTGAAGTGAATCAATTCATTTGTCCAGGTGTGAGATATCCTTATTTACAGGTGACCGATTAGAAATCAATGACCCGTATAGTCACCCGTGCAGCCCTATAAAACCCAGTGTTCCTAACTATTCTGCCTCCTTTTAAAGTCAAACTATCTCTATTTATTGAGTTTAAGGGTAGGGAGACAAATGGGTGGGTACTTCAACCCTCGAAGCCTTTTGGCTTCTACATAGAATGTCTCTCATCCATCACATCCCTTGGATGCTTGGATGATAGACCATTCTATTACAAAGCCGCCAGGCTTTCTCAGGTTGAAGTGAATCTTTAAAGCTAACAATAAATGAGATAGGTGCAGTTGCCAAAGTTTTCATAAACATATATGCATGTATCTGAACAAAACCTCTAACGCCACAACCAGCTCCACAAATCTTTTTAGAAATTTTAAGTTTGTAAGTAACAGCAGACAAAAAACCAGCATAGGTTTAGAGTTGACAGAATAAATCTAGATTAACACTTTTTCCACAAAAATAGTTTGTGTGATTGTCATCAATCATTTTTTACATGTACTAGTATATCAATTATCTGAATGTATCAATACATGCTTTCTAGGTCAGCTCAAAACCCATATGTGTCATCCCAAGTTTTATTGTGAAATAATAAAATAAAAATGCAACACATATTATACACACATATTTCTGCCATATTTATTATACATGTAAATGTCACAAACATAAATTTTTCAATTGTATCATGAATGTACAGTGTATCTATTTCTCAAACCATTTCACATGCTGTTCGCAAAGTCCTGCTCAGGATACTTTTCAATTGTCGAGTCTCGTTTTTGGATCATCAATATGCAACAAATCCTTATTTCCACGTACAGAAAAAACCATGCGCAAATACACTGTATGTAACAGTAAAAAACTCAACAAATTCATAATAAAACTCTTGAACAGTCCTTCTTATGGTCCACCTATCAAGTACCATTAAGCTTCCAATATCAGAAGATAGAAAATGTCCACATAATCCTGACTGTAAAAATGTTGATACCCGTTTTCAAGCGAACTGTAATAAACATGATGTTAATCAGTATCTATATTACAATCCAAAACTGTATTAGAGAAATGACTGGAATTTTCTTTGCTAGATTCTGTCTCTCGTAAATAAAATTTTCTAAATGTTTTTGCAGATTTCCAGTTTGCAGTTTTTAAAATATCCTTCAATGAGAAACCAGCATTGAAGACTGCAGAAGTGGAAGCCCCTCTATAAGAGTGGGCTTTAAATTTTTTAGTGTCTATACCAGAGTCTTCTAAAATAGATTTTAGCCATCTGGCTAGAGTAGCAGTAGAAATGCTTTTAAAAGTTTTAAATGAAATTAAAAGACAAGTTGACTGTCTCAGTTCCTTCGTGCATTTCAAATAATGTCTTACAGTTTGCACAGGACATAACTCTGGTTTATGAAATGCATTTAACTGCACAGTTGTATTTATATTCCTTGGATTTGTTGTTTTTTGTAACTTTGACACCCTGAATGAAACAAGATTAGAATCTACAACCATGTCGGTAATTTGCAAGCTCACTAAAGTCTGAGCTCGTTGAGCAGTGCTCAGGGCTAAAAGTGCTGCCAATTTTAATGTTAAATATTTTAAGTCTAAATTCTCAAGTGGATATAAAGTGCTCAAGTATTTTGTAACCTTACCCACATCCCAAGTAAAGTTATAACGAGGTAAAGGGGGTCTCGTGTTAAAAACTCCTTTCATAAATCTAGATAACAAAGGGTTGTTCAAAATTGTGTTATTTCCAAAAGAAGCCAGGGTCTGGCTTATAGCACATTTGTACGAGTTAATACAACTGTAAGACTTATTCTTTTGGAATAATTCTGACAAAAAATTAATTATTTGTGCTACAGATGGTGTAAAGGGATTTTCTTGCCTTTTACAACACCAAATAAGCCATTTTCTCCAAGAAAACTCGTATTGTTTAGAAGTGGAGGGTCTCCACGACTGAATGATAATTTTTCTAGAGATTTCTGAAAATCCTTGATTTTTGAGATGTCGCCTGATATGACACAGGCGACTAGAAACAATATCCTTTTGTTCATTGGATGTTTCTTGTTGTTGTGACCCAGTCTGAGAAGATTTGAGCACTGAGGAAGAATTACTGGGAAATCTATTAAACAATTCAATAATTTTGGAAACCAGCTCTGGGTTGGCCATTTTGGCACAATTATCAATACCATGCTCACCTGTTCTTCCTGAACTTTGTGAAGAATTCTTGGTAACAAACTGAAAGGAGGAAAAACATACGGTAAGAAAAATTTCCATGACACTGAAAAGGCATCAGTAGCCACTGCTTCTGGATCTGGAAGCCATGACACAAATCGGTCTAATTGTTTATTAATTCTTGAAGCAAACAAGTCAATGTCTGGTCTAAAGAAATGGTTACATAAAAGGAAAAATACAGATTCCTTTAGTTTCCATTCAGATGAGTCACTAAAATTTCGTGATAGGTCATCAGGAAGTATGTTATTTTTTCCAGGAATGTGGACTGCTGTTAAGAATATGTTTTTATCTTCTGCCCAAAGCCAAATTTGTTTAGTTTGTTCTAAAAGTGCAACAATGCTACTACCCATATTGTTTATGTAATAAACAGCAGTAGAGCTATCAGACTTTATACAAATATGAGAATTTGTCACATTAATGCAAAGAGAAAATAATGCAAATTTTATTGCAAGAAGCTCAAGAATATTAATATGTAACTTTCTTTCAGATTGTGTCCATCTGCCTTGGGTTTTCATATTATCGTATGTAGCACCCCAACCAACGCGAGATGCATCCGTTTCTACATAACTATTTGGAGACCCATAGTTTATGGCTTTGCCATTTTTTTGTTCTAAATTGTTTAGCCACCATGTGATTTCATTTTTACTCGGATCAGTTAATGTACAAATTTCATCATAATTGCCTCTACTTCTTTTCAATGACATGTTCTTATCTATGTCTAAATATCTATAAAACAATGGTGCTAACAAAACTGCACATGCAGTAGATGAATATAGACCAACCAAAGTGAAAATGTCTCGAATTGTAACCTTACCAATTTGACTATTTGTCAAAATTTTTGAAGAAAAATGTTTGATTTTTCCCACTTTTTCGACAGTAAGAAATACTTTATATTGAACAGAATCAATTATATAACCTAAAAAGACAATTCTTTGGCTAGGAACCATTACAGATTTTTCCTCATTGATCATAAACCCCAGGCTTGTTATCAACTTAACAAGTTTTTTTGTATTTTTATAACAGGTTTCAAAACAATTGCCTTGAATTAAGGAATCATCAATATAAAAATAAGAATCTACTCCTTGACTTCTGATATTTGAAAATATCACTTTCATTATTTTAGTAAATACTCTTGGAGCTGTAGAAATGCCAAATGGTAAACAAGTAAATTCATATAAAATTTCTTTCCACATAAATTTTATATATTTTCTATGGCTTTTAAACAAAGAAATGGAAAAATATGCATCTGCCAAATCAACAGAACTAAAAAAATCATTTCTGGAAATAGACACCAAAATTGAACTTAGTCTTTCTTGTTTGAAATGAAAATACTTTATATGTTTGTTAAGATTTCTTAAATTAATTACTGGTCGAAACTTTCCATTTTTCTTTTTGACTAAAAATATGTTTGACAAAAATTGTCCATATTCATTCTGGGATTCTACAATAGCCCCTTTTTTCAATAAATTTTTTATCTCGGTTTCTATTAAATCCTGTTCGGTTGGGGAAAACTCAATATTTTTTGGTAAAACTTTTTGATTGGGAATACTATCAAATTCAATTTGATAGCCATTTCGGACAGTATCTAATACCCATTTATCAGAAGTAATTTTTCTCCAATTTGTATACTGATGTTTAATTGAGCCAGCAATAAATTCAACATTATTTCTATTTACCTCTAGTACCGTTTGTACTTCCTCTGACTCGAGTAGGGCAGTCTGCCCCTCGTGGTCTGACCTCGGAACCTGAAACCTCTCCGGTTTCCTCGACCTCTTCCTCTCTGAAAACTTTGATAGTTTTTTTAATATGATCTTGGTTGAGAAACAATGCCTTGCATTTTCTGAATATCATTAATGTCCTTCACTTTTTTGGAAATATCGTTACCAAACAAATTACTGCCAATCTCCTCTGTTTTCGCACACAACAGGTGAAATTTGTGATGAATATGTGGTTTCATGAGAATCTTTCTAGTGTAAGAGGTTTCAAAAAATGCATTGCTGAATACAGTGAGTGCAGCTGAAGCCATAGATTTCAAACGTTTTATATCCATGTCCTTTTTCGACAACATTTCAGCTATTTTAATGACCGGCACAATACCAAGCCCAATAATTTTCTGTATACTCTGTAGG